>CAWVOJ010000017.1:0-1200000 GCA_963930925.1 Coccomyxa viridis | reverse complement strand
TACCTGAACGTCCTCCCTCCGATGACGATGGGTGACGCCCGCACGACAAAGAGGTAAATCCAGGCCATTGCCAGCAGTCCTAACACTAGGAAGGAGGTGGGGTTGAATGCCAGAGTGATGAGCGTCACAGTGAAGACCACCATCAGGTAATTGACCTTGAAGTAGTGCGCATTCTTCCTCAGGCGCCCCGTTGCCTGCAGCAAGGATGCAATTCATCACTCACGATGCATCCTAGTGATTTCTGGCTCACATGTGCCCAAGCTGGCTTCCATCAGTAAGCAGCATGCTCCACTGATTTGGCCTTCCATAGTGCCTGGCTAAAGCCCTCTGCGGTGGGCTGGGACTCCAAGGCGTGCGTGTGTGAGGTCAGACTTGGGTGTTCTAGGCTGCTTCAGCTGTCAGGAAGCAGGCATGACACCCGAGGCAGGCCTAGCACCTGCACGTGGAGGTGAGGCATGCGCATGGGCCTGGCCTTGGGCTAACATGCAGCATGGGGTCTTACCTCTGCCAGGTTGGCAGGCCTAGCGAAGGAAGAGCGATCCACCATCTCGCCCCAGGGTTTTCTCTGCATGTAGACAGCTTGGCTTCAGGTTTTTGACAGCCAGACGGATGTGCGCCTGATGGGACGGAAAGAGGCCCATTAAGCGTCGGGAAGCTTGCCAAAAGGTGTCACGCGTACATATCTGCCAACTTCATAGATACTGCTCCTACCTCTCGAAATACGCCCCCCAGCACGTCTCTGAAGCGGTTGTACAGGGCCTGCAGCTGCCCCTGTTGCTGCTGCATGGCTGTCGACTGCGATGGCGAGGAGGCTGCCATACTGGGCTAGAAAGCCTCTGTGCACGCTGGGTGGCAAGGGGCTGCTACCCCCTCGGATTTGCCTTGCTAAAGTGGCTATCTGACAGCCTTCATCACTGGCCTTGTCGGCAGGGCAGCTGAGCTGATCTTTGCTTCTTTACAAGACTCGAGCAAACCCACGCATTCCCATGAGCTCTGTGATCTCTCCCGCGCCCAGGCTTTGATGACCAACTGCAGAGCGTGCCAGATTAGGACAGTGTACAAACACCTGTCAAAGCCCATGATTGAGAGATTTTCTGTTCACATCTCGCACATAGCGCCTTACATACATCATTGCGTTGCAAAGGAGATTTGAGAGCATGACAGGAACCAGTTCAGGCTGGTTACTTCCCTGTCGACACTCCGATGGAGGCAGGGCAGCACACGGCGCGTAGCAATGGTAATATTGCTATATATGTCGACAAAGAGATCATAGGCAATCAGATCCTGGCCCGAGAAGCCAGACAAAGCAACTCATCGAACAGCAGGACATAGATGCACTGTTGCTCATGCATGCAAAGTAATCTATACCATGAGGGCAAGAGCGACAGGCAGCTCAACAATTCCAAAGTGAACATGCACAGGGCAATATGCCTGTGCAGTGCATGCAGAGGGAGAAGTATGTGGTTCGATCAATGACATGCACGCTCTACGATTGGGCCCGGGCTGTCATCCCACAGTAGCTAAAGGCGGTCAGCAAATAACACCCGCAGATTAGCAGCTGGCATACGATGTACTACAGTAGCACTACTGCTGAGTGAAGTTCTGACACTGTGCACCAGAACTGTCATTCTACAAAGAGATTTCCCATTACGAAGATGAGGCTGAACTACAATTTTGAAAGGGAATGGTAGACAGAGCTCGAGGGATGCATGCAAGAGTAATGCTTGGCAGCCGCAAGGGTACAGTCAGAGTGGCTTTCAGGGTTACCTTACATGCTTGCATCGTCTTGATGCAGCAGGATTGCATAGCTGGACCTGCTCACAGCAATGGCGATGCTCATGGCAGGGATCCCAATCAGCTTATGCAGAGGGGAGAGGAACAAAAGCAGCGCAGTCAGAAATTGTCAGGCATCTTGCCAGCTGCCTACTTGAGTAGCTTTCCTTTGCTTCAAGCTCCAGCCTGCTCAGCTGCCTCGCACTGGCCATATTGCGCTGGAATATGTCGTGCACAGGCTGGGCTGCGCTCTGATATTGTTGAGATCCCTGATGAAATGAAGCACCTTCCATGAAGCAGCATCAGCCATACAACAGACGGAAAATGTAGGGACCAACTACCATTTTCTCTTGCAGAGGCCAAGGCATGCATACACCAGCGTTGACGATTTCGATCTCAGAAGTCATTACAAACATTCCAAACTTGCTGATGGCATCAGTGCAGCATCTCTGCCTTCTAAACGGCGCGCTTACCTCGATTGAGCGGAGCACCAGAGCTGTGGCCTGCATTCCTGCTGCTTGTGCCTTGCCTTTGTCCTGCTGCAGATGGAAATTGTGATGCATGCAGGACAGCCTGGTACATCATTAACACTTGCCATGCACTGTGGATGTTCTACTTTTCAGGCTTCCCACTATATACCACCAGGCAGCCCTCAAACGAACCACTCGCAAGCCACTTCTCGAAGGCCACTGCTGCAAGAGCTTGAGAATATTCTGGCAAATTTATGGGCCAGAACACCCCACCTATGTGCCTGTCTTGCAGGCCTTTCCTTGAAGATGCTCTCAATGCAAAGTCTTGTCACGACAGAGTGAGACATTGCAAGCACATAAGGCATGCTGTCAAAGGACTTGAGGGGGTAAGTGGCAGCTGACATTCGATGCTACGTCTTGATGAACTTTCTCAATCAGGCTGCTGCTCAGGATATGGCTTGGAATCAGGCAAAAAGCCCAGGACTGAACGGGAGTGACATAAAGCATTTGGGTTGTCACTGCACCATTACCATCCTGTCGCTGTAGTGGACCACCTCCAGCAGCTGTGTTGCAGCACGGCCCGGCTGCCTGCCCACCTGCCCCAGACTGCCCTGTGGACATACCTTTAGTCCGGACATCCCAGGGCGCCTACACCCTGGTCACTGTATTCCTAAAGTAAACCCCATTGCCCTAAACAGCCATAGCCTAGTCCAGCATCATGCCACATCTCTGCTATGCTGACACTGAGGGACTGCCCACTGCCAAGACTGCAGCTCCAGAACAGCAAGGAATGCAGCTGATGACGGCCAGGCAACCCAGCAAGCACTTCGCAGCCCACACTCTCCGCAGGTCCAAGGCAGCCAGGCAGGAAGCAGGATGGGGGAAGGCAGGTCCAGGGATCCAGGACAGGTCAACAGATCAGCCAGTCAGGCGCGGTGCTCAACCATGGAAGTCAGCGGGCTTCTCCCACTGGCTGGCGCCTGTGGTGTTGTTGTAGTAGTATGCGCGCCCCTGTTCGTCATGGAGCTCCTGCACATTAACACAGCTTTGAGCACTAGCCTAACAACCGACATTGGAGATCTGATCAGAACAGCACAGGCTGTTCGCCGCTCCCCTTAGTCTGCTATGGGAGTGTCAATGCCTGATCCGCAAGCACTGACTATAGCAGACTGACAGGCAGAGTGAATGCAATATAGGGTGTGGCACAAAGGATGGTTCGGTTTGATGTCAAACACCTCCACAGGTCTTGCCATGTAAGAGGATACAACTTGCTGCAGTAATCAACAGCTATACATCAAGCAAGAGACAGTCATGTCCTACCTGCCACTGGCTCGCGCCACCACCACCAGCAGCTGCGCCGCCTCCGTAGCCGCCGCCATAGCCGCCCGCAGCTGCCTGTCCTGCGTAGGGGTCAGCGCCAGCCGCCGCGCCATAGCCAGGGTAGGCGCCGTACGCTGCTTGAGGCTGCGCATAGGGCTGCAGCACAGACAGAAGGATTAGGACATGTGCCTGCTGCTGCACGTCCAAAGCATGCATGCAGGGCTGGGGCATTCAAGAATGCAGGAAAGATTCAGTAATGTCCAAAGCCTCCAAGCCAGCGGATAGGTAAGGATGTATACATGCAGCATAGAGCTGACCCTGAGGTGTCCAGTTTGTAGCCTGTAGACATCTCTGGGACCTCAGCACGTCCACTGACAAGTCAGTGTCAGCGCTGAAAGTCCTCAAGATGTCTACAGGCCTCAATCAGAGTCATTCAGAATGCCCTAGCTAATGGGGGCCTCTAGTGCTACAGGACTGAAACACACCTGAGCGTAAGCAGGTTGGCCGTAGGGGTTGTAGGCGCCATACTGGGGCTGGGCCTGAGGGAAGGCGCCATAACCTTGGCCATAGCCGCCAGCAGCAGGGTACTGGGGGGCGCCGTAGCCGCCGCCGCCCCCGTAGCTGGGGCGCCCACCTGCAGGGTCTGCGCATAATCAGGGCTTTGCGCTGTAAGGCTGAAGAGGCGCTAATGCATCAGGGATGCCTTGAGCTGTCAGCATTGCTGCACAAGCTCCTTGCAATGCTTATCATCAGATTGCACGTCTCAACTTGTAAAGGCTGAGACAATGCCAATACGAAGCTCTGAATCCTGCCATGCACAATCTGCCCAGCCTCATGACCAGATAAATTCAACTTCAGCACAGCAGGCTGTGTTTTCTTGGAAGCGTAGAATATCCCTTTGCGTACTCATGCTATACTTCAGATCAGCACAGTCATACTGTGGTGTGTCATGCAAGTAGGCTCACCTCCATAGGCTCCGCCTCCAGAGCCGCCTGGTGGGCCCAGGTAGGGGTTGCCACCGTTGATGATCTCTGTGACAGCGGCTGCTGCTTGCTCCACAGGTTGGGGCTGCCCGGCCACGGTCACCTTCATGGGGTCTATGGTCTGGTCGATCTGGATGTTGCAGCCAAAGTTCTTCTGCAGCGCCTTGATGGTCTCGCCGCCCTTGCCGATCACGCGGCCCACCATGTTCTTCGGGCAGATGATCTCCTTTGTGACTCCAGCGCCATACTGCGCAAATAAAGGCCATGTCAGACATGCTGCGCTTCTCCAGAGAAGCCACACCATAGCAGATGATAGCATGAGCAGCCATACATGTCAATCTGGCGGCCAGCCGGCCAGCCAGCTCAGCCAGGCCTGTGTAGGAATTTAGAGCTGGCTATGCTGGCTGGCAGACACGCAGCATGAGCAAAACGGTGGGGAGTCAAGCCGCCCCTAGTAATGTGGAAAGTTGTGAGAGGCTGGGCAGGCAACAGCAGGACAAGAAGTGGAGCTGGTAGCTCTACCTTCTGGATGATGGACTGGGCGCTGCCGGGCTCTCCACTGATGAGCTCCTGCACCATCTTGGCAGCGCGGTCCACGGCGTCCTGGCGCCCCGAGATGTTCACACGGCGGGGCTGGCCCTCCGGGTAGTTCTGGTCCACCACGATGTGCGCCTGGCTGGCCTGCTGCAGAGCGCGGATGGTCTCGCCTCCGCGCCCAATGATGCGCCCCACAATGCCCTGCAAGTAGTGCATTTGTGTCAGGATATGAAGGGGCACTCTGCACCAGACCTCCACAGGCAAGCCTAGGGTTCTGCATCAAAGCCCTGCATGGTGGCACATCTGAAACTGGCTTAACATCACGAAGCAAAGGGCAGAACTTGCAATCCTTCCACTCTCGTCCTCATCAAGAACCAGAGGGCCGAAGGTGCAATTGTTCCACCCTCGGCCTCATGATGTCACGCCAATGAACAGTGGTGCCAAAATGCGGGCACTTTGTCCCTGCCAGAAGGCATGAGCAGAGGGTAGAGGCTGACCTGGGGGCACTCCACAGAGTGCGCCACTCCACCGGCCGCAGCGTCATCTGTCGTCACGATCTGCTCCACCTGGCCCTTTGCAGCCATCACAGCCTCCCGGGAGCTTCCAAAGATGGTCACCCTCTTTGTGTCTCCTGGCGTCTGGTGGTCGATTTGCACCTGTGCCATGCATGAAAGTATGTCTCAGCACCTGGATATGCGCTCCCAGCTTATACTTACTCATTTAGCAACAGACATACAGAGCATCCCTTTCACGCTTTCAAAGCCTGATATAAGCAACCCTGAGATGCCCACCTTTGTGCCAGTAGAGTACTGCAGCTGCTTGATGGTCTCTCCAGCCTTTCCAATGAGCTTTCCCACCATGGTGGCAGGAATGTCCACAATCTCCGCGATCTGGCCTCCTGAACGTTCAAGAAATGACAAACATTAAAGCCAGCAGCAGCACTGAAGATGCAAATTTGCCATATGCAGGATTGTAAAGGCAAGCAGCAACTTGAATTATGCTCAAGCTCTGGGCATCATGCAGAAATCATCATTGTGAATGTCAGTTGGCACCCACCTTCTGAACCGTTCATGCCCTGTGCCATGGGGTTCGCAGCAACTGCTGGCTGGATGTAGGTGCTGGGCGCGTCTGAGAACCCGCCGCCCTGTGAGGCATGCAAGGAGGATGTCATGTGCTGCACAGGAAGCCACCTGGCTTTTACATTTGACAACCCAAAGCTGTACGGTGCACTCCGTCATGGAGCAGCGTCTTGCACTGCAACGAGGCTGATGGGTTCGCGCCACGCCTTGTAAGACCACGAGACAGGAGTGCTCAACGTGACAGGGTGATCAGGATCATGAGCTGAATGTTCGTGTCAAAGTCATGCCTCAGCACCCCGCCAGATGTCCATCCAAGCGTCACTAATGTAAAACCAGTAGAGACGACAACGGCAGACGGACAAAACGACGCTCACCCCGTTGTAAGCTCCCTCCGGGCCAGTGAAGCTGGTCCTCTTCCTGGCGTGCTCGTCACCTAGGGGGTCCGCTGACACATCCTCCTCATACTTCCGCTTGCCTGAAGCAGCTTCGTCCGCGGGTCCATCACCCTCCGTGGCGGCATGCTGCTGGGCAAATTTAGCAGCGATGGCACTTGCTGCCTGCTGCGCCGCAACGGCGTCGTAGGCCGCCTCCTCGGACATGCCACAGGATCGAGTCAGAAAATCAATGCCAAACGCATGGCCGATCCCATAGAATAGATGACACGCCCCATACTTGCCTGTCCCTGCCATGACTTATGAAAAGTGGCCTGCCCTGCATGCAAGTTCAGCGCAAACAAATGGAAATTGATGGCTCCCTGGAAACTAAGGAATACGTCATGACTACACACCTGGTCTGAGGATGGCTGCTCGGCTGCAGGGGCAGGAGCCTCAGTGAGCATAGCTCCCTCAGTTGGCTGAGGCACCTCTGGGGCAGCAGGCTCCTCTGTCTCCACTGTGGTTTCCACCACAACCACAGTCTCTCCTGCTGGGGCTGCCTCCACTGCCGCCTGAACGGCCTCAGCAACAGCCTCTGCGACGGGAGCCTCCATCACAGGCTCTGCAGCAACCTCAGCTGGGGGTGCCTCCTCCACAGCAGCAGGCTCAGCATCAGGCGCTGGTGGCTCCACTGCGGGCTCCTCAGTTGCCTCCTCCGTCGTCACTGCACGTTACGCCAGTGTCACGGGGCGCCTCATGCCCGCCGATTCCAAACCACCATAGGAGATCTGCCTCACCTGCTGCGACATCCTCATCCCCTGCTGCACCCCCGCCCATGGCCTCCGTGAGCCTGTCTAGCAACTCCGCCTTCAGACCGGTCGTCGGCAAGCCTCTGTTCTCCAGCTCGTCCTTCAGCTCCTGCATCCGAATATCCTGTTTTGTTATGGGACAGAAAGCGGGCTGATCAAGAGCGGCAGTGTGGGATAGGCGGCGCACACCTGCACTTTCATCTTCTTGACATCCTCGATCGTCGTCATAGCAGATGCCTTAGCCTACTGCAAATTTGCTTGTTGGTTTCAATCTGCAAATGCTCGCTTTCCCTCAAAGTTGCATGGATGCTGAGGGCAGGCCATAAAATTCGAGGAACTTCGCTTTTGCTGGCACCTGCAAGAATAGGGTTATATGTGGGCCTCTCATCGAGGGGGAGCAAGGCGACGGTCGGATCAATGTACACAGATTCAAAGGGAAAGCCGCTGGGCCGAGATGACCGTAGTGTGACTCACTCAAGCCAGTGACCTAAGGGATGCTGGCAACGGAAAGTCACACAGACCAACTGCATCTTTACATGATGATGACTTTTGTGGTCTTTGCCATCATGTTACCTCGTGCATTCTTCCGTGAAGGGGGGAACAGGGGGTGCTCCAATATGTACAGTATTCCAAAGTCAATCTTCGCAGGCTAGCAATCTTGCCGTCCATCCACAATAGTCCTGAACTGTAATGGATCATGAATTAGTGACTTTTTCTGCCTCATCCTCCTCAAGCGCCAGCTGTATACACAGGAGCAGGTAGTCGTGCAGCTCATCCAAGGTGTCATTGAAGTTGGCAAGGTTCAGATTGATGACGGGCACAGAGCGCTGTGCATATGCACAGAGGTGGCTCTGCAGCAGGCGCAGCCGGCTCAGGACCTCCTTGGTGTCCAATGGCACTCCCGATGCCCGGCTGGACGCCTGCGCAGATCCATTCAATGCTTCAGACTGATGTGTTCTGTGGACCCTAGCACTGGGAGCCACCATGTATCACACAACAACCCAAGAAGGCTGATCCTCTCTTGGATAATCAGCCAGAGGACAGCATGTGGATGTATGACACTATGTCAGGCATTCGACATCATCTGCATGGGTGGGCTCGAAGCATGTAGAGCGGGGAACTGCACCTGGCGCAGCAGCCATTCTTCAACAAGAAGCTCGTGGTCTGTGTCATCCATTGTGAGCACGATGGGCACAAATACAGGCCCTGGCTGCAGCCCAGTGTCCATGGATTCATGTCTCCTGCCAGATCCATCCCCAGATTCATCATGTGCTGACATGCTGCTGCTGCTACTTATTGGGAGTGCCTGGCTCAGCGACCCTCCTGCTTTCAGGAGCCCCCTTCCTGCAGGCAGGTTTCTGCTCGAGGTGACTGCATCAGCTGCTGGGAATGTGTCTCTATGATCGGATGAGCTTGCTGACACCGGCGCTGCTGAGTCAGGCTTGCTTCCATTCTGCACAGCCTGTGCACCCTCAGCAGTATCATGGTGTGTGCTGGCCATTGTGCTGGCTTGTTCCTGGCCACTGCCTGACCTCGCATGATTCTCTTGCGCCAGGGACAGCTGGGACACCCGGGCTGCAAGTTTGACATCAAAGCCTTGTCCTGAGGACTCTCTGCAGGCATGCATGCTGCTATCATGCTCATGTGCTGAGGGAGATGGGGTGCTGTTGTCCAAACAACTGGCGGCACTGGACTCTACTTTAACAGGTGCTGCTGAGGCCTTCTGCCCTGCTTGTCTGCACTGCCAGTTCTCAATTGTGCTTGTGCTGCCCTGCCTTGTGATCTCAGGCTGCAGCACCTCCTGACGACTGTCCTGGGAGGTGTTTGGCAGGCCTGAGGGGCTGCTAAGATCATGCTGTGGTGGCCTGTCTGCCTGGCTGGGGGACACCGAAAAGGTGAAGCTCCCTTTCTGCTTAGGCTTGCTCAGTGGGAGCGGCAAGATGGCCTTGCCGGCCTTTGTAGCCATCTGCAGAAACAGCAGTGCACCTTTCATCAATGGAATGCACAGACCGCTCTCCCAAGGCTTTAGTGTAGGCTGAGGTATCCCTCTAAGAGCACAATAGACGGGAAGACCGTATCCGTAGCGCGCTCCTCACGAAGCAGCGAGGAAATGGCAGGCAGCAGGTCATGCAGAAATCCTCACACAAAGATGGCATTGTAAGTGTTGTTGTAAAGGCGGACTCAGAAGTGCAACTGTCATACCTGCAGCCACTGCATGGTCGGCGACAGAGACAGGAAGCTTCCCGCCTCGAAGCTGTTGGCCTTCTGGGCAGCCGCCGCCTCTGCGCCCAGCTGCTGAGGGATGGGCAGCTGGCCGCTCACATTGCGGGATGCAGCACTGTCTTTGTTTGGAGCTGCCTGGTCCTGCCGGTGCTGCGCCCCAGGCGACGTGGGCTGTGCATCCGGATCTCGCTGGACAAGCTGAGAGCCGCGTGTCATCATGGGGCTCATGCGCCCGGCTGACATGGCGGCAGAGGACAGGATGAAGGAAGCTGAGCGGCGGGCGACCCTACGCTCCAGATCTGGCTCAGACGGCAGTTGCGCGCTGGTGGCTGAGGCAGACCTGGCACCAACCCTGCAGATGTGTACGACGCAGCCTTGGAAAAGCTGCCACAAAACTGAGCCTTATCCCTTGGAAGGTCTGAGTTGATATTGAAGAGATCTCGAGATGATCCTCCATGCACACACTTTCAAGGGCCGGCCCAGGGAGCCTCTGTAGGGCACGCCTAATTCATGCACGGGGAACTTGTGATGCAGATCCCTTCATGTGGGTTTGATACTAGTCCACAGCAGGTGACACCACTTGTGGCTTCACACACAGGCAGAGGTGACGGCACACCTTAGGTCATCCTCTGTTCTCACATCTCCTGCATCCACCCCTGCAGCTCGTGAGGGCATGCTCCTTGCAGCCGTGCCCTGTTCTAAGCTTACAGGCTTGGGCTGTTGGCCTGTGAGAGACTTCCGCCTGCTGAGCTTCAGATGTGCCTGGCTGTACCGGGCAAATTCATACAGGTACAGCCCCGGATCCAGGTGCATACCTTCCATAATGATGGACTTGCCATCTGTCAAGCACTGCACAGCACACTTGGCTTCAGGACATGGAAGCAGATGCTCCAAAGGCGCAATGTGCATGTAAATACTCCACGCCTTTGAACTACCATGGCTGTAACATTGATGCCTGGACATATGAAGCAGTGTTGTGCAGGCAGTGTCTGTGCAGACCGGCAACAGGGTGGTTTGCTGGATGGCCATGGCAATGGCCATTGCCACTGTGTGAGCAGGAGTCTTGCCTTGGCAAGGCTGCCGTCCAGGCCCTTACGCACAATACGGCTCTCGCGCAGGAATTCTCTTACAACTGCTGGCCCCTTTAAATCTGACCTCTGCCAGAGAGGTGTTGGCTGCAGCGGCCCCTCCTCGGTCATGCGCATCAGCTGCACATGGGAACACAACTGTCAGAGGAGCCTATAGCAATCATTGTTTGATGCATGTATGCCAGCAGGTGCGGGCCGCCTGGGCCCCGGGCTTGATACGTACATCAGCTGCACGTCAAGCCAGAACACCAATGTAGGCAAAGTCGAGGAGCTGCCATGACACTTGGCCTGCTGCAGGAGAACAAGCACAAGATCCAACAGGCGCCTGAGGCGCTCATCTCATGCGTCCTATGATACCACTCCCATTGATTCATGGCTGGGAGTACGGAAACATAGGACCCACAGAATGAGAACCTAAGGGGCGCGGCTGGTTGTAGCTCACCTCGTAAAGCGCGTCAGTCTGCAGGACGTTGGGCATGTTGAGCCGGGATGCCAGCTGCTGAGCCAAAGAGGACTTGCCTGCACCAGACACTGCACATCATACCCTTCATCCTATCATACCCTTCATCCTATAGCTTGATGCAGAGTCCTGAGGGCGCACTTCCACCAATGCTAACAGCTGATGAGCATAGCCACTTAAGATTACTCCTGCACTCACGCTCATCAGATTTTCAATATAGGGCCATGATATTCTGCCTTGCGGAGCCAGGAGCTTCATTCATCCCAGCACTTTATGCATGGCCGGTGCAAGCCTCCGCACCTGTGCAGGGGACCCCGCAGATGAGGACAATGAGGGGCCTCCGCTGCTGGAAGAACTTGGTCACCATCTTGTACCGGTGCACATACTCGTTGCCGAAGCCGCGCGATTGCATCACGCTGAACAGAATGGCCTCAAAGTGGTCCTGCATTGTCTCGCAGGCTTCAGTAGCAATGTGACGTGCATCATTGCCATGCAGCTTGTCGCAGAGCCACATCACAAGGCAAGCAGTGACAGCTAGGAGAGCCATGCAAGGGATGCATAGAGTGATGGATGGGGCATCATCCCAACAGCCTCGTCACCCATTATAGCAGGGATGTCAATGAAGGTGGCAGGAGGATGAAACTGTAGTGGGATGGCTGGTGGACCTGGTCTGAGATGTGTATTGGCGCACCTGAGAGATGTCCATCAAGTCGTTGTCGACAAGATACTTCTTGACCTCAAGTGCTATCTTTACAGCCTGCCCCAAGCACAGAAAGGATGTACCATGTAAGCATTCTGTCCAACAGGCACTGGATGCAGTGACAGGCTCACGTCTGCAGCTGCCATGCGTGAGACCAAGCTAACAATGTCAGCAGCAGCAGCGACATGTGTTGAGAAGCCCCTCACCTTCATCTGGGGAATCTTAGTGACTGTAAGCATGCGACTGATGAGAAAACGCGAGAGGACGTAGTAGTGTACCAAGTTCTCTCCCACCCATACCTTCACCTGGGAGCACATAATGGGGCATACAGTCGGTGCGAAAAGTATTCAGCTCGTCTACAGGCCTGTCGATACAGTCACCACCAATATGGCCAGGGGGGGGCATACAAACCTTGACGAAATCGTATTTTGATGCGCTGTGACGAGCCTTCTGCGTTGCCATTAGCTGCTGTGCCACCCTCTGCAGATGCTGAGGGGTCTGCGCAGCCTGCCCTTTCATACTGCCTGCCATCGTGTACCTCAGATCACCCACCCCCGTCACAAACAGCCTGTTCCCCCATTCGCAGCAGACCCCTTAACCATGCCATTGCTGTCACACATCGGCCAGCTAATCATCATACCAATAGGAAAAACTGTCGCTGGGCTGGAATGTTCCCAGCTTCTCGGAAAAGGGAAGGGATGACTCATGCGGGCCTATTTTTGGTCAAGCCTGCCGTCGTGTAACACTGCTCGCCCTCCTCACACTGCAGTGCTCAATTTTAACAGATAACAGGTACTGAACGCGTTTCAGCTTCAGGCATACTCAGTACCGGCACTAGACAGGTCGATCAGCTCCGAAGCGGAAATGTCACCATCTGATCATGAAGGGCTGCTGAAAGGAAAGAACGTCTTGCTGACCGGCGCGAGCAGAGGGATTGGCAGGGCCATTGCCGAGGCTTATGCTAAGAATGGTGATTGCTGCGCGCGTTCCCCTAATGTGTGCTCTCAAAGAAGCAGATGCCGGCATCGACACATACTCATCAGCACGATATTCGCAATGTGATGTACATGATGCCTCTGGAGTGCCATATATTCCAGTATCATTAAGCTGAGCAGATCTGGTTGTAAGTGCAGGAGCGCGTCTGTTCATTGTGGCCCGGACCACAGAGAAGCTCGAGGAGGTAAAGGAGTCATGTGAGAAGCTGGGGAGCCCAGAAGTTACCATCCTTGAGGCGGACATGCTGCAAGAGGACGACCTCGCAAAGATCTCAGAGGCGGTAAGTAGGTTTCTCAGGGAAAGGCCGATCACCTCGTGGTACATCCATTGTCAGCAGGTTCTTTCTACAAGATACATCTAGCAGCTTTCATGGGGCTCTCAATCATGCTGCAGGTCAAGGGAGAGGTTGACGTGCTTGTAAACAATGCTGGCATGGCAACCAGTGGCTCCATCCTTGAGGGTATGCCCCTGTTTTGTTTCCCGCACCTGTAGCGCGACGCTTTTGCATGAGTAGGCTTTATGGCGGCACTACTCTATTACTTGGAATGGCCACAGGTATTGCATACTGGGATCCACCCTAGTGTTGGAGAGTGCATTGCTGATGATCTACTTTTCTCTGTATGAGGTAGCAAGGGCCTGATATCATGTGTCTGTGCATGCAGGCAGCCCAGATGAGGCAGCCAAGCTGGTGACAATGAATCTGATTGCTCCCATGCAACTCACTATCCTCCTGGCTCCTCAGCTGTGCAAGAGGCAAGTCAATTTACTCTAAAGACGACATCTTTTGCATCCCAGCAACTGGTGACACCCGTATGTGCAAGACTGGGGCAGCTTTCCCAGTAAAACATTCTGGGGGTGATGGACAATATATTCCTGTGCAGGCATGGCCACATCATCAATATCTCCTCTGTGGCGGGCTTGCATGCAATCAAGAGCCAGTCGATCTACTGTGCTAGCAAGTGCGCTTTCACCTCTTTTGCTGAGATTGCATTTGCGCCATCCGATGATCCACTGCTGCTGTGCCACATGTATGCTGGTGTATATTTTCAACATGCCATAGTACACTCTTATTAGAGAGGTCTTGTGCATGCCATCAGAGTCCGCAAAGCTGGTGCTGGTGCACCTATCGTGGTGTCAGACTTCTGCATGTTGAATGTGCAGGTGGGGCCTGACAGGGTTTTCTCTGACTTGCTTTGAGGTAAGCCTCTCAGAACACCGCAGCCCGACACGCAAGAGTGAAAGTACATTCTGTGGTCGTGGAAAGCAGCTCAGGGACAAACTGCTGCAAACCTACCTATGCACAAGTGATCAGCCCGCCATGTGTGTCGCAGTGAGCCTTTGCAATTCACGCACATGGCACAAATGTTAACTGTCTCCATGGTGGTGTTTCCCTCATTGAAGGAATGGGCCCCTGCAGGATTTGAAGGAGAAGAACGTCGGTGTGACCGCCATCTTCCCCGCTTACACGGAGTCCAGCATGACAGATTCGGCATCCTTCCCATCAGACAAAATGATCAGGCCTGAAGACATTGCAGAGGCTGCACTGCTGCCGTTCAGGATGAGCAAGTTTGCCTGCCCGTCAGAGATTGTTGTCCGCAATGCAATCCGGCCCTAGGCACTGATGGCAACATGGGCCCACACTCAAAATGTTTGGCATAGCCCAGAAGGCCTTTCCATCATGTAGTATGATCCATGCAGTAATGCGTCACTGACGATGCCAAGGATGCTGAGCTGGCATCAGGCAGAAACCTGTGTGGGATGGCCGTTGAGATATACTGGCAGTAGTGTAGCCCTTGACGAGTCTGAAGACGGGATTCTAATTTAGTAAGGCGATCCAATTCAAACGCTTTTCATCATTCTTTTCACAGAGAGCGAAATGAGAGAAGAGCCTCTTGATCACAAGTGGCCAAAGCACAGCAGATACAATTCTCAGCCTCCAGTTGAGGACAAGCTGAGGTGCGCAAAGTTCTCAGCCATCCAATGTACCTCGTTGCATGCATAGTGCTGACTCACTTCTGCGGATTTCTTACAAGTGCAGATCTGTGGTTCGACCATATATCGGAGTCCTATTGGCTTCAGAGCTTCAGAGTCGGTCTCGATCACCGATCCATCAAGCTACATAGCCGTCCAAGACTCCCTCCGACCTGTGAAAGGTACGACGGCCCGACGCTCGACGTCCCAGGCAACCTGTGCATACACACAGTGATAGGCTGGGATACCTAGCTTTGAATCCTATCATGGAAAGAGTAGCTGTACCTGTCCATGTGCTCGAAAGTATAGTTGTCGGGTCTACGAGGTGCTGAGAAGCCGAGCAGCTCACACAACGTCCAATAGCAAAGCCACTATGTGCTGCAGGTTGATTGCAGCAAGATGGTAGGAAAAGGACAGAAGCTTCTGCAGGGGAGGTCAGCCCTGATCACTGGAGCATCCTCAGGCATTGGAAGGGCCATTGCAATGGCCTTTGCGGTCAGTCTTCCCTTAAGCTCAGCCACTGAGTGAGATATACCTGCCACCGTATGACCACAAGAGACGCTGCTATCATATTGAGTGAGAATGCAGTGCTGCTTCCAGGAGGAGGGTGCAGAGCTGCACCTGGTGGGCCGCAGCTCTGACAGGCTTGCAGAGGTGCAGAAGGATGCCCAGGCGTTTGGTGATGCTGGTGTACACATCATCGAGGTGCCTCGCAATCCCAGCCTCCCCTTAAAGTGCCAATCAATGCTCGATTGACTGTTCCTTGGCTGGTCACGACCAACAGTGTTCCAGACAAAGTGCTGTTTTGTGCCGGTGGCCACACTAAGCCTTCACCTGCATGCTACACATTTGTTATGATTCCCAGTCAGAGTCTGTGGCAAAAGCAAGGCTCTCACTCATGTCTGTGCAATCACAAGGGTGACCTGGAAGATAACAAGACAGTGGACAGCATTGCCAACAAAGTGAAGGGCAAAGTGAATATCCTGGTCAACAATGCTGGCATGCTGGACAAAGAGCCCATCCTGGAAGGTACCGTCACTCTCCAAGAGTCCATGGCCTGCTAGCTACACACAGGGGAGGTCTTGCAGAGCTGGCACATTTGCGGCAGGTTCCTATGAGCCTTAGCAGGCTGTACGCTCGCCAGTAAAATTGCTTGCAAGGAAATTAGGCCTGGGCAGATTCTGACACCCGCGACCATATTGCACATAGGAGACAGTACACTCAGGTGGAATGCATGGTGATCGAACAGATGCTGTGCCTTTGCAGGCAACCCTGACAGGTGGGAGAAAGTGGTGCGCCTGGATCTGCTGGTATGCATTTTCATCCTTCCAACACTTAACTCTGCAAATGCATGTAACTGTGCACGCTGTGCCGGTTGGCAAACTACAGCTCTGTTCAGCACAATCCTGCAGATGGCACATCACTTCTTATTCCCCTTCTTCTGCAGGTGTCTATGCGCCTCACCAGGCTGATTGGACCAGAGATGGCCAAGTATGCACCCACCCCTTGCATGTACCCACAAGATGCAGGAGTAATCTGGCTTACCAGTGCGCTTACAGCACCACATACCTAGAAGGGTGCACAGCATGCAGACAGGTTCCCTTGTAGCGCTTGATGGGACACGCTCAAGATCCAGCCAGCAGATGTGGCCCCAAAGCAACATGTCTCGTCATGCCAGCTACAGGAGACAAGCACCCAAAGCTTTTATGTAGGCGTGGCCATGGCAACATCATCAACATCTCATCCGTGGCTGGGCTGGAGCCCATGAAGGGCTTCGCTGTCTACTGCGCGACCAAGTTTGGTGGGTGCTCAGAGCACACTTCACATGCAACAGAGCGCTGCTGGCTTCCGTGATATCACGAATTTATGACTCTTACATGCTTGCAGCAGAACAGTCTGCGTTGGCGAATATGTGTGAGACTGTGGTACTGGCATGCAGGTCTCACTGGCTTCACCCTGTCAGCATTTGAGGTGCGCGCTCCTTGACATCTGCTGATGCTTAGATCTGCTACGAGTCGTGAGGATGCATTGCATGGCGAGTGGGCCGACCTTTGCTGCCCTTGCATTGCACATAAGTACTGATCTGCCTGCTCCAAGCTTCCTACAGGCTATGCAAGGCATGAGCCTGGTGCATCACAGTCACATACAGGGCACCGTTACCATGACCATTTCCAGACAGTGAATCTTCCAGAAATAGAGTGTGTTTCCCTGCAGGAGCTGAGGGACATGGGCATTCATGTCACTGGCATCTTCCCTGGCTATGTGGCCACAGCCATGACGACAGAGTGAGCCTCCCAGCTGTGAACCCTACAGAACAGCTCACCAGCACACAAGTGGTCAAAACACACTGCACCTCAGGAGGCCTTGTCTCTGTGGACCTCATCAATATAGATGCGCGTTCTTGCGACAGCGCGCTCTGTTCACTGCGGCACAGTTTAACCCTTGTGGATGCATGAGACTGCTGAGTGCTTGGGGCTTCTGTGCTGAGGCTGAAGAACTGTCTTGGCTATGGTGCAGAGCAAAGGTGCCCCAGGAAAAGATGATCCAGCCTGAAGACATTGCAGAGGCCGCCATGCTACCCTTCCGCCTGTCGGATCGTGCAGTGCCCACGCAGATTGTTGTGCGCCCCTCACAGAAGGTTGAGTGAAGCAGAAGGGCGACTATGGCAGATATGCATGCGATCAGCATCATCTTGACCATGAGCATTGCACAAGACCGTCATGGTGACAACAGCCTGTGCAGAGCTGGGCTGGATATGCTTGGCATCAAATGTTGGTTGATCAGTGTAGAGGCATGAGGAAGGATGTGTGTATAGTCAAGTTGATGAGATCAAACACTTGCAGTGGATGCATGTGAAACGCAGCATGAGTCACTGAACAGTTGACACAGAGTCAGCTGAGTGGTTCGGCAGATGTCATCAGTGATTGTCCATTGGTCACTTGCAATTGTTGATGCCTAGCAGACATGCAGTCCCCACACATGCATTTGCCCGTTTCTCGGACATGTTACTGTGACGCCTGAGAGCAGATGAAGGGTTGCCAGCCATATCTGTCAGATAGAAGAAGTGCTGTAGAGTCCTCTGTCCATGATGATTGAGACGAGCCCCAACGGCATGAGGCCTGCACCCATTGGGATCCATTTTCCATGTTCTGCGTGACGTGTGCCAGAAACACACATTCCTAGTGTTTTGAAGATCTACTGTGTCCTGGCCTAATCGCTGCAACAGGTGTGGAGGCAGAGAGTGGAACGCAGCTGGCTTCCAATGACCTGCGAAGCTTCCCCAATGAGCCTACCAGCTTCCCACGTATTTGTCACAGACGAGTGATATAGCGTAGGCTGAGAGACCATTCTAGGGACGGCAGAAGAACCATTCAACGAGGGATGAGTACCCCGTTTGCAAGGCAGGCCACGAGAATGGTGCGCGACGTGTAACACGGTGTCATGTACCCAGACATCATTGTCCCTCCACTTCATTACTTACATACCGCGCCGACTGTTACCGCCTTATACCGCAAAATTGAGCAACGGAATGGATTCATCCGCTGTTCAAATTGAATGCAGGCAGCTCAGATGGATGGCAAGAAAGTACTTATCACAGGTGCTACAGATGGCATTGGCCTGCATACAGCCAAGCAGCTCGCAAGGATGGGCGCAGATGTACTTGTCCATGGCAGGTAGTCCTTTTGAGGCCTGATTCCTGTTCAAGTGGAGCTGCAATCAGAAGGACATTGTACACCATACATCCAAAAGCACTGCAGTATACAGAAGTGCGCGCAAATCTCTGCAGGAATCAGAAGAAGGCTGAGGCAGCAGCCAAGGAAGTTGCACGGGCGGGAGGCAGCAAGAACACTGTTCGCTTTTATGCAGCAGACTTAGCATCTCTGGATGAGACCAAGGCCCTGGCTCAGCAAGTGCAGAGGGACCACCCATCTCTGGACATCTTGGTGAACAATGCTGGTGAAGCCCTTGCTGCACCATGCTCAGCTTTTGCCTGCCAGCCCGCGCTCTGACCTGCAACGATATGAGTCTGACGCATGCAAAGTGCAGCATGCCAGACTTTGAGCACAAATGTCCCTGTCATGCAAGAGTGTTGAGAGATGGTGCTGCATGCATGCAGGTGTGTTTGCGGACAGGATGGTGACCACAGGGGATGGGTATGAGCTGACCTGGCAGGTGAATGTGCTGGCGCCGTATGTGCTAGGCGCCCTCCTAGTCAACGCAGTGAAGGAGCGCATCGTCAATGTCAGCTCCATCTCTGCTGGCAGCAGGATAAATTTTGACAATCTGAATCAGGTGACTTAATGCTTCTCATGGCCATCTTCTGCAGATATGTAATCTAGATGCCTCCTTTTGTGCTGATAGCACCTTTGACTGAAGCATCGGGAGGAGTCAAATGGCTCTCAGTGCTCTACGAGGTGCCTCTGTAGAAATGAAGCATGTTGTGTTGCGTCTAGACTGAGATGGCCTTTCAACGCTGACTACACTTACATGCTCTGCAGGAGAAAGGCTTCGATCAGCACAATGCCTATTCCTTGAGCAAGCTTGCCATGATGATGATCACAGCAGAGCAAGCAGAGAGACTTGGCCAGAAAAAGCCAACTGTCAACTGCTTGGACCCAGGCACAGTCAACACAAAGATGTTGATAGCGGGGTGGGGCCCATGCGGCATCAGCATAGAGGATGCAAACTACGAGCTGCACCTTGCAACAAGCCCTGGTCTTGCGACAACATCAGGTGTGGGCTGTGAAGCTTTTGCTCCTTTGCTGCTACCACCTCCATCTGTAGATGCAGGGTGACTTCTTGCATTCAGGCTTAGTGCATGTATCAGCCTTCCTGCTGTCTCATGCACCTTTTGGCAGCACGCCTGATGGCTATGTTGGTGTGCAGGGAAGTATTTTGTGTACAACAAGGAGAGGAAGATGCCAGGAGCTGTATATGACAAGCAGATAAGGAGCCGGCTATGGCAGGTCCTTGAGGAACAGACAGGGGTCACCTTTCCACCTTGACTATCAGCAATCCAGACGTTTCAGGTTTCCGCCAGCTTGACGAGACAGATGACCGCATTTTAAGAAATTCTGTCGCGTACTACAAGCGCGACTGCTGAGGCAACTGACTTTTCTGAGGCGGTGCAAATGCACACTGATCCAGGTCAGCTTAGGGAAGTCTGCAGAAATCTAAGGTACAAATGCCTTACAGGCTTGTTTCATGCAAGAGTTGTAAAAAGTTTCTGCAGGAGAATTGCACACTGCTCTCTGCTGGTGGTTGGGGTCACCATCAGGTACACCACATTGCCAAGGGGCCTAGCATACACTCCCATCTTGCGCAGCTTCATCACAATGGCCTTGGATCCGGTGCTTGTGTAACCAGCTCCCTGTCCCTCCTCAGGCTTGACCTCTGCTGCCAGAACTGTGCCTGGATACAGATAGTTTGTGTAAGGAAAGCAGCTGCATGCCACAGTTCTTAGCCATGCTTAGCCAAGGATTTCCAAGCCTCAAGCTACCTGCCTGCTCTGCTGCAAGCTGAAATAGACAGGATTTGCTGCTCAACCTGCTGTGCTGATAGGGGCAAGTTTGATATCTGTAGACAAAGTGCTCCTCAGAGGGTCTCGAGATGCACACCTAGAGCTATGACGCAGTCAATTCTTGGATGCTGCGAGAGCTGGGTAACCTGGTCATTGTCCCACAGCTCTAGAAGCCTGCCACAAGGCTGGCTGCAGGTTGGCCGCTTAGTGCACCTACACAGCAAGACAGGCCCCCTCTATATGTGAGAGCTCGGTCACAATCAGGAATTCTGCCCATGGTATAGGCATTGATCCTGCGGTATGGCATTTGATAGGATCATGCAACACACACATGTCCGGCCTCAGGTTTCTTTCCTGCACCTGCCTGGTATCCATGACCACATGAATCTCCCATCCCCCTTCCAGACACCTCTGCTATACAGGGCTGGTGCACGCACCTGTCCGGAGTGCAGAGGGACGGATTCTGCGGGCTGCCCAGGATGCGCAGGGCCTCCACCGCAGCAGCGCAGCCGATGGGGTAGCCAGAGTAGCTGTGGCCGTGCAGCAGCGCGTCCACCTTGCTCGAGGTCTTGAAGGCCTCGAAGACCTCTCCTGTCGCCAGCGTGGCAGCCAGAGGCACTGTGCCTCCTGCAGCACACCACTCATGTGCCTCACTGGCTGCGTGCACAGGCTCCACACTGCTAACATTGTTCCACAGAGAGCATATGCATGCGCATATACGCAGAGCACCGACGCTCAGGGACGGGTCAGTATGTTTGGAGCATAGTCTTCCAGCAGGTCACGGTCCTCCGGTGTGGGTTGCCAGTCCCTTGGCAACCACATGAAGCTGCGGGGCTTCACAACACACACCTGGTGAAGATGACCTGCTGGCAGACTATGCTGAGACAATGGATGACGCCCGAAGGACACATGGGCATTGCTCTATGTAAGAAGAGGAGCCATGCCTGTCAGCAGCTTGGCATAGCAGGCGATGTCGGGCATGATGTGCAGCCTCTCCCAGGCAGACGCGCTGCCGAGGCGCCACAGGCCCGCAAAGATCTCGTCACTGATCACCAGCATGCCTTTTGCCCTGCACGGCCAAGAAAGAATGCGACACAGCACTTGCGGGCTCTTGAATTTTCTTGTGATATTTATGCTGGTGTTGGTCCAGTTTGCTACAGATGCTTTCAGCAGACAGGCAGATGTCATTGCAAATGCAGAATCATGGTAGGTAGGGGTGGCATACCGGCAGGCTTCAACCAGCACGCGCTGATACAGCGGGTCGATCATGCGCATGCCGTTTGCGCCCTGCAGGATGGGCTCTATGATGCAGGCAGCCAGCGTGCTATCCCTATGCTCCAGCTCATGCCTGCACAGCAGCTCCTGATACTCAGTGTTCAGCATTGACACCATCCAGCCATACATGTCTGCATATTGCTGGACAGCAGCTACCTGTCTCCAATTTAAACAGCCATCCTGGGTGGAGGACTCTAAACTCCTGTGCACCATCTGATCTGAGCATACCACCACTACGCTATCATTGTTACAGAAGAGGTCTGACCTCTGCAGCTGGTGGACGATCATGGTCTCATACAGGGCGGCCAGGGTGCCCTTGCAGCGGCCGGGCTCGAAGGCGTGCTGCAGGGAGGGCAGCTTCTCCGACAGGAAGAGCTCTGTGAAGGGCTCAGACGGCGGCTGCTCAGCCTCTGGCGGGAACACATGCCATGTCCCATCAGTCATGGCTACGGTGGGCGCTGACAGAAACATGCCTCGTCCCTTGTACCTGCACAATAGCCAGTCTTCTGACAACTTACCTGACAACTTACCAGGGCAGCTCAAATCTTGGGTATCAGCAGACAGCTTGTAAAATTGAAGGCCTGAAGATCCTTGCTCCAACACTGTGTAGGCACTAGCCAATGACTGCCAAAATAACAACCTTTGGGATGGACGTCTTGATACTCTCTGCTACCACTTCCTTGCAAAGAGATGGGGAGCTGACCCTTTTTATATGCAAGCATATCCAAAGCGCATCACAGAAATTCATTGAAGAGTCGCACCAGGGAGTTTGCCGGGGGCCGTTGTACACGGATGGCGCCACAGCGTCCATGCAGCCCAGAGTGTCCCCATGGTAGCCCTCTGCTATCCCAACCACCTCCAGCTGGGCTGGATTGCAGCCGGGATTGCGCGTCATGTATGTTCGGAAGGCCATCTTTAGCGCTATCTCCACTGCAGACGACCTGCATCATGCACCCATGCCTGTCTAGAGCTTCACCCCTCTCAGCCTACCATGAAGCCACATCGAGCAACTTTGCTCGCGATTGAGTGTGGCAAAGACAGCAGCAGGAGGCATTGAGGCTGAAGATAGTTGTGGCGCAGGATATGAAGATTTGTTGGGCGTATGACGGCATGACACTGCTTCAGGCGTGCGATGCGCACCCGTCTGCAGAGTAGAAAACCCTCTCTGCCCAGCCCTTGCCCACGCTGCCCAGCAGCGCCTCAGCGCAGGCCACAGCCGGCTCATTCGCATTCTCTGGGTGCATGACATGGCCATATCTGGCCACAGCATGCGTTATGGACTGCTGGAGCTGCGGCTGCAAGCTCGCGTTCACACCCTGCAAATTGCTCCCAGGTCTGAGCAGGTGAATGACTCTTGATTCACATTCGTCCCTTGATACCTTGCACAAGGGTTCTTTGCTCTTGCGAGCCTTGCCCTATGTCATTGTGGAACAGGCAGCGCAGCTGTGACACTCAGCCTCCCTCAAGTGGCTCAGCCAGCACACAGCTTCAGCAGGTGACGGGTAAATCACCTGGGTCCACCAGCTGGCGCAGCCATCATAGCGCTGCTCAAGGCAGGGGTCGCCCTGCTGGTCTGAGCTGAGAGCATTGAAATGCTCGCCGCTGCGGGAGTCTATGACCTGGATGTGCTGCTCCTCTACCAGCCCGTGCTGGGTAGTAGGCCACCAGATCGTTTTGTTTGCTTTGGCTCCAAGACTGTGCAGTCTCTCCACTGCAAAGCCGCAGCAGAGCTTTCACATGATGAGCACAGGTAGCGTGCGACAACGTCCTGATGCAAGCAGCAAGGTCAAAGCTTAGCAGAGATTGCGAGGGGCAGTCTGAGACTTGAAAGTCAAGCATACTCACCTCGCATATGGTGCCACTGCTGCAAATGTTCTCTGAGCTTCTGAATGTCTGGCTGAACCGAAGAGAGCCAGTCAGACAGGGAGGCATCAAAAACGGTGCTGTCGCTATCAGGGTGCCTGCATGGTATACATAGCAAGATGTGAGGCATTTATGATGTGGTGGGCGCATGTGCGAAGACAATGTGGCGCTCTGCAAGCAGGCTCCTGATGACGCTGTAAAACCAGAGGTACAGCATCAAGCAAGTATTCTCGCTGGATGCATGTTCCCAGGAAACTGTCACTGTGTAAAGGGCCAGACCTGCTCTCTGGGGCTGGTGGACACTCCGGAAGGGACAGGACAAAGGTCTCTGAACTCATGTGATCCTCGAGGTACTTCCAGTTCTGGAGGCCGTTGTCCGTCAACACAATGGCAGGGACGTCGTAGCCACGCATGCGGAGGCAGTCATAGGCTGCTATAGTGGTGGATATGCCGCCCAGCCTGCCATCCCCGACAAGAATGCCTGGCAGTCGCAGCGGCCTCCACAAGTCGCACTGCACGCATGCAGCTTCCTGACGCTGCATGTCCGCATTGCGAAGAGACATTCTGACTACATGCGCATCAAATGAACAGACTGTGTAGGCCTGAGAGGATAGCAAGCCCCCATCAGCCCACTACCTTCTGACCTCATAGATGAACTATGCCATATACATGAAAGGCAAGGAGAGTGCCCCAAGGCAGAACGAGATACCTGAAGAGTCCCTGAGGGACCAGGACTGGCTGGACCGCCAGCTGTCTCTACGAGAGCAAACCCATCAGATGCATGCTTGCTGGCAAAGGTCCCGAGCGCTTGCCTGGCTGCCGCCCTAATTTGGCTGTCACTCACCCCTCTTCCTGGAGATGACCAGTCCCGTCAGTACTGCAGCGCGAGTGCAGGGTACTGTATCACGATGCAGCACAAGGCCATGAACTACTGCCTTGCAGCACACGGCCTTGTATGATCTACTGCCGCACTCTGTTGGAGTGTCTGGACCACACACATTTGACGAACACGTCAATCTGCAAGGCAACTCAAGACCCACCTTCTGCGGCGACAGCCAGATGTGGGCTGGCGGGCAAGCTCCAGGCATGCTGCAGGACCACTGTCGTCTGCCCATTGCCACTGGGGCTATTGCTGGCGCTGGCATCAGCGCTCGGACAGCCAGCGACCTCAGATGCATGGCTGCCAATCTGAAGCGCTACGCCACATGCGCTCGACTACAGTGCATCAGCATTTACCTCAAGAGTCATTCCGTAGCGCGAGAAGCGCCTGCCGAGTGCCATGTACTCTTGGGACACTGCTCCAGCACTGGATTGCCCAGAGACCACAGAACTGGACAGCATGCGCCTCAGGGTCACCCCATAGCGCTTCCAAGAAATTGTGCTTAGTAGAAGGGGCTCAGGTGAGGTGGCTCTGGCACTATGCCCGCAGCAGGGCATGCTTACATCCTTGAAAATCATATGCACGGTAATGCACTGCAATGCTTTGGCTGAAGAGGCATACAGAGATGTAAAGAGGGCCTACCACTGTCAAAGCATCATTGTCCTCTGGGAAGCCGGTCTGGACAGGTTTGAGATACAGAAAGGGCCCCTGAACATCACTGTGACTGTTGGAAGGGATCAACGGATCACATGCATGCTATTTGCAATGAGGCCAGAATACGGTACCTCCTTCGATGAGGCTTCTCGTGCCAATGCTGCACTTATCAAGGTCTTGCCAACTCCAGTATTTGCTCCCCAGACCATGAACGTTGGCAGTGCCAGACTAACGTGCTCAGATCTTGCCTCAGATCGCTCAGAGCTAAATGCCTTAACTTGGTTGCTCAGGTCGCTAGCACTGATCAAGAGTGACTGCAATAGTCTTTTGTAGTAGTGGGTCTGTACAGATGACAGAGAGGACATGCGCTGCCCCCTACAGAGGTACACCATGCTGAAATTGCCTTCACAACTCCAAACCCTATACGCAATCTAGCGAATGCTCTCAAGTAAATACATAGCTGTGGCACATATACAGATGCATACACAGGATGTAAGCGATGAGGCCTCCATTCCGGGTGAAGGTATACCGTAATAATCTGGCGGGAGCTGATTATGAGTCATGAACCGCAGCTTGACGGCCACGGTCCCCAATCTATGGCAAAGCATCACAACAATAGGTCATCAGAAGGTCCATACAATTACTGGGGCTATTGAGGGGCGCTGTCTGGTGGAGGGTCGTCATTTTAAGACATTGACAGACCATTTGCTCGTCCCTTCTGAACCATCAACAGGCCACTAAGGCCCTGTGCATCAACCTGATTACGTTGACATAAATGTAAGAATGATATCTGAAGGGTCAGATCCCGGACATGGCCTCCTCCCTACCGTGGCACGGGTGGATTGGGTCTCAGATCGAGCAGTTGAGGGCACAAGACCTTCTTCGAACACTAAAGCCCCTGATACCTGGCCGGTCAGCTGCCGAGGTGAGGACGCAGACAGTGCAATTTGTAAGGCATTTCAACCTGCTGCTGGTCGTGAGCTGTGACTGCAATTTTCCACCATTCACCACAGGTGCTCGTTGCGCCTGATGTGCTGCGAGCATGGACAGAGGAGTGTGACCCACAGAGCTGTGAAGGCCTCCCCACAGAAGGGTCTCTACTCCGGCTCTTCAGCAGCAATGACTATACTGGCCTGTCATGCCACCCATCCGTATGCAGAGCAGCAGCAGATGCAGTGCTTAGACATGGCATGGGTACGTTCCGGACCACCTGCATTCTGCTTGTATCAGCAAATCGCTTACCACCTGGCTAGCTTACCAGAGCCCCAACCCCAAGATTGTGACCCGTGCCAAAGAAGCTGCATCTTGTGCAGGGCCTAGGTCCTCAGCAGTTGTGGGAGGCTACACATTTCTGCATGAAGAGCTTGAGAGGGCCCTGGCTGACCTGAAGCAAACCGAGGACTGCCTACTGTTCCCGACAGGCTTTGCAGCCAATGTTGCTGTTGTGTCAGCCCTGTGCAGCAGCAACAATGTCACGATATTCTCAGACGAGCTCAATCATGCGTCCATCATTGATGGTGCACGGCTAGCTTCCCGGCAGCAGGTGGCCACTGCTCCTCAAAAGCCTCGTCATTGCTATCAGCTGTCCAACTATGCTGTTGGACAGCGTTCCGTCCTGACCTGAAGCCTGAATCTTGCAAGGCATACACGGCGGTAGCATTGACATTGTAGATGCCATACATCAACAGATTGCGACATGCAGGGGAAATTGGTGGTGTACCGTCACAATGACATGCAGCATCTCGACAGACTGCTATTGGCATGCCCACCAAGCCACAGGAAGCTTGTCATCACTGACAGTTTGTTCAGCATGGACGGTAGGCTGCCACATCGTGAAAAGCTTCACGCTCTTACGAGTACAAAGATTGCCGATGCCTGAGTCTAGGCCTCAGCTGCAACAGCAGCGCAATCTAGTCTTATCTGTTCTGCGCAGGTGACTTCGCAGATTTAGCAGGCCTGACGGCCTTGCGGAGAAAACACAACTTCCTGCTAGCTGTAGATGAAGCGCATGCAACATTTGTGTGCGGTGAAAGGTGATCTCTCATACAGCATACATTGTTCTCAAGCTCTCAAATTCTCATTGAGCTTTTCAGCAGCCTTGTGCCGATTTCAGATCTCCAGACAACTTCTCCCCCTAATTCCTATGTCACGTGATGATCAATATGATGGTACAGGTCACAGCCCTGACACATCTCTGCATGCAGGGGTGGGGGAGCGGCTGAGATGTTTGGCGTCTCAGAGGAGGTGGATGTCCACATAGGCACACTGAGCAAGGCTGTGGGAGCGCACGGCGGCTTTGTTGCCTGCTCTGCAGCCCTCAAGAGCCTGCTACTCAATAAGGGCCGGCCCTACGTCTTCTCCACAGCCCTGACTGTCCCTGTCGTGGCTGCAGCGCTTGCAGCTGTCAGGGTCAATGAGCAGGTGCAGTCTCAGTCATACATGTTTATACAGGCTTGTCATGCTACAGCGTCTCTTGCATGCCTCCTTTGAGCCTGAGCATGGTCAAAAGCATCATATGCCAGTGTCAGCATGCTGGATGTACCAATGCATGAACTTCATGTGGAAGCAGACAGGGACTTCACACCCACAAGGTACAAGTATGGCCGAGCCATACTTGCTGTCAGAGGGCGCATCTGCTATGTAAAGCATCAAGCTAGCTGCGGCAAACGCTGACACGCGCCTTGTGATGCGTGCAGGAGCCTGAGAGACGGGACCACCTGTGGCGGCTGGTGCATCGGCTTGGGCAGGGCTTGGGCGTGAGGGCCGAGTCACCCGTAGTGCCCCTGATAGTGGGGAGCGAGGCTGCTGCGCTGAAGGCGTCAGCGCAGCTCCTGCAGCGGGGCTTCTACGTCCCTGCCATACGACCGCCTACTGTGGCGCCAGGAACCTCCAGGCAAGTGTTTGCCTGTTTTCCTACTCCATAATGCTCACAAAGACCGGCGCTCTGCACTGCTCAGAAGACAGTGTGATCTCGCCAGACTCTATTCAAGTCCCGGACACTTCATGCAACAGAGCAGAGCCAACTGCATGCGCCCCAAGCACTCCGTCTGGTCTCGTACCCTTCTTAATATCATCACCATTGGAAGGACCCTTGCATGTTCAGCTGCAGGGTTGACTTCCCGCACACCATGCGGGTATTCATGATGCATGGCCTTGGCCTTTCTGTTAATAGCAAGCAAGCGCCACTGAGGCTGCCATCCATAGCAGCTGGTCGCTGAGACTTCCTTTGGTGCGCAGGCTGAGAATCAGCTTATCGGCAGCGCACAGCGAGGAGGATGTAGACAGCCTGCTGCAAGCGCTAAGGGAGTGCGGCATTATCCCTGCGCAAGTGGCGCCAGCAGCGATGCCAGTACGTGCCAAGCTGTGACGCAACTTTGGTTGCTGAGATCGCACAGACTCGTTAGCTTGACACATAGCCTTCAGCAGATCCAAGGACGTGCTGTCCCACAGACAGCCGATCTTATAGCAGTCAGGATCTGAGTGCCTCTAACGCTAGGCTTAGCAGCTCTACTCACTCGTGCGCAGCCCTGCTGCAGCAAGCATGGGTGTAACCATCTAGTCACCATCTCAGAACAGTGGGCTGATGCCAGTGTGATTGTCATCATGGACCTCTTGAGACGAGATATGCTGCCTGATGATCCACCGTCATAGGCCCCAATCTCCCGTTGCTCATGCCTGAATCTGCACTACGAATTGTCTACGAGAGAGTGATACCCTGAAATAGGTGAGTTAAAGGAGAGAGCTGCTATCTCAGGGGAGATTGGATACCAGTGGACGCACCCCATGTGAGGTGAATGACGGTTGACAGCTAGGATCACGTGGGCTTCTCGTTGGCGCGCTAATAGGGCAAGCTCAGGCATATATAAGCACCTTACGCTCGCCTTGACCTTGTGAGGTCATCAGTACCTCGGGAAAGTCCTGCTGTTGTCAATATAGACGCATACTGAGGAAGCTGGCACATGCGTATACTAGCGTTGTAGATGGGATATAGACAGACGCATCTCCTGACAATATGCCTTCATCTCCAGCCCCGCACACAACAACGAACGGTCATGGCACACTAGACGCAAGCAGTGGTAACGGCATTAGCCCCGAAAACGAGGCTCTCATAGCGGACAAGAAAGACCCGGAAGCAGGCTACCCGGACATTGAGACGAAGACCAGATGGCCCTTTCTTACTAGCACATGCAAGGTAATCAGAACCTGATGCAATCACAGGCCCTGCGACCTGTCAGCCTAGCCCCCCGTCTTGCATGTACTAGCCTTACAGGAGGGCTTCAGTTTCCCTGAGTATGTCCCATACTGATACAATTTCAAGCAGCCCTGAGGCTCTGCATGCCCATCAAATGCGTCATTGGTTGGCTGAACGCTGCAGGAACTAGGAAAGCAGGGGCGCCTCGCCATACCTCTAGGCATGAATTTGCTGGCCAATTACTCGACGTCCACAATCTCCCTCAAGTTCATAGCGCCTCTGGGCAACGAGTACATTGCTGCTGCCTCGCTGGCAACATCCACCTACTGGATGTTTGGCAAGCTGCTGGTGCAGAGCCTGTGCGGTGCCCTGGACACACGGGCTTCACAGGTTGGACATTTCATCCCCTCTGCCCGGCCCAGAACCTTGTCGTCTGCAAAGTATCCGCGAAAATGGCTTGATTTCACAGCTCCGTGGCTCAAAGGGGGAGTGGTGCTGTGCATTGCCCAGCTTTTAGGACGTCACCTGCTGCTCTAATGGGACACGCTCATGCATCCCAGCAGCGGCCTGTGTTCTGCTGCAAGCTTGCATTCGGGAGCTGGAAGGTGCTGCCAAAGATCTTTCAGCGTATGTCCCGCTGGTGCTTGCCTCCTGGTAACATCCCCTTCTGCTGCTGCAGGCGTATGGCATGGGAGCGTATGAGGCGCTGCCAGTCATCTTCCAGCGCACCTCAATGCTGATGCTGGCGCACTGCATCCCCATCACCCTGGTGCAGCTGGCGGTCCCAGAGCTGCTCAGGCTGGCCGGTGAAGACCCGGAGCTGTGCCGCCTGGCGTCTGCCTACGCCATCCGGCTGCTTCCCAGCCTCTACATTGAGGCCCTGAGCAGGTTTGCTCCTTGCAAAATGAGCTTGAGTGCTTGCTCCCCCAGTCCTCACATCAGAATGTCAAGCAGCTGTGCTCGTCCATCTGGAAATTTGAAAAATGCTGGGCTGTTAGTGTCGCTGAATTTTGCCGTTATTGCAGAGCTGATTGAAGACGCGCTTGTAGTTCTCATGAGTTCAATGGCTGAGTAGATCCATTGGATGGGTTGTTGCCCTGGAGGCTTCTGTGAGCATATGCAAGGGTTGCGAAGAGGCTGTCGGTGTCTGAACCACCCGTGTGCTGCATGCAGGCCCTTAAATAGAATTCTCATAGCGCAGCGTGTGGCTCTGCCACAGATGTTTGTTTCCATAGCAGTCGCAGCTTTGCACTTCGGCGTCAATCACCTCCTTGTCAACACTTTGGGCCTGGGCTTTCTGGGAGCAGCCTGGGCTATTGGGATAGCTTCCTTCAACACCACAGCGCTCACAGCAGCCTGGGTGGCTTTGGCGGGTATGCGAGACCGCGTCTGGGGCAAGCCCACCTGGCAGGCCTTTCAGGTACCCCCTTTGGGATATGCCTTCCTTTACACCCTTGTTGCTCGTGTCAGAGCCTGGCAAAGTGAGCATGGATCGGTGGTTGTCAAAGATGTGGCCCAAGGCGACACTATGGGCTGTGGCACATTTAGAGGTCATGCCTGGAGTTGAGCTGGGCGCTTATATTGGTGGGCATTGAATTGCAGAGATGGGGAGAGTTCACAAAGCTGGCGTACTCCTCCTGTTTCATGAAGGTAAGTCCCCTCGACGCCTCAGGGTTGCTCTGCATGACAGCATCCCCCACGTCCATGGTGCTTCAGTTATGCCTACTCTGCAAGGTGCCAGGCTTTGGCCGGGATACCACAGTCCCTTGACCTCCTGCATGTGGCATGGTTTGCTGAGAGAAGCAACACTGCAGGCGTCCCTGCAGATTCACCTTTCCTTAGCAGGGCCTGACACCATTATTGCACATGCAGGTCGCCGAGTCCTGGGCATTTGGCATGCTGGTCTTGTTTGCGGGCCTGCTGCCAGATCCCACGCGGTCTGTAGCGTCTACCTCCATTGCGTTCAACACCTACGGCATCACGTACATGCCCTTCCTTGCAGAGTCCATTGCCGTCAGCACCAGGTACGCCTGTTTGCAGAGCTAGCCATATTCCATTATGAGATTCTGCCCAAAGGCCATAATATAGAATAGCAGGCGCGTAACCATGACCGTTGCGCCACAATGGGCATGGTTGGCATTACAGGTCACCGCTGTTCTATTCCGCCTCGGTTGACTGGTCTGGCATATGACATAGAACACGCTGCTGCAGACAGTGCAATGGCGGCAATGCACTGCTTGTGCAGGGTCTTTGCCAGAGCGCTTTCTTCCCGATTCAGCTGTGGGAGACTGTTGTGATTTCTCCAGCGCTGTGGATTCAGCAAAGAAGTACGAGCTCAGTTTTGGATCCATGCAGGGTTGGCAATGAGCTGGGCGCGGGGCGGCCCAGGAACGCCAAAATGGTGGTCTTCGCGACGCTGACCATCACGCCATTGCTGTGGCTGGTCATCGCCTGCATCCTGGCGGAGCCGCACCTGCAGAGCGCGCTGCTGCACCTGTACGTGGACGGATCGGATGCGGTGCTGTGGCACACGCTGCGCCAGCTGCTCACCATCGTGGCCGTCATCGAGCTGGCCGACGCGCTGCAGACCGTGCTTGGAGGGGTGGTGCAGGTGACCTGGCCGCCACACTCCATCTTGCATGTATTGAGCAAAGGGAATTTCCTTCCATGCATCCATGGCTGCTGCTTCATGCCCAAACCCTATTGGGCAGCAGTTGCTTGGAGTAATTCTCTTTGCTCTTCAAACCTCTGTGTTGGGTCTTTGCCAAAGTTAGTGCATTGTACACCTCTTGTGAGCTGAGCTTTCCATATGCCATTCATCCTGGCAAGCTGCAGAGGCCTGAGAAGGTGTTCTGTCATGCTACAGGAGTGCATGCACCAGCATGTGCATAAGCCTTCACCGTGCACTGTATCATCATGGTCTACAGCAGCTGCTTGAAACACACTGATCACACCTTGTGCGCAGGGCTCGGGGCGGCAGCAGAAGGGGGCAATCATTAATCTGGTGGCCTTCTATGTATTTGCCATGCCACTGGCGCTGTTCCTGGCGTTCTATGTGGGCTGGGGCGTGCTGGGGCTGTTTGCGGGAATGGGACTGGGCCCCATCATACAAACTCTTCTGTATGGGTGGCTGGTTCTCAGAACAGGTACATTGCTGACACGGCTCGTCCACTGTGTGCCTTGAACTTGCATGAATCATCATAGGAGGATCATGCCTCTGACATTGCTGTGCATCTCCAGGCTGGAGGGCAAGGGCTATTTGCATGTCATGATCGTAAGGCGGTTCCTCAAGAGGAAGTTGTCCAAGGCGTCTCTAAACGAGCATGTGGTCTGGTGCTAATGAGGTTTTTTCGTGCACAGATTGGGAGAAGGAGGCCTCGAAGGCGGCCACACTGGCAAGCAAGGAGGAGGAAGAGGTGTTGGTCAGACAGTCCTTGGATCTTCCGCGGCATTCCATGAACGGCGCCAGGGAGCCCCTTCTGGCGGGGTTGGACAGGGCAAGCGGGCAGGATGGGCTGCGGTGTCCTGATGATGGCCCTGGCGACGAAGATTCAGAGACGTGCTGTAGAGGTGGTGCTGCGCCGCACTCTGGAGCCGCCTTAGATTTGAAGTATGAGGTTGTTGCTGAGTGCGGCACAGCGCCTCCTGAGGACAAGGCATAGCTCAAGCAGGGTAGACAGCCATCAGCTGGCAGGTTAAGCCGGCAGCATGGTTTTAGACGCTTCATAAGGCCAGAGATATGAGCATCAGCAGCTCAGTGGTGGGCTCTTTCAGGGGCATCTGGCCGGTGAGGTGCATGCTTGCATAGCTCCAGTTGGTCATTGTATGGCTTCAGATGACTACTATTGAACTCATGTGTCTTGACAGCCCTGCAGGGTATCCCTGTTGCCTTATCTCAAGATTGATAGTGCTTGATTCTTAAGGCAGCGCTTGATGTATATGCCCTGCCTCTTCAGGTTATTGAGGGCTTTCAAGCCTGACGCAGCAGGCGGTTCTGCGCACGCTTGTAGTGCGCTGCAAGTGCATAGATGTAGGACACCACTTCAGCATGAGCAACAAGCTTGGCAAGCTAGGGGCCATGAAGTGTGCCTTCATTTAGACATCATCAAGACCGTATACGTAGGAAGAGCCTTATCACTTACATTGCAGACATCTGTTGAGCTGACACATTGGGAGGCAGCGCGTCTTGAATGATGCGCTTACTGGTATTTGTTTGCAACTGCACGTGTCACAAGAATATCACAACATTGCACAGGTCAGCAGACTGTGAAGATTTCTGATCCTGTCACCCGAGCAAGACTATGTGTCTAAGGCTTTCGCTTATGTGGCGCTTGCTTGAGGCGTGCTCTGAGCACATCTGCTGCCCTATCCTCTGCTCCCTCCAATTTCCACTTATGATCCACCTGCACGCCATGCAAGCTGTTATCATGCTGCGCCGTTGCAGCCACTCTGACAAGCCTGAAGAGATGAAGCTGAGCAGATGTCTTGCTCTTCTTTGCTCCATATGGCACCTAGTGGTCTGCTGCTCATCTGTGTACCGCAATCTATGGCAATAGCCTGTCCTTGGCTCAGACTGCACTAGGTGCAGTGCCAGAGACCTTGTGATTCACTGCCATGAGAACTGCACCACAAGGTGCCGGTTACAGCGCACACACCAGACACTACAACCCCTCAAGCCCTGTTCCCAACTTACCTTACTCTCGAGGTGATCTTACAGCAGATCAGAGTCCCTCCACATACATGTCCAATGTGACCTTTCAAAGTTAAAAGTGTCTCCTATGTTATCTGAGTTTCATTGTCAAAGATACTATGTATGCATCGCACCATCTCCAGAGCTGCCCGCTCAGCCTCCAGCGCCTTGGTAGGGTCCGCGGAGGTCATGGCAGCCATGGGGTTCCCTCCCCCGCCCATGCCCATCTGTTGCCGGTACATCTGCGTCTCGTCGATGGTGTTCTCCCGGAAGAACAGCATGAACACGCCCCGCAGCCCAAACAGCAGCAGGATGTAGTAGGACAGCGACGTGAAGTACGTCACGTCCAGGGAGGGAAGGTCTACGCCTCTCTGCACACACAGAGGACTGGTCTCAAGCCGGCTGCAGATGCCTCCCTCTAACCTCCAGGCTAAGCAGTTGATGGCCCCCAGATTAAGGGTGGGCACTGCGTCGCAGGAGCACAACATGGTCAAAGCGCGAGAAGATTGGGGGGGGTGGCATAAACTGCGTGGCACCCTATGGGCGCATGAAAAGGCAATCCTCCCCTGATGCGGGGCGTACCTGGAGCATGAGCCTGAAGGATGGGCTCAGCGGGAATGGGATCTTGCCCAAAATGAAGCCTGAGAAGAAGTAACTCACAAAGGTTCCCATGGCTATCTGCATCACAGTAAGAGAGGTTGGCAGAGTGCAGAGCATCTGCTTCAGGGTGTGAGGGCAGTGCGAGGCCTCCTTAGAGCAGATGAGTGAGTGACCCCACCTGTGGGACAATGCCGCTCAGGTTCTGCTTCATCATTCCAGACATGAGGTCTGGGTTGGTCAGCATCTGCTCCTGTGCAGACTTCTGCTCCGACTTCTGACTCAGCGCCCCAGTCCCCTGCATTCATGAAGATATAAGAGGCTTTCACAGTGTTAGCATGCACTAGGCTGGCATCACACCCCAATACACTGCCCTCCGAGACTTTAGCCCACCTTAGCAGTGAGGTAGGCCTTTCGCTGTCTGAAGGCACCCTCTGTTAGAAAAACATGCGCTCCACGCAGCAGCTGCGACCTGGCAACGGTTTGCTTCTCCTTGACCTCCTTCAACTCCACCTTCTGCTGTGGCTTTCCGCCGCCCATGAGGACCTGTGACAGAGGGCGCAGTATGTGAGATATGTCCACAGCGTGTCACGGGAGTCACCGTGCGCAAATGCTGAGAGCCTGACCTGTGTCGCATACTGTCTGATGAGCATCATCAGCACGATGGACATTGTGAGCGGCACCAGCACCCAGTCCCGCACATCGCGATCGAGGACAATCTGGTCCCCCATCTCATTCGTAGTCTCCGAGACATCAAATGTCCGTCTCCACATCTTATGGAGACATGGGGAGCACTCATGGGTAGTAAGCACGTACTAATGCTTAGAGGAGGTCTGCGTTGGATTATCCTTGAATCCTATTGAAAGCATTCCGGCTGTGATTCGTTGCAAAAACCTGCACTGTGGACTGCTGACTGCGCGTTTCCTGCTCTCAGACCTACGTCAGGCAACAGCACGAGGCGCAGACTTTTCAGGAGTATAAGTTCAGTGCGAGTCAGAAGCGCGCCTTAAGGTATCATTGGTGATGAATTCTCGCATGATAGCTTCAGGGCATATTTTGCCGGCAGTATCAGACGCGCGACCACAAATTGCGCACTCCCGCAGCATCAGATCACCCTTCAGATCACCCGTGCAAACAAGCAAATCACGGACGCAACAAACACGATGCAGTGCGACAGAGACAAAGGGAGGAGAGACCAGAAGACAGGCACTCGGATCGATAGTGATTGAGACGAATGAAGACCTGCCAGAGCCCCCAGAGAAGGACTTCTGGGAAGGCGGTGCCTGGGAGGTGAGACACATTCTTACAGTCGTGAGCACAGCGTAGCTGAAACTGCTTACGCTTTTGATGCCTTTCAGAGCAAAGGCAGCTCAAGTAACAGCACCGTGTCTACAACTGGCCTCTCGTCTGACTTTTGCCACTGGTGCTGCAGTGGTTTGGCAAGCTGACAATTGCGGTCGTCCCCCTTCTCATCGCGGCAGCCCTGGGCACAGGCATCTTTGCAGCTGCAACATACAATACAGGGGCTGATAAGGTCTTGTTGCCGTGAGTCTCCTCGGCTTTCTCCACACCTGAATGATTCAGTCTTATGCGAAATTGAAGCAGGAACGCATCTTTACAGACGGCAGTGGCCCCTGCCTGTGTAGACCAAATTGCTTGTATACAAGGTCCCGTACCCTATGAGCATGAGCAAGCATGCCTGAGGCACCCTGCTCTTGTCGCAGCTCCATGTGTTGGTGAAATATATTGGCCTTTGTAGGCAATAGGTCTATCCTCAGTGCCTAAAGTAGGCATCATTGTTCTCTTACATTCTTTGCCTCCTGAATGACCAATGATGCTCTGGCACAATGCAGGGCTGGTGAAGACTCACCTGCGCAGATTGTGGACTCACAGCAATGAGGCATTACAAATATAACTTGGGAGCAGGAGGGGTGCGGAGAGCAATCGTTGTGTGAATTGTACACCCTGAGGGAATCTTTGGGTGCAGCGGGGTTAGCATACAACGTTTCTACATGTTCATCAAGAGTTGTTGCACAGAACACATCAGCGGTTAAAGTCTTACATACATATGCGGAGAGAAGCATGCGGACTGGTATAGCGCACAGCATGGCAGCAGCTGCAGTCTCTGAGCCGCTGCTATGCATCTCTCCACACATGCGCACCAGGCTATAGCCAGTTAAAACCGAAATCGAAATCAGCATCAGAAGGATGCCCAGTTGCAAGCTTAAGCCTTGCTTTTGAGGCCTCAAGTCCTGCTATGTGTTCTTTCTGGCAGGCCATGCTCAGATTCACCATCTGCAAAAAGATAGGACCTCCACAGCGTGGGAGTCTTGCGGCTGGCCCATGGTCACTCTCTCTACTGAGCACAGCAACAGCCTTCTGGAACGCCGCAGTGTCACCACGAATGCCCTTGTCAACTTTCTTCATAGACTTGGCCTCCCCGCAGCGCCTCAGCAAAAAGATCCATTCTGCAAAGAACAGCAAAAGCTGTGTGAGATGCTCTGCCTTGAAGTCAGGAGTTCCAGTGCAAGTGTCTGGCTGTAAAGCCCTCAAGCCCTGCACATGTAGGACTCTAGTGCGCTGCCTGGTACAATCTTCAGCATCGCCATGCACGTCTACCGTCTGGGGCGTACCTCTTGTGTTGAGCTTCCTGTCGAAACGAAGGTCGGTGAAGGGAAGGTACCGTGTTGTGCTGCATACCCTAGCTGCACGCGCCCTCTCTGATATATTGAGGTGTTGCAGTATGGCTTGCCATAGGTCTGCGTCAAGTTCAGGTGCCCTCTTCACCTTCTTCCTCTGAGGCCCCATCAGCAAAAGACCAACGAGCGAAGGCAGCGCTCGAACGAGGTATAAGCCGATGTGGGATGTGCAGTGGACAGGGTATAGTCAAATCTCTATGCAGGACTCTGAATAGCTTGCTGTGCCTCCCTTCGCCGTCACGGAAGTTCTCAGAAGCTGCTGTTACAGGAGGTCTGCGCAGCACGCATTTCACTGCCTCGTGCGTGAAACGCATGCTGCGCCAAGCGCAGAAGCAGCAGAGGTCGCAGATGCTTTGCCCAGTGTACACCTTTGGGACAACCTGGTGATAATATCACTCCCCTTCCAAGAGTTGAGGATCCCCATGGGCGGTCAAGACCATGCGCATGTGCATGCACGGAGTGGTGCTTGTGTCAGTTGTTACTAAGCCCAAGGCCTTTGGGGCCACACTATCAGACACTGGGGCTCTGACTAGATACAATCTACCTCAGGACATCAAAGGCTGCAAAAGATAGTTATCACAAACCGGAAAACCAGACTCCCGCCTCTCTTGAGGTGCAATTGCAGGCCGTCGCAATGTGACTCCTTTCCAGACTAATCCTGTGCCTTCACTTGTACTGTATAAGGTGTACAGGTGCACGATCTTTCAACCCATATTGGATGACAGCCGGCGCCAGAAAGCCGAATGCTGTGCTAGCAGCGCTGTGTAGAGTCCTAAAAGCTTAAGTGCCACCATGGCATTTCAGTAATATTCTATGGCACACAGCGGTCAGTAATCCACCTTAACGCACACAGCCAATGCGACTGAGCTGCTCCTTGCAACTCTGGGATTCCCATAAGACATTGCAGCTGCTCAAGGGAGAAAAGAAAACACACCAAGCTGGCATTCAGACGCCAGAACCCCATAGAAGTGATCAGGTGCTTCTACTGTCGGCACACCTCTCCACTGCTATATCACTGATAGCAGCACATGTGCAAAACAGACTGATGGTCTCTTCGGGATCCGACTAAAGCCTGCTCACATGCCCAGGGGCCTGTACGTCAGGTTGCGGGCATCCAAGTGAGGCAGCTGCTCTTTCAGTCGGTGCAGGAAGGAGCCCCAGTCTCGTAGCTGTGGCGGTGACCACACGGTTTCAGCCAGGGCTGCCAGTCTTGGGAGCAGCATGTACTCCACTGTGGCCTCGTCTGATATGTACTCTGTCCACACATTCGCCTGCATGCAAAGCATGATCAGCGCTTGCATGAGTGCCTGCCTCCCCTGCCTGCGAGGCCTCACAGCAGGCTGTACACCCCACTTCCATGTCATTGACGCCTTTGATACTATAGCATGCAAACAAAGCATGGTGACCCTGACCAGGCCTGCTACTACAATCCTGGCCTCAATGCCCGGCCATTGTAAGCCTGCCCAGCTTCTTACTGTGCCGTGGGCGTAAGCTGCTATGGCTGCACTTGCCCATTATGATGGTCCATTGCACCCAGGACCAGCACCATGCTGGTCACTGAAGCAAGAGGCAGGCGTGCTGCACACCAAGGTACCAGTCGACAGACAGGGGCTACATGTGCTCACCTGGCCGCCCAGGATGTTCTGGGCATGCTCGGGCTCCAGCGTCCAGGTGCTCTGCGGCTTCACCGGCAGCGCCATGAGCGCGATGGGGAAGGACTCCGACCTCTGGCGCACCTCCACCGTCTCTCCGTTCTCGTCCATGTTCCCCGAGCTGCTCTCGACGCCTGCAACCATGCACGCACAGTAACGTGAGGCGACCTGTCATGCTTGTTTGACACTGTCACACTGACAGTGAGCTGCGCCTCCACGCCTGCAACCGCTCTCATGCATCGATGTCATGCAAGCTCTTCATGCTTGTAGGGAGCTGGCACACAGGAGAATGAGCCATTCCTCAATGCTGGCAGCAGGCACACACATCACAAAGGTGCACGCTCTGAATGCTTGTTGAGCATTTTTATGGCAATCCAGGAAACATGGTTGTCGCTTTCATATAGTGCTCCTATGCCCACAGTGACCATGGCTGGGCCACCAGCAGAATCCTGGTACTTCCACATCCATATGCAATCCGCCAACTCATGGCTCGCAGCAAGTGTCCTGACATTCATGACTGTGTTGTGACATTGCACACATCCTTGGGGCAGGTAGCGCGTCGAGGGGCGCAGGTCACTCCACCTGGTCTGGGACCGCCAGGTGGCGGCAGAGGCGCCAGCTCATCTTGCTCATCCTGCTCCAGGCTAGACAGTCTCCCCTGCTCCAGCTCCTCCTCTGCCCGCGCAGGGCTGCCTGCAGCGCAGCAACGGCGCAGCTCAGACGATGCCCGCAAGGCTCTTTGAGATGCCTCAGCATCCCCTATTCCATGCATACCACCCCCTACACCACAGCCACCACACAGGGCTGCTCTGTAATTGCCTGGGCCCTCATGTCTGGCCTTGTCATGGCGCTATCGAGCCGTCCGGTAGACAAAGCCCACAGACAGGCCAATCTTATGCAATGGCGCTTCCCAGCACTTGCCGTTACAATCAGCATCCGGCCCTCTGAATATATCAGCAGCCCCAAGATGCCAGCATACCATAGTAGTACATGTAGCAACACGGCACAGGCGCACACCTGGTCCGCTCATGGACATGGGGAGCGCTCCTGTGGAGGAGGCTGCCCTGGTGCTCATGGAGGCCTCTGGCACGGGGCCCCCCGCTGGCGGCGCTGGCAGCTGGGCGGCCTCGGAGTCATCGTCCAGCTCCTCATCGTCCACCTCATCCACCCGCGTGTCTGCTGCGGCGCCCGACGGCCACGAAGCTGCGTCCATGCCATTTCTGTGTGGCAGCCACTCAGCATGTGAGGCTCTTGGGTGTGACCACTGAAGTGATGTACAGGTCCCACAAGCACTGCTGCATCTCCGCATCAACCTGGCAGGCTGCGTGGCAAAAGCTCTGGATTATGTGCATTCAGTGCCAGCCATGATGCTGCTGTGATGTAGGGTCAGGCAGGATACCCACACAGGTTGCAAAGAGCATCTATACAGAGATACGGGCAAAGTCTCGTCACAGCAAAGAGCAGGCTGTGTCACAGGGCAAAAAGCAACCTGTCTGAACGGGGCTCCAGGGTGTCTGCCAGGGTCAAGTACTCAGGTGGCGGCGGGGGGATGGGATCGAAAGCATACACTATCTCCAGCGGCAGCATGGCATACCAGGCTCCAGGCTCATCATACCTGCACAATAAAGGCTTGCTTTTCAGGTGTGACAGCCAATGCTGCAAAGCCTGACAGGTCTCTCAGGTGCTCACAATGTCCAATCCGCAAGGGTGTCAGCAGCTTGCTCAGCTTGCTATACTGTGCTCATGTGCTCATAAAATCCCAGAGGTGGGCTTGCACAGACAATCGATGAGGGTGAAATTGAGAGGGCGGCTCACTTAAGGGACTGTCTGTAGTCGAAGTAGCAGTGGCTGGTGGGTGTCATGATCACTTCATGGCCCGCCTTTGCAGCCTTCACCCCACCACTAATACCCTGCACATGGAGATTCTTGTGAGCCCGCCCTGTCATGCTGTCCATGACAGAAGAGACTGGCACATCGCCCTCAAGTCCGTCGATGAACTTCTATCGGCATGTCTGGCTGGGGCCTTTAGTCTATCCAAGACATCAGGGAAGCTGGAAGCGACGACTGGACGCCTCAAGAAGGATGCTACACTCTTAGCCGCCTTCAAGCACCTGCGAGATGTGTTGCTGCCTTGGGCACCAGACCCAGCAACCTTGCCAGTGGCCGTATATGCAAAAACATTGTGAGGGCTCACCCGCCAGGACATGACAACTGCCCCGGGAGACAGGCCGCCCTCCAGAATCTCGTCCCATCCGATGAGGATGCGGCCCTGGGCCTTGAGGAAGGTGTTGATGCGGCCCACAAACCAGGACTGCAAATGAAATTCATCCTCCAGGCCCTCCTCCTGGATGCGCCTCTGGCAGGCCTCGCACTGCCTCCAGCGCACCTTGGGGCACTGCAATACAGCATCTGTTCTCCAAGGAATGACCACTGACGCAGCTACTGAGAGTGCAACAATCCACACAGCAGCTCCATCTCAAGAAATCAACCCTAATATGGCTGCTGAGAACCAGGGAGAATTCTCTTGCTCATCCTCTAAGGCAGCTCCTGTATTGCTACAGCACATGCTGCGACACTGCATGCAAGGGCGCAGCCCAGGCAGCTTGTGCAATATACAAGAGCAGGGCCATGGGAGCAAAGATGGCCAGAAGGCATGGGACACAGAGGGAGGTGATTCTCTTTGTCTGTTAAAGGGGAAGGTCTTCATTGCACACCTCATCCCCTCCTATATGTATGTGCTGACTGGGGAACAGCTCCAGGACCTCCCTGAAGACCGTCTCCAGAAATGTGAAAGTCCCCTCATCCCCCTGCATATACCAACATGTCATCATAAGCGAGTCTGGGGTCCAATATACATTTCATCTGTGGCAGCCAATTATATCTGTGTCTCCCTGATAGTCTCACAGCTCTTGCATGTCATGCTCGCACGTTTCTAGGACCTGTTAATGCCGTGTTGACAAAAGACAAGGGAAAGAGCAGCATCAAGCCGGGGAGGGCGTACCGCACAGAACACATCCTCGTGCACGCCCCACTGCACTGGCACCTGCGACATGTCCTTTGCACCTGCAGCCATTGCATCCTCGCTCATCCCAGCCATGCCATGGACAGGCTTGTACTGCTGCTGCACCAGCTCATGAGCTCGTGTGAGGTCCTGTCATGCAGAGCTTATGGCGGGCAGGTGCGGGCAGCTTACATGAGAGGTGCGGGTAGCAGGCCAGTGCTGCACCACAATGCCCTGGAAGCTCTATCTCTGGGACCACTGTGATGAACCGCCTTGCTGCATATTCCACAATGTCCTTGACCTGCAGAGCACCAGCTTGTACATGAGGGTCCAAGATCTCACAAAGACTGTGGCCTGCATGAGCCTGGAACAAGGACTGCAACATGTGCAACGGCACCAAGGCACGCAGTGTATGCACAGGGATCCATGATACTGTTCTGACCTGCTCCTGGGTGTAGAAGCCGCCATACATGTGTTCTGGGTCTCTCCCCCGCCAGGAGCCAAATTCTGTCAGCTTTGGATACGCCTTGATCTCTATGCGCCACCCCTGCAGTGGCACTGCACTTCCTCGACATCCTCGTTGGTGCAAAGCCTGTATGGAGCCATCACGGAGATGGCCGAAATAGATGGAAGTCAGCACATCCAGCCAGCCGCACACATAGCACTTGTGTGCAGATACTTACGCTATCAGGCGGTACCATGGTGTCAATCTGCAATGACCGGAAGCTGAGCATGGCATGCTCAAACAAAGGTGGGGTGGGTGAACAGCTGACCTGATCCTCGGTCAGGTGCCAGTGGAACTTGTTGATCTTGTAGAAGGCACAGACGTCCAGGAACTTGTAGATGAAGGGAACAGGAAAGAAGTGCCGCCCCACATCCAGCAGAGCCCCTCTCCATCTAAACCTTGGGGAGTCCACAATCTGTAGTAGCACACTGAGCTTCATAGCGAACAAAGCCTTTTCGTGACAGATACACCTGCTGCCAGAGAGGCATGTGCTGATATTACTGGGCTTGCTAGTGAAAAAATTTAGGCTGTGAGCCGGCGTAAAGCTCTTGGAGCGTATACAGTGCCTGCATTGGAGCTCACCTCCATGCAGTCCAACTTGATGTCTCCAGACATCTGTGCGTATGGCGGGAGGAGCTGCATTAGGCTCATGACCCCATTGAAGAGCCCATGTGGCTTCTGAGCCCTGATGGCAATGCCTGCTCCTGTGATGCGCATCTCATATGCTTCATCGATGTGGGGCAGCCCTTCCAAGGAAGCCACCCCGTCTGCGTCGCATGACAGCATGACCGGAAGACCGTCATAGCTCGCATCCAAGTTGTCGAGCTCTTCCAATTCCACAGTCATCACCAGCTCGTCCAGCGTCTCTGCATGAGAACAGCGCAACACTTAGAATAACAGGAAGATGCGATCGTTTCCTTTTTTCTTGCCAGACCATTTCGAGGCTTTCCGACCCATTAGGCCAGCCTTTCATGCATGTACTGCGTGTACGGATCACCTGATCAAAAGGTAAGGGTAATGCAAGTGGTGCCCTGAAAGCTGTATCGAGCTACAAGACTATAGCTAGATACATGTCCGGGTACCTGAGAGGCATCTTGCGATGTCTTCAGCTCCTTCACCTCCATAGCCTATGGTGACTTGCTGTGGCAGTTCATACGTTCCCTCTAGAATCTGCCAATCCCTGGGCAATGGTATGATTCTCGGTGCGTTGAGATCGACGGAAACAATGGGAGCTGTCATTATATCGCCTGCTGCTGTTGCTACTTAAGAGACTACATTGAGACAAAAATATCAGGAGGCCGCGTTCTGTATCACTTTGACAATCTAGTATGCTGTCTAGTAAACGTGCAGGACCAGTGTTGGAGTTTGATGCTTTCCCTGAGCTATCAGCTGGTGGAACCAGGATATCAAGCTTTGGCTCGCTGCAAGGGAGTCGGAGTCAAGGGGAACGCCATCGGCTGACCTTTGCAATTCAAACGGGGAAGTCTCCGAAAGCTTTTACGAGAGAGTCCGGCCACATGTAGCACAAGTTATACCATCTAGACTCCATCCTATGCCATGTCACGGACGTAATGCACCCTGTGATCCTGGAACGCCACATTGCCTTGCCAGATCCTTCCCAGATCACACCTACGATCCTGAACATGCAACGGCGTCATGTTCTTTATATGCGACGTTGAGGACAAGATCAGAGTAGATCCTGGAGACTTGGGAAGACCCTTACTCGACGCAGTGACCAGTGTTATCGAGCAGCTGTACATTGACAAGGCAAGCCTGATGGGCTGCACTATATTTTGATGTACCTTTGCGTCTTGTGTGCGGGAAAATCATGAAGGTAACATGTCTGTGCATCTGCAGGTGCTACATGACCTTGGCCTAGTAATCACAATATACGATATACTGAGCATTGAGGGAGGGTTCATCTACCCCAGCGACGGTGCTGCCCATTACACAGTCAAGTTCAGGCTGGTGGTGTTCAGACCCTTCATCAACGAGGTCTTGACAGGCCGCCTCACAAGATGCGACAAGTGCGCCCACAAAGCCCCCCCAGCTGTTGCTCTCCCTGCATTTGCAGTGACTCAGAATGCCCTTGAGCATACCCGTCCCTGCATCAGCTATACTGTTGTGCTGCTCTCATGACCTCTCACGGTCTAAGGAGGCACCGTCTGGGAAAAGAGTTGGGAGCTGACAACCTCTGCAGGGAGGGGCTTCATGTATCCCTGGACTTCTTTGATGACATCTTCATACCAGAGCACGCCCTCAAGGACCCACAGCACTTTGATGAGGTGAGGTTGATGGCCCCTGACTGCAGCCCAAACCTGAGCAACAGGTGTCCCTGCCGCTGTGCGCAAGTAACAGCATGTATCTGTGCACCAGTACCTGAAGCGCCAGCTTGTATGTGGCACTTCAGCAGAATTGGACAGGACGCATACAGTGGCTGCAGTGTGCCGCCTTGTGGGCTAGCGCCATGCAGAAAGGCATGTGTGTGAGCCACAGGCACATCACACAAGGTTGCCTGACAGTGCTTCAGCATGAGGTAGTGCATGGCCTGCAGGAGGAGGGGCTCTGGTACTGGGACTTTGAGGGCAACAAGATGTTCTACGACGTGGAGGAGCAGGTGCGGTTCCGGGTGAAGAACGTCAAGTTCCAGAAGCCGCCCTCGGTGCAGGAGCTCCGCAGCAAGGGCGGCGAGGACGACCTCAGCGGCACGGCTGCCAAGCCCATTGCCATCATGCAGGTGCGCTTTGGCAAGCAGTCCCTCAATCCCTGGGCAGCTCCCATGACCACAGTGTCCCGGAGAGCTCTCACGAACTGAGTCCCACCTGCATCCGTACAAGCAGGTCTCAGCATGCAGCAAGTTTCCATGTGACAGCGCCTGACAGCCAGCTACCAAGGCTGCTCTGCCAGCAAGAGCAGATGCCAAGCCCATCACATTTATGCAGGTGCATGTTGGCAGGCAGTCTCTCTCATATCTTGGGTGGCTTCACTGTTGCTTATGTCCTGGGTAGCTTCAACTGACTGTGAGGAGTCCCACTTGGAGTTATGCAGACCGGTCTCAGCATGCATTGAGTTCACCTGTGACGAAACAGACAGCCAGCAGCCCTGGTGCCTGCCTGTCTGCCAGCAACAGCAATCTGCAAGTGTGTGCTGCTTGGCATTCAGGGTTGCATCAGGATCAGCTTGACCCGGCTCTCTGGGAGCTTTAGAGGACATGCTGGCAAGTCATGTGGTTTCATGTCAGCCGAGGGCATGCCACATGTCATGTCATGAGGCTGAATCACGGCACTGCCTTGCATCCAGGGAGCTTGTGATTGCTGATGGAGCTGCGCCTGCCCGATCCGTGCCTCCTGAGCATTCACCCCTGTTGTGACGCCAGACCTTGTGCTGTGTAGATGTAACGTGGTCTGATCTGCTGTGCAGATCATTGGCTCAGCAGATCAGGACGGCTGTGGCATGGTGGCCTGGTGGGAGCAGCAGGAAGAGGCCAATGGCGGTGCAGCCATGGAGGGTCAGAGCTAGGGATGCTTCTAGAACAGAGGCAGCATTGCTGCCCTGGTCCCGCAAAGCTGTGATTGGGTCACTCACAGCTAACTCATGCGGGGTAGCATGTGCAGCAAAGCAGCTCGTTACTGTGTATAACTCGCCTGGACTAGCCCTGTGAGTACCTCCAGCTGGCTGCTCAGGCATGGCGTCCAGGCACCTTTAGGCGTGCGCCTGAGTCGACATTCATGGAGCAGCAGGAAGAGGCCAGTGGCGGTGCAGCCATGGAGGAACAGAGCTAGGGATGTATCCGGACAGCACATTCAGGAGTGCTGTCATAAGTGTCTGCCTGCCATCGAGTCACCTAGAGCTAGATGCTGAGGGAATTACATACAGCGGAAGCAGCACATCAATCTGAGAGTCTGGCTGGAATCAACTTGCCTGGCCTAATTAGCCCTCCAGCTGTGAATGATGCCAGGCAATGTGTCTAAGGGCTATGCAAAAGACATCAACATCAGGGAGGACACTTCACTGCCGTCAATCTCAGCAGGAGTGTCATGTCAAGTGTCTGGATCCCAGGAAGGAGCTGTGCACAAGCCTTGCTTCGGACCAGAATACAACCATAATCCCTCAACATTGCTCAACACAGGAACCATACAAGACATACAGGGAAGTAACAGACTTAGGCGGATCATGCTGCTGGTATCACAGTGCGCCAAGAGGCCTCAGGCTTGCTCATGAGGTCCACCCTGCATCGCCTGATAGCTGTGCTGGCCGTTGAGGCGCTCAAAGAGCCACTGCTGAGCTCCTGTGAAGTACAGATAGAGCGCTAGGGAGGCACTCACAACCACCACAGAGCCTGCCATGAGGACCACAAACAGCTGCGGCTGCCAGATGAAGAGCGCTAAGGCATAGCTCAGACTCCCCAGCAAGTTCTGCAGGCTGCTCTGCATCCCGTTCACCACCCCTGCACGTGCACAAGGGCCTTGCTTGGTGCAGTTTGAGCTTATAGGAATTTCATAATGCCCTAAGCCAGGGCAGAGGCTTTGCAGTGCTATGGAGCATTCCTTACAGCACTTATAGGCAATCACCCAGCACTTCTGTGTAGAACCCCGTTGGGGAGGTGCTTTTGTTCTGCTTGCCACAGCCATTTCCTTCTCCATGATACCACTGCATGCTGCTAAATGAGCATTCAAGGAAGGCTTTTGGGCTGCAGCCTGCAGACTGGAGGAGGCACACCAAGCTGCTCGTTGGGGACCCTCTCCTGAAGCATCTGCGAGACCGCCAGATCGAACGCCCACAGCCCGAAGCGCGAAGCCACGAGGCCCGCTGCCAGCACATGCACGCACGCTGGGCTGCCGAGAACGCTGGACAGTACCAGTGTGACCAGCAGAGAGCCCCACTGGCACACCAGCGCCAGAGACCCAGATCCATCCAATCCTGAGGCAAAGGCGGGTATTGTCAGTGCATCATATCAGAGGCACCCAATCGTCCTTCGTGCGAGTTCAATTGCTGAAGTACTGTTGGATTCCCTGATAGCGCCACCTCCAGCAGCGGGGGAGGTGAGGGATGCAGGGGCCATGCAATCGTCTGCCCACAAGCAGAACGACGTTGACCACTTTCAATGCTAGACAGCTTCTGACAGGACTTGACAAGTGTGTGGGGGATGCTGTGAGCATGTTCAGCATACCTAATCTGGCATGCAGCGCCGGAAAGGACATTGTAGCCCCGATGCCAGCCAGCGCTCCCGCTGCCCTGTATAGGCTGAGCGTGGTCTCCAGCATGCCCCTCCACTTCAAGTAGGCTGTCATGAGTAAGCCCTGCAAAGCATGCTAGGATCAGATTGGCTCTCACTGCCCCACACCGGCCGGCTGCTCAGCTTTGTCGCTCCACGACCAATGCTTCATACTGCAGACGCTTGGTGCCAGCAGATGCAGACCCGTGCACCATTGGCTGCTGGAAGGCTATGTTTCTCAATAGCCCCAGTTCGCAGTAGCAGTTGCTGTGAATGCCCCTCGTGTATACCAGAGCCAAGGCTGCTCATAGCAGGCTCTCTGAGCTCTGAAGAAAGAGAATACAAGGAAGGTCAATCCTTGCCACTCCTGAAGCGTTGGCAAGCATGTCATGGTTACTCGGCTGTGACTGGGAGGCAGACTCACAAAGTTCATGACAGTGAGGTAGAGCAGCGCCAGCGCCAGGGCTGCTGGGAAGACTGCCTGACTTCTGTACAGCTGCCACGCCTCCCCAGACTTTGCAAGGGACCCCTTCACAGACTCCACTGATAGCTTGGGTCCCCCCTCTGACGGAGGCGCCAGCTCCTGCTGCCTGCACAGGTCATGAATCACTCTCACAACGCATGACATGCCACAGACAAGCATGCGACTGTTGAGACAAGACACATTACTGACCCCATGTCCCTGTACAAAGGGCGCAGCTCGAAAGAGAGGAAGGACCCTGGCTGAAGTGAGACGCTGTACGCATGGACATTATCTGCATGTGAGCTCCCTGCTTTGCCTATGCCTGCTGTTTGCACTTTCTGTGAAGGCAGGACCTGATCCAAGGACTGAAGAATTCTCAGGCTACTGCACTGTCATAGACCGAGCTTACAGGAGAAGCCTCACGGAGAACCAGGGAGACTAGCCTCATGATGTACACAATTACACACGTCAAGCTAGGACAGGTGTCTCACCTGAGGACTGGGGAGAAACGCTGCGCTACTTCCAGCAGCCTGCACTCCGGCCACCAGGCCAGCACATTCCACAGCAGGATGCCCACAATGGCCGCCCTCATGCTCCCAAACGTCATCAGGCAGCCCGCCATGATTGGCGAGGCTATGAGGCACGTCAGGTCTATTCTCCGCATGCCTGCATTAGCGTTGGTACCAGCGGGTTCACAGTGGTCTGATCCTGCACTGGCTCATGCCCACCGGACCTGTTGCTTGTCGTGCGAGTCTCTGTCCCACGCCTCATGCCTATGTTATGGGCACTTTCATGCTAAAGCTCACACCTGAGGCTTCCGTATCAACCTTCGCATGTCACCAGTTCACATATTGCAGCCCTTACACAGTGCTCACCCGCATTGAGGCTGGCGAGCGAAGCTGAGTCACCCTGGCACAGCGCCTTGGTCCATTCCCGCTCTACAGAGAGGGAGCTGCCCTGGCAGCCAACGCTGCTGACTGCCCCGTGAATGATGGTGGAGAGCACAAAGGGCCAGTAGAAGAGGTCCCCAGGAGAAAGGAAGCTGGCCAGGAAGGCGCTAAATGCAGAGACTCCCACTGCAATGTTCTGCAGCCGGTACATGGTGGCTGCTGCAGTCAGTCTGGGCGTCCTGCATTGGAGATCTGCCTCAGGTACTGAGCGCAAGGCGCGATGCGCTAGGAACCTTGTCTCCGCCCAGTCCGGTAAATTGAGATGGGTTTAAGAGCATGTCAGAGGCAGCCAGAGACAGGATTGACGAGGATAGCAAGTTTTCAATCCTGGGTGTGCCATAGAAAGGCAGAAGGGCAGTCTAGTGTGCCTGTCAACATAAGCGCCAACATGAGGACCAGCCATGACTTGAGCCAGGCTGTCCACTAGTCCAAACAGGGCGACCAGAGCTAAAGACGCTGGGTGAAGCTCGAGGAGAATTAGCCCTACTGAGAATTCCCACATCCTCTGCACAGCATGCCAATGTCAGTGCCATCAGGAGTCACTGAGCAGCCCTGCGTCAATGGGCCTCCAACACCCCATAACAGGAAGGTATAGTGAAGTACCTGTCCCCAAGTGGATAGGAAGTGAGAGCAGTACAGGGCGGTCTGGGCTGCACTTGTGTCATCCTGGTCAGGACTGAGAGCGTCCTGCTCTCTCAATGCCCCCCATACCTTCTTCATATCTTTTAGAGAGGCCCCAACGTCAATATGAGCAAAGCCAGGGGGAATTGCTGAGGGCTCTGGTTCGTTACTCATCATGATCAGCTCCGCCTTAGCTTTCGACAAACGCCCAGTACATAAGGCTGTTATCCTAAGGACGATGTGTACTCAAATCATATGATATTCTGAGATGAACAGCCTCAAGTATTCCACAAATGCTTCAAGAGACGGGCTTTTCAGAAAACGCGATCGGCCTGAAGCTCACTTGAGTTCGCTCAATCCTTGTCTCCTGTACGCAGAGTGGGGATTGCAACCTTCAGTAATCACATGCAAATGAATTGAGACTTGTATACACGGATGGAATGGGAAGAATTGCCAAAGGAATGCATCAGGCTCGATTCAAATCCGAATGATAGGAAGGTACACTGCAGCTGGTCCCCCAATCAATTACAGGCTTTGCCTTTCTCTGCGTATGTACATGACAGGACTCCTCGATGTTCGCTGCTAGAGACACACAGTATACCAAATAATGAGCTAGAGCAAGGCGCATTCTCCTTTAGAGGATTGCCACAATCCAGATCTCTCAGACGTGGTAGGAGATCTGAATGTCCAGCACATCTGTGGAGATGTTGGTCCATGCACTCATCGGGTTGAAGCTTATGTGCTGCAGCGTCCTGTACACATTGTCTATCAGCAGGCGGCGCGCCAGGCTCGAGCCCTCTGCAGCCTTCAGGACGCAGTGAGACAGCACAAACGTGAGGCCATGGCCCCTGCTCTCGAGGAGCTCTGACACCTCGCTCTCCCCGCTCGGGGCAGTGCCTCTGTGCCCCAGACTTGCTTCTAGCCCAGATGATGAGGCCGCTTGTTCACCAGTGCTGCTGCTAGCTTCTCTGCAAGGGCTCTCAGACCCTTTCCTTCGGCAGTGCGCTGTGCTGCGTTGTGTGCCCGGCTGCTCATATACTGAGGTGGGTGAAGAGTCCAGTGGGCTTGGCTGCAGGTCTGCAGCGCTAATCGATCCTGCTTCAACCACCCCGACTGCACTCCCGCCTGCTAGACGATGGCTGCCCTCTGCAAGCACTGCAGCCTCTGGTCTGTGTTTCTCTGCAGTGCTGGAGATTATATCGCATGCCTCCAAGGCCCTGCTGGGCTCGGGAATGTCGATGCGTCGCATGGAGCGATTGTTGGTATGCTGCCTGTTCAGGCTCGCGGCTGCGCTGCTGCGCGGGGATCTGGAACCAACGCTGCGGCGCCCTTGCGCTGCACTGTATATCTCAGCAGCAGACCACCTGCACAAGTCGTCCATTGCTCATGCTCCTGCTTGTAAATTGACCGTCTTCTTTTGGCAGGCAGCTATACATGTACGCTGTGACCCTAGCCCCTAGATAGGCCATGCTGGTTCACTATCACATGTACTGCCATGTGGACCGGAATCGGCGTAAAGGTGACGCATTTGCTTTCACAGAGCGGCTGCCTCATATGTAGGCCCTGCCTTTATTCTGACTCCCAGACCCCAACATTGTCAGGGAGCATTCTCTCCCTTGGCGGCCAGGGCTCTGTAGTTCTCAGAAGCGCTCTGGTTGCGCAATTCTCACAGTGGCACCTTCCATCATGCTCGGTGGTTCCAGGGAGCGTGTCTACTCACTTGGCGGCCAGGGCCCTGTAGCGGACGTCCTCCACCAGCGTCCTGATCATGCTCTCCAGGAAGGCGGCGTTGCGCTTGAGGCGCTCCGTGTACCCCACGCGGCACAGCACCCTGAAGAACCCCGGCATCGCCAGCGGCTCAACCTCGAAGCGCTCGTCCTCCGGAAATATCGGCACTGTCACCTGGAGCACAGATGCAGGTAGCATCAGGCAGCTGGTGTCTTGCAGCTGTACTCAGCGGAGACACTCGCTCAATGAAGGTCTGCCCGCAGCAGCTATGCATTGTGCATGCTATGCGGAAGTAAGACTCTGTGTCATATGTCAGTTTGCATCGGCTCCCGGCCGAAGCTCAGGCCTTTTTGCATGTTGAGACTGGGCAGGGCAGTGCATACAACATGGGTGTTGACCAGGGCAGGTACAGTGTTGCCACAAATAGGCTGGTGGACACACCCTCTCCACAGTCAGAAAGATGACAGCTGTGTGGACGACGCCCACAGAGCGCAGCATGGACACAAATGCGGCGGGCAGCCCAGTGGAGCTCTCGCTGATGTAGATGGCCATGCCGGGCACCCGGCTGATTGACCGCCCTGCCGACTCCCAGGTGGTGGCGCTCGCTGACGTCCTGCACAGGACAAAGTCACTGCAAATCAATGTCACAATATACACTGAGCACTGACATCTCAACATGCATAATCCTGTAAGGCCTGGCCCCACTAGGAATACCCTGCATGCACTCACAGGCTAAATCCCATGCAAAGCAGCATGAGGTCAGAGCATCATGTATATGGTGCCTTACAAGGATGGCAATCTTCCGGGGTTGCACTTTAGCTGTTTCAGGGTGGAAGCAAGATCCCAGTGCTTGTTGTTGCCAGGGTTGCCATCATGACACGACCATGCTGATCCTACAAACGCTTCACTGACCAGAAAACACCCTCCCGCAAAAGCATGACATGCAGTAAGGGGACACCTTGTGCTGGCATGCTCCTTGTAGTCCTGCAGGAGGTCCTCAACGAGGCGCGCTGAGCAGGCCTGGCTGTGGCGCAGCCGCAGCAGAGAGCCCCAGTGCCAGATGGCCGTCATGCACAGCACCACTGCTGCTATGGCCAAAGGGAACCAGCCCCCTTGTGGCACCTGCATCATGTCCACCCTGTAAGACAGCCAAAATAGAATACACTGGAACGTTCCTAACGCCAATGGCCAAGATGCATACCATAATTGCAGCAGTGGCCTCAGCTTAGAATCCTCTGGCGTAGTTGGCCCAAGGCATGGCATGCTAACTATGCAGTAGACATGTACATGTGTGGGCCTGCGCTGTTGCTGGCTTCCATGGAAACAACCAATCATGCAGAAAGAGGAGGCGGAGGCCTTACCCTGTACATCACAGCTGACAGCAGGACACCCTCCATGGCAAATAGAATTCCCACAACAGCTGTCACAGCAAGCCAATGCCACTGCCAGACTACCAGCATGACTATGCTGACCAGTATTGTGGTGATCATCATCACTGCGACCACCACCACACCTGCACAGGGAAGGCTGAGCTAAAATCGCATTCCCAAGACAGATTCTCAAGCAGAAGTAGAATGTGCATCAGGCAGTGTTGCCCTCCGGCATTGAGTCCTTGCGCACCATACGATGGCTCTCCTCCTGAGACCCACGCATACACCTCACAATTGTGCAAACAATGTCTGCGGTGTGTTGGAGGAGAGCTTTTGCGTCATGCATGAGGTGGGATGACTCACTGAAAGCATAGCCAATCTGTGTGGTGCTCCTGAAGCCTGCGACGGCTGCAATGCCAAGCAGGCACAGGGCCCAGTTGACCTCAGGCAGGTAGATCTGGCCCTCTACATGCTTCCCGGTGTGTACAACCTGCACAGATACCAGCTGGTCATGTTCTAAAAGTATTGACGCCACTTTAATCGTCACTCACCTGTATCTTGTCTTATAAGGACCTGAGGGATAAGTTAAGCATTGGAGCAGCAAAGGAAAGGGATTGTCGTTGCAAGGGAGTGTGAGATAAGCAAATGCAGCGGGAAGCTCACCCGAACTGGAGGAAAGCAGGACATGACAGCAGACTGGCGAGCCACAGAAAAGGCTGATGTGATCAGGGACTGGCTGCCAACCAGTGCGCTGGCTGTTGCCACTACAAACATCGGCCAGAAAAGGGGCTGCGGAATGGCTGCAAAGTAGGACCGCGCAAAGGTGCTCGGGAATGTGCCCAGGTATGCAGCTTCCCCAAAGTAGATGAGGAGTAGACTGGGGTACACCAGGCCCAGCGTGGTCACCTGCAGCAGCCATGGTGACACTTGGATGAACATCAAAGCTGTAGCATTGGGAACCTTCTGCCATTGTTGGCATGCCAGGGTATGTGGGTGTGCTGCATTGCCTGCTAAGTCCGTATTGGGGTTATCAGTAGCCAGAGTAGCTCCTAGACAATGGCGGAATCATTCCTGGTCAGACATGTCATGAGATGTTTGATCACCCTCCTACTCAGACATGTAGGCATACACAGGCCTGCTGATGAGTGTCCCAATGGAGGGCCTGAGAGGGGCTTACTGTGATGGCTGAGTGGGAGAAGTGACCCATGTCAGCAAAGAGCGCTTCGCTCCCGCTGACACAGAGCAGGATCCCATTCAAAGACACCCAGGACGCCTGCCCAGCGCTGAAGAAGTAACGGAAAGCATAGTGCGGCGAGATGGCCTTGAACACATCTGGCATGTACCTGCGCAGAAGATCCCAACATCTCGCAGACTGTACTATCGTCCGGTAGCCCAGGTGCAGAGAGGTTTAGCTTCAAAGACCTTAACAGGGCTTGATACTCTGCATACCAGCAAGGATGGCCATTGCTAGCAATTTGCATAATAGCCTCACCGCGCAATGTTGTAGATGCCAATGGCTGCATTGCTGAGGAACCACAGGATCAACACTGGCGAGAATGCAGTCCCGATGCGGCCTGTCCCGTATCGCTGAACAGAGAAAAGAGCCAGAAGCACAGCGCAGCTGATTCCCGCAATGGCGTCTGCACAGCAAGGCGTGCTACCTCAGCCAAAGCCATACAAACAAGCAGGGTGATACATTTGAAGCAGCACATTGACAGCAGCACAGAAGAGGGTAAGGCCTGCGCGGACTCCAGGACATACCATCAGTCACACTGGCGTTTACAGTCTGGATGCCAGCCATGGCTGAGATCACTGCATGGGCACACCTGCCTCAATGATTGTCCAATCCTTTATGATAACAAGAGACTTGCAAAAGGTGTCACCGCCGACTAGCCAGGCACTCTCTGCAGCCATCCATTGCTGAGTTTTGTGAAGGCGGATTTTGCTGGTCAAGCATTAGGCAGCGCAGCCTCCAGACACCCACAGCCGTACAACCCGCATGCTTAGTGCAAGCGCCCTTACGCAGCGGTGTGCGCCATGGCATTGCAGCTCCAGCACATGAGCCCACCTGAGGCTGCAGGAGAGAGAACGCCATCGCACATCATGAAGGCGGTCCCGATCAGGACCACAGCCAGCAGGGCCTTCTGCATCGGCCTGCTGCGCTCGAGTAGGCTGCCGCTGCCCGGCTCAGCCCCACTGCTGCCCGTGCCCGCAGAGCTGCCCGGCTTGGTATCATCCTCATTCACCCTGCTGAAGGCGCTGATCCTGGCATGGCGGCAGAGCAAGGAGTACATGGCAAAGGTCCCCCCTGCACCCATAGCAGCACAGATGTCAATGCCTCCCCTGCAGAAATTCTGCTCCTGTCACAACGCCACTGGCAAGGAGCATTGCAGGATGCCAATACTGCAGAGTTGGTAGCCCCTCTTCCAGGTCCCTCAGCTACATGCAGTCGCTTTGTGAACTTCTCCAAGCAGTTTCCACAGCCTCAGAGCCCGGCTAGCGAGTTGGGATATACATAAAGTTGGGCTGGCTGGAACTGCACAGGCAAGGCTCTCACCTTCGCCATTGTCGTTGGCATGCAGCACGATAGCCACATACTTGATGAGCACCACGATGCTCAAGATCCAGAAGATGAGCGACATTGCTCCCAGGACGTCATCCTTGGAGGGCTCGCTTGCAAAGATGTTGGGGAAGACATATAGTGGTGATGTGCCTGCGCATGAATACCCATCTGTTCATAATCAGCATCACTTGTGGTATGTGAGGATGCTCCAGCATGGCAGGAGATTGAGGCTGATGTGTGAAGATCCTGCTGCCCTGTCAGTCTGTGTGTCCTGTACCTAAGTACAGGATGGCATTGCTGTACTTAGGTACAGAGAAAAGAGCAGCAGAATCTCCACAAGATATGGCACAAGCGCAGTAATACAGGCTGATAGAAGCACAAGGGAGGCTAGACAGCAAAATCTTACCAAGGCCTCCATACACCTGCACAGAAGCATCGAAAGGCAGGTCAGCTTGGCAGTGTATGCTGAAGCTCCTGCAGAGTTTGATGATCAGGGCTGATGCTTGGACAGCAACACAGAAACTTGCAGGAATAGGCCAAGCATAGTCTTACCACACCAATGCTCTGGTAACCCAGAAGGACCAAGCGCCAGCCCCTTTGATTCTGGAGAGGAAAATTGGTGTCAGTCCCACATCACCTATACAGCTCATTTGGCATGTGCAGGCTTACAACAAACTGTTTGAAGGCTTGAGTTTCAGGACAAAGTTGCCATATGACGCTATTGAACCATTGAGAGAGCTAGCACTAGAAGTGCTGTTCGAGGTGCAGGCTCCCCCAGATGGAATGTTTGCTGAAGGGGCTTGCAGCTCAACAGCTCTATCAGCACTAGCTCATTTAATGATTTGGGATACAGGGAAGGCTGTTGGAGAACACCTTCTGTCTCTCCTCCTCAGCGCTGGCCTCCAGGTCTTTCCGAGAGCTCTTGCGCCTTCCAAACTGCACAGAAAATGTACAGATCAGGGTGATGACCCAGCAGGACCATTATGGCATAGAAGATACATTGAATTTGTGCGCCTTCCAGTATGCATAGCATCAGCACACATCAGGCTGACTGAGCAGCAGAGCAACGATGCACAGGAGATGGCGTTTTCCCGACTGCACCATTGATGGACAGGTAAGCTCATTTAAGCAGCACTGCACAGAGGGCTACAAGAGATCTAAAGGTAAGAGTGCCAAGGACTGCTGAAGGTTGAGGGCTGTAGCATGGCCAGCGGGTGATTGTGTCTGGCCAAGTGCCACAGCTATGTGCATGTTGATTCACAAGGGTGTCCCACCTCTTGAGCATGCTGTTCTCTGCTTGTCATCTTCCCAAAGCCTGCTTGTCAGGGGTGCTGCTCCCATTTATGCTCACATAAAGTGCATGTTCTTCACTTTGTTGACCCTGCAGTGTTTGCATTCAGATATGAGGATATGGAACGTTGCGGGATATGATCGTCATATCTTCAGCCACTCAAGCTCCTGGACTGAGCCACCCACGGATGTTGAGCAGCTAAGTGACCGGATTCTTGGTGCAGACCATACAAAGCATGAGCAAACTGCTGTAGGACTGACCTGCTCAACCTTATGATCATCTCCTTGATGCCACAAGAGAGAAGACTTTAATCAAGGCACGCCAAGCACTCAGACTTATAGACTGATGCTGGAGTAGACCATCAAACTGGAGAGGTGGGACCACAACGGTCAAGCCGATTCATCTCTCACGCCCTCAAGGAGAAGCCTTTCTCAGCCAATGTGCTATAATCCTGATGGAGGGTCGTGCTGCACCTCACGTTTGGTCAAGGGGTATGCTGTTCTTGCACTCCGAAGTTTACCCCGTCACAGCCCTGGCCTGGGCCGATCGGCTTTGTCGGCAACCATGCCAATTGCACAATAGGAAGTATCTTGCCAAAGCTCAATCGTCAAAGCTTGTGACAGACACTACTGATCCTGAGTGTTGGACAGTGATTGGAAGAGATGGGGCGTCTCCCTTTTACTAGAGCTGCAATGAAAAGCATACATTCAACGCCAGCAACTATTTGCTAATTATGAAGCACAGAGTGCACCGCTGCTTGCGCACTTAGACCAGCACGTCATGTGGAGCCGTATTCAAGCCAGACCTGATGTCATGAACTTCTAAATTTATGCCAGTTACCACTGGTAGAATCATTTGCGAAGCATGCTTTGTCGTGCTGCTTCTGTGCCATCGTACATTGCCAATTGCTCATTAGCTATTTGCTGTGTCAGCACACTTCTGGTGGCGGCGGCGTCTCAGGTATCTTGCCCTGCTGGAAGCTGTGTGCGAGCCAGGGATTGTCACTATCACCAGCCGGCACTCTGTCTGCTTGCCCCTGCTCCTGCGACGTGCTGCTGTTTCCAGCTGCACCGCTCTTCTGAAAGTCTGCAAGACACGCTCAAGAGTGAAGCGCAACCGGCTGTCCTCAAGTGCAGGAATAGCAGCATGCAAGGCCATAATTACCCTGCTCTCAGGTGTGTCATGCCATACCTGAGCCAAAGGCACCTATATGTTGTGGTTGCTGCTGCTGCTGCTGCGCTCCGAAAGTTGTGCCTGCAGGACTGCTCCCCCCAAACCCAAAGGCATTGCTCGCTCCGCCGGGAGTGCCGGATGCGCCTTGACCAAATGGGAAGCTGGACTGCTGGGGAGCTGCAGGTTGCCCAAAGGCATGCTTCGGTTGGCTGCCAAATGGTGTTGGAGTCGCCTGCGGTTGACCTCCTGCATGGGAAGAAGGGTATCTGCCATCCATGCGTACTGCAAGAAGAAGTGCTACACTGGACATTGCAGACGTGTCTTTCCTCATACACTCATGATGCATGCATCCACATGCATGCAGGGGCGGAATTTGTGGCGCAGAGTCCAGTGCGCTGCCAGTGCAAGCATGATCAAATGTTGGACACCAGTTGATGACCAAGTCTGCTGAAGTATAGAGGTATTCTCACCAAAGCTGCTGCTGCTGCTGGTGAAGGGTCCAGCTGTCGGCATGGACTGGGCAAGAGATGGTGCAAAGCCGCTCCCAAAAGCGGGACTAGGTGGCATTGCTGCTGGATTGGCACCAAAGGCCCCAACAATCTGCACATGTGGTCACAAATCAAACTAGTCCATACTCAGCTCAGCTGCAGTCCAGCGGGGCAACATGTTTGTCCCTACATGAGCCACTGTGCGGCGTCCAAAGCCAACTGGCGATAGCGGCATGGAGAAGGCTTCCGGAACAGACCTGGCCAAAGGGGGTAGCAGGCTGGAAGGGGTTCTGCTGCGCTGTGAAGGGGTTGGGCGGCTCAGAGGGAGGGACATTGGACAACGATGGAGGATGGTTCATTCTCAGCAGCGCCTACAATATTTGCAAACACCTCTCAGCCCATGCAGAGCACGTGCATTCCCTGTGACATGCATTCCGACATGGCAAAGAGGTGCGACGAGGAGCCTGGGGTCCAATAGAGGAAATGATCATAAGTGGTTTGGGTCTCACGCTACCTGAGCAGGGTGAGCAGAATATCCCAATGCACCATCTGATCAGATCAAGCAGGATGTCCCCATGCACTCATAGTAGACAATTGCTGAAAGAGCCACCTGGAACTGCTGCTCCTGTGCCTTCCTCGACGCGTTGAAGTCTGCCATGAGCGATGCGAGGGGTTTGCCAGACTTGGCGGCCTCCATCTGATACCACCGCACCTGTGCAGATGCACGCCTAGCTTCAGGTGTTGCAGCATGTTCCAATCTGCAACCTGCCTTAATTCTAGGGTGATTCTCGTGTGGAAATGCGCAGACCAAACATATCGGGGTGCAGGGTGTCAGCGCTAGGCATTGGGCATTTAACACACTCACCTCCTCGTATGAGAAGTCACCGGCCATGTCATTTGGTCCCCCGCGCTGGTGGGCATAGCAGGTGAATGGCCAGGGCGGCTGCTGCTGCTCTGTCTTGACATCATCCCGCACTACAGCCCTCCAGTCGGCAGCCTGTTGAGGCTTATCCCTCCTTTGACCTCTGCGCTCACCACACACGACGTCATGCTGGGCATCATCTAGCCATTGCCTGCACGGCTCAGGCTGAAGTCCAGAACATACTGAGAGACTCAGTGTTTTGCGGGCTTAAAGGCGTGTGTTTTAATGCTGTGATCGGCCTTGCGTGCGCAGGGGACGTGCTTCATGGGCTTACCCCCTTCCTTGTGTTTGATTGGGGTTCCATCTGTCATCCTGTTCCTGATTGAAGGCGCCAAAGCGATTCTGACCTCGCTCCTGCTGTCCCTGGTTCCCTGGATGATGTCATGTGCATGTCTCTACGTAGGAGCGCTTATGTGAGTGTGTGGTACCACTTTTGCATGTATGTTCAATGCAAAACTGAGGATCAACACTAGCATGCAGGATGTTGTGGAGGTAGTAGCAGGTGTGGTACACCTCTGTAGCCGGTGCCCCAGCCGCCTTGTCTGGTGTCAGCCTGGCGCTGCTGCTGCTGCTGTGGTTGCTGAGAGAGTCTGCCAAACACTCCGCCTCCCTGCTGCCACACAGGCTCAAACATCAAGCGGGTGCCTGACTCAGAAAAGCATGAAGGGATGCCTGTGAGAGGATGTCGGTTGCTAAATTGATTATTGCAAGCGTCTCACCTGCTGATCACCTCCACCCTGTTGTTGCTGAAAACCTGCACACAAAGGATGGATGGGGGCCTGCTTGTACTGTGTATGACATGCATGGATCTCCTTTCAATCTAATCAATGCTAGTGCCATTATGCACTCTGTACTGGATATTTTCACCTACCTCTATTATCGTAGTTCGATCGCCGTCCCATCAATGACCTCTGCAGGGAGTGCAGATTTTGTCCTTCACACTGCAGGTGTATGAGACCAGCACACAGAAACCCGCACAGTACAGCCACGGCTCCCTGATATACCCGCTTGCGTGTGCTGCGGTAGCTGGGGTGCTTATTGAATGTTTGGTAGACGTTTCTCTCCTCTCGGCCTTTGGGGCTCACGTCATGGCGCCCAGTCATCGTACAGGCTGGCATCATCTTGGCGCTCGCTTTCTGCGATTCCCCTTTTACTTGCATTTTGCGGACTGCAAATTCTTTATAACAATATTGTTGCTTGCTTTCGTTGCACGTAATGTTCCTGACCAGCCTAAGGAGGCCACCGCTGTGATCGGCATAAGCTCTCGGCATCTGGAATATTACTTGACTCAGGTGTTGAGCCTGCTGAAAGATGGCGATGGCAGGACTGCAAATGAACAGACAGCCAGTGTGTTGCAATAGTATTCCACAGCTCGGCAGTAAAGGCATCCGTGCACATCACAGTGCAAAATTTGTTAGTCGCGCGCTGCAAAAACCAAGCCTGTCGAGCACTGGGATGGCACGAGCACTTCCCACGAAGAGACTGAGGCCGTTGAAGATCACAGCGACTGCCGAGGTGAGCGGTGCCCTGCAGAGGCGATGAAAGGCCTGCAGTTTGTAAGCACTAGTATCTGCCTCAGCTGGCATTTCAGCTGATGTCTGATCTTGCTGCGCAGGGCTCCCCAACCGAAAGACAGTTCTCCAAAGCAGCTGCCAAGGTAGGCAGACAGGCAAGACTTGTGCACATCCAAGCTGTAGGGCCGAGATGGGATGGCTCAAAGTATTGTTTGCATGTGCAGGCTCTTGAGATCAATCTTGACCCTAAATGGTATATATTCCTCTTGACCACTGCGTTGCCATGCTGAGACAGTCCTGATATGCGTTCAGAGTCTGCCCTCATGCCTTGCGCAGCGCATGCATGGCTCTGATGCATGTCAGCGCGTGTGCAGGTACGGATCTCTGGCAGAGATTGGAGCAGGGCAGGAAGTTGCTCGGTGGTTCTTCAGAGTGGGAGGCGCAGCTGGCACGATTGCCAAATCTGTCTCAGCGTGAGCGACCGCCCAGTTCCTACTAATTGACCAGACAGTTGCTCACTGTGAGGGACGCTGCAACTTGCATGACAACAAAAACAATATTAGGTCAGAGGTGACAGCCATTGGGATTTGACGCATGCATTTCTATGTGCTGTGCAGGTATGACATGACAATCTCAGACTCAATGTATGGAGCTGCCAAGAGATACGTCACGCGGGAACGTGTCGAGGCAATGCTTGATTATGAGGTGCGACGCATGCTCTGCAAAGGGAAACTTGGTGCATAAGCGCCGCAGCCCCCGGACGTTCTGACAGGGTAGAAAGGGAATTGCTCACATTTGCTGTCTGAAGGTGCAGTAGATCGGGACGCAGCACGCCTGCAAGGATGAGTGCATGTCTGAACTCATGCCATGTGCATATCGCAGTTTCTTCAGTGCAAGCTGACGCTCAGGAAGGAGCGCGGCCACAACTGCAACTTCTTTGCTTTCGCAGACACCCTCACCACCAAGGTAGCTGGAAGCTTCCCTTCACATTGCCTGGCATTTGCCCCTGTTAATGGAGATGGCTGCAGCAGAGTTCTTGCAGGTCTAGCATAGCTCGCATAGCATGACTGTGCCACTGCTCTCTGACATCATGGCTGCATGTCTCTTCATACAGGTGTTGCCCTGTTGCAGGCGTTCAACAGAGACAATGAGTGCCATGGCTGGCTGGGCCTCAAATACCAGAGCTCCCCTGGGTGCGTCCTGCAAAACTCATTGCTGCATCTGCAGAGGGCGCCTTGCCATCACATGATGCTCCTCTGCTTAAAGTCCCATCTTTGAGTCCCCTTGTGTTGCTGCGGAGCTTAGCTTCTGTGCCGTGCTGCCAAGTTCTCCGTCTCGAAGGCCGCTGCTGGCGGAGCCTCTGCCAGGAGCGGCATGCAGATGAAGCACTTAGCAGCACTTCTGCAGGCCTCACTGATCAGCCACAACGGCTACATGATGCAAGTGGGATTGAAGGAGCCTGTTCTGGCTGCAGGGCGGAGCCCAACACAGTCGTGATGCACATCCGGATGCTGGACAAGACGGCGCAGCTGCAGCAGGAGGCCGTGGGCGTGCTGGGCATCAACCTCATCCACGGCGCCTTCAACAAGGGCGCCAACACCGCCGCCATCATCGGCAGCCTCCTGGACGAGCTCAGCCGCGCCCGTGTGGAGGTGACCTGCTTGCCCTTGCCTGGAAGATGTGTGGATGAGGTTGCCAGAAAAGGTCCTTGGAGTATTGAGCAGGCTTGGCTGTCCTACAGCTTCAGCGCTGCAGAGGGGTAGAGCAAGAGCATTCTATCCCCTGTGTAGCACTAAAGCAGGCCACCGCGGCCTGCTCAAACCATCCAACTAATCATCATTGTGGTGTCCCACCGGAGGCTAAGCTTGAGGGTTTTGTAGAGGTCTTCCCAACAAGATTGCACCTCGGCATCTGGCTGCACCTGAGGGACATGTGCAAGCAATACCTCAAGCAGGACGATAAGAGGCACCCAAGAGCTCTTTGCCGCGCAGGTGGATCTCATCTCCTTCAACGGGCCCACCTTCAAGAACTGGGACAATCGCGTGGCCGCCCTGCGCCTGGTCCAGAAGAACCTCTGCGATGCTGCCCTGTTCGATCCCTCTGGTGACCATCCCTGACAGCTCCTTGTCAGTCTCTCCAGCGTGCTATGCATCCCAGGCAGTGATTGGATATCAGGCAGATGTGCTGCCACACTGATGCAAAGTACTGCTGGCTTGTCAGGGCGGCAGTGTCGATCTGACCATGACTGACTGTGCAGGGGAGCTGCAGATCCCACAGGAGACGCTGTACAAGAAGAATGTGCTGCTCATGCGCGGGCGCTTCAGGCCCTTCACCTTGCTCCACAATGACATGCTCCAAGGTACACAGCAAAAACCTTCCATGATGCCCCTCAAGGCAGCCTGTGACCTCACCTGCATGTCATGACCTACATCAGCCATCACATTATGTGCATGGAGACATGCAATCTGCCATGCCTATCTGCAAGATGCCTCACACCTAAGTTTGACAAGTTGGGTAGCAGTCCATGGAGTGCTGGCTTTGGCTTTCTTTCAGATGCTGATGGCCATCGGCCCTGTATCACCAGGGGTGCCTCACTGCTGAGCAGTAAGCCCACAGTGCTGGTGATGAATGTGGGAAGCAATTCGGATGTGAGTCTATGATTCAATGGCCTCAAGCTTCTGCCTACAGGCGCGGCAACGCAGTTCTTCTGCGAGGTGCCGTCGCAGAGCGGGACCTCTGGGGAGCTAGGCCTGGCCGGCGACACCTATGACGAGTGCGTGTACCGAGAAGACACCCTGGTGCTGCTGGAGCTCACCACACGGGACATGATGGAGGTGAGCTAGCATGCATCAGGCTTCAGAGTCATCATCCACTTTTAAAACGAGCACCTCATCCCAAGCAGGGCCGTCCCAAGCAGGGTGTGGCCAGAAAGTTAGGTTTTGCTGGTCATGTGCGGTCTGGCTGCAAACTTTTTCCAGAGCTTTACCCTGTCTGATGAGTTGCAGAAGGGGGTGTTGGTGGCTGTCTAGAGTTGCATGCATGCACTCAAACTAGCCACCAGCTCGCTCTCTGGAAATTTTCAGGCGGGGTCAAGCTATTGGAAGAGTTCAAGGCAATTGAAGTGAGCCCATGACCAGCAGGACCCATTTACTTGGGTGTTAGATTACATCATTCAGCAAGGCTCCGCCACATGGCTTCGACGGTGCACAAGTGTCCATGCGCTTGCTCAGCCCATACTTGGAAGGCTACACAGATGAAACATCACAGTTGCTGTAGCAGGAAGCTTGACAGCCAGAATGATTGTGCTGTGGCATGCTTGAAAAGTCTTACTGCTCATGTGAGGCCTATGTAACATCACGCAGGCTGTAAGACTGCTTTTGGGCCATAGCACATTATGATGGCCCATATTCAGGAACCGCAATGAAGTCGTACTTCTGACAAGTGTTGGCCTGACTGAGCTCAGCACTGGTCCCTTGCGTCATCCTTCTTGTGCAGCAGGTGCTTCCTGTAGAATAGCTCAGGACACTAAGTCACGGCTGTTGCAGGGTGGGGACCTTCTGGATTGGACAAATGACCATGGCATCCAGGAGGACGCCTTCATCCAGCGCATCGAGGCGCTATCGACCATGGGCTACAGCGTGCTGCTGTCCAACTACCGCAGATACTTCAAAGTGGCCAACTACCTGGCCACCTTCACACGCGAGTCCATCGTAATTGCCTTGGGCCTGCCCAGTCTTGTGGTGGGCCCCCACTTCTTGCCGAGGCCTATCTGGAGCCTCACAAGTGCTTTGGTTGAGAGTTGCTGAGGACTGCACATGGGTTCGCGGCAAACTGAGAGGTGTCTTCATGCTACAAGATAAAAGTGCTGCTCAGACTATGCCATATTTTGCCAAGCGTCAACATGGCCAATGACTGCAGACTCGCCAAACAGAGATGCTCCAATGGCTCAATTGAGCGGGGTCAGATCTGCATTGTTCGATAAGCGCACAAGAGGGCACCGCTCTCCCATGTTAATTTGGCATAGTGTGCCTGCAGGAGCTTTTCAAGGAGAAGCACTACAAGGACCTGGATGGCGGCATCCTGGAAGGCTTTGGGCGCCTGCTGAAATTTGACCTCAGAATTTACGTTTACCCCACTCTGGACCCTAAGACTGGCCAAGTTGTCACAGCAGAGAATGTAAAGGTGTGCGGTGCACCCCTTCTAGGCACATCATAAATACTTCTGCCTGATGAAGTGCTAACCTAGAGCGGCAGGCTACTCCATGAGCATTGCCGCGGAATGATAGAGAGAAGGTCCTCAAAGAAGGGGCTGTCCCTCACGGTGACTATTCCTAAGGTCATGTGAGCAAGAGTATGCATGTTCCTTGTGCAGGTGGAGCCGTCTGTGCAGAAGCTGTACGATTACATCTACGAGCGCGGCACCATCGTGCCTGTTGAGGACTTCTCCATGGAGCTGCTGAATCAAGGCGACATCTCCAAGCGGGTCACTGAGTCCATCAGGTATGCGAACATCCACACCTCTCCCTAGACGCCGAGACACTTTCTCCTTTGAAATATCAACTGGAAATATTATGGGCGTGACTACATGGGTGCTGTACGATCTTACTTCACCGCTGGCTGCTGGCTGCTGGAAGTTGTGGCATAGAAATTGGGGGAAACAGGTCTGGATGCTTGAAGTTTTCTTGCTAGAGGTCTGACAGCACAGCAGTGTCCCCTGCAATACGTGATTGAGGAAATGCCCAGCTTCCGCAGTGTCAAGCGATAGCTCATGGCCACTCCTGAGACACCTAAGACCAGCGCTATCCCGAATCCTCTTGGAGTCTCCAGTGGCTCACCAAGGGAGCCCCTTCCATGCACTGCCCAGAGGGCGTATAGGAACCAGGATTAGGAATGAGTCATCTTGGAGTTGACAGGGCGGCAGACTGTGCATGTCTGACTGGTCCCCCACCTCTGGTCGTAGACAGGGCTGTGTATGCCCTGTGGCCTCTGGCTGCAGGCTGCCACCACACATATACATGTATGAGCTCATGAGAGGATGGTGGCTGTGCAGAACGGGCACTGAGGAATGGGAGCGCCTGGTGCCGCTGCACGTGAGAGATCAGATCAAGTCTCTGAACCTGCTGGGCTACACCAGCCGTGAGAGGCTGAAGATGCTGTCTGCGAATGGCAGCACAGGAGGCAATGGCAAGTCTGCCAATGGAGTCTCCAAGAAGGGTGCAGCAGCAGGCGCAGCATGATTGTCTCTGTCTCTCCGAGGATGGAGGTGTGTCAAAGCTCCAAAAGTGTACAACAGTCTTTAATTGAGGTCTGAAAGGTCCTTGAAGTTGCCTGGGCTTTAGGATACAGCCACGACCTGGATTGGCTTACTTGTGTTCAGACAGGCATCATCAATTGAGTGTTATAAGAATTTGACTGGTGGCTACAATACATTTTCAGAGCATCTTAGTTGAAAGCGAGCATCAATGTTGCAATATTAAAGAGCGGCTGCACCAGCAGCTTCCACAGAGCAGATTCCAAACAATGTCAGTACTATGTATTGCTGGGTACTAGCATTGGATCAATGTCATGGGTAGGATCAAGCCCCAACAAACGTCCAGACATTCAGGAACTTGTCATATATGCTACAAGCTGCCTAGAACGGAATCTGTAATGAGACAACCCCAAGGATTGTGCTGAAGTGTGATCAACGCCGAACTGCATAGATGTTGTACAACGTGGATCCCCTCAAATTGATGTCTTGCTCAACAGCAGTCACATGAAAGCCCGCACACTGTGTGAGCAACCTCTTCACCTCTGCAAGGCGCTCATCGATGTCATGGACCTCGATGATTATCTGCTTGATCTTGGGCCAGTCATTGTCAGAGATCCCACGCAACACCGCCAACTCTGCTCTCTCCACATCCACCTTTAGCAGGTTCACCTGCTCTAGCTCCTGCATACAAAATCAATCAGAGTTTGTGCATGGCTTTCTAATTGCAGGTCATCACAGTCCTGCTCTCTGCAGTGCAGCACATGTGTGCAAAGGTTTACTTGTCTTCTTGTGAAGGACAGCTTGCATGTCCTTAGCCTCTGCTCGGCGTGTGTATCAGCTGTCAACATCAACAGGTGATGCTATGCATGTGACACACAACTCTTGCACAGGCTGACAGACATGCAACGCCTGCTGGTGATAGCTCCATGCAGCATCCTGTGCTCTCGTAATGGTATGACATTAGCAGCATCAGCAGAGTCTTCACATGACATGTACCTGTTCTGCAATAATGTGCGAGACGGTCACAAGCTTGCAGGTGCAGATCTCCTTCTTGCTGAGCATGTTGGCCACGACTGGCCGCCACAGGGCATTGAAGAGCCAGCGCGGCCCTGCGCGCTTCAGCACCCTTGCAGCTCTGTTGCCAATCGTCTTGTCTATGCCCTCCAGGGTCGGCAGCGCATGGTCCAGAAAGATCCCCATGTTGTCAGAGACGTCCGTGTCGTCTGGAAACATTGTGCTCCAGCCTGCACAGTGCTGACGCCATGAATTACTTCTGAGTCGAGAGTACAGGATGAGCACAGACCTCCGGAGGTGACTCCTGTCCATTACTGGCATTAAAAGGCTCTGTACTGTGCTCTAGTGTGGGTCTCAAACAGGCACAAGACTCTAACTCATGTATGCAGCGGAGTAAGCTCACCAGCTGCTTTTGTGTAAAGGGTAAATTCGGCTTCTGTGGCCGTGCCGTCTCCTACCCCGCACTGCTGGAGTACTACAGCTGCATCCCCTGCATGAATCTGGGATATCTGGAAGCTCACCAGTATCACATAATAAAGGAGGGAACCTTTCATGAAGTGCAAGAAGTTTGCATGGTGTGGAGATGCCTGGGTTGAGCAGGCTCTGCATGTTGTGCTGCAGAGCAGCGAATGTCGCAGGCAGGGGCTCGCATGCAATGACCCTGCCACTGCTGGAGACTTCACGGGCTGCCTGAGCGGCGAAGATCCCGATGTTGGCTCCGACGTCAATGACTGTGTCCCCTTTTGCCAAGGTGATGCCATGCTGGAAGTAGCAGCGCTTTTCTTCGATCTCTCGGCAGAGGAATGCTACATCGGCTTTGCTCACATATGCAATGTCTTTGCCATTGTAGTGCACGGTCTTGCATTCGCTCAAGGCTGCACAAATGCGCCTGCTCTTGCTCTGTCTGTATGGTGGATGGCAGATCCGAGCTGTTGGCAGTCCTTGCTTCACCAAGTACAGGTTGCTGTCCTTACTGATGGAAAAAGGCATTTGCAGATGTAGGCTCCACCATCTTAGCATTTGGCCCTTCACTCAATGCTGAGTCATGCTGCCCGAAGCCCAGAAGCCCAGACTTCTCCGGAAGAGATACCGCCATTCTGGCATTACTCTTGCTGTCGTGCCTCACACTCCCTTGGGAGATTGTCTGCTTTCTCCGTGGCACGCACTAGTCGAGATATTGTTGAGGCTTCGTGCACTGGTGAATTGTCCACCACCCCAGCGAGTAATCACTCACAAGCGTGTGCAGAGTCTCATCAAGACAGACATACCTTGTCTCACAGCTTCGGTTTCACTTATAGTTCAGAGAACGCCGATTGAGCCGTCATACTCGCCATGAACTACCAATACAAGACAGGATGGAGCATGGCAGCGCTTGCAGCCATTGCTGGCGCGGTCGTGCTGTGCGGTGACATGGTGTACTCTAAGGAGAACCAGAGTGTGCAGACCAAGCAGATTGTGTCCTGCATACTGGTCTTCTGGTAAGTCCCTGTGATCCGCATGCATGGACATTCTCTTGCTGCTTGGGAGCAGGCTCCTGGCAGTCTGCACTACCATCATACACGATCACACGATTTGATGCGTATACATTATAACAGATTCAATGCTGATGCTATCAGAAGTTGAGTGACAGGAGCTGTTATGCTTTCATCTGCAGGGTGGTGGCTGTCATCAGGACGTACATGACATATGTCTGGGGCTTCGGAGTCGCAAAGCCTGTGGCTGGCCTGCAACCGCAGACAGTTGGCGCAGATGAGGACAGAGAAGGGGTGAGAAATCACTGCACATTGGAATTGATGTCCCAGCTCGCTGAGCCTTGCAGTGATTTTGGAAGAACAGCTCCTACACAGAGCACGGGAGCCATGCCTCCCATACTATGCTCTAGACGTGAAGGGTCCAAAGCTACAATGCCTCCAGTGATGAAGAGTGCAGCTCAGCAGCGTGATCATGTCTAATGTGGGGTCCCCTTGCAGCGTGGCGGACGAGCAGGAATGACATCGCCAAAGCGGCGGACTAGGCGCGAGACATGAGCGCTGCAGCAGGGATCGCGTGCGGCATCACGGGTACCAGGGCTGCAAAGGCACGGCCTTTGCTCCATAGGCATGCAGCAGCATGCACCATGGAGCTGCTGTGCAGCTTTGTCAGGATATACTGCTTCAGAGGCAAGCATGCAAACGGGGCAAGCCTGTAGACTTCTGTGCATGGACGGGACAATCATGTTCTGCATACGGCTGCAAGCCATCTGATACGTAGCTGGGTATGAGTTGGAAGTACTGCAGCTAGAGTGATGCACCGTCTAGCACGTCCACTGGGCTGTGCTGTGCTATGGTGTTGGGCATGCTCCTTGGATGCCCCTTGTATATCTCAGGGGAGCCCTGTTGAATGGCCACGAGGAGGAGGCCAGGTCATGGCTGGTGTCTGTGGCCATGGGTTTCCATGGGTGTCCCCAACAGACCAGCTTACAAGCTGTGTGCTTGCCCGCTCTGGGAGCGATAGACCTTCACATGCTGTGGATATTGTCACGGTGCGCATGCCTGTGGTAATGACAGGACCCGAGACTGCTTCCCTCCACCAGCCGTAAAGCCTGCTATATGGGCCACAGCAGACTAAATAGCACGTCACGGAGTCTCAGCCATCATGGCGTCCATAAGGGCATTTGATGACTGACATGCAAGTCTCATGGACCCCTGCTGCCAGGGGTCATGATTGTGATCAAGTCAGACCTGAAGCATCAAACTTATCTGTACTATGGCAGGGGGAAGCTTGTCCCAAAGGTGTTATGTTATGAGGCCATGGCATGACTCAAGCCTGGCTTGCATGCATCCTGCATCTGCAATCATCATGTACAGTCAGCGCTGCTGAGAAGGCTTTCCTTGGCAGCCGTCAAAGATCTCATTTGTCAGTCTTCAGATTTGCGTGCGGGTGGCATGACCGTCAAGCGAGCTGCTGTCTTGGAACAAAGCCCTGCGCAGGCGGCCAGCCTTGTGTGACGTCAACAGTGCCAAGCAACGCGTTCTGAGCAAGAACAGACGACCGGCCTCGCGGATGGCCTTGCCCACGATGCTTGCTGCCACCTGTTTTGCGGCTTTGCTGTTTTCTCTGCCTGTCGTTACGCTTGGCGACTCACCCGTCAGCACGGTGATCATTCTGCTTGCTCAGCAATCCTCCCGCTTAAACTTTGCAGGTCACGCCTTTCTGGGGCTGGCCTTTCCTATGCGAGTGTGAAGGCATTGTCGCCTTGGATTGCATGGTGTTCAGCTGATCTCCCTCGGGAAAGGTTTTGTATGGCACGCCCTGTTGGCTTGACAAAGGTGATTGATGCAGGTGGCCTCTGCTGATGACAGTTTTGTGACCATCACGAACGGAGATTTCTCCATTGGCTGCCATACCTTCTACCCTGCCATCTTCAATGTGTAAGGACCTACAGCTGTGCTCCCCATTGTCAGCGCCTGCTTGGCTGTTCTGATGTCACAACCGTTGGGTAATTTCAGGACTCAGGGCCAGGCCTGCCTTCATGAGTGTTGCTGGAACAGATCAGCGTTAGGCATCATACACACCGAGCCCTGATCTTGGACTTTGAAGCTCCTGTTCTTGCATACTCTGGAGGCAAACAAGCTTCGTCAGAAGCCTGCAATAAGGTCATTCACCTGCAGCCTCATATACAAGACTGCTTTCAGAAGGCATGGCTCATGCAGGTGGGAGATGGTGGAGTGCGGAGCAGGCGCTCCCGAGCTGAGCGGAGCCACGCTGCCCCAGGGCATGACAGGCCCCGCGCTCCTGCGCCAGCAGATGGACGCTGCCGTCTCTCACAACCTCACTGTCATGCGCTTCTGGGTTCCCGGCGTCTCTCCCTCGTACGCCCTCCAGACCTCACCTGGTGTCTACAACGAGGGCATGCTGAAAGGTGCAGTCGGCCAGCAATTCCCTGCAGCATACCTGCTAAACCTGGGCTGGCACTGCAACTTAACATGTGACGTCACGGTGGCACCAGGCCCATTGCTTACAACTGCTTGGACATATATGGCTGCGGGCCATGTGTGCTCATACAGATATGGGCACTGGGCCAGTGGGCTGCACCTGACTCTCACAGAGACTATAATACGTCCTTCCTGAGCTTGCTTTCAGGACTCAGGAGGCTGTCCTTGACTTCAGCATATGTGTCCATTTTCATGCCCGTCACAGATTCAAGCCTCACACAGCTAATTACAACTCTGGTCTGCAGGGCTGGACTACCTCCTCAATGAAGCCAGAAAGCGCAACCTCAAGGTGAGCACTGAAATAGGCTGCAAGCAATCAACCTCCTGCACAGCATGCTGCATATGATGATGCTGAGATGAGCGCCGCTACAGCACTGCAAGATCTCTGACCATGCAGGTCATTGCTGTGCTCCTTGACAACTGGAAGGCAACTGGCGGTGTGGATGAATACGTGGCCTGGACCAACAACCCCAATGCTACCCGTTCTTCCTTCTACACCAACCCCAAGATGAAGGACTGGTAAAGCTCTTCCACACAAACTGGCCCTTCATCGCAAATTCATCTGTTGACAAAAGGGCTCCTGCCGGGCAGAGATGCCACAGTGCTGTCAGCACAGTCCTGTGGCGTAGCTCAGAGTGGTCCTGCCCATGGACGCTCTTTTTACTGCCACATGGCTGCGCTGTCCATATGGCGTCTTCTAATACTTTCTGCGCATTGTAATATGCTCTGCATGACATTTCCTCTGAGTCCACAACTGTAGACTAAATTTGCCTGCAACACCTGCAGGTACAAGGCATACCTGAAGCACATCACTCAGCGCGTCAACTCCATCAATGGTCTGCCATACAATGCTGACTCCACCATCATGGCGTGGGAGCTTCTCAATGAGCCTCGCTGCCAAGCGTCTGACGGCTGTGCACCAGGCACCCTTGCGGTACGGACCTGCAGCACAACTGAACAGCCCTTGTGCACTTGAAGGGGCTCACATTGAGCTTCAGCTACATAGCAGACATTGCAGCAGTGTTCTTCTTGATCTTTTGTGATCTCTTGTAGCACTTGTCGTAATAACATGGTATCTGCAGAAGATCATACGCATTCTAATGCTGATTGGTGGCTGCAGCTTCACAGGCTAGAGCTGCACCTTTTTCTGATCTACCTGGTGCTGACAGCCTGGCCCAGTGGGACAGGCTGGATGAGCTGACACCTTCCTTTTCTCTGTGCAAGGCTTGGGTGGCAGAAATGGCAGAGTACATGAAGGGCCTTGATGCCAATCACCTCCTCACTCTTGGAGAGGAAGGCTTTTACTCATCATTCAAGGCGGGTCTCAGCGCAAATCCTGGCGGTCTTGGTGAGCTCTCAACTGTACTCTACTCCCCAAGGCACTCTGAAGTTGACAACGATGAGAGTGCCACAGTAGTAGCATCTGGGATGTTCGCCTACCTTGCACCTGATGAAACCACTTGGTCCATGCCCATGATATATGCACTCTGGTTGACCTGCACTGGGCATGGCATGGTGCAGATAGCACATGGGCGGCTGAAGAGGGGCAGGACTTCATCGCAGACCACAACTCCACCCACATTGACTTCGCCACAATCCACAGCTGGCCAGACAATTGGAAGGTGTTGTGGTCCTACATCCTTGCATTGTGATCGCCGTACTGCATGGGACCCTGCATCATGCATTTGTCCTGGTAGTGATCTGTATACACCTGCTTGCTTACCACAGAGGAACTTGTGACACATCCGGGATGCAGTGTAGTCTTTCAAGTGTGCTTTGTCGAGCAGGTCCTGGACCCAGAGTTCCAGATAACCTGGATCAATATCCATGAAATATACGCCCGAAGTGTCCTGAAAAAGCCAGTAAGGATCAGCTCCCATGGAACTTCTGCAGTGCATCCTCTTTTCTTCATCTGCTGTAGCACCCTGTTCAATGCGGCCAGCTGGTTACCTCTTAGGAAGTGATTCTGACCCCTGGCAATTGCAGCTGCTGTTTGAAGAGTTTGGAAAGTGGCTGAACGCCTCAGCGAATGCCACAATGGTGGATCGCGATGTTACATTCAGCACAATCTTTGATGAGTCACAGGCCATCATGAATCGGCCGGGCACTGCACTGAAGGGCCTGGGTAGGCCTTTCTCCCCTCCTCTGCTCTGTGCAGTCTACAGTACTGGTAAACACAAGTAGGACTGCATGACCGCATGCATGCCTCCAGTGCCTACCTTGCTTCGGCACTTGTCTGTGATGAGCTCGCTTTTGCAAGTTGGTGACAGGCATTGTTCAAGCAGAATTCAAATTTCATTGGTCTAGGAGTCTTCCTTTCCAGGCAGAAAGCTTCAAAGCTTCAGATTTGGACCATTTTGAAGATGCAATAACACAATGATTCTGTACTCTTCAGGGTTCTGGGAGCTGGTAGCTGATGGTCAGGAGGCTCCTTTCATTGAGGGAGGCGGTGAGACTCCCCTCCTAGCCCGTCATCCCACCATTGCACTTCATGTAAGCCTTGATGTCCATCGCGGGATGCATAGTGTCTCTGTGTTTGCAGGCAAGGTGTAAAGAGTGTCACGCCTGATGCAGGGAAGGGGCTGTACGGGATCTACCCAGAGAATGACTCTACCTTTGACCTCATCTGCAAGAATGTGGACTACCTGGCTGCCAAGTCTGGCCAGCCCCAGCAGCCATGCTCCCCCAAGCCAGCCCCTCCATTTGACGTGAATGTCTGCCACAGCACCCTTGTCAACGGCCTTCCAGGCACTGGGTGCGTCTGTACACATATTGATGTACAGGCCGTTGACTGAATTGCGACGTGTCCAAACCTGTAGCATGTGACCTTTGCACTCATGTCGCTTTCAGGTCATCAGCTTTTGTACACTTGTGCAGCTTACATTTGAGGGCTTCTGGTGCAGTTTTGAAGGCCCGCATTGCAGCATTGACATCAACGAGTGCGTCAGAGGGACAGACAACTGCGGGGCCAATAGCACATGCAGCATCACTGTGGGCGGCTTCACATGCACCTGCTGGCATGGCTTCACAGGTCTTGGTCCTGACCTCTCCTTCAGCTGAGCAAAACCCAATCTCATCTCCACGAACAAAAGTTCATCCTGACTCTGCTGGCCAGTGTGACCTTGTGTACACTGTCCACTTTCTCAAACGGCCAGCAGTGTCTGGAGCAGCATGTTGGCACTATTCAGCCCTCGTTACTGGGCATCATATAGACTCACATCACAGGCGGTGACTCACAAGACATTGCACTGCAGGAGATGGCAGGACCTGCAACAAAACGGCTGCTGTGGATGCGCTGATAGACCAGTACACTCCTATGGCGATGGAGGGGCCCCTTCTCTGCAACATCCACTTCCCCTCTGACGGCCCAGGCTACATAGATGACCCAACCGGATCTGTCCAGCACAGCGCTGCAAAGCAGGTGGGACTCCGGGTCAATGCTGTATGACATGTCAGCTTGTTGACACTGACAGTTTCCACAATTGTGCGCATGCGGAACGGATGCCAATATATGTGGCCTCCATGGATCCAGTCGAAGAGAGAGGAGCATGATTTCTACTTATGCAGGCTGGGACCAGCAACAGCGCCCCAGTGCTGAGCCTGACGCAGTGCCTCATCGCCTGTGAGAGCGCCCCTGGGTGCTCCGTGGCCACCTACAGCCCAGGCGACCAGAACTGCTTCCTGAAGGGATGCCCCAGCATATACACAGTGGATTGCCCGGTGGGCCTCTCACACTGAACTCAAGCCAATGCACACTTGCTGCAGCTCAAGCACATGTCATCAGAAAGGGCATGGCACAAATTGCAAGCTTGCAAGGTGCTCCATGGCCTTCCTGATGACAGCTGTCATGCCATCCACACCTGGATAGCAGAGCAGATGCATAGCTTTGCGCCCTTGGATCGCTAACTTGACTGTCCATGGTATCAGCTGCTGCAGCACCTCTGACCATGGATGTGTCACAGAAAGCCATCCGTGAGCGCTAGTGGCTGTATGCAGGAGCTGCCGAAATCACCTGCTGGCCATGGTGATTTCCTGGGGCCATCCGGTGCTCCAGCGCCACCAGTGCCGCCATGCAAGAAAGTGCCCTGGGCATGCCCAACCGTCCACAACCCCTACTACAACTACTTCAGCAAGACGAGGTGCAGATCACTATCATCGCGCACATTGACAAAAGGCTGTTGCTCTTGAATGTTGTCCTCCTCATCAGTAGCAGGCTCCATTCTATCTCGTGCAAGTGCTGCGGAAGCATTGTGAGCCAGACTGCATCAGCAATGCAGGGCTACACACAGTAGAGAGCACAAAGGTAAGAGTTGGTCTGTGTGCATGCAGGTATGATCCAAAGTGCACTCTGAGGCAGAGCCACCCTGGCATCGCTTTTGCTCCTGCGCCCAACGACAAGATTGTCATCACCACTCTGCCGCCAACATTTGTGCCTCTCGCATCACTCACCAGTCCCCAGCCTTTCACCTCTGGCACTGTGTCAGCCTTCTCCACTGGAGGGAAGTGAGTGGCTGCCTTGCTGGCCATGGCCAAACGCATCAACAGGATTGAGCCTGTGCAGCGAGATCAGAGTTCTGATCAGCCAGACATTGAAGACTGTGCAAACAATTTTGGCAACCTCCATTCAGTAGGCCTGCCCGATTTTGAGTCAGCATGAGTTACAGCTGCAGCACAGCTCCACTGTAGGTCCAGGATGTCAGCAAGAACTGGCAGACTAGCTGCAGAGGCACATCGGGCACTTACCTCTCTTACACTTTGCCATGCCACTTCCAAGAGGTTCCTTATCAGACTCATCAGTCGCTGCGAAAAGACGGTTTTGATCTACTCCGCATCGCTCATTTTTGAGTCGTAATGTGGTGATGAGGGGCCTCTCATGGCGCATGTACATGTGTGCCTTTCCCTTCAGGCTCCGGTCACTTCGACCCATGTGGTGTGAGAGAGTGAGCTGGTACCTGTACTATGTCAAACCAAAAAGCTGTTGTGCTTTAACTGGCCAATGCTGCAGTGAATCTCAGTGTGGCTCAGGCACGCAAGATGGAAGGCAAAAGTCAGAAATGCTGAGAAACCATCTGAGAAACCTTCAGGTCATAGATTGCTTGCACCATGGAGGCTCAAGACAGCAAACCCTGGCGCGCCATGCCTCTCAGATGTGCAGGATTCTAGGGTGTGCCTCATGTGCATACATCAACGCATGCTGGCATGCCGGAACCCAGGCAATCTAGCTTGATGCGCAGAGGCAGATATCCCCGCAGAAATGTGTGTACAATAGAAAACCGCTTGTCCTGCGAGAGGTTGTTACGGGCCAAGAAGCCACAAATGATGAGATACCATGTAAAGTACAATTTTTGACAGCCGCTTGCGCTAATATAATGCTCATGAGCTCCTGTTATGATGACACTCAATATCTGAGATTTCATATGGTGCTTACACGCAAGCGCCCGCATGTACCTTGAGCACGACAGCAGATCCTTCCAGCAGATCCTTCCATGCCAGCCAATTGAATCTCTGTCTGTACATGTCAGCGAAGAGACCTCTCAACACCCATATGTCTCACTGGGGCTCGTCACAGCTTCGCATTTGGCAGTGGCTTGTACATTCTGTTGGCAACAAAAGCCTCCCAGTCCGGATTCGTCTGTCCAGCCAACTCTTCTGGGAGCTGCCCTCCGCCATCTGGTCCTACCATCAATCTGGCGACCTCACATGTGAGCTTCAGCGAGACCGCCTGGATTGACTGGAACCTGGGAAATAGTAGTCCGCGGTATGCTTCCTGTATGTAACAGAGGATGTCACAGACACAACACAAGCACAAAGCTCCTCTTTGGCAAGATGTTCTGGCAGACCTGTGATGACCAAGGAGGATCGCATTGCCCTCTTGTCATACCAGCTGAGACAAAGAGACAGGGAATGAGGCCACAAGGAAGGCTGCTCACTGCTTTCTGCGTCATCTCAGAGAGGCACTTGGCCGCCACCAGGAAGGCATCGTCAGAAATGTGGCTCGCCCGCGTCAGGATGGCTGCAAAGCCAATCGCTGGGAAGATGTATGCATTATTGGCCTGCACAGTGGGCTCCCTACTCACAGACCAATACAGTGGTATCCAGTGCGTAGACTATCATTACACAAGAGAGACTGAATGGATAAATTGCATGCATGCCCTGTTCACACAGCCACGCACTGACAACTGCATAGTACAGCCGCTCCCTCACTCCTGCTACAGCCAAGACAGTTTGGCCGGGTGCTTCACACCTGAGCGGCATGAAGCTCGACGCCTTTGGGGCCACGAATACTGGGGAAGGGACTTCCGCTGGCAAATAGCGCGCAGCCGCGTGAGGCCCTCATGGCCTCCTTAAAGGTGCACTCTGCCTTCGTGGTAGGGTTGCTCAATGGAAAGACGATGGGCCGCCTGTTGCAGGCTGACATTGCCTGCAGGGTACAGCGTCCATTCACTGGGATTGGTCTTGAAGAGTGTCCCCATACCAGATGCTGAATGTGTGTAAACAGGGTGTCTGCACCAGGCGGATGCATGACTGACGCGAGCTTTCCTCTACATGCAGTGCATCATGCTAATGCTATGCAGGTCATCACGGCATACAGCACAGCAGTCACAGTGCCCTGCCCTGCCACGCCCTGCCACGCCATGCCTCCATTATGGGATGTTACTGTGTAAGTCTTGGTGGTAGCTTTACCTTGAGGACCCCTTCTGAGAAGGCTCCTCGCATGGTGGAGACGCCAATCAGAGCTGTGGGCTTGAACTCCAGCACGGCATCCAAGAGGGTCTTCTGGTAGGGAATGTCATGCGCGAAAGGCTGCTTGTGCGGCTGAAGATCCCCCCTCGATGCACAGACCAGGCCTTTGGAGTCAAGGAAGATGCAATGCTTCCTCCCCTGCAAGGCCGCACAGCTTGTCACTGCTCACTCTGAAGCAGCTGTCAGTCGCCAGCTTGCACTATGCTGGCTCTGTGTTGGACCGTCTTGCAACACTGACAGGCATCAGGGCGCCTTGCACAGGTGATCACCCTCTGCAGCTGCAACAGATCAGCAGGTCATGTGGTTGCTGGCATGCAGGCCCGGGAATCAACACAGGGAGGTCGCTGATGAGGACATACCTCTTCGATGGACAACCCATGCATGCGGTGCAGGGCGATGGCTATAAGCTCTGCGATGCCTGTGCCTGCCTCCCCGGCGCCATGAAACATGATGCGCTGCTCTGACAGCTGGCCTCCAGTCACCCTCAGCGCTGACATCAGCCCTGCACGCAGCAGCGATGCTCAGGCAAACAGACAGCATCCGCTCCCAACACACTGTGAGGCAGAGTCTGCTGGCAGGAAAGACAAATGGATCTTGAAGCACGTTCTTGAGCTGCACCCGGTCATGTTCAAGCTACCGAGAAGGTAGCATCGTCTGGGCTCTTCATCTTGCATTGACAGTAGCAAATTCACCAACAAGGGCCGGAAGAAGAACTTATCTCTGCATTACAGGCCTGCTGGCATGTACGCTGGCAGAAGGACATCATCGCGATGACTCAACATGCCCCTGGTGACTGATATACACAGGCGCTCACCTGCCAATGTGATGCAGGCGGTGCCCTGAATGTCGTCGTTGAAGCAGCAGTGCGAGCCGCGGTACTTCTCCAGCAGCTGGAAGGCATGGTGGTTGGCAAAGTCCTCGTACTGCACCAGCGTGTGCGGCTGCCACTGCTTAAGGGAAGTCATGAACCTCTCCACGACCTCCCAGTAGTCAGCACCCACCAGCCTCCGCTGTCTAAGGCCCTGCATGATCATGTGATGCCTTACCAGGGTTGAGTACAGGACTTGTGACTCTGCACAATGCAAGCATCCAGAGTGTGAACATACTCTACAGATCTTCATGCCAGGATGCGGCTGAAGACAGTGCATGGTGGTTGCCAAATTCAGGTTGCAAAAGCCCACAGAGGCTATCGCAACACATCCAGCAGTGGACAGGATGATCATGTGGGAGGCAGCGACGCCGGAATGCAGACACCTGGCTGCGGGAGTGCCAGCTCCGCGTGCTGACCTACCTTGTACAGTGGGTCAGCGAGCAGGGTCTCGTTGTTGGTACCCACGTCCAGCATGACGGGCAGGCAGGCCTGGGGATCCACCCCCGCAGCAGCGGTGTACAGCAGGATCTTGCCCTCGGCAATGCCCATGCCCCCCGCGCCCAAATCGCCCAGCCCTAGCACCCTCTCGCCATCTGTCACCACCACCACCCTACACGAGACAACGCGCACATACCATCACCCAAGAGGGCCGAGTTAAGGTTCAAGATGCTTGTTGCTACAGCCGCAACTCTATGCGGACACAGTGTACGTATGGACACTGCAGACTGGGGTAGGATCAAGGACATGCGGCTCTGTGGCGCAGCACAAATGCCCTAGAGCAGTGGTACAGGCTGCACAAATTTACTAAAGTGACAGAGAGTTGCCCTGCATGCGTCAGACCTGACCTTCTGGTGCGGCCAGGCCTGTAGCTTGGTCAGGAAAAAGGTAAGAACAGGGACGTGGTAACCTCTAGCGCACCACAGGTGTTCTGGACAGTACAATCCTGCTGCATCGACACAGCCAGCATGCAAATGCCGGACCTGACATCCTGGTGCGGCCAGGCCTGCAGCTTGGTCAGGAAGCAGGGGTCTGTCGCGCGGAGGTGCAGGCCCACAGGAGTGAGCGGCAGGCGATGATAGCGCTGGCAGGCCTCGCCCACTGTGGGGGTGTATACAATGGGGAGGATCTCCTCTGTCTGCTGCAGCAGCAGCCTGTAGAAGGCTGGCTCGCTCTCCCTGCTGTGCAGAGCATCCCTTGAGGCAGAGCACCCCTTGAATGTCTAGGGCTGCTGAGGGCAGCAAGACCTCTTTGGGCACTGCTAGTTGATTCTTAATGGAGACTTCCATTGGGTAGCCGTGTAAAGAATAAACATGAGCGTAATAAGCATGTCAAGGCGCTGCGGGAGCAGCAGACCAGTCCAAGGTAGAGCCAGTGGCATGCCTTTGCAAGTGCTTCAGATACAGATACTTGTCAATATCCGTGTTCTTGGCCCGAACTTCTTCCAACGCGGTAAGTTTTCCCATTCCACGGGTCTGCATGCTCTTTAGTAGGCTGCGAGCGACATGTGCCGCTCGTCGCATGAGAGCTAAGACTGACAGTGCATGCTACAAGTCAAAGCTCCTCGCCCAATCTAAGCAGGACAACACGCACAAAGTGAGCCTAGCAAAGGAGAGATGGGCTGGCGATTCTGTATGCAGAGAGCCCTAAAGTGGGAGCTGAGGCTGCACGTGCAGGCATGCCGAACTCATTTTGCCAAAAGAGGCACGCTGTAAGGCATGCTTAAAAATGTGGTCTCCATGGGAGTCCATGATCAGCGTGCGCCCAGTCCCTAGAGGAGCTTATTGCCGTGGAAAGCTTTGCTAGCCAGGTCACTCAAGCCCACGCTGATCCTCAGAGCAAGCCGTGCTCCTGCGACACACCTTGGCTCAGGGTCCTTGACCACAAGGCTACATAGGGCGCCTTTGACTAGGTCACCCCCAGCCTCGGCGGCCCCACAAAGAAAATTTTGGCAGGCTGGTAATTAAGAGGTGTAGCTGCCCCAGGGGCGGGCTAGGCGTACGGCCGTCCCTGGGTCTCACAGGGAAATGAGCACTGGGTCAGATATTGTTGAACGGAAAGGGCACAAACGCAAGCTGACGGACACATTGACGCCCCCGGCTGCCTCTGCTGTGGACGGCACATCAGCCGATGCCACTGAGAGCACAGTCAGCCAGGTAAGACCTGCATTGCGGCATCCTGTTGCAGGCGTTTTGAATTGACGATGATTCATGCTCTCTGTGGGTACTTAGGCCGCATGCATGCCCACAGGTGTCAAGGCTGGTGGATACTATACACAGGCTGACCGCACAGCCTGTAGAAACAGTTGACCGCCTTGCCCTTCGAAGGGCTGCCCACGGGTTGGCTGAGCTATCTAAGACAGGTGAGGACCGAACGAATTGGTCGTTGGTATCATTATACGGGCATAGAACAAACAGAGGGTACTCAGGGCGCTGGCCGATGTGAGCTCTTGCCCTGTCGAGGTGGAGCACGCGCTTCACGAAAAGTACCTGATAATGAACTTGTATACACTATCTTTGATGCACAGACTACCTGTTCCAAATGGCTTCATGATGCCTTTTAATGCACCAATGACGATAGATTGGGGTTTGTTGGCTTTCTAATGCCAGGGCCATCTTTTGTAGCTTTAGATCAGACTTTCATGTTGCCTACATGCATCATCCCAAGGAGCAGGCGCTGGTGCCACACTCGCTGATAGGGTATGTTGTAAGGGCAGGACAACTATGTGCAGAAGCAAATGTGGAGCTTGTGGTTGCTGGAGGTGCTGTGGCAGCAGTGGTCCCCCTCCTCAGCCACTTCCCAGTCTCAGAGCATGACTCCTCATCAAGGTGAGAGCTTGCGCTCCTCTGGGCAGTCTACATGCCTCTGCTATGACATGAATTGTCTCATCTACGGTTCCTCCTGCATTGTATGACCGACAATCCTTGATGGAATTGCTCTGGTTGGCACTAGTGTGCCTGCTACATTGCAAAATGTACTTCCCAGCATGGGAGTTCTCAGGCAGATTTTATGTGCTGCAGTGGTGAGGAAGTAGAGAAGGAGGCCTGCTTCACATTGGGGCTGCTAGCAATCAAGCAGGAGCATCAGCATGCCATTGCAGACCAGGCAAGCAGACCATCTGCCCTAGCACTCTGCCTCAGCATGCTTGTACCTCTGTGTTCTGTGCAGCTTTTGTAATGTGAGACTTGACAGGCGTAATGCTAGAGCAGGCATGCATCAGAGAAAAGGGTGCATGCTGCAGATCGCTGTTTGTACATGGTCAGGATCCCGATGCACAGCTCATACTGCTGGTTTCGTGCTGTTGGGGCTTGTCACAGCGCACAGCAAGAATTGATGAACTGCCTCGGCGCCTTCCCAGCATGACGAAGTTATTTCGGGGTGTATGGAGAGTGTCGGGCTGTATGCAGGGAGCACTGCCAGGACTGGTGGCCATCCTGAATCGCTTTGTGCCATACCCTGGGCCGCCGTCCACAGGAGCCTCCACCGTGAGGCGAGCAGCAGACGCCATCACAAACCTGGCGCATGAGAATATCAGCATCAAGAGCAGAGTGCGGACAGAGGGCGGCATCCCTCCTCTTGTGGCGCTCCTCGGCTCCTATGATGCCAAGGTATTCAGTTTTTTCATCATGTTCTAGCATGTGCATATGTGACTTCCATGCCAGCCTCTGACTGGACGCCAGAAGGCAGCAGCAGAAGTTGCTCGGGCATCTGCTGTAATACGGGCGGCCATACCTCCGTGCGTAAGGGTGTTTGTATTGAACCTCCTGTACCTTGAGAGCTCAGGACAAGCTGGGTTGGTGAATCAGTCAAGGATGGCATGAAGGGCCTGACTGAGCATGGGGCTATGCAGGTGCAACGAGCAGCAGCGGGGGCGCTCAGGACGCTGGCCTTCAAGAACGAGGACAACAAGAACCAGATAGTGGAGTGTGGGGCGCTGCCGACGCTGATCCAGATGCTGCAGGCAGACGATGCCGGCATCCACTACGAGGCTGTGGGTGTCATAGGCAATCTTGTGCACTCCTCCATCCATATAAAGCGCCAGGTAGGATCACCTCCCCTGCTAGCCAGATTAGTGTTGCAGAGCTCATCCTTGGCAGCATATAAGCCTCAGAAGCTCAACTTATGCAAGTGGCTATGCTTGGTTACAACCCTATGTTAGGTCCCGCCAGCCAGTGGTCTGGCGCCATGAATTTGGTAGTGGGCTTGATCTGGAGCACAGATGCAAGAAAGCTGTGGTAAATAACCCCGAGCATGGGGTGCGGGTTTCCAAGAGGTCAGTGCGTGCTTATATTAGGAGCTGTTTTCAGACAATACTTGGACCCTTCACCAGTTAAATATAGTACATTTATGATGTACTAATCGCTGCAGGTGCTAGAGGAGGGCGCGCTGCAGCCGGTGATAGGCCTCCTGTCCTCCAGCTGCACAGAGAGCCAGCGCGAGTCCGCGCTGCTGCTGGGGCAGTTTGCGACCACTGACCACGAGTTCAAGGCCAAGATCGTGCAGCGCGGGGCCGTGCCCCCGCTGATCACCATGCTGGGCAGCAGCGACGTGCAGCTCAAGGAGATGGCCGCCTTTGCACTGGGCCGCCTGGCGCAGAATGTGGACAACCAGGCCGGCATAGTGCAGGTCTGTGCAGACAACCTTCTCACAGCCTGCTGGAGGCCTTCAGGCTGTTGCTCAGTGTTCAATGAAGGCTGTGGCCGGAGATATTGGGCCAGGAATACTGTTCTAGCCAATTTGGGCTGTCGAAGAGGGCGTATCGCAATCCTTGCGACTGAGGTTTTCATAGCTGACAGCAGATGCTTCCATAAGCAGCCCAGAGCTCTGACTGACTGGTTCAAGAGAGAGGGAAGCCCCTGGAGGTGGTGCTGAGAGACTTGTGCATGTGCAGGCTGGTGGTCTGCCGCCACTGCTGGAGCTCATGGCGTCCCGGAATGGCAACCTGCAGCACAATGCCGCCTTCGCCCTGTACGGCCTTGCAGACAATGAGGACAACATTGCGGCCATTGTCCGGGAGGGCGGAGTGCAGTGCTTGCAGGACTGCGAGCTGCTTGTGCAGGTAACGTCTCTTTCCCGCTGCGCTCCTGATATTCTCAGTGTCCTGCTACACATTCAATAATTGTCATTGCCCGCAGAGCCCAGTCATTTGTGTGTCACATGGCAAAATGCTGCAACACATGAATGTCATGCACATGTATTGAGCTTCAACACAGCTGGACAGCAGTTGCTGGAGGTCAGCCACAGAGTGCTCTTCAATGTGCAAGAAAGCTTTGAGCATGCACATGGCAGCCATGCTGAACTGGATATTGCCTGCAGCCGTCCAAGGACTGCGTGCAGAAGACGCTGAAGCGCCTGGAGGAGAAGATCGCCGGCAAGGTGCTCAACCAGATCCTGTACTCCATGAACTGCTCGGACCCCGTCATGCAGCACCGCACCGCCACCGCGCTCGCCCGCCTGGCGCGCGAGAACGACCTCAAGACGGTGTTCGTGGACCGTAAGGGGCTGGACATCCTCCTGAACATCCTCACAGACCCCTCCAGGGACGCCATCTGCCACAAGGAGGCTGCAGGTGTGTTTCAAGTCCAACCGCCCAACCATGTTTGGCACTCAAACTTGTTCTCTGAAGCCTGCAGTACAGCCTGCCCATCTCACATCTCAGGCCCTGTGCAAATGTATTCACAAAGGTGAGACGTATGGCATGGCAGTGTGCGCCTACTTTATGTCCGTCCCGCGCAACCTATTGCGCGGGAGAGCGAGGCCTGATTTGCATGCAGGTGCTCTGTTTGAGCTGGCCAAGAAGGCAAATGCTACAGCCCCCATCGACTGCGCCCCAGCCCCGCCCACCCCTCAGGTGTGTAAGCAGTGCCCTCACAGTACTGCCTCACCTCATGCAAGGCACCAAGGCACTGTGCATGCAGCTTTGTCTCACTCATGTTGCCCATCAGCGTCAGTGTGTCTGTTTCAAGCAGGTGCAAAGGAGCAGCTCTCCTTGCAGTGGTTGAGAGGAGGCTATTGTCAGCAGGTGTATCTGGGCGAGCAGTACGTCAACAATCTGACGCTGTCAGATGTGACGTTCCTGGTGGAGGGGCAGACCTTCCATGCGCACCGCATCGCCCTGCTGGCGTCCTCGGACACATTCCGAGCCATGTTTGATGGCCACTACAAGGAGAAGGAGGCGTCCACCATCCCCATACCCAACATCCGCTATGCAGTCTTTGAGTCCATGATGCGCTGCATCTACACAGGTGCTTGTCAACCTCAAACACTTCTGCAAGGGTTTTCCTCGCCACATACAGGGGGCGCATGTCAAGATAACGCATGCATGTTACCTCTCTGCGTGGTTGCACCCAAGTTGGGATCCCATGGCATTGAATCAGAGTCTGGGCACTTGAGTGTACAGCAGACTAATTGCAGACTACTTTAAAAAGACCTGGCTGGTCGTCAGGGTCTGCATGACAAGGCTTGCAGGAGTGGCACTCTGTGGGGAGGCATCCCGAAGGCAGTCTACACACAATTCCCTGATCAGGCTGCGCACGATAAGGCCTTGGGGCGTTGGGCTGTCACACATACCTGGCTGACGTATCATAACATGACATGCAGGCAGCGTGGAGGTGGCTGCTGAGATCTCGGAGGAGCTGCTGCAGGCGGCCGACCAGTACATGCTGGAGCCGCTCAAGCGCCTGTGCGAGGCTGCCATTGCGGCCAGCCTCTCCACGGACAACCTGGCCTCCGTCTATGACCTCTCCGAGAACTTCAACGCCCCGCAGCTTGGCCGCCACTGCATGCTGTACGCCCTGGAGCACTACGAGGAGCTGGTGCGCCCTGGGATAGACTCTCTTGTCATACTGACCGCATGCACGTATTGTACTCTTCCTGTTCAGGAGCTGCGGGCCACATCTTGCAGCTTGGCATGGCCTTCACTTCTCAGCCCACCTTGTCACTATGAATGTTCTATTCCAGCCTGATGCCTTTGCTGGGCTGTTGGGAAGTGGCATGATCAATGCTCTTGTCTCTGGGTGTCACCATGAATGTCCTCTTCCAGCCTTGTGTCTTTGCTGGATTGTTGCGAAGTGGCATGATCAATCCTCTCATCTCTGGACTTTGTTAGCTGCGATCAGTTGAGCTGCAGCTGCTGGGCAAGACATGACAATGGGCAGTGCATGTTGCAGGACACAGCTGAGGACGCATTGGGCGGCTTCTCAGAGCTTCTGCGCAAGATGGTGCCGGAGCTGAAGGCAAGGCTGACGGAGCAGCTGCTCAAGGAGCAGACTGCATCCATGTAGGCAGCATCAGCCCTCAGCAGCAGCAATAAGATCACATGCCTTATCTATAGCCTAAGAGGAGGCAGAATTGCAGCTCATACCATGCGGGAGCCGCCAGTGTGGGCATGAGTATTGGTAACAGCACTGCAAAGCATGAGTGGGCAAAGATAAAACAGTCTGCATGCATACCAGAGTATCACACGACTGTCCAGTATCAGCAAAAGGCTGCCAGACTCGGGGAGGCTTGAGGGAGACCATACGGTCCACAGGCTTTTGCTGGAGTGCACATACACTGCTATTGACAGCTGCCATGCTGTGTTCCAATCTGTTCCTTGCCAGCTGAATCCGACATGGCAACAGAGAGAAAGTGTTAGAGCCATACACACGGTGGAGGTGCAGTTGATCAGGTGTTGCATGGTCTGCTTCCTGTGACTGCCAATTAGAGGTGCCATGTAGTGTCAGATGGTCTTGAAAGGGACATCCAGTGTGGCACGTCACCAATGCCAGGCACAGTAGGCCATTATTAGCATGCCTTCTGCGATCGGGGCCGTTTATGCTATGCTGCCAAAGACTGAACTGAGAGTGTGGCACTCTGAGTGCCTATGTAAGTGGCCTTCTTGGCTTGTACTGCAGCACTATCACAACACATATGCATATTTGGAAGCTTCTTAAGACAGGCACGTGCTTGAGCCTGTATCGCTTACAATACCACACCCCAAGAGAACTTCCGCGATGACTCAGCATCTATGCATAGAATGCTGACAATGGGCAGTGTGCTTGATACGTATCGATCAAACACAAGCATGTGACTCTTGAGATGCTAGTACTGTATTGTCTTGGTCAGTACTCTCCCACCTGAATGTACAACATAATTTAAGTCTGAGACTTCACACTCCCCTTGTGAGGCAGGCCGCCTTGAAATCCTGGTCAGCAAGCTCTTGGAACTACGCTACACCTCTCTCGCACAGCATCCTGGGCGGGCCTCAATTCCTGCAACCCCATTGTGCAGGATCTTTCCTGTTATGTACACCAGTACATGCGTGTGTAAGATGAATTTAATGTCACAGGATACGGCGCCTTCTTGGGCCAGTGTAGCTGAAAAGTAGGAGTTATAAAAGTCTAACTTAGATATTAATCAACCCCACTGAAAAGAGCCCTTCACGTGACCGGCACCTGCCTTGACACTGACATAGTTGTCAGGTTGCGCGCCTCTGCAGTTGCGAGAGCCCAAATGGGAGGCTGGTGTTAGCAGGTTGACAATAGTATACAACAGCTGAGCAGCAGGGCAGAGCCTGCATGCTAACATATATAGATCTACGAAAGCAGAATTAGATTGGCAGCTGAAGTCTGCATCACTGTGAGATTGTATCTTCAGATGCCTGCAGGAATCTACTTTTCCACAGCAGGCGTGACAGTTGCAAGTGTTGGGGTTGGGGCTGTCTGGCGCACCACCTTCAGGAATCTTATGCGAAGCTGCCGGCCACATTGCTTTCATACCCATCAACCCTTTGTCTAGCGCCTTGCCGGGATTGCAAACTGTACTGGGGGCTCACTGCTTGCTGACTCTTCTTTGAGTGCAGTCGCCTCCAGCAACAAGACTACAGATGCTAAGAACAGCACCTTACCGCAACACAACCCCATGGGCGCTGCCACAAAGGGCAAAACGCCGTTTCATCGCTGGGCAACAAAGTCGGGGCGCAACGTCCAGCACTTGCTGCCGGCTGCATTGCGCTGCAGCTTGGCCACCTGCTGCAGCAGCTGCCGGAACAGCGGCGCCTGGCGCGCCGTCAGGTGCTGCGAGAAGTGCTCGATGACAGCCTGGCTGTCTGCCTGGCCCATGCATGTCTCCAGGAAGCCTATGATGCGCTCGGTCAGCTCTGCAGCCTCATCAACCTGCATCATGCACTGCCTTCTCACTATCTGCAGATTTGCCTGTTGGCCAACCTGTGGGGGGGATGAGCATCCCTTCGCTCCATCTGACGGCCATTTCTAGCCATCTCAAATTTCATTTGCATGGCGTTTCTGTGACTTTTGCAAGCTGTAATGTCGGGCTTTCTGAGCCCTGCATCATAAATTTCACAGATGGGACTTCCTGGCTCAGCACGCACCTCTGGGTCATTGCGAGCGGCGGAACTGGCAGCGGCATGGATGGCAGCCTGGCGGCTGCGCATCTGCGCTAACAGCACGGCGCTCCGCGGTGCGGTGCTGCCCGCTGTCCCGGCCAGACCGCCGCCAAAGCGCACAGCGCTGCTGCTGCTTTCGTTGCTCTGCATGCAGATGAGTCCTCTCAGCAGGTGTAAGGAATCTCTTGTCAGTCATTTCACAAAAGCATATGGCAGGCAGCAGAGGCTTACGCAGCCTGTCTGCAATGCTGAGTTTTCCTCTTTTGAGTCTGATCTATGATGGACAGACGGCTAAGCAAGGGCAACCTTCTCTGTTGTTCCTGCTGAGATAGCTGACCACCACAACGGAGGTACATACAATGCATAGTCCAAGTAAAAGATGGACACTGTACAACTTGGTAGATTCAGGTCCAGGACCTGGTGTATGGAAGTCACTGGGCACTTATCAGGCACACCTGACTAGGAGCAGAAGAGCCATTAGGCTCCGCTGCTGTGCTATTCTGTGCTGCCATGCGCCAATTTGTCGTGGCGCCAAATCTCTGTGTTTGCGCGCCATTGGCGGAGCCGCTCAATCCTGACCTGCCTGTCCATGTGGGCTGATTGACAGGTGCAGCCTGTGCATGGAGTCATTTTCAGCAATTATGTACAGTTCAACCGCAATCAAACCCTTGGGGAGGGATGCTATATGCCCATAGATGCCAGGCTGAAACACACCATCAGAGCGCTCGCTTTGAGTGGCAAATTTTGCTTTCTCCTCTGGATGCATCACAGCTTTGGTGGATCTCCAGGGATGCTGTGCATCTGGCAATCTCTCTGGGAAATGGCAGGGCGCCGAGCGCACCTGACACACTTGCCGGGACCGCTTCAGCGCTTCGGCCGCCTTGCGGGCAATGCGCGCGGCCTGAGCGTCAATGTTCAGCGCTTCTGGATTATTGGCGCCCTCAATCTTGGAGTGGTCCAGAGCGCTCATCACACCGGTCCCGTCGAAGAGATCACGCAGAATCTTGGCGTCATCCATATCTCCTGCAGAACGCAGCAGACCTGAGCACCTGATCCAAGTTCCATTGAAGAATACATCTCCGGCAGTCCTGATCTTCCTGTCATTGATCCTGTGCAGCCTTCTTCCATAGTCCAGAGCGCCTCCTTCGCCGATATGTGCAGAGCTGGAGTGAAAGGTTGGTGAGGGCGTGCTGAGCTTCACAGTAGGAGCAATCACCAGAAGAGCAGCTGAGGGCATGGACACCTGGAACGTGAAGGGTATCAGGCGCACCTGGTGCCTCCTGTGACTGCGCAAGAGCTGTGGACAGGGTTGCAGGGGCAGAGCTGCTCTGCGGCTGCGCTGTGCCGGCCGCGCTGCTGCGCCTGCTGCGCTGCGCCTTGTTGGCGCTGCGGACGCCAGCTGGTGCTGCGGCCTCCTCCTCGCTGCTGCTGCCGGCCTGGGCTGCTGCTTCGGCCGACACCTCAGTCGATGTCCCACCTGCGCATACAATCCTCCTTTCACGCCATGGGTTGCACAGGGCCATTGCTGTCGCATTGCCTTGCCTTTCAAGTCACAGGGTTCCTCTACATGTGATGCTTGCATAGCTGTCCTGGCGGCCCTTGCAGAAGCGATTGAGGATACAGCAGGAGGCGCTTGCTCACCTGCTGGCGTTGGCTGAGCGCTCTCTGCGGGGACAGCCATAGCGTCAGGGTCCAGGGGCACCTCCAGGCCGCCATGCAGGGAGGAGAAGATAGATGCTGTCTCGGAGGCGCCTGCATACTGTGGGCCCAAGGTGAACAGGTCGTGGATGTCCTTGGACTTGAAGAAGCGCTTCTGCTTGGGGTCGCGCAGCACCTGCGCACCAGACATATCTTACTTCCGAATCTCCATGTGTGAGTTGCTGGCATTTCAAGAGGCGGCTCCTTCAATGCTGCAACACCTCTCGCGGCCACAAGCTTTGGCCGTACACAGAAGGAGTAGCAGCATCTCTCTGCAATAGGATGCTCTGCAGTCTGAGAAAGGTTTGTGAACAAGTGGTGGGTGGCCTGAACTACCCAAAATGACACCAGACAGGGGTGCTTGCGCGTGCGTCACCTTCTCGGTCAGGAATTGCTTGTAGATCTGTCGGTGGTAGACCTTCTCCTCGATGGTTCCGCTGGTGATGAGGCGGTACACAGTCACCTCGCGCCGCTGCCCTATGCGCCACGCCCTCTCCCGGGCTTGCATGTCCGTTGAGGGGTTCCAGTCTGGATCGTAGAGCATTACCCTGCATGATCCAGTGCACACCTTTGCACATTCCTCCGCCTTACATGCTGAACTCCCTGCAACAACATGAATTTGTAGGCACTACGCAGACATAAAGGCCTCCAGTACCATGTACACGGAGCTGACTGTTTTGGCCACAGTTGAACAACAGTGGCATGCCCTAAGTCTGCGCAGCTTCATCTGGGTGCATAGGATACTTGCATGTCCCAGGCACGCAGGACAGGCGTGTCACAGGCAGTATAATATTCACGGAGGAGGACAGAGCTGTCTTACATTGCCTGCACACACAGGGGTATGAGCGGGAAGAGCACCTGTCAGCGCCTGTCAGGTTAATGCCCAGGCCGCCAACTTTGGTTGTCAGCAGGAACAGGAAGACGCTGTCATTGCTGTTGAAGTCGTCCACCAGCCTTGCGCGCACTGCAACGTTGGTAGATCCGTCCATTCTGTGGTACCTGCATAGTATAAGCAGCACAACGTAAGGGTCATCATTGCGGGCTAGACTCTGTTCCCTTACCATAGAACCTCCTGTCTTGCCTCTGATTTCCTGACATGTCATGTACATGGCCGTTCGTCAGAGTGCAGCTATGGTGCCGCCATTCTGGTTGGTCCTGGAACAGGGAGCAGGCAAGCGACAGGGAGTCACTCAAGGGGCTGGAGTCTGGTGCGGACCTGTAGCCCAAGGCCTGGACTGCTCTATCCATGATATCTAGCATCTGCTGCGTCTGCGTGAACACCAGAGCTTTGTGCCCCTGCTGCTTCCAGTGCGCAAGCACCTGCAGGCAATCAACGCCGTGGGTCCTCAGCAACTCGCACATACCTTCCATCAGTATTTTAGAGACATCATCGCCCATACTACATCACGCCTCGATGCTGTCCTATAAGGAGCGAGGGGCAATCCTGGCTAGCTGATCAGGGCCGGGGTAAGTGGTGACTGGGCAACCCCAGGCAATCAGGCAGCACCGGTGCATGCGCAGAGGACAGAGGGTGTCACCTTCATGGCGACAATGTGCTTGCCGCTGCGCACAGGGTCCCCGTACTGCTTGACGCTCTCCCACTGCTTGCGCTGCAGCAGGTCCGGGTGGTTGCAGATCTTGCGCAGGATGTCAATGCCTGCCAGTGCGTTTTTGCGGTCCTGCGTGCCGCATGAGAAAGTCTGAGGCGCCAAACAGAAAAATGTGTCCCATCAAGCAGAATGTCGCCTCTGGACTAGAGTTGCATCCGTATCATGACGAGCTGAGATGCCAGGAGAAACTGATATCACGGGAACGGCATCATGCCCATGTTTGAATGAATATGAATTAGAACTGAGAACCTCACGTTTAGGATGTCCTGAACCTCCTCTGAGGAGAGGTACGCCCTGTACAGGTCTCTCTGCTCGCCCGTCAAAGAGCAAAACAGCACCTGTGTGCACACGCCGCCTTTTTGGGTCAGCTCATTATACTTGGTGCACAGTCGTAACAGTATCATCGTTATACGACTCCATGTATATCGGGAGTTGCTGCTGTTTTTTGCTGTATCCAGTCACTGAAGGACATACGGTGGCAGACGGTCCACCTGCTCAGTCTTCTTTGGCAACTGCTGCGCAACGTCGGCTTTGCGCCGTCTGAGCAGGTACGGAGCGATCAGATCCCTCAACACCACTGCGCACTTGAAGGCCGTGGAGACCTGCACGGGATGCATGGGCGTCCAGGGGCTGAGTCCAACCTAGGCGTCCTCCCAAGGGTCAATAACCTAAGTTCAAACTCAAACCACCAAGGATGTGGGCGGGTGGGTCAACTTCGAAACCACACTCCGCAATCCAGGCGTGCTGCTAAGTGAAGTGATTGCAACTGTCCTCGCTTGCAAGCTGATACCTGCCCAACGCTGGCATAGTTACTAACCTCTGCCACCCTGGCAGTGAAGAAATGTGAATCACTTCCAGAATGAGCTTCAGATGTTCACCAGGACAGGCACATTTGCCTCATTCTCAGACTAGATAAATACAGTGTGAGCACTGTCTGCTGGCTTGGTCTCATAGCCAGATACAGCAGGCGTCCAAACGGGTCAAGACAAGAGCTACAAGGAGGGCCTCACCTGTACGGCAGAAGCGTTGGCATAGCCGCCAAACTGAATGGGCAGGGCAAAGCTGGCCCGGAAAACGGGCAGCGTGCCCAGCTTGCCCGGGAACACAAAGTCAAAAAGGCTCCAGAGCTCTGTCAGATGGTTCTGGATGGGGGAGCCAGACATGATGATCCTATGTACTGTCGCCAGCTGCTTTGCCACCAGAGTGATCTGCACCGTTCAGGGCTTTCAGGTAAGTAGCCGACATAGGAGATTGCTAGCAGAACTCTATTGCATTGTCTGTCACTTGAGCAAAATGGGATAGTGATGAATGGGTACACAACTGAGGGCAGGTGCCTGCTGAGGAGTTGACCTCCACAAGAGACCTGATATGAGCGATGTAGACAATGTGCCTGATGGCAGGTTACCTCAGCATCAGGATTCCTGATCTTATGGCCCTCGTCCAGAATGGCATAACCCCAATTGATGGACAGCAGCTCTGCTCGCTGGATGCGCAGCTGGTCATAGGACGTCAACAAAATGCCGCTCTTGCTTTGTGATATAAGTCTAATAAGCTCCCTGCACACACAATACCCTTAGGACTGTCCTATCCTACCTGGCACTGCCCACTGGCCGTGCAGAGGTCTGATGTGCCCATGTTTGGTGGAGTACATCTGAACATCCACATCGAGAAGTGTGCTCCCAATAAGAGAGGTATTGCTGCAGCAAGGAGGTATTGAATGCACTGCAGTGCTCGATGCCTCAACAATGTATATAAAGTCAAGGAGGGTAAACAATGTGCCAATGCAGCTTCACACTGGCAACTGAAAAGCAGGGCAGAGCACTCACTTGCGAGATGGCCGCGGCGCAAGTCCAGCGCGCTGGGACTCGTGCAGGACGACCACCCGGAAGGGCGGCCACCACAGGCGCAGCTCCCGCAGCCACTGGCGCAGCACCGTGGCAGGGCACACCACGATGGAGGGCCTGAACAGGCCGCTGTGGTGCAGGCCGGCCAGGAACGCCGCCACCTGGACGGTCTTGCCCAGGCCCATCTCGTCCCCTATGATGCCCCCGGCCCGCTGATTGTGCAGCTCCCACATCCACTTGATCCCTGCTCACAAGGGGACTTGTCAGAATCCATTCAGCTATGCTGACCGCGCCCTCCTGTATGTGTGATCCTCAAGGGGCCTCAGCATCAGGACCAGGCTTGAAGCTCCAATGCTACGATCACTGTACCCTTCACGGAAATTGCTGTCCAAGGAGAGCTTCCCAGAAGCATTGCTCTGTGTCCAGAACTGCTATGGGGACGCAAAGGTGCTGAGGTGCCAGAGGCAGTGCTGCCAAGAGACGGCTGTACATGCCAGAAATCCTGATGGCACAGCTCTCAGACGTGACTGCAGTAGCAGTGTTAAGGCCATGCGGTGCAGGTCTCCAGCCATGCACAGGAGGCGTGGCGGCTGCGTGCCTGTTTTCTGGTAGTCGAAGAGGCGGTTGTAGATGCTGCCGGGGAGCCTGAAGCCCCCGTCGAAGGTCACCTCTGCCAGGACGTCCGCGCTGCCATCCGCAGCGCCCGCCCTGTTGCCGCCGCCTGCTGCGGGAGCGCTGGCTCCCGGCGCCTGTACGCCAGATATGATGCTCTCAGCACTGCCCAGCACGAATCGTGAGTACATTGACCCGCTTCGCTGCAAGGCTTTATGTGAGCTTCCAGCAACCCCAATATCGCTATGCATGACTTGCCACACAGGCATATGATTAGCAGGCTTCAGAGAATGGCAGGAAAGGTCATGGCAGAGGTGCAGGGGAATATCGCACAGAACAAAGATGTATCCAAGGCGGTAACCCCCTGCTGTGCCTGCTCTCTGACCTCACCGCCATGGCTCACCTGACCAGGAACGATGTCTGCTACATTGAGGAGGTGTTGCCTGGACTCCCACTGGCTGAGCCTAGCCAGGTAGAGCTCCTCCTCTGCATCGTCCCACTCGCCCAGGGCGTCCTCCAGGTCAGCATCCTCTGCGCTCTGGCTCCCTACACCACATGCAGAAGTCTCAGCTTTCTTTGGGCTACAGCCATGCCTCCAGCCTCCCGATAAACTGCCAGCCAAGGCCTGAGGCCTCCTGTGGCCGTCAGCATTGCTCTCGATTGCAAGGGCCTCATAATCTGAGGAACAGCCAAGCTCAGAGGCTGTAGCACAGTCTCAGCATTGAGGGTCACATTGGCAAGCAGAGGCAGGGAGACACAGAAGAGGAGGGTACCTGAGAGCTCATCCTCGTCACTCTGGATGAAGCTGGCATCTCCTTCATCCTCAGCATCACTGTCCTCTAGCTCATTAGCCGCATCCTCTATAGGCTCGCCATCCGCTGTGGCTGTGGCCTTCTTTATCCTCTTCCTGCGAGCGCAATGCCCACCACATTGGCAGAGCAGCATGCACGTCATCTGTGGCACATACCAGACTAATCCAGCTGAGCAGATGGAAGTGCACATTGAGCTACGCTAAGGAGAATGTCACGCATGTGGGTCTTCAGCCATGCTGGTGTCCTATCATGGGTCTAGGCAGATGACAAGCAGTGCTCGCCTAAGACGATTCACCTTACCTGAGCTCTTGGCAACATAACCAGAGACTCAACAATGGGCAAAGGTAAGGGAAGGGAGACACAGCCCACCGCGTCAGAATAGAGGGCAGGGATTTCCGCTTGGAGCGCCCGAGCGTGTGCGGGCGCCGCTTTAGCGGCGCGCGGTCCTTGCGCGTGGCGGCCTGGCGCCAGAATTGCTCCGCCACTTTGGGCGCGCTGCGCTCGCGCTGCGGCAGCTGCGCGTGGTCCAGCAGCTGCGCTCGCGGCTTGGTCGCCTCAATGTCTGCCATCTGTGCTGCAATCTTCTGGAAGTGCTCCTCAACTGGCTGCTGGCCCGCCCGCCCTGCATAGCAGGGCTCCTCACATCGTGAATTCTCCTGGTGCCAGGATAGGCTGTTTGCCAAAGTGGATGTCTGCTGGGCCACCTCAGCAGGGTTCACAGGGGTTGCTGCGCATAGCTGGGGACGCCTCGACACCCGCCATCTGTTCGGCAAAAGCGAAACAGGCATACCTGGCGCTGATGCTTCAGCAGTAGCTTCAGGTTGGTGAACTCTTCTCTCAAAGCCCTCCAGGCGGTCAAAGGGTGTTAGCAAGCCCTGCACATGGCTCACCCATGTCTTCTACAGTTGTGTGAGAGCAGTACAGCTCTTCAGTCCGGTGCCACTGATGGCGCTCCCGTCACGGACATACACAAACGTAGAGCTCTGGACTTACAGTGCAACTTGCTCAGCACAGGGTGGCTACTGGGAATTCGTCTCACCAGCCGTATCAGCCTATCCCTCTCTGTTTCCACCATGGCGGAGTTGCGGGTGTTGTCGAGCTCCTCATCGAGGAATCTGTCATCCTCTTGCAGCTGGAGCGGCTGTTCGGGCGCTGGGCCCTTTGCTGGCAGGGCGGCGCTATCACGCTCCCGCGCAAGAGCATCCTGAAGCTGCCTCTGCTTCGCTTGCAAGTCTGCCAGCCTCTGCTCAAGCCCTGCTCTCTGGAGTCTGACATCTGCAGGCAGCTCTCTCTGCTCGTCTGCAACCTCCTCCTGACCGTCTTCCGAGTCTTCTGCCTCGGCATCCAGGTCGAAGCCTTCCAGTGCCGCATTGACTGCTGTAACTTCCCTCTCTATGGCATTTAAGCGATCTCCCAGGCGTTCCTGTGTTGACTTGCCTGCACCGCTACTCCTGTCAGATCATCTGCGTATCGGGTGTCAGGCGCACGTTGCTCACATGTAGACACCTTCAAAAATTGTTGAGGCAAGACCGAGGCATACCCTTGTCGTCAATGGTACCTGTGGCTTCTTCGGCCTGCATGTACACAAGGAGAAAATTTCCATTTCTTGCTCGGTTTATCATCTCTGAGATTACATTATGTGTGTGTGACCATCATTTACCTGCTGCCATAGATTCCTCTCAATTTCATCGGTATTTACAGCAGCGACTGCACCAAGCTCGTCCAATATGTCTTCCCCGTCCTTCATAGTTGCTTCTGTTTCCGACTCATTGGCAATAACTTCCAAGCATTACTTCACTTCTGAATACGTTCAACGGCTGCCAACCATGTTTGCACTACTCCTCGACATACCCACGGCATGTGGCGCCTTGCCGGGCAGCTTCTTCCCCGAAACAGACAGCTTCCGATCGGGGGTACCGGGGAAAAGAAAATATATACCCTGCTCGAGCCAAGCTAGCGTGTGGGGCATACAGAAGGCCAGAAAACAGCTTAAACTGGCATTTCTTCCCTGTTACAGTGCATCGGCTGGTTCTTGCCTTGGAAGAGTAGAGCAACGTAGCTCTAGCTCTATGTACTGCATAATTATAAGCTTATAAGCTTATAAGCTTAGACCTTTTCCTGTCAGCTAGACCCAATTGACAACAAAAAGGACCTACTAGGCCAGGAAGATCAAGCAGGCGCATCAGCTGCCTTTCTACCAATAGCTAGTGGTGTAGCATTGATCATCCGATGAGTCATCGTTCGGATAGGCAGTGGTCAGATGATCTTACACTTGCAAGTGGGGCAGGCTTTGCCTGGCTTGGCCTAGGCAACGCTCACCTGCAGTTGCCAGTTGTTTTTGCATGTCAAATGCAACCAACACACACCAGTGGCTCCAGTGTGGTGTCCTAAAATTTGCAAGCTATCCACCCCTGGGTTGGGCACATCTGTTCCCTGATCGGCCTTTGCTCTCTGTAGCTTTCTTGCTGCCTATGGTGCAAGGTCATCTTGGTATCTTTGGCCAGTGATGCGCGGGCGCGAGGAATCTGTAACAAATTCGAGGAATATGTGGTTCAAAGGCCCTCCCCCTTCGCGTCTGTATAAGTGAGGCTCTCCTAACCCCAACTCTCTGATCCCAGCCAGGGGAAGAAGGTCAGCCAACGGCCTGGTGATCTCCCAAGACTGGTGTTTACTGTCAAAAAACATGCTTGTCAGGTTGTGGAGCTCCTTCAGCCCTTCGGGGAGATCCAGGCACCAATCAATAGAACATAGTTCAAGGTCTCGGATGCTTAGCGGAAAGCTTCTTGGCATGCATGCTGCAGGAATTTCCCTATAAGCCAAATTGTGCAAGTCCTTCATCTGGCCAACATCCTTGATTAGAAACCTGCCTACCTCCTTGCAGCCTATAACACTGAGCCTCTTCAGATTCTCAAGCTCCACTATTGAAGAGTTGAATTTGCGTTCAAATTGGAGTTCTTTGCAGTCAGCAAGCACCATCCATGTAGAGGGGGCACCCTCAACCACTATGCGCATACGATTGAAATCTGTAAACCATGCCTGAGTTAGCTTAGGGCATGACAGGACAAGCTCGCCTTGCTCAAGGTAGCCCAACATCAGTGTATGAAGGTTTGGGAGCTTCAGGGTAACCTTCTCCCCTGCCATATTGCGGTGTTGGCACCGCCCCTCGAGCAGCCACGGGAGGCGACGGTCAACCTCCAGCCTTTCCAAGGCCGTGAGCAGCCCAAGAGCTCCCAGGTGTTGCGCTTCTCCTTTCCCGGGATACAACAGCAGCTCCAAGTCTGTTAGATGCTGCTGCAGATTGGGCCAGAATGAGGAGAGTGCAGGGCTAGCACCAGGAGGAGTGCTACTAGAGAGTCCAAGGAACCGATCACCTGCAGATGGTGTTACATTGCCACCTTGATGACAGGCCGATGGCACAATGCAATCATGCAATGAGTTCGTGAGGAGCCCTTGTCTTGATGGAATGCTTTCATCATTTGGTAAACGGGATACGTGTGAGATTGCATAATGAAACACTTGCAAAAGGGCTTTGTTAGCTTGCCTCTAGAATTAAAGTTATAGAAGCAAGCAAGTAATTGCCAGCGGTGAGCTTACCTTGATCAGCCTCAACGATAAGAGACAACTCGGTCGAAGAGGCACAGGCTGCCAAGAGGTTTGGCAGCAGAGGGAAGACGACCGGACTTACGCCCCCTTTGCGATTGATGAATGTTCTTCCGCTCAACGTAGTATCAGAAAACGTGGATCTGATGTGGCAGTACCTCGCCATCCTTTTCTCGAGCCATTTGCAGGCAGATAGTCTGAGTCTGGTGGCAGCTACGATCTGCAAAGCCGTGGCTGATATGCAGGACTGCTACTGGGCGATCGAAATGACAATGACAGCTTGTGAGCCCGATAGGCAACCTGCATTCCTCCGGAGTAAACGCCTTGAACTTGAAGCGAGCTGTGAGATCGAGACACCACTCGTCAGGATTGGGTCTCGACAGAATGTTGTGGAGCTGTTTGCTGCTAAGCTCCATGCGGCACCAATCCTGGTCACCGAGACAGGAACCGATGTCATTGAGAATATCCGCAGGCAGGGACAGTAAAGTGGGCTCGTTCAACCCCATTGCAAAAGTCGCTCTGTCCTCACTGCTATATATATGCGAACAGGCGAAAGGCAGCCTATGCGTCCGGTAGCTCGGCGGGCAAGGAAGCTGCCCACTCTGCCCGCTCTGGCCAATATCAGAGTGATTCGAGCTTAGATGCTGAAAGTGAGGCTTTGAAGGGGCTAAAGTGTGTAAAAGTCAAATATCGTCGCTTTCTATTGGAGAGAGCCCATTCATTGCCTTTGAGTCTCTGCATACCTCAGCATTGCAAAGTTCAATTTTGGCGACTGATCAATCATGACGAGCACAAGCCTCTTATGCCTTTATCAAACCTTTGCTGGGATGCCACTGAGCTGATAGCGTGTCCTGGCAATGGGCCCAGGCAGCCCGCTTCTTGACTGGCAGAAGTGACTTGTTGTGCCACTGTAGATTCCATCCTGGGGTTGCTTACCAGTGGGTGTTGTGAGGTATCCCACGCTCAAAGCTGTATGAATTAAAAAAAAAATAAAGAACATCATGGCATGCTGTGACGTCCCTGCCAGGCCAACCATATGGGCCCATCCCAAGACCCATGAACAGATTCCTTGAGTCTCCTGGCAACCACTCGAGCGTGCATCCTTGCTTAAGTGCATGCATGCACATGTGCAACTGGGTGTCCCTCAGTCAAGCAAGTACCCAAAAGGCATGTTGTCTACCCTTTTTTGGGCAGTTTTACACTTGAGCAGCGCTGTATGCCTGCATGTCTACACAAGAAGTCTTTGAAGAACGTCAGACACGTGCACGCCTAAACTGTGGCTGGCGTTTTGCCGCCCAGAGCCTCATACAGCGCCCTTGGTCCGGCACCCTTGTTGCCCAGAACCTCCATCTTCTGGATTTGACCATCCTCCACCTGCATATCAAAACACAGGTGGCTGCAAAGCACGCCAGCTAGTACCTTTCCTGATGACCAGCTTGGGAGGTAACAGCAGCTGCCCGCTCAAGGTGTCGGCGACTCTACCATAGGTGTCATCTGCTGGAGAGCATTTGCAGTGTTGCTTGTTCTAGGCGTTGGAGAAATCTCCAGCAAAGGCTCACCTTTACCCGAATCTTCTCCTCCGCAAGCTGAAATTTCTTGCCGGATGGTTGCACCTGCACAATGCCGAGCAGAGCTGTCACAACGCAGAGTCCAGCACATATCACACCTGATCAGGCAATTTTCATTTTTAGCTCAGTTATGATGGGGAGCACCGAGGAGCATCAGCTGCTCGCGCCCAGGACAGACTAGACTTGTCTGTATTTGAAAGAGATGGGGCCAGACACTTCTCAGCAGCTGACAAGACGCACCGCAGGCGCGTCTACTGTTGGCAGCGAGAATGCTTGTCCCGTGTGGTGCCCTGTGGCTTTCACGACCACAGTGCTGAAGCCGTCCTTCTCATCCTTTGTGCCGTCTGCACCAGCACATCCTTTTCTATAGCTCATTCCGCCTTACCCTCATCAACTGTTCTGGTCAACATGTTTCAAGGTAGACCTTCCGAGGTAATGGCAGAAGACATGCACTCCTTGACTCTGGCATGCTGCTGAGGATTGTAAGACAGTATGGAGTGCATGGCTACATGTGGAGAGCCTGCATACCTGTGGCATGGCTCCAGGAGAAGTCTGGGATGGCTGGAATGACATGGTCCAGCATAAGTCGCTTCCAATCTGCACACAGAGTTACCTTTGTGACGATCAGATTGGATTGATTTCCATCTCTTCTAGGCACATCAGGCTGATATTTGACCCTCCAAGAATAGATTCATGCAAGCAAAGGATGCTGGCCAGGCATTTTCACAGAGGCCTTTAGCAGTGCATCCCACACATTCTGTACTTATGCAGGTCCTAGCACTGAGGAACAATGAAGGCGGAAGGCAGAGGCCTGCCTTGCTTTGAGTACTTCCTATTGGGCTCTGTTGTGTCGACAAGCTCAAAGCCATCTGCGAGAAGCTCGTCATAGGTCTGCAGCCCCACACGATTACATCTCAGAAAGTGCTGTGATGCTTTCCTGTGAGATGCAGCCATTGCTGCAGCACCAATCGATGGGCCATAGCAGAACCGTCAAGAGACGGGTGGGAGGAAAACAGTGGGACAGATCTCGCCTGTGCATCAAAATTGGTGTAGAATCTGTCCAACACCGCCTTCCTTTTCTCCTGCACATGATGATCAGAATGATGACACGCATGGAGGTATGAGGTGAATGAGTGTTCCCTAAGGTGCCCATTGCAAGGGTCTCGTATTTCACGTGTCAGAGGGCAAGACAGAATACTGTTACCTTTCCAAAGTCTGGAAGGAAGCCGGGCTTTTTGAGGCCGACATTTTTCAGGAACTTGAAGTTTTGGATGTGCAGGGTTGTGCTCCTGCCTGACCTGATGGCACGGCAATAGATATGAGCGTCCTGATAACACTAGATCGCTGGAAGTAACACACTACATGCAAACGCTCGTCATACCTGCATGGTGCATGTACCGAGAATGCAGCGGCATTGCAGGGCTTGAACGCAATCTTGCTCGGCAGGTGTGCAGCCCTCTGCTGGCCCGAGACAGGCGTGCGAATGTGAAGGCCTGTCAGAGTTGCCATGGTGAACGCAATATTCAGCAAATATTAAGAGGTATTGCTCACGATGAGTGTCTGCAAGATCGATCGCCAAAAGTATCTGATGAAGGATACACAGATTCCGGTAGGGCGGAAGCTGTAGCGTACAGCGGCGTTCTCTGCATCTATTGCAGAGCGGCGCTTGCTGGACGCGCATTCCTATAGCTTCACCGAGCGTTCTTGAAGGTAGCTCCCTCTCGACATACGCTAAAGTATTCTCACTGTCTTGAGGCGAAACATCAATAAGTAGGAGCTGCCCAGTATGGCAGCAACAAAGATCAGGTGGGGAGACACACTTGACGAGGATGACAGCTTGCCCTCCAACTCCATCGTCGGGCCAGACAAGTCGGGCGTCATCACAAAGACCACATACAGCAGGAATGACAAGGGAGACATCGTCAAGACGGTTGTCAAGACCAGGGTCTCCAGAGTAGAGAAGAAGATCTATGCAGTGAGCCTCCCTGGTCATGCAGCTCTATGCCTGTTGTTGCCTCCTTATGAAAAGGATGGGTCAAGACTCCAGAACCGTCTTGCTATCCGAGATTCTCATTTTTCATGCATGCATCTGCAGGACGCAGCAGCAAGAAAGCAAAGGCTCAAGCGTTTCGGACATGCTGTGAGCGAGCAAGCAGGGGACAGTGTGACTGTCCGAGGAACAGAAGACATCCCGTTCGACCGTGTACAGAAGACCAGGCAGACCACAGAGGAGAAGCGCGCTGAGAAGGAGGACCTCAAATCAGCTCTCCAGGGCTCAGACAAGAGTGCAGTTGTTGGAAGGTAGGCTCTAGAGCCTGCCCTTCTGCTGGCAAGGCTGCTCTACACATGCCTAGCCTTGCACAGTGGACAGTGCAAGATCTGAGGTTTCGTCTGATCATATAGGATGCATACGGCCACCAGCTGACTTGTGAGCGGTGCCCCTTTCTTTTACATTTTGTGATGCACACTCAATCATGTGCTTTTATCATCTTACAGCATTCAATGCATTATACTTGTGACAAGGGACCATGACAACAGAGCTCCTCAGGCAGCCTGCAATACTTGATGCCACACAATACAGAAGCAGGCTCACCTCCTTGCTGTTTGCTGCAGCTTGCGAGACATGCTGTACCGGCGGAGAATGGAGCGGCAGCTTGCGCAGGCGCGTGGCCTCATGTCTGGCGAAGGCAAGATGCCGCCAGCAGAGGACGGGGAGGTAAGACTGTCCGGAGCAGGCCTCATCCAATGCCTGCCCCTGATTCAGGATCAAAGGGTGCAATATAGGCTTGCCTGCTTACATGACAACCTTGGTAGGCGTGCAGCTACCACAATTGCCCTCTTAGGTCATACACATTGTACTGACAGCACCACAGGCTGGGAAGGGCTGATTGTGCTCATGAGAGATTGTACTGACCCTCTTCAAGACAGCTCTAGAATGCAGCTGAGCAGAGCCTGGGGTGTGTCTGCAGGGTGGCGAGGGAGGCCTGCCGCAGGCTGGAAGCAAGCCGGGCGGGTATGTGCCGCCGAGCAAGCGCGGCGGTGGCGGCGGCGAGGGCGACAGCATGCGCCGCCGTGAGGAGAACTCCGTGCGTGTCACCAACCTGTCTGAAGACACTCGGGAGGATGATCTCAGGGTGGGTACTCTCACACTGCAATACCTCAATCACCGTGCTTTCGCCAGCACAACCAACAGGTACTGTGCAACCCATTTGTGGTCAGTCAGTTAGTCATTAGCATGCTGAACAGCTACCCAAAAGCAAGAATGAAGAGTACTGGTCTCTGCATCAAGCTATGAATGCTGGTGCCTGGGAAGCATTGTCAGGATGGATTGGTATTTGAGAAGAGATGGGACATATACAGAAGCATGCATTGCACACCTAGCTGTACTGAGGCAGTGCTTTGATATGCAGGAGCTGTTCAACCCCTTCGGCTCCATCTCCAGGATCTACATCGCCTACGACCGCGAGACGGGCGAGAGTCGTGGCTTTGCCTTCGTCAACTTTGTGCACCGGGAAGACGCAGCTCGCGCTGTGGAGCGGCTGGATGGCTACGGCTATGACAATCTCATTCTGCGGGTGGAATTCGCTGCTCCCAGGGAGCAGCGGCCCTGATCAGGAGTACATAGCAGATATCTTGCACATAGGATCCTTGAAGTCCATTTCACATGCACATGAGGTGTCAACCCTGGTACAGTGTTGACATCATGATGAGGCACGATGGAGCACCGCCCTGTACAATATCTCTTGTAATGCCTCAGCCACAGCATGAACAGTTGACAGGATGCCAGCATGCACCTACAAACTCTTGCAGACCTGCGGTGAACAGACTGCAATGCTGCTGTCAAGCTGTCAGAGTGAAGCCTCATCTAGCCCGTCACAGGCACCTTGGGCACTTCTGTCATTGCATTACAGGACAATCCTTTAAGGAATGTTTCATACATCAATAGCATGCATTTCACCAGACTGTCTAGCACAAAAGTGGCTTACACACCCCCTGATTAGTCAGAGACTTTCCTCTACTACAGTGCTGTAACAGCAACACTCGACAGACCTCTGACGTACTTGTACACTATCAAGGCATGACGCTCAGTCTCTGCATAGACTCTCAGGGGGACCTTAGCCACAGCTTGTTGAAAGCCAAAGGCTAAATTCCAAACAGACATGTAAGCTCCTGTCCGGCAATCAGGCTGCCTGCTGCTCTGGCAGCTGGGGAGCCGGCTCATTCTCCAGGAACTCGTAGGCATTGTAGGAGTCGTAGAACAGCTGCCTGCAGGGCACCTTGGCCCGCAGCTTGATGCAGGCCAGGTACGCCCCGCTCAGCTTCCTGTGCAGGGAGTACGCCTCCTCTGGGGGCGCAGTCAGCCGGTGGCGCAGCATCACTGCTCCAAGGTCTGTGACCCGCTTTGTGAGCACCCCATGCTTGGCAAAGTCATAGTTGCCTTCTGTAGCGAATGGCGTCCCCACAACATAGCCCGCCTCCGCATGCGCATCCAGCATGACTCCAGACTCATCACCTGCAGCACCCCACCCTCCCTCAGGCCTTCTGTAAATGGGCAGGAGACCACTCTGCCTCTTCTGTAAATGGGCAGTGGCTGCTTTACAAGACCTCCCCGCCTTTGCATCAGATCTTGCTCAAGTCGGGTCTACCACCAATTCTCAAGGTGACACCATAGAAGTACACCAACTCAATCCACTAAGGTCTGCACTAGTGTGGGTAATAAGATGAGCCTGCGCACCGGTGAGGAAGCCCATGCGGGTGGACCGCAGGATGATCTCATCACGCTCATGCTCCGCGCAGGCGCGCACCATGCGCAGGTAGTCGTCCACAAAGGGTTGAGGAAACTCCCTTGCCGCACCTGCATGCGCAATGCCATGTAGATATATGTGCAGACTGTCAGCACACATGGCAGCTGCCCTGCAAGGATCAGATTCCTCACTGGGATATTGCAGGTGCAGCACAAGTTTTTCTCGGCCTATGCTTTAGTCCAGATTGTATCGTACAGGGTGCTCAAGCCTCTGGCTTTGCAAGCAAGCACCCACTGCACCTGGCAAATTTTTAGGCACTGAACAGGGGGCAATCCAGCTTACCAAAGTCGATCAGGTGGAGGATGCCAGAGTTCCCGTCAAAGAGGAAGTTGCCCCAATTGGGGTCGGTCTGCATAAAGCGCCACTGGAACAGCTCTTTCAGCGTCAGCTGCAGCAGCAGCGTCCCCACTGCGTCTCTCACCTCCTGAGACATCTGGGCAACCTGCGCGCCAGCTATTCTCATTGCCAATGGCCTGAAGATGCACTGTGAGTAGCCAAACACGATTGCAAGCCTGACACAGACCTAGAATTGACACGGTAGCTCCTGCGGATGGGCCAAGAGGGCCTATGTAATAGCAGATGTGGCTCATGCTTACACTAAGCCACACTGATTGACAGCCGGCTACACCAGTCAAGTGGACACAGCACATACATGATGTACCACTACTTGCTGTGTCAGCAGAAGGTCAAGAGCTTGCCTTGTCAATGTGGACGCCGGGCACCCACTCGGTGGTCAGCAGGCGCGGCGTGCAGAGCTCTGAGACAACGTCCGGCACGCGGACGTGCATGGCAAAGTCTGTGTCGGCCATCACCAGCTCCCGAAACTTCTTCTGGCAGCGCGCCTCGTATGAGTAGTCGCACTCCAAAGCTAGCTCCCGCTTGGCAACCTGCACAGCATGCACCCAATATGCACACCACCATCGGCTGCAGAATTGCTCATGTCAGCTTGTTGTGAAGTCAAGGCCTCGCAGTGTCAGAGACTCTGAAGTCGTCCTACCTTTGCAATTAGTACCTATGCAATTAGTACCTAAAAAGGTCCCCTGTGTGGGCAGTGCATTGGTACATTATTGCTGCAAGGCTCACAGCGCTGGATCTCGTGCTTAAGCCTTGCATGTGCCAGAAGATTGGCCAGGTTACCTTAGCGGCTGAGTCCACATACAGGCCCTTGGGCAGCACATTCGTGTACGAGATGAGCCGCATGAGGTTGTCTACGTCGCTCTCTATGCTGCGCGCAACGCCGGGGTACTGGATTTTCATGGCCGCTTTACGCCCATCATGCAGGGTGGCCCGGTGCACCTGAGCACAGAGCAGACCTGGAACTCAGGATTGCCATCCATTGGATCATGTCTGCTACCGATACAGGCTTGAGAGCTTCAAAGGACTGGCAGTGGGATGGCTTGCAATGGCTACAGAGCAGAGCCGACAATGAGCTGTGTCACAAGCGCCGTATGTCTCTCCAAGAAAGGGAAGGGCAGTCGGGTGCTCATTGTTGACCTGAGCAGATGCCGTGAGCCAAATGTTCAAGTTGCTGATGAGAAAGGCAGATAAGAGGCTCCTTTGGCCCGAGTGGCACACCTGGCCAATGGAAGCAGCTGCGAGCGGGTCATACTCGAAGTCGTCCACCTTCTCCCTCCACCCCTCCCCCAGCTCAGCCACCAGCACCTTCTCCAGCTGGCGCCTGGGCATGACGTCGGCACCTGCCCGCACCCTCTCCAGGGCGGCCGACAGCTGCACAGCACTGCGACGGGTCACTTGCATGCACAGCAGACTTCAAGACTCCAACCCTCTGCATGCCCGATACTGCATGCTTTTAGCTAGGTGTCCACATCCCGCATGGATCCCCATCCCTACAGCTGCTGATGCAACAGAGGATAAGGTGCCCTCACAAAGAAGAGGGTTGTTGTTGTGATTCACAGCATGACACTCTGCACTTGCTCTTGGGGATGGGCAGTGGATGTGAAGATCAGCCAATCCAGCATGAGGGGCCCAGCTGTGGTGAAGGGATCTGGTGAAGGAGCACCAAGATGCTGCTTCCTCCACAATTGACATCTCTACCACCATGACAGATCTCCTCATGCTGGGTAGAGAGAGCCCACAGCCACTGTCCATACATCAGTCGTAGAAGCTGATACCAAGGGCTTACCGCAGGCGGCAGCACATTCTCATCCTGGATGGAGATCATCTGGCCGAGCTTCAGTGCAGCGCCCCGCATGCGACAGAGTGCATCTGCCAAGCGCTCTGCATTCCTCTCAGTGATGTACCTGGATGGCCATACGGATGTCAGCGTCCTATGATTGACAGGATAGCCTCTGCTCTGCCCTGCATGGCCACGTGTCTCTGCAACTGCACAAGACTGACCTGAGGTATTGCACCTTCTCTTTAAATGTTTGCAAATGGCAGGTCTGTGCTTTTCCGCATGTATGTGCATGCTAGGGGCGAGCCAGAACAGCGTGGCAGTAGAATTACACAAACTGTCACAAAGTGTGTTGCAGCGAATGAAAGCATGGCTTTGCAGATACTGGATGGGGAGTACACCATACCTGTTGGAAGGCTTCTCTGTGTCCTGCTCAGCGCTCTTTGGTGAGAAGTACTGAGACACGGAGTCAGACATCGTCCCGTACACCAAGCTGGCGCCCAGCTGTGCAAAGCCCATCACGCGGCCAAAAGGGCTGGAGGGCACTCTACGCTCCCTAAGCTTTCTTCGCACCTCCTCCTTCTTCTGCGCTACAGCCTCAGCCTGCATGGGAAATGTTTGGAAGCTTAGTGCCTGCCTTTTATAGCTCAACGCTGCGCATCACGCTTTTGCACTTGCTGCAGCCTAAGATCCCTTCTGGGTATCTCCGCATTGCAGTGGCAGGTGATGTTGCGCAGATGCATGGCTGCTGCTATAGAATCAGGCGGGAAGCCGCAGGCAGCAGAAACATGTGTGCGTGTCAGGGCGTTCAGGCTGCATGAATCAGCTGCACAACAGAAGGGTGAACACCTGCAAGGGTGCTGCTCCGGGCTGAGAGGATGGCATGTCCTCCGCAGGCAGGCTGGTGGCGGCAGCCAGGTCCTCTGGAAGCCCAGGGAGCGGCTGCCTGCCGGGCAGGCTGTCAGCTAACCCAGCTCCTGCAGCGCCACCTTTACCTCAGCGGCGGAGCTTCACAGTGCTGCTCCTACTGGCAGCCACCCGGCTTGCCAGAATCCACTCACATGACAGACTATGCCTCAGCCTGATCAGCATCGCTGGGGGAGACAAGTTAAGCAGTGCTTAGGCGCCTCTTTTGCCAACTATGTCAAGCACCAGGCCAGATCAGATCCTGGCATATCCCTCATTCCACCAATTCCAGCAACATGGTGTCCTTACCTGCAGTATCTGTGCTCATCCCCAAGCTTGGCTCCTCCACAGTGCTACTGCTGCTGGAAGGTAGAGGATCCAAGATGGCAGCAGGCTGCATGCACAAGAGCAGATTTGAGTCCATCCATTGTCAGAGCTAGACTGCCTTTACATTGGGATGCAGGTAGTGGAGACGCATGTGTGAGTGGGACTGACCATTTCCAGGTGTATTGAGACAGGCGGCTCAACAGCTGGCTGCTCCAAGGTCTGGAAGCTCTGAGACGGCTGAGCTGCATCCAGGGCTTCCAATGCAGGACTGAGGGAGGCTGGAGCCACATCTGGGCGGCTCATGGCCAGCTCTGGGGCATAGGAGGTGCCTGGCCCAGGCAGCACCTCTGCGCGACCTCTTTGGGAAGCGAAAACCAAAGACCGGTGGGGCTGCCCTGCAAGCATGGCAAACTACCTTGAGAATCCATGTAACCACCAGTGGGGTCCCCCGAAGAAGTATATTGTCAAAGCAGTGCTTCTGTCTCAGAAGAACGAGTGCCCTACACTCTAAGTGGATGCAGAAATTTGCTCCACAGAATCCCCTCACCGGCTCCTGTGGCTTCTCTGAAGGCAGCAGCAGTAGCCTCTTGCAAGGCACCTGCTGGATCCTCAGCTGCAGCTGACACTCTGGACGCTGCACTGGCAGCTGAGGCGCCTGCGCGTCCAGCTTGCTGCATCCAACTCTCCATCTGCAGAGCACACAGGTCGCTATTGAATCCCGGGACACCCATGATATGCAGCTGTGAGCATTTAGCCAAAGCATTGGGCCAATCAGACTGCCAGGTGGCAATGTGCAAACCACTCAATGCACCAAGCCTCTTGTATCAGCAGTGATATAACATACCTGCTGCAGGCCTTGCTGAACAGGTCCGTCCCCCCTTGCTGTCTGGTTGAAGAGGTGCTCTCCATCCTTCAATGTCTTGCTCAGCATCTGCTGTCCATCTCTGAGTATAGCTTCAGGGTTTGACCCCCGACTAGCAGCATCTCTGAGAGACTCAGCGACCCTCGCACTCTGCTTACTGGCTTGCTCAAACATGCTCTGTACTGATTTGTTGACATCAGTTCTACCGGCCTGCTTCCACAGAGGGCTGCAAGGACACATTATTGTTGCACAGACTTTTATGTTTGCATATACGCCTGAAGGTGTGCAAGTGGGTTATCGCTTCGTCATGAGATTGACTCTTCACGTGAAGGTGTGCTGAAATGCTATTATTACAGCAAACCTGCAATAAATGCTCCATGTAGGTACTTACCTATCTGCTGCGGCCCTTGCAGCAACAAGAGCCAGGCCTCGAAGTATTCTGGATGCATCTTGGAAGTGCTTGGGAGTGAGGAAAGACATTTCGTCTCGCTTCGAAGCTAGTAAGAAATCTCGTAGACTAGAGATGGAACAGTACAAACTGTTATGGTTCCCAACATTGCAAAAAGTGTCCTATGGCTCCAGCACTGCACTGTATAGAGACGTGGACCATTGCCTGCTCTGGCATCCTCTTGTCTGCATGGAGATGCCTGTATCTGCCAGAGACTTCGTCGAAGCTGCGGCCTGAGAGTTCTTATGACCTGCTATCTACTCTTTATTAATTGTCAGCACCAACCCTTTTGCGGCCTCAAAGGTCGCAGCTGCAACATAGCAAATAGCACACCCCCAACCTGATCATGATGCTGATGGCATCAGTTGATGCGTGTACTGGTATAGCATGCATCATGCACGTGAATATTTCAGGAATCTCCGTAATGAAGATCTCTTTACAGCAGCGCACAGACCGGTCAGATGCAGGGCATGCTTTTGACAACATAAGACGTGCTGCACTGGCTTGATGGTTCAGAAAGTGTATCTGGATTTGCTGAAACTTCCATCCAGCCTGTTGATCATGGCTGTACTCAGGCAAAGAGGTGCTGCACCGATATCATGCCTAGCATACACAGACTAACCATTTTGGGGGCTCGCTCTATAGTCCGAAAGCTCTGCTTTAGGATGCGCGCTAGCTCAGAGAAAGTCTTTAAAAATTCAGACTGCGAACCTGCCGTTCCAAAGTCCCCAGACGCACTGGACGCACAGTTCACTGCGTCCACAGGCTTGCTATACAGTCCTATAACTCTGATTCAGGATGCGCGCCATTCCAGAGCCGTTTGGGGACAGTGTGATGTCTTCCACGCCTCAGACGGTGGACTTCTGTTCTCAAAGCTCCCATGCATTGGTTGCACAGTGTCTACCAGGCCCCAGGGCCTCGCTATACAGTCCGGTAGCTCTGCTTCAGGATGCGCGCTGTTCCAGCGCTGCTGAGGGACAGCGTGAAGTCTTCCAAGAAGGCAGTGGGGGGTCCAGCTCCCTGAGGTCCCATGGCCAGAGGCCCTGAGCCTCCCATCTGGAAGTGCCCCTTCACTTGCACGAACAGCGTCCCGTCCTGCGCCAGCACCTCAGTTTCAGGACAGTGCAGCTGTCAGCCCCACATTTGTGTTCTGTCCTGAAACACTCAGCGACTCATACACCTCTGCACAAGCTGCTGACCACATCAACACCCTCCAAGGTGTACACAGCAATGAGATCGGCTTTCTGGCAGTCTCTCCTACAGGCAGGGGTCCCTGCTAGGCAGGCACCACAAACTGTACAGAATGCCCCCCACAGCCCTGTAGAGGAAAGTGCCCACAATGTGTTAAGCCCTCTGGCCACAAAGCAAGTCCTGTGGCATGGACCTGTGGTGACTGAGATGACTGAGAGGGACAGGTCAAAGGGGCTTTGCCTGTGATCTCTGCGTCTTGATGGAGTCTATGTGGTGCCCGCTGCCTCCCATGGCAGCATGCAGGTCTGCCATTGCAGCCAGCCGCTGCGTGATGGCCTCTCTGCCTTGTACCTGGATGCCGTCCTTGCAGTGCTCCTGGCACACAGCCTCAGGGATCAGTCACATGTGGTCTTGCCAGACACTCTACAGGCACCAGGTGTCATGCAGAAAAAGTAGCATCATGAGCGCCTGCTCCTTGAGAGTATGCAGATGCAACCACTGACAGCACTATCGCGTCTGCTGAGCAGACAGGTACAGCTCCTATCACGAGGGGGTGCACAGCAGAGGTGCGCCTCACCGAGGTGTCTGTGTAGAGCTCATAGGAGGTGCTGGCAAGCTCATCTCTGTGGCCGCTGAGCGCTCTGTAGTACTGCCCGGTCACCCTCACAGCCGCCTCATCCATCCTATAACAATCACCCACCAAAGCTGGAGCCTCTCGTAGGGAACACAGGGGTTGTTAGCTGCCACTGGGTGCATGAATCTGCATCTTGAGCAGGCTTTTCCGGCGAGGGTCATTCATCACTTAGCATGTCCCTGCTCTTCAGGCAGGGACAAAAGGCGGAAAGCAGGATGCAGGGCGGCTCAGGAGCAAGGGACAAGCTTACATGGCATCGCCGTCTGCCATACAGAGCATGAACGCCTTGAGGTCCACCCGCCGCCGAGCATGCTGCAGATGGCACTGAGCTGTCAGGCTTCCTAGGCATGTAGTGACAGTAATCGGGTGCCGGAACGTCCAACAGCCTTAGGGAGCCGGAAGTGACTGGACCCCTCGTACCCCTGATTCCTATGCTTCTATTCTGCAGTACCCGTTGACCATACATGCCGCTCACACGTGGTCAGGGGTTGTTGCCAGGTGCATTCAGTCTCTGCAGACAGCAGCATGTATCCAGCTTGCACTGCACCATCAAAGGGCTTCAAAGTAGATGGCACCTTGAAAGCTGAGCTAGCAAAGCGTATTGGAGCATACCTTCAGGATGAAGTTGTGGCTGAGGAGGCCCTCTGCAGTGGGGCGCCGGAAGGGGTCCTTGTGCATGCACTGCAGCACAAAGTCCTGCAGCTCGGGGCTGAGCACCCCCTCCTCTGGCACTGGCACCGGATCACTCAGCACCTGCGCAGCAGTCGGACGCTTGTCAGAGCCTCACATGCACCTCAGCATGGACACGTCATAGCCCCCTGCAATCCTCCCCCGCTGTCTTACTCTGCATGAGCCGCCGGCGTTCCTGGTGCAGCTGACTCGCTACGAGCGTTGGATAGAATCCAGCATAGATCAGTCTCGCTCTCTGCGAATCCGGCAATGTGTCAATTGCATGCGCTTAGGCCACCTGGGAGTCCTCACACAGGTGCCGCACTGTGGCCTTCGGGATTGCAGATTGTGGTACTTTAAGGCCGTGCAGGCAGCAGCGTGCAAGAGCTCATGCAAGGGATTGTGGTACATCCAAGTCAGTGCAAACAGCAGCATGCAAGGACTCGTGCAAGGGCAGCGTGCCCACCTGCAGCATGAGCTCCAGAGGGCCCCCCGATGCATCGTAGGGGTACCGCCCTGTTGCGGCTTCCAGCAAGGTGAGGCCCAAGGCCCTGCGCGAAGCATTTGAGTCACCTCATTCCATATATCTAGCACTTTGCAATCGCACACAGTGTATCAGGCTGGGCGCACTGAGCGTACTGCTTTGGAAAGGAGTCTGCGTTGCAACCAACAAAAGACAGAAGACAGAAGACTCTTCGAGGCTGCCTCTGTTCTGTGAGGTAGGCAGGCTGACCAGGGGTCCTGTGCCCTAGTGATGCCTCATAGATACAGTGGAACCTTACCCAGTCAGACTATTATTGGACTATCCTCGGCCAAAGGAGCTCACCAGATGTCTGCAGGGAAGGAGTAGGGCTGGCTATCTATGCGCTCAGGTGACATGTAGGTGACTGTGCCAGTGAAGGTGTGGCACTGCAAAAGGCAAGCCCACTCTCAGCCTCAGAATTACTGGAAGTGGGAGGCATGCTGCATGCCCTCCTTCTCTGAAGTCTTGCACTGTGACTGTTTTGCATTGTGATTGTCAGGAGAATCCCGTACCACTGCGAGGGTGTTGTCTACATAGGCACTGATCCCAAAGTCCGCTATCTTGACACGGCCGTTGAGGTCCATCAGCACGTTTGCAGGCTTGATATCCCTGTGTATCTGCGGGCACAAATCATCGAGTCACATGCAACCAAATCCACTTTCGGCAGCCCTCATTTCTTTTTTAACTGCCAGGTGCTTCTCCATGAAGAACGCTGTTCTCAGAAAGCCCCCACACAGGGCCCATCAGCTGCGCATCAGACTGACGCACGCTCGGGAAGAATTGGGCTCACCGTGTGCTTGTAGCGATGCAGGTAGGACAGGCCCTGGAGGACCTGAGCTGTGATGGCTGACAGCGCATCCTCTGGAATTTTGCTGACCTGCATGGCAGAAGAGTGTAAGCTGCACAACCCCGGGTTCCCAGTGGTCACAGCCAAGTACCCCTGAGGTGCAACATATACAGAAGCAGGCTTTCACCTTCCTTCATACCCATGAGCGCTGAGTGAGTTCCTTCATTCCTGGACCTGCTCATGGAGGCTCATGAAAGCTGTCTCAAAGCTTGCAGCAAGACGCACCTTCTGCAGGATGTCGCCCAAGGACCCGCCATTCATGTACTCCAGTACAATGGCAATCTGCACAGCGACATCAGCTTGCATTTCTCAACTCAGGTGCTGCTGCCAGGATGGCCTTATACCATTTGAAATTCAGAATGCGCCTGCCCATGCACCAGGAAGTGCTGTACAGCCAGGGTGCCGACCAGACGGCACACATATGTGCCACAAGATTGTGTGCTGTAGAGAGAACCGCTTCATGTGCTGCTTGTTCTGGATGGATACACACGACCAGTGTGGCCTTGAAATAGCTCGACCAGTGAGCACATGCTGCACAAAGGATGACGGGCCGCGCCTGGCCCTTCTCTGGAGCATGATAGGCGCCGATGAGCTGCACCAGATTGGGATCGCTGATGGAGCACAGCGCCCGCACATCATTCATCATCTGATGCCGCTTCTCCTGCGGCAAGGATGCATGATGCTTATCTGTGATGCTGTCTTCACTGAAAGGCAAAGCAAAAGCTAAGTACGTGCAGCATGCAACTTCAGACTCAGCTGGACTGCTTGCGCAGCACTACAATGCATTCAGCGAGAGCCCATGCGCGCATGAGGCGATACATCAGCAATGCAAGACTGAGCGCGGGAAGTACCCTGTCAAAGCAGTCGATCTTCTTGACTGCCACGTACTTTCCTCCTCGTGCAAAGTACGCCTTGTACACCTGCAGCAACGCTGTCATCATCACATTGGCAGATGCATGGGCAGGTGCAACAGCCAAGCCAAGATGAATGTCAACACTGCAAGGAAGATTGTGCAGGTGAGAAGGTGAGCTGTTACCACACTGCTGGCTCCCCTTCCAATCTGCTTGACAATCTGGACGTCCTTATCTGATATCTGCACCCATGCTGGATCTGAGGCTTGAATAGAGACATTGCGAAGCCCATGAAGACTATGCACAGATACCTTCGACAGTATCCATGTAAAGTGCATCATGAGATGAACACCAAGGGACAAGTGGTCTGACCTTGAAAGAAAGCTGTTCCTCGTCCTCCCTGCTTGGGCCTTTAGATCTTCCCTTCCGCCGGAAGAACCCCTCGGGAGTGAATCGAAACTCCTGAGATCTGTTGAAGACATTGAAGGAGCCGTTCTCGGTGACCTTCACCGACGCCTGCACATGTAGGGCGTGCATCTTGCAATATAATTAACAACACTTGTGAGATTCCGCGCCGCGTATGTCGCTGAACAGCCCGGAGTTGTCGCTGAAAAAGAGTGTCTCACGGTCTGGCTATCATGCTGTATGCTGGCATCCGGAAGGTCAATGACTGGTGAAGTCCTCCTTGGCGATGCTATGTCCAAGAACAGCTTTTTGGGAGGCATCGAATCCTGTCCTCATTTGGGCCTCATATGGCGCTAAATTTACATCACATCTTACCAGAGCAATTTCAGGATACAGGCGATGCGTCTCTATTGGCCTCTCGAGGCAGTGATGTGACCTTCACGCAGTCCTTGCACAAGGACACTCTCTAGGGCAAGCTGAAGCACGTCGCATCCAGGCTGTGAAGAGAAGTGAAGTGGAGAGGCTGTGCCCATGCTACCTTCCCCTCCAATCAAAGCTTTCACAAGTAGGTTGAGGGGTGTATTGCAGGGTACACCCTGTACCAAGGAAGGCCCTGCAGAGGAGTTCTGCACATAGTGCAACATTGCGCTAGAATCTGGGAGGCATCCGAACAGGATGTGTAGCCGTAAGCGCCGCTGATAGTGTGAAAGAGGCTCTGATAGGCATCAACTTATCTTATCAGGGCATGTTGGCAATCTGAAGCACATCGTCCTGGATCATCTCCGTGCACCTTTCTCTGAAATTCTGAAGTCGACAATATTCACTATGGCTGGCAAGAGGAAGAGCTCCAAGACTAGTGATGACGCAGCCCAAGCCACAGCACCTACAGAGACCTCGTCAGATGCAGACCTGAACATCCAGCTGGAGGATGGCATCCTGTGTCTTCTCTCCTCCAGGAAACTGGGATCGTCCTGCTGACCCAGGTAGCATCAATGTTCTCAGCTCTACTCCCAAGCGAGTAGCCGCAGTGTGTGGGGCATCCTTATTCAGGGGAATGCTGACAGCACATGCTGAGTGCAGTGAGATCCCCAGGAAGCTCAGACCCTCGGACTGGAGGCCCCTCATGCCGGCCACGCGAGAGGCGGCTGGTCGCCTGGTGGAGCGAGAACTTGTCGAGGTCACCCAGAAGGGCGCAGTTGTGAACCTCTCAGAGGCCAAGGGGCCCATCCGCCTCAGGCTCACTGCTGCTGGGCAGGCGTCTTCCCAGGGGAAGCCAGCACTGCCTGCTGGGAAAGACGCAGAGCGGCCGCGCAAGCGAGGCAGGAGGCAGCGCTAAAGTGGCGCACCATGCCGGTGCCTGTGAGGCCTGTCATTGTGGGACATGGTGTATGAGAGGGGACACCCTCTCTTGCTCTTCTGTCTAGGACAGCACAGAAAGGCACAAGCTGTGCCCGGGTTCTGAGGTTGCAGGATGGTACGTCATTACATGCAAGACCCAGGCAGTGCTGCAACGCCCTGGTCATGAGGTATCATGATGGCGCAATGGAAAGCATGCGTATGCAGAGTTGTGCCAGAAACACCTCTGACCAGGTCTGTACACTGCTTGCTGTACAGCACTGAGGTTTTAGGTTGTAGCACATCCTTGCATCAAGGTACACAGCTGAGCTTCGGCAGGCAGTCCCTGAGTCTGTGGAAGCCAGTGAGATTATGTTGGAGAGCACGCAAAAGTACGTCCATAGGCACAGCACTGAAGGTGCCACCAGTGATGGTCCGTACTGAGCACGAGGGCTAGCCACAAATGCAAGGCTGAATACAGACCAGACTGTGCGAAGGGCCTCCACGTGAGGCCAGGCTTGATGTATGTATATCGCTGCATCCAGCAGCCACTGCAGCGCTTATGTATCAGGCGTCAATGGAATTTAAAGAAAAGAGGAATGTGACACCATATGAGAAGCGAAGTCTGGGCTTGTCCTGGGCCCTCATGAGGTTTAGCCAACCCCATAGCTGTCAATCGAATCCACTTGTACAGGTACATGCATGTATCTGCTTGAGAAGATACATATCTATTCAAAGCTCAGTTTTCTTGCAGCTTTACGGTAAAGCCTTTACCAATAGGTAGTCAGACCAGCGGTAGCTGTCATGCTGGACCTTTGAATTCTCATAAAGTGCATTTCTGCCTACATTGGCGATCGCTCCTTCGAGCTCTACACGGCAGTGGCCTCTTCCCCCACTGCCATCTTGCTGACCATCGCCTTTGAGCTTTAAAAACCTCAAAGATGGTTATTTGCACGTTGGATGCTTGCACGCTGAAGCGCTGACAATCAATTGAAGCACCATAGAGGAACGACATGCTCAGTCATTCTGTAGCTGACAATGGGCCGACCATCCAGCAGCATAGATGTCCAGGGACACTCACTTTCACATTTAGACGGCCTCTATCCAATCTCAGGCGGGGAGGTCGCTTTAGTCTGAAGCCAGATCATTCTCCCTCTCGGCTTCAGTTCTCTTGCATCGCTGCCTCAAAGGCTGAATCTTCATCGCAAGGTGAGTTGCATACTTTTTTAAGCAATCTGGTTTAGCGAAATACAAGCACCACGAGGACAGTCAATCAATGTCCATGAGTTTTCAGCAGGGCAGCAGCAAAAGGTGCTGATACTCGGAGGGACTGGACGCGTGGGATCCTCCACTGCTTCAGCTCTGCTGAGAAGAAGGCCGGATGTTGAGGTCATCCTGGCGAGTAGAAGCAGGGAGAGCTATGATGCAGCCATCAAGAAGCGGCCAGAGCTTGCCAATGCGCCGGTACTGTCCCAGATCACTGTCCTCCCTCTATCAAACTACACAGAGGAAGCACAGGGAAAGCAGAGCAATGTTGTTCCTGCCTCTTGCTGCAAGAAGGACCTAGTTGCACTGAGCTGCACATTCAACATGCTCTTGCCCCTCAGCGAGTAGCCTAACCTGAGGGCAGGCTGCCTGGGCTCTTTATTTGGGCTAGAGGGAGTGTCCAGAAGGTGATACGAAGTGTGCAACAGTGTCAGAGGTACTTGCAAAAGTTCGGTTGACAGGTCTTGCCACCCCACCAATAGGAACAGCGCGGGACTCAGAAATGGCGCAAATGTCAAGGGGCGTAGCAGGGGACGAACCTGCATCTTCATTGTTGCGGCTTGTGGGAGCACTACTGATAGACCATACTTTCTTGGCCTGCAGTTTGCATGTGTGGACATCGACGATGCAGCATCTCTGGAGTCAGCCCTCAAGGGTGTAGATCTGGTGGTCCACACAGCAGGCCCCTTCCAGAGGAAGGACACCTGCGGCGTGCTGGAGGCCGCCATAGCCACGCGCACACCCTACATGGACGTCTGTGACGACACGGACCACTCCCAGCGGCTCAGAGGCTACTTTGACCAGGCCAAGGCAGCAGGCGTCCCAGCCATCACAACAGCAGGTCGTTCCTGACCCCTGATCCTTCCATCAAGCTGGCTTTGACCATGCACAAGTTTGGATTGCATGAAGAGCACAGAAGAGCCAGACGACCAGCAGCTCAGCGTCCACTATCCTGACTTGCGCCGAGGTGCTACAGTTGCGGCCTTTTGTGCTCTTTGTGCGGTCGTGCAGCATGACTAGATGTGTCGAGCGGTAGATCAGGATCATGGCAAAGGAAGCTCACAGAGATGTGTGACATGCCCGGTGCAGGCATCTATCCGGGAGTCTCTAATGTGATGGCAGCACACATGATCTCCATAGCGCGGAGGGAGTACAGTGCTGACTGGACTTTTAAATCCTCCTCGTCCAATGGCGCCACCAGCAGCAGCAATGGGCGCCCGGCAGTAGGTGCCACCAGCACAACGACCAGAGGTGCCAGCTCTGCAGTGTCGGAGGCCGCGGAGCCTGAGCCCCTGAGATCCGGGGTGGCCACCATGGAGCCAAACGAGGGTAGGCTCCCAACATGACAGGACTTTCTGTAGGGCATATTGTGTCATGGAGCTTTGCTAGGTGCTGAAGGTGTTATTCCCGCTCAATTGATCAGAATCCAGCCATAGGTCTGCTAAGTATGAGGGTCCTATATATAAACATGCGCCTGCCCTGCTTGCCCTCTGATATCTAGTTAGGATCATAGGCTTCAACTACAAGATCACATTCAGTGTCTCCCAAAGGTGATTGACCTCCAATGCTGGCATTTGCTCTCTTGGTTCAGATGTCAATGCGGCCAAGGGCTTCCTAAGTCAGCATGCCTCCTAAGGGCGGACTGACCTTAGACAAGCTGCCGTCTTAATGAGACCCACTCCATTGGCAACTGAGCCATATAGCATTGGAGGCCCATGCTACCATGCACGCAAGTGTCCCATTTGACAAAAGCTTTAGGCACCTGGTTAGAATGGTGATGTCAGTGTCGCGCCCTGCACCATGGCCTTGATATCACAGTATGCATGGAATTTACAGGGAAGCCTGGCGCTACCACGAGCTACACAGAGAACAACACAGTGGATCCGGTGGAACCAAAGAGGGTGCTGTACAGCTACTACACAGCGGGCAGCGGGGGTGTGGGGCCCACCATTCTAGAGACAAGCCTCTTGCTAGCAGGAACCCCTGTGACTGTCTATGCCAATGGTGAAAAGGTGAGCGCCTGGCTGCTTTTCTGAAGGGAATGAGCATAGCTGGCCCACTTTGGCAAGCGCCTTTGTGTGCTTGCGTCACCTGGAGTGAGCAGAGAGAGACCTGCCTCGTAGAATGTGAGCTGTATGACTGGCACGATGTTTGACCCCCCTGCTTACATGCCATCTATGCATGGACTTGCTGGTATATGATGTGCGCATGCCTAGCGGGGCAGACACTGAATCAGTAAGAGGTGGTTTGGGAGATCTGCCAGTACAATGTCATCAGCGGCAGCAGAGTCCTCGGCTTGTGCTTCTAGTGAAGGCCATTGTTGGGCCACCCCACATGTAGAGCTGAGAGATTGGGGGGTGTGCAGCTGACGATGCCGCCCATAACGCGGCCAAGGGAGGTGGACTTTGGGCCGCCCATCCGGAAGGCCACCTGCTATCTGTACAACCTGCCGGAGGTCGTTTCGACCTTCGAGTGCCTGCGCGTGCCCACCGTGTCGGCCCGCTTCTCCACTGCGCCCTTCTTCTGGAACTGGGCCATGATCGCTGTCGCACGCCTGGCGCCCAAAGGATTCCTTGAGGATAGAGCCAAGTAAGCCTGCGTTGCTAATGCCGATATTGTCTGGCGCAATTGTGTCGCAATGCATGGACTCCTGTTCGTACTTCATCATTTTTCCTACATTCCGGATATGCATGTGCCTTATTGCAACCCAAGGGCATGCACAGAGTGCTCGAGGCTCCATGCTTCCCAGCTAGCACTCTACTCAGCGGTGGTTGCGCTGCGCTGGCAGATCACAGGGCTGCTGATCTTATATAGTGGCAGATACCTTGAGCCAGTCCGGCCATTGGATGCAAGCTTGCACAGGCCACTGTGTCCATGTGCGCAGTTCTTGATATCATGGTACTGACACAAGGCGCATGGTGTGCAGATCAAAGTGGCTGGCCAAGTTGTCAGATCCCTGGGTGCGGCTGGTGGATCCCCTGATTGGGGAGGCTGTGGGAATGCGGGTGGACGTTGATCTGGAGGATGGAACCACTGCTGCAGGAGTGTTCGTCCACAAGAAGCTGTCAGACTCTGTTGGGTAAGCGTCCTTGCTGCCTGTGACACTCATAAGCTTGTAATCGGGCCATGCCATTTGGGCATGTGAAGCCAGATCAAGGAACCCATTTGCAGCAGGGTACTGTGGCAAGGAAGTTTTATTGTGTTGGTAACTTTGTGATGCAGCACAGTTCATCTTACCCTCCTTGGCTCAGGCTTGTGTGCTGGATCTTTGCATGCCTCTGGTGTCATCACGTGCTAGGTCCTGTCAGCCCCCATTGTTACTGGGCAAGTAGCCCTCGTGCGGGGCTGGGATGTATGTCTGAGCATGAGGCATGAGCTTGCTGCATGTGCAGGGTGTGCGTGGCGGCATTTGCAGAGGCCATGCTGGCGGGCGAGACGCAGCCAGGGGTGTGGTTCCCAGAGGAGCGCGGGGCTCTGGAGAACAGGCAGGCGCTGCTGAAGGCCTCAGCTGACGGCTGCGTCAGATATGAGATCAACAGGCCGCCCTGGGCGCTGGAGAGCAACCCGCAGCGGCTCGGATTTGGGATCTACATTGACTGATAGCCCATTTTCACCTAACGCAGTGTACTTACTACTTCCACAGTAGTTGTCGCAGGGAGTCAACCAACATTGTTACTGCAGCCGCTCTGCATGAGCCCGTCCATTCACAAAAGAATTTGGACAGTATATGACGAGCTTGCTTTGTAGGACGTATGCCACCCCACCACTCCACGATTGTAGACAGGTAGAAGTGACCGGCAGATGAATTGTAAGCACTTCTTCAGAATCAAATGTACTTCTGTCCGTCTTTGTCAGGTGTTAGCAGGATGAACCCTTTAATTAGTCTTGACTCCTCAGCACACAAGGCTGCGCCTCAGGCTTCATGGCAAACCTACATGGCTATGCATGGCTGCTGAGCACGCTGTGAAGCGCAAACAGCAGAAACAATACCCCTCCCGCCACCGCAACAGTCCGTTGCGAGATGCGCATTGCAAGCAGTTGCCCTCCCACGACTGCAGTCCCTGTGCACAGCATGTGCCCCATGACGGCCCCCACTGTCACTCCCACCGGATTGTAGACAGCCGCCAGAGACACTGTGGCTATCTGTGACCGGTCACCCCACTCTGCAGCCAAGCAGCAGTGATAGTGTCAGCAGCTGCTCTGCAGCTGGTCCCATGACAGCTGTTTAGTGCTGCATGATGAGGCACTTCTGCACTGGTGGAGACGACTTTGATGTCATTATGCATGCATCCTGGGCTAGCTTGGAGGATATGCTGTCAATGAACTGTGAGAGCCTACAGCTGCTCTCATGCAACCCTGTCAATCTCGGCGCATGGCCGCACGCAATTGTCTGACGGTATCACAATATGTGCAGCTGCTCACCTGCCAGAAACGTCAGCACAAAGGCCTCCAGGAACACTGGGGTGCAGAATTTGGTGAAAAAGCGCCGCAGCTGGCCCCGCGAGTTCTCGGACTCCGTCAGCTTGTGCTCCACCTCCTCCACCTCCCCCTGCGCCAGCACCTGCCCGTGTCAGCCCAGCCCGGAAACTGGGCACCCGCCCGGGCAGCGGGCTCTGCCCTACACGGCGGTGCATATGCCCCATCATTTCCACCCATGGCGGCACCCCTCAAGGGTGCTAGGTCGTATGGGGGACTGCTGACAAATATTTCCAGGCAGTGTGGTCATGCGGGCTGGTATACGCAAGGCAGTCACGTGTACAGTGTTTCAGCAGCCACTCGTGGTATCAATAAGCGAGTAGGAGAGCATGCATCTGCCACAACAGCACATCATGTGGTTCAGGCAGCAGGGAAGATTTCTGTGCTCTGACGGTTTATGTCACTGCGCACCTGGTTGGTGTCCTGCGGCTTGGAGTGCCAGGCAATGTACAGCAGGCGCAAGCCAAAGAAGGTGTACAGGACGGAAGCCGCGTGCTGCGTCGCCTTCCGAGAGATCAAATTGGGCAGCACATACCCCAGCGCTGTAGAGATGACCTGCATCCCTTGCAAGGCTCAGTCTGGTCCCCGTGCATCAGAAACGCATCAGCGTCAGGACACACAAAGAGCGAGCAGCGCAACAGCGCATCCTTGCTCTCTAAGTGACCAGCAGCCAACGTCATTACGATCTGCAGCATGGTCAGACATGTCCAGGGGGATAGGGCTTACAGTCATGAGGGCCAGTGCTGACATGGCGCCAGCGTAGACTGTGAGCCGGGAGTGACGCATGGCCATAATAGCGGCAATGATGAATGTCTCATCGCCCAGCTCAGTCACCAATATCTGCACAGCGCAGCATTGACTTCACTTGCAGAGGCTGCTGTGGGTTGTCAATGCTGATTTGCATGCCTGTGAGCCTTTACAATGGCAAGTGGCCAAACCCCTCCTGGGTCCCTCCTGTGTGAGGACAGGCGTGCAACCTAGCATGAAAGCCCCACACGGAGAGACCCAGAGGACGAGTAGACAACTTGCCATCATAAGGGTTTCAAGATAACAGCAGCAGGCAACAGGACTTTGACGTGTTGAGGCATGAAGACGCCGCCTAGGCATCACTCATGGGCAAGCGGGCTGATGGCGATATACCTATCATTCAGGTTCATGTTTGCTACAGCAGAGACATGCTGTGACCATTGTGCCGACTGCCTGGGCACTGCGGATGGGCAAGCATGCAGGTTGCAAGGATAGCACACCATAAAGAAGCTCTTGGCAAAGGCGCCAAGCAGTCCAGGGTCAGCGGCGCCTCCTTCCTCGCCCGCTGCTACAGGAGTCATGTCCTGTGCATCGCATGGCAAAGCTCAGCATGCAAAGCACACTCACCACATGCCGCATCCTCCACCTTCAGGACTGCTCAGCGGATAGCAGCTGTAGAGCATGCCACAGAGGGTTGTGGGTGGGTGTCCCTTTTCTGGGACAGGAGGAGAGGCAAAAGTAGCAAGAAGGCCCAGATTTACCTTCCAGAAGGGTGTAACCCATCCCTGCAGAGAAGAGGGCACTGGGTTAGTGGCCCATATCTTGGTTCAAGACGCACAGGCATCAGCACGAGGCAGGGGCGTACCCCTATACTCTCGCCTATAGGCGCTACTGGATCTTCGCCAGGGGTTGTTCTGCCATAGCCATATCTCAGAACCTGAGTGGCGAGAAAGCAGAGTGCAAGCGCCACAGTGGGCTGCAGTCCCATCACAGCTTTGAGCCTGTGAGGCGTAGCAATCCACTTCGAACGTCGAGAACAATCATGCGAGCTGCGATTATCTGTCTACAGACCCAGCTTACACATCAAGCCCTAGTGCTCCTGCACTCGCTCTGTTTCAGACTGCAGACTTTAGCCGAGGCAACGATTGCTGCAAGAGTTTGTAATCCCTGCGCAGCAAACGTACTCCAATTTCCCTCTGATGGCCAACTGCATAACAGGAATGCGCTGCTTCAAAGGCGATGTCATTAGCGCTTCCCGCTTTTCGGGCAGACAGGTCGCCCAAATGTCTGCCCACTGCCCAGCAGGAGTTCCCACAAGAGCTGGCCCAGCAGAAAGAGATGGTCTTGCCCTTATGCAACGGCAGCATAATCCGATGTCGCAGGCGGGACTCACTTTATAGGAGAAGGATGTGCCTGCACGGGAAACTCCGCTTTCTGCACAAGCACTGGGGTCTGCACTATGAAGAACGTGCTGCCTTGCCTGCACTGAAGGACGTGGACTCGCACTTGTGCGTGCGGCTGATGGTCTAGCGCCATCAAGCTCAGTAGCCCTATCCAGTCATGTGTGCACAGTTTTCGACGTATGACAGGATGCAACACAGAATGCAGATGGCTCATGCATGGTCACATGGCCATGGTCTGATCTGATAGATGTCAATCAAGGCTACACCCAGTGAGTAGGTCTTTGCCCGTATCAGCAATCCAGTCTTTACATCATGCAGCTCGCTGACACATGCAAAATATTGCATGTGTACAGCGCCTTGTTCCTTGTCACTGCCCAGCAGCGTGTAGGCCTATACACATGCACCCTAGACCTGGTGATGAGTTGCTCAATAGCAATGCAAAAGACCTGACACAAGGACAATAGCTGTCGCAAATGATGCCTTCATGGCTTCATTCAGCGGGAGCCGAACTAGCATCAAAAACTCTGGGAACCAGGTTCCTGGACGATGTCACCATGCTTCTGACAAGTCTTCACGTCTGTACCCTGACAGTCTCGAGCCTCTTTCTGAACACCCTCAATGCTGTGAGATGTCACTATCTATGTTCTTGTCCTAGCAGTTCAGCAGTTTTGACACTCTGTTGTGAGGACATAGCCTCTGTACCATCTTCATGCACTGATACCCCCTCTTTGGTTCCCAAAAATGAAAATGCAATGATGTGCAAGGTTCCTTCTGACCGCTCTTATTATGTACAACGCTCTAGACTGTACGCCACTCAAATCTCAGTTTTGATTTGTGCCCTAACCCTCTAGAAGTGTTTCCGAACCCTATGTGTTCTTATTCATGCTTCTTATCATTGCTGTACTTATGCATCGCCACTGGCTGCGCGCTCAGGCCTGTTGACCAGCCGAGCTGCCATCCTTTGTGGACTCGTTCATTGAATGCTTGAATACGCCTCAATTGCAGGCGGCCGCACTGTATATATCAGCATCAGCTGCTGCTCTCAATATTATTGCCGAGCTGGCCGCATCTCGCATGAGAGTGCTTTCCTGGTGTGGAAAGCACATCTCAGGGGACGCAGAGTGCTCCAAAGGTTTCCAATGTGAGGACCCAACCCAATTGCGGGTGGGCGCTCAAGGGCAAGTCAGCGTGGCGGCTAGGTCGATGTCGAACATGCAGTCGTCGGGGTGGTGCAGCAACTCGTGCTCACAGTCGAGCAGCATCCTGTCGTGCTCTGCAGCGGCATGCAGCATTGCTTCCACGACGCTGACCATGTGCATCTCTCCCTGACCCTGCAGCAGATGCACAAGCTCTGTCAGGTATGGTAATGTATGAGCATGCTCAGCTGCAAGATGTGACGAATGCGACACCCCATTACGCATTGACCACAGCACATGTACTGCAAGGGTACTGTGCAAAGCCAGCATTTTAAGGCAAGATTGATGCTAGAGGGTTGTGGGAGTGTCAAAGAGTCTCGAACGTTGCTATGTAACTCTCGAGGGATGATCAAGCTGCTCAGAGCAGGGGTGTCAGACTTGCTGAAAGGACTTGGTTACGTGATGCGCTTGCCAACGCCATGCTGTTCTTGCAAGTTGTGACAAGGTCCTTACCTGCTGCATGGCATTGTGGAGGAGATCTTGCAACTGGGCCTCCGCGACGGTGCTGCAGCGCGCAGGTGCGCTGCTCATGCCGCAGTCGATGACGGTTGCCTGTGGCGCGCCACCGTTCGAGCATGGCAACCGTGTGCGGAAAGCCTCCGCATCGAGAGACAGATCCTCAAGGATTTGGCACTCCACATTACCGGCGCTGTCGGACCTGCAAACAGCTCCAGAAAGTCACATCATGGTCAAGCTGTCAGAACCTTGCATTGACTTATAAGGACCAGGCATCGACCTCAGCCAAAAGCAGATGGATATCAAACGGCCCCTCAAGCAACTGTATATCATTAAAACAAAGCAAATCGCCCAACCGGGGCGTCTGCCGGCAATCTCTGGAAATCAGCTGTTGTTGGGTCGTTGGAGGGAAGGCTATGGTGCAAGCGGTTTTTGGGGACGTGCATGCTGATCAAACACTCACCTCGCACAGGAGTAGGGGATCGAGATTGGCGGGGAGGAGGTGTGCATGGAGCTGCTGCACTCCTCGGTGCTGGTCCGGCATCGGAGCATGAGAGTCCCGCCACTCTCCTCTACCGCCGCCCCGAGCTTAATGCGGAGGCGAGGTAGGCCGCTGCTCTGTGGCTGTTGCTGCAGCATCTGCTTCAGCGGTGAGATTGGCAACGGAGACGGACTGGACGGTATTGCGCGCTCGCTGTGCTCGTTCGTCTGCCACCCTATGACGGTCCTTACAATAGGCAGTCCAGCGTCCATAGTGATTATGGTCTACTGAATGGCACCAAAAGTGAAGAATGAGGCGCACAACTGGTGCAGCATATCTTCTGGTGGGGAAGGTATGCGAGCCTGGGATACTGATCTGCAGAAAGTTACGGTGGGCAGGCAACACGTCATCCCTTTTGGTCATCGTATTACGAAATTCCGGTCACTTCCGCTCTTCAGTGACGAACTTCCCTCGGGTCTGGACCATAAAGCGGTGCTATCCGGCATTCGCGAACTTCGTTTGCAGGCGGAGATAGTGGCTGGAAAGGGTTGTAAGACTGGGAAGGTAGCAGGTGGGCCTGGAAGGGCTATTGGAGACTCTGAGGCCGGCAATGCAGGACAGCCGTACAAGGTATCAGCATCACGCCCCCGATCGGTGACGATGAACCGTGACGGCTTGTGACGCAAATCGGAAATACAGATGCGGCGTGATCCTCCGCTTTTCATCCGCCCCTCGAGCTTGCTAGCTACTAGGGTAATGCCGACGCCGGAAGGGCTGGCGTCACATGATACTGGGCACCGTGCAGGATCATGCTCCGAACGAGTATTTTACCGTGTTATATAGCAGGACGACCTTAGAACGGAAGTTTCAATGTCGTCACGTAGTGGCACATCCACGCATCCCTCACACCCAGTATAGGGTATCGCAATGTGAGCTACGTCAATGCATACACCCCCTTTTTTGCTAAGCTCTGCATGTTATTTCATGTTTCTGTTCCATCTGGCATCTGAGGAGTAGCAGAGTTAGCTGCCCCAATCTCTTCAGGCCCAGCAGTGCCAAGTTGTTCCTCCTCACTTGTTGATGATCCATTGCTTCCCTCTGTTGCACTGGCTGCGTCTTCCGCTACGGGACTGCTTGGCTCTTCCAGGGGAACGTCCTCCTCTGTGACGACTGCTACTAAGACCGTGATGTCATCAATCTTCCCACCCTGCACCAAACACACCCCTTACCGCGATGCTGCTGCAGATCACTGCATTCATGGCTTGCCGGTCCATTGCATATCTGGCTCTGCAATACTGCACCCTTGGCGCTGTCATAGCAATACACGCATTCAGAAGGGCATGTTACACAGACTCCTCTCTGCAGCATGTCATGCTTGTGCGCACAAGATGTTCTGGAAGCGCTGAGACAAGACATGGCTCACCGTCAATGTGCCCAATTCGAATTTTCCATCAGCAAAGGAAGCAGTCTTGATCTTCTCCCACCACGGCACATCGTAGCCCTGTTTGAGGGCCTCCTGTGTGTATGGTGACTTGAAGGTCTGATCATTGGCATGCTGCCTGGCAAGCTCTGCAATCGCTCCTGCTGCCTGCAATCAGGAGCCACCTCACGTCAGCTGTATACATTTAATCACAGCTGCACAGACGCCAGCAGTCTGTGAAGGACCAACACTACAAGGGCACAGATCGTTGCAGCAGCTTCATAACAGCGATGCTCATGCTGCATGCAATCATGCTGCATGAGTACGGCTGTTCAAAGCTGCAGCACCCATCAGCGCCCTTAAAGGACGTGCTATCTGGCCACATCACCTTCCACGGCTGCTCTACATGAAGTCAAGGCCCTGCAAGTTCACCTGCTGGGCGCCTTCAGGCTGCTCCGGCAGCAGCTGCAGCAGCTCCGGGTCATAGCAGTTGTCCCAGAGCCCGTCGCTGCCCGCCAGCAGCACGTCTCCGGGCTGCACCTGGAGCTCCGCAACCGCTGCGTCCTCGGCATTGTCCGTGGACTCCGAGAAGTCGGGCACGGCGCCGAACTGCAGCGGGCAGTCGAAGAAGTGCTGCAGCACCGGGGACCTGTACACCACCTTCCTCTTCCGCACCAGCATGAAGCCGCTATCCCCCTGCAGCCAGGCACTGCTGCTCAATATCTGCCCTCCTTGAGTTGAACCCAAGTGGTACCAGACAAGTCGTGGTGCCTCGATGGCCTTGCATAGCTGACACAGGTGCACAACAATGTTTTCAGGGGTCCCTGTAAGCTAACACAACATCACTGATTATACATGGTAGACCGAGATGTGAGACGGTCCTACCAGGTTTGCAGTTTCTACTGTGCGCTGCAGCCGATTCAATCTCAGCACGCAGGCGGTGCTGGAGCCCGGTAGCCGCGTGCCGGCATGCGCCGCAGCCAGAGCGCCCCGAGCTGTCAGCATGTCAGCCACCTGCAGCCCTATGGAGGATGAGCTCTGCTTGGCCATACCCAAATCCTCATTGTCGACCTCTGTGAAGCTCAGTATTCTGCTTCCAGAGTATGTGGCTTTCGAGCAATCTGCAGCACGGTGAGGAGCAGCCGCACCTTCTGAGGGTTTTCAGCCTGCATGCCGTCAGACTCTGTGCCTGCGCTGCTGGAGGCGTCGGAGTCTGTGGCTTTTAGGCTGGAAGAGTCGTCCTTAATCTCGCTAGGCGTGACTGGATGAATCGTCTTGCCCTCAAAGTAGTGGCAGGCTATGCGCATGAAGGTCCGAGAGTACTCTGCAGAATAATCACACATCACATCACATCAGAGCAATCATGCGCGTCACGTAGCATCATACTGCTGGGTGTAGTTCCTGATCTTTCCCTTTTCGCTGGGCGGATTGTGGTCTGAGGATGTTGCGCTGAGATATCTGCACGAGCATGAGGTACATGCTGCAAGCTTTCCTCATACCTGCTGGATTGACCCCGCTCTCTTGCCACCCGCCAACCCCGTCAGCCACGCCCATGGCTCCGCCACCAGCTTCGCTGACAAAGAATGCGTCTTCACCTCCGTATGAGGCCTGCAATGCAGCAGAAGCATTGTGGCAGAGCTAAGCAGTTATGTCAGATGGTCAGACCGATCATCTGTACCAGCAAGGCCTTGTTGCCTAGGGATTGCACACAGCGCACAGCCACGTATCTGCAAATGCTCATGCAGGTTCCTTTCTGGGTGACCCATACATGGCCGTACCTTGTCTGGATGTGGGAGGACCTTTGTGCCAAAGACCAGGCGCAGCTGCTTTGTCTCCCTAGACTGGCTGGTGCTGACTGTGGCTTCATCAGTCACTGCCGCACTTGCTGAGACCCTTGCACCTGCAGTATTCGTGAGACCCGTCAGCAGAAGGTGTCATCACATGAGGACTGCCGCGGTACAGTGCAGAATGGCGTCCTTGTGCAGGAGGTAGGCAAAGTGTGGAATGCCATGAGAATGGGCAGGACTTGCCTGGGCTGCTATTCTGGAAACATTTCAATCCTCTACGTCCATTCTGTAATCTGTTCAGGGGCTTTTGCTGCTTGAAAGCCTCCAAGGCACCCATCTGACATCGTGGGCTGCATGATGGCTTGCTGTACAGCCTTTGAGCATGGAGGAGGTTTGCCGAGCACCGTGGCCGCACAAAAAGATCTTCCATGGCTACGAAGAGGCAATGTCTAAGCTAGAGTACTGCTCTATCATACGCCAGGGCTGGTATGCCCCGCTGAAATGAGGGAGTGCCACAACTGGGTGAGCTCACTTCACACCGGGCCTCGCAATGGTCATTATCGAAACCTGGTCCAAAGCCACAGAAACGGTTGGAGGTGTCCTCTTGTGGCAATATACTTGATGCCTCCCATATTCGCATGGTCAATCCCCATTTAGGGTTGCGCTGACCACCAAGGGAATTCTGTGGATGTGCACCCAGCAACATCAGGGAGCTTGGCAGAGCATCAGGGACATGATATAGGACTCGATCTCTTTGGGGAGATTGTACCATACTGAGGTTCCCCACACCCCTTGCCTGCCTTGGTAGCAAGTTGATCTGCATACGTCGTTGTGCAGAGCAGTCTTTCTTTGAGGCGTACGCTCTGTGAGCTTGCAGAGGCCTGCTACAGTGAGAATACCAACGCAAAGCATTGTACGGCCTATGAGGATGCCATGATAACCTGTAAGATCGAGCTCAGGTGGGGTAGTCAGCATCCATCACTGCCTGATGCCTCATTCCCTGCTTCATCCCCTTCGTTGCGAGAAATAGCTGCCTTCTGCCGCAGCGGAGGCTTAGAAACGCTGTTTGGCGACTCCAAGGAGCATAGTCTGCAGGTAGAGCCAGAGAATGGCCAGGTGAGTCCCACCCCCTTTCCTGTACTGCATCTTCTGCTCTATAGCTCTGTTAGATGCAGAATAAGATCTTGCGAGGATGTCAGGGCGGTGGCAGTGAAGACCTGCTCGTTTTCTCATGCTATTGCAGGCCACGCTGGGAGATGTGATCATCAGCGCAAGGGACAAGCTGCTCACAGAGCGGCCCGAGCTGTTCATGAAGAACAGGAGCGTGTAAGCACCCTTCTGCCCATTTCCGCGCACTGCACGCTTTTCATCATCTGCCATGCAGATGCTCTGGGGCACCATCAACCCGTGTGCACGCCTACAGCAACATGTGGCTGCTTTCCTTTTGCAACTCCGCAGTCCTGTCACCTCATCTCTCATGATTTGTGCCACAAGGGTGTTTGCACAATCTCCACAGCAAAATCGCACCATGCGTGGAGGAGGGAGCAAAGATGTGCTCATGTCTGCAGGCGGCCAGGCATCCTGGTGCTCATCAATGACACAGACTGGGAGCTGACTGGGCAGTTGCAGACCATTGTGGAGGATGGAGACACTGTCACGTTCATTTCCACGCTCCATGGGGGCTGAGGCAGCACAGCCCTGTGATATCGAGGCAGACACATCTCTAACCTCACATGGGGAAGTACGCAAATGCAATGGGGATGCGCACACAAGCGCAACCTATGAGGGCCTAGCAGACATGCCACCCTGCGGGCGATGCTTGTGAAGCACGCCTGCCAGCATTGTTGACAGGCCTTTGAGGGCCCATCACTTGGGGCATGGGAACACTCCTCCATGCAATGGTGCTGTCGGCTCTAGCAGCTATGTCAAGGCAATAGCTGCAGAGTTCCCTAGGCTTGTCATGTCGCATGACTCATGTAGAGGGAAGCTTCCCATTTTTGAGTTAAACCTGGGACACTGGAGACTTGCCTCTCAGCAGTGTACACTGAGTGAGGCTGACTAGCCAGTCGATAGCCTCTGAACAGCACCCTGTGAGCACAATTGTGCTGCAGCTGGTCACCCCATGGGGTGACCTCCTTGCCAGGCTTGAAATCGCCATCCAAGATGGATGATCCATCATGGATCAGAGGGTCAATTTCCAATCCACCTCCTGCGTACAGTCGGAAGCCAGATTATAGATCTGGATTATAAAAAAGTGGGCTGGCCATTTTCACCGTCACCATTGTGTAAGATTTCAAATGGTGTGAAGCTGAAGGAAGTTGCCGAAACAGGCTCTAGCTCCTCCTTAACTGCCACCTTTGCCAAATCGCTGGTCACCAATCTCGTCACGTCATACCTTGGACAACTTGTGGACGTTTCCAAAGAATATTACTTGCAGTCCGTGCTGATCAAATCTTGCGGCACACCCTGACAACCTGGATGGATGTCTGGCTAGCTCGTGATGGCCACCCTCATAAAGTCCTATAGTGCCAAGCGGTACAGGAAATTCAAGGAAAACGGCATCTCTCCAGCCAACACAGCTTCTGGGATATATTCTACACAGTCGGAACCTGCTGAGGTGAAAACAGTCGCTGATCACCTCTGCACTTTCCAAGGTTAACAAAACAACCCTCGGCTGCAACTTGTCTGCAGCACCCAAATTCGTAATTGGTGTTGAAGCCTTGCTTGGGAGTCATATTATCGGCGTGACTACTCTCGCTGCAGTGCATAGCTGCAGACTTGGTCGGCACACTGGTCTTTGACCTCTATGAATGGGCCCCTTTTGCCATATATTGGCTTAAGCACGCTACTCACCAGACGTGTGGAAGGGCGTCATCTCGATTCACGCCCTGTATCTGGGCAGAGCTCATGCAGCAGGGGCATGGGCCAAATCCACCTCACACTGTGCAGGTGCCAATGCCTGCAAGCCCTGCGGCCCCCTCTTCAGGCTATTCCACGCCTGGAGCCAGGGCCTCACAGGACGCAGAGCACCGCATGAGCTCGCCTGCATCCCTCAGGATGGCTACGCCTCCACCTAAGGCCCCTGCACTCAAGCTGCAGCCCCCTCCAGGTGACTCTCTTGCCCCAGTCTTGTTCCATACTCTGCAGATTGAAGCTCGCCTCAGTATATAAATATATATATGTGGTGGCAACCCGCAGCCAGAGGCCATAGGGCATTCACAAACCTGTCTGCAGCCAGAGTCTGGGGCCAGTCGTACATGCACGGTCTGCAGCCTTGTCAACTGGGAAATGACTCACCCCTAAACATGTTTCCTATACCCCCTCTGGGCAGATGCGTGGAGGGGCCTCCCTTGGTAAACCACTCGAAATTCCAGGAGAATTTGGGGTAGCGCCGATTATAGGTGTCTCAGGAGTGGCCACAACCGCCAGCACCGTCTTCAGTGCTGGTCCTTACGAGGATACCTGAAGCGATGCTGGCTGTGCACGGCTCCTCATAGTGCTTGAGGTGCTGTGTCCACATTCCGGAGTGATGAGTCGTCGAAGCAGACGCTTTGGCGGTATCTGTTTGCACTTGGCGTGTAGGGGGGTCTCAGGCGGCGCCAAGGCGCGCCACCAGCGAGCAGGAAGTGCTGAAGCCGTCTCCGGCGAAGTCGCAGGGCAGCGAGGCGACTCAGCACTCTCCCGGAGCCTCCAGCCACAGCTCTGTCCTGGGGGAAGATGCTGGTGTGCCCTCAGACCTACTGCAGCAGCTTCCACCGTGGCACTTTGTATATAACAATCTGCCCTGGGTATTGATATGCAGCGGCCAACATCTCTTCGGCAGGAGAGTCTGCTCTGCTGTCAGATGCCCTGTTAAGCAAGCCATGGGATAGAGTGAGTGCTCTCAGACTTGCATTACAAGTCCATGGAGGCAAAGGATTTGCCTGCGGGCTTCCAAGCTGTCAGGGCTGATATTAGCTAAAAGCTCCCCTATTCACGAGTCCCCCTTTGTGCTGCAGAGCTCCTGCAGCGAGCCTCAGAGGCACAGCAGCATGTGCTGGAGCTGCGCTCCAGGATACTGGGGCTCACTGCCCTGAACGCAGAGCTGACCAGGAAGATACAATCCGGCGTGGATGAGACTGCTGCAATGAAGGCCCTCGAGTCACGCAATGCGGAGCTCCAGCAGCAGCTCAGCACTTGCAACAAGGAGATCTCAGGCCTGCAGGTATGTGCAAAGCACTTGCAGATACCTGTGACACTCAGGATGCAGGCTGAGCTGGCATTTGATGGGACATCAGATAGCGCATGATGGCCAATTCATGCACACATGACCAGGCGCTGCTAGGCGGCATGTTTGGCATCCAACATGGGGACCCTTGGAATAGGCGCGGCCTGATCTGGTGCTGTTATGCAGGCTGATCTGGCGCTGCATGAGCGCATGGAGCAGCGCATGATGGCCAAGGTGCGCGCAGCCGAGCAGGCGCTGCTAGACGGCGAGTTCAGCATCCTGAACAGCAGCCCCCTGGGGCGGGCGCAGGTGGAGCGCTTCGCTGCGCTAAATGCCCGCATCCAGGAGCTCGAGAGCATGCACGGTGTTGCGCCAGCCAAGGTGCTGCTCCTTATAATCTTGGACCTCACACTCCTGCATTTGTTCTGAACTCGCTACCAAGCCTTCCTGCCTTTGTGTTAGTGCATTCAGTGTGGCTGCCCTGGCCTTTGTTGTGAGCTCTCTTTGGGCTCTGGTGTGATACCTGCCTCCCCTGAGAGAGTCTGTCCAAACTTCACAGCATATTCCCAGCTTTGGTGCTGGCAAGCACGTATTGGCATATGTCTACAGAGTGCATGTTTCACCTGCCTCTTCCAGCAGCACAAAGGTGCGCAACCTTGAATGAGGGTCAGCAGCTTGCCTGTACTGTGCAGGTCCAGTCAGCTGCGGAGCAGGCATCTCCAGTCAAGTCAGTTGGCATTCAGCAACTGCGCTCAGGTCGCCCTGATAGTGCACTGGTGAAGCAGCTACAGGCACAGCTGAGTGGGCTTGCAGCCCAACTCGAAGCAGTGACAGAACAGCTGGCTGCTGCAAGCCAGGCAGCCACAGATGAGCAGAGGAAAGCCCAGGTCTGTCCTGGCCTCACCCTGGATTATATCAGCATGTCTGCAAAGTTCACACGCAGGAAAGGCTCTTGCCTAACAAGTGCTTGATTGCTGGCTGCCAGACAGCTACCTGGTGAGGAAATCAAGTTGTCAGAGCAGGAGTGCCCAAGGTGCTTGCACTCATTGCATCACACGATATACCTTGGCGTGAAGCTGGACAGTGTGCTTTGCAGAGTGCAAGGGAGGAAGCCAATTTAACATCAGAGAGGGCCGCAGCACTGCAGGAGCAGCTAATGGCTGTCCAGGTCCGCCTGCAGGAAGCATATGCAGCCAAGGAGTTCTCAGCCGTGCCAAGCAAGGAGGTGACGCACCCTTCCCTCCCCCTGCAGCCAGTCTTCACCTGCCCTGTGAGTATTGTCTAATTGTGTGCAGTGCTTCTACTCGTCTCAGAATCTCGCAACCTGCTGTCCATACAAGCGACGATGCATTTTCCCAGACCCTCCTTTTGGAGGAATAGTGAGCACGTCAGCTCAGCTTCTTGCTGGCGCATGCAGGCCTCAGAGGCTGTAGCAGAGCTGCAAGCAGAGAACAAGCGCCTGGCGGGGCTGCTGTCTGAGGCGGAGGTTGCTGCGGAAGGGGCTGCACAGCTGCGGGATGCTCTCGAGGCCAAGAATGAGGCTGAGGTCTTGCAGGTGTGCTCCCCAGACCCGCTGGGGCTGCTGTATTTCTCGAGTGATTTGGTCCTGCAGGTGCAGGTCCTTGGTATAGAGCTACCTGGGCAAAGCTGATGTATACAAAGGAGGCGATGCATTGTTGTGGTTCTCAGAAGTGTGGCACGCGGGATGTGGCAGCTGTTGACAAGGAAAATGGCGGAGCATCCTATCAGGCCGTTCCTGAGCATGAACTTATTTTGAGCAGGAGGGTCTGCTGGAGGACGCTGTGGCAAAGCAGAGGCGAGCGGAGCAAGACTTGGCCACGTTCAGGCAGCATCTGGCAGAGGAGAGGGACGCGGCGTCAGCTGCGCGGGAAAGGAGTAAGACGGCTGCCGCGCAGGGCCTGGCCGGCCGCGAGGAGCTGGCAGCCCTGAAAGCTCAGATGTCCAGCCTGCAGGCTGAGCTGGCCAAGGCAAAGCTAGATGTGAAGGTAGGAGCACTGTGAATGGCATCCCACTCCTGCACGGGACATGCAGTGCATGAGGCACCTCAGACTATGCTTGGGCGCCCGTTCCTCATATATGACCCAATGCTGCTTGGGCTAGCACATAGAGTCTCATGTGAGAAGCTCTTTGGGGTGGATCATCAGGGTGTGGACCCACAGCACATGAGCTGAAATACTAATCTCATGTGACGTTGTGCAGACGGCAGTGGCAGATGCTGAGAAGAGGCAGTCAGAGCTGTCAGCGCTGCAGCGTGAGCACCAGCAGGCCAAGAACCTGCACGCAGCAGCGCTCAAGGAGGTGGAGGCGCTGCATGCGGGGCATGCCAGCGCAGCGCAGCGCGCCGAGGAGGCCATCGCAGAGCTTGCCCTCGTGAGGGAAACGCAGGCAGCTCTCACAACACAGGTATCTCCTCGGGGTGCCCTCATGTGCTGGCGTGCATATACGTCATGGTAGCACTCATGCTTTTTAAAGTTTGGTCTTTTTGAAACCGAATACACACACTGATGGGCCCTGTGCAGACGCCAGTACGACGCATCTTCAGACTACCACTTGGCAAGGTGTAAGGAAAAGCCTTTGTGAATATTGCCTGTTCAGATCATCACCCTGGGTGCTTCATGCAGGCCACACAGTCAGCAGCCATTCACGCAAAGCACGCGCAGCAGGCGCGCGAGGAGCTGGAACTGGTGCGGCGCAGGGCCGCAGACAGCATTCGCGCCAGCAGCGTTTCTACGGCGCAGCTGCGCGAGCTCGAAGACCTCCGTGCGCAGCTGCACTCCCGGCAGCAGCCAGCATTCGATCACAGCGAACAGGACCTGCAAGTGAAGCTGAGAACAGCCGAGGCCGAGATTGTGAAGCTGCAGATGACAGCACAGGGGCATGCCCTGGAGCTAAACCATGTCGATGAGGTCAGAGACATGAAGAGTAGGATGGCTGACCTCAGCGCTGAGCTGGAAAGCCTCCGAGTGGCCAAGGCAGAAGCAGGTGAGCGGGTCCAGCCTTCTCCTGGCAAGAGTTGTCTCACCATCATGCCTAGTATGGACCAGTAGAATCACTGTTCACTAGTCCAGGCCAGGCATGATGTCGGGACCAGCTGTCCAGACATGCAAACAAAATCCCTTCTCAATTCACTGCACTGCATAACATATCACGAGAATACCCATGCTCTCATGAGTTTTCATGGATTATACAGCATGTATTCAGAGGAGTGTTGAGGAGTCCTGATTAGTGTCATGTCTTGCAGAGTCCCTGGCAGCTGTGAGGGCTGAGGAGGCGGATGACCTGGCTGCCAGGCTGGCAGAGGCCAAGCTGCACCTGGCTGAGCTGGAAGCAGTTGCACCTGGCTCCCATCAGAGCCAGGCAGCTGTCAGCAAAGCCTCTGACACTGAGCAGACCAGGCAGTGGCTGCCGCGCGCCATATCAGATGCAGCTTCGGCTGCAATGTACCCCACTGCCAAGCTTCATCTCACCCAGGTGAGTTGTGTCGGAGTCGGTGCATGTTCTAACAGAATGTACCAGGATATTAGGCTGTCATTCAGCACTGCTATGGTAAAATTCGCGTATGAGAGTTGCCCAGGTGAGGACCGCTGTGCACAGGATGCTCTTTGCACTCTCATGTGCAGCTGGGCAGTGAAATGTCTGATTGCTAAAGAGTATCTCACTGGTGCAGCCTGAGGGCTTGAAGCATAGTCCGCGCATGGTCATCACGCCTCGCCAGGTCCAGGACAACTCTGAGGAGATCAGCACTCTGAAAGCTGAGCTGGCCACCCTGAAGGATGAGGTGGGCAGCCTCTTCAACGAGCACACTCACTTGTAACGCATCAGAGTTCACTACCACACATTGTTGTCACCCATCTCTTTCATTTCTCACCCATCGAGTATGACCCAGGGGCTTCTGATCCAATTGCATGTGAGCCCTGAACACCCGTCCCGTGCTGATGATGTGTGTGCCTGCAGCTGCGGAGCGTGCGGGGACAGCTGGCGAGCTCCACGTCAGCCTGCACCGTGGCTGAGAGCAGGAACCGGCAGCTGAGCGGCCAGGTCAGCGCCAAGATCGCTGAGCTGGCGCAGATGCGCGAGGAGGCCGAGAAGTCTGCCAGCAACTACAAAGCGGTACATTTTCGGAAAGGGCCTTCATTCTTACAGCCTATCGCGTGACTGATTCTACATGTCTCTACCCTGCTGCATATTCCTGAGCAGAAGCATAATTTTCCTTCTGGCACAGAGGCCCATAGCACGGACTTGTGCAAGCGGTACCTGGCAGTTCCTTTCACTAGGCTGGATACGATGTTATCAGCTCACACAACTCCAAAGGAGTGCTGCAGCCCTGGGCATGCATGTGCAGGCACGAGCTGAGGCGGAGCATCTCAAGCGCAGCAGCGAGGGGCAGGAGGTGCCCGGCCTGGAGATGGCGGCCCTGCAGGCCAAGTTTGGCGCGCTGGCCGCCAAGCACGAGGAGGCGCTGGGCAAGCTGACGCAGATGGCGGCCGCCAAGGAAGCCGCAGAGGCGGCCAAGGAAGCCGCTGCCAGCGAGGCGCACACCCACCAGCAGCATGCACGCACTCATGCCATCAGGTGTGGCTGCAGCAAAATCTCAAACGCTTTTGTGGTTGCTGCACTTCTAGGCGAAGGTGTCATGGGCATAGTCCGTCTTATATCTGCCTGCAGCGCGATCATCTGTGATGTGCTAATCGACAGCTTTGGGAGCTCGCTGTCAACCTCGGCTGAAGCACCATGAGTACTATTCTGTGTGCTCATGCCACAGTCTACCCTCCCTCCTAAGCAGAGAAGCCTTTCCCGGCATGTATGTGTATTTTTTGTGTGCAGGTCGGAGGAGAAGCAGGTGGAGATAGAGGAGCTGCGGGCGGAGGTGCGCCGCGGCGAGCAGCGCCTGCGCACGGCCAACCGCGACATGAAGAGCATGCAGGACAAGGCCGAGCTGCACTCCAAGTTCTCCACGCAGTACCTGGCCGAGCTGGAGGCCCTGCGCGCCCAGCGCCAGAGCCCCGACAAGCGCCGCGCCAGCGCGCCCTCCGGCAACGGCAATGCAGATGCACCCCCGCAGGCTGCGGGTGAAGCAGGTGTTGCGCATTGTCTTCTTAGGGATGGCTCATGGCTCTGCTTGCGCTCTTGAGGCAGTGTGCTTCCTTCTTGTTGAATGCAGCAGGTGCTGCGCCCTCTCGAGCAACGGGCATGCAAGTGCACCCCAGCATGCTGCGGGTGAAAGCCGGTGTTGCACGTGCTTCTCACAATCAGCAATTGGCCTGAGCTTCGCTGTAGCTCTGGCTTGCGGAGGTCCCTGCGTGGGCTTGAGTGATGTGCCAGTAAAGGGGCAGCACTGATCGCTGAGTGACGCAGCCTTACTGCACATATCCTCATCTGCGTGAAGGCCTCTATGTGCCCAGTGCTACAGAGGAGCTCAGCCAGAGCACACAGTAGCCCATCTTGCATGCTTCATCACAGGTGAAGCAGACAACACACTGTTGCATCCCATGTTGGTCATGATGCACAGGTCTGCAGAGCGCTTCACATGAGTGCAGTCCATGTTGGTATGTGACCCACAGCGTCCGTGATGCAGGTGAGGAGAGTGAGCTGGAGCAGGAGGTCAATCGCCTGCGCAGCGAGAATGCCGCTCTGGCCGAGCAGGTGAAGAGCTACCAGGCTGACGTGGCAAACCTAGTGTCCCTTAGGGGAGTCGGCCACACCGGATCCAGGCAGAGGACTCTTTAGGCCGAAGCTGACTCTGCAAGAAAGGCCAGCCAAAGATACACTGTCATGGCATCTCAGAGGGCATCTCAGGGTGGATCATGGCAGAAGCATGCTATGGCGCATCCATCACAGCAGATACGGTAGCACACAGCCAATGCCTCAACTCCACTGCATGCCCTCAGAACGCATGCATCTGCAATGATGCACATGTACACAAGGAATATGTCAGAGGGTGAATGCATGGTATGCCCCAAAGAGGAGCATGAATTGAAGCCGATTGAAAAGTCTGGTCTAGATAGGAGCTGCAAAACAATCCCATGCGCCTAGTAAAATGGCTGAGTAGCAGGGTACTGTTGCTGCACCAGATTTGCATATCAAGCATGCTTAGTGCGTGGCAACAGTGTGAGTACCCTGGAAGGGAAGCTGATGGGTGAGGGTGACTGAGCTGCAGCACGGCTCAGCTGAGAAGTGAGCAGAGGATATATCCCTGGCTGTAGTATGATGGATGCATGTGTGCACATACAGACACTCCAGATGTCCATTCTCGCAAGTGTACGCACCACTGCCTGGTGACAGCATTCCCATACAAGTAGGTCCCTAGTTTCAAGCATGTTCCGCGTTGTTCCCTTCAAGTTTGCCTGATTGCCCCAAGTCGCCCGATCGCCACAAATGGACTTTTGACTTGGCCACTTCAGTGGCAGGACGAAGATGGAAGCCGAGGTTCAGAATAAGCTGATAGCAGTCCCAACACTGTCCCGGTAGTTGACTCATGGCTCTGATGCTTTGGCAAGGAGCATCTGTCTCTCCCAGTACATCAGGCGCTCCTTGAAGGACATCCACATCTGACCATCATCATCCAGAAGCCGCTCCTGCACGAAGAGAGCAGGCTGATCACTCAAAAGCAGATTTGCCTGGTTGGGGACTTCACAGGTGCAGAGATATAAGGCCACAAAGGTATTGTCATGCCTGAGTGTAGAAGAGGGCAAGAAGTAATACCTGAACGTGGTAGGCTGGCATGAGCATATTCATATCCTTCACAGCTCTCTTTACCGCTGACACGCCGTTCTGCAGAGAGACACCAGGGTGATCATAAGGGGCCACAAGACACTTCCATGATAGCGTGGCTAGCTGCCACAATACTGCACAGCAGCATTTCTTAATAATGTATGCCCTGGGGTACGCCAGGGCTGAGGCAGGGAGTCCGCTTGAGGGAATGCTGCCAACACAGCAGAACTTTGTGCCCAGCAAAGGCATGGGCGTCGTGGCACATACCTCGCTGCGAAGAACCTTGGGATGTCTGCGGATGAGCTCTGGGACGTTCAGAAGCGGCAATGACATTTTCAGCGCCATGACTCTCATCCCCAGCTGGGAGGGGGTGACCACCAGTAGTCCGGGCTCCCGCCTGCATTTTGACTCTAGTGTCAGAAGAAGCAATTGCGCCACCAGGATGCCATGCTGGAGGGCTTCACGCCATAGAACTCAATACAGGGATGCGCAAGACGGAGGCGCACGTCAAGATCTCGATCAGGACGGCAGGCTGCACCCCAAGGACCTGCACGAGCTCCTCAGATCTCTGGAAGACTATGTCCAGGCTGTACAGCTCCTGGGCCATGCTGGTCTCCTCATCGGTCTTGGCCGCGCTGACTGCTCTAGCTGCCCAAAAGCGGGCGTAGTCATGATCCGAAGCCTGCTCTTCGAGGCTGTTGTGCCAGTGCCTGAAGCTTTCTGCTAACGCTTGGGGAACGTCCGCAAGGTTATTCGGGATGCTACAGATGCTTTGCAAACGTATTCTAGGCTGACTGACGGGGTATGAATGGGGTGTGGGGCCTCTACACGGTAGATGAGCAGAACAGGGAAGTGAGCCAAACATTCAGGTATCTGTAAATATAGGGAACTGCGCACGCATGCGAGCTTTCAACTATGTACGCGACACTGTCGCAGGCAACTTTAGGCTTCCCAGGGTTTTGCAGGCGCTCAAGACGCAATTGGCATGTCACTGCCTAGCTTGCCCAGTCTGCCCGAACTTTATGGGCAGAGACACGACTCAGCCTTATGTCGTTCCTGGTGGGGAAGTCTTTGTGCAATAGACACGTGAAAATGTACAGTGGGCGTCTGTTTGATTAATGGAGGGATGCTCTGGTGCCGCTCTGCATTGACGGGCTTTGGACGTCTGCCTGCAGTCAGAGCATACCCGTCAGGCAAGTGCCTCTCGTTGAAGAGCACAGGACTGCAAAGTAAACTTTTGCTGCATTGAGAACTTCAATAAGCCCTTTGCATGTGCTGCCAGACTACAGCATACGTACGAATTCGTATGGCATGCAGCCTGACCGTTCCATTTTGCAATTCCAGAACGACATACTGATGACACTCTTGTGAAGATGCAGGTCCCCTGCTGTCCTGGCAGCAGAGGCCGAGCTCCCGATTCCTGCTGCATGCTAGCCAGACCACACTCATACAGCCAGCACCTGCCCTTCAGGACGAAAACAGGCCCACAGGTCAGCATGCTGTTGCTACTCTACTTGCTTTGTGTTGTCAAAAAGCAGCACAGCTAGCCTTACTGACGTATGGCATACCTCACAGGAGGACATCCGCCACGCAAACACGATCTACCGCCTCTGGTGATTGGGATTGATCCAGATGGCTCTGGAGCCCTGGCAGCCATACAGGTGCAGGCGCTGCCTCAGCCGGACGCGCAGGAGATCCAGGACGTGGACGTGCAGCTCCATGACAACCCTGTTGAGATATTCCAGGGCGCCACTAGGAAGCGCAGGTGAGTAGTGTCCATCAAATAGACCTGGAATCACCAACGCGAATCATAGTATGCACGCCTATGCAAGTATGAGGATGGACTTAGTCCTGCTCACCTTCAAGGGCCGCCACAGGAAGCTGCACTTGCAGTGCACCCTCATCACAGCGTCTCGGAGGCCTTGGCTATGGCTTGCATGCATTTCAGTATATGCTTACAGGAGGTCCAGAGCTCGGCTTCGATGTGTGCAGCATCATGCAGGCAAGCAGACAGCAAGGCGATAGCCCGCATAGTGAGGGAGCTGGCGGCTGTGCACAGCAGCGACACCACTAGGATACTGTTGGAGATACCCCAGCCGAACTCCATGAACGGGAAGCAGTCCTGGTACCAGACGGGATTCTCCTATGGCGTCTGGCATGGCGCTCTGGCGTCGCACGGCTTTGAGGTCTGTGCTCCACTGGATGCTCTAAATCACAGGTCAATCATAGATAACATGCATGCCAATCCTGGTATCCTTACGTCGAGCAGCAATGATGTGGGTCAGAGCTGGGCACTCAGGATTGTGCCTGCCATGGCAGGTGGAGACGGTTTCGTGCAGGCGATGGAAGAATGACCTGCAGCTGAACAAGAAGGGCAAGGAAGGCAGCCGCCTGCTTGCCATCCGCCTCTTCCCCACCGCAGCAGACCTCCTCAAGTAAGTGACCTCCACAAGGGCAGCTGCTAGCTGCCCAATGTGACAAGTTGCTGAGCGAATGCGTGGCAGCTGGAGCAGGTGCCTCAGCACAGCCCAAGGCAGCCTCCATTGTCAAATATCATCGACCCTGCATCCTCACTGCAATGCTTAAGGAGGATGTGGGCTCGATGTTGGTCAGGGCGCATAGGACCCTTGCTGTGCGTGATGGCTGGCCATGATATGTCAGCTATCTACTGCCTAACAGGAGTGTCGATAAGTATACACGTGTAACGGCATGGCCTCATGCGTTGTGATGGCGCAGGAGAAAGAAGGATCATGGGAGGGCAGAGGCCATGCTGATAGCGGCCTGGGCGCTGGGGCTGCGCATCGAGCCAGAGACTGAGAGCGTGATTGTGGTGCCGGCAGCAGAGAGCACAGAGAGCAGTGAGGATGCCGAGGATGTCCTGGCCCTCGAGGAGGATGTGCAGGAGGCCGCTTGCTAAGCAGCACCGAGGCCTGTAGAGCATGCAACACTGAGTCGGCCTCTGCAGCACAGCGCCCATGTGTGATTTTGCCTTGTATATGATGAGACACAGCAGGCCGCCTAGCAGGCAGGGGAGAGCTAGATTGGGTGCACCACGTGGGATCCTAGCAAGGTGGCCATTATCCGAGCAGAGCTGTGCACTACCAAAGCCGTCGCTTGTGGTCAGTCGAGGACATGGCCACTGTAAAGCATGGCTGCGCACGATTCCTATTGCACACTTGCTGGATGACATGGTGTACTGAAGCACTTGACATGTGTCATGACATTGCAAACTGTATTGTCGGGGCACATCCCTCAGATGCACAGATGCCCATAAACTCGTGGGCATGAGCTGGTAGGGCCAAAAGACTGGTGTGTGCCTCGTGAAATGTTTGGCGAGGAAAATAGAAAAGCTGTTGGGGGGCTTCCGAGAATCGAACTCGGGACCTCTCGCACCCTAAGCGAGCATTATACCACTAAACCAAAGCCCCTCAGATCAGATGTCAAAGACCGCCATTTCTGGCATATATGTACTGCATGAAGGCATCGGCAATTCGACGACCCACTGAGTCGGACGTGCCGTGTAGCATGACGATTTGCCTGCAAGTATGATGGTGGTGCGAACCGTCCTTCTACAAGAGGTGCTCTTGCGGGCTGGGCTTTGGCGGCGGCAGGCGCTTTCAGATGAGAAGCCCAGGGCGAATCAGAACATTCAGGAGCCTCGAACTTGGCGCGTCTTGAGTCAACATGCACCAGCAGTTTAACACCTGATACAGCAACTATTGAGAGCTGATCCTGTGCATACAGGGACAGGCTGGAAAGGATGCATTGCTGGACTGTCGCTTGTGTTTTCATCTCCCTTCCAGATATAGGTCTGTCTGACCATGCATGTTGTCTCATCTATAACTACAGCCTGACAGATGAATTTTGGCACATCTTCTGCCCAAAAGGGGGGCAACCTTCAGCCAGTCGGCTAGTGCTTCACTGCAGCACCCCGAAGCTTATCATGCAAGGCATACGCGCTGCCGTCATGAGCGGCACGCTGCCTAGAGACACAGCTGCTCCATCCTCAAGCCAAGATCTGTGCAGCCAGGCACTGTGCTGATCTCAGCAGCGGCCTTCTGCGAGCGCCACTTTGCTGACAGTGCTGTCATGAGCGCCTTGTGTGGAGTCCCTGCACAGAAAAGTCCAACCAATTGGTGCGCCTTAGCTGAAGGACAGCGGAACCTGTCTATTCTGCACAAAAGAGCTAGCTTCTGTCCACAATCAGGCCAGGCCAATAATCGCCGCAATTGAGCTATAGCTCTTGGCCTAAAGCGCTGGCATACGCAGGAAATAGGAAGGCTGCTGTAATTTGCATACCATCGCTCATGCGGAAGCCATAGCACCTCCTGAGTCAACACCTGCAAGCTAGCTAAATGCCATGGGCGGACCTGCGGGGTGGGCAGCTTTCACGCCACCAAAGTGCTCCTTGACGAAGCCTGCAAAGGCGCTGGGCGCCCTGGTCTTTGCAGGCGTGCCATCTGGCTGGAACCTCCCCTTGAACGTGAGCCGCCCGCTGCACATGCTGCACGCCATGCGGTCTGTGTCTATCGACCTGGAATGCCGCTTGTAGACGTATGCACACCTGCACATGCAACATTGTGACTCAGCACCATGGAACTGCCGGACAGATGTGATGTTGCCCCCGCAGATGTCTTGTGAGAAGCTGTCATGTCAAACTGCCTGACAAATTGAGGCTTCTCGTATCACATTTGTTGCCACAGATGGAGCTGCCAGGCTAGGGTAAGGTGTCTCGCATTTCATGCTATGTGCACTGAGGATGGGAGCTCACTCTGGATTGAGGCACTGGTAGTGGAAGGGCACATGGATCTCATACTGGTGGCAGGTGGTCACGGGCAGGTCGGGGTAGGCCTTGGAGGCCGCCTTGGCCCACTGCTTGAAGTCCGGGCCATGTGGTGGCTGCACACCCACAAGACACGCCCTTCAGCTCTTGCGCAACGACAGCCACAGGCACTGCAGATACATGCCACAGCTGAGGCTCACATCAAGACAGGAGGCGCAGTGTCCACATGTGAGAGAGGCCGCCATCCTCAGACCGCTTAATGCATGGCACTGCAGCAAAAGCTCTGATTGTGACAGTGGCATGCTGGCGCTTCCAGAGACTGTCTATTACCAGCTGCTTACCTTGGCGACATGAGGTGGCAGCACCCAGGTCGCTACATGGCACAGCTCATGCAGCAGAGTGGCCCGCAGCTTCGCCTCTGTGTCGATCACCTTTGTGGCCAGCTGCACACTTGCAGAGTACCTGCATCCAGAGCAGCCAATCCTCTCGACATCCCTCAGCCCACTGGCCGCATAGCACCCTGTACTTGCACAGGCGCACGCCTCGCAACATCTTGTTGGGATCCGAGAGAGGCAGGGTATCTCCAATATGCAAAGCAGTCGAGGCTGATTCTGAGAGCTGACAGGTAATTTGGCTCCTTGCCTTGGCTTGGCACCAGGGAAGGCTGCGGGCTCCCTCCTGAAGTGGGTCGTGCCAGCTGTGGTCTTCAGATGCGCGCTCCAGGCGATCTCCAGGTCAGCAGGCAGGCGCCCGTCAAACACCGCGGCATTGAACCTGCATAGCCATAGCATCGCACTCAGCTTTCCTGCATCCCAGCCTGCGCTGCGTTCCACGCCTCGAAACATCACAGTCTGGTGACAGTCTCTGCTTCTGTGAGGCTACATGGTGGACTGGGGGGGTTGTCACTGATCCTACTGGGCACCACAGTGGAGCCGCACTCTTTGAAGGCCGAAGCTGCAAGCTGGGAGCGCCTCTTGCGGAAGGCGGCGACTGTGACGGGCGTCTTGGCAGGCCGACTCTTCGAGGGGGTGGTAGGGTAGAAGGGCGTAGGTGCAGTCTTGGGAGTACTTGGCACAGTGTATACATCCCCAACGTGCAGAGGCGTCCCCATCACCCTGGGCAGAGTTTTGGGCACTGCGGGCATGGTCTGGGCGCCAGCTCCACCCAGAGCAAACGTCACCTGCACAACCATCGCTCCTCCACACAAAATTTCCGCCTTCAGGGCAGTCTGTACGTGCTATATCTTCAGCACAGGAAGGCAATGTAGCACCAGACATAGTTCCCGGAGTTGCTCGCGGGAAGCGTGGATCTAGTAAAGTTGGCCTGCCGTGCTAGACCTCCTACACATGACTGAAGCTTGTATTGACCTTGCGTCACTTGGCCCGCTCACTGCCTCCAGACCCAGAAAAGGCAGGAGGTAGCCTTAAGCAATATCCCTGCCAATGTCACAGAGCCTGCTGTGGGCGCCTTTGGTATCTACATGTGTATGGGCAGCATAGGGACTTTTCCTGCGAAGCTTGCAAAGTATGCAATCCATAGGATTGGGTGCTCGCCTTTGAATTGCCCTTCCAGGCCGGTGTCTCTGGCGGCTCGCCAACCCTGCCAGTGTGGAAGAAGGTATCTTCATGGTTCCCGGGAGAGTCAAACTCCCATGTCTGTCCCTGGAGCTCTCTGAGCGGGCTTCTGTGGGGACTCCCTTCTGCACCATCAAGGCAGCATGATGCGCATACTCCGCAACAGCTGCTCACAGCGTTGTTGGGTTGCAGGTGCAGGGCATCCCTGTCAGCCAGTAGAGGCATGGAAGGCCATCATGCAGCTCTGTGCGTCAGATGTCTTCTGCAGTTGCAAGTCAGATGGGGAGAGGATCCTGTGTTTTGGCAGCTGGCACCAGACGCGGGGGCGTGCGGCAGAGGTGCAGAAACGTACCCTCGCTGTCTGACAGCTCATACACTTCCCGCTTGCTGCTGACATGCTCCTCAGGTCTCTCAGAATTCTGAGAGGCCCCGACTACACCAAGCCTTTGGGTTTCACGCCTCTTGGCTGGTCCACATGACGAGAGCGTGCTGATTGGGATGTCTGGAGCAGCAGCCGACCCCAGCCTGTATGAGGACCCCAGCTGGCGCACAGCTGAGCGCAGCCCGCTGCTGATTGCTTTCGCAGAGCTGCTGCCTGGAGGACGATCCTCATCTGCACCCTGCACGTGCAAGACAAGCTCAGTTCCACCTGATATTGCAACCCTACACACTGGCGTGCAGTGCATGGGCTCCAGATGCAGCTCCCAAACAGACAGGACATGTCTCTGACCATGGAATGACTCTGCTGAGCCATTGCCAGGGTGCCTTTTGCTCGAGGTCTTACAAGTGGAGGAACAGTGGCAATTGCGCCGGGAGGCGGAGATGGGCACCTCAGATGAGGCGCTTGCCCATGTGGCAGCTGCCGGAGAGCTGCCAGGGCTGTCCTCGTCAGAATCCGCCAGCACATGCTGGCTCCTGCCGCCCCTGCCATGCTGCCGCCTGGCCGTGAAGACCTCTGGAGATGCTGAGACGTCTGCGCAGCTGTCCTGATGGCCTGTGTTCGCAGGCGCAGGGGATGAACCTTCCAATGCAGCTGCCTCAAGAGCTGAGTGCTCTAGCTTTGCAGCATTAACCTCAGCTGCCTGCTGCGCTGAGTGTGGTAAGCATGCCGCAGCTATGCGGTGCAGGCTCGCTGCTGACTCGTGAGCTGGCTCATGCAGACCAGGCAGCACCAGCTTCCTCATGCTGCTGCCAGCTGCTAGGGGCGAGCTTTCTGAGCTCACAGATCTGCACTGCGCCTCCTCGGGGCTTCCTGCGCACTCTGGCGACGCCTGCGCAAGCGCTCAGGCCAGTGGCAAGACCTGTGAAGACTGTCTCAATCTCAGATGCGTTTCTGTCAGTGCCCTATGCTGATAGGGGAGGCCCTATGATGCAAGGGCAAGCACAGAGAGTGGTGAGAACTGTGGCCAGGCCGGGCGTAGACATACCAAGACGTGGCGCCGGTTCATAGTTCTGCCTGCAGTCCAGGCAATGACACGGGGGCTGTCGTTGTCGTCAGAGGAGAGGGTCTGTGCTGGGCTGATGCTGCTCTGCTCCATAGATTCATCCACAGGTCTGTCGTCCATCTGCACGTGTCTGCTGTTGGGTCTCACAGGACAGACAGTGCCGCTCAAGGATCTGGGGAAATGACAGGGGATTGTCAGCTATCTAGACAGGAAGGGCATGATGAAAATGCAGCTATATCTTCATCATGAGACCTAGAAATGTACCTGATGGGCCATCTGGTGCAGGTCAAAGCCCGAGGCGTGGCCGACTGAAGGCGCCTTGCTGTTGCTGTCTACTGGAGTCTTGGCATGCGGGAGACCTGGCTCACTGAGACTCAGCGGTGTGTTCTCCTGTGATGACGCGCTGTCATGTAAGGGCTGCAGGCGCTCATGCGATGGGGAATGGTCCCCAGCAGGGCTGGCCCTGTGAGCGCTGTCTGCTGGCTCAGGTGTGTAGAACGTGTCTCCAGACGTCATGCGCTCGAGCGCGCCTTCCATGTCAAAAGCGCCTATGCTGCTCAGCGTTGACTCAAAGCTCTCGCTCTCCCAATCCTCACAATCTGACTCCTCCCACTCGCTGGCATTCAGGCCGCCCAGCATCTTTGGCAGGCTCCTGGCAGACAGGGAGGGCTGTGCTGGCTGAGATGCTGCTGCGGCCCTCCAGGCTGGCTTTCTGCTCTGCTTGTTGGGAGACTGAGTGGCCGGGCTGCATGTGCACAGCAACATTCACCACCTTAGATACGCCAGAGTGGCTCAAACATGCGTCAAGAATGGGCATGTAACGATCTGCGTGTCTTACCTCGGTGGGAGAGGGCGACTGAGGGCTGTCTGCCATGCTGCGTCTCTTGTTGATAGTGGTGAGGCTGGGGAGGTTGTCCCCATCATCTGGTTAATTAAAGTCTGGGGCGGTGTTCAGGAACAGGCGATCCGGAAATTTTACGAGCTATGTGGACTCAATCACATGAAGCTGACTCCTGACAGGCAATAGCAATGGCATGGCGCCTTCACTATGGAGTGCTGCTTACGGCGGATGCCCGATCAGAGAGCATCCTGTCTCCCCACACAAAAGCTTGTGTTATCATGCAATGCATCAGCGCTTCGTCCGACATACACTTTTTGCTCCGCAATGCCATCTGATACGACGTGCTTTGAAACTTCGGTGAATGTACCCGGGTCAACCACTAGCACGCCCAGAAAGGTACAGGGAACGGCTTTTTATGCACCTGTAGCACCGCTGCAGTATCTGAGAGGCACAAGTATCTTTTGAGGTCCTGGTCGTTGTCTAGAGCACAGCGCGTTGTTGATGGCGCATGAAAAACTCTGTGCGTGTTTAAGATTTGACGACCTTTACAGGACCCTGTGTAACGTTTTAGGAACTCTATCACCTCTCAAACGACTTACTTGTTGTATTTTGTCTTTCGAGACTAGCAGACAAGGCATCTATAATCTTCGCAGTTGCTCTCTGCAAGGACTGTTGTAAACGTGTACACCCTTGAGCCGGCTCAGATTGACTTACTGAGAAGCATAAGCTCCTTGAGCTATTTTCAAGATGCGACCTAGCCGCGGCAGAGGCCCCATGTCCACCTGACACCAAAAGTACTCAGCAAGATGGCATCGTTGTGGGATGCCATCGATGACGAACTGTACAGACTCCCACCCGAATTGAAGGACCCCCGCTTCGATTCATTGCGTCATGTGCTCAGCATTGTCAGCAGCGTCAACGCTGAGTCTAGTGTTGCTGAGGTGAGCCGGACTGTCTCCACTGAACCCCTCTACCTTGCCTCCATCTTTTTGCATCTTCATGAGTCCGAAGGGACTCAGCATCTGTGGAAAAGCTATTCACACGCTGACAGGCTGCATAGCGTATAGTCTAAGAAGCATGAGTGTGAATGCAGCTGCGAGCACAGCGGGAGAGAGTGGAGGACCTCGTGGATGATGTGGTACAATCGTACCACAATGGCTTCAACAAGGCCATCCACAACTACTCCCGCATCCTGCGCCTCTTTTCTGAGTCCAAAGATCAGGTGAGCCTGCAGAGTCGAATATCTTTGCACATGTGCATTGCAGATGACCGTGCGCTACAGACTGCCTGAGGCGCACTTCGTCCCAGCTGTGCAGCTGCAGCCTGCAAAGGCTGGTTGTTGCGCCCAGGCAGGCCCTCGTGCAGCCATGGGGGTCATCTGACATTGACGAGAACTGCCAAGCTTTTATAGGAAGTACCTGGACCAGTCTGCTTTCAGCCTGTACATTGTGTTGCATCAAGCTGTTGGGGATCAGCAAATGCTGGAATCCGGAGGTAGAATCTGGGATGCTGCCACTTCATTTTTACCCCTCTAGGCTGATCAGACGCATGCCTCAGAAGTGTCAGGATGGTGACGCATTTCTAAAGAGTCCATGTTAGTCTTTAGAGTTTTCTAGAGACACTCATGTGTGACATGCATGCAAGCTTGTGTGCAGGTGAAGAAGCTAAAGGCCTCGCTGGAGGACGCGCGGAGGCGCATGGGCGCGCAGTCGCGCACACTGCAGCAGCACTGGCGCCGCGGCATCACCATGGGCGACACCGTGCGGCTGCTGTCGGACATCAACTCCATCGTGGACACCCCGCAGCGCCTGCAGAAGCTCGAAGAGGCCAAGGCGAGCCCCCCGCAATTACCGCAGAGCAGAACTATGCCAGCAGAGCCTTTCACGCACATAAGCTGCGCTGCCTGCACCAGCTGCATGCACAGTAGATATGCCAGGACAGCCGCACAATGTCAATGATTTTTCGCTCCTACCTGCCCTTATCTCTGGCTCCTGTTTGGCTCACTCTGCGGCCCTGTTACCTTGATCAGCACAGCACAGCTGCATTACCGTCCCATGACTGGTCATGAGCCGTGAGGTGCGCACAGGAGTATGAGACCGCCGTGACGCTGCTGCTGGAGTCCTGCAACAAGCTGGCGCGCCTGGAGTTTGAGCGCGTGGGAGCGCTGCGCGACATGAAACGCAACATGGCCACGCGCCGGAACGTGCTGCACAAGATGATTGTGCAGGTGCCACACCAATCTGAAGTTTCCCCATCAGTGCATGCCTTACTGTGTACCTGCAGGCCACCGTCCCCTCTCTCCACAGTGCACTGCGGTGCTGCAGGCATGGCACACCACATGCGACAGCAATTTCAGTGGAGCTCATGATGATTGTTGAGGTTGTGTGCCTGTCATGTGAATATAAATGCTGGTGCAGGAGGCTGAGGAGCGGGTCTTCACATCTGTGAGCAATCTGAAGACGGGGGCAGGGGGCGCGGACAACGACGAGGATGAGGAAGATGCAGACAGCAAAGCCCTGCTGCGCAGTGAGTCTCTCAGGCCCGGCCCAGACCCTCACACCCTCACCTACCTCGAGAATTATACCCTATGTTGCATGCTCTACTCTGCCCTCGGGTGGCAAAGTCTGCATGTGAGATTGCTGTGAAACTCTCACGGCGAGCTACTTCTAGGACTATCCTCCTAGCTAGCTGTGACCATTTCGCAGCACTTGCATGCTGTAGATGCCCGTCTGAGGCAGAATAGGCATGCATGTGAGTGATACCATCCGCCTAGCATGTACAGGCCTCTGCAGCATGGCGGGGGGCTGCAGAAGTCCTCATAACACTCAAGGCAGCATGTGTGCACGCAGAAAAGCACTGACTCGAGGCAGCGTGCTGCAGATGACTCTCTGCTGGCGATGCTCACGTCCAACAAGCTACAGGAGATAGCCACACCTCGCAGCAGGGACCCCCTGTCTTCCAGCGCTGCCGCTGGATACAGCCTGGGCGCCAAGGCAGGAGGGCTGGATTGGTGCGCCCCTGCCTCTAAGCTCCCAGCTATCCAAAGGATTGACACTAGACCCAAGAGTAGCATGTACCACGACTATGCGTGACTATAGGCATAGACGTCAGTCTGCCTTTAACATGCTGCTGACTGATTTCATCCTCTGTATGACTTGTACTTCGAAGACATGCAACAAGTCGCCTTTGTTATTCAAGAAAAGATGGGACATCTGGACCCAGCCTACAGGGTCCCTGTACCTTTGCCTCGTATGTCTTATTCAGGGACTGCAGCCACAATGAGAGTGGCCATGCAGGATGAGCATGCACAAGGGCAGCCCAGAGCTTCACAAGCCGGCGGGGTCGCTGCCCCTAGCGAAGCTGGTGGAGTGCTTGCAGAAGCTGGGCGGCGTGGGGGAGGCCCAGCTCACCTTCAGGCGCCACATGCCCACCCAGGCAAGCCAACACCACGCCCTCACCCACCCTTGCTGTTCAATTCCATCACTGCCGGTCAGTGCTTCATGTCATTGCACAGGCTCTGAGTGAACATACTTGCTGGGAGTGTTCAAAAGTACAGCCAGACTTGACGATAGCTTCTCCAGCGCATGTGTGTCTGGCAGTGTAAAGCAAATGTGACTGCCTGGGGTTGCTATGGGCACAGACATGATGGTAGCTGATCCTACATGTGTAATCTGCTGCAGGTGCGCAATGTGATCCTCAGAGCGCTTCAGCAGTCCCAGGTTGACAAGGCAGCCGCCGCAGCTAAGACACATGAGGCTGCAGCTAAGGCTGCCCAGGTGGCTGTGGAGCGAGTTTTTGAGCACTGCCTGCAGGTGAGGCTGGATTCCATAACCAGCTCAAGGCACGAGCCCTTGACTGTATGTGCTCAGCCCGTGTGCTGGATACTATGGGATGGCCTGAGGTGTGGCCTGGTCCTTGGGATGTCACAGAGCCTGCACAGTCTGGTGAAGCTGCTGGGAGTGCTCTTCCCAGCTTGTAGAGAAAAGCTGCCATCCCTCTGAAAGGAAGCAGCTGGGATAACAGCCTGCAGATGCTGCACAACCTGCTGGAGGTACTGCAGCTGCTGTCTCAACTTGCATGTGAAGACAAGCAGCAGATGGCATACATGGCAAATTGCCTGCAGATGATGCGCAATCTGGTGGAGGTGCTGCGGCTGCTGAGCACGTCAAAGCCCAGCGCGAGCGGCGCGGGCCTGGAGCTGCTGCTGGCTGCCCGGGGCAGCGAGGACGGGGCTGCCCAGCTGCCCCAGAAGCAGTCCTCGCAGGCCTATGTGCAGCGTGAGGCCGATGCGGCCTGGGACTGCGTCCAGGTCAGCCGCCAGCCTGTCACCTTTGCATTTAGTCCCCAAGGCTACTCTGCTATCTCAGCTGCAGGCAGACATCAAATCATGCTGCCTATGGAGGTAAGGCAAGTCGTGTACAGCCAATTATGTCTAGGGCTTCTTCTTTCAGCGACACAGCACCTGCATCTACTTTCATTCAGCTCTTTGCTAGAGCAGCCTTCCTGCGTCGGCGGCAGGCTTTTGATAGGATGAGGTATGTCCTCATCGAGGTGATTCCCTAAGGCTGATTGACTGGTGCAGAATGAGTGCCGGCGACTGCTGCAAGAGCTGCTGCACGCTGCTGCCTTACAGAACTCCAACATTAGCGCAGCCTTCCAGTCCGGTGCAGGTGCGACATTTCCTCCAATCGCACAAAGCTGGACCCACCTCAGAGGCTGCGTACCTGCCCGCATGCTGTTGTAGATCAGGGAGTGCTCAAGCAGATCACTGCAAGAGAGCTCGGACGACTCCCATATTTGCCTCAGCCGCCTGAACATTGCTGCAGGGTCTGCTTGGCTGCGAGGCACGTCAGAGAATGGAGGATCCATGGGCAACACCACTGCTGCGGGCACCCAGTCCTTTTCCTTTGACGTCCAGGTATGTCCTTGTTGTCTGTAGCAGTTTGTGTGAGATGGGTCCCTTAGAGCATGTGGAGAGAGATGGCACACGGTCTATCTGGCTCAAAAGGTAGTTTCTGGTGGACACGTTGGTTGTCTTGCCAAAAGAAAGAGCTGCATTCTGCAAGGATGGACCCTCTTTGCGGAGGTGGCTGGCATGGCCCCTCAGGCGGTGCTAAATAGGATGCAGAGCATGGCCCCCATGAGGCTCACTGAGACCATTGTGCAGCAGGCATTACAGATGGCTGCCTGACGATAGGATGTTCTTCCCCATACAGGTGGCTGGCATGGCACCACAGGCGGTGTTGGACAGGATGCAGAGCATGGCCCCTATGAGGCCGACAGAGACCATGGCGCAGCAGGCGCTGGGCGGGGGCGCTGGAGGCACTTACCTGGCGCCCGCCCTGTACAGGCCTGTGGTGCAGGCGAGGCCCTGCTCGTTGCTTCAATGAGCAGATGATCCTGTAGTTGCCTGATCTGGCTTCCCAGGTTGGACAGCGCTATCTCGCTTTGGGGAAGGTGTGACGAGTTGAGGTTCCTGGCGCCCTGGTGGTCTCATGGAGCATGGCGCAGCGCTAGGATATGCAAGGACCTATCGGGGGAAGCGTCAATGTAGTGAGGGATCAGTCTGTGCATCCTTCCGCTGCAGCTGCCCTGCCAACTTACACCCACATGCAAAGCAGGGCCTTTTCAATGCTGATGGCATAGGATCTTCTCATAAGACGCTCCGCCTATGCATGCTGCAGTTTGTGGATGGAGGGAGGAAAGCTTTGGAAGCAGCAGATGCGGGCTCTGACCAGCCTGGGGCGCACCTGCCCAGGGATCAGGGCAGCGCGCGCTCGCTGCGCACATTCCTGGAAAGCTTCATCACACAAGAGTTCCTCCCGGAGGTCTATGTCACCTTCAGGTGAGGCTACGCACAACTCAAGAGTTACTGCCTTACAAGTCATGTTCCAAGGCCTTTCAGTGAGAGGGCTGCAACTTCAAACGCTGCATTTCAAAGCAGCACCCCTAGCCTCTCATTCTATGGCAGCAACATGGCATCTCTTTATCCTGAGCTAAGTCACAGGCCTACTATTGTGTCGCTTTCATGCGAATCCAATGAGGCTAAATGATAAGAGCATCGCCAGCTATCAGACCAGATCATATTACATCTCTACCAGCCACACCAGGCTCTTCAGAGCTAGGCTATGCTCCAGAGAGCGATTTTGATAATGTAATCAGGACCTCTCTAGGAGGCCATCATAGTACAGGTTCATCAGGTATCTATTGGTCTGCTGCACCTCTAGCCTGTTGTGGTCCCGCTGGTAGCGTCCTCCCACTAGCTTGTACTTCAGCACCAAGCTAGTCACCACGAAGTCCTGCAGCATATGCTCACTCTCATGAGTGAGCTCCAGGCGCCCCATAGCAATGCCTGACAGCCCCACCTGCTAGGGAGGCAGCACCTAAAGTGACAGGTGATGTGGGGCTTGACAGTTTCAAGATTTACCTCGTCTTCGACGGTTATCTGGTCCCCATTGTGAGTGTCGACCGGCAGATTGTGTATTCCCAAAGACTGGGGTGGAGGGTTTATCTTTTGCACCTCAAACAGACCTGCGTTCAGCATGGGTATTGAGACAAGCTATACTGCTGGAGAAGCTATCAGCCAGCTGAAGGAATGGCATTCGCGAAGCGCTTCCAGCGTGAGGATTGCATGACGTATCACCTGGTCTTCTAGCCCGGGCTTTTCGCTTGCCAGAGCCCCCGCTACTCTGCTGCCCGGATTTACATATCGTGATAGTCCTGTCTCCTGCACACTGGTACCCGAGCGATTGTCCTCCCTCTCGGGGGCCCAATAGTCTACTCGATGGTCTGGTCAGGAAGCTCATCGGGTGTACGAGATGTCCTTCATAGCCTGTCGTCTCCCTGTATACGCGACGACGATTGCAAACTCTCAACAAGAGGGTGTCGAAGGTAATCGAGCCTGTGAAAGCACTGATTTGCTTGGACTGGCGCCTATTCAGGCCACTATATCAGATTCTGCTTGAACGGTACCTCAGAGCAGGCCTTCATATTCTGCATATACACATTCATGTCACTGAAAGGCATTGCTGATCTTTGCTGACTGCATACAGAGGGCGATGCACGGAGCTGCTGCAGCATGCAGAGGCTTTCAGGGCGCGGGGCCGTGCGCGCAACGTGTATGCACTGGATGCCGAGAGCCGGCCCGTGCTGCCCGCTGCCCGCACCACAGAGGCCATGACCGACGAGCTGCTTGGATGGGCTGCCCAGATGCCCATCTTTGCCACCCATCTCACAGGTGTGCATGCCCCTGCCCCATCTGAGTGCTACCTCACAGACAAGGCTGGCTTTGCAGGTGCTGCGCTCTGTGGATGCACAGACGGTAAAGCTGCAGCATGCACATTCTGTTTCAAGGCATTTGCATGTGCCTCTCAATCTGTATTGCAACAGCAGAACACCTTGTTGCCACCAGCAGCAAGCATGGGGTGCAGGATTGAGGGGCTCTCTGCTGCAGGGTTTGACTGTAAGCCACTCATGGCATGATAACATGGCCATCGGCCCCTTGTGTCATGCTCTCCAGCCTGCGTGCTCCTGTGGAGTCACTCATCCGGTGCAAAGATATGATTCAGGCGTGGTGGAGAATGTGCCGGGCCAGGTGTTGGAGGCGTTTTAGTCCCGCATGCCAGCATGATTCTCAACACATTAAGCTCACGCATGAGCACAGCCGATTGCTAGGATTGACACACGCCATGCATGGGGTGCAGGGGTGGTGGAGAATGTGCTGGGGCAGGTGCTGGAGGCGTTCCAGTCGCGCATGACGGGGCTGCTGGGGCGCTGCACCTGCCGCGCGCTGGCCGACAACCTCCAGCTGGCGGCTAATATGGCCAAGGAGCCCTCCGCTCCCCAGGTGCTTCTCCTTGCGCCGTATCTTGTTGGACCCTCCTGTGCTTGTAGAATTAGTGGGGACCTCTTGAAGCGCCCGAGGTCCTGCCAGGCGCAACCCACCCTCTCTACACCCTGCTGTGCTGGTGTAGCTGAAGTTAACCTGCTCGACGAACCCCCATGAAGTTGAGGGCCAGGGTTCTTGGGCAGGTCCTGCTTGAGGAACACTATATTCCTGAGGCGATGTCCTCTGCGAGGCAGGACTCCTCTGTCCCTGCAGACACTTTAAGCAGTATCTCACGAGTCATGGATTCTGCAGGCTGGTGAGGCAGTGGCTTTCTTTGTGGGAAAGAACGGCTCCAGCGATGGCGTGGATGCGTTTGTGACGTCTGCCCTGAATGCTGGCTTTGGCAGCGGTGGGGAGGCAGCTCAGATTGAGGTTCTCCAGAGGATCTTCCAGGTGTGCATGCAAAGGACCTCGCTTGCACGCTGACTCAAGCATGCAAGGTGTAAGACCCGCAATCATCTCTCCACGTGGTGTGTTATTTTAGTTCTGCTAGTGCTTAGAGTAGGGGGGACAGCCATCATGACGCATATGACATCAGTATAGGGGGATCTATGGACTATGCTCAAGGGGTGAGGAGCGATGTGTGCGGCACAGGAGCGGCCAGTGAGGGCGGATGCCTTGTTGGGCTCAGCAGACAAGGTGACAGGGCTGGCCGCCCTGTCCGACTCCGCCGACTACCTGGCTGAGGTCATAGCGCGCAGCGGCGCCATGGACGTGAGCGCTATCGGCAGCAGCTCGCGCCCGTCGAGCCCCTCCAGGAATCAGAGCACCAACAGAGTCAGCGGCATGCTCACGCTTGGCATGTCGCACCTCATGGACCGGTGAGTGCAGGCCTGCAACGGCCTGAACTGGCATGCGGGGTGTCTAGCATGGTGGTAGCATGTCAGCCATCACGGAGCCCCTCACATGAATGCACAGCTGCACCCCATGGTAACGCTCTCATAGTGGCCATCTGCACATGTCAAGGCTTGTGCATGCGGGATGTAGGCGCAATGCCGTCTACCAGCCGATGGGCTGCTGAAGGCCGTCAGCTGCATGTGCAGGTATCGGTCTTTGGCCGGCCATTCCTTGAGGGCGCTGCGCCTTGATCTGGAGTTGGCAGTGCTACACTACCTCCAAGATCTCCCCAGCAACAAGTGGGCTTGTGAGGAGGAGGAAGCCACAGAGGTATTGCCCCTATTATACTCTCAGCTCTTCCTCAATCCTGAAGCCGGGGCAAAGCTCTTCAGCCGTGATCTCACTCTTAGCTGCAGAAGCACTGACATCTGTCTCTATGTCACTGCATGATTTCCTTGAATGCCAAGTTTGCTTGAGTGATTTTTCATGATGTCAGGGTTTGCTTCAAGGGAGCTTTGTGGGCTGAGGGCCTCAGCTGTGACTGCAGGTCGATGAGTGCGCCGGAGCGCTGATTCGAGCAGCGTCCAGGGCAGAGGAGGACTTGGCGCCGCTGCTGCCCGCCAGGAAGCGCGCATACCTCTTCACCTGCCTGGGCTTTGCAGCCGCCCGGACCATCATGTGGCTCCTGCCTGAGATAGAGGTGTGCTTCCAACACTTGTGCAGGACTCATGCAACATGTAAGCATAAGCTCGGCATACATCAGTGTACATGCTTCTGTGAGGAAAAGGCTCTGCATCACTGAGATGCCCCATGCCATACCGCTCACATCTGTGGCTTCTTCTTCAGTTGTCAGCACGGATGGCGTGTCACATGTCTGCTGCTCGCTGTGTCAAAAGGCCACCTTCTGCAGGTCCATATCATGCTGCGACGCTCAAGGAAGGGGTGACGGGTGTCCATCTTGTTTGAGTAGGATGTCCAATTGCCTGAGCAGAGCGTGAAGTGTAGAGGCCAGCATCTGCAGGTGCATATGATGCTGCGCCGTCCTAAGAAGGAACGGCGGTCATCCATCTTGTTTAGTAAGGTGTATGAGGGCCTGTGCAGAGCATGAACCAGCACGGCATAGCGCGCATGTGCCGGCTGCTGGCGGTGGTGCAGCCGGCGCTGAGCTCGCTGGGCGCGGCCGGGGCAGCCTTCCGTCCGGAGTCTGCCCGGGCCTTCGAGAAGGCCCGCGCCTACTACAGCCTCCTGACGCTCCCCGCGGACGGCCTGATCAAAGCCGCTGCGGAGAAACCAAAGCGCTTCACTAGCGCGGAATACATGGCGCTTCTGCAGGTGAGCGCATAGTCATATCTACAGCTGTTAGTCCACCACTGCGTCCCAGCAATGGGTGCCAGCGTGTTCACGTATGAGCAGACTGCATGCACATGTGCGAGTGCAGCTCCTGTCAGGGTGGGCAAGGGAACTACAAGGATGGTCCTAGGAACGAAGAGATTGTGCCGGCATGTCTGTGGCAGCATGTGGTGAGAGATGCAGCTGGTGGGCGCAGGTGGACTATGCAGGCAGAGAGGTGACTGGAGATCACCTATCCCAGCTCTCAAAGATAGTTGGGGCAAAAGACCCGAAGGGCCGCTCGCTGTTTGCCTCAGCAGCCAGCATGCCGTTTGTCAGTACCGCAAGCATGAAGCACTAGCGGAGTAAGAGGCAGCTTGCTGACAGGTGTAGAAGTTGATGAGTGTCCTCAGACGCTGTTACCCGCGAGTATGGGCCAGAGGCGTCAAGGATAAGTCATGGCGGGGTGAACCCATGTTGTACAATGTCATGCATGATGGCAGGACAAGTTGAAGCGGTTGTGTAGACTAGAATTCTCGTTTGAACAAAGCCCTAGATGCACAGGCGCGTGTGCATCAGAAATATGTGTGTAAGGGTTGCGCCTCAAACACTTCCTGGGGTGCAGATGTTCGAATGCATTCACATGCTTGTGCTGTTCTCTAGAATCCAGATCTGAAGGGACCCTGATTTGCAACTTGCTAGGCATACACCAGCAGTAAGTCACCAAATGAGGGTGAGTGAGGCCGGAACACACCGCAGAGGGCGTTATGTGGTCAGTGCCCTGCCAAAGTTGATTCCCAGTCTCCCTTTGATGCTGAAGTTGAGCAGCTCAAGCTTACTCATTGTCATACAGTGATCAGCTTCAGTATATAAAGAAGCTGGCTAAGCCAGAACGGCGCGAATCGGCAGTGTGGGCATATCGGGAAGAGATGAAGGAACGCAAAGGGCAGAACACATTTGGGAGCTCTATTGGATCCTTTCATCAGCTCTCTTACCGTGAAAGGCGTCTGAGTGTCGGCGTCTGCCTGCAAGGGTTAGCGATGACGATAGCGCTGCTCTTTGATAGCACCGCTGTGATCTAGAGAATATATCGTCTGCATCATATGTGGCAGGAGAGCAAGGGCAAGCGCGGGCATTGGAGGCACGAGGGGCTGCTAGCTCTTGCTCTGACCTTTGTCATCCTCTTCTTCGTTAGTCTCCAATTAAATGGGCGCTCTGGGACACGAAGACGCGCCACTATCTCAGTGTCGAGACAGCCACAGACAAGGGATGAGGCAAGCGACGGACTTTCAAGGTCATGTCATGCCCTGCCATGCCGTGCATTACTGTCATTCAGATCTGTGTCTCAGTCTGGATGTCGGGACCTTGTCCAGGTGCTGGTCTCCTATTCTTACTTCGAGAAGGATGAGGGCCAAAGGGAGAACTTTGAGTACTTCATCCTGGAGGGGCTGGGCTTGAATGGGGTGCGCACAAGGATGCCGGCAGCAACGGACTTCAGCATTGTGGTCAATGGAGACGAGTGCAGCCCTTGCACTGCCCTGAGCCCCTACCTCAATGCACTGGACATCTCTCTGGAGGGAGTGTCTGCAGCCTGGGGCAGCCCGCGCATCACTGTACTGCACCGAGTGGAGAATTTTGGCATGGACATCGCTGCACACAATGTGAGCGAAAGGAGACCCCTGCCCACCATCACTGAATCTTGTACTGTGTTCTGCCAAATCATGCTATTGCTCTGACACTTGACAGCTTGTGGCCTGAAAGCACTCCCATCTCAAGGCGGTACCTGCATGAGACTGCAGGCATGAGTGCAATCAACGGGCTTGTTGCGTGCAGGTGACTCTGTCGCATCTGCAGAGCACAAACAGGCTGCGCGCCTACAAGTATTTCGTCTTCCTGAACAGCTCAGTGAGGGGACCATTCTTTCCATCATGGCTGACACCCATGATGCCTACCTGGCGCTGGCCAGATGCATTTGTGAGCAGGCTGAGCGGGGACGTGAAGCTGGTGTCAAGCTCCATAGTCTGCCTGCCAGCCATAGACCCTGGCGGCTATGGCCCCAAGGTGAGAAGCTGTTGCTCTCCCAGTAACGGCTGTAGCTCACTGACGCCCTTTCTGCCCCAGAAGCCGGACCAGTGCCAGCCGTTAGACGTAGCATGCCTACACCTTCATCCAGATTGCAGAGTGCGTGGTGCCGGCCCTGGCCCAAATGTCAGAAACTGTGAATATGGTGGTGATATAGCTTACTTGAGCATGCACGGCGCCCAGTGGGAGTGCCCGACCTAGCTGGCATGAGCCGTAGGTGTACATGCCCCATGCAATCGCACATCTAACCTCAGTGAGGCTTCATGTGTGCAGGCTGAGTCCTGGGCTTTTGCCTTGGACTCACAAGGCCTTGAACTGATGATGGAGAAGGGAATCTTCTGGACGAGGACGTGCAAGGTCTGCCATGGGGATGAAGGCATTGTGGTTGCCAGCGAGTACGGCATGTCCAAGGCCATTCTGGAAGCCAGCTTCAATCTCGCAACCCTGATGTCCAGGTGGGCCAGGCTGTACCCTTCCTAAGCCCAACTGCCCACATGTGTATGTAAGCATGAGTGACTCTGACAGGCACCCGTAGCGGAGCATCTTCTGACCTGTGCACCTCCAGGCAGGGTGTATGTTCTTCAAGTGACATCAGACTAGGAGCCTAATGCCTTGCATGCACACCCACGAGCACATGAGTCTAGCCCAGTCTGCATTATGTAGCGCCCAGAGACATTGTCCTAAGCTCTGAAGGTGTCCAAGCATAGTGCTCACTGCAATGTGCTATCCCAGGTATGCTTTGGACACAGACTGGAGGGATCAGAAAAACTGGGACTGCAATGACAACGTGCATCCATCCCGGCATGGCACGTACGGGGGCATCAGCATGCACCCCTACGAGACCATGTTTGTGAAGGAGAGCTGGCATGTGGGGGAGCCCTTCCTGTCCCGCTACACGCAGTGGCAGAGGGAGCACAGCGTTGGCAGGGCTGGAACGGAGGGGACCTTCAATGAGGACATGTACTTCTACGCCATGTGCAATGAGGGGCGCAGACCGCAGCGCACGCAAGATCTCTTTGTGCCCCAGAATTTGACGTGTACTGGAAGTGACCAATGAGCCCCATACTTGAACACATGCTTTTACTGTTTTAACATGCCAGAACCCTAGACAGCACTTTTGACAGAGGAAGGGACTTGAGCTGAAGTCAGTCATAGCCTGGTGAGAAATTGTGGCCCCCTACCCACGTCAGCCTATCAGCCATTGCTGCGATGATTTGGCGAGTCTGAGGCTCGCGTCCTAGGATTGCCTTTAGGAAAGCTTGCTATGCCAGGCCACCCCAGCATGCTCACTTCGTACTCTGTGGGCACGTATTCCCCAGATCCAGGCTGCCTCAGCTTCGTGCACAGCTTGTCGAGGGAGGGCTTGCTGGCGCCCTTGCACAGACTGGCGGCCATACCCTCCAAGGCTTTCACAGCTCCCCCCAGCTTCTCGCGCATGGCGGCAGTGGCAAAGCCCCTCCAGCCACGCCCTCTGGCGACTGAGCTCTCCGCATCATCCATGCGCTTGAAGATTGCATACAGCAGCATCTTCCTGTCCGACACGTCCTTGGCAATCTTGTTGCCTCCCCTCCAGCGCAGCTTCTTCCCGCCTCCCACGCCTCGGAGCCTCTCCTCTAGCTCCAGAAGAGGCAGAATTCGCCGACCAGCGTCTTTGTCCATCAGGATGCCGCTGACGCCATCATCAAACAGCTCTGTGAGGGTGCCCTCTGCACGACAGCGCCGCTCATTGAGTGCTATTTTCTGTGCATGCACTTCCACATATCCACAGGTTCGCTGCAGGCGCACGTCTGTGCACAGTGCAGGGCCTGCGCGCATGTAGGCTTTCCGCTTTCAGTGAGTGTGCATCATTCTCGTTGGGGACCAAGGTAACTGTACATGTCCCCAGGTGAGCCTGCCAGTCATTGTGGGAGAGCTGAAGGCGCACTTGTGATGGTCTTGATCGCCCCCTGCCATTCTTGCCACGGCTGCTGCGCCAGATCAGGCGCCTGAGGTGCGGCAGCCGGCTCCGCGGCAGGTGTTGTGCTCGCGGCAGGCGGGTGCTGAGGCGCTGCTGACGCTACGCTGCTGGTGTGCTGAGCTGTCATGGTTGCTACCCGCTGGGTTTGCCTCTGGGCCTCCCATCTCAGCTGCTGGCGCCGTCGCGCTCGCTTGGCCTTTGTGTGCGGCAATGCCACGCTCGCATGCAGAGGGGGCTGTTGCACTGCGCCGGGACGTTGCAGCTGCTGCACGCCACCTCCGTGCTGACTCTGCAGCAGGGTTAAGAGCATGGCGTGTATTTGCTGATTTTGCTGTGCAAGCTGCTCGATTTGCCTGCTGACTGCAGAGACGCCTTCTTGCAGTTGTTTCATCCCAGACTCCAGAGCCTTCACTTGCTGCAGCAGAGCCTGGAGTGTAGCACCCTGCAAGGTACAGATTGTTGGTCACACAACCGAAGGGCACGTACTCTTCGTTCCAAGGCTGATGCATTGACCCTGGCACAGAAACTCTCATTAATCTCCTTGTCACATGTATCTGTAAGGTATGTCAGGCACACGGATGGGCCCCCAACAGTGCCCCACAAGCATCTCTAGTGCCTCCTGCGTGCACCTGGGCTTGTACCTGGGATGCAATGCCAGAAGAAGCAGCCGCATGTCCGGGCGGCTTTTGTGTCAGCGACAACAGCAGAGCTGCGTCGGCTTGCACTGCAGTGTGCCCTGCTCCCGGAGCTTTCCTGTCTCTGCGGCCCACAGCAACATCTCCTGTCTCCTCCGCACCCACATCAGCGGGATCGCCTATCAGCTCTGCAGTGAGCTCTTGCAGGCCCGCGGGGACTGCTTTGCATGCTCTCTTCTTGCGCGGCGCCTCCAGAGGAGGGGCGTCAACTGCATCACCAGCAGTAGCCACATTTCAGGTGTCAGCACAAGACTGCAATGCCAGTGCATATCAGGCCTGGGTAAGCCGCATATCAAAGTCCCTCAGAAACGGTGCCAGGTGCAGCAATACTCCAGGAGCCAACTCCTCGTGATAATGAACCACACAGATATCTCTGGCAAGACTACACGCTTACCTGCCGAAGAGGTGCCACGTTTGGGTGGATGCAAGCTGACAGGCTGCTTCCTGAGATCTGATAGGAAGGTGAGCAGCCTGTATCGCTCTACTCTCTCCCTAACGTCATTGGCAAAGGCCTCCTTGCACCGGGCACTGTACAGCTCCAGGTCATTAGCCTCGACCTGATCCTCTGCCAGCTGACGCTGATGAAGTCTCAGAAAGTCGGCTGCCACTTTATCATATGTGAAGTCCAAGCCCAGGCCACAACACAGAGCAGGACTCACAGGAGGGGAGGCGCCAATGGTGGGTGCTGTAAGGAATTAGGTATATAGCCAGTGGAGGGGCATTGGCTGGCCAAGCACTAGCTGAAGCAGGTGAGGGCTCACCTTCGCATGTAGGTATGCCAGGCCAAAGGTCAGATGGCAAGCGTTCAGTGACCGGGTCAGACCCTTGTGCTTGAGGGTCCAGTTGTAGCCTGAATTGGGCTTTATCCTTCTTGGGAAAATATTCCGCTGATTGATCCAGTCAGACACAGCTGCATTGCAAGCCACATTGTGTATACCATGATAATGACTGCACTTTCAATGTCCAGCTGTAGACTCTGCTCACCATGTCGCTCCCTTAGCTAATTTTCTAATGGTATTGGTTGCGGGTATTACCTCTTCTCTGTATGCCCTCCCGCTTTGCAAAATCTTTGAGCTCTGCAAGCACACATGCCTCACATGCTTGGTCTATTGGGGGCACGATCCTGCAAGGCGCATCACTGGGACATATGCCGCAGCAAGCAGGTGCGTGCACAATGAGAAGGAGAGCTATGCTGACCTTGTTCTGTAGGCAATACTGCTCCTCCCTCAACGCCGCCCCACACTTTCCTGCTTCTCCTCTGCTGGTCGGTCTGTGCGTCTGGCGCCTGCATGACCTCCTGAACAGGGGATTCCTGAGGAGTTACCCAGGCTGGCATACCGCCTTTGACCCCTGCATCAAGAGTAGGCCATAACACAGGCATGGCGCTCTCACGCTCAACAAGGATGCTCACCTTGCAGCTGCCCAAACCCTAGCTCCGATCTCAATTTGAATCTGCCGAGGGTTTTGACAATGGGCACTGCGATAGCAGAGCATCGGCTTCATTGCTGCTTCATTGGTCAACATGAGACCGAGAAGAAGCATATACACTGCCGCCGAAGACCCTGTCAGTGCTTTTCATGCTCACCTGGACGCGCCTGTCATTTCAGCTTTGCAAAGTGTTGTTTTTGTTTCTCATTCTGCGATGCTCTAATGCAACAAAGGGGCGTGCTCATACACACCCTACCGGGGCGCCAACCTCAAACACGGTGCAACAGGTCCGCAGGAGCTGTAGTATGGTAGATGAGCATATGCACAGAGAGGCTGCCCTTGTGAGCTGCGATCTAGTAGGGATGGCATTTGCCAGACAGAACTCAGATACGAGTACGTTTCGCAGGCATGGAGGGCATTTTGCTCATCGTCAGCTCGTAATTGTACTCAAAGCATTGCCCCTCCGCAAACGGCTTACATCATTAGTCTCCCAGAAGACTCTGCCAAAAGAAAGCACCTAGAGCGGAGCCTTCAAGGCATCGGTCTGTCGGCAGAAGTGGTTGATGCAATCCCGTCAGATCAGGTAGCGGCGATTTGCCATGAAGCAGCCAAATGCACTCGCACCCCTGGATGTATATAGCAAGATGCCCTGCTCTTGTCGTCTGATATGTGACCCGTCAGTAAGTCTGACTGCATATAATTACATATGTATTCCAGCACTGGTCACTTCAATGCTCGCGGACCTTGCCTAGTAAGCCTGCAATTCATTGGACAAGGGTCATTCCTGTAAGGACTCCGTGTTAGCGCCCACCAGACAAGCACCATGGCAGATTGTGCGCATGCAGCTGGGCAGTGCGCACGACTACCTGGAGTGCAAGCCGGCTCACGGAGCCTACGACTGCCAGGCCGGTCTGACCAGGTCCCACATTGAGGCGTGGAAGCGATTGGCCAAGAGTGGAGAGCCTGCTGCATGGATCTTCGAGTATGAGCAGCCTTCTATCTTTGATGTGGACCCTTCTAGTCTTCTGCTGAAGTGGTGACATCATGCCAGTTGCATGTGCTTGTGTACTTGACAGCTAAGATACTCCCCTGAGAAGTGACGGCTTATGCGCTTCTCACACTGTCTGCTGCAAGGCCTTACATTGCATACATCGCGCTGAGTCGTGTGGGCAGGCGCAAAGCACAGCCATGTGGCAGGGGAAGCCTGTGTATGATGTGCAGGGATGATGCTGTATTCCACGACAGCTTCCTGACCCTTTTTCCAGAGTACTGGCAGAGAGTTCCAAAGGACTTCCAGTTTGTGTTTCTTGGGCATGTCTACTGGGGCTCTGTGTGGGACGATGCAGTTGTGCATCATGGGCCCCGAACAAGTCCCTGGTCAGTCCACATTTCCCTTCCGACATTGTGTGAAGGCGGCATGGCTGCATCCTCATAGAGTCATGATCAGCATCTCGCCTTCCCTGGCGCTGCAAGCAGAATGTGATGCAAAGTCCCAGTGTTCCAGACACTGGATATCATTGCCTGCCTGGCTTACTCACTCCAGCTGCATGCCAGAGGAGAGTGCTTGCTGATCCAGGTCTGTTGGGCAGGCAGTGCTGAGCTGCATTGCCACGTAAGCATTCCACCACATAAGTGCTGTCCCGTCGAAGCGCAGCGGCAGGTATACTATGCAGGGGGACACATGCCTACATCATCAGTGCGGAAACAGCGGAGAGGCTCGCGCTGTTGGGGACCCACATGATCGAGCGGGCGCGGCGGCACGCCTTCCAGAGAGCGTCCTCCTGGCAGCTGGATGGCCATGGTGAGCACCCCTTCAGACATCGCTGTCCTACTCTCAAGTTCCGCTCCCTCAATGCCTTTCAGTGCATGATTCCGGCTCAGCACAAGACCTAGGTGCAGGGTCAGGACTGCATAAGGAGGAAGGTACCTCTGGAAGAGTGCCGGATCAGTTCATGGATGCTGCACATGCATGGAATGAATTGCTTCATTGTGGTGTTTACAGCTGTGAGTTTGTGTGCATTGAGAGATGAACAGAGTGGGAAGAAGAGGCTACATGCACTGCTGAGAGAACGCGGTCCCCTCTAGGGTCACATTGCTGCGCCTTGCCTCAGAGCCCAGTGTCTGGCATGCAGACATCAAGATCGACCACTTCATCAAGGTGTACTATGACAGCCTGCTGCCCGAGCGCCAGCGAGTCAAATGGGCGGTGTTTGAGTCTCCTACTGGGCAGCCATGGTCCTACGGTGGCGTGACAGCCGCGCACAGCAACGACTGCAACTGCAAGTGCAGCGACATCGAGCAGTGCCTCAGGGACGGCAAGTCGCCGCTCATCTGGCCGAACGGCCTCGTCGCGCAGCACAACTGCTCGAGCGCCGTCGAGCGCCTGTCAACGTGGGAGAAGGTGCGAGCCTGCCCTGCATGCCTTCCCCAGATTCTTCCATCTGCCAGAGACATCTGTGCGCTCCTGCTGTTCACCACATAGCTAATAACGTATGCAGTCTGCTGTTATTGTTGTGGACACATGTAAAAAGGTTCTGGTGGTTTTCACCTGCTTGCACAGGTAGGCAATTTGAACACATCTTCCGGCCAGATGTGTGGGCTGGGCATAGGAACGAAGCAGTAGAGTCAACAGCTGATGCTTGCTGACATGCACTACAGGCCATGTGCGGTGATTTGACATAGACTATGGAATGCAGGGGATCAGGGATGTGTCTGCTTCCCGCCTATGCAGTAGCATAAAGACAGGTCGATCGGAGAATCTGGACATGCCGCATCTGCCTCTGCTAATGAATGTGCTGAAGCCTGTTCCTGCTACAAGTAGTTCAGGATTGAAAGGAAGCAGCTAATAGCACTGAGTACTAGCGATGGCGGCTTCATGATTATTGCCCTCTGGGTGTGTGTAAAGCCTGAAGGCATGTACTTCACTGGACATCCAGAGCCCTATTGTTGGCAAGTATCACTACTTGGAGAATTTGCTCCTCTGACCATCGTCGCACATCATCCTCACTTCATCTACAGCTTTGCTTGCAACTGAGACAGCTTGTACAGTCATACATCAGTATGCTGTCATCAGCAGCGTACGACAATATTGGAGACTTCCTCATGAAGTGGTGAGGACTTTGTAGGCAACAGCCTGAACTTGCACGTTCTCCTTTACGCTGAACTGCACGGGCAAGATGGCCGGGCACCCAGTCGCAGCAGCCGCCTGCTGCAGCAATGAGCAGCTCGAGCTTGCCCTGCACGGCACAAACATTGCACGTTATTATCTAAAAGCACCCACCCAACTCAGGTCGCCCTGGAAACACCTTGATGTGTTGGGCACTCCAGGTGCGTGGTACAAAGCAGTCCTGGGGCAAGACCTTGTTTGGTGCATTCACAGCATTGCATTGTGCTGCCTGCATATCCTCAAGCTCCCAAGGCCCAGCCTTATCCTTATCTTGACTCTCTCAGTAAGCTCAGCATGCCAGTATGCCAAAGTTCTCGAGAGCGCATTTCTGGAGTCCATTGACGCCCCAAGCCTTCTGGCTACAATGACACTTTCGGCAATCTCTGAGGCGCAATTGTGAGCTGCAGACGTCACCTGACCGGTGGCAGCACATCTACTGAGAGGGGGCCCAAGTAGGCGGGATCCCATTCCAGCTGCAGCTGGAAGGTTGATGTGGAGTTGGCCCTGTAGTCATACAGCGCCACGCTGGAGTTAGCGGGCCCCGCCACCTCGAAGCAGTCCCCACACACCGCCACACTCTGCAGACGTAATTGCACAGGATCCTACACAACCTTCTCAGATGATCTCAGTGACGGCTGATGCAACATTCAGGCCGACGGCATGTTGGTACACACTGCAGTCATAATTCTAGAGGGTCTGCCACTACCTGCTGAGATGACCCTGATGGTCGCCGATGCGGTTTGTAGCCCATGCGTAGGTGGGAAAATCTACCTTCTGGCAGACCATGATGAAGGTTGCTGTGTGCTTTGATGTCACGAGGCCCTCCCCGCCGCAGAAGGCCATGTCCACAGAGTACAGCTCACACAGAGGCGTGCACCTGCGAGCGCAGCAGCAAGCATTGCAAGTGCAAGTAGCCACTGCCTTGAGTATGACAGCATGCGCTTGATCTGCTGACAGCACGAGCATCAGGCCTGTGTCCATTTAGCGGGTCAACCTGCATGCAGGCTTTGACAGTTGAATGTGGCCAAGCACAGACTTCTGTAGCGCAAGCTCTTGATTGCAGGAGTGATGTGGGGTATTGTGCTACATTCACCCTGGTGCCGGAGCTGGTGCTGGAACCAGGATGGGCGCAGGTGCTGCAGCCAAGACAGGCGCGGGCGCCGGAGCCAGAACAGGCGTGGGCGCTGGAACCTCAACGGGCATGGGCGCAGGAGCCTGGACAGGCGTGGGCGCCGGTGCCAAGACAGGCGCGGGCACAGGAGCCAGGACAGGCGCTGGCACTGGCGCCTGGACGGGTGTAGGTGCTGGAGCCAAGACAGGTGTGGGCACGGGTGCAGGCACAACGTGCGGCGGCGGCGGCGGGGGGGACCCCTTCTTGGTGAGGAAGACGTCCTTGACAGCTGTCGGATGCGGGGTGGGTGTGGGGGTGGGCGTGGCTGTTGGGCGGGGCGGGGGCGGGGCGCTCACAACCTGCATGGGCGCACCACCCTCATTTTCACAACAGTAGTGCACAAGGAAGCCTCTCGGTGGGCTATGATGGAGGCCCTGGAAGTGGCAGCAAGTGTCTGCATGTCACACTCCTTCCAGGTTTGAGTCGGCGTTCTCAATGCATACACGCATGATGGAGAGCGCTTTCAATGTTATCAGGCTCATGGACAAATTGACCCCTCCTTGAGTAATACATCTCACAAAGTGCACACACCACTGGAGCAGGAGCGGGCGCGTCCACAACGAGCGGCGGCAGCGCTGCGGGCGCTTCGCTAACCAGCGGCGTCGGCGCGGGCGCCAGAACCGGCGGGATGGCGCTGCAGCCGGTGTTGCGGAACTTGCAGCAGTCCAGCGGGGCCATGCAGCCGGGAGCGCCGGAGGATCCTGTGCAGCACGAGCCCTGGCCCTGCACACAGACGCAGGAATACTATTTCTGCCTGGCAGAGGAGAGGTGCTCATATTTGCTTGGGTGCTCTGCTCGTTCCTGGCAGACCTCTACACACACCCCTACACGCCCCAGGTTGCCCCTGTGCCTACCCACAAACAACCTTGCACATGCACAAGCAGCAACACTGATGTGCAGGGATCTAATGCTCTTTTTGGCATCAACAGCTCACCGCCAGCCTTATGCCTTGCAGCTCAGTAGATTCCTTTTGAGGCTTGTGCCTGGAAGGAGAGAGTCTGCAGGTGGGGCACAGGCCCTGAAAGGCCTGCGTGGGTCTCACCCAGACCCTCAGAGGTGGCGTTCGCTTGACAGACTCACCTTCCAGAGGATCTGGTTGGAGGGCACCCCGCTGTTGAAGACGGTCTCGACCTGCGCAGCGTCAATCACGAAGAACTTGAAGACGCTGGTCTGGTCCAGCGGGCTCTTGCTGTAGCGCAGCTCCACCCCATGCCAGCCTGCCACAGCACAGCTTTGTACAAGATACTCAAGATAGGCCTTCCCTTCACACTGTCACAGGGGATACTATGTTCCATCACGAGGGGATATTATGTTCCATCACACTTTGCAGTCCACCCACTTTATGAGGCCACAGTAGTGACAGCTCAACAAAGTCCCTCTTGAGGAGGCTCAAAAGGGTAGTACTTGCACGGATGCCTCAGGCTGCAAAGTGAGCTGTAGGCTAGGCAAGAACGTGTGGAATGTGCATCAAGCTGGTGGTGCTGACATGCAAGAGCACCGCATGGAGACATTCTGTGTGTGAGCTGAAGCTTGCCCAATCAATAATTTAAGCACATGCTGCACGATTGAGGTGACTCAGGGGATGTCTGTGGCGGGTGTACATACCAGGGGCGAGAGGGATTGGCACGCAGTACTGCTTGAATCCAGCAGGCAGGGTGGTGTCAGACTCAGACGAGTAGTATGAGTTGCCTGCATGTCATAATTGCAAGTTTAAAGTCGCATGCCTGCATCTGACTGTTCTGGTTAGGAGTGTGTGTGTGAGCAGTAGGCCACCGAGATGCATTATGACGCACTATGGGTGTAAGGACACACCGTCAATGATCATCTCAGCAGAGTCATCATGCTGCAGGCAGACCAAGTGGTAGTCTGAGGCTGCAGGAAAGATCTGAGGTGTCTCGCCGAGCACCCCTGCAGCAGATATCAAGGTATCAGTCATGAGATGAGAGCAATGCACTGCTGTCTACCAGCCCAGGGTTCTCAAGTCCTGAGGCTCAATACCCCCTCAGAGGGTAGTGCAGTGAATATGCCAGCCGCATTCTGCTTACCCGTGAGGAATCAGGTAGAGCCGTGACAGAGACATGAACACAGGAGCGTCTGCAAGAGGCATGAGCGCACCGTCCTCAGGGCGAGTCACCAGGAACTGCCCCACCATGCGCACGCCGTAGGCATCCACGAACGAGCCCACAGGCAGCGCAGGGTAGCCCGGCCATGATGCATTGACCGTCTTGTGATTTGGACAGTCGCAGCTGCATGGCATAAAACCTCTCATCAGGGAATCAGCAGGCTGAGCATTGTGCGTAGCGGCTGTGAGTCACTGTATTGGCACCGCAGAGTGCAGGCACAGCGTCTGCACCGTGAGGACAGTCGCTCTAATGCTCATATGACTGATGACCCCTGGGTTGCCTAAGAAAGCATCAAGGGCGCTGAGAAAACAGCATACCGCTCAAAGGTGGGGTCGGTCATGTCAAATTGGCCTTTGCCCATGCTCTGGCCGTAGAAAGCTGTTGACAGGCCAGTGCTGTAGCCTGGGTCTTCCCCAAGGCATGGATTGGGGTTCAGGGCCGGAGTTGCCGAGCTGGAGGGTGGAGGGGTGTAGCCCGCAGGTAGGGGAATGCCTGCCTGGGCTGCATATGAGGCGTCCGCTGTTGTGTCAGCCGACAGACCCCCCTGCAGACTCGCAACCTGCGCGACAAAATGAGTGTATCACATTCTGGCTCCCCTGACAACGCCTTCCGTCCGGTGAAGCCTAGTCCAGATGCCCTCTCTAAACACAAGAGGCATAAGGTAATGCAATCACGAAGGAAGACATCGTTCCATGATTGGCAAGGTGGTGATTATCCTTGAGCCTCAAGGATGGCTCTCTGCAGGACTGCGGGATGCTGAGGGGCCAGCCGTACCTGCACAGTGTTTGCGCCAAGGCAGCCTGTCTCGCTGTTGAACGCCACCTCGCTCAGCACGCTGCCCTGCGCGCTGACGATGTTGATGACGTACAGTGTCCCTGTTTTGCAGGCCTCCGCCTGCGCAGCATCTGTAGTTGCTGAGAGTCAATTCAGTTTGCAGAAGCAGGTGGCCAGTGAGAGAGCGCAATGGTGTAAGCTACCGGGCTCCACAAGCAAAAGCTTGTCCTCGCGCTCCATAGGATTGCATGCTCTGCCACTCTCTCAGTATGCAAATTTTTGACAGAGTTGTCCCCGTGCTGCTTGTTGGAGGGAGAGCTTCATTCCAGCCACTGCTTGTGCCGCTTTTACTCTAGGCAACTTCTGCAATATATCCTGATAAACAGAAGATAGTTCAAGCAACGCTTGTGGTGCCCGCCTGCTACAGCATGAGTATGGGTTTTAATTTGAGCACTGTCCCGGATGAGTGCGACATCACTGCACGCACATGGAGGCGCACGACACAGCAGGACTCTTGCACACCTTAGTTCCGCTGGGCATTGGGAGGGACGAGGTCTGCCCGCCAGATGTCACGTTCAGGGAGCCTCCGCCATACACCACCGAAGTCCCGCTGCTGCCAGGAATGCTCAGGGGCACGCCTGTAGCATGACCGGCTCTCTTACTGGACATGTCATGAAAGGAACAACCGCCATGGGCTGGTTCTGTGGAGGTGCACATGCATGCTGTGGGATGTTCCTCTAGACACAATGCAGGCAGGCCTCTCCTCGCCTTACAGATGCAAGATTGCAGAGGCGTGGCCTTACGGTGGAATGCTGAGTGGTGCAAAACACACAGTTGCACTGACTGAACTTAGGCATTTGGCAGGATCTGGCTGCAAGTATTGGCCTAAGGATGCACGTAACAGGGACAATGACATGCTAGCAGCATGCATGCCGCCCTTTGGGAGACGGTAGCCGTGGACTCTGGCGGCCAGGTCAAACTTTGAAAGGGCTCGCCGAACTTTATGAGGTACAAGGCAACCAAATCTCACCTCGCGTAAAAGCAACGGTTGTTTTTGGGTTACACCGCATGGTCCCCTTCGGGGCCTGCGGGTACAGCCAGGCGACGAATGACGTCGATGATGCCTGGTGCTCGCTAATGGGCTGCATGCTCTTGATGCTCAGGCTCTGGACGGAGGTCGTCGTATGCACCGGACAGGTGACCAGTAGGTTGTCGGCAGTGGACGCAGCCTGTGCATGACAAACTGAGCTCTTGAGTACTTGCAATCACTCTCATCTGCTACATTAAAGATGTTGTAGACTACCTGGCGGCCTTCTTATGCGCACAGTAAACTAAACAATTTCCTCCGTACACTTGGCGTTATGCATGGCAGTATGCGGTTACATTAACTTGCATCCTCCTGACCAAGTATGTACCAGTACCATGAGCAGTAATGGATAGAGTTCATGTCGCACCCCAACGACGGTGTGCAGGCTCCCGCTTGTCTGCAGAACCAATAGCAGCACTGCCGCAACGGAGCTCCATCTATGTCGCGTCATATACATGGCTCTGTTAAGCTGCATGCGTTGCTGCAGCCAATAGATGTTGCCTACAGATGCAGGGAAAATGAGGACAGAGGCCGCACTTTGTACGATGAGCCTATGTCCCAATGCTTGCAAGTCATGAAGGTGACTAAAGGTAGTAAGGATCTGGCCCCATGTAAGCCTGCACAGGTTCCCTATCATTTGAAGGTGAAGGTATTATCTCTATCACAGATCCAAGGAAAGGTACCGCGTTCACAATTGCGCCTAAACATCACGTCTTCAAGTCCCTTCAAAACCTGGAGCATCTGCGTCGTGTAAGCTGTTAGGAGAGACTTGTGGACACTGGACTCGTTGCAAAAGACATCAGCATTAGCATGCTCAAACCAGGGGAGCATATGAGCAGGACTGAAACAATGTTAGCCGTGCCATTGCCGCGTGTACACTGAAAGTCACAGCCCTGACTCCCAGCCTAGGCCTTTGGGTCTGGGCAAGGGCACGGCTGTGCAGAGCAGCAGTGCCCAATGAAATGATAGCGTTACAGACCCTTCGACCTCTGCCAGCTGCGCACATGCACACCCACATGGATGCGCTGACGCGCTGACGATCACTGATGGCAGGCATGCCGGCATGTTGACGCACAGACACACCTAGCCTGGTCCGCACCGGGTTTCCTAGATCCTGCAGCGCGCAACACACGCTGCGACGCCTGCCGGCTCAGCACAGCTGAGCTTCTCCAGGCTCTAGGCCTTGACCTTGGACTTGAGGTCGATGACCTTCTCCCAGGTGAAGTCTGAGATGGGCTCGCGGCCGAAGTGGCCGTACGCTGCAGTCTTCTTGTACCTGGGGCGGTAGAGGTCCAGGTTGCGGCCGATCATTCCTGCGGAAAGTGCATGACTCCCTCAGAGTCTAGAACTGCAGATGTGCCCCATATGTGCTCCCGGTCACAGGAACTCCTCGAGGCTCAGCATACTTCTCGTTTACCCGCAACACTTCAGAGGCCAAAAGCTGCCAGAATGTGTGGAGCAACAGGGGAGCCTATGAGGGCCATTATCCCAGGCATTGAGAAGGGTGCAGCCTACAGCGCTGTCCATGATGCACCTCATGGTACAGCACACTTTTGATGTAACAGCATCAGAAGGAACAGGCCCCCCAAGCCATGCAAGAGCTGCCAAGGACGACAGATGATCTGACCATAAAGGAGACGAGGACTGATTGTTTCATGCAATGTAGCACATGCTTACCAGGGCGGAAGTCGAAGTTCTTGAGGACAGCCTGGAGGATCTCCTTGTCGGGGATGTTGCCTGTGCCGTAGGTGTCCACGTGCACGGACAGGGGCTGTGCCACACCAATGGCATATGACACCTGCATCATCAAATTGCAGGAGCTCAGCCTACTGCAGGCACTCATATTACTGAGCTCACTCTAAGTGCCATCATGGTCATGCTGTCCGATGCAATGTTTTCTGACATGGCTATCCTGTTCTTGTACCACTTTATTCCAACTTTCAGCAAGAACAGGATAGCTCCAGACAGCTGTCCATACTGGAGACCTGTCCACAAGACAGGTGCCTACAGAAATCTTCATCTAGGACAGTAGTGTGCTATGCTACACAGGGCAGAAGGCAAAGAGAAGATGCCTAAGCTACACACCAGATTTACCCAGGCTTGAGTATGCCTTGGAGTCTATGCTGTGCATGCTATCCCAACATCATGCAATTGAGCTGCAGACTGATTGCATGGTGACTATGCTGGCACCCGTGGTTGAGGCTGCTAGACTCCCGCGTGTATGCCCTATGGCCCTAGGCTACAGGTTGCCTCCCTTGTAATCTAATGATAGCTGGCCCCCGTGATTGAGGCTGCTAGACTCCCACGTGCATGCCCTATGGCCCCTGGCCTACGGGTTGCCTCCCTTGTAATGATGATAAAACTGACCTGCACAAGGGCACGGCGGGCCAGGCCGGAGCCAACGATAGACTTGGCAGCCTGGCGGGCGATGTAGGCGCCCGAGCGGTCCACCTTGGTGGGGTCCTTGCCGGAGAAGGCGCCGCCTCCGTGCGCGCCCCACCCGCCGTAGGTGTCGATGATGATCTTGCGCCCGGTCAGGCCGGCGTCGCCGTGAGGTCCGCCGATCACGAAGCGGCCTGCATGCATTTGGCGGCGCTCATAGCAGCCCGTACTGAGGCCTTCACCCCTGACGCCTTCCCTCAAGTTCAGATTGCTATATTCCAGGTTGCAAGGGAGGACTGAGCTGTGGTAGGGAGCGCCAATAGAGGCTACAGCACGTACTCAGGCGCAAGCGCTCTGAAAACTGATTTGGTCACCCGCACCACGCACATGCTGCGCATAGGACCGCATCATAACATGCAGCTGCCACAGCAGCGTGCAAGCGCAGGATCCGGTAGAATCTTGGGAGTCTAAACAGGCAGCCTACATCTGACGCCAGGCGGGCAGCACCTGAGGTGCTACAAAGAGACGCTGCCTCTGTTTCAATCCCTCCCCCATGTTCATTTTCCCTTCTCAAGTATCGACTATCATGACGAGCTAATCAATTTCTTGGGGCAGCACCTGAGGGGTTGAGGTGGAAGATGGTCTTGTCGTCCATGTACTTGGACGGCACGACGGGCTTGATGACGTACTCCATGAGGTCGGCGTGGATCTTGTCGTTGGTGACGTCTGGGGAGTGCTGCGTGGAGATGAGGATGGTGTGCACGCGGATGGGGATCATGGCTCCGCCCTCCTTCTTGTACTCAATGGTCACCTGCGTCTTGCCGTCCGGCCGCAACCACGGCACGCTGCCATCCTTCCTCACCTGCAACACCACATTTGCACCTCAGAAAACCTGAGTGCAGAATCATGACGGACTTGCTGTCCCAGGGTTGCCATGTCATACATTGTGCAGCCCTGCCGGTCAGGACATGCATTTGGATGAAGTAACCGCTGCGGACAGGAGAGCATTTCTTGAACAGCGCCTAGCAGGCGCAGACAAATCAGGTGCTGATATATGGTTCTGGCCGGCTGCCAATGCCAAGTGATCCTCGGCACCTCTCTGCAGGTATCCATAGCCAGGCAGCAAGCTTGTGGCAATGCGAAGAAGATTGGGAAGGCCTACCTGTGTGAGCTTGTAGCCGATGCGGGTGGCCAGGACATGGGTGAGGGGCATGAGCTCCTCTGTCTCGTCTGTGGCATACCCAAACATGTGCCCCTGGTCGCCAGCTCCAATCTCCTCCAGAGTCTTGGTTCCCAGGCCGTGCACGCCCTGGCCAATGTCTGGTGACTGCTCCTCAAGGTGCACCAGCACCTGCATGAAACCCGATTGAGTCAGCATGCAGAGCATATCTTGCAGTACATGACATGCTGTGCCAGTAATGAAGACCAGGACACACAGGCAGCCGGGTTTTGTATTGAGCGACAGCCGCAGGCTCTCCCAGCACAGCCCACTTGAAAATGTCCAAAGATCCTCCAAGCATTGACAATCCTGGTGGCAGGATTGCCAGGCCTAGACTCATGAGACATCATGGAATTGGACTGGTTAGCATGCAGAGAGGACCAGAGCATGTGCAGGGCTAGCAAGAGCTACGCTAGCAGAGGGCATGACTGACCTTGCACTTGTCAGCATCCAGGCCGACATCATCTGAGATGAATCCAATCTCTCTGCAGGTGTCCCTGACCACCTTCTCGTAGTCAACCTTTGCGCTGGTTGTGATCTCGCCAAAGACCATCACCATGTTGGTCTTTGTGGCAGTCTCACAGGCCACCTGCAGCAGTGCAATGCTCACAATGCAGATTATTGCCATGCAAATGCAGGGGGCCTGAACCTCTGAGACAAAGATTGGGAGGGCACGATTGCACTGATATCTGAAGGGCTGAGGGGAAATGTCATCATATCATAAGGGTACTTTGTGATCGCGAATGGCTCCAGGGTGCATCAAGGCTCAGACGGCAGACTCTGGCAATATCGAGGTCACCTTTGCGTAGGGGTCCTGGGCAAGGCAAGCATCCAAAACGGCATCAGAGACCTGCGATCATTCACGGAGTCAGTCTCCGGCCTGGGTGGAGCACAGATGGGTTCTTCCGGATACTCAAAATATTGCCTCATCTTTTATCAAGCGTCCTTTATATACTGCTGATCATGGCTAACACGTTACCTGGTCAGCTAGCTTATCGGGATGTCCCTCATTGACGGACTCGGATGTGAAGAGGAAGGTGTCCATCTCCTCAGCCATCTGCAACACCAGATGGTAGATGAGATCAGGACTTCAAAAGCTCTGCTGTTGGCTCACTAATGGTTCACAATGCATGGCATGACGTGATGTGCGACGATATAGCCTCACCTTGGGCAATCTACAGAGCGTTCGATGGGGTGAAAACGTGCCGCCGAAATGGCGCAGCTCTCGCGTGCGCCCTGGCAAAGATGCCCGCCCGAACCACGCGGCCGGCGGCGTTGTCACCCTATTAACATTCCAGAGGTTTAACGAGGTGCTGGAGCCGGGAGGACCGTGGAGATGATAGCGCAAGCCTTTATTTGCGATTGGAGAGAGTTAGGAGAGGTATCGGTTGTGCAAGCTCGGAGAGTCATGGAGCTGATGATGATTAGTACAGTCGCCAGTGACGTCGACACCTGCTGCAGCTGCAATTGTATGCTTATCTTTGTACTAAGGCTTTACATCATGGGGGCTGATGCCAGCCAATAAGCTCCTGTCCGTATAAGCTGCTGACGTGAGGGCTACGATAGCTCACATAGGCTGATCAGCCTCTCTAATCCATATCACATTTGCGAGATCCCACTATCCTGTTCATTATACACCTTCAAGAGTTCACTAGTATATACAGTGGCTTCTGGACGAGAGGATCAAAAGCTGGTCACAGGAGTTCCTTATGTACTGTCTGTGGAACACTGAACACATGAAGCTGAGACTTCTCAGAGCCCAGCTGCTGAAGGGAGGCTGACTTACAGGCCTAAGTCAGTTTCTGCTTGATCTCGCTGCGGGGCACCCTGTGGTAGCGCACGGCCCACACCGTCATAAACACTGCAAACACCAGCCCTGCAGTGCCCCACGCCAGCAGCACCGAGCTAGGCCAGGGCTTGGGGAACATGCCCCGGCCAAACTTGATGCAGACCAGGGTCTCGGCCACCGCGACAGCCGTCGCCAGCCAGGCGAAGGGCCCCAGCTTGTTGAAGATGTCCGTCTCCTCGCTCGCAATGAAGGTGTAGTACTCCTTCGTGGCGGGCAGCGCCAGCATGGCCAGCAGCAGCAGCCGGTAGGTGTTCAGGGGATTCAGCGGCGGTATCCACAGCACATACTTCAGAAAGAATGCATTCACCTGCGTTGACACAGCAGACTCAGCGCTCTGAACGCAACTGAGGTGCGCTACCATTGCACCCCTGCAACTGCTGGTATGCAGACTGGCATCACATGATGAGCAGGCCACTGAGCTACTCACTGCCATGTTTCCAGGCAGGTCGCAGAGGGATCATATATCACTAAGCCAGATCAGCTGAATAGCCATGTGACGTATCTCAAAGCTAGATGAGGGTGCAGCCCACAAGCCAGATCAAAACCTCTGAAACAGCATGGCTGTCAGGCACAGGAAACAGTCCTGCTGGCTCACCTCCATCAGAAGGATCAGGACTATGGGGAAGAGGCACTGGATGCAGCGCAAGGGGGATGACGTCAGCCGCCAGTCAAAGTCGTCCCAGGAGTGCGGGGAGAACTGCAGGACGGAGCGCTTGGCTTTGCCTATCACCGTCTTTTGCTCGCTTAGGCCCGACCAGTCATAGTTCCGAGAGCCGAAGTAGCGCACCGTCATCATTCCAGTCAGGATGCCTGCACCCCATCTCTACCGCTTACTACCTTCCCGGCGCTCTCACATACATTGTGATTATCATATAAACGTCCCACATGACATATGTCAGGCATGCCTGATGGTCAAGATGTCAGATCAGGTCAGATCAGGGTACATTTCTTCCAGCCACACCAGGCTGATCAGGTGTTCGACCCTCCATGGATGGGTTCATCTTGTGCAAGCAAGCACTGATGGATTGGCAACATCAATCAAGGTCTCTTGCCACATGCATGACATGTGCTCACCTATGAAGTTGCAGACAGCAACGTCCAGAATCCAGCTGTCCCACCAGCACTCATTGAAGTTGGGCAGCATGTGCTGGAATGTCAGCTCCATGAACTCAAACCCAATGGACAGCACCCACAGCAGCGCATAATCCCGGATGATCAGCGCCTGCGAACTTATGTGTCATGTCAGCACTCCCAAAAGGTGACCAGCACTCACAATCTGTCATGTCAGCACTCCCGGAATTTGACCAGCACTCCCAATCTATCCTGTCAGCACTTCCAGAACTGGAGCAGTAGTCCCAGTCTATCCTGTCAGCACTCCCAGAAGTTGACCAGCACTCCCGACCTGTCATGTCAACTCCCAGAGGGTGACCAACATGCTCCAGTGCCAGGTGCAACAGTGTGACAATGTTGGCGCGAGGCTGCTGCAGGGAGTAGGTCCTCACCTTTGCCCACCAGCCCACAGTGTGGGCGACTACAAACTCATCAAACAGGGTGGCCTTGATGACTGCCCAGTTGACGCCCTGCCCCTCTATGTAGAGCCTGCAATCTGCTCCATACGCCCTCTCCCCCAGGTCTACCCCAAGCTCTGGATACAGGTGCTGCAAGGGCAGCCGTCTTACATCAGTCTAGAGTGGTGGAAGGGAGTCAAGCATGACCAATGACTGTCAATTCATTTTGCAGTAGGCACTCCCAAGCAGCATGTGCTCAAAAGCAGGTGGCGCACTTTTGTCTAGTTCTGTGCTGCAGGACGTTGGGGAGCGGGATGACATCTACGGAGGCCTACAGAGTCTCCTGCTGCGGGTTCAAGGGGTAAGCATGGGACAATCTAAAAAGGCCCACAATGAGGGTTGCTCCAGGGTAAAGGTCTGGTAGGCTGCGGTACCGGCAAGTGCTATACCTTGAGCAGCAGGCGCGCATCATCCGCATTCTGGAAGAGCAGGAAGACGAGCGCCAGCATGTACAGGATGACGACGCCATGAATGATCCTCCAGACTGCCGGATGGGGCCGCACCATACATGTCGAAGGCCCTTGCAGGAAAGAGTACCCTGCATGAGAGCGACAAGCTCGGCTGCTTGACAGTGGCTAACAACGTCCACACCCAGTGTCTGAAACAGCTTGGCGGTGAACAGGGGTGACAGACAGGCTGTGAGTGCTGCTTGTGAGTACAGTAAGAACGGAGTGCTGTGTCTCAAAATTGCTATCTCAGTCACTCACCCAGGAAGACGATGCATATAGCGCTTATTCCATGCTTGATATTGTAGTATGCAGCCTGATGGGCTTGCAGGGGGTCTACTGTCTTCACCGGGGGATCCAGAGCTCTGCTGTAATATATGAGAAGCAATACACCTGCGGGTATCGAGCGGTTTTGAAAGGCTTCCACCGCCCCCTTACAATTCTGCAGTGTTGCTGAAAAGGCCAGTGAACGTACGAGTCGTACCCAGCAGCAGCCCTGTCACGGTGTGTGGGGTGTACAGAAACTTGGTGGTGGGGTCTATGTCTTCTAGTGCGGGATGGATGGTGTCCTGGCTGGGCTGTCGCGATGCACTTGTCCGTCTCGATGGCCCAGTCTCTAAGCTGTCCGCAGGGTCCTGGGCATCATTGAGGGCCATGCCGGTCCTTGAGTCATACAACCGTGCACAATGATGTGCGTGAGCCCATGTCTGAGCGGCATTTGCGCCAGAAATGTACAGTCTTAATCGGGCATGTGGACCTGGGCAGAAGTGGGAAGGCAGGGGCAAAATGGGCAGCGCATGTCCATTGAGTGGGCTTAGTAACAGCTGACTAATCTCCCAGAGCGATACTGCCTCATGCCCGCAACTGCCATCAATCTTGTACAATTGTGTGAACGACAGAGCTTCAAGCCATTGAATGGGCTGCAGATCCGTTCCGGACCTCACAGCACTCACTCAGTCTGTACTCCAGGCGTCGACGTCACCTGCTTTGTGTTTCAGCTTGCTTCTTGTTCTGCTGTGTCTTTAAGTCTTGCTTACTTGGAGGACAGAAGAATGTCCTAATCGTCGTTGAGGATGCAAGCGGACTCACAGAAAGCAGCGCATATATCTGGGACAACAGAGCCAGTTGTCCAGCAGAGCAAGAACCGCTCAGCTCAACTGCACATCGATGTCGAGGTCCGCTCTGAGCTCCCATTGCTAGTCTGCCAATGCTCATTCCGTCTGCACACTCCGGAGATATTGCACACCCTACCTGTCGCTATCTTCTTTGAATTCCGGCGCTTGCACTAGACCAGAGACTGCGGTGCTTTACCTGTCAGTGTGCCTTCAGGCGCTCTCTGCAGCAGCACAGGACGATAGGGACAGAGTGTGTATCATCGGAGCAGGGAAATCAGGCCTCATAGCATGCAAAGTGCTGCACCAGAGAGGGGTGGCCTTTGATTGCTTCGAGACAGGCTCACAGGTGCGTTCTCCGGTTCATAGGGCGTGCAAGTCATGCTGTGGCCCAGAGCACCATTCAGTCAAAGGTTACGCTGCAGTGCTTACCAATATTTAGACTCCTGGTCTCCTGGTACATCAGCCAGGGTGCAATCAAGACAAGCTGCATGTGTGTGTGCAGATTGGGGGTCTGTGGGTACTCAACAATGACAGTGGGCGCTCTGCATGCTACGACTCGCTATGCATCAATACCTCAAAGCTCATGACCAGATTCCATGACTTCCCCATGCCAGAGCACTATCCCATGTACTGCACACACCAGCAGGTAAGCTCAAATCACACACACCAACTGCCTGTGACCCCTTTGTGAGACTGCGCTCGCAGCAACTTCAGACCGCACATGCTAATTGAGCGCATGCAGGATCAGACAGCTACCGTCTCAAAATCTGTCACGTGCTGCAGATCCTTGAGTACTTGGAAGCATACACGCAGCACTTTGGCTTTGGGAAGAGCATCATATTCCGGACAGAGGTCCTCAGTGTGGTGCCATCTCCCACAGGCAGATTCACTGTGTTGACAAAGGTATCCTACCCTCCAGCAACCGCCTCTCCAGCAAACAGACAATGTATGCCTGCAGTGCGTCACAGTGTCGTTTAAGACCGTGATGTTGACATGTCTCCTTCAAGTGTCCTAATAGGGCGCCCGTAAAGAGGTGAATTGCTCCATTTGTAAAGGTCAAGGAAGCTGCCAGTCTTTGGCTTTCCAATGTGGTATCGAGTTCTGACACAGTATCAATTTTTGATGCAGGATCTAGACACAGGTGAGGTGTTGACGAGGCAGTACGGCTCAGTCATCAATGCATGCGGGCACCACTGGGACCCCTTGTGGCCTGAGCTGAAGGGCGACTACAAGGGCGAGCTGTCGCACGCGCATGCCTACAGGTCGCCCAAGCCCTTTGAGGGGAAACGGGTCTGCATCATCGGGGGTGGCAACTCAGGTACCACTTGCTTGCCCCGTCAACTTTCGGCATCCCCCGACTTCTTGTTCTTAGATCAGCTCTTGATTACTGGTGCTGCAATTTCACACTGTCGATGGGTGTATCCTCAGCGGTGCTGTCTAATGTTCTTGCTGAAGGGCTTCATATGCTGTGGCATACAGAGGTCAAGTGTCAAATTTTGCAAGCTCCTGCCACCCAGCAGGCATCTGGCGCGCTCACAGGCATGTCTGTTGATTGCAGGGATGGACATTGCGAGCGAGGTGGCGCAGAGCGGAGCGACCCGGACGCTGCTGTCCTGCAGGCGGCCGGTGCACGTGGTGCCACGCTACATCTTCGGGAAGCCGGCCGACGCGCAGCTGAAGCCCTGGTACAGCCCCTGCACCTCCCGCGCTGTTAGCTTCTCATGCAATCGTCGGAAGGAAAGCAGTGCAGACATCACAAGCTGCAAAGCCCTAGGCGCCTGCTGCAGGCTTTAGGATATGGTCCCGGATTTTTTACAAGGTGATGCAGAGCATGCAACCAATCAGGGCCAAGCAAGAGGTTTCAGCCGCTGTATTACATGGCAGTCCAGACTCGAGAAGGGATCTGCTGGACCTCCTCCTGATGAAGCTTGCACTGCATGAGAGAAGCTTCTGCAGGCTTGCATACACAGACATCTGCCTGCAGGCTGGGAGTGACCGCACCAAGAAGGATCCTGGAGTTTGGGGTGACCGTCATGATCAGGCTCTCGCGAGGCAGCCAGAAGAGCTTCAATTTCCCGCCCCCAAAGTTCGGCCTTCTACGGGTGAGCCCTTGTTGCCGGAAGCTCCACAGTGCATTAAACCCACAGCTGCTATTCGTCTACAAGCTTCTTCTTGCTACGCTCAGCCATTGCATGAATACATCAGCAGGCGGAGATGTGGTATGCAACCCTGCGGCTGGTGTCTCATGTCAGCATTCAGCCTGAGCTCACCGCCTCATGCTCGGGTGAGAGGGTCTGATCGACACAAGCTTCATGAACAGCAAGCCGGTATTCACGAAGAGCTTAAGTCTATCAGCTACCTGCGCTGCTCAGATGCATCCTACAGTGGCCTGAGATCTTGGGACATTATGGAGCTGAATGGTGGGGACTGCGATCGCCGCATGCTCACACTAGGCTTTCTGATGGGACATGGCACATGGCAGGGCTCAGAGTCGAGGCCTCCAATCGCTGTTGCTGTGCGCAGGTGCATCCAACGGTGAATCCAGGCTCTGGAGACATCCTGCAGCTGATACGGGATAAGAAGGTGCTTGCCAAGCCCGGCATCGAGCGCGTCGACGGCCTCACGGTGCACTTCACAGACGGGAGCTCCGAGGACGTGGATGCCATCATCTGCGCCACAGGTGAGCTGCTCGTCTGTTGTAGGGAGCCAGTTGTAGCGCCCTGCACCAATCCGCTCTTGAACTCCCTGGCAGTCCGGGTTTAGTGGAACACAAGGCCTGTCAAGGAGTGGTTCAATTGAATATCAGATGGCTCATGAAATCCAGACCAGGAGCATGCATGCCAAATCTGGCATCTGCGATTGGACTGGGAAAGGCCCTCTGAGTGCTGCAGGCGGTACAAATGGCGGCATGCGAGGATCTCACGATCGAGATCTGCTGTGCAGGCTACAATGTGAAGTGCCCCTTTCTTCCGACAGACATCCGCGTCCTGAAGGACGGGAAGCCGGAGCTCATGCACCTGGTGGTCCACCCCGGGCTGCCGGGTGCGTACTTCCTGGGCTTCGTGCAGGCGCACGGCCCCATGATACCCTGCGTGGAGAGCCAGGTGCCCTATGTGGCTGATCTCATCCAGGCGCGACTCCTTTAAACCCCTCCGCATCAGACCTTCGCCGCATTCATGAATCGAGCAAGTCTGCCTCTGTTTTGTAGAAGGCTCGCTGCGCCCCGGCTATCAGCTGGAGATGTCCATCCTGTCGTGGGGAGGCCTTTGGGAGCCTAGGAAAATCCTCCCAGCTCTGTAGCAGAAGGGGCTGCAGATGTGCAGCGCAAGTGGCTATTCTGGCCTGGAAACCCAGAAGGACGGACCTCTTCCATATTTGCTGCCCTTTGTGTAGAAGGCTCTGCTTCCAGCTGTGGACTGGAGATGACAGCAAAATGACGGCGGAGCAGCCAGAGCAGTCAAATCATGACGCATGCATGCTGCAGGGGGTCACCGAGCTGCCATCAGAGGAAGACATGTGGGCGCAAATCGCCAGGCAGCACATGTTCAACCGCCGCAGCTTCACCCAAGTCAAGCGCCACGCTCTTATGGTAAGTGCTGCTTAAGTTCCTCGCCCTTTTGGTACACATGCGCCATGCCCAACCTCTGCCCAGACAGGACATTGTGTGCCATGCGGCGCATACAGGAGAGGCCATTATGCGGAGATGCATCTGGGAGGCTGCTCTTTGGGCAGCATCAGCTTTGCCAGGTTTTGACTGGAACAGGATGGGTTGAGGTGTTACCAAAGACCTTGGCGTGGCGCAGGTGGAGTTCCACCGGTATTTGCTGCAGCTGCGGCTGGCGCGCTGCCCTAAGGGCAAGGGCTGGCTGGGCAGGAAGGTGTGGAAGGCCAAGACCTTTCTTGACTTCTGCTCCGGCAACACCTGCTGAGAGCCAGCAACCGCCTGAGCTGCGCAATCCCTCAGTCATATCGGATCTAATGAACTCAAGCAAGGAACAGACACCTCTGCCATGCCACCTGCTGCCTAGTGCCAGCAAGACAGGGCATGAGTTTAGCGCAGAGCATGCATAGGGAAGCAGCTCTGGTCAGTCTGGCAGGCGCCGTGCCTAGGAGGTGTGCGCAGATGGACACGAAAAGCCCTACAGTACAGGCCTGACACGGGCTGATGATAGCTGGCAACCCATCACGCAACAGCGCAGAAGCAAGAGCAGCACTACGCCGACATCAGCAGTGCACAGCCTGTGCAGCAGGCTGAAGTGGCGAACAATCAGACAGCGGCAATAGCATCTGGACAGCTGCAACAGCATGCGCCTGCCAGTTTATGGGCCGGGGGAATCTAGACAAATCACACCAGGATAGGCAACAAGTAGGGACAGGGCCATGAACACTTTGAATGCAACGGAACTTTGGCAAGTGTTGACTGTCGTCCTTTTATCCAACTCAAAGTCCACTGCAAGTGCAGCTGGAAGAACTGTCCCACACCAGATTCGCAGCAAGCCCAGTGCTTGCGCAGCATGCCCATACGGCAACATCCTTCTTCTACAAGTTGCCTATGCAAGCTCTAAAAGCTTGCTGAGCAGTCACATGCACGTGGACCCGGTTTGTGGCAAAGTACAGGGCTCTTGTGAGGCTGCTCCGTGTCTGGCCTCCAAGGTTCTGATATGAGTCGACACACGCAAGTGCTTGAATAGCGCTTTGTCCATGCTGTGAAAGCTTATTGGCGCTGTCATGACTGCTAGTGCTTTCAGAGCTTGCCTGGTCTCCCAAGTGCCTGTAGCAGGCTGCGTGCTCGGCACAAGTGCTTAGGAAGCACTTCGCTTGTGTTCATCACATTTGGGACTTCTGCAGGGGAGCAAGTGGGATGCCTTCAAGTAACATGCACACTGATCAAAGGAGGGCAGTGGAAACTTCCTCCCATCTGTGATGCTTTGCTTTGCCGCTTTGCTGCAAGCTCCTGTTCGCAGACAGATCCACTGCCATTTGTGGTTCAGAGAGGGTCCTGGCAAGTTGTCTATCTCCTGGCAGCAGTTGACAGAGTCACTCGAGGATGAGAGGAGGTTGACTGCCCATGTTCTCCCAAGTGGCAATATACCTGAAAGCGCGCGCATATGCACTGCTACCTGCATGCGAGGAGAGGTGACTGGAATTTTAACATGGTGTTTCTTGCTTTGTACTCGAGTCTAAAGGCCCCTGCCACAGCGTGCTTCTAGGGTATGCTATTGTATTTTTCAATGGGTTGGATGAAGTAGTGTATGTCGTGTAAAGCAATGACACAGAAACTGCGGGCAGTAGTCTGGCATGCTGGGTGGCGGCAGTGCCCATCACAAATTGGAATGACCAAGTTCAATATCCTACATATCCAGGTATGGGGTGCTCTCCCAGCTGGAGCCTTGAAGTTTCCGAGTATTTGCTTTCTGTACTCAAGATAATCCGCCGGCCTGGCATAGCTGCTGTGGGGACAAGACATGTACAACATTTAACATGAAAAGGATATCAAGAGCACGTCTGGATCTATCCAAACTCAACCGTCTAAGGGGACACACCGCAGGTAGAATTGCATTCTAGGCCTGGGTGTGTGACGTCTCCCTGTCCGCCAACCGATGTTGGATCCTCACCAATAAGACCTCGAGGAGCCCCATCATTTCACACACTGAGCATTTCCATGTCTTGATAGTCCCATGTGTGTACACACAGACTCGACACAAATGATTGTGTCACTAACAGTACTTGTGCACCAGGTCAGGTGCCATAAAAGGCTAAGGTGCTGTCGCAGTCCTCAGCAGTTGGCACAGGCCATAAGTAAAAGGTGCCAGCAGTCAGCACCTGTAGTGTCAGCCGGTATGTTTAAAATGTGCTCCACAGTGGGGCAGGCATTGCGAGCAGCTCACGCCTTTGCCCATACAAAGCTTTCCCTTGCCACCTTCCAAGACCTCGCTCTGCCATGCCACCTCATGCGGCGGCAAGTGTCTCAGACCAATGAGAAGGTTCCAATCTGGACCAGGATCAATCTAGGGACCCTCTGGTGTCAACATCAGCTGCAGGCCCATACCTGCAGCACTACCACATGCTGACCAGCCTCGCCTCAAGAACAAGGCAATTTTCCAGGAGCAGAGTGTCTGCTGAGATGAAGCTTCAGCACACTGATGGTGGCGCAATATCTCACCAGCAGACTGAGCATCATCCAACAGGCACATGGACTGATGTCATGACCACGGCTGAGTGGACAGTGCCCCACCACACGCACCCATACAGAGAAGACTGCTTGCGGCAAAGGGCGCATATACATGTAGCTCCACACAATCTCAACTGCCTTCAGCGCATCACATCTACGCATTGTGTGGTACTGTACTTCGCATCCACCATGCCTCCAGCAAAGGAATGTGCCTAGGATTGTACCTCACGCAAGACAGGGGTCCCCAGGATTGAATGCATTCCACTAGCTACACTTGACGTCCGCACTACCCTGCGAGGCACCAGAAGCACCAAAATTGTGATCTTGTCGCCACTGTGCGAATGCTGCGTCGGTGTGTCGAGTAAAGCCTCGGGCGGCTGTGAAGAGATTGGGCCTGTGCCGAAGGCATGTCAGCATTCGGCAGGAGTCTCAAGGACGACAGGACGACTCTAAGCGAAGCCAAGCTGTCGTCTTCTAGCCAGAGCAGTAAGCCAGACAAACGCCAATGGGCTCCAGTGGTGCTGTCCCCCAGATATCATATGACATCTGCTTCCTCCCCTCAGCTTGCAGCTCATGGAGGCCCCACATGTCATGACGACTAAACCCGGGACACCATGAATTGCTTGGAGGTATGAATGACATGCACACAGATGGAGGAATTCTAGATAAATTGACTAGACTATGCACAGCAGGCTCAGCTGCAAATGTGATTGCAGTTTACAGTACCCCACAGGACAGAGATGCATACGCTGACAGGTTCTTGTACAGCACCCCGACAAAAAATTCTGCCAGCCAGTAATCCAGGAGAGGCGACCTCCCTTGTGCCAGTGCAAGGGCAATGCCCCTATATCGAATCCCACTTCAGTGCGACGACATTCAATTGATGGGTCTTGGCATGGGAATGCCAGAGAATCCTCTTCCACTTCTGCAGTAATCACAAGAATGCAGCTGCCAGAAGGGCCTCGGCCAATCACAGGGCTCACAGCTCGCCCTGGAAGGATGGCATAATCATCAGTATGGCATTCGAGCCTATGGCTTCAATGACCAGCCATTCAAGGCATTTTGAAAAGTGCTTGCTTTGATTGTGATTCTCCCAGCCCTGTGTCCAACAGTGGGGACCAAACACCAGCCGAGTACTTCTTGATCTACCTGTGGAGACACATACAGACCTGCAAAATGCCTTCCAACACCTTGCTGAGACCTGTGCCTGATGACTGAGTCACGTCTTTTGCGATTGGCAGATCTTGTTGATTGTTGATTGCTTGATGTTTTGAGAGCTGCTGGCTGATGACTCAGCCTTCTCAGGAGCAGCCGCTCTGGCAGCTGCCGGGTTGTGCTCTGTCGTTGGAAGATGCAGCATTCGCGGCGCTCTGGCGCAAGGTCAAGTAGCAGCGCCTGGCTCTCCGCTCCAGGTGAGCTGTGACGAGCGCCGGCAGCAGCATGAGCGCGCATGTGAGCGCGCCCTGAGCCCATGCGCCCGGCTGGCGCACCCTCAGCCGGAGCCGCAGCGCCAGCAGCGCCAGCGGCAGGTGCCAGCATGTGCGGATCTGCATCCAGAGGACCAATGATCTCCAGACCTTCAAGATGCTGATGCTCAAAGGAAGACGCTTCGCAGAGGCATGATATGCTCCTAGAACCTCACTGCCTACTATGCAAGCCTTACAGGGCAAGATAGCCCGCAGCAGGGCTTTGAAAAGCATGAGTAGGGCTCACGGCGACAATGCCTCTCACACGGACTTATGCGTACTGTAGAGCCTTTTGTAGGCGCCTTCGGGACAGTCAGGCAGAGAGCCTACCTGGAAGCCTATGGGCAGGTGCACCAGCTGCAAGACAGCTGCCATGACGTCTCCCAGAACGGCTCTTGGCCAGCCATGCGCCATATCAGCGCCGCGCTGTGCTTGCGCAGCATGCAGGCCGCAGAACAGGCCGCATGCCTGGCGGCCCAGGCGCTCTGCTATCATCACAGCCTCACGATGTCGCACATACCTGCAGCCGTGCAACAGATTTCATTTCCTCATTCAGCACACAACTCGGCCATTACTCTATGATGTGCTTGGGACATGTAAGCACACCCTCGCTTCGAGTTGTGCAGCCTTCCTTCTGCAACGCGTGATACAGATATGCTGACACAGAGGTTGCTCCTCACCAGTGTGGGCTGTACAGGGCTAGAACAGCTGGCATGGCTGTGCACAGAACATGCAGGATCCATGGCGCAGCTGAGGCGACGCTGCCCAGCACAGAGGCTGTCGATGCCAGCTGGAACGCAGCCAAGGCCGTCAGCAGGCATGAGAACAGCACGTCCACTGGCCAGCGAGCACCTACATCAGGAATGCCAAATGTCGGGCAGAGCGCGGTAATTTTGTGACACACCCACTTGCGGAATTGTGTCCCTAAATCATGCAGACTGACGACACCAGATTTCAACACTCCTTGGAGGACCAAAGGCATTGCTGCTGAGTATGTCAGTTTCCTAGGAGAAACCATGCTTTCTCCACGATTTTCAAAGGGGTGCAGGAGCCTGTGTTCAAGGGATTGTAGCCTGCCTGCGTGAAATTCCAGGAATTCCCTCTCCAATTGATCACTCTGAAAACAAAGGAGGTATTTGCGCCAATCCTTGTGCCAGGCCTCTCGCTGAAGGGCGTCCACATCATGTGGTGGCCCTGCATATAGCACTCCCAGTCAGCTGCTGGGTGTGGCATACCTACCGGCTCTTGAGCTTCACAGTACCCTGGGCTCTTTACCAATCACTGCCCAGGATAATTGCTGATACAACATGAACACAGAGAGCACAACATGCCATGTGGGGCCGTACCTTCTATGCCTGAAGGAAGCCTGGCAAGACTGGGAATGGTAGGGTTGCCCGCCAGTGTGAACACCAGCGAGGCAGCAACCATGCACAGAATGGTTGCGCTCGGCAGGAATAGGCTGCATGAGGCCACGATTGCGGCTGACATGACCCAGGGTTTCCAGCTGGATGTCGAGGGAAGCAGTGCCCGCCTCCTGGTGTCATCCTTGCTCGTGTCGCTGCTGGACCGGGACAAAGGAGGATCCTCGGCATATCCAGCTGCTGCGGAGCTGTTGCTGCGCTGCGTGTCAAAGGCACTGTCCCTCATCGGCAGCCGGTGCGACTCAACAGCTGCAGCCTGCTTGTAGAGCATACCCTCCTGAGCTGCTGAGGCCTGCCCATCAGCTGTTCTATTGCGTGCTGGGACAAACCACTCAATAGTGGGCAGTCTGTGCCGGTACGTGACGAGCTCGTCCTCCTCATGCATGTCTGCGCTGCGTGGCAACAGTTGGAATTCCACGCCAATTTCGGAGCCGGCAGCGCCGCAGGCTGCGTCGAAGGCGGATCTGAAGGTGTCATCCGGCAGGGAGAGGCTGCTTGCGCTCTCAAAGGGCAGCTTCCCTGGGGTGCAGTAGTCGGCCGGGCAGGCCGAGGCTGAACGGATGCGCCGCTCCCCGACCACGACGCTCAGGCGCTGGATTGTGCCGCAGGCGCTCTCGAAACCCGAGGGCGCGCCGGCGCTGCTGAATGCGGAGCCGAACGCTGAGCTGGCGCTGGCGCTGGCGCTGGCCTCTACCTTGGCTGTGCTCTCTTGGGCCAGATCGCGCATGCGGCTGCGCACGTCAGCCACTGCAGTTGCCTGACTCTCCGTCAGGTTGCCGGGGAAAGACGCCAGCGCTGCTTGAGCCTGCCTGAGTGCCTCCCATGAGGTTCTCTGCGTAGCTCTGGGCTCTTTTGGGCCGCTGCCAGCCAGGTCATTCTGTGCACTGAATGACTCCACAGCATCTGTACTTGTGGCAGCTTCTCTGCCAGAGGTCTGCTCTCTCTCGAGGCCAGACTTGCTCTGGCCGAAGACCGCAAATGAGAGGGATCCCGCTCGGTCCGCAACAGCTTCCTCGTCAGCCTGGCTCTCCAGGAAGCTCACGGGATCAGGGCCTGTAGAGGCTCGGCTGAGAGTGCTCTGCGCAATACCTTGCAGCATCTGCTCTGTTCTGCCTTGATCTGCTGCTGAGCCATCCTGCTGATCTGCAGTGCTTCCCCCAGCGCTGCCGCAATCTGCAGGGTTGACCGCACTAACAGGGCACACCACGCCGCAGGCAGCAGCTGCCAGGCAGGGCACCAGGGCAGCCCGCAGCTGCTCCCGCAGGTTGGTTGCACCATGCGGCACGCCGTCTGTGTCGGCAGACAGCGACTTCTGCATAAAGCGCTCCTCCAGCAGCGCCCTCTCGCTGATCGAGATGATGGGCGCAGTGGTGGCTGTTTCCGGCAAGCAGTCCGAGGTGAATGCGTGCATGGATCGGAGCTGCTCACGCAGCGCCGTGCTCCTCTCCCCGCTCGAGCTGTGAAAGTTGCACGAGTCCTCGTCGATGCAGAAGCTGCTGAAGGGCGTCGAGATGGTGGCCGGCTCTGCGTCTGACACGCAGCACAGCTGCCCGGCTGGCGTCACATCAGCTCCTGTGCCGTCCACTGTGTCGGGCTGGGGCAGCCATGCAAGTTGCGTGCTGGCCTCCTCAGACAGGTCTCCTGATGACGTGGCGCTCTCCTCCAGAGAGCTGCGGCTGACCTTGTCCGGGCTCCTGGGCTGATTGGTGGAGCTCATGGCAGCGCGCTCAGCAGGCGACAGCAGCAGGAAGACTGTCCCCGGATGCGCCTTGGAGGTACTGCAGTAGCAGAAGCCATTTCAGAACCTCACATACATGATAAGGTATCTGAAGGAGCACATGAGGTAGGTCAAGGTCCCTGTATGTCACAAGAGGTTTGCAGCATCATGGCTGGATTTGCTCAGAAGCTTGAAGATGAGAGTTGGTACCTGGATGCAACATCTGCAGGGGTCTGCCCGCTTGCATCCTTGAGGGTGGACCACAGACTGCCAGCTGCAGAGCATGATGGGTGGCGCAGGATGAGCCCGGCCATGCAGCCCTCATCGAGAAGCTGAGCAGCCAGATGCAGGGGCGTCTGGCCCAAGGCATCCGCCTCGCTCAAGCTCCATGTGTACCTGCAGTGAGTGCTGACCACTCAGCTGTTACATCACATTAATTTGAAGAGTCCACCACACTTCTGGCTGGATTTCCACAGACCTCAGACATTGAGGCATACGCCTGTATTGAGCATTGCACACAGAGCTTCTTTGGACAGAAAGTGACAGGAACCAGAACACATCACCCCCAGATTGCAAGCGGCAAAGTCAATCCCTGACATTCATGCCACCACATCCTTTGGCACCCCAATGACATGAAACAGACGGCGGCTAAAACCACAGGATATAGTGACATGGACGTCATTCATTGACACTGACACCTTAAAAAGCACAAAAAGCTTCTCAGAATATTACATGAATCCTTCACAAATGCTCACCCGTGCTTGTCCAGGTCCAGGAGAACTGTTGCCATGGATATGCTCCCTGAGCGGACTGCTGCATGAAGCAGTGTGGGCATATCATGGGGCATCAGCTTGGCAAGCCTCTTTATCAGGTCAGCCACGCTGCTGCAGCCTACTGCGGCAACATAGAGGGCCTGCACAGAGGAGAGTGATAGATGTCATTGTCCCAGACAACTATCAGCCGAGAAGGAGATGTCTGAACACTTGTGCTTACAGACCCGGGACAGCTGAAGTGAGCAGGTCCAATATCTTTGTAGCTATCCTTCTGGGGATGACACTGCGCCAGGTGGTACTAAACAGGAGTTCAGCTGTCACTACCTACAAAGCGCTAAGCTGAACATGACTCACACTGGGGAGCAAGCTGAGTTTCCTCACCTTTGAAGCCAGAGCTGCCCAGCCTCTGGCGCAAATGAAGGGCAGGTGCTTCCGTGCAAGGTGGGCCACGTGCTTCAGGCAGAGCTGGGCCTCTTGCAGGGCACATGGACTTGCAGGCTCTACATGCCCTGAGAGCAAGTCCGCATACTCCAGAACCAGGCCAACGTCTGACAGCAAGCGCGAGACGTCCTCCCACTTCCGGCTGCACAGACCACAGGAGCAGTCAGAATCATCACCACTATGAACACTGCAGGCCCTGCAGGCCAGCCTTGGGTGCGCGCAAGGCTGACCTTGCCTGCAGAGCACAACCAGTCCTGTATAGAGGTGACAAGCATGCATCTGCCTACAAGGCTGTCGCCATCAGAGCTACATTCAAAACAGGAACGGGACAGCATTGAAGAACCTTCAGAACACAATGGGCGTCACGAGGGCCATCGTGCACCACACCTGCCATCGGCAACTTCGGCTTCCAGCGTACGGAGCTCCTCCACGATGTCAGGATCCTCGCACAGCACCATGGGCAGTGCAGGGCTCATGAAGCCGTTGCACTCAGCTTCCAGCCAGGCCACGCCGCTGCCCTGAACCTCATCCAGGTTGACTATCACCTGCAGCACCACCCCTGTTGGGGATTACTGGGAGTATAAAGTCATCTGCAATGCTAGCCACCCTGCACCTCTGGCATTTGATGCATCAAAGGATCCATGCTAATGGTTGCCGGGATATGATTTGCAGCTGCAAAGGAGATTAGGGGTGCATGGCACCATGCAGAGGAGGGTATCGTCTTGAGGCATGTACAGCTAGAATCGGTTGAGCTGCTCTACTATCACCTGTCTGCAAGGGAGACAAGCCGCTGCAAAGCAGCTCAACAGATTCTCCACATTAGGTGTGGAAGCGTAGGGGGTACGACACACCTTGCGGCACTTGCTGCTTGAGATCGAAGAGGTGGTTCGCAGCTGCTTGTCTGCGATGAAGCTCCCCTTGTAGCGCACCAGCAGGCGCAGAGCCCCAAATCCCAGCGGGGGAGGCGTCTGCCTTGGGACACACAGAACAATGTCCCCCGGGGTTGCAGCGGCAAAGGGCGCTGCACAGGGGATGTCTGGGGTGCGCCTCTCCAGCTCCTGTGCATGGCACTCTTGTAGATCAAATCATAGAGCACTCCCAGGAGATTGCCATCGAGGATGGCAGGCACTGCTCTGACATTTAGCGGTCGCAGCTGCAATGTGTGGCAAGCTGTAACAAGCTCCCCACTGGTCATTCGCCTCCACCTGCCATGATACTGACTGCTTGCAAACACACATGAGGCGGCTGCAACAAGTGACCTGCAGAAAGATTCACCTCGCCATGCCATATGGAGCAGAGTGTGCCCTTGTACAGCAAGGCGGCATGCGTGGCAGTCTGCAGCAGGATCCGCCCGTGGCTCCACAGGGGGTTGCTGGCCACCAGCACATCTGCAGCCGTTGTTATGGTATCCACAGTGTCCATGTGATTGTCCTGCACCGGATGTGAACTCTCAGCCATCCAGCGTGAGGATAGAGGCCTCAAGTCATGTTGCTCATCTCATGAAGACAGAAAGCTTGGGCAGGATGTCTGGCAAGGCAGCTATGAGTGTCATTCCCTCCATCAGGAGGGATTAACACCAGGTCGACACGCATGCGATCCAATTTGCGGACCGGGTAAGAGGGTGTTGGGACGCACCCAGAAGGTCAGAGCATCCACCACTAGGTGAGTGCAGCCCGGGCGCACAGAGGCCTGCAGGCCCGGGGTGCTGCCCTCGCCGCCAAGCATGCGCTGCATGCCCTCGCGCAGGCTGGCGCCGGCCAGCTGCTGCGGGCCCGCGTCGCCCAGCTTGGCGGACAGGCGCATGCTCTGGAAGGCGGGCTCGCCGCGCGCGCTGTCGGTGCGCTGCAGCTCCGGCGGCCCGGCCTTGCCCGGCGCGCCCGCGATGGCCGGCCAGGCTGCCCGGGCAGCCTCCCGGCACACCTGCACCGATGCGGGTTGCTCGTCACTCATTGCAGCTGACAGACACAGGCGGTTGCTATACAGCATCTGATCCCATCCTGATGCAAGTTGATGTTCTGCATCATGCTACCAATGGCAGCGTCACTGGTCAAGGCTGACTGACCATCAAGGAATGTATGCAGAGGGACTCTAAGTGACCAAGCAAGACAAAAGCTTCATAGATACTACACAAATACCAAATTCCATTCTGGAATTGTCTGAGAAGCACTCTCCATCTCAGTAGTGTCACACTCGCCTCAAGGCACTGCTTCCCATGGTCAGGTGCAGGGAGCCAATGCCTTGAGGCCTGCAGAGTCACTGATGAGCAGTGCTGTCACAAGACAATGTCCCATGGTGTCCAATAGAGGTACAGTCCTGCTGAAGCTGCGCACACATTGAGTGGGACACAGAGTACAGACCGTGGGCATCTCCACCTTGACGCTGCCTTGTGGGGCGCCCAGGTCGGCTTCCACAACGGCCCGGCGCATTGGTGGCGGGAGCGGGATCTGCAACGCGCCGAGGACGGGCACGGCGCCCGTGGTGATGGGCGCGGGCGGCATGAACTCCGTGGAAAGTCCCGACGAGATGGGCACTGCGGCGGCGCGCTGCGGGAAGTTGTAGTAGCTGCTGGCCGAGTCGAAGCGGTACTGCCCGTGCAGCTGCTGCGGCGGCTCCCGCTGCGGCTGGCCCCCGCTGCGGCTGGGGCTTGTCGCCAGGCCGCCCTTGCTGACGCCACTCGTCTGCACAGCCATGTCATCCCCTCAGCTTGTCGGTTCAAGCAACAGCCCATGACCCGTTTCACGTAGGTGCCCTGTCTTGCTATGCTGAGGCCAGGCAGCCCTTCCTGACCCCACTCGTCTGCAGTACCAAGCTGTCCCATCAGCTTGCAAACCCACAACCAGTGACCCATGATTGGTTTTCCCGGCGAAGTCTGCCTTGAATATCATGCTGCGGCTTTCCAATCCATGTCGTGAAATCTCGTCATGTGTCCTCTGGGGATGAGGCAGAACAGTCGGCAGTGTAGTGGTAGGAGGAAGTTCTGACCTGTTGACTGGTGGAGGGCCACGAGGGCTGCTCGCTTGAAGGGACAGGGCTCATGGCGGAGCTGGCAGGGGATGCCAAGTAAGCAGCCCATGCACCGCTGGCACCCTCTGGCACGCTGTGAGTACCAGCAGACCTCCCAGGCTGAGCACCTGCACGCACTTGCCCGTCGGTCAGCACAGCTCTGGAAGTCTGTGCTCCTCCTGGGATCCAAGCATGCTCAGCAAATGGGCAGATAGCATCACAGAGAAGCGGGATTCAGCAAATGGGCAGACTCCGTGCGATTTTCTCTGTCGATGCACACTGGATTCAGCCACGCAGGATGCCTGGATTTGCCAGGACATGACAGGTCCCAGTAAGAGTGAAGGCCTACCTGTAGTGACAGTGCCACCTGTCACGATGGTGGAAGGGTTCCAGGGGCGCTGGGAGGCTTCGCGCAGGGCTTGCAGGTTGGTCAGGCTGGCGCTGCCAGCCCTGAGATATGCCGGGTGGCTTGTCTGGTGCTGAGGCTGCCTCTGTGGCAGACTCATTGCAGACCTTGCCAGATCCTGTGGAGGCGAGGACTGCAGGAGCCCACCCCTAGACATGCCGCCTGGGTTGAAGATGCCAAACATGTCCCCAAGCAGGGAAGCTCCTGGCGGACCTGCATGCCATAGGTTGATAGTTCGTCAGAGATCGAAGACCCACGACTAGCCGACGCAGCAGTGGAGACTCTCAACAAAAAACGCTCTCATGTATCAGCTGAGTAGGGCAGGAGGATCAATGCCTGTGATTTTATATGCCTGAAGTAGCTTTCAGTATAGCCGTGCCCAACATGGCATAGGTGGGTGACAGATAGCTGGCACAGAGGCTGATATAAAAAGGGCCAGCTATTAGTATGTGAAGCATGCAGACAGAACTTACCAGGGAAGAGGTCCTGAGGGCTCAGGGCAACATCATGGGTTGCAGAGTCCTCGGGAATGCGCTCCAAGACATTGTTGGGTGGTGGGGGAGTGCCCAGGTAGGCGCTGGGCTGCTGCTGGAGAGCCTCACTGCCAGAGGCCTGTCTCTCCAAACCCCTGTGCAGCACCATGGCAACTTCTAAGAGGCTTCCTCCAGTAGAGCATGACATGCCACAGGATATCATCGTCTAAGCAAGCAGATCCGTCTCTGTATCGCATGCTCCTCCCAGACTACATCATCGGGATCTTGCTAGACTATGCCAAGCCCAGGCAGAGCACTCGTGCTGCAGGAGCTGCCAGCATCCCCACAATGGTCGTGATGTCATGACCATGGCGGGAACCCTGGCAGCTGATGCAGCCTGAGAGTAGGCCCGATTGCATTGGGAAGGGAGATGTTGTGATGTCGTTGGTACAGGGACTCTCATACATTATTGACATTCTTCTACTCGCGCAAAGTAGACCACTAACATGTAATAAGCCTGAAAATGATAGGAAGGGGCCAAGGCGCTTACTGCTGCATCGGCTCTATGCTCTGGGAGAGGGAGATGCGGCCCATGCGGCCACGCTCTGCACTCAGCTCCCGCTGCATGCTTGCAACAACGTCTTCATGGCTCCTAGACAGGACCCCGCTGCTGGTCTGGGACAGGCTGCCCAGCTGCCCGAGCTGCCCGGGCAGCAGCTGTGACGAAGACAGGTTCCAGGGGAAGCCTGCCATGCTGAAGGGCAGGTCTCCCACTGATCTTGAGCTCGCCCTGCCCAGCTCCTGACCACGCCTGCCCAGCAATGCAGCCCACGTCAGCATGTGCTTCGTACATGCACACGAGTTGCTGAACAACTCTCCAGCACAGGATGTCAGTCGACGCTGACCGCTGTACTGGGAGCAGCAGGCTCTCTGATTGAAGCTGTCTGCGTGTACCTAATACAAGCACCCTCATGACAGTAATTCATAGCGCAACTAGCTGCGTTGCTGATGAAGACAACAGCCACTGAGGATGCTGATCTGCTGCCCCAACCCCAGCAGCCTGTAAGATGCAAGAAGCTGTAGGACAGAGTAATCAAAGCACCTGGGCTCGCCCTGCTCGAGGCCCTCAGCAGTCTCGAAGAAGCGCTTGGACGGCCCCTGCCGGAAGCTCAGGTGCTCGCGCTGCCCCTCCTGCGAGTGCAGCGGCATCGGGTCTGGGCTGGGCTGCAGAAGGCCAGAAACCTCAGCCTCACAATGTATGAAACCGCCAAACGACCACAGGGCACCTAGTCTTTGCCATGGCTGCCAGTCTTCAATGACTTCACATGAGCTCTAGCACATCTTGAGTATACTAAGAGTGGCCTTTGCCAGCTGACAAGGCTGTGAGTACTCCCGAGCACCACCTCTCAGCTTCACAAGGTCTACTCTGCAAAGATGCCATGTCGGCACTGCGGATAGTCTAAGGGAGAGCAATCCTGAGTGAGGTACAGCAATGCACAGCTCATTCTGCAGGCGCTGTCATGAATTGTGGCCAGAAGGGCAGAAAAATTCATGACTGTTCCCTGTCATCACATGAGCACTGGCTCCATCATGCTCTGAATGACTGGCACTGAGATTTGGCAGATACCAGTCTTATCCTGCATGTCTAGTGTGTGGTCTTCTGGACATGATGTGCGCCAGATCCTCTACAGGATGGCTGTGTGCAGTGCCACACTGGTTATGCATGCCATGTAGGAGGGAAAGCGTGCTCATGCGGCCCTTACCCAGGCGACGTCATGAAACTGGCTCTCGGAGAGCCTTGCGCCCGCGGAATGGACCATGGAGGACGATGCCATGGCAGTGGGCTCGCTGGAGTATGTGAACATGGCTGCCGCGTCCCTGGGGTTAGCCACGTGGACGCCCGCCAGCTGGGCAGGGCTCATGTGAGGCCTGTCCGTGTCAGGATTGCTGCTTGGGTCCGACGCGCACTTGTACAGGGAGGGCGAGGCGTAGGGGGACTCCGATACCGGCATGTAGGGCATCTGCGGGAGGTCCTGCAGGTACACCTGGTCAGCCAAATGAAAGCTGTGATCCTCTGGGCCATCTGCAACACCCTTGCGCAGGCTAGGCCAGCATGGTACTTGAGATAGGAACACTGCCTGTAGCATTCTGCACAAAGCATCTCCGCCTGCCTATATCGCCATGCGATTCCTTCTTAGGCGCCTCCTTCCTGATGCGCGGGATCCATCAGTCGCAGATAATCAGACACACCAGGCGCAAAACGACCATATGGAGGCAAAGGGACACTTATGGATTAGTCATACGGGACCAGGGCAGGCGCAGCAGGTGGCCAAGGAGTGTTCCGCACCTGCTGCTGCAACATTTCCAGTCTGGCGCTGCGCTGATCCTCCTCGGCCTGGAACTCAGAGGAACTGCGCCTGGCGCTCGGCTGCCGTGAGGGCAGGTGCGAAGGGGTGGACAGGGCGTTCATCAGCAGCGCATTCCTGCATGTGCCAGACGCCGTCAGCGCTGCGTTCGCATCCTCCGGAGCCTGATCAAGGGTTTCCATGCATTGTGTGTGGTGTGGTGGGCTGGAGGGCGAGTGCGAGCGCACTGACATCGCTTCCATCCGCAGTGCATTTGTGGACATGCCAGACTTATAAGCGGTGCATCCCTGTCCTAAGAACTTGGTCAGGGCTATCCGGGGGTTAGCAAGGTGCAGTTGTATGTACTGCGCACTTGACGCCAACAAGGCCTTGCTGGTTTGACCCCTGTGACCAAGGGCTTAAAGCAGGAGGGGCTCCATCCAGTAGCAAGCATCGCTTCATGCGATGTGAAGCAGTGGAAGTAATGCTTCACATTCGCTAAGGCATGTAGCTGCTACTGTTCAGAGCCACTGACCACAGCAGCAGCTCGGCAGACTGCTGGTTGCTCCAGAGAGGCACAGCAGAGAGGTGGTGGCCTGCCTTTGCAGCATGGAGCCGGGGAGGGAGCCAGAGGCTTGCAAGGTGTCGCGCAGGCTGTGCACTGGGTCGGACAGGTGGCGCATGATGCTATCGGCTGCGGTCCAGTTGCGGTTCTCATGGTAGGGAATTAGGCTGCCGTGGGCCTGCCACATAGCCTCATCCTGTATGCAAAAGGCACTCCGTCACGCTCATGCGAAATGTGGTAAGGATGAGTCACATATCCAATTTGCAGGAACTGCACTTTTGGCGGGACACAGAGCAGCACCTTTGGGCAGCATCTCGACATTCAGTACTGTCAGTGTGAACCATCTTGCCTTGCATGGGGAGAAGTGAATGTGCAGCAGTGTTGCTCTGCCAAATGAGAGAGAAATTGCTGCCAATGGGCCAAAGCCCACTTACGTGCTGTGAACATACCTGTAGGCCGTATCTTGAGGCGCTAGGCTGCCTAGACTCTGGACCACGCTGCAATGCTGCAAGCGTCTCGGCGATGTTGGGCGGGTAAAGGTGCTGGTCCAAAAGCAATCTCCGTTGCTGTCACATATCACACCACTCATGAGAAGGCGGTTGCATTATCAAGGACATGTCAGACTCCCCGCAAGCCCTGTAAGGCTCTCTGTCTTGAAAGTGACACTGCCATAGACTGGCGCAAGCCTAAGCACAGGTGCGGTGCTGCTGACCTTATCAGGCTCCATGTTGGCCAGCTGGCCACCCTGCTGCTTTCTGGCTGACTGCCTTGTGGCGTACCTCCTCTCAGAGCCAATTTCTGAGAGGCCCTCCCCGGTGCCCTGGGGCCGCTCCACCTCAGACCCCTCCGTCAGAATATCCTCCTCCTGCACACGAGGACAGATTATTCTGCTGCGAAAGAGCACTTTTGCCGAATGATCAGTAAGCTGTCATCAGAGATAGGGTCTGCTCATGCTGCGGATGTAAAGGCCAGGTATTGACTGCAATCATCCTCAGGTGTCCTGAGAAAGGTGCTGTGGTCGATGTGGGTAGTGCCACAAAACCTTTTGCAGGCTCTCAGCTCTCAGCTCACAGCTCACAGAGGGCCCTTGCATCATGATCGACAAGATGAGAGGGGCTGGTGCAATGGGCCATGCAAGCTCACATCAGAGGAGTCACTGCGGGGCTTCCGGGTGGAGCGCCGGGAGCGGGAACGGGTGCTGATGCGCTGGTGCAGCTGCTCGCCCAGGCGACGCTCCAGGCGGGCGCTGCTGCGGTACGTCTCGCTGCCGCTCTCGCCGCGCTTCCGTCGCCTGTTATTGTGCAGGTCCAGCCGCGCTCTGCAGCTCCTGCGCAGAGCTTGACCAGCGTCAGAGCTGCTTGCAACCCGGCCACCTGTGCCTAGGCGCCACTCTTGGAGAGGATGGACTCCATAACTTGTGCACATGTGCTGGTATGAGGGCGGATGTCACCTGCTGATGTAAGCCCAGCATGGCACTGGCCTTGTATTGTATCAGGAGGCACTTGACTGCCCTTACCAGGTCTCCTCACGGGTGACATATACATGGCAGTGCCGTGAGGCAGCAGAAGGCGCACCTCTTATCGCCGTCAAAGTCAGCCAGTAGGTGAAAGCGGCCGCACTGCTGGCAAAAGCGCTGCTGCATGCCATCCTTCAGGAGGGACGACAGCTTCAGATGCTCCTCGCAGATGCGGTAGCGCTGGTAGTACTCCTTCTCGCTTGCAAGATCCTTATTGCAGCCGTCCACCTGCATCATGATTGCTCGAGATCAGGGTACATTATGGGTGAATAATAATGATCACCCCTCACACAGCTGTGTTTGCACGAGCTCTAGAGCAGATGCCATCTCTCCTCTCTCTGCCACAGCACACCAGCTGATGCTCATTTAGGGCACTCAGATTGTCCGGCCTCCTTTGGAGCACACAGCTGGAGGCAAAGACACGCTTCTGCTGCGGAGAGCTCTCGGGACAAGGTTGAATCCCAGTCAGGTCCCCACCTGGCACTGCATAGGCAGCTTCCTCTTTGCGCTCCCAGCTCCCGCAAATGTATCCAGGACAATGGGGACCTCTCCAGCAGACTCATTCGTTGTAGGACCACTTGTGCTTGCAACCTGCAAAGGCCAGAGGGCTCAACAAGGCAATCGTAAAGCCAGGACCACCCATCTGCAAGGCGCTTCCGACAGACAAAGGACTACATGGACGTGCTAAGCTCTTGCCGGGACCATGTGCGCTGCTGCCATGGTGACATCAACTCTGCAACAGCAGATGGCATTCTTTCTGACACAAGACACGCAGCACGCGTGCTGCGCAGAAGCGCCATAAAGCGCTGCTGAGTCAATGTTGAGAGGAAACAACTCAGGTACACCTGCACTAACAGATTGGGAATCCTGGTGGAACCAGTGCGGGCAGTGTGGGACCAGAGAGCAGCTCGGCAGGAGGGTCACCTGCTGAGCACTGGATGCCCCGGCTGATTGTTCTGGGCTGCGATCGCCCCTCCATTCCGCTCTCATTTCATGTCGGTCCCAGGTCACTTCGTTGATGTTCCAGTCATGTCTGCCCTCCTCCATAGGCTCTGGGGGGCCTAGGTCCGTGCTATGGCAGCATCTGGCTTCTGCAGCAGCAGCAAATGCTTAGAAGCCGGAACGTGGAGCCCCTGTAGCGTCCACTCTGCCATAAAGCTTTTCAATTTTGCCATAGAAAGACTCTGTCAGCAGGAGACGCACTAAAGGGCTGCATACGTCATCATAGATTCAGTGGCACTTTGCAGATCGAGTGGGCACAATCATGGATGCAGGTAAACCCGCAACCGAACGTGGCTCGCAAGCTGGTCTGCAGTTGATCAGATTGTCAGCGTGAAGTTCTTTACTTCGCCCATCCAAACGATGCTGCCTGTGAGACATGGGCTGGTGCCCAGCCTCCTGGAGCCCTTATCATGAAACACTCTTCAGAAAGAGGCCATTTCGTCCAGCTTGCACCTCGAAAGAGATTTTTGCAAAGCCCCTTACTCTGTGTGCATGGTCTAAATACCTGTGTACGAGCTGAGGGCTGGGGCAGAGCTGCCCAGCGACGGGGACTCTGTGCTTCCGAAACACGCCCGGTGCTGAGTGAAAGCTCCTTCCGTCTAGGACTGATGGCGCTCGATGCCACGTTCCCAGACTGCTTGCTACTCCGTACAGAGCCGCCTTCCTACTGTCCGTTTATGGAACGCTGTGCGCGTCTGAGAGCGTCAGCTCAGGGCTCAGTGAGCCTCTCGACTGTGCGCGCAGTCATGCGCGGGTCATCGGCTATATGGTGACGAAGTACAGAGGAGATCGCCTCCATCTGCCAGAAGAGATTCTTGCCGTACAAGTCGTTGTGCGCTGTTGAGCCAGGGAACGCCGCCTCGACCGTGGCTCAGTTCCTTTCGTCTGAGTGCTAGCTCTGGAATGATCTGCACCTCGTACGCCGAGTTCTCGCACTTCTCGAAACCAGCTTCAGAGGTAATGGGCCATGGGGATAGTGTCTGCGGCAGAGACATATGCCTGATTTCCAGTGAGACATGTGAGTGCAAAGCATGCATGCTGCGCAGCAGCCCTCGCGTGAGAAGCTGGGGCGGAAGGGAAGGTGCGCTCGAAGGCGAGCAGGTAAGAGAGAAGCGGCACGGGAGTTGTGGGCACACTATCCTTATTGCAGAAGCTATCTTCACTTCTCAGTCTACGGCCCGCCAGGAGCCCCCCTACAGACTGACATGGGCACAAACACTGATAATGCTTCCTGAATTCCGATCGCCCAGACTGCCCAATTGCAAGAAACCCCTCACGCTTTATTTCTCTCTTGAGATGTATACAATTGAATGAGGAAGGGGCAGCAGCCTGCAGCAGGGCAGGCACTGTTGTGAGTGAGAGAGGACATTCAACACTGGCATGGCAGGAACACCATAATTGCTGTGACTAGTTCCCCTACTGCCTTTTTGGATGCGGCTTGATGTGTGACTGCTAGGATCCTGGGGCACTGCACCGCCCTTGCAGTGCCTGCTGTGTCTCCAGACATGCGCTTTAAATTTACCCACAGCTAATGGCCATGACCAGGGAAATCAGATATGTGCCAATCACGCACTTTCCTGGGAACCAAAGTCATCAGATCCATCATGCCTGAGCACACTCCTCCATCTCTGCTAACTCAAGCCACCGCTCAGTCTTGGCATCTATCTGCTCAGCCAGCTTGTCCAGGCGCTGACTCAGCTCCAGCATGCGCTCATAGTCACCCGACACTTTCGCTAGCTCCCTTTCAGTATCCTGCTTCTCAGCGCTCAGAGTGTCGATGAGGCCCTCCAAGGACTCATACTCCTGCTTTTCCCTGCATGGTGCATGCCTACCACATCGTGCTAGCAAGCTGATCTATTGCTGCATGGTTATCTTTAGGAATTTGGTCCGGCAGTGCGCTGTCACGATTCAGCCTTGTACATGACTGCCCGAACATACTGTGCAAAGTCTGCACAGGGCACTGACCTGAATCCCATTCGTAGACTCCTTTGAGGCTTTGCAGTAGGTGTGCTGTCCTGCTTGCCGTTGCTGCCATTGTGGAATCTCCCAAGAGTCTGCGCCTGCTGCTCCGCTGCAGCAGCCTCATCCTCCGCCTGTACAATCTCCAGGTACTGCGGGTGCAAACGTTCTTTAGATGCAGAGAAACCATGCAATGGCTGCAGGCGCTGGTCATGATGCTGATGGCAGGAGTCATGGCCCTGTCATGTGCGAGAAGACCACGGGAGGCTAAGAACGGCAATGTGCAGCGGCCATTCCTCAAAGCTCTGCCACGGTAGGGCGCTGCAAGGTTGTGTCGGGGAGAGGGGCGGGGGGCAGCTAGCTACCTCGGAATAAGGGCCTTCAAACAGTCGCACAACGCCATCTCCGCGCAGCACAAAGAGCCTATCCAGGCCCTCCATGAAGGCCCTGTCGTGCGAGGCCACCAGGAGGCAGCCGCCATAGCCCGCCAGGAAGCTCTCCATGCTTTCCACTGTGGCAAGGTCCAGATCATTTGTCGGCTGCACAGCATTACAATGGCATCTCCTCGATTCTGTTCCAATCTGGAAGTATCAACCTAGGTGGCTGACAAGAGGGTAAATTTCAGACAGAACAATGCAGGGCGACATATGAATAGACATGTATGTCATGAAAGGGTGGATTTCGCCCCAACAGAGGTATGTAAAGTGGAGCTCACCTCATCCAGAATGAGCAGATTGGGCCGAGACATCAGCACAGCAGCTAATTGCAATCTTCGGCATTCTCCTCCGCTGAGCATTCGTACCTGCATCATCCAAGCCCCTCTAAGAAGCCTTACTGACAAGTGATGGAGGAGCACTCCGCATTCACCCCTTTGATTGGTGGTAACAGAAAGGGCATTCAGGGGACGTAGCTCACCTTTGTGTAATGCCTATTTCTGGCGAAGCCAACTCGCTCAAGCACGGTTGTCGGTGTGTCCAAGGAGTCCTCACCCCGCCCACTTGTCGATGCTGCATCCTGCCCAACAGACCTGGATGCACATCTCTGTATGAGCCCGCTGCGCCCATCTCCAGCCCTTGCATGCTGAGAGTCTCTGACAGCGAATGAGCTATAGTCTATGACACAGCTCCTGTTGGCTCATTCAGCATGCTGTGCCTACAATATGGAGGATCCTCCCAGGTAATTGGAGGTTGCAAATCACTCTCCCCGAAGGCACGAGCAAGTGAGTGAGTCAGCCATGGACATGATCTTGATAAGTGTGCATATCAGTGTTTGAAGGACCCTGAGATGAGGCTGCTGAGACTGACTCCTTCTCCATACAGACATGATCACCTGAGGTAGTCAGCCATGGACATGTCCTGGGGCAGGTTGGTGGGCGGCTCCTGCTGGAAGAAGCCCACAGCAGTGGTCTCGCCGATCTCGCGCTCGCCGCTGGTGAGGGGCAGCGAGCCGGCAATCAGGTTGAGCATCGTGCTCTTGCCCGCCCCATTCGGCCCCACGACTCCGATGCGCTCCCCAGGATAGAAGGAGTACCAAAAGTCACTGCAGGAACAGGGCACAGGCGGTAAGATGTGTGTCCGCAAGGCTTCCAAGACATCCTGAGTATCCCCAGGATAAAAGAAGTAGTGGTAGTCACTGCAACATCAGGCAGCATGCAATTAGACTCACGTTTCTGCAATGGCTTCCCAACTGTTATAGTGATGCCAACAGGGCATCTTCGTCTGCAACAGCAACTCTCACAGTCACTGCAGCAGAGAAAAACAATGCTGACATGCGTACCTAACAATCTCCTTGCTGTTGACACTGTAGGATGCACCCTTCAGCTCCATGACCTTTCGACCCTGCAGAACCACCGTCCACGCTTGATCATCCCCACTAGACACATGATCTCATACATGTTCATCTTGCCAGCAGGGTCCGGCGTGCCAATAAGGCTGCTTGCACATGCATATATTCCACAGACAGGCCTGCTGCAAGTACATCAATGACCTGCTGAGAATGTCATTGTTCAGACAAGATGCAGAGGATAAGCATAGGGACCCTCACCTGCCTCTTCATCTTGGTCTCGCCATCAAAGTCCACAGACACTTCGGCCTGCGGCACGTCCCGCGCCTTCGCTGTGAGCTCGTAGAACTGCTTGATGCGGGCTGTGGACTTTGTTGAGCGCGCCTTGGGCTGACGCCGCATCCACTCCGTCTCCTTTCTGAGCGTGCGCTTGGCATCAGCAGCTGCCGCTGCCTTGGCAGCTCTCCTCTCCTCCCGCAACTGCATTCCCACATCACCATTTATGAGCCTGGTATGTTTCACTGCATGGACGCTGCGCTTTGCATCATGGTCCCAGATACATCTCCATGTGGAAACTCTGCAACAGAGCTAACGGGCATTCTATATGTACTAGAATTCTGCTTGGGAGGCCCCGACATACATCATGCTTGCCACACATCAACACTGATCCTGGCCTATCGAGATTTGAGACCTATGCAGTTGCACTGGCATAACAGACCTGCCGGAAGCGGTCATAGCTGCCAGGGCCTCCGAAATTATGGAGGGTGGTTTCGCCAGCCTCAAGCTCCAGCACAGATGTGCAGACAGACTCCATGAATGCCCTGTCGTGGGTGACCACCACTACCGAGATATCTTGGGTCGTCAGGTACTGCTCCAGCCATCTGATTACCTGCAAGTCCTCTCACTAAGGGGCCTGGCTCTGATGCAAGCCAGCCGCCATTCAGGGCAATGTAAGTGACAATTGCAGATCAGTGCCTTATACTCTCACATCCTACAGTGTGCTAACATAATAGTAATACTGTACGAGCACGATGCCTTCAAGATGTATCCATCATGTTACGCTTGTGAAGGCTATACTCTTGAAGACAGTTGGCACGTATGGGGAATACTGCTACGTATGCAGCCAAATTGGCGAGGGAGGTGCCATGGTTGCAGCATGAGGTGTCCGACCTGGTGGTCCATGTGGTTGGTGGGCTCATCAGCCACAATGAGGTCAGGGTTGGCCAGCAGCGCAGCTGCCAGTGCCACGCGCCTCTTCTGGCCCCCGCTGAGGCTGCCCACAAGCTGCCCGCTGTTGGGCAGCCCAACCCGCTTCAGCATCTCTTCGGCTTGCTCCCTGAACTCCCAGCCGCCCAGCCTGTTCATCTCCTCCGTTGCTGCATCCATCGCCTGGACATGCATGTGAAGCCCTTCAAGGCTGCCCCTGATATGCCTTCGAACTCCTCGGCTTGCTTTAGAAAATTCCCAGCCGCCCGGCCTATTCAGTTTCTTGCTTGCTACGTCTAGTGCCTGGTTGTCGCAGGAGCAGACCCTCTAGACTGGCTCAAACTGAACAGAAACATAGGCAGAGACACAGTGTTGTTGTCTGGGCCTTCCTTTGCTGCATGGGGTTGTTCAATGTACACTGCTCGTTGTGCAGTGACACTTCAGTACATGAGAGACCAGTGATTATTGGCTGCACCGTCATACAGTGCTCATTGTGCAGGCCAAGACGCCATAGCCGGTAAGTCTCATGTGCAGGAGCGGCATTTGGAGCTCCCAAGTAGGCAATGCTCAGGGCAGCAGGTGCATGGGGGCATGGGAGTCACCTTCTGGTCCCCGCTGGCAATGGCCTGCTCATATGCCAGGACACACCGGGCCAGAATAGATCCCGAGTGCAATATGGCATCAAACGCAGAAAGGCCCTCATCCAACTCAGGCGACTGCGGCAGGTATCCTATGCTTGTGTTCCTCTTACGTACCGCACCTGAATCAGGCTCGTCAACCCCTGCATCATGTGCGATCAGTGAGTTGTGCATGCATGCAGGCATGGGGCAGAGTAGCGCCGTTTCGCACGATGTTTGTGCTCCCATGCAGTGAATATGTACTTGGACAGAAGCTCTGCACCATGCATGATTATATGCTGAAGACGGAGCCTGTACCTGCTATGAGGCGAAGAAGAGTTGTCTTTCCGCACCCATTCGGTCCCACTACTGCAAGCCTCTCACCCCTGGTGAGGGTTGCACTGACATTGGAAAACAGCTGTGTGTGGCCGTCATGAGTCCTTCCTACGCTCTCGAGCGTCAGCAGAGTCTCTCTGGGCCTACTTGACTTGGTTGCTTGACTGTCTCGACCTGCCTTGGCTGTGACGCCTGCATCTGGCACAGTCTCTCAATGCCTTCCAGTATAGTGGTCTTGCAGCATTGAGCAGCAGCACCTACATAAAGCTTTTTAGGCATTGCAAATACCTTGGTGTATACGGTTCTGCCGGTGAGGTCTTATGAGTAGGGGCGACCGACAGCTCTCTTTCAACACTGGTCTATAGGCCCACTGACAGACGTGACCCCTTCTGCCGCCTTCTAGAATCCAAATGCGGGACATGGAAGTACTGACATTCGTCTTGTGCATTTTAAAGGTTGCGGTACATGCTACAAACCCCGCAGATCGCAGGAGTGCTTCTCAGATCTCACGAGTGTCTATAGAGATTTCGGTGGCTCTATGCAGCCTCAAGCAATCATAGAACTTTATAATAGTCCCTGTGCTCGAACTTATCTATTTCCGCAAAGCCATGAAGAGGAACAGCGTAGAAAGCGGTAGCAAAGCTGTGACATAAGCATGACAAATGTCAGGCTACAGCAGAAGAGCAGAGCTCAGTGATGCAGCAGAACTATATCGTGAGCCCAATAATCGCTGCACAATGCGGGGCGGAGGTCGAAGGCCCCCAGGGCCGCGGCCCCCATACAACCCGGGGCAACAGCAGGTAATTTTTACTGGAGAAAAGGTGGTGTCTTTAGGGCTGTCTCTGTGCATCGAAAGCTCCAGACAAGCGTGACGTGGCTTAGAAAACAGTGTGAAAGTTGAAGAATGGCGGGGTACACCGATTTCTGATTGGTTTCAACGGCATACTCCTGGACTACTCACAGGGCTTGTGAATGGATGCAGGCCTCTTCCTGGGCGGGTCACGGTCCGCACATGGTGCCACCAATGAGTCCAGCCATGTGGGGATCTCCACAGCCGCCTCCCCCGATGCATGGAGGGGGCTTCCCAGGATTCATGCCCCATGACCACTTTGGACCCGGCAGCCCAGGTGCCTGGGGCCCCTTTGGACCAGCCATGCACCCTGGAAATGCACCCCCTAGGTGCACACTCACAATACCAAGCTGTTGGCACATTCAGAGAGAGAGCCCTGGATCCGATGGTGCAGCTCCTGCATGCCACCTTTTGCCAATGCAATCTGCCTATCACATTATTATCTGAAGGGCTAAAGCATCAGTGTCTGTGCAGGCCAGCATGGGGCGGGCCCATGAGTGGACCACCAGGGCGGTCACCTGGGCGGGGACCACCTGGAAGGGGAGGGAGTCCTGGCAGGGGTTTTCCGAGCCCTAACGGGGGCCGCTTGCCTGGCAGGGGAAGAAGCATGCCTAGCAGCAATGGGGCGCAGCAGGTACTCCATTCATGCACCCACCTCACAGAGCTGGATTCACCTTGCATACTCTCTCTGCACTCTGGCAACAGGGATCCGGTGCGGCCACACCGCAACAGACTAATTCACCAGGTAGCACACAGGCGCTAGGCTGTCCCTTGCGTGTTGAAGGCAGAGGGATGATAATGCAGCATAGCGCGGGTGTCCTGATGTTCCGTTGGCAGCAGGGAAGAGGACAGGCGGCCTCTCAGAAGCATGGCCAGCAGAGCCAGGCTCAGGGCAAGTCCAAGAAGCAGAAGCTGGCTGAGCTGGACGAAGCACCTCCAAAGCCCTGGAAGCCCCTCAATGCCGCTGAGATCGCTGAAGGCCAAAGGTCGGTGACAAATTGTTACATCAATCATGCTGCGCTGCTCACATGGTGCTCACCTCCAGCGTGCTGTAGTGAGCATTGCAGCACAGTCTCCCCTGAGACTTTGGGAGCAGGCTCTGAGTTCATACCCTTCTGCAGATGAGCACAGACGACTTCTTAGTCTTATGGGACGCAAGCATGTCCATGTGTTTCAAGACTCTGGTCATGAGGGTGGCACAAGCCGGCACAGGTCACCAGGATAAGCTAGACGTGGAGGGAACGGCGGAACGCTTCCTTGCTGCATGACGTGCACGCTGATCTGCTTTACAATGAGCAGGTGGCAGGAGGAGAGGCGGAAGCGCTACCCTACAGACTCCAACGTGGCCGATCGCGCGGCGCAGGCCAGCGCGAGGCGCCAGCGCGGCGAGCTGGATCCAGAGGGCGAGGCCAGGCGCCTGCGTCTGCACGAGGTCATTGCGCGCCAGCAGGAGCTGGGCCTGCTGAAGGAGGCGGGCACGGCGGACCTCCTCTGGGCAGCTTCGGGCAGAGGGGGTGGCCTCCGGGGTGGCCGCGGCAGACTTGGAGGCCATGGTGGCCGAGGTAGATTACCTCTTTTGTCTTTGTGCACAATGGATGCTTTAACAGGAAAATAAACGCACGCATGCAGTTTGTGCATTCAGAGTGCTAGGTCCCCCCAACCCTACTGAAGGTGAAGCTGCATTTTCAGAGGTTCATTAGGGGATCCTGCCAGCTTCCTCAGAGACTTGGGCCACAAATTACGGCTGTCCAGGATCAACTCCACAACATGATGAGGCGGATGGGCAGCACAAGCCTTAAGGTGTATTGTTGCAGGACCTGGCAGAGGGCGTGGGTATGCTGGGGACTTTGAGCCAGGAAGGGGCCAGAAACGCAGCGGGGGTCCCCTCAGTCCAGATGCTGATGCCAACAAGCAGTTGAAGCAGGACTCTGGCGCAGCACCTTCATCTGCGGCGGCAGATGACACTCCCCTCAATGTGCGCTACTCAACCTCTGCACCCACCTCATTGACCCGCAATACTGTTCAGCCTGCCAAGCGGCAGCTCCTGACCTCTCTGCCTGCTGCCTGCTGCAGTATGACTCATCTGGGGTGCATGCCAAATCTTCTAACTCTTCATGTGTCTGCTGGGTTCCAGATGGCTCAGCATCAGCACCACCTGTTTGTGACACAAGTTCTGTGGCATGCAGGGCCTTGCAGGCTATGGTAGTGACAGTGACAGGGAAGACCCAGAGGGTAGTAAGGCAGCACAGACAAAGGATGCCCAAAGCCCACAGCCAGCTCATCAGCAGCAGCAGCAGCAGGGCAGTGCAAAGCCATTACACTATGCAAATGGCGGGAGCAGGGGCGGAAGGCATAGCACGGCACAGGGACGAGGTGAGGTTTACTCAGAGTTTTCAAAGCAGCAGCGCAGATCCATACATGCGCTTTGCTTGTGCTGCAAAGCCTTGAACATCACACCTCTGTCTGGACGCAGTCTGCACTGCATGTAGAGGTAAAGCAGAAGAAAATATTGCTCTGCGGGCAATAGCGATAGCGGGTGCTTTAACACTTATTCTACATGTACAGGAAGGGGGCGGCATCCCAGTCAGCCTATGGTGGCCAGAGACCCAACCCTGCTGGAGAAGCTGCTTGCAACAGACATACGAGCAGAGCACAGCCGGCTGTTGCAATGCATGCGCTTCATTGTTGCCAACAACTTCCTGCAGGACGTGGGCAGCAAGCCCCTGCTGTACCCGCCCGAAGCACCCAGTGCAGCAGAGCAGCCACCAGGTGGGTCTTGTTTGGCCCAGATGCACTCACACCATACTCCAGCGCTGTCCCTGACAATGATATGGAACTTGGACCTGGTCACTTCATCCAGAGTTGTAGATGCCATACAACCTATTCCGCTTCTGACACTGTCTTGCTGTCATAGTCTGTGATGAGAGGTCTTAGACTTCCTCACAGTTATGCTCAGGTAGCCGGTGATGCCACGATATGATGTGCAGGCATAACGCTGGCAGACCTCCCACTAGACTCAGACGATAGCAATGGTGCAGTAGAAGCTGTGCCAGCACATGCAGATGTAGCAGGTTCCTCTCTGCCAGTGGGTCAGGTTGAGCATAAGGATGGTATCATTGAGGCTGACAATGCCTCTGAATCAAGCTCAGGAGAGGAGGAACTAGATGAAGCAGTGAGCTTACCAGGTGCTGGTGAGCAGAAGAGAGAGGACAGCCAGGCAATGGAGCAGATTTCAGTCCAGACACAGGACAATTGACACAAAGCACGCCTGCATATTGGCTGCTATGTCGAGTGGACGTGCTCAAGCGCATCAATTGCAGAAGGCAGTGTGTGCAGTAAGTTCTGCAGTGTGAGCCTCCAGGAGGCCTAGCTTCAATACCAGGGTTGTGCCTGACACTGTCCTGTAAGGCAAATCATCATGGTGTAGGGAGGTGCTCGACCTCACGTTGATCATGTCAGGATCACTCCACATGATGCGCAGAGTAGGCCCTGATCCATGCACCCACAGTTTAGCGTCTTATAAGGGCATCGTCCAAAACAAGAAATGATGAGTCAGGGAGATCCGTCTGCCATCGGAAGGCCTGCTCAGGTGAAAATACAAGCCTATCGTAAGCGATGCATCAGGCCCCTTGGCTTCTGTCATGGCGCTAGAGATTGTAGGGCTCCTCACATAGGACAGCAGCGCAAAAGGGAAGCAAAAGGTGCTTGGCTGTCTTGGGCGCAACTCGAAATTTCGCACACATTCTGGGCAGGTGTAGCGAATCGCCGTCTGCATGCCGAGGCTCCACCGGTTGCGGTGAGGTTTCCCTTGGAGCCAGGGCACAGCTGCTGCGCCTTGTGCGCAAGGCACTAGAAACATTGCAACGATCGCTCGTGAGGCCCACTGGGAGGGGCAACGAATGGTGGATGAACGAGGCAAGGTGAGCCAAGCAAGGGCCACACAGGGACGTGGGATGGTACCATGTTGACGCCAGAGGGCATCAACCTTTCTAATATAGCAGAGAAGTTGCGGGAAAGCTCTTTCCCGGAGGTATGCACTCCTTGCACGCCCAACGCGTGAGACCCGATCTTACCAAATAGCCAGCCTTTCGGACAGACTCATCCTTGGAGCACTGTCTGGCAGCGTTCGTACAAGGCAGTGTAGCTTCTATCATGTACTCAGCCGTCCATGATGAGGGCTTCCAAAACCAGTCGCAGCTCCTATCCCTTTGCCACAAATTGCATGACAGCCTCACCCAACGTGGGCCCGGGTGGGTGGCACCGAACCGCTGACAGAGCTTTCTGAGGTTATTTAAGAGCTTGCGCAATTGAAGGGGCGCGTCAATTGGATGCTCGCAGCGTTCAAGGTTTATAGTAAGGAGGCTCACGTTTCAGCTCACTCTTCATCGGAGCTCGCTCTAGCACGAGCCTTCAATCTCACACGCATCACAAGCTGATGTCTCGCTCGTACTTGAGTATCTCAGCATCTGCAGTGCTTGTGCAGGTGGAGGGTTCCACAGTGATGTTACAGCCACAGCAACAGGGGGTGCAGGGGCACCCAGGCCACCCCCGGCAGCTTGACAACCAGCAGCTGATGCAGAACTCCCAGCTCCTGCAGAACTCGCAGCTGATGCAGAACTCCCAACTCATGCAGAACCCCCAGCTGGTGCAGAACTCGCAGCTCATGGCGAACTCGCAGCTGGGCTACTACATTCCCCAGCAGCAGCAGCAGCAACAGCAGCCACCACAGCAGCAGCAGCTAACACCCCACCAGCAGCAGGAGACATACCATCAGAACTGGCAGCTGGGGCAGACCCTGAGTCAGCAGCCCCCGCTGAACCTCAGCTCGGGCCTTACCTACGTGGGCGCCTCTCCGGAGGTCGAGAGTGCGCTGAAAGCAGCGCATGAGGCGTACAGGAAGAGCGAGTTCATGCAGGCACTTCAGCTGTGTCATGCGGTATGTAATTGTCCTGCAAATGGACAAACATTCTCATAGCGAAAATGCTATCCTGTCACACATCATCAGGGCCTGCAAGAACGTTTTGTGGTACCCTGTCACATGCACAGCGTCCTACAGTAGAGTGAGGAGCATGTTTGGCAATACATCACTCTGGGAAGTAGAAGCATGGCCAATGCCGTCGAAGGTCTGGGTGCTTGTGCGCAGATATACCCTACGCATGCAAACAGGACGGATCTGCTGCTGCTCATTGGGGCCATCTACTATCAGCTGGGGAACTATGAGCAGTGCATTGCCTTCAACGACCGCTGCATCCTTCTGGATGCTCAGATGGCAGAGGCGCATGCCAACCTGGCCAATGCCCTACAGCAGCTTGGGAACTTTGACATGGCAATCATCTACTACCAGGCACGACCTTAATATCCTGACCTGTATATCCTGGCATGATCACACGCACTGACAAACACAGAAGTCACCATAGCCTGTACATTTGGTAATATTCCATTGTTTTATAGATTGTAGCGCACACTTTAACAATGGAGGGCTGCTCAAGAGATGTATATAGCGATGTAATGAAACATTGTGGGCTGCCTGCAGTCAGCGCTGCGCTTGAAGCCCACATTCACAGACGCCTACAACAACATGGCCAGCGCGCTCGTACAGAAGGGCCTGATTCCTGCAGCCCTGCAGTGCTACAACACAGCTCTAGCCTGCGACCCCAATCTGGTGAGTCTCTCAGCTGTCATGCCTAGGGTCACGGCCACTTCTGGTAAAGTAGAGCCTGCAACCACAGCCGCTTGCACCAGTCTACATGTTATGGCGCATGCATCAATGGAGGTACACTGGGAAGAAGGGGATCGTACGTGTTTGCCACAGCCACCATGTTGCAGTAAGAAGCCAGTTGACACTGACGTGGGGTGATGCTGGACCAGTAATTGCTTCAGCATATGTACAGCGCTGCATTGACTCAGCAGTCAAAATGCTCAGAGATGCCATGATGTGCGCAGGTGGATGTGCATACCAACCTGGGAGACCTGTGGCGAGCTCAAGGGGCCAGCGGGCAGGCTGAGGCGCAGCGTTGCTATGCGGAGGCGCTGCGCGTGGATGTGCGCCATGCGCCCGCCTGGCGCGGCCTGGGTGACCTCATGCGCGAGCGCGGCGAACACACGCCCGCTGTCGCCTGCTACCAGGCATGGCACCATAGCTTTGCATGTCCTATGTGTTGGGCAGCAATGTCCCAATGTACTGCGGCTTAAATCCCTGCATCCTGCGGGAAGGCTGATGCCATGTCTGGCGGCGGATCATGCGCTTTTGTATGCGTGGTTTGCTGCCAGACGTGGCGCCAGCTCTGCTTTGCTTGATGTATGTGCTAGGAAGCTCTCCCAATCTACAGCCATGCGGGCTGACAAGTGACACACATACACTAATTGGCAGCAATTCATCAGACAAGGAGTTCGTGCAAGACTATGCGCACCAAGTTGCGACAGGGAGCACACAATCTTGTTTCGGCATCACTGTCTCTGATGTGTTACCAGCCTTACATCGTCAGCTGTGACTGAGGTGCTGCAGCGGAGCTGTACTGGGCCAATGATGAACACTCACGCACGTATTACCTGACATCTTCTGATGTGACAATCTAGAGTTGAGGCCCATAGCACCTCCTGGCAGACAGACAGCGGTGTCATGGCTTGGGGCAGCCTGGATCTTCTTGTTGAGTATGCGGTACTTTCTGGGCGCAGGAAGCTGTGAGGTCCAGGCCGGCCTACGCGGATGCCTACACAGGCATGGGTATTTCTCTGAAAGAGCTCAAGCGGCGCGAGGAGGCAGAGGCATGCTTCCAGCAAGTCGTGCGCCTGAGGCCTGGCTGTGCCCTGTCCTTGGGCAACTTGGCAGGTGTGATCACACAGCTGCCTGCCGCTCAAGATGGCTGCTCAACATCCACGCAGTGGTGGACTGCTACAGAGTGTTGTCTCTGTCCTGTAGGCAGGGTTCACTGCATGCTGTGTGTGGTGTGTCTCTTATCGCAACATAACCAGGGTTCAGCGCTCGAATGGGCTGTGCAGGGGTGTTGTTCGAGCAAGGGAAGCTTGATGGCGCTATTGCAACATACAGAGAAGCTTTGGCCCACGAGCCGAACTTCCCGGAGGCCTACAACAATCTGGGCAATGCGCTCCGGGAGGCTGGCCGAGTAGATGAGGCCATCCAGTGCTACACCTTGTGCATACAGCTGCAGCTCGGCAGGCAAGCCTTCACTGTGCTTGTGTGCTCACCAAGCTCATGACATGCTGCAAGATACAGCAAAGTGCAACATTCAAGATGTCTGGAAGGTACTCAGATGCACTGCGTGTCCTTAGGAAGCCCTTTCAGCATTGTCAGGGGCCATTGACAGATGAGGCCCTTGACTGCTGACATGCTAGCATGTTCAGCACATGTCTGTATGAGGCATCTGCTTATACAAAACGTCGCAAGTCTTATTGGTGTGTGTTCTGCAGGCCGCAAGCAGGTGTTGCGCCCAATCAGAACAGCGCTGCGCCCCACCCTGTGGCGGCTGCCCAGGCCCAGGCGCAGCGGCTCAGCGTGGCGTACAACAACTTGGGCGGCATCCTGAAGATGCAGGTACATCCATGCACACTCTCATTCGGCTACGTACTTCTGCAACTGCATAAAGCACGCCTGACACAAGCAGCCTGGTGTGTGCGAAATCCCTTGTGCAGAGCTTGGGTCTTGGAATATGGGCATCTGCCATTATGACCATCACTGCAGATGTCCATTGGGCGACGCCAAAGCTCTTTGCAGGGCATCAACTTGTACTGTGTGACAGATTTTGTCTTATCTTTAGAAGGTGATGTATGAACCCACAGAAGCATGTGACTGCGGTGCAGGGCCGTGCAGCGGAGGCCATTGCGTGCTACGAGCATGTGGCGCTGCTGCAGCCGGAGTCAGCGGAGGCGCACGCTAATTTAGCGTCCTGCTACAAGGACGCGGCGCGGCAGGACACGGCCATCACCAGCTACCGCCGCGCCCTGCAGCTGCGCCCCGACTTCCCCGAGGCCTTTGCCAACCTGGTGCACAGCCTGCAGTGCGTCTGCGAGTGGCGCGACCGGCCTGCGCTCTTCCAGCGAATGGAGGTGGAGGTGTGCACCCACCTTTTTTCTCGGAGACAGAGTGCACCTGACTCTTAAAGGAACCCTATTATGACAGGTTGTGCTGGATGGCTTGAAGTTGCACATCCTGAGGAAGACTCTGCACATCAATTGCAGATATGTTGCGTCGCCATGTGCCCAAGCTGGCCCGAAGCAGTGCCAAGGGCTGCAGGTCTGGTGTGCTGCAATTGCACACCATGTTGCCAGCCCTAGGTCCTATTTAGCCTGTTGCCTAACTCTTGCTCTTGGAGCGGCAACAAAAGCGGTAAGCAAAGTGTAGTTGCTCCAAAAGCATGCCATACCCTAAATGACAACAGGCTGAGTAGGGCCAACAGATTAAAGCAGTGCGCTAAAGTGCATCTAGGGCTTCCTTGAAGAATATGGCAACCAGTATTGAAGGCGGCATGCTTCCAATATGGGGGCCCATGTGCAGGTGAGAAATGATCTGCACAGTGGCCGTCTGCCACCTGTGCAGCCCTTCCATGCCATGGCGTACCCCTTCAGCGCTGACCTGGCGCTGGCGATCAGCTCCAAGTACGCCCAGTACTGCGCGCTGACAGCCTCCTGCATGCGGCCACCAGCTCTGACCCACCCAAGGGTGAGGCCTCATGCAAATATAGCTTGGTGCCGAGTCAGCGCTGTTGACAAGAGCCACCTCTGTGCCGTTGATCGATTTACTGTCCATTCTACTACTCAGAATCTCAATTCCCTACTGTGGGCTGTCAGGATAGGTGCTGTCAGGAGTACTGCGGCAGGAGTGAATAAGGATGCAAAGGAAGTCAACCGTGCTGTGTCATTGATGTCAAAGGACAGGGGCAGCGGTATTGGCTATGTCGCTCAATGACACCTGTTTTGTGCTGTTGCAGCCTGCGCAGCTGATGCCGGGAGAGCGCCTGCGTGTGGCGTATGTGTCCTCTGATTTTGGCAACCACCCGCTGTCACACCTCATGGGCTCTGTCTTTGGCCTCCATGACCGCTCCAGGGTGAGCACCAGAAGCATTCATGGTCTTGGTGCTTGCACATATCAGCAATGCCAAAGCCACTCAAATCATTGTTGCTGTCACATGCCTATAGTGTGTCAGACTATGGGCTTCTCTTGGTTCACACACATTTTATGTTGCGGTTAGTCAATGCAGAATGTGCGCGGTCTATGGCAAGCCCATGTCCTGACACCTACCAGCAGACGTACCACACGCGCACATATGTAAATTGTCAGCCTGATTGCTGCTACAATTGTGGTGCAGGTTGAGATATTCTGCTATGCGCTGAGCCCCTCGGACAACTCCGAGTGGCGGCAGCGCATTGAGAGGGAGGCTGAGCACTTCCTGGACGTGTCTGCATGGTCTGTGCCGGACATCGCCGGCAAGATCTCGGCCGACGCCATCCACATCGCCGTCAACCTCAACGGCTACACCAAGGTGAGCTGCGCCTTCCTGACAGCCGCAGAGCTCTGCACGGGTCTCCCCAATCTCCATTGCCGTTATTAACCATTGTAGATGAGCGGCATGAGGGAAGTCCATAGCCACTAGGAGCGCATCCTCATGCTTTCTCTGACTTATTTACCCCTGAAACACATATGCTGAGCAATGTTCCTGCGCCCTCCAAGAACAGTGCCCAGCAAATGTGTCTCAGGGAACGAGACATTCCCGCTGCAGCTGGCGCCTGTGCTGACCAGCTACATAGGCCTGCTGAGCACCGCGTGCACTTGCTCTGCCTTTTACAATGAAACTCCGAGGTGTTACAGGTGCTGAGCAGACGCGCCATGTGCAGGGTGCGAGGAACGAGATCTTTGCGCTGCAGCCGGCGCCCGTGCAGACGAGCTACATGGGCTTCCCGGCCACCATGGGCGCCTCCTTCCTGCCCTACCTTGTCACCGACAAGGTCGTCGCGCCGGAGTCCTGCCGCCACTGCTACTCCGAGAACCTGGCGCTCATGCCCAACTGCTACTTTGTCAACGACTACAAGCATGCCCACATGGTGAGGCACCCCCAGCTCAAGGCCCAGAATGGCATCACTTTGCCTTTAACACAGAGAGTCGAGGTAGAACCTATACGCCATGAGCTGCATGCCTTAGCAGGGAGGGGTATCTGGCCACAGCAGAGTACGCTGCAGGTCATGCAGTGTACCTTGCTGATGACAGGGGCAATTCCCTGCTAGGCGTGCAGCGCATTGAGCTGCATGTGAAGGATTAATTGCTAATGTTGCACTCATCTGGCCCATTTGGGCGCCTGTGCAAGGCGCGCGAGACCAAGCCTCCATTGTGACTTGCAATTTTGAACCTGACGGGCGACAACACTGATGCCCGCTCTGCAAGGCCAGGAGAGAGATGTAAGGTTCCCTATGCATAGCCACTGGTGGCCTCAACTCTGCAGCTGTGTCTAACGTGCAGCTGTGCATGCGCAGGATGTCCTGGACGAGCACAACCAGATACCTCGGGCAGAAGTGGGGCTGCCAGATGACAAGATTGTCTACTCCTGCTCCAATCAGCTGTACAAGGTGAGTCCTAGCTCTCGTGAAACTGATCAACCGCTCAACACCCCTGCTGCTACAGTTGGTGAGGATTTAAGTCCTCTAGTGCACCGTCTCGGCAATTTTTGACGTCACAATCTCATGCTGCTTTCGATTATCCCAGACCTGACTGCACTGGCATTGAATGCTGCTTTACTTTCTTTTGGTGGACTGTGCAGTGTGCGCTGTCTGATCGTCTAATTCCCGCATGTGCATATCACATTAGGCGTGTGGGGTCCATAGCGCCGCTTCACCAAGACTGCTGCCCTGGACGGTCAGAGACGCCTCACTGTCTGGAACCAATACGCTGGCAGCGTGGTATCAGGGCCTGTCCTGACATGTCTGTTTCTACCTGCAGTACGACCCAGAGACCTTCACGACGTGGTGCAACATCCTGCGGCGTGTCCCGCAGTCCGTGCTGTGGCTGCTGCGCTTCCCGCCGTATGGGGAGCCGCGCATCCGGGCCGAGGCGGCCGGCCGGGGCATCGACCCCAACCGCATCATCTTCACCGACGTCGCGGCCAAGCCCATCCACATCCGGCGCAGCGGCATCGCCGACGTCTTCCTGGACACGCCGCTGTGTAATGCACACACCACTGGTAAGCTCCATGCCACGTGCATGGTGAATCGGCGCTCTCGGCACAGGGGCTGTTGTGCTGCACAAGATACGCTAAGGTGTTTGGATAATAGTGCTTGGTGGCCTCTGAGAGGGTGCGATACAATGTGACATTGCCAGACCTCCCACTGCGATGTCCATAGATTGCACTTCACTGGATTTCGCAAGGCACTGGGAGCAGACGCACTCTTGCCCCTGCTTCCACAGCCTTGCCAGAGTCAGTGGCTGAAGTCAGACTATCAGCAGGGCTTTGAGCATCATGTGCTGGGCTGACCTGGCGATCTCGGCTGCAGGCTGCGATGTGCTGTGGGGCGGGTGCCCGATGGTGACGCTACCCCTGGAGCGCATGGCGTCCCGCGTGGCAGCGTCCTTGTGCTATGCCACTGGCCTGGGACCCGAGATGGTGGTGTCCTCGCAGCAAGAGTACGAGGTGAGCAGGTGCCTCAAGGACATGCACGTATGATTGTGCCGAAGCGCTTGTATGAGATCCCGCTGAGATGCTTTTGAGGTGTGAGTGCATGCAGACTTTGCAGGAGGTTGCCTTTTAGACAGTAAACCTTCAGCATGCAAGTGAGGTCTGTTGGGTGGCATCTTTGGCTTCACAGCCTTGCTGTGCCACTGGAAAGGCAGCAACAGAGAATGGAGAAGTCTCTCATTGCTTGCTTGTCACGTGCAGGACCGTGCAGTCGAGCTGGGGCTGAACCACGGCAAGCGGCTGCACCTGCGGGAGCGCCTGAAGGCAGCACGGCTCACCTGCCCACTGTTCGATACAGTAACCTGGGTCAAGGACCTGGAGAAGGTGCTGTTCAAGATGTGGAGCATCCACTGCGAGGGCTCTGGACCCCGCTGCTTTGAAGTGCGCTAGGCGCAGTCTTTTGGTTGGTCAGGATGTGGATCATCCCTTGCAAGGGCTCTGGGCCTAGCGATTTGTACTGTGCTGGGTGCAGCCTCTCACTCGGGTTACTTCCGACCCTGGGTGCAGTCCATGTTCTTCTTGGCTAAATTGCTGGTCAGGTCCTCAGGTGCTGTGTTGTTGTTGCGCCCTGATGGAAAGGTTTGGCGGTGACAAATGTTGTGTGAGACTAGTAAGCAGACATACATAGTCCTGACCAGCATACAGCCCGACAAACAGATCCTATAGAGATCCGTGTTTACGTTAAGGATGCTTGGAAATTTTGGCGGCTGAGACATCCCTTCTCCTTAGTGTGTGCGTCCAAGGGATGAGGGATTTGCATGGGTGTCTGCAGTGCATATTCCAGAGTGTTCATGCAGCAGTCTACCTTTTGCATGTGGGCTCATCGAGACCCTTGATCGTGACTTGAACGCATAGGCGGCAAGCTTTGGACAAAGTTCCATGCAAACACTTAAGCTTATAGTGATTCTAGAGATAGTTTCCTACCATTGTGACTCCAGACACATGATTGGGTCCGTTGTGTGAGTTTCAGGCCTGACAATGCCTGTCTAGAAACCATTTGTCTCCTCAAGCCTGGCAGGAGTCCTTCAAGATTGGACAAGGAGGCCAGTGCGGCCCATCTGTGTGGTATATCTGATTGATCGATGTGCTTTTACGAATTCCTCAGGTCAACGGTGTTGAGCGCGTGGCTCGCAAGTATGCATCAGCAATCCTTCATGACAACATCCTGAGGTGTATCTCAATCACGACTGCACCGTGCTGTCTAAATTCGCTGCGTTAGTGCATCCTTGTACACTGTTCTGATGCACATTCTCACTCTGAATTGATCTATGATATGGCTATCCACTAGATCACATCCTCTGAGACTCAGATTTGCTACACTGCTCCATCTGGGTATCAGCTGGAAGGCACTCAGGGTCTGCATAGGAGTTTGCTGCTCACTCATGTTGCTCCCAGGAGACTGTGAGTCCCATCCTTTGGGAGCACCTGCATTGGGCATGCCTTTCTTCAGTTCCTGATGCGCACCCACATGTGGCCTGACACTGTGGGTTCTTGGCCACAACCTTATTCAAAGAGCCCAAAGCTGCGCCGTGACTTCCAGTCATAGAGTGTACACACATCCCCAACTACAAAGAAGGCATGTATGCCTTTCACGTGCTCAGCTTTTAGGGCACACTCCAGACAGCTTACAGACTGCCCCGACCCTGCTGTCATGGAAAGCAGACAGGTATGCCCTGAGTGCAGAGCGGAGAGACGCAGAGTGCTCAGTAGACACGCACGCTTGAGTCGCTGTCAATCCCCATATCGCCCAGGCCATGGTCACTCTCCTGGCTGTGACTGCTGTCCTGGACGCGGTCAGCCTTCTTGCTGTGAGCGTGGTCGCCCTTCTTGGCGTGAGCGCTGTCGTCTGTGGAGCTGTCATCGCCCCAGATGCTGGGCAGCAGGTTGGCGCCTGCCTCCTTGAGGCCCGCAAAGAAGCCCTTGGTGACCTGCTTGCCCATCACAGCTGCGCAGCCACCCCAGACTTGATGCAACCTGAGAGCCTCCCTCCTCCACACAGGCCCTATGTGCCAATCCTATCACCGAGCAAGAGACAGCGTCTTGCGGTCATCCTCTGCGGTAATCACTTTAGCTAGGCACACATCCCCATGTGCAACCTTCATGACAGCTGATGTTTCATCGACTGCTCTGGCCTGATCTATAAGGATCCCTTCCAAGCCGAATAAAGTCAGAATTGGCTTTCTTGACACCCCTGGTGTGTAGGCAGGCTATGGCAGCCTACTTCATCTACCAGACCAGAGTTGCCAAAATTCCAGAAGCAGGACAGGCAGCTTGCAAATGGAAACAGCTGATTGGGGGTCTGTGCCGAAAGATGAGCAGACCTCCTACAGCTGTAGCCTCCTTGGTGTATCCTGCTGTGATGAGCGCATTGTTGATTTGTGTCACCACATTGAACTCGCCCTCCCCAAGCAGACCTATGGTGATCTGCAGTACGTTCCAATTCTGATGGGTGTATCATGTCAGGCATAGACACCAAACACCATTAACCAAAATGAGTGCTGACAGCATTGCATTGATCAGCACATGGAGGCCATGCAGAGCGAAGAAGCTTGGGGTTCACCTGGCTCACAACATCCGACCGATCATGCTGAGACAGGACGACCACAATATCCCTCACCAAATTGAGGAGCCCCAGCTTCACCATTGCTGCTGTTGCTTTTGCTGCACCTGCGGTGTGGACTTACCATGCTTCAACAATCGTCAGGCACTTCCTGACACCGCATCATGGCACGACACAGCCCTCTAAGAGTAAATGCACAAAGGCCATGCACACATTTGTCTCTAGTACCTTTGCTATCTCCAGCGTCAACAATAGTCCGGGTCGCAGCTGCTCCTGCTCTGGCTATTCCGAAGGGAAGCTCGAAAGTGGCATTCCATAGTGACAGGCAAGTAAGGTACAGTCCAAAGTTGTACGACTGCTTTGCAAGATCAGCTATCAGGCTCAGTTTCCCCTTCACCTCCTCCTTCTTTTCCTCAGCCTGCTCATTTGCCTCCTTGGCTTTCTTTTCGAGCTCCTCCTGGCCTCTCTTCGCGTCGTCGCCCATCTTGCAAGTCTGCAGTTACGCGCACTGAGCAAGCCCTGACTTTGTTCTGCTCTGGTTTCTTGCCTCAGCGATTACCCCTTTTGCGGAATATCGTACCTATGGTTGTCAGAAGTGGCGTATGCATTTCTAGGACGCCGAATACTGCGTGAGAAGGCTGGGGCACATTTCAAGACTGTAGCTTTCCCTTCCTGTGAAGCTACACTCCAGCTTCCTGAGAGCATATCCTCCTACAGGTATGTATGAAAGCACATACATTGAGAATGAGCATGTGCATTATCAAGCTTGTGTCGTTGTCTCAGCATACAGCAGACGAAGCGGGCTCTAGTAAGATGGAGGAGAAGCATGCTGCAACATCAGATGCAGTCCTTGCAACGCTCCAGCCCTTGCCGTTGCCTAATGCTCTGAATCAAGCAGTTCGCCCAACATGAGAAGAGACTTGTCGTCACAGAAGAAGTCAAACCATCATCTGGTATGCATTAAACAAGCTGCAAAGCCAAGCCTGAGCCTGCAGCATGAGCCCAAGCCGAAGAGATCAGACAAGCCCAATATATTTGGCACAATCTTGTCATCCGCCTGCAATTCAGGGTCACCGTGTCGTGTCGCATGATACCCAAATGTTCGAACCCAGCCTGACGAACCTCTTCAAGAGGTCCCTCTACGAAGGTTGGACTGTAGCAGACATGCGGCAAACACAGCTGTTGTGTGAGAAGATGCCCCTTTCAGATGAAGGGCATTAAGATGCTGCTTGCTCCATCGTCATACTATTACCAAGGACGACGAGCAACCCCAGCTCAATGCGCCAAGTTGCTAACCGCACACGTTGTCTCACGTGTGCGCCCCTACACTATCCAAGCAGGCCATTGCTACGGCAGCGCGAGACGTGTAACTGCCGCTCAGGCGCTGGATGGCATCGCTTGTCTGGCACCGCTGCTGCTGGCAGGGGCGCAAGCTACTGCAGCTGCGTTCACACCATGTCTCTGCTCCACTCATGCGCAGGTCAGCGCTGCTATAGGAGACCACGAAGGACACCCCCGCACAGTGCGCCAAGATTGCTGACTGAATACATCGTGTCATGTCATTGCGCGCGCGGCGCTTTCCGAGCAGGCCGCTGCCAATGCTCTAGGCCGGGCGCAGCAGCTACTGCAGTTGTGCATACAGGGCTTTGCACAGAAGATGCGCTGAGGTGAAGGTCAGAGAGCTGACAGTCAGGATCATGCCAATCACTCTTCCCCTGATTGAGGTCCCGTCAAGGGCGACCGTGTACGCATGCAAGACTCGCCCAACAAAAGTAAGGAGGCCTGCAGGGTGCACCAGCAAGACTCATTGTTGTGCATGAGCATCAGCTGTTTTCGGTGCAACAACGTCTACTTTGCATGAATTGAGAAGAAGCTGCAAGTGCAACCCTGATGCCAGGTTCAGCCTTCGCCTGCGACTCTTATGCAATGGCTTAGCGCGCTTTACCAATGTAGCAATAGGCTTACCATAAAGATGTAGTATCCCTGCTGATGTACCCTCACCAGCCTCAAGCAGAGCGATGAGGAGCAAAAGAAGCGGCATGTACTCACTTGCATTGCTGTGTGCCTGCATAGCAGGGGGATTGATAGACTGGATTTTTAGCCAATTACTTCGTTTATGTGCTGTATGCAGAGCATATTTGCACACTCAGGCGGGTCGAGGGCTTACGGAGATCCTCTTCTTGAGGAGACGCTGACCACCGTCGCCGTATGGAACCTTCATCTTGCGTCTCATCCCGACAACCGCAACTGTTAGCACCACATACAAGATGCCGCACAGTCCAGCATAGAGTGAAGAAATGGGAAGCAGCAGGGACGGTGCAGGAGACATGGTCTGTTAGATCAAGGCCCCAGTCGCCTCTTCTCTTCTAAAGATGTGAGCCTCACTTACTAAAGAGGGCGCATGACAGGCAACCTACGGAGGGACTAGGGCCTGGTCGGTGGATAGAGGACGTTGAGATGACGTACACCTGCATGAGGTAATCCCGCCGCTGGAAGGGAGGGTCTTGCGGTGCTCACAAGGTGAAGGTGCCTCTCGCAGAGGTCAACGTAGCACGATGTTGGTATTGATGTCAGGCGCAGTCCACCGGTCCCTCTCTGCCGTGCAGTGTGGTGACGTTCCGGAAAGTGCGTTGACCCTGATTCAATCTGAAAGGACCTGGAATGTGAGAGCTTGAGAAATCTGTTGCATGGGACTGGTCACCTCATGGCGGATCAGCCAAGCTACATCCTGTGGGCTGGCTGCGATGCTGACCGCCCAGGTAGCTTCTGAGGATACAGCAGGGGCAACCCACATGCCATGCGAAGGGCCTATCTGACCATCTGTAATGCATGCACATATGTACCAAGCGTTCTAGCCATCATTAGGTCTCCTGCCGCATCACTCTGACACGCTGTTGCATACATACCATGTTTGCCTACACCGCCGTTCTGCTTGAGTCCTAATGACCCTGCAAGTCAAACTTTGTTAAACATATGTATAGGATGTGGTGAGTTCAGAGCGCCAGCACCTGCAATGATTCCCTGAGCATGACGCCCCCGCATTCCTTGCTTCTCATGCAAACGAACATGAGACAACAACTGCTGGCAGTTCTCCAACTCCAATGGAACACACAGTGGGTTCAACACAAACGCGGCCCTCTAGCCTACCCTGCGGTTGGATGGCCCTCTACAGATCTGTCAACGCTAGGATTTCATTGAAGATCTCTGACGAGGCGCATGAATAGCACTGACTAGCCAGGGAATCACCTGCTGAGAGTCATGACGCCACACACACCCAACCCGCTTACATTACAGAAATATACTGTGTCAAGTGCCCATCCCGATATCTGCGCCTTGGCTCAGTCAGGTCAATTCCTGAGGTGGGAGCACTTCTGTTTGCGCATGGCGGGCCGCCATTGAAGCGGCTCAGCCTCAAAGGCATCCCTTCTGACACCTCTAAGGTCAAGTGGCCTTCTAGCAAGCAGAACTGAGTGCTCGTCCATGATATAGGCAGACGCCCAAAGGAAATCTTGCGGTGTTGCTGTCTGTGCAGTGCTGGGAGCTCCAGCACAAAGAAGAAAGGAGGAACACTGTCCTGAGCTGGCATGGCGGTTCCTATTATTGATGGCATTTGCCCAGTGCCGTGTACCAGGATCAAGAGCTGGCCTCTCTTGGTTCTGGCATGACTACCAAGCTTGTGTCACAAACATGACACTGACAATAGCTATCCTGTATTGGACACAGCTACTCGCTTGCCCCACTTGTGATGGGCCAAAGGCTTAGGAGCGGCTGTGATCCCTTCCCTGACGTGCTGCTATCTGCCTGTCTGCAGCTCAAATGGAGCCGAATAGGTGCTTCAGGACCCTCTGATGTCTACTGGGCTGGCCTATCGGATCCACCTTGTAGACCGTGGTGTTCTGGGTGTGGCTCCTGACCGTGTACTCGAAGGTCCAGCCATGCGCAGCTGCGCCATGACGTCCCCTGTCGTCCACCGCCACGACGGCCCCAATGTAGGTCGGGTAGTGGCGGGCGATGCGCTGAACGGCGTCCTCAGCAGCATGCTTTGGGGACATGCCTTGCCGCATGCTCTCCACAGCCTGCGTGTGAGATCACAGGTCAGCTTGCCAGGCAGCACTGCTCATGTAGCATCAGGAATGTCTATGAGATGAAGGTGGTCTGCTCTGCCAGGAAGAGAGCCCATGCAAGGCTCCTCCTAGGCATATATACACTATGTAAGCCTCTGCAGTGTCACTCGATGCTGCCAAACGTTAGCCATGGACAGTACATGAGGACGCCATAGCAGAGTGCATGGGGAGATGGGTCTCTTGCTGCCTCCAAGGATCTGCATGCGCATCAGCTCTTCTGGACAGCAGCGCAGGCTCTTTGCGATCTACAAATAAGTGGGGGAGTGCCGATGCCTGCATGTCCAAGCTGTCAGGGCAAAGAGGACGGGGAACGCACCTGGTAGCAGGGCAGAAAACGCAGGTGGATGTCTCCGTCACCAGTGGACCCGCAGCCGCCTACGCCCGTCTCTGCATAGGCGCCTGCGCCGGCCACTGCGCTGTCGCTCATGCGCCCGGGAATCTGCGCATGCGCACATGCAGGCTCAGTATTGCCACCGCGCATGTTGATTGCGTTGGAAGCATCAACATGAACACCGTGTTCTCTTTTCATTCCCGCAGCCCCTGCTTGAACAGCTCGAGACTGTCTGTGCAGCCTGCCGTCAGCACAAGCGCCCACACATGCAGTGTACCTTCCTTTTGCATGCTTTCAGAGGAACGAATCAATGCCGGAGAGCATCTTGACCAGCTTGCTGAAGATGATAAAGAAGCAGGGGCAAAGGCAGGGCACCTTGTGGCTGGCTCCGTTAGTGGACGACCCTGCTGCTATGTTACCCTCCCTGTCGAGCGCTACCATAGAGATGGTATCATGGCTCTTCCTGCTGACCCTGGTGACCAAATCAGGCCCCGCCTCCCTCCCTGTCCCTACACTCACAAACCGCCATAAGCTGAGACATCAGCACAAGCAGCTTGGCGTCTCTTGATCCAGCGTCTCTCAGTGAGTACACCTTGATGCATCAGCGGATCACTGCTTCTGATCAAGTGATGAGGCAGGCAGATAGCTAGATATTTCGTCTGTGCTGGGGCAGATTGTGTCTCTAGTTGCATGCCTGTCTGACTGTGATGCAGCAGCTCACGCTTGAGATGGTCCTCCTCCTGCAGCCCTCTCGGGAGCGCTGCGCCCTCGTCGCGCTTCCGCAGAGGAGCGCTGGAGAGCTCCGCCCGGGACAGGGGCTTGTAGGGGCCGCAGCTCTTTGTGGGATCAGGGTGCACCGCCTTCCGGAAGTTGGGCTGGCAGTTTGCGGCCTTCCTGCAGACAGAATAGCTCCCCTGGCACACACAGCCACGGCAGACGCTTGATCGTCTATAGTCCGCAACTTGAACGCAGGATGATTTCCGTGTCACAATACTTCCTATTGGGACTTTGGCCTGGCCGGCAGTGACCTCCTGAGCCCAGAATCTTAAGTGAAGCAGCGCTCACAGACAGAGGGGCGGGCGCGCACCAGTCATAGTACATCTTTGAGGAGACCTCTGTGCTGAGGTTCGCCAGCTGTCCTCCCATCTCCACTGCAAAGTTGGTGGCCTGAGCAGAGCACAGCATGTTAGCTTCTGCTTCGCAGCTCGGAGCTGAAGTCCGAGCTCTACCTTCTATGCTGTTGCTAATGCTGCCTAAAGATGATGAAAGCCCTGCCTTCAGACGCAATAAGCACAGCGACGATGCATGCTCAAGGCCCAGCTGTATGCTCGAGGGGAGCAGGCATCTGAGCTGGGGAAAAGGGCGTCTGAGGAACGGGCTTTGAAAGGCACAAGCCAGAAGGGCGAGCACATCACCTGCAGGCCTCCCAGACTGGTGTGCAGGCTGTGCTCCATGACCTTTCGCGCAGTGCTGATGGCATTGTTGATGTACTGCAAGTCTGTCACCGCTCCCACATCCATGCGCGTCTACACAGCACACATGACTGTCTCTGCTGATGCCTTGATGCGCCAATGAGCGCATACACAGTGTGTATGCTCGTCATCACTGATGCTTTGACGCAGCGCAAAGATGGTGCAGCAGTTGCAGGGCGTACCCCATCCATGATCAACGCATCCAGGGTTGTCTGGCCCTGCTCATCTGGCGAACCGCCAAAGCCTACTGTCAGATCACACTGCATGTTCTCACAGGTGCTGCAGCCCTGCACGTCAACCCGAAACTTCTCATAAGATGTTCCAGCACCATCTGGCAGTAGTCGAAATGAACTATACAGCTCTGAGTGGGTGCATGCACACCTCCTCTACAGCAGCTAGGGCTGAAGCATCTGTGCCTGCTGAGGCGAGTACCGCCCATGCAGCGTCCGTGGCAGCCGTGAAAGCCCATGTTGCGACGACTATGGGCACCTCATGTCGATCGCCCGGCAAACTTTCCCGAATGGCGGGCGCAAGCCATAGCAGAACACCAGCCATGGTCAAGGACATGACCAATGTTCTGCCCTGAAACATGACGTCTAGGAAAGTATGGAATTCCTAGTCTACGCGTCTCTACTTTCGTGAAAGATTGCTAGGACATGGCTGTGGCGTGTGCTCCGGGCGGGGCCGAAAGCCCCGTCTGGGCAGGACTACTCCATCTAACTTTCCCACGCGTCACAGCTATCATCAATTACTGCATTGTGTCATGCAGTGTCGCTTGTACAATCTGGTATGGCGTCCAATTGCATCGGCTCAAAGTCTTGTAGCAGATTCCGACACAGGTGTTGCCTTATTAGACTGGCACTCTGTCCTCACAAGTATCAATATAGCTTGACCGCATGGCTCCGGATAGTATAGTACAATATGTGCGGCCTTCATGAGGTGGGACCAGCCGTGAAGAGTTGACATGCTCGCAAGAGGGGGGCACCGATTCACCATCTTCCGACATCAAGTTATATGCTGACAAGAATAATTGGCTCACCGCGTGCTAGTTTAAATGCTATAAGTAGCAAACACTTCCATACAGTCGAGTCAGAACTGCTGAGGCACCATGACGCAGGAGTCTGCTGCCTCAATGCTCAGGCTGCTTCATGCCAAAGACGCGCCCCTCGACAGGCACGCACATCACAAAATCGCTGCATCAACCATTGAATATATATAACAGCATTTGAAGTACTCAAACATGCGCGCAGATCGCTTGCAGTGGCCAGACAGCTGCAGGCAGCTCTCAGGCTATCACAGGGAGGGCGTGATGAGGCTAGCATTGAGACGGTGAGACACCATCAATAGCACCACTGAAGTGTTATCCTGTGTCATGTCAGGGATTGAGCACGATCAACTTGCAAGCTTATTCTGCCTTCAGCTGTGCTAGCACCTCGGTGCATGCAATGCAACAATCCCCCGGCAGGGCTGTGCTGAGAGAGTGTCAGAACTTTACTGGCGACTTACTGTCACGCAGGAGCTTGACAAGAGCTTGCGGTTGGCCCCAGCAAATGTGCGGTCCCATTATCAGCGCATGCTCCTGGACTGGACTGTGCTCTCCCTCTCTAAGGCCTCTGCGCCGCCTGCCTCCCTTGAAAGCCCGGCCGCCAAGAAGAGGAAGCTCAATAGCGGTAGGACATCAGCCTCATCCTCCATTGCAAATCATCATGGCAAATTATGCGTCAAGAATGTAATGGAAAGCGCACTTGTGCTGTGAGCACTGGGCGACATGCCAATGGTTAGCGCAATTTGAGCGATGCTGCAAGATGTTCTGCGCCGTACCTGCAGAGCTGATGCCTCATGTTACTCCCTGCTATGGTGTAAGGGAAAGAGCCAAGCAACTGCAGGCTGGTCACCCAGAATTGAGCACTTGGTGTCATGCCTCAAGATGCTGCAACAGACCTGCATGATGGTGTCAATCTACCTGTCTTGGCCCAGGGGGGAGAGCAAAGGTGTCTCAAGCTGATCATCAGGCTCTGGAGAGCCTGCAAGAGCTGTGGGTGCTTTTGGAGGCCCTCCTGAGCATGCCCAGCTCAGCTCTGGGCAGCGCAGCGTACCCTGCGCTTGCAGAGGCTGCTGCCCGGACGTGCCAGCTGGCGCTGACTCAGATGCAGAGCAAGGACTCCGGCAGAGCTGCCCAGCATCATGCTGCAGTGGCTGCACCCGCTGCCGTTGAGGAGCAGGTATGTATCTGCCCTGCACATTGCTGCATTATTTGCTGACTTGAGCGCCTCCATCTGTCAAGCTCTGCCAATGACATGAATAGCTGCACAAGGATATCCTATCCTGCCAGTCCTTGAGGGGCCTTGGATGCAGATCTGGCGCTGTAAGATCTGGCGCTGTATCAGTTTGTCCTATGCAGGACACGGATGCCCAGCTTCCTTTGGTGGTGCTTCAAAGTATGAAGCTTATGCAAAAAGGACACAGTCCTCAGACTTTCAGTAGCAGGTAGCCTGCTACTGAGATTTCACAAAGCCACCTGCAGACATTGCATTTGGCTTTTCTCCCTAGCAACTTGAGAACCTGTCAATACCAGAAAGAAGTGTTTGCTGCTGAGGTATGTCATTCGCATACAGTGCCAGGTTCGCTGAGGCAGCGCTGCAAGCCGCAGCAGCATGCGCCGAGCAAAGTGTTCAGGCAAAAGCCACAGATGCGTGGTGCAAGCTGGCTGCCCAAGCCATGTCCCAGCTGATGGTGGCCTGCAAGAGCCAAGCTGATCACAAAAAGACTTTCAAGTCTGTAGTGACCAGGCTGCTGGTGCCCATCCTCAGAATGAATCCCAGGAAAGGTGACTGGCTGTGCCATCCAGCAAAGCCAAATCCACATGCTCTTTGCTGTTTGAGCCCGATCCAAGTCTATTGGTCCCATGTCCAGCAAGCAGATGTACAGGGAAGGTTGCTTCTCCTGATCAGGGCTTGTAGCATGCGCAGAAGGAAGCATAGCTTCATGGAAGGGCCTGGTGAGCACGGCAAGGCAGCTGCTGGATGCTGTCTTGTTCGGCAACGAGCACATGGTTCATCTGCAAGCGCTTGCGCTGGCCTCTTTGGAATCAGTGTCTCAGGACGCCCAGGACAATAAGCCTGCGCCAGCAACGGATGCAGAGAACCTGGAGGATGACGGCAAGGCTGCTCGGAAAGCCTCTCGCCACTCCAAGTATGCTGCGCTCCTGCCAGAGGTGCGTCTTGTGACACGTCTGTGAGGCTGACCCTAAAGATCTTGATGCTTACCATCCTGCATCTCAGAAGAGTTCATCATCTATACCTGGCCCTCTCCTCACATGTCGAAGTGATGCTCACCTGATATTGTGAGAGGAAGTGTAATGTTAACACAGCAAGTGAAGGCACACACTCCTCCGCAGCCAATGTGGATGTGATATGCAGACAATCAGCAGCGCGATTGCAGAGGGGAAGCATACGGGCCTACCAGCATTCTTGGGAGGGCTGCCCTGGCTGCTTGTGAGATTCAAGGCTGCCTTGAAGCGCTCACAGTCTGCGGAGCCCGCCAAAGCAAGCCAGAGAGGAGCAAATCCAGACAGTGGCGCTGTTTTGGCGGAATTTGGTTTCTTTGCGCTGCTGCTGCAGCTCCTCATGGATCCTATACTGGCAGCATCACAGGTATGGTGCATTCCTTGCGCAACCAAATATCTATGGCTACAGCTCTGGAAGGCACTGAGCCTGTATATGCCTAGCGCATGCTATGTCTACAAGTTCTGTGCACCGCTGTCCTGCTGGCTGAACTCCTGCCAGCATGTCCATCCCTTCGGTGGATGCGTTGCACCTGTGACCATGTGAATGTGCTGTAGGAATCCACAGCATCTTCAACCTCTTCCTACAGCACCGCAGCATCCCATGCACAGCAGTGCATGCTTGCTGATGGCGTCGCTGAGCTCCTGCAAGTAGCTGCTGCCCAAGGTAGGCCTTCTGCAAGAGGACTATCCAACATGCTTGCAGCATTCATTGGTGATGTGTGATAAGTACAGTAGTATGCAGACCCAATCAGAGGGTTCTTACAGGCCTTCTGCAAGAGGACTAACCAACATGCTTGCAGCATTCATTGGTGATGTGTGATAAGTACAGTAGTATGCAGGCCCAATCAGAGGGTTCTTACAGGCACATTGTGCCAAAGCGGGCCTGCATGGTACCTTGAAGGCCAGGTATGAACCTGTGAGATAAGGCCTCGAGCGCTCAGGTGACCTGGTGAACATGCTGTGCAGGCGTATATAAGCCGACACAGGACAGAGAGGGGCTGCAGAGAAAGACACTGGAGAGGACAGGGAACGCCATCTTCCAGTGGTGCCTCAGACCGCCAGGCCACCCTGACAATTCGCCCTCAGAGCACAGCGATAGTCTTGTCTCAGAGGCAGAGCAGGAGGCCGCTGCCAGCCGCCAGGCCCTATCAGCAGCGAGGGTTCTGGAAGGGCTGATGGACCTGGAGCACAGAGCAGTGCAGCCGGCTCTGGACCAGCTGTGGGCAGTGATCTGGAGATGTGCACTGCTCGAGGAAGGTAGCCATGCCCCACTCGTTCCCTTGAAGATATTGTCTGAAACCTGGTCTGAAGCAGGGTGCGCGCTCTGTGCTCCCAGCAAGGATACCTTGAAAGCCCAACCTGATGGCCTCTCAGGATGGCCTTGCTAGGGTATCCGCTGCAGTGCACCCTGTGCCAGACCAGCTGACATACTCTTCTGCAATCGTGCTTTGCTATAGTGATGCGGGACCAGCCTCCATACGTGCCTTTGCTGTCCTCACACATCGTCCTGTCGGCTGTCCTGATACAGTGCCCTATTTGGCAGACTGTGTTGATTCCAACAGTGGCGTTTCTGCCAAGCCTTACTGCACCCCAGGTTCACCTCTAGACTTGCAACCCCAGAAGGCCTGGGTATGGACTGCACTGGGGCTACCTAATAAGGCAGATGGATGGTGCGCAGGTAAGACACCAGGTGTGAGAGTGGCATCCGCAATGCTGAAGGCCTATGGGGAGCTGCGCCAGCTGGCGCCCCTGCTGGAGTCCCTTGCAGCCGCTTTGGGCAGCCAGAAGTGCCCAGACTCAGCTCGCATAGTGATCTCTGACACCCGCTTCCAGGAGGCGCTCCACAAGGTATGCCTTGCTTCTTGGTCAAGCAGCAACTTTCACCAAGTGACAGATACAAGAGCTTTCTTGTATCCGTCACTTCGCGCATCCGTCGCCTCAGCATCATAGTCTGTACCCATGCAGCTCAGTAAGCACGCGCTTGGTGCATGGCTTCCTGGCCGTAGTATTGCGTAGCTATGGTTGCAATGGTGCTCACATGGACTCTGCCCCTATGTGGTGTCTGGACCCTGATCAGGATGGCATGCGGGTGTGCAGGTTGTGCAGGAGGCTCCGCCCGGGCAGAGGGCAGCCCTTGTGGGCTTTGTGGCTGCAGCAGTACGAAAGACCCTCAAACCCCTCATGGCCGGTCCCGCCTTGGCTACACTCACGCTGTTGCTGACGGGTGTTCTCAAGGGTGCGGTCCTCACTCCACAGCAATGTCATCGTGTGACAGTAATTGTGAGCATGAAGAGAGATGTCTATCCTCAAGCAATCATCCCGCCATGCAAGCAGAGCAGCCAAGCGCCATGTGACGACAGCATGTAAAGATGACTGCCTGCTGTTATTTTGCTCACTAGCTTTTCCGGACTGAGCTGGAGAGCTGTGCAGGGGTGAGAGTAGAGTCTACCACTGCCTCGGCAGTTGCAGCAGCAGTGGAGGGCTTTATCACCAACAGCCTCCAAAAACCACTGGTACGCCATTTGCCATCTTCTCATTACTCAATAGTTACTGAGCGCATGCATCATCTGCGGTATGGACCCCAAACTGTCGCACTGTTCAATTGGTGCCCTCATGCTTTCAGTGTCCTGGCTTTCCATGCTGGCTATGCGACCATCTTTGGCCTGGGCAATTGAGGTGGGTATGCTGTCGTGTGCAGAGTCGGGCGCTGTCAAATGACTGGAAAGTTGCAGTGAGAGACAGCACATCCACATATGAGATTGCAGGCCTGCTGCAGCTGTACGGAACAGCGCTGACCGTCCATGCGGCATGTGCCGCCATGCAGCCGCAGGTGCTGCCGCTGCCTGGGCAGGCCATCATCATGGTGAGTGCTCCCTCCTAGTGAACCCTAAATGCCCTCCTTGTGCTCTGGGAGCCCCTGCAAGCTGTGAGAGATGCGTGGTGCAGTGGAGCGCCTATGCATACTCAGCACCTGATGGCAGTGTCAAGCTTATCTGCCGTGGTCAGATTGTCATACTCTTGGGATACCTATGATAGAAGACCTAGTCATGTATGGACACTTGAGTTGTCCAGCTGCAATCAGGTCTGCATACTCTGATTGCGGCCGCAAATGCAGGATCCTCATGCAGATGGGTCAGCAATGACAGGGTATTTTGATGCCTTGCTGGGCGGAAAGGAGGGCTGTACGCTTTCCAGCCTGAACTCCTTAGCAGTCAACTACGCCACTCACTTCAAGGGACTGCTACAAGGTATCTCAGCCAGATAGGTACCCTAGTGTCACCCCTATGTCTCAAGCCCCTGTACAATTCACCCATGCTAGCTGATGCGCTGTGCACTGGGTGATTGCCTTCATCATGAGAAAGTGGGTGATCATGATATGTCATTGCCAACAGGTGTCATGGTACTCTACTGATGCAAACTGTGAGGCAAGGGAAGCTGTCTCACGGCATCATACTGCTTGTTCTTCAGGTGAAGACCAGGCAGGCTTGGCAGCGCTATGGCAAGCCGTGGCGACTTACCAGATGCAGCGGATGGATGTGCTGCATGAGCGGCTGCTGCATCTGGAGTACAGCTGCCCTGCTGTGCCCGCTGCCCAGACGCCGCCCGCAGCCCAGCCCGCAGCACCCAGCAGCGCAGCAGAGGCAGGTAGAGAGTCAGAGCCGGAGGAGTCAGCGCCAGCTGAGTCAGATACTGATGGTGACGATTCAAAGGGTGGGGATGCAGAGGAGGCGCCCCCTCAGGCAACGCTGAAGCAGCGCACATGCGAAGAGCTCAGTTCGGCTGCGAACGGCCTGACTGGGCTGTGCATGCTGAACGACATGGCCAGGCTTCGGGTATTTCCTCCTGATGACAAGGCTGCCGATGCCCTGGAAGGCATCGGCAATACGGTCCAGCGCTATCACAGCTTGATCTTGCGCTACAGCGGCATCTTGGTGAAGCAGAATTTCCTGACCACCCTGCTCAGCGGAGCAGCAAGGCAGCAGAGGCTGCAGCCCTCTGAGCTGCAAAGGAGATCTCACAGCAGCGCTGAGAGCCAAGCAAGCGCAGCAGCAGTCCCGCGCCTGAGAGGCGAGGCGGAGGCGGATGGCCTCAGCTTCTCAGCAGCCGCGCTGCAGCTTCTCGAGGGCCGGGAGTTCTTCTGGGAGACCGCTGAGATGGCGGAGCGCTGGCCACTGGCCCTGGCAGGCAAGCTGGAGACAGTCTGCGGCACCATAGTCAAAATGTGGTCGATCCTGAATCCAGAAGATGACACCAGCTCTGAGGGCGCCTCTCAGCCCGGGCAGGCAGAGGACGAAGGCGCATCGGCAGGCACTAAAGAGCACTTGGAGGCTTGCGTGCACATGCTTCAGCAGATCTCAGATGACAGGATGCAAGGTTACCAAGGCTTTGACCCAGCGAATAAGCTGCACAAGGAAGCTCTTGAGTACATCAAGGAGACAGCAGAAAATCCGCCGCAGTGCGCTGTTGCGCCACAGCGCCGTGATTCAGCGGTGTGCATGAGCGTATCAAATGGCCTGGCAGCAGCTGAGGGCCTCTTCAGGCTGCTCTGCAGCATCCCGCTGCGGTGGCTGGTAATGCATGAATTTGACACCTGGAGCCTCATAAACATCTCGCTCGCTGTCCAGAGCTTCCTGATCAGGCTTAGCGCCGTCTATTCAGGGCAGATCAGCGCTTGCCTGGACCCAAGTCAGGCATCCAGCGCTCAGGCAGCTCTGATATCAGCCTCAGCCGCAGTGCAGCGCTTCATTGCGCGCGTGGCAGCATGCAGAAGCACGCTCCTCAGAGGCAGCCTGGAACAGCCCTGCAAGAGCGGCCTGAATTGGCCATTCCAGGTTGCAGGCGCCCTACAGGGGTTCCTTGCTCCGCCACTCACCAGCTCTCCCAACCCCCTGGATCCACCCCTGGATCCAGGGGTGGATCCGGCCATGCTGCAGGGCCTTCACAGTCTCCTGGAGGCATCAGCAGCTATCCTGCACTATACCAGCAGACACTTCTTGCTGAATTTGGGTCATCCAGTGGCTGGGGAACGCTCCATGCGCATGCTGCGCGGATGGATGGAGGATTTGCAAGCCACAGCGCCTCATGGCAGCGATGCACAGCTGCATCCTGCGCAGCAGCTGGAGGCTGTGTGCGCTGCTTTGCGCTCTGCCGCCGCTGTCGCCAGCTCAGCTGAGCCCGAGAGTGAGGCTGCAGGGCCAGACACTCATGGTGGGTCCACCTTCGGCCTCTAAAAGCACTCTCAAAGGCTTGCTCAAGGATGAGTGTCAGCTACTGTCACGGCTTCAAACTGAGCCAGGCATGCCCCCTGACTGTGTGCTGACCTTTTCATTATCTCAGCGCTGCACAAGTGAGCTCAGCAAGTATCCTTTCGCCAAGGTCTGGAGTTGTGTGCAGGACCGAGCATTGGCACAGGCTTGTTTGCCCGTCCACATCTGCTCGGGCTCATAGCAGAGCTGGCAACTATGACTGATGCGCGACTCACCGCACTCAGCGCAGCAAGGAGGGATGCAAGCCCTGTTGTGGGGCTTCGGGTTCCCATGGCTTGCTTGCTCAGCGCGGCTGCCAGCCTGCTGGAAGCTGCGGAGCTGCTTAGGCAGCCGAGCAGCAGCAGCGGCAGCGGCATAGCCACGGCTCGTGAGGAAGCTGGTGGAGGTGGTGACAGTGCAGCTGCAGCTCATGAGGAAGCTGCTGATCTCAACGCTGCCCTCCTGTCATACCTGAGCCTGGCGTGTGACCTGCTCCAAGATCACAGGCCCACAGAGGTATGCCACTGCCTCAGCCTATTTAATTCTGACACCAAGACAACGTGTCCATATCTCCCTTCAGAGTGAGTGCGGTGAGGCAGGTCAGACAGCACCTCCCTTGTTTCTGCAAGTGTTATGCGGAGATGAACACTTTGTCGTCAGCAGCCTGATTGCAGCTCTCCATCAGCTGAATGTCGGACGGGGAGCTCCTGAGATGTGGTCGATCTTCCTGCACAGGGAAATGGCAAAGGAGAGGCAAGGGACTGGAAGCTGCTGCAGAAGCCGCTGAGCCTGCTGCGAGCTGCTGCCAGCATGCTGGAGCACATGCCGCCAGGCACATGGATGCGCCTGGTCGCCCTGCACATACACTGCCTCAGGCAGCTGTCCCTGCATCTGGTGGTGAGAAACGACTGCTCTTCCATGCACCATCTGTGTCTGCCCTGAATACCTTTTGTAAAAGTAAGAGCAGGGCAGTCACATCTATCGATCCTGTTACTTTGCGTAGAAGATAAGATGGCAGGCATGCAGCGCCCTAGACAGCACCCGCAGTCTGTGCAGAGGCGGACAGTTGACAGTTTTTTTGGGTGTGTACCATGCTGAGACCTTGATATGTTGCTGGTAGGATCCTGGGCCGCAGAGGCAGCTCACTGTGTCCCTGGGCATCGTCCTGCCCGCAAAGCTGGAAGCTCCGGGCAGCAAGGGCAGCGGGCATGGGGCTGCCTTCCACCACTCCTTGCTGCTCTCAGTACACATTTTCCTCTCCTCCGCAGCAATCATGCTCTTTTCAATTCTCTGTTGACGTAGCATTTCTTAGCATGATGATCAATCATGGCTTCCAAAGTAGAGCTGTCTGACAGGTTGATCTGCATGCATGCAAACCTAGCGAGATGGCTGCACTTTCTGGTGCTTACCTGCCCCCTACCTGCAGCATGCATGTTAAATTGGCAAGAGATAGACTCTGCCCCTGGCACCTACCTGGCTTACCTGCAGCTATAATATGCAGGTGCAGGAACTGGCGGGAGCTGCCAGGGAGGCAGACCTGCAGGAGCTGTACGCGTCTGCGCCGCAGCTGCTGAGAGGCTACAGCGACAAGCCGGATGCTGCCTGCGCCCTGCTCCAGGTGTGCTTCTGTCACATGCAATCTGATAGAGGGACAGCAGACTCTTAAGTGGCCCATGAACCCAGCGCATGCACAGAGTCTGCCCTTCATCAGTCTCGACCCTACTCCGGGCAGCCTTGCCAAGCTTGCTCTTATTACACTCCCCCAGAGGCATAACACTGCTGCGATAGGGGTGCGATAGAGATGTAGGTGGGCACTCTGGTGTGCAAAGAGATCCCTGAGCCTTCCTGGATATGCGCCAGATGTGAAAATGATGGTTGAGGCCACGCTGGCAGCATCCTGTTGGCGAATCAGCTGCATTTGCAGGTCATTCTGCTGGTGGTGGAATCAGCGCAGTCTGGGCCGGCTAGGAAGATGCTCAACCGATATGCACAAGGGCTGGCCTCAGCTCTGATGTCTCACGCGCTCACTCGTGAGCGCGGGGCTCCTGAAGGTACAGACAAAGCATCTGTGTCACACACCACATAATACAATCACATGATATAGCTTGTCTCTTCCAGCTCTACGAGCATACAAATCACCTATTTGGGCGCTGCTACGGAATCAAGTGTGTACTGGTCTCTTGGACCACATGGGTTTGGCTTGTACTCTCGACAATTGATGGCATGCCTGGTTGTCCTCTCTCTCAGACAACTCTGAAAGAACCCACTGCACCATGATTCCTCACGCTTTGGGACCTTTGAGTTTGTCACGTCTTGGAGGCAACCAAGGGAGGTTGCAATTCACGAGACTATGAGTGGTCCTATGTGAATTGAGAGTACAAACAATGCAGTCTTAGATGACATGCTTTCAGTTCACTCATACTAATGGGAAGGTCTGAGGAGCCTCAATGTTCCGCCTCTCAGGCTCAGTGGCTGCAGCCCAATGCCTGGCCTTGAGATGCTTGGAGGCGCTTGCTGTCAGGGACAGCGTGGTCAAGCTGCCTGGGCAGCTTGTTGGAGCAATCCTGCATCTGCCCCTTGAGCTCCTCACTACTGCAAAGAGTCCTCTCAGGTAAGATTGCATGCTACCACCAACAAGAAGATGGCATGTCCGGGGTGAAGCAGTGCTTAGCAGCATCCCCAAGGCGGATGCAGGCTGTGATGCACACGGCTAGAGCCTGGCACAGTGGCCAAGCATGTCTTGCCATCTGGAGGCCCGGTCTCGTGTAGGGCTTGAAAGCCATAAGTTTGCTGTGGGTGCAGGTCAGGAGGTGTGTTCACAGCATGCTGCCATGTGCTGCTGGGGATGGTGCGCCACAGGACTGCTGCAGTGCGCCGCTGCATGGCGCTGTTGGCCGCGTCTGCACGGGCGCTCCTGCAGGACCTGCTGCGCTGGCAGGCGCTCAGGCACGCTGACGTGGCGCGCCAATGCGCAGAGCACCTGTCCCACCTCTATGAGGATATTGCTGAGCGCAAGGTGACAACGCGACCTCACGCTGCTATATCCAATAACTATGATTACACCGCAGCATTCTTGGGTCACGAGGTCTTCATGCTTGCATCAAGCATCAGGGGTCTTGGTGACATCCAATGCGGCTGCCAACTGGCTGAGAGTCTATTGTTTTCTATGAGCCTACCACGCATGTGTTCTGCTGTCTCATCCCCTGCTATTTCTCCTTGTAGGAGGTCCTGGGCATGTATTGCCACTTCATCTTGGCAGACTACATCACACTAGCAGCTGCGCCTCTTCACACAGCTGGACCCGGTGGCGGCCATGAAGCCTCGAGGGAGCAGCAAGCTGCGCACCTCCTGCCTGCAGCGGCAGCCGCCCTGAAGCCGGGCGCCTGCGCACTGTACGGCGCGTGCTCACCTGCACAGGTGCGCATCCTAGGACATCCCATGCAGGCCAGTCCTTCAGTGACATTTTGTTATGACAGGACACATGTCCATGCGTCAGGTTAGAGCCTTCTTCTCAGCATGAGCTCATGCAAATCAGCTGCTTTAGTGCCTTCATCACCTGCTGGAACCTTATCAAGAAGATGCATGCAACCAGGGATTGCATGAGTAAGGCGCGCGCATGTCCTGTGCAGGTGCAGCATGTATACACGGTGCTTCAGAAGAGCAGAGGGGGAACCCGGCAGGCTGCTATGACCGCGTTGAGACAGATGTACGAGTCTACAGTCAAGTTTTCAGGAAAGATCTGAGCCCACAGCTTTGGGAAGATATTGCAGCCTACAGCTTTGCATACCCCTGTATCTGCAGCTGCAGCACCGTAGGACAGGTTGAGGCTTGTGATATGGCACGTTTTGGTCAGACAGCTGTACACTTTGCAGAAAGAGATGCGAGTGTAAATGTTTACATGGTAACATCGATTTTGCATCACACAACAAGATGACGCAGAAATAGTGAAGTTGCGGCAAGTCCACATACTCACTCATACAGCAAATTACATGTATGGAGACTGGGCAATCCCACATGCGAGATATTACCCCAAACTCTGGATCCAAGGCTGTGGAGACTCTTGCTGCTTCAACAGTCCCATCCGCATCAAGGACAGAGGAAGGAAAAGCGCTGCCTATGAGCATGCCACAAACAAAGGGATGCTGCACAACCATGCCATCAGCCATTATGGATCTAATCAATCAAGGAAATAGGTGCTTCAGTTCCTCACCATAGTGTACAGCAGTGTACGCTCAATGATACAAGGTAAAAGGGTGAAACAACATAGGTAGCTGACCCCCCAAGATGTCTCATGCTTCATCTAAGGAGTCACTTGATCCACCGGCTTTGTAGGAGGACCCTCTTGCCATGCCCCCCAATGGCAGAGAATTATTGCCATCCCACAATCAGCCGTATTTGGTAACTAGCAGCTGGCTACCGGCCCAGGACCTGCTTTAGATATGTCCAAACTCTGCTCTGCATGCATTGTCACAGTATCTACTCATGACTCCCTGCCATCAGGCATTGCTGCTGCAAAGGGGTCATCTATTGGCATGAGGCAGGCCATCTAGGATGCAGGTATGGTGCCCTTGTGAGCCACACGCTGCGCTGCAGCAATCGGCCAAAGCTCTTCTCAACGGGGCAGCACTTGATATGGCGCAGGGTCCCTGCTTGGTGGATTATGCGCACAACGAATTGTGAGAAAGGCTCAACGCGCATCTGGGCTGCGCTCTGGTCTGCAGTATTGACTTGTGAGCTCTCCTCTGCAAAAAAATTCCTTGAAGGGTGCGGGTTGGTGCTGGCTTGGGCTTGCAAGTCTCGGGATCTGCCCAGGGGGCAGCACAGGGTCTGTTTGCGGTGTACGCTGCTCTAGAGTAACAAAAACTATTGAGGCTCTCCCTGCAGAAGTGCCCTGGTGTTGCAGCTTGCTAACTTGGGTGTCTTGGACTTCTACCTGCACCTAGGATGCAGGCACAGTGCCCATCTCGGCTGCGCTATGCTCTGCAGCGGTGATCTCATCAAAGCTCTCCTCTGCAGGAGAGCTTGTGGATGGTGCAGGGCTGCTGCTCTGAGCTGCAGGGTGGCCGTTGGAAGGTACGGGGCTGCTGCTGGCCAGGGGCTTGCGGAAGGACAGCGTCTTGCTGCTGGAGGCCATCACCTTCATGTCAGGCTCGAAGCCCGCCTCTTTGAACATCGCGCCTGCACAGCGAGGCTCACTCGTGAAGCGCCTCGCGCCTGCCTCGAGGATTGAACGCACTCTACCCTAGAGGATGCCCCCCACACTGGTGTCCTTCCAAGAGATGGATGCACCCAGCAGCCACCTCACACTGGCTCAAGATGTGGCGCACACTGGCCGATTCATTAAGCCCCTGCCGAAGAAAGGCCTCAATGCAACTGATACACCCTTTTACTGCATTGAACCCAGACCACATTTTAGCGACACTTAAGGGCCTCGTGCGAGGTTTGAAACTAAGCACACCCCCCACACCACCCCTACCACCAACTCTGCGCACAATGCCAGGATGTAAAGGAGTCAAGTCATGGCGGGTCCGCACCAAAGTCCTCGGTGATGTAGGTGCGGTAGAAGGGCTCGTTGAAATCGCCGAAGCGGCCCAGGTTGGAGTCCAGGCGCTCGCGGTCGCCGAGCTGGATGCTGTCGGTGATGATGGCCACGCCGCCGGGCTTCAGCACGCGCGCCATCTCCGCGACCGTCTTGCGCCGGATGTGCGGCGGCAGCTCGTGGAACAGGTACACGCTGTATACCTGCATGCGTCGCACACAGCGGATGACCATTTTTTGCAGAGCCACCACATGGAGAAGCATGTTGAGTGAACATGACAGGCATAAGCAGTGACATCGTGAAGTGCTGTGCTGCTGCAGCACTGCCTGATGCCAAGCGCACAGTAAAGGCCATGTGATGCCGCTAGGTAGCCCAGGAGGGGATGTTCTTTCTGAGCTTCCCAGCAGCAACAGCTGACTCTCATCTGGGCAGGGCAGAACACGGCACATGCCAAGCGAAGCAGGTGCCATTTGCAGGAGCTGGCATGGGCAACATCACTTCAAGGCTAGCGCAGTAGAGGCAGGTTAATGCCAGTCCACAATCTGAGAGAAGGCTGACGCACCACATCAAAGGAGGCATCTGGCTGGGGGATGGCCTCTGCAGGCGCCTGCAGGAAGTTGCTACCCGTGCCATCCGCCCCACCCAGAGCCTCGCCCTTCGCCCTCTTGTCTGCCCAGTACTTAAGATTTTTCCTTGCTTCCAGCAGGTAGTAGGGTGACAGATCCAGAAGGGTGAGGTCCATCTTGGGGTAGTTGTCCTGCACCAGCAGTGGAGTGTCAGGAACTTGCATGCTGGAGGAGTCAAGGACACAGCGCAGGGGATCATATACCTTGCAGTAGTCCTACAGATTATTCCATCCCAGCATTCATTGGCATATTCCCTGACCTGTCACGACTCATCTTCTACTACATGGAGGAAACCCCCTGCAATGACACCGGAAACGGCCTTAGAAGTAAAGGTGCACACCTTTGTGAAGGTTGCGAAGCGGCCAGTGCCTGCAGCGACCTCCAGAGCGCGGACGCCCGTGCCGTTGGAGGGGCGGCCCATCATGAACTTGTGCAGGGGCACCAGCGTCTGGCGCTGCATGGCGTCCTGACGCCCCAGAAACAGCGTCTCCGTGGACACCTCGTACACCTTGGCGCTCTGCTCTGACAGCCATCCGTCCGTCTGCGTAAACATTGGAATCTGCTCAGTAACGCTTCAGTGCAGCATGCATCTGGCAAAGGAGCTGCTGTAGAGACACCTCCTGACAATGACAGAGCACCTTGCAGACTGCTGAAAGCTCAACAATGTATTGTCCTCCATGATGCTCGAGTCAAGATGTATCTCGTTGAGGGCCCTAGGAGATGAAAGGTTGTGAGAGGCAGGGCCTGACCTGAAAGTGGAAGGTGTTGAGGTAGTAGTCGGGGTACAGGTTGGACTTCAGCCACACGTCCTCTGCAGTGCCTTCCGCGCGCCGCTTCAGCGTGGCGCTCGCCTCAGACACAAACTGCACAGCAGGGTGAACCTTCAGGCTTGAGCACCTCGGTGTTGAACAGATGAGCCTGAAGCCATTAAAGTGAGACTCTTGGCTTCAAATGACCTCACAGAGGCTGCATAACACAAAGTGCACCTTCTGTAATCCTTTCACTTGACCCAAGACCACCTCTCTCAAGAGGGAAATGCGGGGGTGTAGGCAGTGCCTGCTAGGAATGGTACAAGCAGACACAACACTCTCATGCCCTTATGAGCATACACCAAACAGCATATTGCACTACTTGGGCTCAACCCCTCTATGGCTCAACCTTGCTGCAGCTCGAGGGCAGATGGTACAACAAGGTACAGCACAGCACATGTTCTGTGTGAGGTTGATACCCTCAGTCTCACACAGTACCACACGATACATGGGCCACGTGACCTGGGCACCAGCAGCTCCGAAAATGCAACAGGTGGACCCATGAAATTTAGAGAGCAAGCTGGGCAGAGTGGGCAGGGTACCTGGGCAGTGCGCTGGGCAACCCAGAAGGGGCTCCACTGGCGGTGGCCGCTGGTGGTCATGTCCCAGGGCAGCTTGTACACGTCCTGCTCTATGTTCCTGTAGTCCTGTATGCCATATCCCATGTCAGCAAGGTGTTCCTCTCCCTGCATGCAGGCTGACTGGAATACATGACCTCCAGCACCTACACTGCTGCAGATGACAATCATAGGAGAACATTAACAGTATGTCCAGTTTTGAGCAATCTCACCCACATCAAATGAATGCCTCTTCGAGGTATGTGTTGCTGACCTGGTAGTACATGGCGAGGGCCTCTGCCATAGGCCCGGTGAGGCCAGCCTTGATGATGCTCTCTATCCTGATGCCAGTGTCATCAGATGACCGCCCAGTCACTGTTGACGCTGCACGAGCTGCCAACACGCCTGCACGCATCCAACAGAGGTCACATACTTTCCAAATTTCCCCGCCCACCATGCAAACTATCCACAATTGCAGCATGCCCTTCCTCACCTTATTGTCCCACTCAGGCACACATCAGGACCCCAACCCGACAGCTCTGCGTTCACATGGTCCAAACAACCATAGCCTGAAGGACAGCTGCTGGGCGAAACGCCTCTGATGTGTGCACAAGGAATGAACAGCAAGCTCTATTCTGGCATCCAATGGTTGAGCATGCATCCACAACGGTGGTGTGAGTCCGCAAGCCAGACCTGCTATGCCCTGTATGGCAAAGAAGCCAGAGCGGGTGATGTGGTACGACCAGTACGCAGCAGCCTTGGAGGATGAGAAGATGCCCGCTGAATTGGCGGCATCAGTCAGCGTCCTGCCAATGGCTTGCAGCCTGCACAGAGTACCAACCTTCCTTCCTAAAGGATTGCAACAGCTAGCCTTGCAGGAAATCCTCCAAATCCCTGACACAGTAACCACAGCTGGTCCTTTCATGCTCACACGCCTCACACCATGCTTCACAGCTGCCACTCCATCCCAGAATCTCTGTGCAAATGCAGAAGCGTTGCTCAGAGGCCGCAGCTGTTGCTGTCATGCTTATATGCCTCACACCATGCTCAATAGCTGCCACTAATCCCAGAACCTCTGCGCAAAAGCAGGAGAATTGCTCAAAGGCCACACCTGCTTGGGATGGGGGCGTCGTCATTGCCCTCAATGGCGGGCGGCAGTGTGAAGTTCTGCCAGTAGTCCACGCTCCAGTGCAGGTTGAAGTTCTGGCGGTCCCTCACGCCCGGCTTGTCAAGGTGGTCCAGCACCACCTGTGAGACCAGGTGGCCCTTTAGACACCTACTACGCATGCCGTGACAACAGCACGATCTGCTTGTCGGGACTTGCAGGAGACTTCACTCAGCTCTGGTGGCTCCAAAGGCCTTCATATGTCCTGTAAGATGTGTTCATGCTGTAAACCTCGACAGCAGCAGAGCAGTTTGGGGGGGTTTCATGCGCGGAGCGCACTTATGACATCTGTAGTGAGATATGCACAGCGCAATGATGACCACTGCTGGAAGGAAGGAGATGGAAGGGTGAGCTTCCAAGGATCCCGCACCTCATCATTGGTGGGGGGTGCTACTTCCACAGTGGGGTCTGTAACTCCACCGCCCACAACTGCCCTCCCAGAGGCAGCTGGAACGGCCACAGGCTGCACGCGGCTCTGCAGGACTGCTGCTGTGCGCAGCCTCCTGAGAGACCTCCCAGGCTGCAGTCCAGCCTTCTTGGGGTGCAGGGACCTTATGATGCTGCTGGGGCACAGCCGGCCTGCGCCCCTCAGCATGTCCTGGATGGGCCGCATGGCTGCACTCTTGGGACACCTGTAAAGGCCAATCACTCCAGTTGACGGAATGAAGTGGTTCAATCCCTCTACGTTTGAGGCCGTTGGGGTGACTCTGCAACGGACACAATGGACCTGCCAGATTGCGGCAGCTCTGTGTGAAGCCCTCTGAGCCAACGCGCTCAATGGAATGCAAGCCAATGCTTCTGACCAGCGCAAACAACGAGAGCAAGAGTATGAGTCAATAGCGTCTTAACGCTTTTTGCAGCTGCATAAGGCGGCTATGCGCTCGGCCACAAGCAAGCCTAGCATGCGGCATCAAGGCAGCCCGAGGGCAGGACGAGGGCCTTCAACAATTTGTGTCTCTTGGTGCACAAGAAGGAGCATGCAGAATAATGCACACTTCTCAATGCTGTAATGAGTGGGACAAGCATCACCTAGGGCTCGCACAAGGACTGGGCCGCTGCGTGGCTGTCCTGATCAGCTCAGGCCTTCGGGCACCCTGGAGCACTCGCAACGCGCTGGCACACACCTGTGGGCGATGTATCGGGACGTCTTGCAAATGCTTTGGTGGCGTGCAGGCCAAGATACCATCGGGAGATGTTTCCGGGCGGGCCGTTGACGTGGACACACAGTAATTGGGGGCCGTGCCAAAAAAGGCGTCATTTTGAAAGCTCGCCACGCATTCTCGAGCATGCTGCGATACCTCTGCTTCCAAAGGTGTTGTGTCATTTCGAGGAAGCTGTACACAGGAGCTGCGCCGAGCCCAAGGTACACACATATAGTGTACGGAGAAAGGTTCCGGAGCAGGACGCAAGTTGTTCGTTCAGTCACGGCCAGCATGACGGCGAAGATCCCCAAGCACCCTCTGGTGCCTGGAAAGCCAGACTCATTCCAAGTTTCCGTGTTGGGCATGGGGACGAGCCCTTTGGGGCATGCCTATGGAGTAAGCACATGCGATGCCGGTGTCCTTTAATGACGATTAATGCCAAAGATGAAGTGTTTGAGACGTAATTGAGGTATTTGCTTTCACTACTGTACCAAAAAGACCATTTGATTGCACAATCGGCTCTAGGGGCATCTTGCTGCATGTTTCTAAACCTGTGATCTGTAGGTGATCTGGTCAGGTAATGTAGATACTGACCGCGTCTACACCCCTTTCGCAGACCCCAGATGAGGAGGCAGGTCTAGCTGCTATCGTAGAAGCGTTCAATAAGGGCATCAACTTCTACGACACGGCCCCCTTCTATGGTGGAGGCTCAGCTGAAAGGGTAAGCGCCAAGTCTTTCGACCTGGTCAGGGCTTATGCATGCCATAACTGGACCATCATGTGTGATGTTACCACGGCCTGGAGATAGGGCCAATACTGCAATTCCTGATCTGTGCTGCTGTGCAGCTGCTTGGGCGCGCCCTGAAGAAGCTGCCAAGGCATGAGGTCTTCGTGACAACAAAGGTATGGTCTCCCCCTTTGCCAAGTTGAACAGGCCCAATACAACAAAAACAAGTGTGCCTGATGAAGATGAGGTCCTGGTTGACAACCCAAAGGCAATTGCCTACTATGCCTGACCAGCGTGCGCTTCAGCAGACCACAGGCTGATGAGGATGATGAGCCACCTGTGGTAGGGTCTGCGAGACGATGTGCCTGATTGCAGGTGGGAAAGTATGGACCAGGGCAGCCAGCAGACTTCACAGGGCCGCGAGTGACCCGCAGCGTCTCAGAGTCCTTGGAGCGCCTCGACACAGAGTACATCGACCTCATACTCATCCACGATGTGGAGTATGTGGACGACCTCAAAGAGGTGCCAGCACTTGACACGCTCATGTATCTCAGATCAGACCATACTACAGCTCCTGCAGCCACACCAGGCTGATCAGACCGCTGGCTACCCTGAGAGAGGGGATTCCATTCATGGAGACGTGCATTGCCAAATCTAGCAACGCCAATCAGATTATCCTCCTACGTCAGGGCTTGCATTGCTTATGACTCTATTTGAAATCTCAACAGCCAAGGAAGCAATGTGCCTCAAGCATGGTGATGGTCTGTATGAGATGCCACCAGCAGCTCAGTGGTGTACCGAATGGCCTGAGGATATGTGCCTTGTTGCAGATCATCAATGACACATTGCCCGCGCTCGTGAAGTTGAGAGAGTCTGGCAAGGTATGCGGATCTCTTCCTTCGGCATTGCAAGCATGTCCAAGCACCACTAGTGAATTGCATCGTTCTGCAAGCGTGCTGATTCAGAGGCAGGCAGATAACATGTCACGCCTGTGTGCAGGTCAAGTATGTAGGATTCTCAGGCCTACCTCTCGACGCCTTCACATACATCTTGGACAGGTGCGCCCAGTCCCTGTTGCGCAGTCTCACTTGAAATTCACACAAGTGGGAAACCTGGCTTTCGACAAATTCACCATGAGGCTGCAGCCAGGCTGCGGAGTATTGCAAGATCTAGCCTGTGCAGCGCCGCCCAATAACCAACACAATGTTATCGGATACCACCGGGTGATTCGGTGTCTGGTGCAGGGTGCCAAAGGGGACTGTAGATGCAGTGCTCTCGTACTGCCACAACACGCTGAACGACAAGTCCTTGATCGATCTGCTGCCCTACTTTGCCGAGAAGAGCGTGGGAGTCATCAGCGCCTCAGTCACCTCCATGGGCCTCTTCACCAAGCAGGTGAATGCTGCGGCTTGCGGTCCATCATCTCAATGGTTGGGATGACCGCGGTTGTTTGGGGCACTGTACGGTGCGACCGTTTGCCAGGCAGGTGCACGCTGACAGGACACCGTGAGTTGCAATTATGTTGCTGCTGTACATGAGAGCATTGGGTCTAGCATGATGCCAGAAAGCCAGTGCTGCAGGCTGGGTATTAGGCGCCCGAGAGGATCCTGCACTGTGAGCGGGCATCAGAAGCCTGGCTATTGCTAGAGTTCCCACGGAAAGGCACTGACAAGGCATCTGACACATGATGTGTGAGTCCTTTCTTTTTGCATTCAGGGAGCCTTGGACTGGCACCCAGCCCCAAAGCCGGTGCTGCAGGCGGCCATACAGGCGCGCGAGAAGGCGGCATCACATGGAGTGGACATTGGTACCCTTGCCATTAAAGAGGCTGCGCGGCCGCAAGGCATCGCTGTCACCCTCGTTGGCATGCGCACCCCCGATGAGGTGCGCTCAATTGCCTTTGGCCATGTGAGGAGGCTAGGATACAAAGAGCCCTCACCTCCTGTAACTTCTGGGTGTAGGCTACTACCTACTGATGAGGCTTCCAGGAGCTCTCTTATCCTCCCAACTGACTGCAATGCTAGGTGCCCAACACCAAAGAGTTGCCAAGATGCTGTCTGCAATACCAGCTGCCTGCAGGAGGGCTGTGTTGCTAGCAGCTCAACTGAGGTTGTCCTATAGTCATCGGTACATTAGAGCTTTAGAGGAAGCATGCTGCAACAGGTTTGACAGGCCTGAATATGTTGCAGGTCAACACAGATGTGCAGATAGTGCTAGAGGCATTGGGCCTGGTAGAGAGCAAGGACGCCAAGAAGGAGGAAGCAGCTATGAAGGATGTCAATGCGATCTTGAAGCCCCACATGGGAGCGACCTGGGTGACGGGCAACCCCAACAACAAAACATGAGTTGCTGCAATGCTGTGCCGCAATGAAGATGGTTGTGATTGCCTTTGAAATCTTATAAATTGTAAGCAGCATGGGCTTAACATAACAGCACCACTGGCCTCAACATACTTGTCGTGCTTATGGTCAGCCTAGAATCTCATAATCATAACAGTGTTGCCATTGCACCAATTGGCAGGACTTCACGCCACCCTACACCATTAAAATTTTTAAACTCCACAGATCCATAAGTACTCAAGAGATGCAGAGGTACATAGCGAACTGCCTTCGCACAGCTGGCCACACACGGCTGGTGTGAGGTGCCCATGTCAAAAGCTTGCAATAAGGTCATACTGCATTTTCAGTGCATGCGTACAGGACTGCTGATTAAGCCTGAGACAACACAAACTGCTCGATGGCTCGGGCGACTGCGTCCTGGTCATTTGTCTCTTCTAGAACAACATCTGCAGCAGCCTTGGCTGGCGCTCCTGCATTGGCCACGGCAATGCCTAGTCCCGCCAGCTGCGAGGCACACGTGACATGAGATTGCATTCAGCCCGCTATGCATCCTGCCCGAGAATGGCCAGACATGAGCCGTGCATCTGAAAGCCTTCATGCCCTTATTCACCTTATGCTCCTCAAGTTTTGATCTTCTGACATGAGCACTTCAGGGCCGTTCAACCTCAGAGTGCACAAAAATGGTGTCTTGCTGATGTGCAATAGCAATATGGAAGTATCCCCTTCCCCAAGAATCAACCAGATGCATACCTGTAGCATCTCCACATCATTCTCCCCATCCCCCAATGCCATGAGGTTCTGAGGCTCCACATTGAGCTCCTGGAGCAGTCTCGTCACTCCAGATCCCTTTGACGCCCCTGGCGGCAACACCTGAGACCAGGATAGGCGCCTCAGTGCCAGTGTATATTGTCCACTATACAGCCCTGTGAAGAGTGTTTGGCAACTCAGCAGGAAGCGAGACCGCTGCTCTACTTCAGGTGCAGGGTCCGCCATCTTGGGTCACACGGCTTCTGCTCAAGCTAAAAACTATACCCTGAGCCAATCTGCTCATATGGGACTCTACATCATATGCTGTCATTGAATGGTAGGACACCAGTTGACTTCAGGGTTGCAGAAACCTCATCTGGCTGCTAGACTACCCTGAGGCCATGCCAAACAGCCTAGCAGCCCAGATACAGCCTTTGCAACATTGCAGCGAGCTCCGTGAGTGACACCCACCTCCAGCATGCCCGGCAGGGCGGTGGTCAGCGTCGCGCTATCCTGCAGCGCAGCAAGCACCAGCGGCCTGATTCCCTTCAATTGCTCCTCTGTCGTCATCAGGATCATCTTCTGGAAGGTGCCCCCGTCATCTAGAAACCCTCTGAGAGGCCCTATGCTCTCTGGCGTGGGCTCCCCGTAGAACAGCAGCCTGTCGGAGTGCTCGTCGGTCTTCTCTGTCACTATTCTGCTCACGCTGTAGGCCACCAGAGTCACCCCTGCACCACAAGCGCATCCCCCTGCAGGCTTCTGAATCTGAAAAGAGGCTCGTGTGAGCGCTGATAGATAGCTGCACAGGAACACCCTTGAAAGGGCGTCTTGCTGAAGCAATCCGAACCTGATGCTGTTTTCTGGGCTCTTTGCAAGGCTTGTGATGCACTTGAGGGTGTTCTGGGCCCACGCAGAGTCACCAAGGTGAAAGGTCTCGAAGCTGGGCTTACCATGCTCAGCTGCAAAGTCTATGGCAGTCTCCACGACAGACCGCTCCAGGTCTCGTCTGTATATGAGCTCCTGCTTGGCATTGAACACCAGGTTGCCCTGCATGAAGACGCCCGGACCTGGCGGCCCCAGTCTCGGCAACACATCCGCTGCACCGGCAATTGCAGATCAAGACTTTGTCCATCATCTGTCCTTGTTGCCTTGGGCACGCCTTCATTGTGCATGTCTTCAAGAAATTCTGGTAGATGTTAAGGAGTCAGGATACACACATGCATGCCACAACATCTGCCTGAAAAGAAAATATGGATGGTATACCTGTCCATGCACAGCCTGGGGCCTTTCCTGTGGCTACCACCAGCTGCATGAACAGAGGCTAGCATGAAAACAGCGCCACGCCAAAGGGTCCGGCTTGCATACAATTGTCACAAGTCTTGCAGGTGAGAAAGGGGTCATCTCCTCTTACCGGCACTCCAAGGTCAGCGGCCTTCTTGATGGCCTGCTCCACAGCCGGGGTGAGTTCTTGCTTGGAGTTCAGCAGTGTTCCGTCTACGTCTGTTGCAATGAGCTTGATGCGAGAGCGTTCATCTGAGCACATGCACTGTTGACACCTCCGCCCAGAAGGCGCGACCCGAGACACACGAGAGGAGCTTCTGAAGGTGCTCGTGCCACTGCCTGTGAACCCACGACAGCTCACCATTCCGGGTGCTTTTTCAGAGGGGGGTTCTCCAGATTCAAGCCCGGACAAATTGTGAACACAGAGAATGGAACGCTTCCCAACTACGACAGGGGAGCCCAGTGCCCAATCTGCCCCAAATCTTGGGCAGACGCTCTTGTGTCGGGACCTTGAGACGCCTATGCTTTGCATGTTGTAAGGTTTTTTTGTTAAGGCATCTAACTAAGCCCTTTCGACACAAGGTGGGAAAGGCTCGTACCACTTAGGACATCGCACGTGAGCTTCCGGAGGCCTTGTGAACGGATGCAATCTGCTTCACGTATTGTGGATCGTACTCAAGAGACTTCAGTGAGACCCTGAACTGGTAGGGAAGGGCGACACGCAGCATGCTATAGTTCTGCATGCTCGCACGGGCCGCACACTGCCACCCTCCATGCACACTCTACAGGCGCGCCTGGAGGTCGCAAAAGGCTCGATATCTTCTGTCTCCATCTATATGCATAGGTAGGGTGCCGCCCATGTTTCCGCATACATTGCAATTTCTGCTCTTCGATAAGTTCCGGAACCAGTCAATGGCGCCTGGAGACCTCACGAGATGCTTTTGCAGGTCCAAAAAGCTCGTGCAGACGGCTTGCAGCATCTCAGGCCCTGCCTGGTGACAGGTAATGGCGCGCCTGACTTTCACATCTGGCATGCCTCACTTCAAAGTCAACACACATGATCCTAGGGGGCCCATCCTAAGCATCCCTGTGCTCACATTGAACAGGGAAGAGCTAAGCGCGCTTTCTGAGGAGATACTGAGACGCCAGAGGATCATTGACGAGCAGCTGGCAGAGCTGAAGGAGATCACCGGGCGCCTCACACCGGAAGAGCAGAAGGAGCTGCTGGATGTCATCGAGCAGAAGGATGCAGATGCAGCGAAGCAAAGAGAACAGGTCTGTTGCAAGTGCCGCGCAATTTGGATGGTTGCCGATGCTTGTGGCGCCATGTCATAGCAGCGCTAGAATGCGTGACATGGCCCCAAAACTGACTCACTTTGCTGCACACAAGCAGGGCACTGCAGCGGCGTACTTAGGGCGCTGCCTGACCAGGCATCCCTGCGGTGTCCGAAGTATGTGCTGCCGTTTCTTGCTTGTGTGCATACATGCAAGAGCCAGCTGAGGACTAGCCTGGTAAGGCAACCCTCTGTGATGCTCAGCTGTGTGCAGGCGGGAGAGCTGGATTACCCTAAGCCAGTCAGGGACATGTTGGAGGCGGCGGGGGTCCTAGATGCGATGCCCTACAGCTCTGAGCCGGTCCTTGCAGGGGGCAGCGGAGTGCCCCTGCCAAAGCTGTCCTATGAATGGAGCAATGAGGGTAAGAGCCTTTTTTCATTCCGTCATCCTTTGTTGGCAGCGTCAGTATGCTCTTGGCAGAACATGTGGCATGTGATCCATGTCAGCCTCAACCTGACGACCACAACCAGTCGCTTCAGAAACCACTTCCATGTCAGGGTGTATGGGAAGAAGGCCTGCTGCAAAGTACACACCATCTATAGAGGTGACATTTGCCATATGCAGGGTGTGACATGCTTGAGATTGTGCCCTGCAGAGTTTGTGGATGACGGGGAGCAGCTGAGTGACGAGGACTGGTCGGAGTTCTTCCAGACGCAGCTGGAGAATATTAAGAGGGAGGCTGCTGAAGACTCAGCCAGAGATGACACAGATCCAGACGACTCCTTTGACGGCCTGCCAGACCCCTTTGACGATGAGCTGTCCATGCCTGGGGTATGCCTCTGCAGCCTGGCTCGTCATTCTGCATTACCACTGTCCCTGTCGACTAGAGGGAGAGCCAAAAGCTTTACACCGCTGGAGTACGTGCCATTCAGCTTTTGAGAAGTTGTGCTAGTGCTCGGCCAACCTGGCAGCCGATCGAGGCGCCATGATGAGCCGACGCAGCTTGCTCAGCATCTCTGTCCTGTGTGATTGTCACGCTGTATGTGGCAGAATCCAAGCCTGGTCAGGCCCCTCGCATGCAGGATGACATACCCTTTGAGCCTGGAGAGGGCGTGGAGGAGATGCTGCAGCTGCTGGAGGCCGGGAAGCCGCTGCCGCCAGATCCCAGGCAGATCGGCCGCCCCAAAGAGAGCGCGCAGTCCTTCCTCAGGCGCATGGACGCGCTGCAGGCCCGCTACGACACCCAGTTCCTGAAGCGCAAGGACTGGCAGGTGTATATGTCAAGCACACCATGGATGCTAAATTGACTTTTGCAGGCCATGGGCAGCTGCAGAAAGTGTAAATTTGACTGGCGGCTGCATTGCTCTGCATGTGGCTATGCCAAAGTCACAGTATTGGCATAGCATGAAGCGCCTTCCCGCTCATATGTGTAGCATGCCAGCAGGGCTGTTGACATGAAGCTTACGGCAAGTGTAGTTCAATTTCTTCACACATGCGAGTTAGCAGGCAGCCTGAGAGGTGCTGCCCAGGATGACAGACCGCCAATGGTGTCCAACAACTATGCTGTGGTTGCAGATCAGCCCCGAGGATGTCAAGGCTTTGGATGCACAGTGGGAACAAGTGGCCATGAGATCTGACGTGCCTGTCACCATGGATGACATCCAGGGGGTGCGTGCTTTTGACAGTGCCCATGAATAATGAATGACAGTCCTGTCTATTTCGGGGCAGCATCAAAACGAGAAGACCAGATAGGCGGCAAGTAGCCTTGACTGCTCAGAGACAAGGTGCCAGGAATCCTGTTTCGTCACATGGTGTGACCTGGATCCAAGTTATGTCTGCTCACGTCAGTGCGCTGACTATTGCGTTACCTGTGGCAGGTCACGCCTGCGCCGGACATTCCGCCAGAGATCGAGCGTCAATTCAAGCGTCTAGAGTGGATTACATACCGCATGCGCCGCGCCTACATCGAGGGCACGCCCTCGCAGCCTGTGCAAGCCCTGGCCTCTGCAGGTCTCAAACCCCCTTCACAGACTCCAAAACAGTCTTGCATGTATCACAGCCTGAAGCTGCTCAGGAAGGTGCTCTATGGGACTGACCGGGAACTCTTACGCTCTGTGATGCACACATGTCCATGCTGACCTCTGCACTCGCACTCACCAGTAGATGGAGGTGCAAGAGCTTCTGAAGAAAGAGGGTCATGATGTACATTGCAGGGCTGCTTGCAGAGGATGCCATATACAGGGACATTGTCATGGAGTGCAGAGGCCTGCCTGCTGTTGTTGGCTACGCAAAAGTAGGAAATACTCTCTTGTGACTGTCAGTATCACAATGCTTTACACTATCTCAAACCTTCTCTGGCAATGTACTCCTCTCCAGGAGCTGCACTGTCTGGACCTTGCAGCAGAAGCTTGCTGTCACGCGGCATCTAAGGTGTCTTCTTGGAGTGCAGAGGATGGACTGTACCCATGGGAATGTAGAGCTCTGCCAGATCTGGGGCCACGTGAGCGAGCACAGGTGCAGTGGCCAACTCCCAACCACTTGCTGAGAGCGCAATGTGATCCCTGCTCCCTTCATCCTGTCATCTGCCTACCACGGCATGCCATAGCCTTGTGCTAGACTTCTCTGCATGCTTTAAACCCCTGTATTGTCTTGGAACCTGATGGTTGTCTCAGATCTGTTGGTGATATATGCCCTGAACAGACATGTGCGAATTGTATGGTGCTGCATTGTCTCTTGAAGGATTTATATTACTTGTACGCAGGCCAGTACCTGAGTGGTACGTCATGGTTGACTCATGGCTCAACATACCTTACCCAGACTGGTACCTGGAGTATGTCAGAGTCCACTTCCAAGCACAGCTCTTTCCAGACGCATTTATGGCTGCATATGCCAATGCTGCACAGAGTGATGACGATCATCTTGAGGAGGTGATTTTGAATTTGCTCAGTCTACTCCACTCTGTCAATGCCATCTATCAGAACTCCACCAGAACTCTTGAGTACTGGGAACAGCTTCCTGCTACTGCTCAACATGAGTGCTGCTTGTTACTTCAAGCACGGCCAATGCACACCTGCAACAGCTCAAGCATAGAGTGAGACATTTGGAGTTTGAGAGAGCATCAGCTCGCCTTTGTATTGTCCAAACCCAGTGTAGGTTGAGGAACTCAAGGGCAGCCCTCCTAGGTCTTCAGGCAACATAGAATTGGTCAAATCAAGCTGAGAGGGCGGTTCCACAGGTGCTGGAGCAGTACCGGCAGTGGGGCCAGAAGGTCAGGGGCATTCCCCGCAACAGGAGTGAGCGCAAGAAGCTGGAGCGCCCCGTGCTGTGGAGGGACGCATACGCAGACAGGCCCTTCACCAATCAGCAGCGCCTGCGCAGCGGCACACTGCCTGTTCTGGAGCGCAACACCGTCCTTACCATTGATGACACCGGTCAGTCTGTCACTCCAGTTATGTCATCACTCCCTTAGCTCCTAGGAGATGGGGTGCCTTTAAGCCTTCAGTTTTGTACACTGCTGATGATTTATACACACTCTGCGGCCTGACTCAGCCTGAAGGGATCTCGGCAGGTAAGGCCCTCAAGTCACACGTAGTACATGCCAACGGAGCGCTCTGCGCTTCTGCGGCTTTGTGAGCCGTCGTGAATATCAGCTCACGCCTCTGTGAGGGGCTGACAGCGCATGGGTAACAATATTGCAAGAGAGTGCGCATGATAGCTTGATGATACTTTTCTGCCCGCAGATGCACTGGGGACGCCCGAGGACATGCTGAAGGATCCCTTCCTGGACACGAGGGCCGCAGACTTTGTCACAGACCCCATGAAGGGCCTGCCCAAATTTGCAGGGGTTGCTGATGAACCCTATGGGAGGGGCCGCCACCTGCTGCTGCCAATGCTCAGACGCATGCAGCACAGCGGATCTAGGTGCGCTCAAATCCTTTGGCAGGCTACATGCACGATGACATCCCTGTGAGGCAGGTGTGTCACAGCTTATAGTGCAGTGGAACAGTTCAGGGCATTCTTCACAGTGCAAGCTCTGTGCGTGTTTTCGGCAAGGCTGTAGCGAATGCGCATGGCAGGTAGTAGCAGCGGCATTACCTGACAAGATACAGCAATGGCGGCACACCACTGCAGCATGTGCAGATGGGCAAGCATGATCTGCTGCTGACGTGCAGGATCCTAGGCCTTGCGCAGAGCTATCAGCGACCCAGGGCAGCAGTAAATTCCCAGCAGTTGTCACCTGCGGCTGCGCTGGATGCAGCGGCAGCGCGCAGCCAGCAGGGCAGCTCCACAACATCTCAGTCAGCCTCCAGGCTAGGTAGCCGCAGGCCAGCAGCTGCAGACCCAAGCAGCAAAAGCAGTGCTGCAGCGTCGGGAGCAGCATCTGAGCAAGAATATTCAACGGGGAACTCTTCTCGTGATACACAGGGGGCTTCTGCAGAGGCTTCTGCTAAAGCCGCTGATCAGATCACAGCCGAACACAGCGTCAGCTCAAAGGATGCTCTGCATGCATCCAGAACCGTGGCCAAAGAGTGGGCTGCGGGACGCTTGAGCCTGGACTATCCTCCAGACGAGGATGATGACGTGGACAGCATGCGCCGCAAGCCGTTGCCAGATCAGGGCAGCATGCAGGGAGCTTCTCCGGCTGCAGTGCTGCACTCAGTGCTGTCCTCGCTTCAGCAGGTATACAGCTCCCTGCTATGCTTCAGGATCCATGCCAGTGGGACTCATATCTGCCCTAAGCCTGCCTAGCACAGGCCTGCATATTCAGTCATAATCTGCCAGCTACACAAGGCATCACGACTTGTCATCTTCGCTTCTTTGTACAGCAGCAGGATTGCCTCTCTGCATTGGTCTGGATATCCCCTATCTGCTTATGATATTGCATCTGCCAAGTGTCCTCCAACTAGAGCAGGAATAGCTCAGAGCTCATAAGGCAATGCAGGACAGCCATGTCGCCGCCCTCAACGCATAGATGCCTCGTCCCAAGCAGAGGTGTCTCTTGGGTGCAGATGAAGCCCGGAGTTTTGGTGAGCAGTCAGCTACCAGCCGGCTTGGATGCGGCAACAGTGGAAGACTTGGCATTGAGGCAGCGGAAGGGTGATGATGTGGCTGCCCAGGCACTCGCAGCCCTGCGCTGCAGAGGGGTGTTTGCAGGTGCGCCCCTTGAAGCACTGCAGTACACCGACCATCCTCAAAGCTCGGCCTTGTCAAAACCTGCAGCAACCTTTGCAGGCTTGGGTGCTTGCATCTGCAGGCTCTGCTGCAGGTGCAGCTCTGATGCAACGTGCTGCGCATGGGCAAAAGTCAGCAGATGCCTTCTGCTGATCTGCGCCTTTGCTGTCCTTCAGCACATCTCAGCTTTTTCAGAGGAGGTTTTACTTGACCAGCTAGCAACAAATACTTTTATGTGATGGCACTGTGCTGTCTGCTGCGATGCACTGTGCACAGGACCTGACCTGGATATGCAGTGCAGGCCGTGAGCGGCCTAAGCCTGAGCTGCCAAAGCCCTGGCAACAGACACTTGATGCTGCGGCAGGCCGCCCGTTCGATGCCAATGCACCCAGCCGCACGGTGCTACCGCCCCTGGAGCCATGGCGCCATGCCTGCCAAGTGGCGCCCTCTGCTAGCTCTGTTCCAGCAGCCGCCTCTGATGCACCTCCTTCAGCAGCCAGCGTGGCTTCTGAGGCAGGGGCGTTTGCAGAGGCCTCCTCGGCGCAAGCAAAGCACGACTCCACGGGCAGCAGCAGCGAGAGCAGCAGAGCGAGCCTGAAGTGGCGTCCAGTGCCCCTCTGGCACAAGTGGTCTCTGCGCCAGAAGGCGGCTCAGCGCAGGACAGACGAAGCGATGAAGGCGCTGCCGCCCCTGAAGCGCATGCGGGCTGCCCGGCTGCCCAGCACGCCCGCCATTGCCCAGCTCAGGCGTGTGGATGCCACAGTAGAAGCAGCGTCCAGCTTTGTCAGCAGAGGCAGATCCAAGAGAGAACAGCAGGACCACACATTCAGGCTGCTATCGTATGCCCCAGTCCGGCGGGCTGTCACACATGCTCAAGTCCAGCGGGCCAACAGCGCAGATTCTTCCAAGGCTAGTGGCCCGGTGTCAAGACAGGAAAGCAGCAGCATGCAGTCAGGAGGAACAGCAGGCTCTCCCATAGTAGCAGAGAGCAAGCCAGGCCCTACTAGGCAGGTCCCTGACACAGAAAAGCGCCTGAGCCTTCAATGGGGCAGTGGCTTTGCGTCGGGTAGCACCTCAAATGCTAAGCAGCAGGGGGGCATTCCAGACCTCATCGGCCTCATGTGCAGCGCCTCCTCGGATAGCACAGGGGCAGGTATCAATCTGGCATTCGAGGCGGATGCCGAAGGTGTGTCACATCACGCAACATAGGCCTGCTTCCTGGGTTTGCCATCAACACGCCTTTCTCACACAGGTTCACGTCACGAAACACTCCGTACGCACAGGCTTCAACAGCGCCAGAAGTCCACAGTGTGTGGTGGAATTCTGCATAGCAGCATCCTTCTATTATGCGCAGGACTAGAGTCAGCAGTCACGGGCACAAGGGCTCCATGCATGCTGCAGGTGCTGCCGAGGCTGGCACTTCAGGCAGTGGGGACAGTCCTCAGGACAGTGCTCAGAGCAAGGCAAGGGTGCCAGGCACAGCAGGGGCTGCTCCGCGCAAGCGGCCCCTGGGCACAGCATGGCGAGACGGCTCCCATATGACCATCCCAATGACCACCATGTTTGAGCTCAATCCTGCCACAGGCCAGGTATACATTCTGCTGACCTCTCTATTGTGTTCGCATTCATGTGAACCTCCCGACGATGCGCCAACTAGCACATTTTGGCTGCCAACGACATCCTTTCAGACTGTCACGACCTTTCTTGCTGACAAACGGTGCTAGCGTGTGAAAGTGACATGCAGGTCGATCGCATCACTAGCCACTGGAATGGCTACATTATGCACGGCTTGGGAGGTGAAGAGCAGGAGGCCTGGGATATTTACACACGCCAGACACGCCTGCATGAGCTGAGGGGCAGGCCCGGCTGCTCAGTGCGCTTTGTCAAGCGCAAGATGCGGCCCATAAACCCCGATGCGGCGCTGGATTTGTAGCCAACATGAGTGCAACCTGACAATCTGCGAACAGACTTGAGACATATGAGAGTGCGCCATGAGAGCGATAAAGCTTGTATGCAATGGGATCAGCCCGGCTGCCGATAAGGTGCAAGAACTAGCTGCCACTCTTATGATAGGTGCTCTCAAGTCACATGTGCTGTGTGGGTAGCATTTGCAGGGCTGGCACTGCCTCCTACTCATACTGCACAATGTTGTGCATCGTAAGTAGGAAGATAGGCTCGAACCAGACGCATGCAGTAGGGCAATGATCCGTATAAGGCGTGGAGAGGGTACAACTGCCACGGCCATGGACTATGCTAGGCTTAGCTTGAGTTTGGGCTTGGCCTGCTGACATGTACTGTTACATGAACTGATCAGCGTACAAATATGCCGAAGCCATGACTCTGAGCCCAGGCCTTTGCACTCTGACCGTAGAAAAGCAAAAGGTTTGGATGTGACAACTGTGAGATTCGAACTCACGCCCTTTCGGAATACGACCTGAACGTACCGCCTTAGACCGCTCGGCCAAGTTGTCGATCTGTGATGTGATATGGGGTTTTCCTGCTGTATATAACCCTGATTTTGCAGCCACAGCATCCTGAAGTACCTCCCGCAAAGTCGTTTCTTTGCGCACAGCTACGCGCCTGTCGGGTCTTCGAATCGGACAAGCAAATGGCCCTTCCTTCCTCGCCCCAACCTTACCAGAGCAGGGTGTCTCAATGACAGTACTATATACTGAAGAGAGCCCATGCTTTCCTAGCCCCTTGGTTGCACACATCTTCTGACTGCATTCCTACCATTCAAATGTCTGGTAACAGAACTTCGAGACAAAATGCTGCCGCCAGCCATGCCCTGGGTGTGTATAGCCCACTGAGCACTTTAGGAATGGAATCCCAATGCACTGTTTGGCCTTGATAATGGCACCATCTCAGGGCCCCTCAGGGGGTACCATCCACAATGGGGTCCTCATAGATGGGTGGTGAAGCGAAGATAAGGGATGCATTGACGCCTCCGAAGCCAAAGGAGTTGCTCATGGCCATCTTCTGTCCTGGGGGCAGCTTGCATGGCTGCTGCCTGATCAGCGCATCCTCCCATGGCCCGGGAACTGGCCTTTCAAGGTTCAGCGTCGCTGGCGCAGCATTGTCTCTGAGCGCCAGGATGGTGAAAGCCGCCTCAACAGCACCTGCAGCAATGTGGTGGGACCAGTCATGCATATGCAAGAGCACCTACTCTCCACAAGGTCTCATACACAGCTCTGCTGGATACAGTGTATGTGCACAGGCGCAGGAGAGCTTAGGTTGGTGACAGATTGAACTCTCAAGCACAACAGAAGGGAGTTCAGCTCATGTTCCCAATGGCCAGGTTACAGGATGATCGAGCACCTGCAGCTCCGAGCAGGTGACCAGTGGCGCCCTTTGTGCTAGAGATGTGGGGTAACGCCTTGCGCACTGCCTCCCCTTGATGATTCCCGTGCAGGAGGTGGTCCACAACCTCAGCCAAGTGGCCACCCATCTGCACGAGTGCACCCAATCTTGAATTTGCACACTTTTTCCATGGTCTTGACCAGGGCATCCTTTTGTTAGCGCGAGTCTACACTTAGAGGCCATGACTCTGCAGTGGCCTGTGGCCTGTGTCCTTTTAGTCATGTCCTGTGATATACTGTGTACAGTAGAGAGATGGCATTCTCAGTGTGACGGGGCAGAATGGGTCATTCCGACTCCCAGAGCAAGATAAAAGGCATACCCTGTGCTTCCCATTCTGCTCCTGGGGTGGATGTGCCGACCCGAAGACCTTCTGTATGGCCGTGAGCTCAGCCACGTCACCCAGCGGCGTTCCTGTGCCGTGCGCGTTCACGTACGTGACCTGCTCGGGCAGCGCGCCGGCGTTCTCCAGCGCGCGCTCCATGGCCAGCGCAGCGCCCGCGCCGTCGGGCGGCGGCTGCGTGATGTGGTGCGCATCCGCAGACATGCCGTAGCCGCGCAGCTGCACCACATGCACAGCCCTCAGCCGCTGGCAGCACAGACTGTCCTCACACGTTCCTGGATCAGAGCCTCATAAGAACACCACAGCGTGGCAGCTGCCCCGCCACATGCAGCTTGATAAGCCACTGTAGGGTTCTCCTCTTTCTATATCCAAGCAGACGCCTGCATTCAGAGTGTAAGCAGGGTACATGCCCCATCACCTCCAGTGCACACCCAAGGCGCCCCAATAGGATCCGGAACATTCCAAGTGCTGGTCAAAGCTGACTGCCAGCATGTCAAGAAGTGCCGAGCGAGCATGAATACGGCTTCAAGCTCGGTGTGCGCTTGCCTCAGCGTATATCTTGGGAGCGCCACGCGCTATGGCATGGCCAAGTTCCTCCAGAACCAGCACTCCCGCTCCCTCCCCCAGCACAAACCCGCAGCGGTCCTCGTCAAAGGGCCTCGAGGCCTTGCTCGGCTCGTCGTTGTACTTGGCGCTGAGAGCATTCATCCTGCATGTGCATTGGCTCTGCCTTGCGCTGCTGCTGTTGCAAGGGCACCCCATGAAAAATGATGCGCTTGTGGTGTTGCCTCTGCGGGCCGACCACCAGGAACTGTCTCTCTCACGCAACGCGGTTGAGATAGTCATGCGTCTCTAGCCCAAAGTACCAACCCAAGCACAGCCGCTTGTATGTGGGTCACAAAGGGGAAACGGGCTGTTTACCTGCCAAATGCACCCAGGGCAACTGCATCCACGCAAGCCTCTGTGCCTCCCGCCACCATGACATCAGCGTTGCCGCTGCGTATCAGGTGGAAGGCATCCCCGATTGCATCAGCGCCTGCTGCGCACGCTGTGGCAGCGGCCCGATTGGGCCCCCGCAAGCCATGCCTGATGCTGACAGCCCCCGCAGGCGAGTTTGCCAGTATCCTTGTCACCAGGAAAGGGCTGATCCTGCAGGTCACCTCACTTCATCGTTAGGAAATATGCTACCTCAGCTCAGTCCCTTGCACCATGCAGCAGTGACCATGGCGTATGAGTAGAAGAAGGCGCTCTGATGCGCTTGCAGCCGGCAAGTATCTCATATAATATGAGGGCCAAGGACGGGAGGGCGTACAAGAGCCGCTTACTTTCTGACAAGCCCCTGGAGAGCGAATGCGCCTGCCTCTGCCAGCTCGGAGGTGCAGCTGAGGCCTGAGCCAATAGAGACGCCACAGGCCTGACGCTCTGCATCGCTGACAGGCGCCCAATCTGCATCCTGCACACCATCACTTGCAGATGATATCTTTCTAGCAGAGGAGGTACGGTGGCAATGCAGATGACGGTTACGTGGTGCATATTGCAAGAGGGACACATGATATGTCGCACCAGGCATTGTATGGAATGGCAGATCCTGAAAAGCTGATGCTGTGGGAAAGTGCAGGACACATGACAGCAGGCAGGAACAGCGGGAGACTCACCTGAAGGGCCTCAAGGGCAGCAAGCTGCGCTAGGTTGACGAATCGTGCACCCTTAGCGGGCAGGCCAGCAGCTGACACTGCATGCTCCAGCTGATCCCTGGGAACCACTGCTGCAACCTTGCTCGGAAGCTTGTCCAAGGCTACCTCATGACCCTGCGCCCCATGGGACCATTTCCTTAAAAGTATCCCAATTGCTTTGCTCTGCCCGAGATGACATGTGAAATTTGCGGTAAGTGGCTCAGGCAGGGAGCTTGCCTTTGGCAAGTCCTCGGCTTGAAGCCTCTTGATGCCACAGTCCCCATGGAGCAATGCACGCCAAGCCTCCTTGACGCCCACACCCAGAGGCGTAGCGAGACCTAGCCCAGTGACCACTACTCTTCGTACTTGCAGAGAAGGAGGGATGCCAAAGGCGTCTTCGATGAGGGTGACTTTACAGCGCTTACGAGTCAATGGGCGAATCAGGCTCTCTATCTTGGACTTGAACAGCATGACGCTAGCTTCATTACAGCTTGTCTCAATTCATCTCAGCTTCTCTTCCGACTGATATGTTGTGTGTATATTCTCGGTGAGACATGCACTCACTTGATATGGCGTGTCTGCGTCGAATCTCGACTGGCTTATGGACAGCAGCGCAAGGTGCATAGACAATGAAGTCGTATCAGGCAAGATATTGACATTATACCTCAAACTTGTCAGACGTTTGGCTCTGTCCCATTCCGGAAGCTGCGCAGATCTCATGACTGATAGGCAAGATATGACTAACTTGGTTCCGGAACGCCTACTGTGCTACTACCGATTTCATTTGGAAAGTGTCAACACCCTTCCATAGCTGTGCAGCACAGCCTGCTGAAGTGTACAAGGTCACTAATCCAGCCTCTCCCTCGTTGGACCCTCAGCAGGGACCCATCTGGTGTTGAGGAGCGAGTCTGGTACACGTCCGCAGCGACGAAAGAGAGCCGATGGTCGGTACAGTATCTAGGGCCATGACAAGGTAGCTAGACATGTTGACCTTATAATACATTAGGCGTTTGGACACCTCTCATGGGAAGGTCCTTCAGGATGTACAACAAGAGCCTAGTACACACTCACTTTTTTTCCCGACCTCATCACCGTCTGTGCCTTGCTGCTATATCGTGTGGCCTGCTTGTCACCGATCTGATGCTGTGTAAGTCTCTGTTGACGACCTTCTTTTCCCGTGTGCAGACCAGCCGAGGCAGTCATGTCAGACTCCAACCTGGCTTGGGCTGTCACACAAGCCCTGCTTCTCAGCAGAGAGCAGACTCAGCAGAGCCACGACGTGAAGGAGTGGTTCACTTTGAGGAGCGTGAACAAAGCCTTCAAAGATGCCGCTGGGGAGCAGCCACTTACATTGCATCTCCCGCAGCTCTCCAGGGAAGGGAGGTGGTGCATGCAGCAGACAAAGCTCTCTATAGCAGAGCTGCACAGTTGGCCTGGAGATGCGCTCGTCACGCATGCTCTTCTCAGCGAGCAATTCAGGTTGGCTCCTAAGTCATTGCACCAGCAGTGGGATATGCTTGCCAAGAAAAACTGTCTCTCTTGGCTCTCATATCTCTGCTCTCTCCAGCCTGAAAGCCCTTTCTTTGCTTGGGCCAAGTGTTCACACATGATAGATGTGACCATGGTGTATAGTATGACGTGCATCAAGCCTCCACTGAATGCATTCCGTGATGACCCTCCCATGCTGCAGGATTGTGCATGCAGCCGGACTGATGAGAGTTGGCAATCTGCACTTGGACGACTGCACAGGGGATATGCTGCAAACGGCAGGCCCGCAATTTTCACATCTGGAGTCCCTAACATTGGCTGCTACCTCAGACATAGCTCCAACAAAAAGCACGCTGCCCTTCTGCTCATGCTGGGTAAGCTAACAAAGCAGCCCATCCTGCATACCTCCCCATGTACCCTGGTACATGTACCCATACGGTGCCGTTGGTATGGGGAACAGGATTGAGATTGCATGTAAAAGCCCTGGACATCCTGGGATTCTGCTAGCTTTGGCGGTGATTGGAGTCTGTGAGTCTGCCCTGAACTCTGCCTGACGGCTGTGTGTCCGGTGTGAGGCGTGCAGCCAAGAGAGAATTCATCGTATGCTTCAGGGCTTTACCTTACATTGCTTTTCTGGTGCGCAGGTGAAGAGCTTGCCAAGGTTGAAGCACTTGAAGCTCCGAGGGTACATGCTCACAGAGCTGAACCAACTCCCAGCCACACTGGAAATTTTGGATTTGGGGGAGTGCAGAGTCACCTATGAGCAGGAAGTGTCTCTGCCACAGCACCTCACACTAAAGCATCTGGCACTTCCGCAGTGGGGCGGCAGATTTGCCTGGACCAAGGCATTCCCAATTCCGGGTCTGTAGCGCAGCTGCATGTTGCTATTGATATTGTTGCTTTCTTGTGACCAGGGAGCTTCCGCCTGCTCCCAGGCAAAGAGAATATCTGTGCACTAGACACTGGCCTATCTGGCCATCAAGACATTGGAGAGCCCTCAAGGATTGACAGTTCAGCATTTGAAATCGTCATGCAGAGCAGCAGACAGGTGTTGTGCATGAGAGTTGTGTTGCATTGTTACAACTTGAACTGTATTTGGGCAGCTCATGAGCTCATGTATTGGGTTGACAATGCTGACCATCTCTGTAACTTTACAAGTCTGCCATGAGTCTGCAGGGTCTCTGTAGTGTGGGCAAATGCAAGAGTTTGAAATTCCGAACTTCTTGTGAAGCATCCTGTAGTAGCTGGCTAGTGCTGATGAAGGAAAAAGCGCGATAAATCATTTTGAGCTATCAACCTACATGCAGAATTTGGTTGCCCTCATCCAAGAGTAAGCCCGGCAAACATGTCTGCCCCTCCATCCTCTGCAGGCTCTTTACTGTGCACACTGCTGTCTTCTGGAAACTCTGGACCATCCATTGCTTCCTCATGCAATTGCTGTCTCCCCGGCGCTCCCTGCTTGTCCTCTTGGGCAGGGCTCAGCACGCCGGGCGTGCTCTGCGGGCTCCCACTGCTGTGTGTCGGGTTGAATGCTTCGTCACTCCTCACGCTTGCATTGTCCCTGCACATGCAGTTCACCTGCTTAGGGAGCAACATCCCGGACCGTCCTTCCCTTGAAGAAGGACGGCGAGTCACAACTAGGTTGACAGGGAGCGGTAATGCGCTGAGCAATGACAGCGGTCTGCTGCAGGCAAAGCAATGACGGGCACTCTTTGTTTGAGCATCCCTCTCTGCCAGGCTAAGCTTGTCAGGAGTACTCCTGGGCTTCTGATGTCCTGGCTGGGTGCGTATATGAAAAAATCCAAGAACCTTTGCTATGATGCTGCATGTGCTGCCTGCCTGGTGTGACAACATGAACTGAGTGCAGCGCGCGCTGCATGATAAGGCATACACCGGTGCATATTCTCAAGTCAGGCATACAGTGAGGGTCTTTACCGACTGGATGCTGCCTCGTGAAAAGTGTCTGGGCCTGCGTGCCCTGTGTGCACTTTCTGAGGTGCCTTGCGGCCTGCTTCCTCCATGGTGTGAGGGTGCATGTCCCCCATCTCTGAGTCACTCTCGCTGGGGCCCAGGCTGTGGGCACCCCGGGCACTGCCCAGCGCCTCGCTGTAGCTCACGCCTGGACACAGAGCATGTGCATACTCAGCACGCCCTCGGTGCTTGTGGGATTGGCAGGAGCCTTGGCGCAGGTGCAAACACATGGTAGTTACGTACTCCGCATATCGCGGATGTGGACTGGCATGAGAGCGCGCAAGCAGCAACTGACCTGGCATGCACTTGCGCAGCGTACTTCCAACAGGTTCACAAAATCTGCTTAGCAAGTGCAGGTGGAGCATAGCCTCCCTGGCATGGCTCTGGGCCCTGCAGCTCCTTCAACCTATGCATGCATGCAGCTCCTCTACATTGGATGCTTCTGGACGAGAGGGCTGCACCTGTTCCGGCGTCCGAGCCACCAAAATTAGTGGACCCTCCGAAGGTGGCAGCCGTGCTGCCCTTGTTGTCCCGGTGGAACAGGCGGGCCGTCTCTGCCAGACTGAAGACTTGGTCCTGCCCATGGGCATGTGCCGGGGTGCTGGACTCTGAGGCTGCTGCTCTGCTTGAGTCAAGACCTGCAGGAGGTGTACAGTAAATCACAAATCCTTCAGAACTAGACACATCACAGAACAGGCGACAACTCACAGTATGTGCACCCTCTCTCAGAAGCGCACGCCGCAATCCTTATCGCAGCAATGCTATTAGAAGCAGAGATGCCAGCATCATGGCTCAACCTTAAGACCAGCAGTGTCAAGTCTGACGCACTCAGCAGCAGACATTGTCAGCAATTGATGCATCAGACTTGACTGATGCAGGTCAAGGGGTTGAGCCATGATTCCCAGTGTCTGCCACTAAAAGCTGCTTAAAGAGTAAGTTCATAGTGCTCTTGCTCGCTTCAGAGCTGTATACTTGTTCACAGCTACATGCCAGTGGAGCTGCATCAGCTCAGGATCCTGCTCGAGCAGCAGTGGCGCCTCACCTTCTAGGGCAGCCACCTGCTCCGATGTCAGTTGGTCAGAGCGTGGGCTTGCCTCCCCCAGCACTGGTGGGGCTTCAACTTCAGAATCTGGCTTGCTTGTCTGGGACATCATCTGAGATGTCGCTGCGGTGTTGCCCGATGCCTTCCCATGCAGGCTGGGCACCTTGTCCAGAGCCAAGCTTGGCACGCTGACACCTGGCTGTTGCCCGCCAGTGGCAACTCCATCATACATTGCACTGCTCTCTGGGATCACCACAGTGCTCATGTCTGGCAACGAGCCAGCCTCGTCCGAGAACGGCCTGCACCACACCAGGTACTAAGGTCGTGGCTCTGCAGGCCTGTGTTGGTGTTGCCACCCCACCAAGTCAGGGCAAACACTGATCATTCTGAGATAGACCTCTAATGATGCAGCTTATTGCTTCATGGAGACTCACTTCAGAGTGCAGTGCTAACTAGGGCTTGGCTGCACCCAACATGAAAGACAGTGGCTAAACCACACCTGCTTGTTGCAACAGTGGCCGCTGTGCTGTCGACGCTCGGACCAGCCCTCAGGTTGCCCAGGTCTTGCGAGTCAGAGTCTGCTAGATACCCTGAGGGCATACGCCTGCTCGAGCGCTGCCAACCCAGGCCCACTGCACATGCCCCAAACATGGGTACCAGCCTCGCCAAAACATATATTGTAGCTGTCGCATAGCACATGGAGTTATTTGGGTACAACATGTGGATGCTCTCGCTTCCGCACCATGCCAGCATGCTCCTGTTGCAAGCTTCTGGCTACCATAAATTGACTGGTGTGCAAAACCATGGCATAATATCTGCCTTCACACGCGTCAAATTATGGCCCTCAGCGTACAATCAAGCAATGCCTGCACTGTGAGGAAGCGAGACATCCCTGCGAGCCATGGATGCCTGATACAGGGTGTCAGAGTGATGCACTGATAAAGGTGCCAACACACCTGCAGACAGCGCCTCGCGGCTGTTGTTGCTCTGCAGCTGCGCGGCAATCGGCAGCTGATCGCTAGAGCCCGCAGGGCCTCCGCGCAGGGTGGGAGTCGCCTCGGCAGCCGAGTCCGAGTCGGTGATGTAGCCGGAGAGCGTGCGCTCGTCCGTGAGCTGCCTGCTCAGGCCGATGGCTGCCAGCTGGCCCTGGCTGCCGCTGCTGCGGGGGCGCTGCAGCGCCTGCGCGGAAGCTGGCCGCGCCGCCTCTGATGCAGACACATCGTGCAGCTTGGTGTGAGGCTCCAGATCAACCCCAGAGCTAAGGGCTGTCCCATTCTCCACCGGCTGCTCAGTGTTTGGTCTTGCTACCTCTGGCCCAGATGCATGCTGTGCTGAGCTCTCGTCCTGAGCGCTAACGCTGAGTGCGGGGCCAGGTGCTGTAGGCTGCCCTGCTGCAGGCGTCTCCTTATCTGTAGACAGGGTCGTCAGCGTCTGCAAAGAGCTGCCCAGATCACTGTCAGTGAAGTGGTGGGCTGACTCCAGGGCGGCTGCATCTGCAGTGGCGGCATCCAGCTCGCCTTGCAGGGCATCTGCCTCGCTGAACCTGTCAGCTGAGACTGCAGCAGCGATGTGGGACTGCAAGTCCAAAGACACAGCCTGCACCAGACGGACAGTGGTCACCTTCCTTGTGTAACGATGCACCTTCTCATGCTGGGCTCTCCATACCCCAGCTGCCCCCGCCAATATTAGATGCCTATCCTGAGGGGGCGGATCTGGCGTCCAGCTGTGAGAGCAAGAAGAAGCCCCTCTGATGCCACTGAGTCTGCCAACGAGGATGTCAAGGGTATGATAGGGCTAATAGAAACCATCTGCCCAAGACAATATGTCACAACACCTGCCTGTGTCTCAGATGGTGAGGGCATGCTGCATACCTTGAGCAGGCGCCAGGACGCCAGAGCATGGTCGCGCTGCACGGCTGCCAGGCCGCCCTCCAGGCCGCGAAGCTGCTCGGCAGCTGCGGCTTCCTTGCTCGCCATGCCAGAAGCCTGCTCGCGGAGCGCTTCTGCCTTGGCAAGCTCGCTGTCAGCTTCCGCCGCCTTTGCCTTGGCTTCGGCTGCCAGGCGGGCCGCCTCCTTAAAATCCTGCAGGGCATGCCAAACCTTGTGAAAGCTGCACAATACGCTAAGCCTCCAGTCATAATGGTATGCCAACACGTGTATGCTATTCTGCAGGGTAACGGGGCTGGCGAGAAAATACCCTAGCTGAGGCCGCTGCCTTCTTTCCAGCTTCCAGATCAGGCAGCCGCGCTCTGGCAGCCGATCCGCGCTCTTCTGCCGCTTGCGCCCCGGCAAACAGCTTTGCCCTCTGCCCGGATAGGTCCCTGATGGCCCCTCTGGCTTCCTCTAGACTTTTCTCAGCTTCCTACACAGGTCACGACATCGAGCATGGCTCTGGCTGACGTCAGAGCTAGGACACGGTGCCACGATCGTGCTAGGGCGCACTAGACCACTCTCGCGCAGCATGCATGAACGATCTCCGTGGATTCTGCGCACCTTGACAGCTGTTTCTGCAGCTTGCAGCTCCTTGGCCAGGCTGGCGTGCGTGTCCAGCATGGCGCTCTCAGCCTCGACCTGCTTCCTGATGCTGGCAGCTGCGTCCTGCATCCTCTGGGCTGCAGTCTTCGCCTCGCTTGCCTGCGCCACATGCATTGTGAAGTATCAGCACCCAGCTTGCCGTGGTCAGATCCTCCAGCACAAGCACCTTCAACAGAGGATTTCCCTGCACCTGATGTTCCTGTCGTCGACACTCAGATGCTCAGGGACCATGGAGGCACAAGCAGAGGCCCAGAATCCATTCACGCTATGCTTTTAGGTTGGTAAGACCCCCTTCGTTAGTGCTTTACCTGCTGCAGGAGACTCTTCTGGCGTGCGGCTTCCCTGGCGACGGCATTTTGCGAGCCGGCGACTGCCTCTCTGGCAGCAGCCTGCGCCTCCTCGTACTCAGCGCGCTGCGCTGCCAGCGCCTGTTCGTCGTGCTCCAGGTGCTGCTTCACCCGATCGTACTTGGCGCTCAGCGTCTTCACCTGGGCCTCGCTGTCTGCCAGCTCAGCCTCCGCATGCGCGAGCTCGGCCTCCTTCGCTGCCAGAGCAGCCCTGCATCATGGCAAGGATGCATTTCAGCATGACATCGACGCATGTCGGTGTAATATCCATATGGCAGGCACAAGCCCTCAACTCCCTATACCTGCCAGCTAGGATGATGCAGCATCTGAGTATTCACCTATTGGCATGTCTGGCACAAGAATATGCCCAGCCTTGCACCTTTTAGATGGTATGCTCACTGGCTGAAAAGCTCAGAGGATGATTTGTTTTGCTTCCATGAGAACAGTGCAAGATGTACCTGAGCGTGTCAACTTCGGAGCGCAGCGCTTCAGCGGCCTGCAGGTGCTTATCCCTGCCAGCTGTGGAGGGAGCGGTGGCCTCCCGGATCTTGACGTCCAAGGTCTCACGCTCCCCGGCCAGCCAGCGCTCGCGCGCCTCCATGCGCGCCAGCAAATCTTCCAGGTGCTCCCTGCTGCTGGCCTCAGCCTCCCTGGCAGCAGCCTCCGCCTGCAGTTTACATATATTGGATTGCTTAGTCGCCCAGAACCTTATCCATGTTTCCGTGTGTGACACATTAAAGAGGAGCAAAAGCCTCCCACCAGCACTCCAACTGCCCGAATGATGCGTGCCATGGGCTCTACTCAGGCTCACATTGGTAAAGCAGATGTGCTCTCGAAGCAGCCTCACACAGGACCGATCCACCCGCAGCTGCCAATAGGGAAGAGAGGCAAATTCTCATCTTACCTGCTTCAGAGACTGAGCTCCGCTGGAGGCGCTCTCCTCATGCTGGACCTGCAGCTTCCGCAGGGCTTCCGCAGCCCTGTCATGAGCATCTGCCTGCTCCCGGGTCAGCGCAAGCCGATCCTTCACCTGCACAGTCACCACCTTCTTCACAATGACACCACCTTCATAATGACAGTAATCACGCTCAACCTCGGTATCCAGGACAGAGCGCAAAGCCAACACAAGAGTGGCGATTGCATGGAGTTGCCCTCATGTGGTGGCAGAGGGCCTGAGCCATACCAGGCGTTCACAGGTGCTGTCAACAGCCCTGACAGCCTGCTGCAGGTCTGTCAGCCTGGCCTTGGCTGCATCTGCTGTGGCGCTCAGCGCTGCGGCCCTCTCGAAGTCCTCTGCCTCCACTGCAGCTGCTTCCGCGCCTGTTGCCTCTTTCAGCTCACCTGCAGAGCAGCATACCAGTGTGTGCGGCAGTACCTCAGAGCCGTCAGTACAACTGTTCTGCCAACTGGCAGAACGCTTGGCAGAACACCTTCGACGCTGTTGCTTGAGCCGGAAAAGCCAGCAATCTTCTTCCTTCTATGAGCTGAGATTCCGCCGGAGGTTGCTGAGCATGTAAGAGAAGCAGCTGAAGACATGATAATTGGCAGAACCTTGCCGAGAGAGTTCGGCCGCAAACACTGCAGCATACCATGGATTCTGCCTCGGTCTAGGCCCATGTTAGGCAGCCGAGGTCATACTCTGCCTTCGTCGATGGTACACAAGTGTGCGGGCATAAAAGGCTTCATGAGGTATCCACATGAGGCAGATCGGAGACGGATCTCTTACGGGTGCACGAGCTGATGTCAGCCAGCAGGGTGCGGCGCTTCTGCTTGGCTTCCGAGATCTTGGAAGCCGCCTGAGACACCTGACATTGCAACTCAGCCAGCTTCTGCTGGACCTGACTCTCAACCACAGCGGGTGTATCGCCCCCCTCATCAATATCAACATGTTGGCGTTCCTGCACAGACAGAAGCGCGTAAGCATGGTTCTGGGATATCACATTTGTTTCAACCTGCCACACAGCTGCCAATGTGCAAGATGAGCACTAGCTGCAGAACACGGTGCTGGAGCACGGCGTATACGAGGGATGCCACTCTTCTCTTGCCCCAGACCTTCATATAGGGGCACACAGGTCCTGCTCCACTGTGACACGCAACACGAGTGGTAGGTGTGAGGTGAGCCACCTGGGCAGGCTGGGTTTCTGGGCAGGCTGAGGACCCAGGCATATCGGGGCCCTGTATCAGGGGGCTGTCACGGTTCCATCCTGAGAGGCTCAAGCTCTTCTCCTGGTCTCCTCTACCAAGCGCCACCAGGCTGTCATCTGACTGGGCTCGCAAGGCTTGTCCGGATGCTGCAGGCTCTGGAGTGGCAGAGGTTGCCGGCGGTGGTTGCACCTCGCCTAGCAGATCCAGACCGCCATGCAGCTGGGCCAGGTCTGGCGCAGCGGGCTTTGCTGCAGGAGCTGGGCTGCTCCCCTGGGAAGCTGCTTGCGTGCTGAGACCTGCAAAGGGAATACATGAGCACATCCCATGAGGTACCATGCAGCCAATGTCCCATGTCAGACCGCACCGGTAAGTGCAAGCTGATCTGTAACACTAGACATGAGGCCTGTGTCCTGCAAGTGAATGTCCTCCGGGCAGCTATAGGGACGCCAGGGTCTGACGGCAGACGGAACATGGCAACTCAACATTGCAACATTAATGGCTGTGCAAGCCCATCTGCGCCATACAAGTGCACTTGCCAAGCAGACACAGTAGAGGACCATGTACTTAAAGCCCTCGCACGTGCGGTTGATGAGGGTATAGAGCGGGAATTCTCCTGAGGAGTGCGAGCTCTGGTGCTTTGCACCCATGGGGAAGACAGCAGGAGACTGGGGCAATGAGGTTATCGCTCACCAGGGACAGCGGGCTGCTTGGGCTTCGGCGGGGAGTCCTCGTCGTCCGCATCCCGCGCGTAGCCGACGCGCCGCGTGATGCGCTTCTTGCGCACGCTGCCCGGCGCGCCCGCAGCCGCCTGAGGCATGCTGGCCGCCGTGCTGACGCTGCTCACGTCACTCCCCTGCAGAACAACATGCCATTCACCTTGGGGAGGTGCTCATGTGAGCCTCTGACCTCCCTGTCTACAGCAGTTCAAACCCTAAACCCTATGCTGCCCAGGTACCTTGTGCATTCATGCTAGTCTCGTACTGCAGGAATGGAAGCATGCCTGCTGCAAGCATGGCTGAGATGCAACGGCAGTGCCAACCACTGCTATGCTGCCGTCAATGCTGCTGTGCTGCATGACCCTCTAGTTGGAAAAGATGCTTCTAGGTATTCGCAATTTGCATTGCTGAAGAGAGTACCTGCCGGCGCAGCCGACCAGGCGACAGCTGCGACATGTCCTCAACTCCAGGTGCTGCTGCAGCATCTGTCTCTGTGACTTTGTTGGCGTCAGCAGGAGCCTCAGCAGGGGAAGGAACCCCAAGCGTCAGTGTCAAGTCATCCAGCCCCGAGAATAGGTCCTCTGGCAACGGGGCACTGCGTCACAGACCACCATTAGCTGTTGGTGACATTAAACAGGTTAAGCTGAGCTCATGCTGAAATTTGGAATATTGAGAGGCTTATACCAGACGACTAGAGCCTCTCGCTACATGAAGGGGAATACCTGGCAGCGTTGGAGGTCTTGTCATTGGCTTGGGGAGTGAGCACTGGAGGCGTGAACGCATGCTCCAGGGCATCAGCGCTGTCTGCGCCAGAGCCGCGTCCGCTTCTACTCTTAGGTATTGCCTCCTGTTTCTTTGGAGGCAGGCCGGGAGGTGATGGCTCTGCTGGGCCGCTCATGAGGCTCATGCCCTCAAAGAGAGAAGAACCTGCAGCAACTTGTACAATTTGGCATGATTGTGGCCCCATGATGCTTGGCATTCCTGCGAAGCAAGATATGTCAGGGCAACTATCAGATCTGCGGTGCACACCTGGCAGCTCAGATTTGGATCGCTCGGGAACTTTGGATGTGTCTTTGGTGCTCTTATTGCTGGATAGCATCCTCTCTGTTGAGGACTGGAGGTCATTCTGCAGCTCCACAAGCTGCCTGCATTGTGGGACAATCACCTCAGTGTCTGGGATTCATGCCTGCAGGATGTATGTTGAGCTTGCGGGCAAAATCCAAAACATGTGGGGTTGAATCGAGGACACTCACGATCGCCAGACAGATTTGCCCTCCCCGTCAGGCAAGGCTGCGACAGAGCCCTCGAGAAGTTGCACTGCAGGTAACCACAACGCCATTTGGGTGTTATCACGAAGCATATGAACGTCACAACGTATACTACACAGATCACACATTCTTCAAAAGAGGGGCCCTGTCAAAGCTGTACCATGTCGAGTGGCGTCGTTCAACAGTGGGAAGTCTTCTGAGGAGCTTTCGCGCAATTTCTTAAGCAGCTCCCCAGTCTTTGCAAGTAATTGAGGGAGCTCGACATCCTGCTGAGCAGACGACTGTGCTGCTTGAGCCTTCGGAGAGGCGCCCCCAAGTCTTGAGAAGAGACCCCGCATTTCGACGAAGGCAGTGCAAGTGTCAAGTACACATTACTATGCTCTCCAATCCTGCCCTTGTTCAGAAGCCCCTGCGTGGAGACCGCATCCCAGCTTTATAGGCAACGGAAGGAGCGGTGCATGCGAGACCAGCACGCATGGATATGGCAGGGTTGGTCCAGTCAACTGCTCTCATTCTGGGGCAGCTTCCATAGGCAATCGCAAGCATCTCAAGTCTTCATACATCAGGGGGAACCTACAAGTTGCGCTGTAGATTATATCCGATTAAAGATAGATTTGTGCCTTGAGCACGAGCGGCATGAGGGAGCGAAGGGTACGAGGGATGACATACTGCGTCACGAGAAGGTGCAGGCTGTCACAGACCTTCTCAACAGCATCACTAACCTTCTTTAGCCGTCTGCAATGTACAAGCTAAGCCTGAAGGCACCGAACATGCCAAAGATGGCGCTGCCCAGCTGCCCAAAGCGGCCCAGCTACTGCCCAGGCGTTTTGCCTTTGCATCCTGCCATCCTGTCCCTTGCAGGACGTGAACTGGTCGCGACTTGTCTCCTTGCAGGGCAGCTCTGTGAGTCACGAGCAACCGGTGTGTAATTGGCGAGCAGCCCAGTCGTGCACTTCTCATATCACAGTCACTGGCGCCTGTGCTCAGGCACGACTGACGCCTCAATTGTCAATGATTAAGAGGCTTCATTCGTCGGTGTGGCCTTAGAAGCACAGGCAGCAAGAGAATGGCATGACACACCATGAAAACAATATTGTGAGGAGAGAGCTTGGGCACACTCAGCGCTATGACAACTTGCCATTGGCATCTGCTGCATCATCTCAACCCCTGTCCGAGCCACAGCTATGCTAGCACGCGCAGCATATCGATACTATCAAGGCCGCAGAGGTGGTCAGCAGCATGCAGACCCCTTGAGGCGTCCAGCTCATGCAACAGCCATGCCAAACCAAGACTAGGGGGTCCCCAACAGCCTTGCCATCTGAGAGGGCCAAGGGGGAGTGTCTGCCACCTCCGTAAGCAGCATAGCAGGGAAAGCATTGTATGCGCCGCAATGTACACGTCCTATGGACGGATGCATCAGCACGATCCAGGTATGTCACCTATCAAAGCGCCAGAGTGGGTGGAACAACCAGTGCAGGGGATTCTGGGCTGTGTTGTAGGTTGCCTGCAGAGGCAAGCAGGAACACACTCCAGAATGCTATGCTCTGGGGCCCGAATACACCGCAGTCCTGTCTGGCTGCATTGGCAAAGGGAGAGCATCAACTGTTGCCAGATTTTTAATTATTGACAACAGCTCTCAGAGATGATCTGGTACTGGGTGCAGCAAGGCTGTCAGTGCTATTACTTCTCGTGCATAGCAGTCTGATAACACATTCAAAATCAGACTGGTGACACTGCAGCATGGTGGAGATGGCTGGCCAACAGGGTGCCATTGCTGGACATAGCCACCCCTCTGCTGAGGAGGCTGGCCATGCTTGCGCTCTGCCTGGCGCTCTCCAGGATAGGCAATGTCATCTTCCTGCCCGGCCTCAATCTCGAGGCTGTGGGCGCAGCTCTGTCCTCTGGTCAGCCCCTGACACCAGCCTTGTATATGCTGTTGTGACAATCTACTTCCCACTTGGTGACCTTGACATGACTGCGGCAGCATCCTGCATATGTCAAGCAAACTCGTCGGCCTCGGCCAGATTTGATGCTGGAACTTGCGCAGCTGCCTTTTACTGAGGCAATGTTTACACGCCTTAGGCACTGTGATGATTACCTTGATGCTTCTGGCTCAGTGGGATTGGCTTTGCCAGAAGCATCATGATATTTGAGCAGTCCCTGAGTGCAGGCCCTGCAGTCCTGCATGCAACACTCACCTCTGAAGCATCATCAGATGTCCTTGAGGAGGGCGACAAGGTGTCCTGTGCTGCAGGGGCAGCGCCTGCGGTGCTGCAGGATGACCTCCAGGGCGAGCTGCTGGGGATCGCCAGCCCGCTGAGCATCTACTACTTGGGCATTGGCCCTTACATCGATGCCTCCTGGACCATCTCCCTCATCATGCTGTCCAAGACCCCGGCCGGCATCAACAGGCACCTGCAGTCTCTGAGGCGCGCTGGCAGAGAGGTGCGCCCCAGATTGTGTGCCCTCTGCATCCTCTGCACGACTCAGAAGCTTGTTGTACCCCAAGTAATTCCAAGTTCAGGCTGACAATTAAGGACAGCTCATCGCTCTGGGCAAAGCAGGTGTGTTCATGCCAATGGTGTGCGTGCAAGGAACACAAACAATCAAGCCTCAGGCAAGAGGCCAGAGGTGTGGGCTGTGCTCGGGCCCCTCACAAGAAGCGTGGCAGGGTGGGTTTGTGAGAGGCGCAGTGCTGCAGCTGACATTGGCATCTTGTCTGCAGGGAGCCTCCATGCTGAAAGTGTACACTCAGATAGGCGCGGTCGCCTATGCGGTCATCCTTGGCGCCAAGCGCGCTATAGAGCTGCGCGCATTTGCGGGGCGCCAGGTGGGGTTTGTGACGACGACCATGCTACACCTGGTGGCAGGTGCCAGCCTGCTGCGCTTTGCCGTGGACCAGAACGAGGCCCAGGGCCTGGGGGATGGCATCTCCCTGCTCATCTGCGCTGGCATTGGCGCCAGTGAGTGCCCTGCTCTGCCCTGCCTTGCTGAGCGGGACCACAGTTTGACGGCCATTTGTCAGAAAATCTTCACTTTGCAAAGGCATCCATGCTCTACTCAGCTGGGCCCTGAGCCGCTTTAGAAGAGATAAGGTGAAATACGTGCGGTAGTGTTGAACAGTAGTGGTGTGTTGGAGCCTGATGCAGTGCCTGTGATGCATCTACGGTCATGGCATACGAGGACCCTGCTGAGACTGTACTACCTGTGAGACGTCTGCGATCATGGCATATGAGGACCCTGCTGATACTATAGTGCCTGTGAGACGTCTATGGTCATGGCATATGAGGACCCTCCTGAGAGACGTTCTGCTGGTGTGCAGGGTATGCGAACATGCTGCAGGCTCTGCCGGGTGTCCTGGCGGCAGCGCAGGTCCCTGCGTGGCGGCTGATTCCTGCTGCGGCCGGATGCGTGGCGCTGGTCTTTGCAGCCACCTTCATCACGCGGGTCGAGAAGCGCTTGCCCCTAGTATATTATAAAAAACGCCGCAAGGTAAGCCATCTGGCCCCTCACTCTTCCATTAACAGCCATGCAGCTCGGTCTGAAGATACTGGCATTCCAGAGCAGCATGCGCGCATGAGCAGAGCTGCTGGCAGGGAAATCTCACCCTGGCATTCGTCTCGTCTGCTGGATGTCCTTGAGCATGTTCTTGGGCACAGCCTACAGCTCAGGAGCTAATTCTCGTCTGGCTGTGAGCAGGTGGAGGAAGAGGCGCCGAGCAGCAGCTTCCTGCCACCAGAGCCTTAGAGCGCCGGACAATCTGTCCATGCTGCAGGCCTTCTGATCATAAGCGGCAGATTTAGGGTCTGGGATCAGGGGCTTTTATCAGCAGCCCAGGCTTGACTGAAGATATGGGTGTGAGCAGGTGGAGGAAGAGGCGCCAAGCAGCAGCGTTCTGCCGCCGGAGCCCCAGCGAGCACCAGACTACCTGCCCATGCGCATCACGCCCTCGGGGACGGGCTCCCTGCTGATGGCGTCCTTTGTGTTCCACATGATCCCCGCAGCCCTAGGATGGCTGTCCCCTGCACTCGCCTTTGCCTTCACCAAATACATGTGAGTGTCCGCGACGCACCTCTTACAGCAGAAGGCTTCCTATACAGGCCACTGCAGAGCTCTGTCAGGCCGAGGCAGCAAAATGGCCCATTCAAATCTATCAAAGCTGTATATTCAGGCTCTGCGTTGCAAATGAGACAACACATAAGTATGCTTCAGTGTGAGCCTTATGAGGGAGATTGAACGTGATCACTTCCTCAAGTGCTGCAGAGAGAGTCTCGGGCTGCTGTGCAGGTTTGCACCAGCGGCATTGCCGTGGAGCTTTGGGGCATTTGTGTTTCTGATGAGCCTGCTGGACCTCTCCGGAGGCAGTAATGCACAAGAGTTTGCAGATTGGCTGGGCGGGGTGGGTTGCTGAACTGCTTGCCCCCTTCCTTCCAGCCCTCCCTGTTGCGCCTAGCCTCTCCTGTATAAGGGGCACATAAATAAGCATTGCCCACAGCAACGGTCTTTGCCGAGGTCGGTATTCAAATAGTGATGGCACGCTTGAGTACTTCCTTCCCAGATCGAGATGCCTGCTGGAATGCTCTGCTCATCTATGGCTTGTTGTGTAGGTGGATGCAGGAGTGAAGGGGATCAGCCCTGGGCCTTTTACAGAGGAGTTCATGATAGCGCAGCAAAGAACTTTGCGCATTGTGGGCGGGCTCTCCATGGCAGGTAACAAAGCTGAATATTCAAAGGCGTACACAGCATTCCTTCACCCGATGCGGTGATATGGTGACTCGCGCGGGCATGTACACGCACGGGCTGTTGCTCCGCACAGATCAGGTCTGCTCAGGTCATTTCCAATCCTGAGAGGTTTTGTAATGTTGTGTTGATGCGTGCAGGGCTGGCTATTGCTGCACAATTGTTTGACTCCGTCTGTGTCAGTCAAATTGGCTTCTCACTGAACAGCATCTCTCTCATCCTGATGAGCGGCTTCATCACAACAGCTCATCGCCAGGTAGGCCTGCTGCTGCTCGATCCTGATCAATGAGACAGATGCCTAAACCAACATCGTGACGTAGGGTCTACCTCAGCTGATCATAGAGCACAGCGCTGCACATTTGCCTTTTGATGTACAGTCAGACTCTTTACACCCTCTGTTTTGCTACACAGGCACAAGCTCTCCTACAGATACCTAGGCTAGCGCGAGTTCTACAGCAGGAAAGGGAAGCTCTGAAGCCTTCAAACATCGATGCCTGATCAGCATCCTGATGCAACACTCTGAAGCGCTCGAGGCTGCTGACTAGTCAGCACAACACCAGCAGGAGAGCAAGCTTGTGTAGGCCAAGAGGAGACCAACAAGGCCTTCCTATTGACACCCAAGCAACTAACATGAGTGGACCCCAGCAGATACAAGCAATCCAATCTCTGGCATCTGTAAGAGCTGCAAAGGGTCAGTCATATTGACACTGTCTCAACATGGGCACACTTCAGCTTCACAGAAGGTACACAAGGCGTCACATCACCCGTGTTAGCGCCTTTAGCACTAGAGCATGCTTGAAGTAAAGCCTGCTGCTTCAAGTTGGCAACTACTGTTGCTGGGGACATCTCACTAGGAGGTCCTGCGCCATGGCTCGCACGTCCTCCACATATGGACGCTTGCTGGGGTCCACAATGAGGCAGGACTGTATAAGGCTCTGCACCTCGCTCGGGTATGGATCCTGCGTGGGGTAGCTGAGCTGCCCATTCAAGACCGCCAGCAGCAGGCTCCCGCCGGCTTCATTGATGGCCTGCAGTACATGACGTCACGGCGACCATCAGAGCTGCAGGAGGCATATGGACATCTACTTGTAAACAGAAGACACCTGTCTGCTGCCCATGTGAGGACTTTACTGATACTCCCAAATTGAGCCGCAGAATGCTAGGTCTACCAACAGGTGCCAGCAGGTGAGTCGTACCTTCTCGAAGGGGGAGCACCCATACATCAGAAAGTACAGAAGGCACCCGAGCGACCACACATCCGTGCGCTCATCTATGCTGCAGCGGGAGGGCACATCAAACAGCTCCGGCGCCCGGTAGGGAGCGCTGCTGTGCGCCTCTGCTTCCTCTTGCGCCTCCAGCGCCTGCCGCCGCTCCTGCACCTCTATTCTCGCTGGCCTTGTGCTCCCGAAATCCTGCGCACACAGCTTTCGCATTTAGGCCTTCACCGTGGGACCAGATCGCCTGGCAAAGAAGGGCGCTGCTGTGCACCTCTGCTTCCTCCTGCGCCTTCAGCACATGCCGCCGCTCCTGCACCTCTCTCCTTGCTGGCCTTGTGCTGCCAATATCTTCCGCCAAGTGGGCTCTCAGAATCAAGCCTGCACTTGCTGAGCCACTAAGAACCAAAGGGAGTGTTTGTCATTGTATTTGGTGACCGCTAAGCTGAAGGCTGCAGTTGACATAAGTGGGTTCTTTGAGAGGGCAAAGATCAAGTCTTGAAGTGACTTGCATGGTGCCGTCAACACCAGGCAGCCTAGAGTTTGCAGCAACAGAGGTCCAGAGCACTTGTGTGGGGGCACCTACCATGAGCACAGCATGGTAGCTGCGGGCATGTCCTGTGTGGCTGCTGGCAAGCGGCTCTGACTCGCCGTTGCTCTTCAGCTGGCTCTCTGCACGGCGCCCGCTGGAAGCAGCTGAGCTTGCAGACGGGGAAGCTGCCTCTGAGTCTGGCTCAGCGCGCCTGATGAGCACATTGTGAGGCTTCACGTCCCTGTGCGCTAGCGGCGGCTGCTGCTGGTGTAGCGCTTGCACCGCACAGCAGACCTACAGCAGCGCATAGATCTTGCGCCAGCTGGGCCCATTCTACATGTGTCTGTGAAGGGCCTCACAATGTAAAATAGATATGGCTGCATGCTGAAGTATGCCAAAATGTCAGCCACAAATGTGCATGGTCCCCTGTCCACAGGGTTGATTGAAGTGGGCTCTCTGGCTTGACATTCATGTTTGTAATGACACCGTGCCTGAGGAGGTAATAGCTTGTTGTGACTGCTATTGGCATGGCAGTGTGGGTGGTGCGCCCGTGCAGCACCTGGAAGAAGATGCTGAGCAATTCCTGGACCGGCAGATGTGCCTTGTCCTTCTGCAGCTGCTCCAGCAGATCCACAAGCGAGCCATCCTGCACATGACTGCATCGTCACCTAAATACCTGAGCGCTTGCCTGCTGCAGCTTAGTTGGGCATGTAGGTAGGCCATCAGGCACTGCAGCTCTAGCCCACATGGCATGATGTGGGCTGCAGCTGAATTGAACATGCAGCAGCCACTCATGCCATGATTGAGCTGAGCTTACCTACCTCCTGGCCTATATTGAGTGGCCTCGTTCCAGTGAGCAGCTGACACAGGCAGGCATAAGTCAGTGTCACCTTGAAGAGAGGGAACAGCATGTAGTAGGTGGTGACGCCCTGGTCTGCATCCATGGGGGCCATGGCTCGGGAGTGGGCCAGCAGGGGCATGATGTTGGGGTGCTGCAGTTGCTGCATGACTCGGATTTCTCTCTCTGCCAGCTCTGCTGCTTCCCCCGTTGCTGCTAGTACCTGTGAGAGGAGCCTGTGACTGTCAAACCCACGACACTGTTGTCAAGCTAGGGATAATCGCAGTTGCTTGCTACGGCGATCCAGTGCTTGGGTGCAGCATGGTAGGCGCACCCGCTTGAGTGCAAACTCGGCTCCTTCCACGGGTATACCTTGCACCTCCTCCACGAGGAACACGAAGCTGTAGCCGCCCTCCGCTATCTGAATGCCATATAAGCCTATTCGTGAGCTTACTCTAGCTCAGGGTTGGCATTTCTTATTGTCTTCCCAAATTTATGGGGACAAGATGCAGAACGTTAGGGACTGTCACGTCTCCGATGCAGGTCTCCTTGGCAGCGATGTCACATCACAGTCTCATTTCAGGCGTCACAGAGGCAAGAGCATCACCTGCTTCTTGATGCGCAATCTTTTGGCACCTACCATCACATCCTCATACCCCGAAGATGGTATGAGGCAGCTGAAAAGGGCAAAGCAGCCGTTAAAGGACTGCATGAGATCTTCCATAGTCACCGTTTCCTACAAGGGATCGCTTTCTCTGGCGAAGTTTTGCGCAATGGAGGAGCGTAGCAAAAGGTGACTCAGTGCCTTGACAAACCCTAGCTTCATACCCTGCTCCCAGAGTTTGAATGTAGAGCATGCGCCACCCCGCCAGAGGCAGCGTACAGTACGCAGCACAGACAGTGATGAAGCTCTGCGTCAGCAATATGTGAATGATTTTGGCTTGTCAGGCCGGCGCTTGATCAAGTGTTATCGGGCGAGAGCAATCAAAGAAGCTTTACCCAACACTGTGCATTCTTGAGCCTCAAGGTAGTGTGCACTTTCTGTACATAGAAGCGATCATCAGATCGATCATGCTAAAGCTCGATCAGACTTGTGTCCTAGAGGTGTTCGCATTCCCCTTCCAGAAGCGCGAATGAGGTGCGGTATCTTTTACTCAGAAGGGGTCCACTCACAGTAGAACTTCCAATGATTGTCTTGCACACTCTGCGACGGTGATCAGAGTGTGCGATCGATGGGTGGACTACCGACGTCCACTCATGTGCACTCGATTACGTTTGAGTGTGCTGGCCTTCCCGTAGGTCTGTCGCAGTGAAAGTAATCTGAGGTACGTGGGCCTTTAATGTTGTATACACCTTCCTGAAATTTCTCTTGGAAACACACGGCTTCACCTGCGAGTGTGTAGCGTACATCATGCCGATTATCGCATCTTCAAAGGCGCACTGACTATCAGGAATATACTTGTCAAGCGTGTCCTGCCCCTACTAGTGGTGTGAAACTCAGGACTATCATGTGCAGGCTGCCCGGAAGTACGCCAGGCTCTCCACATCGAGCACATTAAGTGGCTTGAGGGAGTATGGGACCTAGTCTAGCAAGTAATGCCCTTGCTCATCAGAACTCATTGTGTTGTGACGCCAGTTCTACGGCATGTGTAGTTAATTGGAACCTTTGAAAGGGCTCCTTGGCATACATACGTGATATTGCTTTAGCTTCAGACGGGACTGACAGGCGGGTTTCGACTTCGCAGAGTTCCTTGCCATCGTCCTCATTTTCAGCAACCACATCATTGGCATCTCTATGGCAGGTACGCTTGACACAAGGAACTTCAAAGCTACACCATGCATGGCTCGGCACTTGATCCTTTGGCGACATCTGCTATACATATCGCTCAAGTAGCCACTGGTCATGTCGGTCACAAGAAAAGTCCTACTTCGGTGTAATCAGATGTTGTGCAAGCATTTGTACAGTATAGAAGTCTCAGAGATCAAGAGTGCTTTCAACCAGGTATGTTGCCTGGCTTGGCGGGTTCCGCTAGCTAACAAAATGTTTACATAGGATCTAGATGTGCTCATTGGGCCCAAGTGTATCATGCAGAGGATGCCAGAGGGCTCACAAGGACCAACAGAAGCTGCATTGAGAAAGGTCTCCAAGCGGCTGCAGATGGGACTTACCATGTTGGCAGTGTTACAGAGTGCATTGCAGCAAGGGGAACAGGTGATTCGAATATGCAGCTGAGGCATTCGCATCGCTAAAATGATTGTGACATCTCTTGCAAAATTTGGTCTACAAAGTATGCGCCAGGTACTACATATGAACAATTGCCAGTGTTGCGCTTTTGCAGTGCTAGCGGGGGATTTTAGCATGTGCATTGAGTCGGCTGTGATAAGTGGTTATAGGATTGGCGCTATCTATCGTTGCTTGAGTGCCAAGGCAGGTGAGCACCCACCATATTTGCGGAACACCTGTCATTGGCTGTTATCGTGTAGCTGATATGTTTAAGGTGAAAGCGAGCCGCATCGCATGCAACACAATGCACCTTCCTCATTTCTAATGCCTGCACAGTCCAGCACTGTGATGGATGTGCATTGATCTTAGGCTCTGCGCTCACTGTTATTGGTAGCAATGATCGCTTCGGCATGGGTTTCGCTTATTGTTCACTGCTCCTAAAGTAGAACATTGCCTCAGAAGCTCAACACACTGCGTTGCGCAGGCGCTCCCGCCGCCCCATCACCACCCTTGTTACCTTCAGCAACAGCCATCCCTTCGGCAAATGCTCCAAGTACGTGTCCTAATCTTTAAGTGCTACTATCAGTAATTACTATTGTGTCACTCACAATGATCTGCTCATATCTCAAGGCGAGCAGCAAGGTCAAGATGTGGAATTTATGCCAAGAGCATCCATGCTAAGTTTACAACGGGCAACTCCCATTGCATCACGTGCAAATGCTGTGGTGGTGTGCAGGCACCCCAGCCATTCCATCTCCAACTTTGTCTCCTCAGACAACAGCAATCGCTGTCACTACAGGACCAGGTGCGCATGTTAGAGTTGAAGACATTCTTACTATTAGGTCTATTGCACAGCCAACAAGAAGTGTCGCCAAAGCTGCGGCATGCATGTGGACAACTTTAAGGCTTCAAAAACATGACAGAACCATTGGCAGCATATAACTACTCAGGCACACCTCCCATCATGCCAAACAAATTTGCGTCTACACATCTTGCTAGCCATATTGGCAATGCACAGCCATGACTCATGCTAAATCAAGTGCAATGAATTGGTACAGACACCTCAGGCGCTCCAAAGACGACCAGGTCGCCTCAAGGAACAACCATCCCCGTCACGGTTGCGCCAAGTGCGCTATCTAATCAGAAGCACTTACCTTGCTCTATCACATGGAAATCCACAAGGATATTGCTTCCTGACAATGTCATAAACATAGCTGCAACAAGGCAAATGACTTATGCATAGCATCTTAGGAATAGCAAATTATCATTGGCATCACTTTGGCAAAGCATTTGCTGCACCTTTTACGCTTGAGTCAAGAAAAGCCGTGTCATAATTCTTGATGCCTAGTGTCTCAAGCACATGCTAATGCAATAGGCAGGTACAGGTACCTCGGACTCAAGTACGCCACCTCAAACAACCGTCAACCCTATGCCCTCTGCACCAGGTGCACCCTCCCCAAAGCATCGAGACCTTCATGCTATGATATGCATTTATGAAACACGTTGATCTTGCCCATGCATCGACATTTATCATAAAGTGTTCTGACTCACAAGGAAAGACCCTCACGAATGGCAAATCTACCTCTCTGCCGCCAACTCTGGAGGCCTTGGGCCAGTGAACGTTACCACTGTTCATGAACGTGAGCAAGGAATGCACTGTGTACTTGTAGGCACTCCTGGCGCTCCCTCCTCAAGTTTGTCACCTCCTACCACATTCATCCCCATCTCTGCGCCAGGTACACTATAATGAGATGGGTATCTCCAAGAGCCCCTAGAAATATCGTTGATCAGTGTCCAACCGCTGATTGCAATTGGTGTACTCATGCCTTCTGCTCAAAGAGTCGTCAAGCGGTCTCCTTTACTTTGCTAGCCAACATGCGAGTAGACAGGTATGAGGTGCACCACACTCATTTGCTTTGGGGCCCTGGAGTCGCCTATATGCTGGAGGGTGCACTTTCCCAAGCTGAAATGGTCAGAAAGCCTGTAAAGCCAACGATCAACACGAAACGGTGTTTGTGTGCAGGCAGGACTGCCGCACCGACAACAAGTGTGTCTCCGCCAACAACAACCACATTTGCTTCCTCTGCGCCAGGTGCTTGCTCCACAAGAAAGAAAATAGCACAGTTGAAAATTGGGAGATAATAGTGATCCCATGTCTATTGGACTCTCTCTTCTTTGTGAGCCCATCTAGTACAGTACCGGGTCGCTCAGTGAGCAGAACTACTGCAGCGGCTGCAGCGTGGTTGAGAGTGCCATGGTTTATTGAGCATATAAGTGCTAAGGCAAGCCTATGCATGGCCCTTGTGCTAAAATGCTACTTGTTTCTGCCAACAACACTGTGGAGTAAAGTGTAGAAGGCTAGGGTCTTTCAAGGAATGCTACTTGTGCAGGCAGCACACTTCCTTCAGCGGGACCCATTACATCCCCAGGTATGTGCTTTTATATCATACAGACTCGGGCATGACAAGCAGCAGGGCATAGCTTTACAGAGTGTGCAAGGCTGCCTCTTTTGGCCAATGTTTAGCTAATGTCAAGAATTGAGTTGGCCAGCCAAAGCGTATCACCGCACATGTGCAAGCTTACAATTTCACACCGGCAATCTTTGTTCTTGCTTCTTGAAAGCAAGTCATCACATAAGCAGACAGGGTTCTGGCCCTTCACTGAGCGCATCCTTGGAGTGCAGATGCAACAAGCAGCCCTCCTGTGTCAACATCAGCTCCACTAACCTCTGCTAATGCACCTACGACACCGGCTGCACCAGGCAAGTTAGCCATTGGTCTACTACCTCCATACTTACAGCTTGCTCAGCAGATCTGCTATTCTTGATGACATGGTTTCAACATGTGGCATAGGAGCATAAGGCATGAAGATGTATCCTATCTGCATTTGCGCGATGAGTGCACTGTGCAAGTCAATGCGCACGCAATGTGCATTGGCTCATAAAAGATGAGCTGGAATTTGGTTCTCTCAAGGCTGCACTATATGCTTATGTCAAAGGTTGACCCGTTGCAGACACATCAACAGCACCATCGTCTACAGCGCCGCCCCTTGTGCCAACAACGGAGCTAGATCCTCCATATCTCATTCCATGCACTATGCTAGACCTGGAGTACTTCCCAGACGCTCAAGGTGGACTTGCACCTTATGCCCAATCCATGATGCTTGCTCCTCTTGCTTCAAGACTGTGGCCTATGAGCCTCACTAAGTGCCGCAAGAGGCAGTGCCTGGTCAAGTAGTCCACGTTGAAAGAGGTCAGAGGGAGTGCGCAGGCGATTGCTGAAAGCTGTTGAATCGGGTAGCACAAGATACATGTGCACATGCCAATTTTGGCCAGAATCATAGCCGTGCAGCAAGTACTGTTGCATGTGGACTTGACTGTTGTTAATCGTGGCACATTGTGCCTAGAAAGGAAACACCCCTCTTTGCTTCATACCGCCTAATTGGGAGCTGGTCCAATGCAGGTGTCATGGTAGAGCTGCCTCCACCGCCCTCCACCTTTGGTTGCAACATGCAGCTCACATTCAGCACCAGTAATGGATCCTTCCCCCAAAATTATACATACTCCGGCAACTTCTCGGTTGCTGGGTCTAGTAAGCTGGCAATCCGGTATGACATGTACAACAATCCTGATCGGTTGCAGCTATACAGCAGCAATGGTACGGGCTTATTTGACTCGGGGTATGCAGGTATACACGCCAAAGCCCTCTTTCAACGACATTCTATCATCAATGCTACCACATGCACGTCGCCTAAGGATTCGCATTGTGCGTTGTTAATCATCAATGTAGGTAAAGGCTTATCAGGTACTCACAAGGGCACCACCTTGTTGAGATTGCCACCCGACACAAGCTTGAGGCGCAGAGCTGCACAAGTCGCAATTTTAGCACTCACTAGACAATGTGTCATACCCAACCATGGTGCAGGCACCGATTACGTTGGTTGCTCCGGGCCCTTGCCTATCAACAGTGCAGGCGATGGTTGCCAAGGCCTGATAGGCCCGGGAGATTATCGATCTACATGCCCTCTTGCCAATCCTGTCAACGTATCCCGAGCAGCGACACAAGTTCCGGAGAGCTACAGCTTCACCGTGACATCACCATGCCCAGGCTCTTCATGGGACATACAATTTGATTGCACCGAACCCTCTTCAAGCGCAGGTGTGGCTGTATATAGCGCGTTGTTGATGCATGAATGACTCCTACTATGCCTGATATGTGAGAGGAAGTAGATTCAATTTGTTGGCCATGAAGAGCTCTAGCATGCCAAGATACACATATTGCAAAGCATTCACATCCACATGAACAGCCTCCATCTTGTGCAGTCTCGTCCCAGAAGCAAAATGTGACAATGAAGTCGCCCGATCCCGCCCCTGCCTGTGATGGACAGCTTCCAGGTAGGCAGTTGACATGCCAATAGGTACCCACCGGTGTGCTTTGTTCATTGCGGCAATAGAGAAGGCAAAGGCTTAAGATGGCATGGAATCATGTTGGACGGGGCAAAGTTGTCAATAAACTACAGAGACACACATTTTTGTTGTTGCAGTGTGCTTCTCTGGGACAAACACCACCGCCGATTCGGATATATTTCCACAGTCATGCCCGCCGCTGTCATGTATCTCGGGCATTTCAGCTGTTACAGCGCGATCAGCAGCTGGAACCTTGGGGTTTGCCCGGCTGAACATGACATGCACCGATGCTCTCACGCATGAGATTGTGGGCTCTATCACCATATCTGGGAGCGCCTTGAATGACTCCACCTACACGGCTGTGGCAACGAGTGCCATTGACGTGTCCCCATACTGCTTCACAGGTTTGGTCCATACACCGTTCCTTTCATGTATGGGCCTTCTATGGTGTAGCTATGTGCAAAGCTTGATATCGTTGTTGCATGCAGGACTCAATGCAACGTTGTCTAGTGTTGACAATGCTACATATCAATTGTCCGTTCTACATGCTGTTGCCAATAACATATCACGGGCGCTAGTATTGGGAACAATTGGGGACGATCTGATTGAGTTCAATGAGGAGGGCTTTTCTTGCCCAACTTCCAGCTTTGTGGACGGGCTGATTGGCCGGAGCAACGAGCTGCTTGATTCGCTTTGCTTCACTTGCAGCGAGATGCAACCAGTCGTGACCAATGTGACTGGTGAGTTGCCTGCGGGACAATGTCATTGTTGAGGTTGAACGCATGGCAACAGTCGCATGCTAATGCAAGCTGATGTATGCTTTTGCTGACCTTTTGTTGCAGGATTGGGCAATTGGCAAGATGGGAGTTTTGCTGACTTCTTGATGCAAGGCTGAGACGTGCTACTTTATGTATCTGCAGCTTACCTAGCGCCCTTTGGCTTCGTGCTAACGTTCCCAAATTACACGGTTGCAACCTTTAGCAACTACGAGCAAGCTGGCTACGTTTCTGAGTTGGAGAGCTTTGCACCTGGAATCAATGTGACTTCTACTCTCACCTTTGTCGCGACAACCTTTGCCAGGAGGTTGCGCAAGATGCTACGTTGGCTAGATATGGTGTCTGAAATCAGCGAGCGCGGCACACGTGCATTGGATGTGTGGATGCAGGCCTCCATTGCCAACATCACGGACAGCCCAGATGGTGCCATTGTCAGCGCGGTCGTCTCCGTGCCCTCAATCTTGGAGCTATCCGAGTTTGCTCAAGGTGTTGTTGATGCATATTGGGGCTTGCTCAACGCCTCCGACTACACTAGCTCTTCAATGGCCGCAAGGACGGCTTCTGCAGAGTTTGAGGCTAGGCCGGGCAGAGGCAATTCGCAAGGCCAATTTATCATCTCATCAGCAGGCTTCTCAACACGGAGCAATAGCGATTTTCAATCATTCTTCAAGATGTACTTCCGTGAGTCCTTCACACCTCTAGCCCAATGACAGTGATTAGGCGCATGAGCTTCAGCCATATGGTTGCTTGCAGGAGATTGGCAGTGTCATGGATCCTCAAAGTACTGAGTGTCATGCATGATACCTGCTCTCCTTGCTATGAAGTGCTAGTATTACTCGTGAAATTGGTTATGGTGGCACAGCTGATCCATGCGCTCAAGATTGCCCCTATCAATATTACAACTCCAATGGTTTTGGCCTCGAGTACGTTTGCGGAGATTGCTGCCCGCGCGCCGGAAGCCTTTGCCCAGCATTTTTCGATGAGTACAATGGCTGTGGGCCAGGCCCGGGCGATCGTGAGTGGCTTCCCACTGGCAGATATGCATGGCCAACTCTGGTCTAGCACGAACGATGCCATTTTGCTTGCAAGATGCTGGTTGTCAAGGAGACGTTCGTTTCTTTGCATGAGTCTCGATAGGCACGCGCTGGCTTGTAAGAAGCCATAAATTTATTGTACGAAAGGATTACCATACTTATAAGATCATGCAAGTGAGGTACTTACAATGTATGCGACAAGAGTGATATGTGCTTTGCAGCGGCGACCGATGCGCTCACCAAGAAAGTCATCAAGGGCGCGTCTGGCTCATCAAATGCAGAAGGCGCCTTTGATCCTATCTGCAACTACCACGACGTCTGCTTTGAGACCCCAACTCCGGGGGTTGATGGGACCACGGCCTTCAAGAACTGCAACTCAGATCTTCACAAGGGTTTACGCCAAATGTGCAAGTTTGCTTTCCCACAACGGAAACTTTTGTCTTCACATCCAAACCCCGGCACAGTTGCTAATGATGTCAAGGACAACGCAATTGCAGCGAAAAATTTGATAAAGTGCAATTTGGCCGCAGAAGCTGTGTATGATGGCCCTAGGTAAATCCTACACCTCCAATAGACCCTCAATGCCTGTCGCTGCCGTGTTTCCCCATGCCATCACTGCCATCATTATGTGATACAATCGCCATGCTCGGGTGAGCCTTGTCTGTGGCAAGTACCTAAGGCTCCTTCACACTCGCAGGTTCAAAGGCAGAGGCGCCTTTGATGAAGCTCAAAAAAATGCAATTGCATATGCTCAACGATGCTCGAGCAGCTGCTTGACCGCATGCGGTTGCACAAGTAGCAAGACCTACCTTAGCGCGGACTGCAAAGGGACTTGCTATCATGACTACCCCCCAGACTTTTATTGTAATCTAGGTGGCCTACGTGGTCTAGGCGGGAACACGGGATTAAGCATATGCTGTGATAACTGTCTCTTCCCAGCTCCTCCTCCGGTTGGCTAGCTATTTAAACTACCTCTTCGTACAAAGGCGTTGCCACGAAACATTTGAGTACAAACGACGATCAAGGATACATTGAAAGCGAGCCGATCTTGGAATATAACGACAGGCGTTTCCTCTTATTTGTCCGGAATGCTACCACATGTGGCACCACCTTAAGCTTCTTGCAATAAAGTCTGCGCAATACTGTGTTGAGAGTACTATGCACACTGTGATGGTAGGTGGGATGTATATATATATATGTGTGGTGGCAACCCGCAGCCTGGTATTGCCCTAACAGACCTGTCTACAGCTAGGGTTTGGGGCCAGTCGTACATGCATAGTCTGCAGGATGACGCAAAAAGCTGAAAAGGTGAGCTGAATTCTAAGCAGCTCTCAGCTAGGCGCATGTGTAAGCACATTCAACAGTGGTTGTGACTCTTACGCTCGGAGCCGACGCAAGCCTTACCAAACTCGGAACTGGACATGCAGCGGTCCAGAAGAATCTCACACGTATACCCTCACCCTTTATATTTCACAAAGCTTGCGCATTGGGTAGCTTGTAAGGGCTTGCGAAGAACGTGTGATCGATTGAGCTTCTGCAAGTAGAGACTTGTTTGTCCTCGACATACACAACATACTGGCATAAAGCACCATTGCAGCTGTGAACTGCCCCATGCATAATCTAGTGGCTACAATGCTGCCAAAGGTGTGCTCTCCAACAGTCCTAACGAGGCACATACCACCTGGCATTGTTTTAAAAACCTTGACGGGGCTGCGGTGCACCAAAAGCCAAGAACCTTTTGGATATAACACCCAAATATTCGCTCCGCAAGTCCTTCAATGGCTGCATCGGCATGCAATTGCCATTATAAAATCTTGTGACGGAATCTCTCCACATCCAAGCTAGCTGCCAATGTTTCTGTTCCATGCTTGTATCTTAATCAAAATGACTACGCAAAGATCCTACTATGTCTGGAGGCGGCCGAATGCTGCTGCAACAAATAATGCATGTGGTTTATTCAAGTCTAAGACATACGCATGCCCAGACATATTCCTTGTAAGGTGAATGCAAGAGTGCTAGTTGCTCATGCAATAGGAGCAAGGACTTTTCCACTACCTCATCACAAGGTTCAAACATGAGCACCGGCTAGGTTTTGCGTGGCCTTTTGGCGCCCAAAAGACTCGCCACAAGGCTTGGGATCACTCAATTTTGATCCGAGCTTTCTTTATTCGCTTCTGGTCCAATGGCTGATGACATCCTGCTCAAGGAGCAGGTGACCCTGATCATCATGCCGGATGATGAGGTCTCACGGCAATGATGCCCCGCTCAAACTGCAGGTGCTCATGCTCATGGCGCTGGGTTATGACACCCTGCTCGACGAGCGGGTAACACTGATCATAGTGTGAATTGATTAGCTTTTGGGGTGGTGATACCCGGCTCAAGGAGCAGGTGACTTTAATCATAGTGCTGGATGATGTGGCTCCTAGGATTTTACAGCAATTGCAGGCGCCTGCCTTCGGCCATAATGGTGCTAGGTGCAGTGTTTGAGGCAATGTTACTCGAAGGAGGGGACATAGCATGTGCCGGGAACTGGGCGGTCTGGTTCCCCCGCTCGTGCTCTGGATGGTGTCAGTCACTGTGCCACCGAGGGCTGATGTCACCTGCATCAATGTCACAGCACCCCCTCGCTCTTGCGTGGTGGAAGCCCAACATGCGCCCTTCAGTGGGGTTGAACACTAAAGCGCTTTCACACCACCGCCCTCATGCGCTAAAGCAAGGAGGAAAGGTGAAGGAAGGAGGGACCTTTGATATCTCATTGATGAAATGAGGAGGCAAGGGCCTCCGCACGTGCCTCATCACACCCTGGCCTCCGTCTGCGCTGTAGGGGGGAAGGAGGGCGTAGCATTTCTGAATGGTGATGGGGACTGTGAAGGGGCCGTTGTTGGCAGCCCACACATCATTCTAGCCGCGGCTTAGGCTACGAAACCCGTTGTCGGGATAGCGCAGCGACACGCCGGCAATAGGGTAGCATGTGTTGCTGATGGTCAACATGAATTTGCAGCTTGGCAGACATTGTGACATAACTCACTTGCAGAGTGACTTGCGGATTCTCGCCAGAAAAGCCACTCTCTATGACACCTAGCACGCACGTGGACTCATAGTCCTTCAGTGAACGGCCAAGCCAGCCTTTGGTGTGCACCTGCCAGCAAGGGGAGCACACACCGCAGCGGCTTGCTCTGTAGACAGAGCAAACACTAATAGAGTGCAGATATCAGAAAGTGTTGCAAGCTGATGGCTCTCTATATGGCGCTTGCTGGAAGCAGCTGAGATGGCAGACTGGAAAGCTGCCTCTAAGTCTGGCTCAGCGCGCCTGATAAGCACGTTGTGGGGCTTCACGTCCCTTTGCGCCAGCGGCCGCTGCTGTTGGTGGAGCGCTTGCACCAAACAGCAGAGTTGCAGCGGCGCATAGACCTTGCGCCAGCCAAACCTGTTGCACATGCCTCATCTGCATCTGCGGATGGGTCTGATAATGCGCACCACATGTGGGTGCACCTGCTTGCACCTCCTCCACCAGGAATACGAAGCTGTAGCCGCCCTCAGCTATCTGGATCATATTTGAAAGGACTTTGAAGCCTACCTGAGAACAGTACCGGCAGCCTTGTGGCACTCGACCCCCAACTTATGGGGACAAGATGCAGAAACACAGGTGTTGTTGCGCCGTCGGCTGAGGCATCAATGGTAGCGGATGCGAGACCTTGTGCCGACGGTATCGATGGGAAAGCAGATGACCTGCTTCTTGATGCGCAATCTTATAGCACCAACCATGACATCCTCATATCCTGAGGGCGGTAATAAGCAGCTGAACAGAACAAAGCAGCCATCAAACGACTGCATGGTGTCGTCCATGCTTACACTTGCCAGACTACAGCTTGTATGCACTTGGCAGATTTTGCTGACGGGGCAATGGACGGTGAGTCACTCTTCCGCATATTGCGTCCGCTCGTGCTAGCAGGGCGCTTCATGCGAAGCAGGAGGCAGACACCTTCAAAGTGCTCCTCTGTAGAATAGCATCAGGATACCTGAACACGTACCTGCGTGATATACAACGTCTAATAGTAGTTACAGCAGTCTGAGACGTCTACACTTCCTCATGGTGGCTTTCAAGCTCCTATGCAAATTTCTATTCAGATAGGCACAGTGCTCGCCAAAGGGTTTGGCGCCAGGCGTACTTGTGTCGACAACAATAGAAATTTGACGTGCTTCTTTAGGACTCTTGGCGAGCAAAGGCCAAGTGGCCTATTAAGCTCAGCTCAAGCAGCCCACCCTAAACATCCAATTCACAATCCTTTCAATGGCTGCAGCAGCAGCCAACCAATAGGATCTGTCTCCACATCCAAGTTGAATGCCAGTGTTCCTAGTCCATGCATTGATTAAAAAACTAAGCTATGCACTGTCTGGAGGCCAAATGCGGCCGCAATACATCGTCCTAGTCTAGCACGCACACATGCATCGATGTACTCCCTGCAAGGCGCCCGAACGAGTGCCTGTTGCTCTTGCACGCTCATGCAAGACCAGCAAGGGCTTTGTCAACACCTGATCGTAGCGTTCACACATGCGCACTGCCGGGTAGATTGCTGCCTGGCCCTTCAATTTCTGAAAGACTCGCCACAAGGCTTGGAGTCACTCAGATTTGGATTCTGATCTGAGATGTTTGCTATTTGCTGACAGTCCACTGGCTGATGGCACCCTGTTCAGGGAGCAGGTAATCCTGATCCTTGTGCAGGATTATGAGGTCTCAGGGTGATGACACCCTCCTCAAGGGCGGATAACTCTGATTAGAGTGCAGGATGGTCTGGCTTCTGGGCTGTCATACTCTGCTCAAAGAGCGGGTGACGCTGATCATAGAGCAGGACGGTGAGGTTTCAGGATTATCAAACCCTGCACGAGGAGCGGGTGACTCTGATCACAGCCTTGGATGATGTGGCTTCAGGGGTTTACGGCAGCCACATCAGGCGCCTGCCCCCAGCTGCAATGGTGCTGGGTGCAGCGCTCGAGGCAGCGTCGCCCGTAGGAGGGGACACAGCATGTGCCGGGAACTGGGCCGTCCCGGCGCCCCCGCTCGTGCTCTGGATGGTGTCAGTCACTGTGTCGCCCAGGACCGATGTAACCTGCATCGATGTCACAACACCCCCTCACTCGTACAGATTCCTCTTGCTTAATGGAAACCTGACATGTACCCTTAAATAGGGTCGAACCTTAAAGCGCTCTCATACTACCCGCCTCATGCGCCCAAGCAATGAGGAGTGTGAGGGAAGGAGGATCACTATGAGCTGACTGAAGAAGACCGTAGCAGGCGTGGGCCTCTGCATGTGCCATGCACTCATCACGCCCCGGCCTGTACTGTTTCAGGGAAGCAGGAGGAGCATGCCTGAATGGTGATGGGAAATGTGAAGGGGCCGCCGTTGGCAGCCCACATGTCGTTCCAGCCGCGGCTCAGGCTGTGGAAGTTGCCATCAGGGTAGCGCAGCGACACGCTAGCGACAGGGTAGCGCGTGTTGCTGATGACGAACATGAACCTGCAGCGTGGCAGACACTGTGAGACACTTGCAGACTCCGGAATGTCTCTGCATACGACCTCCAATGCGCATATGGATCAGCAGTCCTTGGGTGAGCGGCCAAGCCAGCCTTTATTGTGCATCTGGCAGCGAGCAGAGCCCTCGTTGCATCGGCACGCTCATTAGACTAGGAAAATCAATAGACTGCTGGATCTGCTGAGTGTTGCAAGCTGGTGGCGAGAAGAACACCAGTAGGGGTTGGGCTGTCCGCCAAAGTAGTACTTGAAGGTGCCATTTCCAACATTGCAGACAACCGGGTACCATTCAACTTTCCAGCGGCCATCTCCGTTCTTGTCGAGATCAATGCTGCGCAGCAAACCAGCCCCTTAAGACAGCCGCGCTGGTGCCCAGTCAGAGTGGGCGTCATGCAACGGAATGCCAACAGCATCCTGGCGCTTGAGCTCAAGTCGTGCAAAGGCATGGCAGCATGATGAGGTGAGCGTACCTTCCATAGGCGCACTCTGGGCACCTGCACAAACACACCCGGGTTTAACATATACGTCACCTGCCGGTCCACTCAATCACCAACCAGCACTCTACGCAGCTGTGGGTGATGTTATGCAACCCTGACTTGCTGAGATGGATGAATGAGAGTCATGCTGGTCAACACGACGTCTACACGCATTATGACTCATGTTAGGTTGAAGTGCGGGGACTCACACATTTGTGACCAGCCCCATCTGCCATGTGCCAGGAATGGGCAGCGTGCCAAGACCTGCTCCAGTGCCCCTGCGATTACATCCCTTGAGCATCTCAGTGCTCTCTTGCACACCAGTCAGCCCATTGTGCGATGTGAATGACTGCCGAAGGCAGCTAGATCCGCTACGCATTCCATACGTTGCAATGCCCCCAAAGTGCATTCCATGTGGTATTGTGCTGAAAGGGGTATTGCATATGAGCGTCGAGCTGCAAGTTGCGCCAGTCAGGGCGCTAGCGTGAGAGCACCCACCTGTACATGATGCACTGGCCGCAGGCATTGGAGTTGTTGTACTGCTGACGGTTCATGGCGACGAAGGTCTGCACTCCCGTGCTCCACTCTGCGGACAGCGAGTTGGCAAAGTTCTTGCCATACCCGCACGCTGCTGCGTCGTCTTGGCCGCTCTGCTGGCCGTAGTAAGTGCCCTGCACTAGCACATACTCAGCACCTGAAGAGCGTGGGACTGGCAGGGACATGAGATTGCGCCAGGTCCCCAAAGTTGGGCATGCATGGGTGCGTGCCTACACTGGGAGCCTGAAGGCTGCCATGCTAGGTGGTCTCACAGACCTCAGGGCAGCCGGCAAGCACATGAGTACAGGCAAAAGCACTGCATCTCATCCATGCACCTTGGGTTGATCAGATGCCAGTGATCTCTCGAGTCAGCGCCACGCTGTTTGGTCCGGAGAGCTTGAGAAGGTGGTTCTGTGACTTTGCATCCCTATGCAAGTCAGCTTGATATGTAGCTGCGTTGCTGTTCCAGGATGGTGTTGCATCAGACCAGGGCATCTTTTGTCGTATCTGATGCAGGGTATGGGATCCATCATCTAGTGATGCCCTCCGTCTGGCTGTCCAGTGGGCAAAGAGGGCATAAGATTACTTGCAATGAGCAGCTAACTCACATCACCGGAGTATGTCACAGACCCTGGCGACAGCATTGCACTCCAATTTATGGCATCTGCAGCACAGTCGCTGACTGCCCAGAGGAGTGCAAGGAAGACGAACCAGCCTGCCGGAAGGAGATGCATCCTGCGTGAGCAGTATCGTGAAGTCATGCTTAGCATACTGTATAGCGCGGGTACGAGCACCCTGTAATATCACTATCACATGACCGTTGTGCCGCATAGGTTGATCTATACGTGCGACTACAGCCGCCACATGCCTTTGATCATATTCAAGAACGTGGTAGCATGGCAACGCGATAGCGCTGTAAAAGGCACGACACTGCAAAGCGCCCCATGCCGGCAGTACCTGGCTGGTCGATTGCGTCCGCAGTGTGCAGTAACCTTGTAACCCGTGCGATATAGAATGCTAGATATATGTGGCGGCTCAGGCGATGCGAGAAGGTTACGGTACGGACCTGCAGCCGGAGCTTGCTGGTGCTCGCTTCAAGTTGGTGAGTCGGTATCTAATCAGCGAAACCCCTCATGCGACGCAAGTGTCGGCTTTAACCTTCTATACATGTCTGCCAGACACAGGTGGCGACCCGTTCGTACTCGCGGCATCGTCCAAGGTACTGGCCGCCGTGCTGTGGTGTCGCACCCCCTGATGAGTAACCCCTGACACAGGTCTGACTGTCCTGTCGTGCAAGCCAATTCCACTCCTTGTGCTCGTCGGACGCTCCTTACAGAGTCTGCTAAGCCCTCTCTTCCTTACACCGCTAAGATCGAGAAATGCCGAGTCTACCTTTTGGCGAGATGGTGTATACAGCAAGTTGATCGGAAGAACTGAGCTACGTTGACACGTTCGAAATATCTGCTGATGCGATCTTTGCGCAACACTGCAAGGCATCACGCTCCTAGCATCAACGATCAGTCGAGCAGACGCGATCTGCCTTGGCCCTGAGATCTTAAGTCAGCAACCTTGATGGCCGTTCAGAGATTGCGACATCTTGCCTCCATGCAAGTCAGAAGTTCAATGACTGTGCATTTCTGGGACCTGTGTTTACTTTCTTGGTCTGGCTGTCGCAGAGCACTGTGATGGCTCCACCTGTGGGGTGATAACACAGCCATTCGCCCATGTCCTTATCCCTGACCTGAGGCTTGGCGACCCTCCTGAGCTTCAGCTGCAAGTAAGAGAGGAAGGGTCTATCAGCATGGGCCGGATCTGCACCTTGACTGTGATGCACCCCCTTAACCTCCTCTGACATCAGTGCGCTATGAGCGTGCAGTCAAGTCTGATGTAGCCATATGTGTGTAGCAGCAGCATGGGACGCGAGGGGCCGGAGTGTCACCTGCAAGGCAAAGCCGTCTGCTGCCAGATTGCCTACTGTCAGCCAGCCATGCGCCGCCAGCTCACTTGCTGATGATTCCTTTGTGGTGGCTGCTGGGAGGCTGAGCCTGCACTCTGTGCTGTGCTGGCCAAAGACCACAGCCACCTTGCCTGTCGCTGGCAGAGGCCTTGTAGCCTCTATGCTGAGCTCCTAAATGCATCAGCATTCCACAATGAACATCCCCAGATGGACTGCAACCCCACTGGGGTGCAATACGGATGGCAGGACCTGCGATCTGCGGCACCTCCACACAAGCAAGGGCTGCTGCCTCTTGGTATCTACCAGCCTTGAAGCATTTAGGGCAGCAGCCCTCGGATCATGACAGGGGATCCATGGCTTCCTTGCAAGCGAATGAAGCTGGTCTGTGAGCTCAGCAACCGGCTTGAGGTCACATCACTATGGCATCCAATATCCGCATTCATACACTGCAATGGTAGCAGTGCCGGGCTTAGGTCCAACACTAGACCATCAGTAGAGTGCCCTCACCTTGAGTCGTGACCTACTTCCCTTCACAGAGTCCTTCCCGCTGCCATCTGAGCCTTTCACAGTGATCATCTCAGCTGGCTTGCTGGCGTCCACAGAGAGCTTGAAGTCTGCCCAGGGTTCCAAGACGCCATTCTGAAGGGCGCGCCACACCGAGACGCTCACAAACTCTTCACTGGGGCCCTTGCCTGCATCCTGCACCGTATCAAGGATATTTCAAGACTTACGCTCACTCTCACATTGAAACATCTGAGGAGGAAATGAAGTACAGCCCCGCCAGTATGCACTCCGTGCAGCATAGAGGGAGCTCATGTGATGAGAGGTGTGGACAGTGCACCTCTCTGGATGCCACATCAGGCTCCATGGCACAAAGTGCGTCCAGGCTCGTGAGCAGGCTCCTCTTGCGGAGCTCTGTCTGCTCGGCGGCTGCTACTGCGCCAAATGTGCTCTCTCTCTGGGCTTGAGCTAGCGCACTCCAGTCCATGCCCCTCAGAATACCCTCTCGCATCGTGGGAACCTGCACCGCAGCTCACAAAGCCTAGATTGATTGTACAAGGACAAGCATGTCTAGTTCATGTCACCATGGCATGAGGTCCTTACGTGCTCAATCTGCCAGGTAAGGCACCGTATCCTAGCAGCATATCATGCAGCGGGGCCACAACTCATCTGCAGTGTCCCAGCATGTACGCCCTCGACCTGCCGCCCGACATGCAGGACGCAAGGAGGGGAACACATTTGCATGCCAGCAGGACATCACTTACCTGCTCGAGGATGAGGCAGCTGCCAAAGTGGTCCTGAGCGGTGCCCATGCAGCCGAGCATGAGCTCATCCAGGACCCTGCGTAGGTTCTTCAGGACGGGAAGCTGGTCCATCAGAATGTCTGTCAGCAGCGGCCGGAGGCGCAGAGCTGCGCTGCAGCGCGCGCTGCTCGCGAGCGCCCTTGACTTGCTCTCAGCGCCTGTCAGGATGTTCAAGATGGCCAGCCACACCTGCATACCCATGCATGCTCAGAAACCATTACCATGTGCGCTTCAGCCAGTCAGCCTCCAAGTCAAGACACTGACATCCTGTCAAGCACCAGAGGTGCTAGGCTCTGGGAGATACTGAGAGACCTCAGCAGACCTTGCATTGGAGGGCTCTCTGTCACACACCGAAACAGTGTACTCAAGGCTGAGGGTGACTGGCTTTACATAGACAGCAGAGCTACACCTGCGCAGGGTGTTTGTCCAGCTTCAAGCTGTCCTTTGACTGCACCCATGCGCCGTCCTCAAACACCTGCAGGCCCTGCTTTCCCCTGCATCGGCATTGCAATTCTAAAAAGTGGCAAATTTTGTGGAGCCCCGCCACTGCCATCTGCTCGGTGAGTCTGTGCAATTGGGACGGCTCCTGAAGTCCTTACATGGCTTGCCCGTGATGTCTGGACACTACGTAGTTGTCCCATCTCATGTCTTGAAATTGTGACATAGGGAGAGGCAGTTCTCAGAGCTCATGCCCACAGACTGAGTGAGGTGTTGAGCATCGAAAGTGCCTGCGCTGCCAGGGCTTCTTCTCTAGGAGGGGCACCAGAACCAGGAGCGAGTCATTCACTGTCACAATCCGGGACATGATGCCCAACGGGAGGCTCTCCATGTGGTCTGTCAGGTACCTGCAAGCAGTGAATTCCTTGCCCTCGTATTCTGCAAAGCTTGTGACTGCACCCTTCATACCAGGTCACCTACCAGGCGCGACTGCGTGACAAGGCATGGCAGATGGGTGGAGCACAATTGACGATGAAGAGGATGCACCTCAGAATGGTCAGTGTAGACATGGCTGCATAGAATTGGGACTCCTGCTGCCTGTCCTGGAGCTCCCGCAGCACCTCCTGGTGCACTGCAGCCTGCCAATCTCCTGCACACGTCAACTTGACTGTTTAGCACTAAGGAAGGCCCCTTGAGCACATTCAAGAGTGGCAAACATACTCTCTAGGGGACCAGCTACACATACAGATGCGCAAACTCAAGCAGACTGAATTGATTTGGTTGCGGCTGTCAGGATGAGTCAGGGATAACACATGCCTTGCTTCGACTCCCTTTGCGCGCTATTTAGCGCAATGAGCTTCCGCTGGCAGTAGTCGCCCAGCTCCATCAGGGCGTCCTCAGACAGCGCTGCGCAGGCGTGCTGCTGGTACAGGGCCACCTCCAGGAAATTGCACAGCAGCGCCTCCTGGGCCAGCAGCGGCTGCCACAGAATGCTGTCCACATGCTTTGCCAGGTGCTCGCCAAGCAGCGGCAGTGCTCCATGCCCCCACGCCTGCACTTCACCTTGTACAGTTGTTATCTTGATTGGCTGACAGTGCATACACGCTTTTTCAAGACGCGCACGACCGCCTGCCAAGGCTCATGCGTATGTCATGGGCCACACATTTCCCATCGATTGCTACAACATGATGCAGCTTGTTTGAAAGGTGATGAGTGCCCAGGAAAGAGAGCAATGCAGCAGCGTTTTACCTCTGCCACAAGCAGCTCATGCACGAGGTGAGACAGCCGCCCGTGTGTGACGAGGGCATCCACTGTGTACTCGTCTGAGCGGCACTGGGCGCTCTGATGCGCCTGGATGTTCAGCCTCTCTATGGCGTCGTGCTGGCGCAGCCAGTCCCCGCTGCCCACCTGCAGTATAACAAGAGTGGGCTGAGGGATCAGCTCAGACATGATCCAGGGACAACGTTTCATGGCCCAGCAGCTGGTGCATGTGCATGCTGAGAATCAGGTTGCCTGTCTCACATACCGTTGTGGACGCGGTGGCAGCGCACCTCAGCAATGTTGAAACATCTGATGCCTTCTACCAGCCTCTCTGCCTCAAAAGGGCCCACGAAAGTCTGCACGAGGTGGGGACATCCAACGGTCAGTAACCGTCGCGTCACGGCAAAGGCTGTCAACAGGCTTGTATAGAAGGCAAAACCTATACAATTTGAGGGAAGCATATACCTGAATGTCTGTGCGGGGCTGAGTCGCTCTCAAGAGCAGCTCCTCCATTGTCACTGAAGCAGATCAGAACAACCACGACATCATCTCGCGAGTCTAATGGCGCGCGCAGGTGCTAAATAAGTCTGAAGACTGCTACTGGGAATGATTCAGGATGTCACTGCCGAGCGAGTACTTCTTCTGTCTGAGCACGGCATCTCGCGGGTTCCCGGTACCTGACCATGTCCAGTCAGCATTTTACTAGTATAGGATGACGAGTATAGATCTTACAGAAGGGACCGCCCGCTACGCAGTGCTTTGCATAGTGTTCACTCTAACACATTTTATACCATCGACAGGACGTCAAGTCTGAGCAGGCAGAGGTACCTTGAAACACATCAAGATGGCCAGCTCAATGAGCATGGCAATGCAGTCTTCTCAGAGCCCCTTGTTGAGTGAGGAGCACCCCCTTCATCTCCTATTTTTTCTTGTCTTGCAGCCATGCCCTAAAGGCTCCGCAGTATACTCTCCTAGTGGTCCTCAATTTTTTGGACCAGCAATGACAGGGATACCGAGCGGGTGAGCGCGTGCAGGAAGCAGTGGTAGAACTCTCAGCAAACCATTCTCCAGAGCGCATCCTAGGCACCTCACGATTCGGGGAAGCATCGGAAGTGATGCTGCTGGTGGATTCATGGATCTCTCAAAGCTTGTGAGCGGAGGAGGCAAGCTCAAGGGCGCATATGGCGATCTCGCATACAAGATTGGTGCGTCCTAGCAGTAACACTCGAACAGTATGTGTTCTGCTTGCTGCAGCGATGTCAGTCTCCACTCAAAATTCTCCTAGCTGTGCAGCTTAGTGTCAGCATGACCCCTTTTGCACAGCCAGTCAGCTCTGTCTGCACAGCTTCTGGAGTGTGTGCAAGCAGGGTGTGATGCTGTGCAGGGAAGGAGGTATATGTGGACGTCCAAGGATGGCATCTGTTCCTCAAAGAGATTACAGTCGAGAAGGATGTCAAGATGCACCAGGCAAGGAACACCACCAAACTGACAGGCAACAGAAACAGAGCCTGATCACGCTATCATCCTGAAATTTCTGTTCCGTCACATGCACTCAGATATACACAAACATCCTGTCACATCCAAGTCCAGCCTCCTAATACACCAAAGCAGACTATACCCCATGTGCAAAGCTCATGGGCGACAGCCTCACCCTGAGCTGATATCCACAGATCACTCATGCAGAGTCTCTTTCACAACATAGTCCTATGCAGGCACTGGCCTCTCAGCTGGGTCCAATGGGAGAGCCCTCAGAGAGTGATGTGGAGGGCGTGCTCAAAAAGATACCCCTGAGCCTGGGAGGCGGCAAGCAGAAAGTCTCTCTGTACGACGCGCTGCCCGCCTTTGGCATCAAGGACCTTGCTGAGATTGTTGCTGAGTTCACCAAAAACCAGTAAATCTGCATGCAAGCAGGATTGCGAGATGCGCGGCAACAAAACAGCAGACTGTGACTGCCTCTTGAGGCTCAGGCTGTTGCATCTTGTAATAAGCCTCTTACGTGCACACCTCACCAGCTAGTGCCTAACACCTAGAAGATCAGAGGAAGCAGACGCCAGGTTTGCCTGCTGTAGTGCTCCCATGCCTCGCCATAGTGCTCATGCAGGATCTGCTCCTCGTGCGGAATCTTGATTGCCTGCATGCAAGCGGACACAGGCTATAGCTACAGAAGGACGGCTACCTCTGTCTGCATTGTGCCGTGCTGTACTGGCCTGCCATGGGGCAATGCAGATTGCGAGCTGGGACAGGGCTCAGCATGCAATAAACACACAGTAGTAACACTGACAACGCTGCACATGCTAAATATGATACATTTAGAACCAGTCATTTTTACATGCATGCAGCCATGGCTCATGCTGTTGCGCCCATACAGACGCAGAGGATGGACCAGGTCACCCACCATGTATACAGTGACAGGCAGAGCGAAGGCCAGCGTCCAAATCAGGCCTGGGGGGCGCAGCCCCAGGAACCCCAGGAAGCCAAGGAGGCCCATGATGTTTCCTGCGTACCCTGCACGGATGATCATCCATTCATGATTCGTGCATCAAGCATGATGCACAAAGACACTTCTCAGCTTCTTTGGCCATGCGCTGCATGAGAATACTGGCTGCATAACGTCTCAGGGGTAAAAGGATGCAACAATACTTGCGGAGACTCTCAGCAGTCCCTGCGCTCTTACCAGGATGCCTGATGAAGCGATAGAATCCTGTCTGCACCAGCCTGTGCACCACAGCAAGCGGCGCTCATCTTTTGCACCTTGCCAGGCATCTGGTGAGCCAGAGTGGGATGTAACATGAGGGCACCTTGCCAGGCATCTGGTCAGCCAGAGTGGGAAGCATTATGAGGGCAGGGAAGGGTGGCATATGGTGTCACACGGTGCAGGAGAGGGAGGGTCTCACTGGTGGTCCCTGGCTGTGCATGTACCATTCTGGCGGGACAGGGATGCCAGGGCATGTATCCTTAGCCCTGATCCAATCACTGCCATTGCTATGTAAATGATCTGCAGGCATCGGCCATGGAAGTCACGATGTTTGCCAGGGCAGGGCTGACCCTCTTGTCCAATGGTAATGTATAATGCAGCACACACAGACCAGAATACTTCCTAAGCCCTACATTTGACTTCCATGCTTGCCAACAGTGAACCAGAGCAGACTGCTGCATGTATTCAAAGCACAAGGCTGACCATCACGGGAGGCAGGGCCTACATCTGCCTTGCTCCATGGCTGATGCAGGTAGTGTGGCGCCATGAGCTCATTCAAAACCGATACAATGGAGCATATGATCAGTCCAAACGCACAGATCTGGCCACAAGTGGTGGTCCCAGCATTGACATTCTGCAGATGCAATGACAAGGTTGGGCAGGTGCTCGGTGCCGAATAAAGTGAGGTCATACAGACGCAGCTGAGGGGCTCAGGGCTTAGAGCGTCAAGAAATGGTCCGTGCACATTACCTTGGGATTCGCTCTGCGCCCTGCTCCAGCTGATATGAGGATGGGTGGCACGTTTTGCAGCATCCAGAGCAGCAGAGGGTACTTCTCAACAGTACTTTTTGTCGAGAGTTTCATTTCACCACTCCTCTTTCCGCTTACGTCAGAAGCTCAAATAAGCCAGGCCTTTTTCACAGAGAGAAGCGTCAGCTGAAGGCCTACAGAACGGCAACCTGCCGAGACTGGGCTACTGATCAATCGTCAAAGCTCCCACTGATATGTCACGAGGATATCCAGATTGAGCGTTCTCGTGCCTCTGCTGGCCGCCAGCGTCACTTGACGAGGGCAGGCTCCGTTCACATGAGCAGCCATGAGACGATGACGCGATATCTTGTCATCAGCTAGAAGAATTTATGGAGCTGGAAGACAGGGAGAGCAAGCAGCCTCAGCCAGGCAGACCAGAATGAGGAAGGGCATCAGCATCTGCATACATATGCGTGATCTTCTTACCTTACCACATGTGCAGTCACCGGCGGTGGCTCAAATGGAAGGTATACAAAGGTTGTGAAACAGTTTGCCTGAGCACAATCCAGCTTCTCAATACGTTGAAGCAGCCTATATCCTGTGTACAGAGCTAAACGGGCCACAGCCTGACCATGAGCTGGTCTCCACAGAGCAATCTGGCAGAGTTCTTTCTGACACGACTAGCAGTCGTGTCATAGAAACTTGTTGAACATACTACTACTAGTACAGACTGGTCATATGCAAGCACTGGCCTCTCAGCTGAGCCCAATGGGTGAGCCCTCAGAGAGTGATATGGAGGATGTGCTCAAAGAGACACCCCTGAGCTTGAGACGCGGCATGCCAAGCAGAAGGTGTTGCTGTACAATGCGCTGCCCGCCTTTGGGATGAAGGATCTGGATGAGATTGTCACTAAAATTGCCAATAACCAGAAGGTCTGCATGCAAGCAGGATGTGTGGCCTTAAAACAGCAGACAGGGAAATGGCTCTTGAGCCTCAGACTATTGCCTCTCGCAGAGATTGCTTCTGTGCATACGCCTGTCACCTAGCACCTTATACTGAGAAGATCACGCGAGTGCATTGGAATCAGACACCAGGTGCGCTTGCAGTAATTCACCCACTCCTGCCCAAAGTGCTGGTGCAGGATCTCCTCCTCATACGGAATGACCCTTGCCTGCAAGCAAGCAGACACAGATTGGCAAGTGGGACATATACCTCCTGTCTGCAGCCCATCATGCTGCGTTGGCCTTGTTGCAAGACTTGTGTGCAGCTGCAGTTTGAGAGCTGATCGGTAGCTTGAAAGGAAACACGAATCACATTGCACGATGGAGACATCACTGCACCACATGTGACACTGCTGTGTTGTCACAGCTGTCTATGTATGTAATATCACATGTCACAACAAAGCACGGTCCTTTGATCAACTTCATCGTGCAGGCATGCTCGTGCTTTGGCGCTCATTGAGGCACAGAAATGCAGATCTGGACCCCTCCTGACAACCCACCATGAAGAAACTCAGAGGCAGCACAAGGACCAGCGCCCAGAGCAGCCCTGGAGGGCGCAGTCCCACAAACCCAGCATAGCCAAGGATGCCGACAATGCTTCCTGCGTGGCCTGCATGACAACTCAGAGCTGTCGTGGAACATCGTGTCTTGGGAGGGAGACTGTGCAGTGTACTTGCATCCTGATGAACAACCTCAGCAGATTTTCCCCTCTCACCTGGGTGGCGGATGAGACAGTAGGGTCCTGTCTGCATGAGCCTGTGCAACACAGCATTTTTCTTGCCTCAGCACTTGGAGGGACAGGGTGGGATGGTAAACAAGACTAGACTAAGGTGCCCACACGGCATGCAGCAGAAAGAGGGTTCTCACTGATGGTCCCTGATTTTGCCAAGCTGGTGAAGGGCAAAGACCCTCATGGCCCAAAGCCTCAGCATCACTCCAGCCAGTGCCAGTGTCAGGTAGACCGTCTGCACATAATCCTGCAGGTTAGATTGTCAGCTACGGGCTGATCTTGACTTACATAAAATTGGGCCCCACGATGGATTATACTGTGCAATATGCAGGCTCCTGAGCACCAGAAATGATTGCCATGATCGCTGTCACTGCGCTTGCCACGAAAAGTGCGGAAGTCACAATAGTTTGCTGCATGTACATTAGCACAGGGAAACCTCAAGAGGCTCTGATGATGTTTTTGTGGTCTGTGAGTGCGGGCCCACATCTGCTAGGGTCCATGGCTCATGCAGGAACGATCGGCTCGTGTAGGGCATAAACGGCATGAAGTCGCCAACCAAAGCCACGAAGGTACTGATGCTGACCCCAAATGCCGGGGCAGCGCCGGCGGTACGGGTCCAGAGCGTCAAGTACTGCAATTGCCAGACCACCTTTGGACACATGCTTGGACCAACCAAAGTGACGCATGCTGAGTTCTATCAGGTGATATAGATCATTCCACAGCGCCTGCGTTTGCTTACCATGTCTCTGGCTTCATTCCCGGCCATGGCGTCGTCTCGCTTGAGCCAGAAGGCGGGTGGGATGAATAGCAGCATCCACACCAGTCGCAGGAATACATCAGCAAAGTTCTTCCCTGGGAGCCTGACGCTCATCTCGCTCACGCACTTCTCCCCTACTGTCAGACGCCGGAACACTCCTCAGGAAGCCATGTTTTCCTCACAAGGACAGGCGTCAGCTGATGCCTGTAAAGTGGCCACCTGCCGAGACTTGTTCACTGATGTATCGTCGATGATAACAGTGCCGTATCGTCAGAACGAGCAAGCACAGTGTTCTCGGGCCTTTGCTGGCCGCCAGCCTCACTTGACGAGGGCAGGCTCCGTTCACATGAGCAGTCGTGAGACGATGACGAGATGTCTTGTCATCAGCTGGAAGATTTTGTGAAGCTGGAAGGGCAAGACAAGGAGAGACTTTCTACACCAGAGTAGCAGCAAGCAGCCTCAGCTTGGCAAGCCAGAATGAGGAGATGGCATCAAAACCTGCAAAAAATCCCTGTGGTTGCCCCTGAGCTTGTGCACCTTCCTCAGCGGGATTCTCCCAGGCCTGCTTCAGCAAGTTCAACTGCAAGTTGCAGTCAGCCCCCTTTGTCTGATCCGAGACATGCTACTGCTGGGATCGGAGGCAGCTGTTTGAACGGCATATGCATATGGTAGACAGTGTGATTACGCGTGCGCCTTTTCCAAGCATTCTGCATCAAAAGCGGCATATACACCACTGTGGCACAATTATGGATATTCCTGTCTTGGGATGGCCCAGAACTTCGCTTACATTGGTACTGCTGAGGCTGGTACAGACCTTGTCACAACAATTGCCACACAGCATCTGCTCCGGATATCCTCGGATATCCTCAGAGTCACGCAGCAGCCCAACATTAATGCATCAGTTTCAATGTTTAAAACAGGGGCGCTTCACACGGTACTGGCAGAGGCTATGCTCTCTAGTGGGTCCTCATCTCGATCATCGTCCTCTTGCATGATTGCGTGCAGCAGCTCGCGATTTGGGCCCTCATTGGTCTGCGGCTGGAAGGTGCACTCCTTCATGGAGTCTGCCAGAATCCTGGCCTGCAGCTGCGCCCGCCTCTGCGCAGTCTCCAGCTGCGCAGCATTCTCCCATGTCAGCCATAATTTACCGCATTCTTAACGCCGTTGCTCACAGACGTGACGCAGGGTATAAGCAAGTCCCCAGAACAGGCGTGCACTCGATGAAGCAAACAGCGAGAGCTGCAGATTGCCTATAAGAGGCTGCACAGGCAAGCATCAAGACTGCACAAGCAGAACTTGGCCTCCTAGGCATGCTGGCGATCAGGATCAAAGAGGGACTGCAGACTGGATGCACACCTCGCGCAATTCGGTCTGCAGGGCAAAGGGCTTGGGGATGGTGCAGGCGTCCAAGTGCTTCTTCGGCTCCAGAATGAATGCCTTCCGCTCCCGCTCTTGTTGCTCCTGCTCCAGCTGCCTGGCGTGCTGCTTGTTGCGCATATAGTGCTCCATGCCATGCACCTTCACTGGCCCCTGCAGATTTCCAAATGCGAGCACAGTGAGCCATGGACTAGCACTTCCAGGCCAAGACGCCTGGCGTGCTGCTTGTCGCGCATGTACTGCCCCATGCCATGCACCTTCACTGGCCCCTGCACAAGTCCTCAACTACGCTCGGCAGGCCTTGAACATAGCGCTGAGACGTCATATCCTCCCAGGGTACTCAGTATTTTCAATGTTGTGACGCGAGTTGTGTCTGTAGACAGGGAGCAGGAGGGGGTACCTTTGGGATGAGCGGCGGCTTGGGGGCCTTGGCTGGCGCAAAGGAGCACTCCGCCAGCTCCTCTGTTTCCCTGTCTCTGCGCTGCTGCTCCAGCGCGGCTCTCTTTCTGCCTCTTGCCTCTGCCAGGCGCTGCGCTCTGCCCTCTAGGTCCTGTGGCAATGACTGGGATCCTCAGAGGCATGAGGCACTTGATCACATGACATGTACCTTGCTCTGTGAGAGGTTTGCTACATCAGCATCTTCCTTGCTCCACTGCAGTGTATGGCTGGAGCACAGTGCTTGCGTGTCATGCGCGAGCACCTGACCCCTGACATGCCCATGCGAGGTGCTGCCAGCTGTCCATCTCCTACAATTTGTGCAGTGATGCTGGCGAACCACCACATACTTATGAAGGCAAACATGCAGGCACACTTCTGCATGGGACTATATCCAGGTCTTGGTTGGACACACCTCAGCAGCAGGGTTCTGATTCTCCTGGTCGGATAGGCTCAGCGCGGGCTGGAAGGTGCACTCTCGCTCGCGCTCCCGCTCAACTTCTGCCGCGGCTGCATCCAGGCGCTCCCGCCTGGTGCTGTCGCTCGCCAGCTCAGCAAGCCTGTCCTCCTGCACATTTTGTGTGGTGAGTCATCCCCTGCCTGCTCAGCAAAGCTGTCTTTGTGCATGTGTGACTTCCTGCATGCTGCATCAAGCTCGCCACCTGAGCAAGCCTGTCTTTGCGGCTTGATTGCCACTTCAACATCTGTAAAATAAGTGCAGTGGCCGACAAGGCTTGTGTTCACAAAAGCACAATCCGGCATGTGCGTTTGAGGGGTCACAGAGCAGACAGAGTCGGGGGAATAAGCCAGACTTACCCGTACGAGCTGCTTGGACTTGGGGTTGATGGCGGGCTGGAAGGTGAACTGGGAGTAGTAGGCATGCGCCGCTGCGGCGCGCGCCCCTTCAACCCTCTCCTTGTCCGCCACCGCAAGCCGCGCAATCTGCACAGCCCCGTCAATCTCTCAGCCAACCCTGTGTCTTCCCTGTTGAGGTATGAAATGTTCAGAGGAGGTAACTCAGCTATTACGATATACATGCACGATAAATAGCAAAGCTCTTGGCTGCACATGCCATAGAGCCTATATGATATGCCGGCAGTGCACTTTTCTTCATCTGGCATCCAGTATGGCCACAATGCCAAGGCACCACGCCATTGTAAGAGGAAGGGTGTTCAAGTCATTGCTTGCCTGCTCTGAGGAGCTCTGTTGCTGCCAGTCAGGATTGGTGGAGGCTGCCAAAATGGCTCTTGAGTGCTCCTCAGTCTTTGGGCTGAAGGTACACTCTGAGCCATCCTGCACACACATGCTGCAAATGCTGAGCATACTGCCCTCCTGAGGGTCCAGCTGTCACATCGGGTAAAGGGAAGGGGTTTCAGCTTCTTGCTACTGCACTTCCCAACATTGCTTGGGACTGCAGTGCGAGGACACAATGACTCAAACAGCCCAAGGAAGCAGGATCTGTTTAGCATACAAATGGGGTGTAGGAACGGCAGGAGGCCGCACCTCAGCCTGCAGGATGCGCATGCGCTGCTGCTTGAGGTCATGGAAGAAGCGCTGGCGCTGCAGGAACCCGCCAGGCAGCTGCGCGCTGTCCTCCAGCAGCCTCGCGCTGCTGGCATTGATCACCGGCGCAAACGTCATGTCTTCAGTGGCGCCTGCAATGCACAGCAATGCTTTAGGCCATGGTGCACCCTCGAGGTCAATGAGTCCTGTTCTTCAACATGTCTCACAAGGCACGCCAGGTTTGGATGCCTTTACTCCAATTTTGGGCCCATTTCGGCATGTCGCCAGTATTGGATGGCACTCTCAGGCATTATAACTGGGAACATGTTTGACATGTCATTACAATCTAGACAATAGAGACTTGACAGAAGCCTGCTGAGTGAAGTCGTTCCAAGGCCAGAAGACAGGCAGAGGCAGAAAGGAGCATATCAGTACTTACTAGAGTCCTGCTTTGGTGCCTGGCGGTGCAGAGCGCCCAGGCGCTGGTACGCAGGGGCCTCATCGTGCAGCTCCCTGATCTGCTTGGTCAGCGCCATGCGCATGGACCTCTCATTGACAGCTGGAGAGAAAGTCTCTTCTCCCTCAGCAGGACACGCTGCTGCCTGCAGCTTCGCCAGGCGCTCCCTGCATAAGAGATGGCATCAGTCCATTCGTTCCATGAGTGTTGCCATGAATTCTGCTGCTTTGGAGTAGCGCCTGATTGCTGAGATTTCATAGGCAGTTGCCTGCATGCAGAAAGGGTGCCAGCACGCCCATGCAGCAGCATGCAGTGTCATCATGTGCAGATGCCCAGCTAGAGAAGGCATTGGACTGCTGGCTGCCTCAGTTCATGCTCCTGCTGAGTGTGATTCTGACGCCAGATGTGCAGGCATGCACACACCTGCGCTGTCTCTGCAGCTCCTCCAGCCGGCGGTGCAGGGGCGTGTGGGCGTCCTTGCTGTCATTGACTGTGGGCGCAAAGGTGCACTGCTGCAACTCCTCTTTCTCCTGCTCAGCCTTCAGGCGGTCCCACTGCAGAGCAGACCTCCAATGAATGTTGCGCTGAGCGCATGCTAGAAGAGGTACTTAGGCTGCTAAAGGCCTGATCCTCAACTGCACGGCCAAGCAGATGATTGATCCGCCCAGGCGTGGCGCATGTACATGTTGAGCAGGCGGAACACTGTGAGGCTCTGCATCTGCAAGACTGAGAGGCTGTTGTCCAAATGACATTAGCACGATCACAGGGCAAGAGAAGGCTTGGCATGCTCTGTGCTGCAAGCCTGACCTGCTTGTACTTGGAGCCGTGATTGGCATACAGCCTGACAGGGGCCGGCAGGTTTGCGGCGGCTGCCCGGGACCCTGACGCAGGCCCGCGGCCTGTCCTGGGCGCAAACGAGCACTCTGCCAGATCGCCATACAGCTCCTGCTGCTTCTTCTGTGCACCTGCAGCCAAGCGCCAAGTTACAGCCGGTGGCAAGCAAGTAAAAACAACATGGGAGCGCTGCAATCATAATCACCTGCCAGGTGAAGGGTCCAGCAGGTTCGCATACGTGGGCTCCTTGAATCCATCCCTTTACTCTCTTATTGCTGTTCTTATGCTGCATTCTACGCTTGCTGCACTACTCCATTTCTCTTACGGTTAGCAGAGGTGTTCCTCACATCTCTCCCAGAGCTGAGTGCGCGGCTGCGCCAGCCTAGCGATGCGCGCCTCGCCTTCCAGCGTCCCGGAAGCCGAAGCATCGCTGCCCCGGCCTGCTGAGGGCGCATTTGTGCGCGGCCTGAAGGGCGCCTCCCTTTGGCGCTCTGCCAGTATGCGCTCCGCTAGCGCAGCGCGCGAGTTGCTGGGGCGAGCGCTGCTCAGCCTGAACTGCCTGCGCACAGCAGAGGACCTCTTGACACTCAGCGACATGCAAAGCTCTCTGCTCACGGTGTCACACAGAGATCACCTGCAAAGGCTCAGATGCCTGGGTGAGCGCCAGACATCCTTCCTGGGTGTAGCCTCCCCAGTCAAGGTGTGCGGTTAGTCTATCAGCAGGGACAATGGCAGAGTACAATCCACATCCGCCCTGCATAGCGGCCCCTCAGCCATGACAAAGGCTGCCTGTTCAGACAAAGGTAATGGCTTCTGGCATTTGGGAGCATCTCACCTGGGCGCTGTAGTGCTGCGGCGCTCCCGAGACGCACCCCCTGCTGCTGACCCATCTGCTGAACGCCCCTGGTCTGGCGTCCCAGAGCGGCTGGAGGGAGGCTGCAGGCTGGAGGCTGGGCTGTATAGCATGGCAGGGTCCAGTTCAATAGGGCCCTCCGGGGCGCCTCTCAGCGCCTCAAACAGCTTCTGCTTCAGCAATCTGCCCTTCTCTGGTTGGTGCTTCTCGCTGGGGCACGCACTCCCATCCAATGAGATATGTGAGGAGTCCTGGTCCTCTGCATTGAGCTCTGGTATGTCCAGCTCATGCTGGCCATACTTGTCTAGAGTGGGGTCACCCCTCTGCGGAGGTGCCAGCTGCTCGGCGACGTGCCGCAAGGCTTGTTCGCCCCGGCTCTGGACCGCTCTGTCAGCTGCTGTGAGGCTGGGGCCATCCCAGTCGCCACCATGTAGCGCTGCTTGCTCTAAGGTGGGCTCAAGCACAGCAGCGACACCACTGGTGTTCCTGCGGCTGCCCATGTCTGCCCGGCTGGCCCTTGAGGGGCGCAGCTGGGTGCTGGAGGCGCTGTCGCTCCGGTAGGGCGTCGCGCCGGCATCCCATTCAAGCTGCCTGCAGGCGCCGGCGCCATAAGTGGCTACCAGCTCCTCTGCCGCTGTGGACTGCGGGGTCAGCATTGGTCCTGCTGGGCCTGTCAGCCTGCCACCGATCCTCTCTCCTGGATGAGAGAAGCATTGTCAGTAGAGTCATGTGAACCTGAACAGGAAGGCAAGCTTTCCTGAATGCTGGGAGTTCCATGCGAGGGCCGCTCTCTATGCACTGTCTTTCACAGATTGCCTCGGCTCTCCTCGAGCGCTGTTCACCAGATCATAGGGCCATAATCCGCTGTCTCCAAAGCAGAGCTCTTCACACACATCAATTTGTCCAGCCTGCTGGAGATGGCAAGTGATCGTGACGGGAAGCTCTATCATGGGCTTGCTCCGGTCACACTGGGAAGTCATGCTCCTCACCTTGCTGAAGGGCACTACTACCGGACAGGGGTCCTGCATCCGCCAGGTTGGCAGCACCGCTGTGGTATCTGCTTAGGGCGCCTGTGTGCTGGCTGGCTACCAGGTGAGCAGGGTCATCGAGCGAGTACTCCAGGCGAGGGCCTCCCGGGGTGGAGTCGAGAGGTGTCCAGGATCCGCCCCAGCGCTCAGACTGCGCAGAGATGTGCTGTCCCTCTGACGCAAAGCCAGCAGTGCTGCCAGGGGACAGCAGCCCACTTTGGGTCTCGTCCTCGCTCTCTGCAGGGACATGGTCATTGTCATGGTGGGGTATGTAACAGAAGACAACATATGTCAGTGGACCTTCTATGTCTTTAGCTTGGGCTCTATAAGCAGGGGCAGAGCATGCAGCATTGCACTATATGCTTCAGCCATGGCCTTTTGCATGACCATATACTGTGGTGCAGCAGAGCTTGTTAAGAGCACCACCTTCAAGCTCAAGCTTGGCGCGGCGCTCTCCAAGGAGCTTCTGTACGCGCTGGTACCGCTCTGCTCTTGAGTCTGAGCTGCCAGGTGATGGTGTCGCTGTCTGTCGCTTGGCCTTCATCAAATTTCCCAGGCTTATGTTGGCTTCAGCAGCATGTTGGAGACAGACATTCTCACAGCCTTCTACTGAGTCCAAAGAGGGCTGTAAGCCTGATGAGTAATTAGCACGATGCTACTGGTGTCTGCCTCTGGGTATACTGATGCTCACCTTTCGTTCTGCTAGCAGACGCTGCACCAGCTCCCTGCGTTCGCTTTCTGCCATCGCAAGGGGTTGTCTCAGGCTGTCATCGTGTTATATACTGTTGTGCATGGCGAAGATGCTGCTGCACTCCTACCGAGTACCGGTCACGATATCATTGGCGCACTTCCTCGTCGATACATCTCTACAACACGATCGGGATACTGAACAAGCCACAGTCAACGTGCTTCCAAAAGTAGCGTACGCGAGCGCACAGATCGCCAGCACATCCCGCTGGAAGATATGGGCTCGGATGCACCTATCAAAAAACAGGAAGAGATTGCTGCGCTTGTCTGTAAATGCGAAAGCGGTCCTTCTGTGTTGTGACTGGGTTAGTCGGCCAAATCTGGCCCATGTGCTTGCTCACTCCAATGCAGGCACATCATCGCACAGAACAGCTGTTTTCGAGAGGTGCAAGCGCAGCGATGAAGCATGGATGTGCGTAATTCTCATTGAGACCTTGCATATACCCGGAGGTGTTCCTGCTACAATTCATATATCAGCATGGCTGACGAACCTTTTGCAAAGAGGAAGAAGCTGGACGTCGCTTCCCTAGCCGAGGTCGACGCAAATGATGTGATAAATTTCCGTCTCTTGGACCCAGGCAGCAACGCATCAGATCTCACGGAAGAGGCATCCTTCGCGCCTGAGATGGCTCACCAATTCTTCGGCAATGATGAGGTAAGCCCGCAGCATTACACAAGTTCGATGGTGTTATCCAAGTAGCAACTTCTTGACTCGAGAGCGGGCATATAGCAGGCCCCTGTCAAGCAGGACGCACATATGCATGTTCATACCGTTGGCTCCATTTGCAGATGATAAGCGGCTACTCAGATCTCTCAGTCGATGTATGGATCGACCAGAGGACGTATGTGTCCTTTCTGGACATCAGACACAGCGCTCAGCACCCGGAAGCCACGGACATCCCGAGAGCCTTCTCAGAAAAGTTTGCAGAGGGGCTGGAGAGCAGCAAGGCAGACTTCTTGGCCAAGCTTAGAGAAGTGGAGAAGCCCAGCCTAGAAAGCCTTGGCCCAGTGCTGAGCCTCACAGACCATCCTGATGGCAGCACCATGGCAGTGTACCATGTCAAACTAGCGTCTGCCCATGCGAGCATCAGGGTGCGGATTTCTCCTCAAGTGCCATCCTCTAACCTTCACATTGCACCACAGATCTAAAGAACCATCTCACAACCCTCTGACAACCCTCTGACAGGCAACATCGCATGTAAAATCACCTTCACAAGACGTGTTCTCCTGCCTTCTTGGCAGCGCTTCATACTGACTTCACAGGTGACTCAGCTGTAGAGCCTGTGCAGGCACTGCATGCACGCATGCAGCCGCTGCTGCTCTTCTTCATTGATGGAGCGAGGCTCATAGACAGCACGGACCCGGAGTGGGACATGCTGCTTGCTGTACACACCAAGGAGGACGCCATCACAGTGGTATGCTCTGGGCTGGTTTGGATCAGCCTCCTCTGAAGCTGTGCTGTGAAAGGGAAAGGAAAGAACCCAATGGGATTGCGGTGATGCTTGTAGAGCGCCTAAGCCAGCTCGAGACAGACCACCGATAGCTGGAAGCAGTCTAGCTAGAAATGCTATCTGTCTGCCTCCAGCTCTGTCATGTTGATCGGGTTCGCTGAGGACCTCTGGAGTATTAGCGCTGTCCCATCAAGCTTGTGTCTTGTCAAACCCTCTCCCTTTGCCTACTGAGTCAGGACGTATGCCTTCCGTGACAAGAACCGCCTACACCTTGCAGTGTGCAGAGCCTTGATTGTGTCCCTAGAGCATGGAAGTGTCCCTGCCACAAGCCTCAACATTGACAGTCCCCTGAAAGTTGCCCGTTGCCTGCAGAGGGGCTATGCCACGGTGTACAACGGCGTCTACAGCTACCCGGACCGCAGGCGCATGCGCGTGGCCCAGATTCTGGTGCTGCCGCCCTTCCAGCGCCAGGGCGTCGGGCGCGCGCTGCTGCAGAGCGTCTACGCGCTGGCGGACGCTCACGACGCCCCGGAAGTCACGGTGCGCGCCTGCATGCTCCATGTAGCGGCCTGACCTGGCCGGCTGTCTTGTGAGGGTTGAAGGCTGCGAAAGTCAAGCGCCCTCCTGCAGAGCTTTCATGCGCTGGCGGACGCCCACAACGCCCCGGACGTCACGGTCCGCGCCTGCACCACCTGATTGCTGTGATCGCCTGCCTCTGACTATAATTAAAGACCCGGTCTCTTTTGTTGTGATTACCTTGGTAGCTATCTGTACACCTTCACAGACAGGTGCAAGGATTTGTGAGACTGTGAAGTTGTCAAGAACATCTCTATATGCTGTGGCAGCAGAGGGGTCAAGAGATGATAAAGAGAGGCACTCAACAATGGTTATCTCTGGCAGTGCACACTAGCAGCCTGCCTGAGGCCCATGCGGGTATGTCTTTGCATGTCCATACTGCTGGGTCTGAGACAGTAAGGGCCTTGTGCAGTACGAGGACCCCACGGACAACATGCAGTCCATACGTGAGAAGCTGGAGCTGGAGCGAGCAGCCAGGCTTGAGTGGCTCAGGTCGGCAGCAGCCACCTGCGCTCACTCTTGTGCAGCCGCCAATGGCAGTGGCCAGGTAAGCCTCCCTACTCCAGAATGCTTTCCTCCCTTCTTGCTTCTTGATCCTCCTTGGATGATCTCCATCATGACGCGACTTGCAGCTCAAGCTGGCGTGTGGTGGAGATCATGCAAGGGAGCCTGCTACAGGCGCTCACACCAGCTGCAGAGTCAGGCAGGCTGGGCACCATGCAAAAGTCTGATGCCAAATCATGCTGCATGCAGGTGCCTGAGCAGAATGGCCATGGTGGCGGCGAGGACAGTCACAGCATAGCATTGTCAGTCCCCTACACGCAGCGGGCTCAGAGAGAGCTCAGAGTCAGCAAGCAGCAGGTCCGGCCTGTTCACCACCAGAAAGCCTTGCATGCAGTGGCAAACTTCGATACCATGTGATACGTTTTGCGGAATGCTGAAAATCGATCATTGCATATTGTCTGATGTGGCTTGATGCTGGAATGCATGCCCGAAGAGATGTCTCAAGATGTTTGGCACAGCCCTCCAGAGAGGAATTTTTGAGAGGCACTACTGAGCAGCCAGCCGGAGATGCAGAGCGGGGAGGGCGCTGCCCCACTGGAAGAGGTTTTCACGGGGGTATTGGGGTTTCTAATGTGTTGCCAACTAGCTAAAGAGTGCTTGTAACTGACAAGTGAGACTGTCTGCAGGTGAGGAAGCTCTGGGAGGCGCTGCTGAGCAGCCGGCCGGAGATGCAGAGCGGGGAGGGCGCTGCCCGGCTGGAGGCGCTGGTGCAGGCGCGGCTCGTGGGCAGCGTCACGTCAACGAAGCGCGTCGTCGAGAACAAGCGCGTGTACGAGCGGGAGGGTGGCTTCATCATGACCAAGGTGGTGCCCGGTATCTGGCTTGCCCGTGAACCCCAGAATGGTCGCAGGGGCTTTGAGAAAGGGACCCCAATGGCGTGACTCAATATAACATGATGAGACATAAAGCAGGGATGCTGCGAGCGGTGAAGTTGCAAAGACGCCATCTCAAGGCTGGCCATTATGGTGAGTGAGTCACATGACATCAATCACAAGGGCACATGGACAAGGTCCCCGCTTTTACATCAGATGAATGGGTGCAGTGCGCGGCGAATAGCAGAGTGGGCGCAGGCGCAGGGATGCCACCAGCGCTGGAGTCAGAGGACGCCAGTGGGCAGAGCGCAGAGGAGCGCGAGGCCGCGCTGGCAGAGGCAGTCCGGGCGCGCATGGAGGAGCTCCGGCGCCTGTCTGCTTTTGTGCAGCGGCTCAGATGACAGGTTGTTGTATCATGTCATGGTGTGGGTCTGCTTGCATTGGGAGGTCTCAGAGCTCCCTGTGCCAGCTTTCATATAATGGTGAGCGTTGGGAAAATGTAGGGGTGCTGTTCTGGAACCCAGAGGGCGTCAAGGAGAGTGTAGGCACAATAGCAACTTTGGTCCGTTATACACTGACAAGCTAGAGTGTCTGGGGTGCGATGATCATCTCACGAGGCCTGCAATTCATGTGGCATAAAAGGCACAAGCTGCAACCTGTTCACAAGCTTCACAACCAGCATTACTTGGGCTGTAAGGCATGAAAGGTACTGCCCCTTCTGACTGGTCATGACCTGTTGAGTCAAACGTCACGCTGATGATCACAGCAGAGTGGAAGTGGCCTTCTTCAAACACAGATCTGCCTGCTCATACTTGCTTCTGTGAAGGAAAATCTGCAGCATATGAATTTTATGGCATATAGAGTGGTCTCCAGATCATCACGTCGGGATGTGACACCCTTTCCACGTTGGGCAGCTTTGGGCTTTTGGGCAGGTGCAATCTTCTGAGCTGAACATGTTGCCATACCGTCAGCTCCCCTCTTCTGTTTGATCTGGCCGGCTCGGAGAATAATACTGGTATAACAAGACTAGAGTGGGCCTTGTATAGTCCTGTCGTCGCAAGGGGCACACGCTGCAACGACTGTCTTCAACACAGGGTGTACCAGCTACCTCGGACCAAGCTGCAAGGGCTTGTCGTTTAAAGCGCTGCAAATTTGCTGCAAGCTTCGCCATTTCGCACTGACAATCTCCGTACTTCTCCGAAGTAGAGTGTAAGTGGGTACCTTCAGCACATGGTGAAAGCTAAAGCAGGGGTGGCAAAGCTTCGACAGAAGGCCGAGCGGAGAGCTAAGGTGTTTACCTCTTCTCACACCTGCACGGCTGGCCTGACCTCTTGGTTTGCCACGGAGAAGACGTCTTGTGCATCCTTCTGCAGGCATCATGAGCTGCCAGTGATTGCAGGACGTGGCAGCCAAGCAGAGGGAGAGTGAAGGAAGAGATCCACATATAGCGCAGCGCCTGCAGAAGAAGGTCACGAAGCGTGTGCAGTTCTTGGAAAATGTGGCCTCCAGCAAGCGCCAGGCGAGCTTGGCGGTCCAGGGAGGCCTCAAGAAGAAGCGCAAGAAGGACAGAGTGGGCAAGCGGCTTGGAGACCTGTCACAGCTTGCAGACTCTCTGCGTGAGGCAGCCCAGCTTGTGAGCCATGACTCTTCTCTCTGAAAGCTGACGGTGTCCTGCCCGCGTCCTATGGATGCCTTGATGGCTGCATTGCCCTGTCATGAGAGTGCTGCCCGGGCTTGTCCGTCATGTGCATGCACTCACGTGCACTGCAGAGGACAGCACCTATATCATTTGAGGAGAATTATTGAAAACATGTGACATATGATGCTGCAGGATGAGGGTAAAGCGGCCCTCAAGAGCCCAAAGAGGTTGAAAGGACTTGGCGTGGGCGGCGCCAGGAAAAGATCACGAATAGTTGAGCAGGAGTCCAAACGCTTGCAGCAGGTGGGCCTGCAGTCAACTGCGCATGATCACGGTCGATGCTGAGGAACTCTACGCAACATACATGGAGGCTGCACAGAAGTGCTGATGCCTGCTGCATCAGCATCTTGCAGGGTCCTTGGCTGCTACTGATCTGCATACTCTCGAGAGTCTAAGCATCAGTTGTAGTACAGGCTTGATTGATGACCATATGATTAATTCTACGATTACTGCACTACGGCCCACCCTCTGCCTTGCCTTGGCAGAACCAGGAGCCTGAACTTGACCTTGGTCTGGCGTCGTGCAGGTGCTGTCACATCCCCAGTTCCAGGAAGATCCAGTTGCTGCCATCGCTCATCACCTGAATGCCACTCTCCCTCCAGCTCCGGAGCCGCCTAAGCCCAAGGCAGACCCGCAGATGCGGAAGCAGCAGAAGGCCCGGCGCAAGTTCGAGAAGAGGCTGCAGAAGAGCTCACATGGGATGGACGAGGACTCAGAGTGACAGTTTCAAAAGGTTTTGATTCCAGTTTTCGAAACCGTTGCTGAACAGTCCCTTTGGAGTGGGGTGCGAGGAGCGTGAGAGAGCCCATTAGACGCACTGGTAGATGTCTCGTGCTTTTCACACCGTGCAAGACAGGGCTGCGACTCGGCGATTGAAAACGGAGAACTATCAGCTTGTTGGAAGATCAGTCCTGTGCAAGTTGATTTACTTTGAGCTGATGGTGCCAATTGCCATCAGACTACACTCAACACCTGTGGATAATGTGCATCACACAGGCGTTACAAATCTTCATGGTAATCCTGTCCCAAGTAGTCCATCTCACTGTCAGAGTCCTCCTCGTGACCTATGCTGACCCTCCACTCCATCCCTTTCACCAGACACACCGCTGGATGGTACAAGACGCTGATATATCTGCAGGTCTCCGGCTCCTGAATGACCAGGTAGATGTCCTTGTCCGGTGAGCATGCAAACCGTACCTGTAGCACACCCACCTGAGTTACATCTGTAGTACTGCCACCATCACTTTGTGTCTGTACAGCCTGAATCAATTCAAAATTCACAGCCCCAAGGGCAAAGGGTTTCCAGATGATCTGGGCAAGCCCTGTGACCTTCACATCACTCAAGGCCAGGTGTCAGAGAACAAAAGCAGTAGGCAGCACCTGCGCAAGTCTCCGCCTAGACCTGCGTGCAATGTGCACAGGCCAGACAGGACGTCTCACCTGTACCTGCCGCTCTATCTCTCCATGCGGCCCCTCACACTTGTCTCCCCCAGTGTACACCGTCTCTCTGAAGGCTACGCTCAGGTGCTGCATCCCCGGCAGCAGCTGCTCTGGCGGGAGCTCTGCATCGCTGTCCTCCCCTTCCCTGCCCTCCTGTGACGCCTGCAACAGCATGGCAAGGATGTCGTAAGCCCTTAAGGGTGTGACACAGGTCGCTGCTATCCCCTGTGATGTTGTCGCAATCCTGGTGCCTTCACTGTAGCATCTGCACTTCTGACTGCAGGGGCCAATCTGAATACGTGCAACTAGGAAACCTCCGTGGGCCGCTCCCTGATATGTAGGCCTGCCCCACACAATGAACACCCAAGCACTCACACACCCCATCTATGTGCAATGAAGCCTCAAGAGTTCAAGACTGTGGAATGCACGGTCTGAGGGGGCTTGCCTGGCTGTCATAGCGGCCCAGGTTGATGATAGGGTTGGGGCGGTTGCCGTCCTCCAGGTGGAACTGGCGCAGCTGGCGGCCAGGGCACAGCTCGTAGCTCCACCAGCCTTGCAGGCTGTAGAAGCAGTCCCGCACCAGCTCCTTCCTCCCCAGCCCTGCATGCATCCATCCGTCATGCAGCACAGTATGAGCTGGTCTGAGCTGGCTTCAGCCAAGTGTATAATTCCAGCGTTTTGGTACTTGGTGTAGGAGCAGCCCTGCAGGCTGTACGCGGAGTTCTGCACTAAGTTGCTCCTCCCTAGTCCTGTGTCAGCCCTGACTGAGGAACGAGCGGCAGAAAGTACAGGTCATCCATTCCAGCACGTCAGGCTGATACACAGGAACTGCTAAACACTTGTGTGCACAAATGTTGCAGACTGCAGCTTATGAACTAAAAGACACCAGGCGCAAGGTTGTAGGTGATGCATGCCATGCCACATACCTGCATCCTGCACAAGCTGCCGAGGCAGGGGCTTTTCCTGCCCGTTTGGCGCTGGCCTCGGAAATGCCTGCACCAGCTTTCTGCAGAGCATGCTGGTCTGTTCAAGGAAAGCACGGATAGCAAGGCGTCAATTCAATGCTGCCCCAGCATTAATCATAGTGCTTGTGAGGCTCAGTCAAGGCATGGACCTCTGCCAGTGCGCATGCTTGCCCAGGGAATCCAGTATGACTTAGTGCATCATTGCATGGAGGACGCAACTCCGCAGTGTGCGTCCCCTGAGCAGCACCCATACTTGGATAGACCATGCATCCTCAATTTTGAAGCATCCTGTCTGATTCCTGCCCCTCCTATGCAGGACTATATGCAGCAAGCAATTTCAGAGGAGCCGTGCCTCGCTGATTTGGCGTTGTCTCCCTCCGCTCCACCTCGCTCCAGTGCAGGGGCGGCTGGGGCCGGCGGCTGCCCGGCAACTGCCCCAGCCGATGCCCCGGCCGAGGCTTCTGCGCTGGACATGGCTCTGTAGGCGTCCCCGGAGATCCCCTTGCATGCCTGCAAGAAAGCGGCAGTCACAAGCTGTGCATCCACCTTTACATGGGCTACACTCTTCCGTCAGCTGGGGCTTCACGAAAGGGGTGCTATGAGACGGCCGAAGACAACACCTTTACTCTAAACACCGCAACTATTCATGTGGTTATGCCCAAGCTGAGTGTGGGGAATGGATATCCATGCGAGGAACTTTGCCCGTTCAGATCCAGGAGTTCAGGGGTAAGACAAGGATGAGGCAGCACAATCGTACCTCTGTGTTCAGGCATAGGGCCTGAGTCATGTCCTGGAGCCTTGCCTTGCCTACCGCCTCCACCTTCAGGGCCACCTCCTCCGGCATGTCTGCACACCAGATGACACCTTTTACCCTTACACAAACATGTGCTGGACGGCGTAAAGGCACCGCCCGATGCAACAAGTGACCAGCATTCCCATCTCAACCCCGAAGCCTGACAAGCAATGCATCAGTAGAAATTCAGGCCCCTATTGCACTTGGTGTTTGCTGCGTCGGCATGTCATGCATGCTATCCATGCAGCGGATCCATCATGGCATGGCCTGACATGGTGTGGCCACGCAGACCGCACAGTGCTAGAGCCAATCAGCACAGCGCTGCAGAGGAGCAGCTCAGCTGCCATGTGCAGGGTGTAAACAGCAGGCATGCTCAGTGCTAGAGCTGTTGACCACAACGCTACAGAGGAGCAGCTCAGCTGCCATGTGCATAGCATGAACAGCAGGCGTGCTCGGTGCTAGAGCCAACCACAACAGCCCTACAGGAGAGCAGCTCAGCTGCCACATGGAGGGCATCAAACACCAGGCATCCTCAGTGCTAGAGCCATTCACTACAGCGGTCCAGAGAGGAATGTCACCAGGCATGCCGTCGATGGGCAGGCAGGTCCCGCAGCTCAGGCGGCAGTACCCCCTGGCAGGCCGCTGGTGAGCATCACCCACCATGTAGTCAGGGTTCTTCCAGCACTCCCCCTGCACAGCCATCCCTGGGTGACACTTCATGCTTGTAGCAGCTTAGCGTGTGCCCTAAGACAGGTGCACTTGCCTTGCAGTGCCTTTGCCGTAAGCTCTGACGGCGCCTGTTTGGGCTATCTCAAGATTTTTGTCAAAAGGTCAGCCCTGACATCTCATTGCTCCAGCTGCCATATTCGGTTGTCATGAGGTGTCAAGTGAGAGATTTGGGATGTGAGAGGTGTGGTCCCAGGATCACAAGGGCAAGGGAGGCTCATCAAGGCCATCTGAAAGCAGCGGTCGCAGACCTTGTCAGCCCAGTGCGAGCACTCTGAATGATAGTCCTTGCATGACACGCCATCCGGCTTTCCCAGGTGGGCGGTGAAGCCCCCTCCATTTACCCTCATCAGCCCGGCCTCCTCCCGAATCGCGTCCCACTCCTTCTCGTACAGCTGCAAGCTCGTCACCATGAGCGCCGCGAACAGGTCTGCGTGCTCGTCCCCTTCGTCCATCTGACCCTACAGCGCATGGCATTGCATTCATCCCCTGCCAGGGCACTGGTTGGAGCCATGTACTGTGCTCGCGCTGCAGAGCTCCTCTAAGTTCTGCGGGATCTGCCACATTACATCTAGGAGCCAAGTAGGACAGGCTGCCAGACACGTACATCTAATGACTTGCACAGCACTACATGGTTCAAGCATTTCTATGCATGTGCTCGTCCCCTTCATCCATCTGACCCTGCAGCGCACAGGCATGGATGCGTCCCATTCCAGTACCATGATTGTTGCAAGATTCTGTGCATGTGCTGCGCAGATCTCGTGTATTGTGCAGAGACTGCTCCATCATTGTATCGAAGGCAGGCTGGGCATCCTGCTACACGTGTGGGGACTCCTGGTTGCAGCATTGTGTCATTCAGCACCATAGATGTCGGTGCATGCTGTGATCATGCAGCCTTGCAGGAGCCATGCAGTGATACGGGGGTCTGCACGAGAGACAATGTTCACCTCCAGCACTAGGGAGCAGCTGCGCTGCATGGCGAGCTGCTCAAACTCTGAGGGCACCTCGTCTGCGGACGCCCGGCCCTTCAGCACGTACGCCCAGGCGTCTGACTGCCTGGGGACCAGCTCTGCTGCCCCCACCTTGAAGATTGCCCACTGCTGCGCCATGTTCTTCGCAACCTGGACAAAGCAGACCGTTCTTACAGCGTACTGTGTGAGAGGAACACCAGGACAAACCTGTAAGTAGGAGACTAGCAGGCACATATAGCCATATGTGGGGGCAGATTGGCGTTGGTAGGCCCATACCGTTGACCCGGCCAGGGGTGGACCACATCTTATCAGTACTTCCAAGGTCCCAAAAGGAATTGACGTAGTGTGTCTAGTGACAGCCGAGAGTGGGCTACAGGACATGCCTGGAATTCGCAGGAGTGCCTCAGCATGCGCAGCATGTGCTGCTTGGTTGGGATGCCATAGCCGCTGTGCACAAAGCTCTGGGCTTGCTCCCAAGCCTTTGCCAGCAGCTCATGACAGACCTTCACGGCAGACTCCTGTCTCAGGTTAAGAATCGCTTGACACTCTCCATACAAGCCACCCTGGTTGATGTGCCACCCAGTAATGCGCAGCAGACTTCACCTAAACAGCATGCTAGGAAGTTGTCTGGCCAAGGAGGTTAGAGGAACGATGAGCACCTTGCAGGCCACCAGACTGCTGACCATCGCTAGTGCCGCCTCATCGATGATGGATGCCTGGAGTGCTGGGCTGATACTGCATGACACATCAGGTGTCCGCGACAGCTATTACAAACAAATATAATGCCTCTATGACAGCAATAGATATGGTTTGTGACGGATGTCCCCAAGACCATTGATGTGGAGGCCCACCTGCTGTGGGACATTCCTTCCTCCAGAGCCTGCTGATAGGAGGCCTTACTGTGGGTGCCCTTGCTGCTGAGATGCTCGTAAGAGCCGAATTCGTCCTCATCAAGGACAGTCTCTATTGGAAAGCGCAGCTTCATGTCTGACCAGCTCTGCTTTGTCCAGGCTAGCTCGTCAAAGACGTAAGCATGCTTGGCAACCGCAAGGCCTGCTAGCAGGCTGAGCAATATGATGGTCCAAATCATTCTCCAGGCCGTATCATGCTCCATCTGACGTTGGGTGGACATGCCATTCACGATCGGCCCCTGCCCTGCGATGCAGGGCCTGCGCCTAGGCTGTTGACTTAGCCAAGGCTGCGTTCTGCGAACCTCTTCTAGCCAACGCAGTGTCCCCTGTCGGATGGAAATGAATGATGCAGTTCCCACATGACATGCTGTGCATGCCATGGTCATGTGCGTCATTGCTGTGCTGGCAGCCACTTTCCTCCCACATCATTCCATGGATCGCGGCAAGCTCCATCACTTCAGCTGCACACCAGAAGGTCTCAGCTTACCTTAAAATTTTCCTCAGCTACTGTCTTCTGTTAGAGACGACACGATAAAGGCATATCACAGCGAAAGTTCTGTGCTGGCTTGGACATACAGCGCTCTGAACATCTGACCTGCGTGGTGTATCCAATTAACGTTGTAAGAGATCTTTATGGGGACCTCGTGAGTGCCTGGTAGTACTCAAAGAGGCACAGGATGTCCCTGTACAATGGCCCTCCAAGAGGAGGCAGCAGGGGAGGCCGTGACCAGTTCAACTGGGAAAACGTGAAGTCAGACAAGGATAGAGAATTCTACTTGGGTGCGCAGCCTCCCTCTCCTGCCAGGACTCGTAGCCTTCTAACTGCAGCCCTCGGAGAACCGTTCTCAACAGGGATTGTACGTGCGCAGGACACTCAGTCAATGCCCTGCAAGGAAGATGGCAGAAAGGTGAGGATCGTCTCAGGCCTCGTCCGCCAACCGCACGTACTTGACTTCTAACACTTTCTAGCCTGGGACAGCCACCCATGCAAGCAGCAATCAGGCTTTGAGATGTTGTCCAGGTAAGGACGTGTACTGGTACACACGAGAGAAGGCCGACCAGGATGCCAATGAGGCTGCAGAGCTGCTTGCTGTGAAGCAGAGGGAAGAAGACCTGATGGCCGAGGTGCGCTGCACGCGCTGGCTGGCTCCAAAGCTTAGGCATGCCATGATTGCGCCACATGTTCCGCCCGCATGAATGTCCCCTCAGACTTGATGTGTAGAACCACTGGTGATTCTCCATACCCAGGCCTATGCTTGTTTCATGACCAGCACTTACTGACTGTGCAGGCGCTGGGCATCAAGCCAAAGACTATCAGGGCACCGAAGCAGCCGTCGCTTGATCAGAGGGACATGGCGCAGCTGATGCAGAGGGGCGAGGATGAGGAAGACGAGGACCCTGCCAGGCAGGCAGAGCGCATCAAGGGCTTAGGATACAGAGTGTGAGGTCCTCCACACTGCCCATGCCATGGCCTGGTCTCCATCATTGAGCATTTAGGCTTCCATCTATCCTTGCTGAGCCTGCTCACCAAGTTGCAATGAGTGTTCTCCCCGTGCAACGACAGGGAACATGTTTGCCACTATGAGTGAAGGGACGCTGGGTACGTCTGGTATCTTGATCCACTCCAGTGAGTGACGATCCAACAATTGCTTTGAGGAGGCTGTTGTGCTTGTTATCCGCCAAAGGATTTTGGGCTGTGAGTGGCCTTTTACATTGAAAGCATCAGCATCAGCTCCTTTGTGAAGATGCTGATGCAATCATGGGCATGCAGGAATGCGGTGACGGGAGCTGGAGAGGCAGACAGGGAGGTACTTGCGGGCACAGCGCCCGCCCAGTCAGCGCCAGCGCAGCAGCAGCCGGCCAATGGTGGCGCGCTGCCGCTGCCGCCATCGCTGAATGCCGCTGACCAGAAGCGTATGCTCAAGCTGCAGAAGAAGGCGGAAAAGGAGAAGCGCAGGGCAGAGAAGAAGGTGTGCTGTCATGCAATGGGCTCAACACATGAGCTGGCAAAGCATATACTTTGGCATGTGTACAGTCAGCACTGCCAAGGTGATCTGCTTATGCTATTGAGCTTAGAATCAGATGCGTTCATAGGCCTACCTACCACAAGGCAATGTCCCCCATCAGCGGTATGGCATGGGCTGAATAAAGGGGTACTTGTCATGGTGCAGGAGAAGAGGAAAGCCAAGAAGGCGCACAAGAAGGCCAAGAAGGAAGCGAAGCAGGCGAAGCAGGAGCGCAAGCCCGCCAAGGATGCAGCGCCCAGCAGCAGCGGCAGCGGCTCCTCGGAGGACGCCTCGGGAGACGAGGCTGCAGCTGCCGGGGCCGGGGCCGGGGCTGCGGACGGCCCGAAGAGGACCAGGCATGACTCACCTACCCCGGAGGAGCAGCCTCTGAAGCGGGCAAAGCCAGTCGAGGAGGATAGCAGGCGGCGGCAGGGGCATGACAGCGAGTCTCCGCCATTGCGGGAAGATGGGCACGCTGCAGCTGTCACACGTGAGCGCTCTCCTATCGGTGGTGCAGACGTGAGACGCAGAGTAGATGAGAGAACCGAGCACAGACGGGAGAGGAGCCCAGCGCATCACAGAGCAGATGATAGGCGCAGGGACGGAAGCCCGCCGCGCCACAGGGGTAGGGACAGGGATGATGACAGGGATCGAGACAGAGACAGGTACTATGACAGCAGCAGGCATGACAGGAGCGACAGATGGGAGGAGGGCAGCAGAGACAGGTACAGGCGGGATGACCGGAGGGAGAGAAGTCCAGAGAGAAGGCGCCAGCACAGCAGGAGCCCTGAGAGGCGTCGTTGATGTTAAAGTGACAGATACTGTTACATGGCTGGACTTGATGCGCACATAGCTGATTGCAAAGCATGTAAGGGAGCTCCTTCACCCTCTGCACATAAGGGCCGCAGATCACAGAGTCCTCTCATGAGGTGCATGCAGCTGCGGGCTGCATGTACGAGCTGTAAATGCCAGTCTGTGACATGACAGAATCCACTGATGTTGTTGTCCAGCCTTCTCTATAGCCTGGGCTCTGTAATCATACTCTTGTCAATCTAGCCCATGGCATGTTCGCCAGCATTGCACAGCTGCGGCCTTAGGTGTGAAATTCGAGACTCTGTCAGGGCTCATACTCTGTCTCCAGCTCCAAGGTGCAGCCCTTCCTGCTCCAGTAGTGCATGAATTCTGCCGCCTCGACAAGGGCTTGAATCTCCTGCAGGACGGTGTCGTTCCCTGAGCCCTTTCTGACAATGCCCTTCTTGGATACAAATTTTTAAAAACACCCCTCAAGCATCCTGCTTGCCTCCTTCACAATGGATATGGTCTGTATACACCCCACTGCTTGTGCTTCACCTCCAAGTCACAAAGCAAGACAGATGCTTCAGCCCGTATCAGGACACCATCACAAAGGTAGGCATAGCACTGATTGCTCTGTGTACTGTAGTAGACTCCGGACATTGCCATATGGATATTATGTTTGGCACAGTCAAGGGCAGCAGAGAAGCTGCAACCCACTGTCCTCTATGTAGCCCGAGGGTTGGGGACCTGAGGTACTGACCTGCAGAACCTCCTTCTGCTCCTCATCCAGCTCCCCATTGCGGATTGCAACATCCTCGTAGATGTGGGGTTCCATGGCCAGCACCTCCACTGGTATGGCGTCCCAGGGCCGGACGATTGCCATGCCCTCCCACAGCACCTTGGACTTGATGTCGGGGTCCTGCAGCAGCCAGAGCCATGAATGCACAACAATGATACGCGGCCAGTGGTTTTGCTACTGAAATGGCGTTCCAGAGCCGGATGATTGTTATGCCCTCCCAGAGCACCTTGGACTTGATGTCAGGGTCCTGCAACAGCTGGAGGCATGATCACAGACAGAAGCGGCTCATGCAGCAAGCCGTCTGGGCCACATGCTGGCGCGCAAGCCATGTGCCATGTGTGTGCAGCATCTCCAGCTGGCCTGAGGTTATTGCCATGATACATCGATGCTGAGCGCCAGTGCTCTTACACTCCCAGGGTGATCCCTCTGTTTGATTTGACATTGTGAGAGCTCAATATGGCCTGTCGTGGCAGTCAATCTGCAGTCCGGTATGAATTCTGCGCATGTATCTCAAGTCACACCTGCAACAATTCGCTGGGAGGGATGCAGACGACAGCCTTTGCAGCTCCCAGGAGCTCTCTAGCGTTGGAGTAGGCTGCTATGGTGACGTCCTTGGACATCTTAAGGCACCTCTGCGCTGAGGAGGCTTCCGCCATGAAGTTCTTCAGCTCTGGAGGTAGCAGCATGAGCGAGTTCCAATGCTGCAGGACCTCTGGCAGCAGATGGAACATGGGAAAGCTGTCGCTCTCGGGAAGCTCTGTGAACTGATCTAGCCTATTCTGCAGGTCCTCCGCTGTTTCCTACGATTAAGAGGAGTAACTCGTACACAGCTTTGGCCTCAATTCAGCGTCTGCCAACAGTCTGCATGGCATCGTGCCTGTCGTAAGAGAGGAGCAGAGCTAGCAGGTCCAGGGTCTGCTGTGGTCATCATCTGCACCAGCTTCTTCTTCCGTTCTGTGATGACCACCTCTGTTGGATCCACAGTCTGCACTACCATCGGCTGTACGACCAGGCATGTATCGAGCCCTTTGCCCATTGTATGGGGCGACTTCCAAACACAAGCGTTACAGAGTAACAGCGGCACAGCCTATGGCATGCGAGGCGGTGTATGGGCTACCACAGGAGCAACTTTGTGTACTTGCAATATCGATATAGTGCGAAGAGGTTGCGTTGACTTTCTCGAGATGCAATGGCAGCTCTGAGCCTACACAGGCAATGTCACATAGCCACACATGTGAAATCGTCTTGTGCATACCGGCCATATCTGACAAGTCCCTGTATACAGTATACAGCTCTGTAGCTCATGTAACATGTGTTTGCACAGCCTGCAGTCCGAGGTCCAGAAGCCGACTCACAGGCATCTGGTTGTTATGGCCGCCCAATGGGCGGGATGAAGAGTGTTTTCTCAGGCCACTCCCAGGCTCATGCAGGATCTGTATTGCCAGACCTCCCTAGCAGGGCATGGCTACAGTGCGGGACGAGACAGCTTGGGACACAAGACGAACAGACTTGGTGCAGTGTTGTACCATCCTGGGCTTGTCGCATGCCATACACTGACCATGTATTTAAGATTCTGACATCCTGACCCCGAAATGATCCGCACTTAAAGTAATCTGACTGAAGGTCGTGTACTTCCTTTGGCTCTCTGAGCCATCCCAAAGGGTGCCAGACAAGTCCACAGCTGATGGGGCCCTCAGAACATCTTGAACATGCCTGTGATCCTCAGCTGGCTCTCACCCTTGTTGTACACAAACTTCAGCCCCTGCAGACCATCCTCACATGTGAGGTGCTGAAAGGGCTCTTTCTTGCCGGCTCTGTGCCCATCTGTGAGAGAGTCAGTGCAGCGCTGTCCTGTGGTTGGACCTTTCGCAAGTCGCTTCCGTGCACAGAGCACTGTCCATGGGCTTTGCCCCGAAAGGGGTTCCACAGATAAGGTGTTGCATCACTCGTAGTGCTGTATCATGATAAGAGTACAGCATCATGCCATGGACGGAGCATGCATGCAAAGACTACATCTTCCTGGCCGCAGGTAGGCTTCATTCATGCCCCTCACGCATAGCAGCTGTCCTGATACTCTCCTCTATTCATGAGGATTGAAGGAGGAGGACCACCCACCTCCTCGAGCTGCAGCTGGCCGCCATAGCGCAGGCTCTTGGTGAAGCCGCCATATCCAATTCCTTGCATGTCACTCAGTGCACCGTTGTCCACCTTCACCTGCACATGCGCCGGCAACATCATAAGGCACAGGGATAGTGATGCTGCTGGGTGACTGGTGCACCTGTGATACCTCTGTCTATGAGCTAGCTGCTTCAGCAGCAATGCCAGACATCATGCTGCAGAGGCCACCTCTGACAGCTTGTGCACGAGGTCACATCCCTAGAGTAGCAGGCCGCCAGCAGATGCGCAGGGACGAGCGCTAGCGTTGGGTAGTGACCAATGATGCATCGTTGCAGAAGCAAAGCAAGCGTCGCTCTGTGCACATGCTCCAGGTGCCTTCTGGTCATGACACAGCTGCGGGAAGCTCAGCTGAGCCCACACTCTATCATGTGCATCGTAGCGAGGTTAATCTCGCAACTAGGAAGCGTGTAAAAGTGTCTGCAATGTCTGCTGCACATACCGTGAATTGCTTGGAGCCTCTGGATGCTTTCCTGCAGTCTCTACAAGCCTAAGCAGCTGTACTAGACATTATGCTGCAGGGGCCGCCTCACACAGCTTGTGCGCGAGGTCACATCTCCAGCGTGCAACACCAGCAGCAGATGCGAGGGCGAGAAGCGCTAGAAACCGGCAGTGTATGACAGTGCAGTGATGCGGAAGCAGAACAGGTGCCCTTCTGTGCACAAGCTCAGCGCGCGCACCGTGAACTGCTTGGAGCCGTTGGATGCCTTGCTGCAGATCTCAGCGCCCAGCATGGCCTTTACAACCTCCAGATCGACTCCGGGGAAGTCAGCGGCGGCCCTCTTGCCCGAGTCTGCACACGTGAACCTTATCTTTGTGGCGCTCTACCCTGATTCGAGTCAGACATACTCATTGAGGCTCAGGACTCACCAGTCAACAGTACATATGACACTGGACTGTCACTGGCCTGCATGATTCCTTTTGGCGCTCTAGTGGCAGAGTCTGCATCGGTCATCTTGTCATGTATCCTAGACTCTGACCAGGGCCGCATGGACTGATCAAGTCTGGAGTCACTCATTCTCAGCAGCTCCAGACTGTAAGTGCATGTGTCACTTTGCCGATGGTCTTCATGACAGCTGCTCATCCTTGACTGTGATTATTGGTGAGAATGCTTCCAGGATATCCCAAGACAGCTGGACAGGATAGCAAGATCATCTGTCAATCAGTATGGTGGCAGCTGGAGGAGATACTAACGCTTCATGCCATTCTTGTACACCATCTGGCCCTCGATGTTCTTCCTGATAGCCTTCATGAGCATTTCAGCCTGCTTCTGGAGATCCTCAGGGGTGCGCTCCACGGCATTGTCCTCGCCCCCCTTGATCTGTTTCTTGAGCTCCTTGTTCTCTTTGCGGAGCTTCTGGATCTCCGCCTGCAGTCCTTACTACCATTGGACATACTCTGATGGGCATTTGACAGGGGACCAGCTGCCCATCATTACGTCTCATGACTGCCGTACAGGTTGCCTTGTTCGTGTCAAAAGAATCCGGAAGGTCACCTCCTTGGCCTCGATCACGCTCTTGAGCTCCTCCACATCATCGAGCTCTTCTCAGTCGTCCCTCGACCGCTTGCCCGCTGCCTTGGTGAACATGGTAGCGATGCTCATATTGAGGGACACTTTCTTCACGCAGAATTATGTAGGGATCATAGGGACCGAGCGAAAGCCGAGAATTATGCATTGTAAAGGGCGGCAAGTACTCAGCTGTCCAAGGTCCGAGCTTCAAATGTCCAGCTTCTATGTGCTCGGTATCTGCCCGGAGCATGCCCATAATCTCTAGTGAAGGCTCACTGCTAGCAAGCATTGCACAACACACAGTGGGAAATGTCAGCCTTGACATGCACACTGTTGAAGCGGACTACTGAAAGCAGAAGCAGGTGCTCATTCATATGACAATTAGTTTGTTGACCGTCCGTATCACACTAGTGCATTCGAGCTTGAATATCAGGGGCGGGTCTAGTGATACGAATATGCACTTACAATGCCATTTTCCTGACAGGGAGAGCAGGGAGTCCTACAACATCACGACACTATGTACATTCTCCAATCTGTCTGGAGCACAATACCTGGTGTTTGCTTGGGCACATCCATTCTGGAGTTGCCAGTCATGGTAAAGAATATGGTACATCGTGTAGGTTGCACCTGCTGAGAGGCGCCTCTCAGTAGCTCTCACCTTGCACAGGTGCTTGCTGGGTCTGCAGCGCAATAGATATGTCTTTTCACTCCTCGCGCACTGCTCCCAAAAGAATCCCTGCCCCGCGAGCTGCCAGCCAGAGCATGCCTGAGTCCCAGATCCGAGAACAGATCTGTTGCTTGAATACTACTTAGCTCTCGCGGTCTGTGCTATACAAGGCATCAGCCCACTTCCCCACTGCTTGGTCCTGCTGCTAGAGGCCATTGCTCCCTGTCGTTACAAGGCGTCTATGGCATCGCGGCCATCCAGCTCCTCACCCAGACTGTCATCGCCAGCCCCGAATGGGAAGATATAATCATGCCACTCCTGCATGATCACATCTTACACGTCAAGTACTGATCTCAACATTCTCTGCAAAGCCTTTTGACACGAGGACAAGGGTGCATCAAACATGTATATTTGTGAGCAGAAGCAGACTTATGTTTTGAGGTTATTTCCGGGCTGCTCACCTTCGGCGGCTTGGACAGCTCAGTCTCAATCCCGAGCAAGATGCCCAGCTGGTATGGCGAGGGCTCCTGCACAGCATGTCAATCTTTCACTTGGAACCGCCCTCAACATGGCTACACAATCTGGCTGCGGATTGCAAAGGTCCTGAGCCCCCGTTTCCCACCAGCACCAGAGACATCCAGAGCACAGTAAAATCTGTACAGCTGGATGGCTCTGAGCATGTTTCTCAGACCAAGGCTCCAGCACTCTTTCAAATTGTCAGGACACTAAGCTGAGAGCATACCTTGGGCTTCTGCTTGAGCTTCCAGCCTAGCTGCTTGAGGCTCTTGCTGCCCTTCTTGCCGTTGCACTTGGTGCAGGCGGTCACCAGATTCTCCCACACCCACTTGCCGCCCTTGGAGAGGGGCACCACGTGATCAATGGTCAGCGCCGACCTCGTCCCACAGTACCTGCAGAACCAGCTGCCAATCTGACACGCACATTGGCATCCCGACAGAAGTGGTGAGAGCAACATAAGTGACTGAACCAGAACTTATAGACTTCCACTCCAAGGCCACACTTGGCCGACCTGCAAAGATGCAACCGGCATGCCAAGTGAAGCTTTGAGAATGGCCTCCTATAGGATCAGGGCAGGAGTTCCGGCACTGCAATACAAACCCAGGGGATGCCCCTGACCTCACCGCCAGCACTGCATGGGGCAGGGTCAAATCCAACATCAGCGCTTGAGAGAGGAGTTGCAGCAGGGGGGTGTGAGGACGCACTGGCACTGGCCGTTGTCGCGCAGAAGAATGTTGCGGCGTGACAGGGACAGCCGCCCGGACTTGAGCTCGCGCTTGGAGACGTACATCCGCACCCGGAGCACCGCGGGGATGAGGAACTGCGCGGATGCTGACCGCACGCTGGTCTCATAGTACTCCAGCACGTCAACCTGCATGGACGCATATATCACTCCTCAAAACGCTCCTAGAGATGCTGTCTCTTAGGGCTGTGCACTCAAGCTGACAAGGTGTACTCCAGCACGTCAACCTGCATGAGGAGCAAATACTACTTGACCTTTACGTCCCAAGATATGCCATCAGTCTCATAATCCTACGTCTTGGAGCTGAACAAGTGGTCCCGTTACTGGAGAGGCTTCCTCTTGCTCTGACTTTTGCTGTAGCCGAGATATCTGCAACACCCTGAAGGGTCGAGGCCTGTCAGCTTGATGCAATCTTGCCGGCTGACGCCGTCGGTTGCTCAACCAGCGCTCAATCAGACGACAGGTGATGGGAAGCAGCGACAGCACACCTTGTCAAAGAGGTCCAAACAGATGGCGCGTTGCCAGTTCACCACGTCTATGGGCCGGTAGCTGGAGTCCAGGACCAGGGCTCTACACCGGCCGAAGGGCATGATGTTGCCGAAGGGCTGGCTCGCGGTGAACTCTGGCGCTGCCGAGAGCGTGCCGGCCAGCATGCCTGCTTGCTGGGACGTCTCAGAATCCAGGTCTGCTGTGACATTGCTGGCCTGCACCAGGTGCCTCACCTGCCCTGCACCTGACCGCCTGCAGCCAATCCCGCACTTTCATGTTGCATGCGTGACAATAAAGAGCAGCCGCGACTATGGCTTGCGCATCGGACATCGCTCATTGTGCCATCTCTTTCATGATGACATCTTTGGTGACTGTTCCTCGAAATATTCCCTTTTGAAATGGGCCTGCAGAGACTGACGCTCGGTCGGTGGTGTGAAACACTACAGCCAAGCGTACAGAGATGTCAAGCCCACGGCACCAACGAGGGTACTCTCAGAGGCAGCGCTGAATTGCTCAGGTCAAAGATGTCAGGTTTACACGTTAGTTTCAAAGTACCTTTTATTGCAATCAGGCCGACATCGCTCATTATTATATTTACCTAGTTCTACAGCTGAAACGCGTGCTTGAAACACCGTAGTGTGCGCACCTTGGGTGAGGAAAGGACAGCGATGCCCTGTGAGCATCGATCCGCACAGATAGGCAGACCCTCTTCGAGTTCAGCAGCAGATTGGACATCCTCATGCGGCCACCACCAGGTACGCCCAGTCCTCTACAGCATGCCACGATCGCCGAGTCTGATGCAAAGAGGGATTGGCCACAATCCAGGCCTGTCAGTGCTCACTAGAGAGGGCATGCACGAGCTGAGCCCAGGTCCAAGCAGCTGAAAAGCCCTCTTCTCCTACTGGGACACTGCTATGGACTGTAAAAATATCATTTGTTAGCTGAAGGATCAAGATTCTCGCGCTTCACTGGCATGTGATCTCACGTGCGTGCACGCGCTCATCCTCTTGTGTACACAGTCTTGGACATAACTGCATGAAGGGGTCCCATATTTGACAGCTGTTGGAGTAGCAACATCCCACATCGCGCGTAAGCCCTATATGTGGCTGTGCGGAGCAGGCGCATCTGGGGGGATGCTCATGCACCTGTAGCTCAGCGATGACAAGCTTGCAGTATCAACTTCCGGACAGCACAGAGACATACAGCGCAAAAGTAGATGCCCCTTCGACAAAGGCGAAGTGCGGAGTCCTGCTTGGGCATGGCGCCGGTGGTGACTCAGAATCCGGAAACTTGCCCAGAATTGCACAGGCACTATGTGAGGCAGGCATCCTGTGTGTCAGATTTGACTGCAAGCCCCCAATTCTGGCCAAACGAGTCGCTCATGCTGAGGTGGGCGACCATAAACAGACCTTCCAAGTCCAGACATATCATGTACTGGTCTGATTTGCAAATACCATTAGGAGAGGACTGTCAGCTGGATGATTACCTAACGCTGCATTTGATCTCGCAGGCATGTCTTCTGAGCGCCCAGAAGCAGCTGTCCGTCAATGTGTGGATTGCTGCAGGACATTCCATGGTGCGCTGCTCTGCCAATCACCAGAAATGATTCGTGCTGGCGTTGATATCTCACCTAATTTAGCTTGCACCACCCTGTTAAGAGTGTTAAGCTAACTCACGCATTAATGCCATGCTTTCCCGCTTGCAGGGTGCTCGGGTAGCAAGCTCCCTTGCTCATGCTCAGCCAGATCTGGTGATAGGCGCCATCTTCTTCAGCTACCCACTACATCCACCAGGCAAACAGGTATGTAGCTCGATAGTGTCCTCACGCCATTGGACGTGGCCTGCATTGGCTGTGTGATTTCATCATGGCATGTCAGATCAGAGTCTGTAGGCACAGCTCAGCTCATACTGCATGTGCTGCTTGCAGGATCAGCTGAGGGATAGCCCGCTCGTTGAGCTTCAGCAGCCTGTGCAATTCATCCACGGGACAGGCGACAACTTTTGTGATGAGAAGCAGTTCAAGGCTATCCTGAAGCGCATGGTGTCATCCAGGAAAGAAGTGCGCACTCCTCTGCTTTCCCGCTGTGATACTGTGCGCACATTCTGATGCCTATCGTCATTGCCTCTGGGATAATGCGCTGTGGGGTTCTGGAGGGTGCTCATGCTGTGTGGGCTCTCCTGCAGCTTGCATGTCTGCAGTGCGCTCAAGCTGAGCTGTTCTGGCAGGTGTACAATGTGGAGGGAGGCGACCACAGCCTCAAGGTCAAAGGAGGGAAGGCTGCGGCAGAGTCTGCCATCACCAGGGCGATCAAAGCAGCCGCCACCTTTGCAAAGGACCTCGCAGACAATGCCCCGGAGGAGGTGCGCGCTGTTGAGGCGCCTCCCAGCCCAGAGGAAGAGACTGGCGTCAGGCGAAGCAGGAGAGCCAAGCATCCGCCCAAGCGCAAGCATGATGCCGGGGCTGAGGGGCCACAGCATCTGACAGCGGCAAAGAGTCAGAAACGGAAGGGCGCATGATACGAGGACCTGAGATCGTGGAGCACATCCGAACACAACTGACATCAGTGGGAGTTTGCAGGGCCTTTTATGACATTGGGGGTTGCTGTTGCGTGTTGCAGTAGAGATGATCTGGATTGTACGACACTGGAGCTTGTACGCATCGATGAGTCTGTTGCTGAGGTACATTGCCTCATGGAGAGGCCAGCTGCTCTGCTTGGTATAGTACTTGGGGGAAGAGGGAACGTCTGGAATGGTCCCACTTAGTGGCAGGACGATCTTGCGCAACAGCTAGTGGCATATGACAAGTATTGCAATGTGTATGAAGTTTCCATCGGGAGGCTGAGTGCTCTGCAGCGATACTGATGGCATGAACCTGACATGTGACTCAGAGATGAGATGACACAACAAGAGGCCGAGCAGCGCTCGCAGGTGTCTCACAGCGACGATTCTGAGTGCTATTGCTCACACGGAGAGGCAGCCGCAATACCCCTTTGCTGTCATGGCACAAGGGCCTGGGATCTGCGCAAGGACACTTGGGGGCGTGACGAATACTGCACACCCTTTGTCCCTCCTGACACCCAAAATCAAAATTGCTTTTCTATTCACATTGTGCTACCCAAGGTCCTGGACTACAGGCTGAGGGAAGGCTTCAGCAATGCTCTGTCATCAACTGTTGGTATTTGTAAAACCTCGACCACGGCACCCGCGTTGCCTCCTCCCATGGTGCAGGCTCATCTGAGGTGTAAGGTCTTGGCATGCCACTGCAGCGGGCACAGCTCATCCTTTCCTGCGCAGGCCCACCAGCCAAGGCAGTTTTGGGTGCCGTAGCAGCGGCAGCAGTGCCAGGCGTGCCACAGGCAGCGAGATAAGTGCTACAGGCGAGCAAAGGCGTCGCTTGACTTCAGCAATTGTGCAGTAGCTGCTTGCCTGTCTGGTGAGGCTGAGAAACTACCTAAATGAGAGGGTGTTACAGCTGGCGCGACGCAAGCAGCATCGCTGGTCAGTCCCTGACAGATGCCTAGATATACAAGTGCCCAGCATGGCCCTGGCAAATCTAGGGCACGCGGTCGCGTCGGGATGGCAGCAGTATGGTGACTTCTGCGGCAGATTCATTGAGAAGGAGTGGACGACACTTTAGCGAGGCGCAATTGGCTCCCGGCAGCAGAGGATTGTGCAGAGGCAAAAAGCCCTGCATGGACTTGCTTCGGTCCGACTCGTTTGACGTATTCCCAGCCGGGCTGAAAGTGCTTGTAGTCGACGATGACGCGCTATGCCTCAAAGTTGTGGAGCACATGCTGCGCCGCTGCAACTACATAGGTGCGAAGGGTGCCTGTACTTGATCGAGTCCCTGGTTGCCCGGCATCCGATGCCGGGCATTCCGCAATCGTGTCTTGATGCGTTCTTGGTTGCTTTACGCTATTACGAGGTAGCTTGCGAGGATCAGACATGGCCGTTGAGAGCGTTCCGTGTGTGTCACACAGTGGAGACGTGCGTCAATGGCAAGGAGGCGCTTAAACTCCTGCGCGACAAGGACAAGAACTTTGACTTGGTCCTGTCAGACGTCTACATGCCTGGTGCGCATCGAAATCCCGCCCAATGTTTCCGTGCCTGGGAGTCGTGGCCTCCTTGCTCACGACCTGTTTGTTTATATCACTCTCTATGGTGGATGCAGACATGGACGGGTTCAGACTATTGGAACAAGTGGGGCTGGAGATGGATCTGCCAGTCATCAGTAAGCCACATTGACCTTTGCGATGCATGTACTGACTTGCACACTCCTGTGATCTGCTAGGATGTCAGTCTGCATTTCCATGCACATCCAATGCTAAGCCATGTGGTACGCTGCAGTGATGTCCTCTAATGGAGAGACCAGTGTTGTGCTTCGGGGAGTCACGCACGGGGCTGTGGATTTCCTGATCAAGCCTGTGCGCGTGGAGGAGTTGAGAAATGTATGGCAGCATGTTGTCAGACGAAGGAAAGACAAGGTGAGACTTGGTCCCGAGCGCCTGACTGCCTGAAAGCGAGCGCACTCATTGAACAGCGGCCTCACACCTGTGTGCGAGTGCACATGGAACCCGCAGACTGACCCATTACATCACCTCCTGGAACCCTCTGTGTCGGCGCAGGAGTTGCAGCCGTCAAAAGAGAGTGACGAAGAGGGCACAGATGACGGCAAGCAGAGAGACAAGAAGAGAAAAGAGGTGAGCCACGGTCTCCGGAAGAAAGCGTTGTGCTGACCAACAGGACATGCTGTCACCTCGACTGACAGGGTATTGTGCCTGCTGTGAGCCACTTCTGCTGTGCTGCAGCGGAGAGACAGTGACGAGGCTACCACAGCCAAGAAGCAGCGCGTCGTGTGGTCAGTGGAGATGCACCAGCAATTCGTGGCGGCTGTCAATCAGCTCGGCATTGACAGTGAGTCCTTTCCCAACCTGGTTTTCCAGAGAGCATTGGTGATAGTCAGGGGTTACATGTGACATGAGCACTGCTCTGTGGCTTGCCCTACAACAGGAAATAAAATGAGATTTTCATCTGGGTCTTGATTGCAGAGGCTGTGCCAAAGCGGATACTGGATATTATGAATGTGGACAATTTGACCAGGGAAAATGTGGCCAGTCACCTCCAGGTGCGCGAATGGCAGCATTGCCAACCTGCCTGAGAGCCTCTTGCGGAGACAGCTCCCTTCTTCTCTCACTGTGACGCGCTCTTGGTACTGTGCTGGCTGGGGGACTACTCGTATCTGTCATACCGGGACTTGAGGAGAGACTTGTGTTGCGCCGCAGAAATACCGCTTGTACCTCAAGCGCATGTCTGGGCTTCATCCCGGGGCTAATGGCAGGAAGGGAGGTGGCAAGGGTGGCAGCCTGCCGCATGATGCCAACTTTCAGGTACCTGTCTTGTGGCCAGACCTGTATTTACTCCCTAGAACCCCAGAACTGGCGGGGCTGGCAGCCCAGGCACCTTCACCGTGCATCTAGCTCAGAGCATTGAAGGCTGCAACTGTTACAAGTCCTGGCCTCTTTTCCTCCTAGTCTGCTTGCTGTGCCTAGAACGTTGCAGACACACATGGACTGGCAAGTGCCCTCTGCAAGAAGAACGCAGGAGGTGAATGTGTAAGCAAGGAGCCTCAGGATGCTGAGTCAGGGTGTGTGTGACGCAGATGATGATGGCGGCAGCTTCTGGCATGCAGCCGCCCATGATGCCCAGCGCCATGCCCAGCATGGCAGGCTCAGCAGCCCCTCCCCACGAGCTCATGCAGCAGATGCACATGCAGAGGGTGAGTCCCTGGTACTGGCTGCCTGCCTCCTGAGTGGCTGCAGTCACATAGGTTGAGCTGAAGCCAGCTCAAGGTTGAGCTTCTCCTATGTGGCTGCTGGTGGCCTCTAGCACAGGATGCTCATAAGGAATCCGGATGAGATAACATGCTGTAGCACGAGTATACTCTGGCTCTACTGGCTCTGCTGCTGAGCCAATGAATGTGAGACGCTGTCGTACTGTGCATCTGCAGTGCTATGTACGGTATGGCAGCTGACAACAGAAGGTCTGCCTTGTGCAGATGGGGCTCTCGCAGATGCCTCCAGGCATGATGCCGCCGGTAGGCATGATGCCCCCGCCGCCCATGACGGTGGACGGGGGGGACTTCATGGCGATGCAGCTGCCCCCGGGCATGCCCGCCATGCCCAGCAGTGCCCGCCCGGGCTGGCTGGGCACCTCCATGCCCATGCAGGGCATGGGCGCTGGGTGCAGCGCGCCCATGGTGTCAAGCATTCCCTCCGACCACTCTGCGCAGGGGCCAGCCTTTCAGCACCACTCCATGGCCGGTGGAGCATTCCCCCATGTGCCTGGCAGAGGTGAGCCCAAAGCTGACATGACAGTATCTCCAGGAGTAATCGGCTCTACTCAGAGAGCAACTCTTGCTTGGAAATATTGCCATTTATTGGTCTGCATGTTGGTGCTGGACGTGTCTCGTGTAAAGAGTTGTACCTGTGCACACATTTCACAATACATGCCCAAGTCAGCTGCACCGGTGCACACGCACCATAGTACATGCCCAAATCAGTAGACCAGTACTTGCAGAGTGTAGGGGTGTGGGGCTTGCCTCTGTCAGTGTCCTGCATTAGGTTTGGACCATGGATTTGCTAATCAAGCGTCGTGTGCAAAGCTTCGATGCTGAGAGACTTGCGTCATGCAGATCTGCCGTTCTTGGACGGAGCAGGCAGCTACGGCCAGCCAGACCACTACCAGCATGCTATGCCCAACGGCCTGCACTCCACAGCTGGTCTTCCGACACAGTCACTTGCCCAGTCTACGCACCCGGTACGCAGCCCACTGCATGTACCCTCCAAAAGTGCTGACTGCAAGGATTCACCACGTTGCTTTACGGGGCTTCTCAGATGATATGAGGTTTTACAGCATATGGCTGCGCTGTATTGACCTGCAATCTTCCCGGATGGTGAGCTGTCAGGGTTAGCTCAAGGGCCACAGGGTGGTGGCTGCTGTGTTCCTGCAAGTGGTCCTGTGACTCTCTGATCTGTGCTGGGCCTCTGAAGAAGGTCTCGTTCCAAGCTGGTGCTCCCAGCAACGCCTTGTGAGTGCTTCTCAGCATCTACGCTCTGTGCAGGGCTTTGAGATGGAGAGCTTGGAACCGGACCTCCTGATGGACCCTGTGCTCATGGAGCCGAGCATTTCGCTGCCGCTGCCGCTGCCACACCATGGCCCGCACTCCGACAGCATACACCTGCCCAATGGCAGCCTTGATCACCACCTGCTCGACCCTCTGCACGACCTCTCAGGCGGGGACGAGGACTACAAGCGCATGCTGCAGATGCTGGTCCCCCCGACGCTGCCCACCTCCTCATGTGCGCTTTCTGCCGGGCCCCCCGCCATGTTCAGCGGTCCAACTGTATGATGCGGCATCCGCCATCCTTGCGTGTGGGAGTTGCACACAGCCGAGGCGCCAATTGTGTCTGACGCAGACCCTCTTGAATGCGACTTTGCGCTGGAGGTGCAATGCCCTGGAGAATTGCGTATCGCTGGTCCATTGCATTATACAGCGTCATTCGCAGTTTCATTGCAAGAGACTGATGGATATGTTGATCATCTTGTGCAGGAAGGTGAGCAGTGTCCTGCATCTGGCAGCCCCAGCGTGCTCAGAGAATCAGGGATGAAGAGCATCCCTTCCGTTTTGTCATGAGAGGCAAATATGTGCGTTGAGAGCGACCTGCTGGCAGACTTCAAGACCCAGGGAGAAATACTAGTCAAGAGCATCAGCACAGCCGGCATCAAGGATCACTATGCAGGCGCCAGCATTATCTGGAGTGACCTTGGCTGCTCTGCATTTCCTGAGAATGCCCTGCCTGGCTGCCTGCGATTTCCAGTTCTTCCGCAGCATGCTGCAGGATGTATGTCTGCACCTAGCCTGAGCGGATCTTCAGGGCTGCATGATTTTATTGTGGCAGACAGCATCCTTGGCTGTTGGGTGAGCATCCCTGCATCAGGCAGTAGCTGAGGTCTAATGCGACTCAGCCCAATATGCTCGGTGAGCCCCTGTTGGCATAGATATACTTTGGTTGCCGTTGGACAAACGAACTGAGAGATGTGAGCTTGAAAGTACGACGTATGCAGCAGGGAGGTTGCTGAGAAGACTGTTGCAGAAGATGTATAGATTGCTGGAGGAGAAAGTACTACTGGGCTAGTTTAGGAGGTGACGTCTCTGTGCGAAAACCTACACTTGAAGAGGCCATAAGACAGTATGCAGCTGTGCAGACCTGCCTGCAGATGATGCCTGCATACTGTCTTTGCGCCGCATTGGAGTTTGCCAAGACTCAGGTCTTCCCATGTGGGTATTATGCTACTATGCTGGTAGCACGTGCTCGCAATAGCTGCATGCCAGCACTGCAGATACCTGCAGATTGTCCTTTGGAGTGTAGCGCCGTGCTCATATGTTTGTGTGACAGGATGCACCGGATGTCAAGGCATAGTCAAGCCAAGCATTTACACCTTTGTGTCAATTGTTGTGTGTCTGGCCAGTCCCCAGTCTGGGATGTTTTGGTGCTTCTCAAGCTGCAAAGTCTGCGAGGACTTGTGTGCAAAGGCAGCCTTCTGAGTGTAATGGTTTCAAGGATCCCTGGTGGCTTACTGATCACACTTTATGAGTCATCACTGGCCTGCTCTAAGGCTCAGGAAATCCTGTCGTGCAAAAGTGCGAGCATGTCTGCACACAGGTAGCACTGTCCTGCAGAGTTGAGGTGCTCTGCAGCGTGGTCGGTCGCAGTGCGGTGTATGTGTCAAGCCCTTGCTGCAACATTCAATCGTACTTGAACAGGATGGTAACCCGGGCCATCCTCATCATGATTGTCTTGGGCTGTGGCTTCTGGGCGCTTGTGATACATCAGGACGTCCAATCTAGAGGTGCTCCGCCCGTGACTGGCACATTATTTGTTCCTGAGTCACTGCATGGCATGACTCCATGCAGTCGAGATGCCTTTGCAGTACGGATGTGTGATAGGGGAAGCAGCACTCAAGGGTTTCGTCATTCATTCAAGGGACTCGTGGTCCTCTCTGCTTTGCAGACGTCACAGAGAACAGCAGACGCTTCAATTTCCCTCCACAGCGAGAGGGTCTCCTGCTAAGGTTGCACAGGGAGCGCGTCAATGCAACGACCATCCATAGAGCAGGGAAGATTCGGTTGCGAGCCACTAGAGCAGAGTTGCGCGGTGAGTTGCACGCCTTCCCTCTGAGCATCCACTTGCATGAGCTGCATCCCTGCCTCCCCCCATTTCGTTGGGAGCGTGATATGCCAGGCATTGCTCTGCAGCGGGCCAGCGGACACCTGAGGCATACGTGAAGGCAGCCACCTTGAACACTAACGGACCAACAAACCTCAGAAGGTCGTTCATGCTGTCCTCTGGTCACCGCCTGAGCAGAGACGCACGGCGTGGCCGCAAAAGTCCAAGGGACTTGTTCATCAGCAGGGTGCTGTTCTACCCTGGCTAGATAGAACATTGCTGCCTGTCATATGAGGCACGCATGGGATTCAGCTGCATGTCTATATGTCCAAGCTTGCATCCGCCTACCACCTCGACACGCGTACGGGAACTAACAGCAAGGTGTAGGTGCAATCCCTATCGTTTGTTGAGGATCTTGACAAGAGCACACTTGGAGAATGACCATCACTGAACCGGCTCATCTGCCAGCTTGCATGAAGTGTGAGAGCTGGATGACCTCTGAGGTTTCAGGAATGCCCTGCAGGGCAGGTCGACGTCATTTCTAGCAGATCCGCAGCAGGGCGTCAGAGAGGCCAGCAGTGACACATTCAAGTCCATTCTGGACCGCCCTGACAGGCAGGACAAGGAACAGTAGTGCATACTGTGTCTTGTTTCTTGTTTCAGGGTTTTGAGCGCAGCGATGTGTGTACACGCCAGCTGCTTCAGGCAGATTTTGGGTACCCCTTGTCAGCGCATCTTTTGAGCAGCTCTGAATCCTTCCTCTCTGCCCTGCATGCTGCCGCGAAATTCAGTCAGGACATCAGCACTGAAGTACCTTTCAGCAGCCAGGAGATTCCCAGCAGGAGTGAATGTCCAAGAGCAGGCACACGTCATTCTCTTGCGACAAGCACTGAAGCGCCTTCCAGCAGCCAGGAGATGAACAGTAGGAGAGAATGTCCAGGAGCACGCACAGATCAGAGTGGCTTGCAGTGCCGCTGCATCTTTAAAGAACATGCGTATGCCCTCTCACCAGCTCTTATGCTCTGTACTGCAATGGCTCAATTTATGTTATTGCAGTGATTGCAGGTGCCATTTCGGGCATCATTGCAAAACACTGCAAGATAGGATGATTGCCTGGCGGGCATACTCATTAGATGTCCAAATGGGTAGCCACAAATGGTTCTGTGGTTATGTGTACATTGTAGCTTGTCCAAAAAGAAGTATACAGTCATGTCATCATGCCCAAGCATTGCGAAAGCCAGATTGGAATTTTCCCGTCAGCATACGTGCTTGAGGCGTGCAGTGCCTGCGCTGTAAGCAGCGGCAGCATAAGATGATCTGAGACGGCAGTCATGAGAGGTTGTGGCATCCATATGGCAAGGCATACCTGTTGCATGCGGCACACGGCCTTGGAAGGATTAGCCATTCTGTGTGACAGCCAATGTGGGTAGAAGTGAGTCAAACCAGTGGATGTTTCAGGGCATCACCAGAAAGGCAGACTGATCAGATCTAGGTTATTGCCACTGGAATGAAGATCTATAGGTCACTTGCAGCTGCAGATAGACTTTTTGCTGAGCAATGCACGAGAGAACAGACAACACTGCTTCTAAGTCAGATTTTGCAGGCTGATCACAGCTTGACCCTCGTAAAGGCCTGGTTGACAAGAGCGCATCGCTGAATTTAGCGTAGGATTGTATGTATTTCAGCAGCTTCCAGCAGGAGGGCCAGTAGTGACTGATGCAACACGTGCATCACGTGTCCCATGGGGATTTGCCCAGGCTACTCAGGTGGCGGGCATCCTCGGAGTCCTCACCCCATCATCTGCATTGGGTTACAGACAGCATCAAAGGGCATTGACCTAGCCATGGCCACCGCAGAGCTGAAGGCTCCGCCTCAGCTTGGGAGGTTATCACTAGTTACAGCTGATTCTCTCGCCACTCAGCTGCCACACACCCTTTCAGAAGCCAGTCTTCTCCTGCGGGAGGATGACTCGTTGCTGAGACAGACATTCTTCGAGGTTGTGTACCACCATCATCCGCATCTCGCTGACAAGATAGATGAGATCTACAAGCTCTCTCTGGCCTGGTGCAACACGGAGTCCGACAAAGACTTCCAGGCGCTCGAGAAAATCTTGTCTGGACTGAATCCAGATGAGCTCATCCTGGTGAGGAATCTTTTCAGCTCCTTTGGTGTTGCCCTAATGTTGGCATCAGCCCCCTCAATTGTTGAGTACCCACGCAATATGTGGATCGGGCCATGTCGGCCTAGCTAAGATTTTTGATAGCGTTCCGCTGCCCCGCCTGACTTGCAAGACACGCCATCCTGGGAGATCTGACACAGGCAGATCAACACTTTCACGCTATGTGGCAGGTGTCCAGTTGTTTCTCTCAGCTTCTCAACCTGCACAATCTCTCTGAGGAGATCAGTAGCGCTCAGCTGGAGCGCGCAGTGCGCATTGGCGAGGTAGGTCTTGCAGCAAAAGCAAGCTTTTCCTTTAAAATGCTACTTGCAGCCATATACAGGTTCCAAGCTGCTGACATGCAAATATAGTCATGGTGTAGCACGTTCAGTGGCCATTTTGACTCAAGGGGCATTGCGACTGTGTAATTCAAAGGGCATTGCTTGTTCACCAGGTGGAGCAGTCCACAAGGTCCACCAACAGGTCCTTCAAAAGGCTCATCAAACTGAATGGCACCAAGCCCGAGGAGATCTACAAGGCCATCTGCTCGCAGACAGTGGAGCTCATCTTCACAGCACACCCCACCCAGGTAAATAGCACGAGCACCCCCAAAAACGTCTATGTCACTCTATTGAGTCTCCGGCAGTCTTCAGCAATGCAGCGATGCTGCCATGAAGCCCTTTCAGATTGAACAGTCTGGGATCTTATAAGGCAGGTCAACAAAATTCACGTCTTCCGGCGAGCTGCTCGATGGTCACGACCACCGTAGCAGGACTATCCCAGCTGTTGGCATTCTGTTCTCGAAGCTATATACACACGCATCGCTTTCAGCGCAATTTTCAAGCAAATCGATCAGCTTCTCAGAACAGAGAAGTGATCTACTTTTCCTGTTTAGGATATGTTTTCAGCGTCTCGACTCTTTAATGGGGGTGCTAACCATCTGGGCACCATCTAATCAAACGTCGCAGCTGCTATTTCTGTCCGGTTGTCGACCACCTGAGCAGCGACCTTTCTGCTGTCCCGTCAACGAGGGCACTACACTACTTCTAAGACCACCTCATGCTCTTAAATCTGGCCTCCAATTTGCGAATGTATACGGCCAGTGTCAGGCATGTGCTCCACATGCACAGGCACAGCCCGGAGAGATGGAGCAGTGCAGTGTGTTGCTGCGTGCTTATCCCTGTCGGGAGTGACCTTCACTACGAGGTAACGGCTGCCTGCAGGCGCTGAGGCAGACACTGCTGAAGAAGTCCGCGCGCATCCGCACAGAGATGGACAACCCGCACAAGGATATGCTGTATTGATTCTCAATATGATTTCCATGGTTGTGGTTCTGAGACAGGACTTTCCCGCTGCCTGCAGGCGCTGAGGCAGACGCTTCTGAAGAAGTCCGCGCGCATCCACACAGAGATGAACAACCCGCACAAGGATATGCTGTGTTGATCCTCAATATGATCTCATGGTCTTGATTCGGAGACAGGACTTTCCCGCTGCCCGCAGGCGCTGAGGCAGACGCTGCTGAAGAAGTCCGCGCGCATCCGCACGGAGACGGACAACCCGCACAAGCATATGCTGTGTTGATCCTCAATATGATTTCCATGGTTGTGGTTCTGAGACAGGACTTTCCCGCTGCCTGCAGGCGCTGAGGCAGACGCTGCTGAAGAAGTACGCGCGCATCCGCACAGAGATGGACAACCTGCACAACAAGCGCATGTCGCCCTACGAGAAGATCGAGGCCCTGGAGAGCATCCGCTGCCAGATCCAGGGCTCCTGGCGCACGGACGAGATCCGGCGCCAGAAGCCCACCCCGCAGGTACACCCCATCACAAGCATGTGACGCAACAAAATGTGCAAGAGGGCTGTATGTGGTGCATGACTTGAGCTATCAGTAAGCTTTCATAACGGGCCAGACCTGTCAGCGCTTGCTTGGAATGCCAGTTGCATGCATGTGCAGGCTAGCCATCTCTGGCACCTACTCTGCTGTCGGTATCCCACTGTGCCTAAGGACAGATATACAGATGGGTGAATCCGAGTTGCTCATCCTTACTCAATACCATGAGCCATGCAGGCGGAGATGAGGCAGGGGCTGTCCTACTTCCACTCGACAATCTTCACCTCTCTGCCGCTCTTCTACCGCCGCATCGACACTGCTCTCAAGCAGGTGTGCTCGCCATTTCTTGCAGTCAATTGCATAGCAGATAGGACTCCTAGCAAGCATCCTGACAACGAGGTGTGTGCATGCATCCATGTTTGGACCAGAAGGCTCTCAAGCTGTCAAGCTCCTATGCTGAGTCTGCCCTTCTATGCCTATGCGTAACAGAGCCTTGCCCTCTCATATTTGATGTATCAGGCAGCGCCTTTGGCAAGTGCAATGAGTGGTGCGCTGCGGCACTGCAGATCGGGCAGCCCACGCTGCCCCTGACCCACAACCTGTTCAACTTCGGGTCATGGATGGGCGGCGACAGGGACGGCAACCCCTACGTCAAGGCTGACACGACCAGGGACGTCGTCATCAACGCCCGCCTGGCAGCCGTCAATGCATTCTTCAACTCCATCGAGGAGCTCATGTTCGAGCTGTCCATCTGGCGCTGCAACACAGAGATGCAGGTGAGAGCATCTACCTATCTTGACCCTGTGCCACGCTGCCATTCTGTAAGAAAATGGCATGCCTCTTTGCAAATGTCCCTGCGCATGACTCCTAGGGAAAGTGTCCCTTAGTGGATGGCACAGGGACTGTTGTGGTCCTGGTGAGCGATTGTTTCACTACCCTGTTGTGCCAGGCAAGGGTGAGCACAGCTTCTATTATACATGGTGAGCCCGTGGATCAGCCAGACGCTTAGGGCATCACTGTGGGCACTGTGCCTCTGCACACCAGACGCTTTCCCGCAACACCCATGGGCTGTGCTGCACAGCAACTGGCGGAGGCGGTGACTGCCAAGCAGGCGCCGCACGAGTATGCGCTGGCGGAGGAGAGCAACAAGAGGCCCGACCGCAAGTTCTCGGCGGTTGCTGAGGGCCTCCACTGATGCCTCATGCATTGACGTGCTGTGCTGTGCTGCGCAGCAACTGGCGGAGGCAGTGCATGCCAAGCAGGCGCCGCACGAGCACGCGCTGGCAGAGGAGCGCAAGAAGAAGAACTACCGCGAGTTCTGGGCGGTCATCAGCTTGAAGGACCCCTTCCGCCTGGTGCTCAGCGAGATGCGCGACCGCCTGTTCCACACCCGCGAGATCCTGCACCACTGCCTCGTCCACCCCAAGTGCGCCCTGCCACCCTCCTAACTTGGCCTGTAGTGATGCATGGGCATTGCAGTCCTACGTGTCCTGCCTGGTGTTAGGGGAGCTGTTTGCATCATAGTATTGGACTAGCTGTCAGCCCTATAGTAAGGCTTGCCCTTGCCATGCTGAAGAGTGTGGTAGTGTGTGGCTGATCCTGACGCTGATGCTGACGCAGACGCTGACGCTCAAAAATGAGGTCCCATGGGCTCCTTGCCGTGCCCACACATAATCTACATGCAGTGATGTGACGCCACTGAGGCACCGGAAGCAGAAAATTTGTCACTGCACTGTGCGCATCCTCAGTGCCTACAGCTGCAGCCTGGCTGCATGAATTCTGCTGGGATTCACAACACTGTCTGCACTTGTGCTTGCTCGCACTCTCGACAGCTGTTCCATGCATACTGACGGAGGTGCCTGTGCAGCCTGAATGTGAAGGAGGTCCTGGAGAACGACCCGGAGGCCTACTACTGCAAGGAAGAGCTGCTGGAGAACCTGCTCGTCATGCACAAGTCCCTGGAGGACACCAAGGACAATTCTATCGCCAACGGCAAGCTCCTGGACGTCATCCGCCAGGTGAGTCTCATGGGTTGCCCTCTAAACCTGCCCTGCTTGGTCTACGATCTGCTGAGCCCTCCCTGCACAAGGAGGGCAGACGAGACGGAAGCAGGTGTCACAGTGTGAAGTCAGTCCTCGCGGATTTCATGCGCCAGGTGACCTCCTTGAAGCCTGGTTCAAGGCGCAAGACAGGCCAGATGCACAACCCTGCTGGCCTTTCAAGGCGGTTTGATTAGCAGAATGATTCCTGTTGCAACATAACTGTGAGCCCCTGGTACAGATGCGCCCTGTGCCTGCTACAGCAAAGCGCTCCAGGGGTTGTCATGCCTGCTGACCTGAGAGCAGAGCTGGTCTCCAGCCCCTCGATACCGAAGGTGTCGTGAGGCCAGAAGGGCAAGGCCTACAGTTTAAGTCCGTGATGCCCGCTGGCCTCTCCGTACAGGTGCAGTGCTTTGGGCTGGCGATGGTGAAGCTGGACGTCAGGCAGGAGTCCTCGCGCCACGCCGATGTCCTGGACACCATCACGCGCTACCTCGGCCTGGGCTCCTACATGTGAGCTGCGCCCGCCCTGCATGCACCTGACAACATAGACCCTTTCATCATCGAGGACTTCTGAGCAATGCAGCCCTAGCGCACCGGGTGGGGCTGGAGAGTGCATGACACAGAGCATCGCTGCTGCGTACACGGGCGCGCCCTAAATAGCATGACAGAGAATGTGCATATACATGTGCAGCTCCTGGCCGGAGGAGGAGCGCATCAAGTGGTTGCTGGAGCAAATGATGGTTGCTCCTACACTGGTGTCACTATTGAACATGCATTCGTGTACGTGTGCAGCTCCTGGCCAGAGCAGTATCGCACCAAGTGCTACTGGACAAGCTAATGTCAGCATCTAGGGCTCCTGTAGAGAGCCCCATGAGGTACATGCATTTGTGTTTGCAGCTCCTGGCCGGAAGAGGGAGCGCACGAAGTGGCTCTTGGAGGAGCTGAATGGCTGCCGGAGCTTGCTCCTGTGAGAATGCCACCATGTTGATTGACCCCATAGAAAAGAACCCAGCCGGAGTAGTGTGCACCTGTATTTGCAGCTCCTGGGAGGAGGAGGAGCGCACCAAGTGGCTGCTGGAGGAGCTGAACGGGAAGCGGCCGCTGCTGCCGCCGGGGCTGCAGTGCACCCCGGAGGTGGCCGAGGTGCTGTCTACCTTCCGCATCCTGGCCGAGCTGCCCCCGGACTCCCTCGGCGCCTACGTCATCTCCATGGCCCACACCGCCTCTGACGTCCTCGCCGTCGTCCTGCTTCAGGTTAGAAACACCCCCACTCTCTGTCTGAGCGCCCTTGCGTGCTGAATGGCTCACATTCATGACTCACGTTCTCTCTTGACTTCTTTGCTGTGAAATGGATTTCTTCACGTCACCTCCTGCCACGCAACTAAAAGCGTCTAGCGTGTGTGTGAGGTGGACTGCATTGTGTGAACATGTTCCCTCCTGAGAGTACTCACTGTAATGAGTGCTGTACAAGTGCGGAGTCAAGGACCCCATGCCCATGGCACTATTGTTCGAGACGCTTGACGATCTGGACCACAGCGAATCTAGTAGCTGCACAGCTGACGCTGCATCTGACTGGGCCCATCAAACCTTATTGCAGGCATGCATGGTGTTGACTGTCTGCTCACTGTGGCTGCAGCGCGAGTGCGGAGTGAAGGACCCCATGCGCGTGGCGCCCCTGTTCGAGACGCTGGACGATCTGGACCACAGCGAGAGCGCCATGGAGCAGCTGCTGGGCAACCCCTGGTACTCCGCGCACATCAAGGGCGAGCAGGAGTGCATGATCGGCTACTCCGACTCCGGCAAGGATGCCGGGCGCATGGCCGCCGCCTGGGGCCTCTACAAGGTCCAGGTAGGATTTCAGACGGGTTTCTGCCGCTACATGTGGCGCCGATGTGCTGCAGGTGGTGTTCGTGCATGGCATGCATGTGCATGCCGATGATGCATGTGCATGCCTGCTCGCTAGGAGCCAGGCAGAGCCGGGCAACCTCTGCTGTCACGCGCAGCACTAGAGTTGCTATACCTGCCCACACTGGTTGCCCCGGTACATACGTGATGTACCGCTCAGTTCATATCTGATGTGAAGGGCCAACTGCTTGTGTAAAGCATCTGGAGACCTGCTGCTGTAGGAGAAGCTGGTAAAGGTGGCGGAGAAGCACCATGTGACGCTGACGCTCTTCCATGGCCGCGGGGGGACCGTCGGGCGCGGCGGGGGGCCCACCCACCTGGCCATCCTGTCTCAGCCCCCAGGCACCATCAAGGGCCGCCTGCGCGTCACCATCCAGGTACAAGCCACAGCCATGCTCCCCTGATCCAGCCGGCGGGCACACATGGCACAGCAGAGGAACATCAGATAACATGTGTATGGTGAACAGGCTGCTTCGCAGGGGCCCCGCTTTATATAGCGGCTCACCTTGCTGGTCTGCTCAGCATGCACTGTTCTGCAGGATGTAAGGGTGGTATGGATGGGTGCAGGGAGAAACCCTGGAGCAGCAGTTTGGGGAGCAGGAGGTGTGCTTCCGGACGCTGGATCTGTACACCAGTGCTGTCCTGGAGAGCACGCTCAACCCGGTGGTGCAGCCGAAGGAGGAGTTCCGCACTGCCATGGATGAGATGGCCAAGGTGTGTGCTGCACTTGCTCAAGCCATGAATGAGGTGCAGTGCCAGCTGTCGATTGATGCCCTTGGCCCTCCATCCTCTCTTTGTCTCTCAGAGGGGCTTTTGCATCCTGGCATGGGGTATACAGGTGAGTGGTGTTAGACCAGAGATGTAGGATTGCCAGAGCCATGCAATGGCGGCAGGCTGTGCTCAGCTACTGAGAGCACCATATCTTGTGAACGCTGACGCATACAGATGTGGCGCGCATAGACAGGCACTTTAATAGGAAGGATCTGCCCTGCCTCGGGCCTTGGAAGGATCCCGGGCTGCAGCCTCCCGCTTGTGCAGCCAGGAGCTTAAGGTGCATTGAGATGCAAAGTGCAGCTGCTGGTGGCTGAAAATCCTTATGTCTGTGCGCAGATCTCCTGCGACGCGTACAGGGACGTAGTGCGCAAGAACACGCAGTTCATTGAGTTCTTCCAGGCTGTGACGCCTGTCCAAGAGCTCGGACGCATGAACATCGGCAGCCGCCCCGCCAAGCGCAAGGCGGCCGGCAGCATTGATGACCTGCGCGCCATCCCCTGGATCTTTGCCTGGACCCAGATCAGGTTCCACCTGCCCGTCTGGCTGGGCATCGGGCAGGCCTTTGAGGTATGTCTGACCACTCGCCACTCATCAAACTGTCTGGGACTTTCTGGCAATGCAGCCCTGCTGTGTGGCTGAGCAACGGGCTAGCCATCTGCTTCGTGCCATCATCTTCAAGAGTCGTGCCCATAGGGAAGGCGTTGCATGAGTCAACTTGCGCAGAGCAGAGGGGTAAATGTCTATGGGTGAGCTGTAGGGGCTGCTTGACTTGCCCCTTGGCTGCAAGAGTGCTGTATCAGGTCTTTCCCTGAGTGCGTTGATATTGCATATGTCACAGCTTACCCTGGCTTTGTTGTTCCCTGCAGGCGCTGATCAAGGAGGGGAAGCTGGCGCAGCTGCAGCAGATGTACAAGGAGTGGCCCTTCTTCTCCGTCACCCTGGACATGATTGAGATGGTGTTCGCCAAGGCAGACCCCAGGGTCGCTCAGGTGTGCTTAAGCCTCACAATGCAACTCTCGGCATGACAGCCACCTGCATATTCAGTGCGGAAGTACCTATTTCACTTGCTGCAGCGGGAGGCTCAATATGATCCCTGCATCCACTCCCGACAACCCATGCTCACTAATGGATGGTGTGATGAATTGTTGCAAAGGGACGCCTGTCGTTTGCTGACTGCATCTCATCTTATCCAGGTGTATGTCAGGACTACCGACAGCTCTATGTGTTGGTGCATGAGGTACCATGTGTGAAAGTAGGTGTTAGACCCTTGCCAGGTAGGTCGCGCAGTACAGCAGCCACCTGTTTAGCAGGATCTCTCACTCCGTGTGCACTGCAGTTCTATGAGACGGGGCTGGTGGACCCCAAGTTGTGGCCTTTTGGCGACGACCTCCGGGAGCGCTTCGAGCTCACAAGGGTGAGCTGTCCTCTTTGTCAAATGACATTGTCAATGCATAGATACAGCAACAGACAGCGTTATCTGCCGCCCACAGCCTACACTGGCATGCACCGGCCAGGATGAAGACAGGTTCTGCTGGATCTCAAGCAGCATAATTGATTGGGTCGTGAGATACACTTTGTGAGGATGGTTTCAGTGCCCAAAGATGCTCAGTTGTAGCCATTTGACAGCTAAACATTGATCTGCGATGTCCCTTCCAGGAGCTTGGATGCAGTGCGAAGTCTCCCTGACACCTCGTGTGCTGCCGTGCAGAAGCTGCTGCTGCAAGTGATGGGCCACAAGCGGCTGCTGGAGAGCCACGACGACGTAATGCTGCTGCAAAAGATCCAGCTCCGTGCGCCCTACGTCACGCCTCTCAACGTCCTGCAGGTGTCTTCCCGCATGCCTCCGCAAAGGACTTGCCACTCGCGTTACAGCCCATACCGAGGCTGCTGCAAAGGCCTTTGATTCCTCAACAGACGTCGGCACACTGATTTAGTCCCATGCATGCTGCCCTGAGTCTTGGCCTCCAATTTCAGATATCTGAATGCGCCTTCCTGGAAGAGAAGCGGAAGACTAGAGGCAGCACTGCATGAGCAGACATCGGCCTGAAAGTGCTGCGCGCCATTGAGAGCGTGCCAGGGCATCCACCCAGTTTTCCGGGACTCCGAGCCGATAATTTCTATGTGCATGCTAGACGCTCTACTTGCATTGTGTTCATTAGACTGAAGGCAGCACTGCGCATGCAGGTGTACTGCCTGAAGGCGCTGCGCGCGATCGAGAGCGGCCACGGCATCGACCCGACATACCGGGACTACAAGCCGGACGACCCGGCCGTGAAGGCGCTGCTGACGCGCGACATCTCCAGTGCCATGAAGGACCCTTACAAGGCCGCTGTGGAGGACTGCCTCATCATCACCATGAAGGTGCGGAGGGGTCTTCTCTCTCGACTGCCCTGTCGGAGAGAATTGAGCTTTAGGACGATAGATATTTGATGCGGGTCATGCAGCGTTCTTTTCCTCTCTCATCACTCTAATGGAAGTGGCGCCTCGCCGGCGGCTAATTGGCCATGCAGCCATTGGCCAGAACACTTATTGTGTACCGGTCATGCAGCACTCGGGGACTGCCTGGAGGGTTTGCATGTAAGGGCTGGACCCTTGAGTGCATTCCGGGAATTTGATGATGTCGATATTAACGGCTGTGAGACCTGCAGGGATAGGGACATCTGTGGGTGATGAGATGCCAAGGTGGTCTTGCATGCGCAGGGCATCTCTGCTGGTATGCAGAATACTGGCTGAGAGACTGGACATTCGGGAGCTATTCATACGCTTTCCTTTGCCGGCAACGCTTGCAGAGCTGCATGACTCCATGCTCTTAGCATCAACTGCCATCAATATGGCTGAGGGCTAGTCTTGGGCGTGGCTGTCTCAGTGGTGTTGCAGAGGTGTAGCACCAGTAAGTTTTATGAGCACAGCAATAGTGAATGACATGGGCACAACTGACCAGTCCTGCTCTAAGTGTTCCTTTGGGGAAAGCGATCTATAGGTTGCCCTTGAGAGAAGCAGGGCCGTAGCATGAAAAGGGAGGTAATGCATAGGGGCATATCGTGCATCATAGGTGATCGATTGCATGAGCCAATGATCTAGTAGAGCTTTCGAGGGAAGTGCACAAACCAAAGCAGGACGCTTAGTGGCCTTAAGAGGAGGACATTCATGTTCATGTGACAAGTTGAGTTTACTCGGTAACGATTTTGACACAGCTGCTTTGATTTCCGATAGGCACTGTGATGGTACATTGTATTGTGAAGGGCCCAGCATCAGATTGACCTCCTGCCTCTGACATCTGCAAATCTTAGAATGCATAAAGTGAACCGTGGCAGATCTGGGTCTAGACCTAGGTGTGGCGGGACCACATTTACCATGCAGTGTCCTGCCATGCAGCGGGCCTTGCCATGACTCAAAGGCATTATACATAAGGCATAGCATACGCAACATCTCCAGCCTGCATCAACCTATGCTGAAGCGCGTCGTAAGGGAAGTCTACGAGCGAACCAGGGCAACTGCAATTGAGATTGCACCTTCCCTGCACATGGAGCCAGCTTCCACCTGCAGAGTGTTGGGACCACAAATGGAAGGGCTTTTGCCATCAGTGACAAGGCGCTCTTGCGCCATCGTACGGAGTGCGTAGAGGCAACCAATAAAGAAAAGCTCCACAGTACTGCGATCAGCGCAGAACGTTTCAATTGCGAATATGAATGTACAGTCAACGCAATACACATTAACTTTCCAACGTGCTTTACACGCACCCTCCGGCTTCTGTAGTGCACATTCCCATCATTTACGTGAGCAACGGGGTCGCATACGAGGCGCATTGACTCGGGTATGCCCATTCTTGTTGAGCATCCGCTTGGCGCCTTCTGCTAACGGATTCTCTACGAGGCATTCTCCTTCGAGAGTTGTGCTCCTCTCTGGGTTAAGTCAGTGCTTGATGCATATTAAAGTGCATGTGAAGCATGACACAAGGCTTCAAGCTCATCCAATGGTGCAGGCTGAGTCTGGCTTCACAAGTCCCTCTTTCTGGGATAGCGGTCCTCTGAAGCGGCAAAAGCAGGTGCTTAAGATCTCATAAAACCTCCAACAGATTCCTAAATAGAGAGTAGCTCCTCAACTGGTGTTCTGGACCCTAGATAGGACCTGTCAATATGGGAGCGTCCTGCTGCTGCAGGTCATAACACTGCTCACTGCAGATGGCTTTGTAACATTACCCTCCTGGAGCGAATTTGAGGTAAGCATGAGCCGTGCGTTGCCCGGATCACAACCAAGGTAGTGTGTGACCCTTGCTCGAGTGCCAGCAAACATAACCACAATGCCTTGTCACTTTCTGCAGGTACCAAGAAGATTTCGGGCAGAGCAAGCTCCGCTGCCAACCGCTGAAGAGCAGGGTCTGTGCCTGGGTGCCTGCTTCACCATAGCGGTACGCCAGCCCACTTGTCATGCAGGCTGTACAATCCTCTAAGCATCCGCAGCCCAATCCTTCTCAGAATCACCAGGGCCTCATATGCCCTACCATGGCCAGTGCATCTGCTATCAAGCCTGGGACCAGGCCTCCCACAGCTGCAAGGACGTACTCTTGAGACTGGAGTCGAGCTCCATCAGCCATGATTTAATAATGAACCTTTGGTAACCTGGTTTCATGCATACCAAGAGGCCTGGCAGCAGATGTTGACCCTTTCAAAGATCCCTGTGTATGGCTGCAGGCAACCAATGGCGCGGACCCTAGCAGGCGCTTGAACATGCTGGGCTTCTGCAGATCAGTCAATGATCTGTCAGAGGTGGTAGAGGACGCTGTGCTGAGCCGCGGCGGCAAGATTGTTGTAAACCAGATAGAACTGAAGAGGTGCGCTTCCTTTTGAGCTTTGTCTGCTATGGAAGCCAGAATCCTGACTCAGCTTAATAGGGACCAAAGAGGCAGCTGCACCATGCAAGTGGACGCTCGGTCATGTGTCCCTGGCGTCTGCATGTACTGCTGTCTTTCAAAAGTTCTTCGCCTTGCATGGGATGAGAGATGCAGCTCTGTGCAGCGGGCTTCATGAGTTTCTGAAGATGACTGTCGCAATTCCTCTCCTGAATGGCATCCCGCCCCAGCATGAGTATCTCAGGTGCTCTTTCCTCCGCCACCGTTCACTCTCTCGACATATGTGGCTTAAAGGTTTCCTGTCAAGGCTTGTACACAGAAATACTCAAGCGAGCGATGCTGTACGCAGATCTGCAATATCGTCTGGTGGAGGAATTGTTGAAAGGATGTACCGCCAGTGGCAGATGTACGGCTGAGAGTCTTAGTCTGAGACTCTGCCTCAGATCATCTGTATCTGATTGGTCAGCGGCTCTATATGAGCATATTGTACAATTATTTGTACCGGATTGGGCAAAGTGCACACAACCATGGCAGGCAACCACATGACAGCATGAGCAAAGGGTCCCCTCACACGCCTCTTGGCTGCTGTGCCTGGATGTATGAAACTTCTTGCCAGCAATTGCAGAGAAGAAGCGCTGGATTCAAATTCGATGACCAAGCCTTGTTGCAGATTTTGTGACACCGACATTGTCATTGAATTGCTGCACTGCTCTGCGGCGGCCTCTATGAGCAGCAGGATATTGTGTGAGTTCATTCTCGCAGATGTGCCTCAAAGTCAAGGCGTGTGAGGTCCCTGCTTGGAGCTTGAGCTGAAGGCAGATAGGGCATTGTAGCTTAGCCTGGGAGAACACGATTCTGAAGATCAATCCTGAATTTCCAGAGTGTGCAGTACATATGAGTTCATATGGGTTCAAGGCCGAGCCTTTAGCACCATTGCAACCCAATTGGATGACATACACTTCTCAAAGAGCGCTTTAGCTAGCTATTGCCATTGTACATCAAATAGACCTCTCATTCCCTATACAATGGCATGCCACTGATCAATACAGATCTGAACAGAGTAGCATGATGAAGTATCTGAATGTCACAAGCCACGCTGATGCCATGCATATGTAGGTCCCAGCACTGAGGGTGCCCCTGCACCTCTCCTGTACCCCAACCCCACGAGACGTCTCCCTAGCAGACCATCTTTTGCCACACCTCACGGGACAGATCCCGGACATCCTCAGACAAGCATACATTTGGCTCCATGGTAGAAGCACAGCGATGGATATGGCTTGCAGATGGTGCAGCCTGCATCATGCCATAAGCCCCGCAGCGTTCAGTCTGCACCGCTGTCTGTGATATACTAAACACTCGAGTCTTTCACTCCTGCCATTGTACACAAGCCCGTCCACTTCCTGACAGCGGCTCAGACTCCCAGCGAACTCAGCAAAAGCCGCGCTGCCAGCCATATCCCAAGGAATTTATTTGGGGGCCAGAACTCTCCTTGATCTAAGCACCTAGGTGACTCCACAACCACGAAGTGCTGACACAGCACCCATCCCATCAGTGAAAAGCACAAGTGTCATCCATTGTTGTTGTGGTGCCATAGCTGGCGAAAGCCGCGGCACAGGACATCAGATTGCAAAATAATCGCAGGATGACTCTCCAGATGCAGGCTGTACCGCCTGCAGCGTGTGTCTACCTGCACTCTAGCGATGCGCCTGGCAATTTCGTAGCCGCAAATGTAATGAACACCGCAACGGTGAGGAAGAAGCTTCCGCTGCTTGCCAGGAAGCTGCTGCTGCTGATGATTGTCGTGCTCTACCCAGTTTGGACTCCAAGAACAGGTGGGACTCTGTCTACCAGTGCAGACGCTGCGCCTTCTGCTCCCAAATGATGGCAAATGTGGGCAAATGCATTCAATTCAGAGATGCTGGATATCTTCTGCCTGCAGGGGCCTGACAAGCTGGACACAATAGCCTTGTCTGGTCCGTAAGCCACACCCAACAGCAATGCACAAGAGAGACAAATGTTGTCCATAGAGCAAGGCTCTTTGATCCTCCGGTACAGTACATGACCCTACAATCGGGATTTCCGCTAAGCTTGGCTGACGCCAGATTGGCAGCAAGGGCCATGCACGCATCTTCTACCCGAAGGAAGCTGGTTGCCTGCTTTGACGAGCGCCAAATTTGGCAGCAAGGAAGAGCTCCCTACTGCCGGGCCCTGCGCCTGCTTTGGCCGACGCCAAACTTGGCGGCGAGGGCCATGCGCGCAGCCTCTACGCGGATGAAGCTGGCTGCCTGCTCGGGCGTGAGGGTGTCCTGGCTGAAGTCTGGCACGTGCACCACATTGTTGGTGTTGCCCTCATTGTCGCACTCCGCCGGCAGCGCCATGTCGACCACCCACATCCCATCCACAATGAACTTGTAGCGGTAGGTGCCAGGCTGCAGGCCCTGCAAGTCAATGATCCACAGCTCACCCTCATGCTTGGAAGCATCTGACCTTTTCAAGCTAATGTTTCCGTGATCCTACTTGACCCTGTCCTCATGTTGATTCCGGAACAGCTCTGGCTGCAGAGGAGAGGAGGATGGTGTGGCATTGCCAAATGGCCAGGGGGACTGGCCATGTCAGCCACCCATGCGTGGCAACACAATAATGAGCTTCAACAACATGGCAATTGGCAGACCCTTGTCTGCCCCCTTTAAGATTGCCATGATCAGGCTGTGGAAGGCCTGACCACAGCAATCCTGGACAAGGGTCCACAAGGGTCTGCCATAGCCATACCCCACAGCAATCCCTCAAGAGCACACGAATGACAATCTGACCGTTGGCAGACACTTGTGCGCCTCTCCTGGGGAACGCCACGGGGAGGCTGTGGAAGGCCTGACCATAGCAAGTCCTCAGCACAAGCGCACAAGGGTCTGCTACAACCCTGCTCTCATCTACACCAATCCCTCAGAAGGATGTCAGTGTCACAGATGGCAGTGTGCCCCGCACCTCGATCTGGGTGCTGCAGGCGCTGGAGGCGGCCTGCTGGCTGAGGGGCGCGCGCACGTGCCAGCCCCCCAGCACGTCCCCGGCGACCTCCATGCTGTGGCCGCCGTAGGGCCAGCACAGGCGCACAGCCTGGCGCCGCCGGATGCCCGCGTCCAGCAGCAGCTTGGAGGCCGCTGCGATGACGCTGGCGTCTGGTGAAATCCCGAGCGACATCTCTGCGTTCTGCAGTTAGTGCACAGAGCTGGTCAGAGAACGTAGCGCCATGCGCAGAGTTCTTACTGTCACAGATGCCTTTGACAAACACATGTACGGGCCATGGGCAGTCCAACGGTCATGTGGCATGGCAGCCTGCAAGGAACAAGGAGCACAACGCATACTTTCATGATGCCATTCGCTTCTGCTGACCTTCCTTGAAACGGCCTGCTCCTGGGTAGCGAGACTGACCAAGGTTTTTTTGAAGGGGACAGTGCTTGAGCATCAGGGCAGGTGAGGTGGCTGAGCATTTGCACCTGGATGGCAGTGTGGAGGCCCAGGCGGCCGTACCAGTGCAGCCAGGCAGCCAGCACCGTGGCCAGCTGGCTGCCTGCGCAGGCCTTTGCCGTGTGCACCAGGATGCAGCAGTGCTCCATCAGATCCTGATCGTTCCCGATACCTCCCCGCCTGCACATTGCAAAAAAAGACATCAGAACTCGGCCTCTTCCAGGATCACTGTCACATCCGAGGTGTACACTAGGCTGCCTGCACTTGTTTGTGCACTCCTCCGAGAGCTCTAGCGGCCCATGGCCCCAGGTGTCCAAAGAGGTACATATACTCGGATCGGAGGCGAGAGGGAGCAATATCCTAGCAGAGAAATCAAGACATGAATGTGCCGAGACAGCACAAGGACAGCACTGACCTGACGACCAGTCTCTGGAGGGCAGCCGCTGATCTGGCTAGTTCCAAAGCCTCGCTGTGCTGAGGCGGCGCTGCTGCCCCTGCCTCGGGCGCTGATGAGTTGGAGCTGCCCGGCTCCAAGTGGAGGCGGGACGAGTCCAGGTCAAGATCGAGAAGCCGCGTGAGGCCGCAAACGCTGGCAATGGTTTCAAAGTCCTTCGTCTCTGCACAGACGGCTGACATCCATGAGCAGCTAAACACCAAGAGCCTGCCACATGTTTTTTCCCATCGTCAGGGGCTTGTGAGGGGCACATATAGTCCACCTTGTGAAGACGTGCATTTGCATGATACACCACATGATGGGGTGAATTTCGACATCGCTGTGTAGGTGGAGTCTCACCAAGCTTGCCAGAGGTCATCATGAGCCAAGGCAGGACACAGTAAGCCTGGCTGGCAGGGCCCAGGTGCTGCGCAGGCGCTGTGGGAGCGGCTGTTGGGAACAGCCGAGACGGGTCTACGTACAGGAAACGCGGCATGGGCAGGATGTTGGATGACACTGGGCCGATGGCATGGCCTCCGCTCAATGTCCACCTGCAAAGTATTGATGCTTGAACTTTGCTCAATCTCAGATGACCACAGTGGTAGAGGGAGCAAAATCCTCCTGACCGACACCTATCCCGGACAGACTAGTGGCATCTCTGGTCAGGTGACTCAAGTCAGCAGCATTGGACCAGCGCTTGCAGGTAGTGCAAGATGCCTGACTCACCGGTCCTCCCCGCCCCGCCGATAGGTCAGGAGTGTCTCGCCCTCAAATTCCAGGGCCCATCTGCGCTGCGCGGCTGCTGAGAGGGGGATGGGCGGCAGATCCGTGGCCTCCTCTATGAGCCCCGCTAGCATAGTAGCCTGCTCCCTGTGGCTCTTAGGCCGCTCCATTGTCCTCCGCTCCGCAGGCAGCTCACCGCTCTGCAGTGCAAAATTTACCTGGTTCAGGTTTTCCCTGCTCCACACTAGCCAAGCGGCGCCTCATGACCCGTGCCGATCAATGCCAGCAAGGCCCATGCCAGTCAAGGAACATGCCCACAGGCGCTGCATGCCGCAAGGTAGTAGAGAATCAGACAAGTTTGCCGTTCGTTTTCTGCAATTCAACCCAATAGCTTTGGGAGAAGGGGTGCACCGCAAAAAGCGGTATTCAAATTGCTGACAATATTTGGATCATCCATCGCCCAGCTGCAGAAAGAGGTAAAGTGTTGTCAAAGGTCTGACCTGGGAGCGACGGCTGAAGGTCAGCTGCAAAGACTTGCCAGCGGCTGACTGCTGCTGCTGCTGCGGGGCGCTGGCTGGGCTGGCGCTACTTGCGCTGGCAGCGCTGCAAGACACAGAGCCCACGCCCGGTCCTGCTGCGGGCTCCGCTCTCCTTACCAGCTCCCAAGCGCTAGGGCGCTCAAAGAGAAACCTCACCTGCAGCATCAATCATCTTCTGTAATGCCTTAAGCATGCTGCTTGCCCACTCACAGTCGCGCTCAAGCACTTGCCCTTCCTGACAGACCTAATATTCCAGGAACTACTCGGCTGCAGTATGTGTTGGCAATGCGTACACTCAGCTCCAGAATTCTATCCTCCCACTGTGAGCATATTCTGCTCAGCACACAGCTGAAAAAGCATAGAGTCGAGTGGGTCAGCTTGTGCTGTGTGCTATCAGCCAACGCTGACGTGCAACACAAGCATGTCAATCACGGCCTCCAGGCCAGCTCCTTCCTGTGATCTTAGATGGAGCAGCTCTTCCTGTGGCAGTGGAGGTTTGTTGTCAGTAGGCCAGCCCACCTTCTCTCTCTTTTTCCTTCTCCGCCTGATCCTGCTTGCTTGCGCGCTCTGGGCAGCTGACGCGCTCTCATCGCAGGCTGAGCTGACCATGCGCAGGCGGTCGCCAATCTGAATCTGGGAGTACGATGCTGGGCTGTCTGCCAAGATCTCATCCACAGTGAACTGCACAGCGTCAGACCTTATGTGAGAGATGTGCACCTGTGGTTGCCATGAATGTTCCCAAGCTCTTCAGCACGCCAGCATGTTTAGAGTTACTCTCAGTTGTCGAGGAGTTCAGAGCCACACCTCGCCAGTCTCTGGGTGCGAGGCGAAGGTCAAGCCAAGCCCTGTAAATGGGGCCTTGTGAAAGTCCACAGTGTAGCGAGTACGCTGAGACTCAGCATGAAGGCTCTCCAGTCCGGGCCTGCAATAGTCATGGCCCTGCTGATCCTGCCATGCGGGGCCATTAAACAGGGTGCAGAAGCAAGGCTGCCCCACTTGCATGGAATACCCTAGGTCCTGGGTTCTGGAGATACTCGCATACTCAGGATGCGCACAGGCGTCAGGCATTGCGGTATAAATCATGGGATCCGCTCGTGGTGTTGGGTTTAGACATATCCCCAAGCAGCCCTGCTGGCCATGAAAGGTGGCCTCATGGCAGTACACGACGAACAGGCAACCATGCGGGCATGGCTCACCAGGCCAGACTTAATGAGTCTGTGGATTGGCTTCTGCAGCGGATGCTGCGACTGCTGCGCACATGCCCGAGGGCCGTGCGGCATTGCCTGCGCCCTAGCAGATCCAAAGTCTGCCTCGTCTCCACCAGGGCTGCACGCCCCATAACTGCTCACCCCTCCAAAGCAGCTGCCTTTGAAAGCTTCACTGACCCGTTTCCACTGCGCTCTCCGCCGATCTGAAAATCTAAATCAATCTACCCTCTGCCGGCAACCGAGCTGCCTGACGCTTTGACTGCAAAGGTACAATACCTCTAAGCGGCGCACCGGTTGTCCTGCACAAGATCGGGCAGGGCAGTGTTCCGGCCTCAGAAAGACCAGTGTTGCATGCAATAAGTATCTGCAGGAGATCTTGAGCACTTATAATGTGCTGCTGCAGGGCGGGCTGGGTTGCCTGATCGGGCAACCGACACTTTTGGAGGGAGAGTGGCAATGCAGTGGATAGACACCTTGCGACTCATTGCTGAGTGCGCAAAGGCCCCCTAACGTGATATAGTTGTGATCAAAGCACGAAGGCGGGCACAGTCTGCTCTTATGGTTCGTATCCGCACCAAATCGAGTGAGATACGGGTCCAGCTGTCAATGACAAAGCAGGAAGCTGCGAGTATCGTCACTTTTGGTCACAGGGTGTCCTCAACCAGCTTGGGCCAAACATCATCGTCTGTGACAGAGGGATGCACAACCTGCCGCACAACTGCAAAGACTTTCCACCCCTCTTGACCATGGTAAGATAGGAAAGTGCGGCGATGTCTTGACCTCTTCATGTACATTCGCCCACAGAGCAGAGCACACGTATACAAGCCTTCTGTCATGAACACACAAGCCGCGCTGCGCTGCCTGGCTGCATGCGCACATGAAACCTCTCCACCTCAAGTGTCAAGGCTGAACCCCGGGATCTGCTCCATCCTCTCTATTGCCGGAGTATGTACACTGGCCTTTGCTGTGCCTTAGTCCTTCTTCAGCGGCATGACCTCTCTCTTGGTGCCCTCCTTGGTCATGACGTAGATCTCCACAGCATCCCCCTGCACAGGCAACCCAAATTGAGCACAGGTGTCTGCTCAGACAATCGTCATGGGTGAATTGCGTGATGACAAGGGCCACCCAGAAGCCAAGCTGCTCTCAGGATCTGCATTTCCGCGTCATTGCAGCCAATATCTTAAATGTGCAGAGCTGATCTGGCCCAGATCGCGCCTGACAGGTACAGCACGCATGCGCATCATGGCAGGCAGATTGGGACTGTACCGTGTAGATATCACGCTCTCCAGCAGACACAAAGGCATCCTTCACCAGATCCACAGCCATGTCCAGCGGCAAGCTGCTCATCCAGTTCTGCACCATGCCAGGGTCATCGAAGCTGCTCATCACTGCAACTCGATAGGAATGCAGAGAGGTGTTGGTCATGGGTGTGTGAACAGCTGCAGAATAAGGTGTGCACGAGTCTGATACAGTGACCGACCTGTGGAGGAAGCACTAAGGGGCTGGCTGCCTTCAGCTGATTGTCCAGGACTGGCTGTATGAGGTCCTTCCCTGACCCCTGTACAGCAGGCACAAATGATCAGGCAGGTGCAGTGCCTGCCGGTTCAGTACGCCATAATCACAAGCAAAGAGGCTCAAAGGCATTCATTGCACAGGCTACTGCAGGCTCAAATTGTAGGGCCTCTCAAGGATCAGCAATTTATATTCGCCTGCCTAACCATGACTATAGTGAGAGATGCCAAAACTTTGCAGGGGCATACCTGCACTGAGTATCCGCTGCGCTCATGCGAGCCAATGGCGTCATAGGAGTAGACTGCTCCCTTCCCTGCATCACAGCCGCTCATGTGAGACTAGACACCAGTATCCTGGGACCTTCGTAGGGACGCAGGGGACATATTGTCAGCCCACACGCCACTGTGGTCTTGTTCAGTGTACTCTCACACCCGAAAAAGCTCAGCCAGAGCATCTGAAACGTGTATGGCACAGCTGCAACGGCAAGGTGCTGCGGCAGCCTGCCTGACTCAAGCCTGAGGCGCACAGAGGACCCATCCACCACACCCTCCTACCAGCGCCATAGGTGGACGGGAGAGAAGCCCAAAAGGGTCATATTTCTCCGTGGTGTGATGAATGCATGCATGATGCAGTGGGAAGGAAAGGCTGCCGCAGCGCACCTTCCTCATCCAGCCCAGCGCAGAGGTTGAAGGTGTAGTAGGGGAAGAAGCGCTTGTAGTACAGGGTGTTGCCCAGCAGCTGCGCCATGGCTCCCACGCTCATGGGCCGCCTGTGCGCGAACTGGTACTGGATCCACCGCTGCTGAATCACCTTGTGCAGCGTCCGCGCGTCTGCCTGGAAGCCGGATGAGACCAGCATGACCTTATCAGACCTGCGCAAAAAAAATTGCTAGTCATTCTACATATTTGCTGGCCAGGGAGTCTCCTGTACACAGTTATAGATGAGACTGCAGAACACACTCACACAGACCCTGATTCAGCTCAGTACTAACTTGCACCAGGACTGGGTACTGGTCCAGAATGTGCTGGGTTACAGCAGGCTTGCACAACCTGCTACCTGTGCTTCGTCGGCTTCGCAGCAACTAGGCTCTGATTCTCTGATGCTTTGAGAGATTGGGGAGGGGTCCTCACAGCTTCAGGACCATGGAGCTGTCGCGAGTCAAGATGGAGAAGCCTGTTGACATGCGAGTGCTTGCTGCTACGATGCAGTAGTCATCCCCGGCCACTGCTACACATGTCCTGCAACACATATGTCATTTAGCTTGAAGAGCCAGCCCTCAACTGCCAGACATGTGCTGTGCATGATTCAACGCTGCTTTGCATAATGATCTCGGTGAAATGTTGAGGCGATTTGGACCTACCCTCCGTTGTTGTCATACCTGCACAAAGCAAACTGGTCAGTCTGGGCTTTCTGTACTGACTGTGGCAACCTTTGAGACTCAACGTACTAAAACATTCAGACTGGACATACTGGACAAAACGACGTGATGCAAGGTTTGCAGAAACGCACGGTGACCAACTGGGATGGGCCTTGGGACCAGCATATGAGGCGTTGGCAGCATGCGTTGATGTGGCCAGCTGATATGCTGCATGCGCCATCTTTCTTCTGGGTCCACTACAAGGCAACCAGCCTTAGGTAGTCACGCTGCGCGAAGATCCGTCCTAATGAACACCCTGATGGGAAATTGCTGGGCAGAGATGCAGGCTCATGTAGTATGACTCTGTCAGCCACAACGCTCCTACTGGGTTCTCAGCTTTATTTCGACACACACCTGGTGCGCAAACGCTCAAGCGCTGTCAATGTGGCCTGCATGCCAACATGCTGCTGTTGCCTCGTCAGGCTCACCATTACATGATGCAGATGCACGATTTTCATGGAGCAACGTCGCCAGAATTGTAGCATTGAGAGCCATCTTCGGGAAGGAAAATCCACTCCCGATCAGAAGGTCTAGCAACTGCAGGTCCAAGAGCGTTCCGGGGTGTCCAGCATTGAGTGATCTGGACAGCGGCATCTGCCCATATTCCCGACTCTAGCAGGCAGTTGCCGTAGCATTCAGCACAACATGAAGCTCAAGGTGAACGATATAACTCTGAACGTCCTTGTGGAGGGTGACGACAAAGCTCCACCGGTGCTTCTGCTGCATGGATTCCCAGATTCATCCAAACTCTGGTCAGGCCAGGTGACCACCTGTATCTCCCTCTCCCTTGCTCTATCTTTTTTAACATAGTACTAGCTGTCTGGACAGACTTCAGACCAATTCCAGTCGCTGATTCAAAAAGCATTATGACGCTGCAGTACCACCACATGTGGCACGTTGCATTACACACCAAGCATGTGTATGTGCCTCTGCGCAGATTAAGCCGCTCGTAGATGCGGGTTATAAGGTCATTGTACCAGATCTGAGGTTTGCAATCAAGTCCTTTTCATTCCACTCACAATACCGTGATGCTTCCCTGTCAATCACTCATGCGCTGTGCATCTCAACTTTGGTGATCTGAGCCGAAGAATGCAGTTCACACCTAGCTATCAGAGCATCAGTGCCCCTCACGTTTGTTGCCAGGGGATTTGGAGAGTCTGAAGCCCCTACCGAGACATCTGCTTATAAGATGAGCAATGGCATCTCCGACGTCACAGCCCTTCTCGATGAACTGAAAGTGGACAAGTATGCTTACCAAAGTTTTGCACATTGTGCATTCCTGAATGCATCGCGTCTCTTGGTCTGCAAAGCACGATCTTGCCTGGCTGTGAGTGTGGCCACTGATCCTGTGGCGCTAATGTCGCAACAGGGGCTGCTATATGTATGACACGAGCATGTAACTTAGGGTTTCTATGGGCACCATGACAGGGGTGTCAGGTGTTTTGGGGAGTGAGACAGGGGATGGAGTTTTTCACTGGGGTTGCAGCAGGTCAAACTAAAATGCTGCTGCAGGTGCAAGGTGGTAGGGCATGACTTTGGTGCAGCTTTGGCCTGGGGTCTTGCAATTTCCCAGCCTGACCGCGTTGAGAGGCTGTGCGTCATCAGTGTTGGGCACATGGGTAGGAATCTCTGCACTATATACATCTGTATTCAGGCCCGTCATGAGACTGAGCTTGCCCCTGCCCATAGCCTGCATGCAATCGCCGCCCACCCCTAGAACCTGACCGCATTGAGGGGTTTGACAACTGCTATGTAAGGCACTGAGCGCCCCCATTCCAGTATCAGACTCGTGTCTCAGATCCCAGGTTGAGACAATCGGGTGGCTGCTACACAAAGACCGCATCAAGTTGCATCATGCGGAAGGTCCAGAGGTTGACTGCATGCAGGCGCGTACTTCTCAGCCGGTGGCATCGACCAGAAGAAGGCCAGCTGGTACATGCTGCTCTTCGTGCAAGAGGGCACAGCTGAGCGGCTGCTGCAGGCGCAGGACTGGCAGCTCCTGAAGGCCATCACGTCACCTGGGGTGCCTGATGACGCGCTCCAGGCATATGTCACAGACCTCTCCAGGCCTGGCAGACTCACTGCAGGGTGACGCCCCCTCCCTCATCCTGATGTAACATCTGCCAAAGCTAGTTGCGTGCCTGCTTCTAGTATCTCGCAATATGCAGGATGCATGCAAAGGGTGAACCCCCTTCTGTGGCACATTGAGGCAGTGCCAAGCTAGAGGAACTCCCAGCTCAGGCGACTTACTGTCTTGAATCTGCGTGAATGTATGCGCTCTGCCATGCAGGCTGAACTGGTACAGGGCCAACCACAACATGGAAAGCTTTGTGGCGCTGGAGCCCAACAACGACATTCCCGGAGTTCAGATGCCCACCATGGGGATCTGGCCCACCGGGGACCACTACTGCCTGGAGGTCCAGATGCTGGCGTCGGAGAGCAAGGTGCCCAAGGGCTGCTGGCGCTACGAGCGCCTGGAGTCGCCCTCGCACTGGGCGCCCCGGGACAAGCCCCAAGAGGTGTGCGCGCTGCTGCTGGACTTCTTCAAGCAGGACTTCCCTCAGAACAAGCTCTGAGCACTGACTGCCATCCCCTCTGCCCCATTCCCAGCACAATGATGGGCACAGAAGCATTCCAAAGGAGGCAGAGGGGCCGAGCTAGGCATTTAGGTACCCAAGGGCTGCTAATGGTACATGTGCCTGGAATCGCCCCGCACTGGGCGCCCCGAGACAAGCCCCAGGAGGTGTGCGCGCTGCTGCTGGACTTTTTCAAGCAGGAGTTTCCTCAGAACAAGCTCTGAGCACTGACTGCCATCCCCTCTGCCCCATTTTCAGCACGATGATGGGCCCCCTTCACTGGGCGCCCAGGGTCAAGCCCGAGGAGGCATCTGCGCTGCTGCTGAACTTCTTTAAATCAGGAGTTTTCTCAGAGCACGCTCTGATCCACAGACCGTATCCCTTTACCTTCCAGCATAATTTGGAGCGCAAAGAGGCTCGCTGAGGGAGGCTGAGGTACCATGCTAAGCCTTTTGGCCTCTTCAATGAGCATCACAGGCATGTTATTGGAGACTCTGTAGATACAGTAGGAGGGATTGATCACACTCATCAGAGGAGAGAGATAGAGTGATTAAGGCACGCAGACAGAAGTCCCCCAGTGGTTGTGCAGCAATGGTGATATGGCTAGGCTCAAGTGATGGGGCTGTACGAGTGTAATCTGCTAATTCTCATGTCGCACACAGCTAGACAGACAGCACCTCACCAAGGTTGTGGGCAGTCTCTCTGTCGTCGACATGTATGCCATTACAGAATGTGAGTTTCATTGTCATGCCTGTGGACGCAAGATGACTGTGACAGATGCCCCATATTGCTGGTCCGGTGCTACACCGGTGCTGGCCTGCGAGTGGGGTTGCAGCAAGTTCTAAGTCTGTGCGTTCAATTTCAAAGCCCCTGGTGGAGCTGTCCATCTGCCAAATCAACAAAATTTGCTCCGGTTTGTGTGACCATTTGCAGCCCTATTTGGAGGCGCCTTCTTCCCATCAATGATAGGCCGAGGCTCAAACACCAGGCTGGGCAGCAGGTCAATACCCATCCGCGGATCGCCTTGCTCTCTGTGAAATGCCTCAGCTTCCAACGCGCTGTACACCTTCACCTGCTCAGCAGATGGACAAATCTCATTAGCATTTGCTCATACGGCAAAGACGAACCTGTGATCTTGGAGTCTCTCACAGTGAGAGCGTCACTGCGCACCTGTCTCCATGTTGCTCATATGGCTTGTGAGCAGCAATAGCAGCATTTAGCATCGGTGTGAGTGTGAGGAGATCATTCACCGCGGCATGAGACGCCACCCATAGAGAGGCATTGCATGGCATGTGACTCACCTTTTCCATGGTGATGAGGCGCCGGCTGAACTTTGTGGACAGGACCTGCTCTGAGTTGGCGACGAGGCGCAGCGCAGGATGCCGAGGGATCTCTTTCTCCTTGTACACCTCTGGAGCGGCTGGCATGAAGTACACCAGCCTCCCTCCCAGCCGCAGCAGCTTTGCTGACATGTCCAGCAGATCCCGCAGGCACTCGCCTGCAAATGCCTCAATCCCCTTCAGCATCCGCCCTGAGTACCATGCGTAGGGTTGATTCTGCGGAGTTGAACGGAGTGCCTAGCACAGTCAGCATCAGCACAGTCATAAGATCGGTAGTGGCCACCTGCGGCCAAAGAAAGCTGGAGAAATAGTCAGCATGATGTAGGCCCTGAGGCCGTTGCAGAAGCACCCAACCATTACAAGTGAGAGGCAGCACTTTGAGGTCCATCAAAGGTCTTGGAAAACCTTCCAGGAGCAAACATCCCAGTACGCTACATCACTGAGCGCCTGCACAGCGACAGCAGGAAAGGCCATGACAGGGATGTGGATGATGCGCACCTAGGAAGTAAGGGGCCGTGGCGGAGATGTGGGTGGTCCTGTCCTTGATTCTGCGGTCTGGGATGCTCTGGGACTTGCGGCCGCCTGCTCTGACGCCGTATGGCGGATCGCACACCACAGCGTCCACCACCTGAGAATATTGCCCACACATGAGCAGGAAATTGCCTAGTTTGGGATGCAAGTAGGGACAGCACTTATGGCAGCAACTACAAAGGCACCTCAACAAAGTTCTGATGCTAGCCAGGGCAAGCATGAGAACCAGCTCAGAGAAAGCCTTCAGTCAACAATGGGCTCACATGTGTTTTCCAGGCAATGAAAAACGCAAGGGAGCATGGTAAGCAGTGTGTGCAACGCCTAAGCTTTGCGGAGTATAGGAGACTGACCTCTGCAAGGCTTTCTCTAAAGGGGCTTCTATGTGCATCTGCCCGAATGAGGCCCACGGGTCTCCTCAGCTTATATGTCAAAAAATTGCTCCAGTTGTCAACTGCCTGCAGAAACACACCAGATTCAGACAGACGACAGTGCACTTTCAAGCAGCCAATGATTTGGCTGTAGGGTGGAAAGGATCGGTGGAGCTGGATCAGTATCAAGACTGAGGCGCAAGGCGCACGTAAGCACTGGCACATGCAGCACATTTTTGGCTCGGCTGTGCTAGAGACTGGTCTCTCAGAGTTCCTGAGTGGATGCTGAGTGGCAATGGCATGAAAGCAGGATTTAAATCCATCCTGGCCTCTCAAGGGATGCACAAGGCCTAGAGACAAGGTGCACCTGGCCATCTGACGTGGTCTTGCCATCCCGCAGAACTCTGATGTCAATGTCTGACCCCAGCGTGTAGGCGCCCAGATGTGCGGCTGCTATGAGTATGCTCCCTGTGCCCGCAAAGGGGTCAAAGACCAGGTGGCCCTTCCTGACCTGCAACATCAGGCTACTGCCCTCAGATGAGGGCAGGGCCAGACAGCACGTCACTGTGGCAGGTTTACAGGTTGAAGTCAGCATGAGTACCTCCTACGAAACCCCAAGAAGTGTCAGAGAAACACACAGTCATCGTACATGCCAGTATGAGCACAGAGACACCCATAAGTGCTGATTGGGAGTTGACTAAGGTTGGGAGCTGTCCATGCCTAGCGTTGAGATTAGAGAAAAGCCTCTGCTGAGAAGAATTTCCAGGGAGATTCTGGAAGGTGTAGCTTCAAGGCTTGAAGGCAAGGGTATGCTGGATGCGATGGGCCTGCTCAGTTTCCCCAGGTAAAGAAAAGCAGACCTGGGCCTGGTTGCACATGATGAAGGCCATCTCTGTGTCCATGGAGGTCGGCCCCAAATACACCCGCTGCGGCAGGCCATACTGCGCAATCACATTCCTGTGGCTCCCGAGCGCTACCTGCCGCGTGAAGTAGTATCGCTTTGGCACCTGCATATGAATTGAGAGCTGTGCCAGAGAACGCCGAACAGTCATGGTGCACAGTGAATGGCTGGATTCTGCAGATTCAGGATATGACTCGCAGCTCCCAGTCGGTTCACTGTGCACCAGGAGTAGAGTGCACCACTGAATAGTATCATGTAACAGCGCCTATGCTCCAAAGAATTGTGCCAACATGTCTGGCGTCCCCTACTGTCAGTGACAAGAGGATCTGTGAAGTCCTTGGGTCAAGGCTGCTTTGACATAATCACAAATCTCTGCAGTGCATGGCTAGGTACCAATGCCCCTATCTGTGAGAGTACAGTGAGATTACTCCAGATAGAAGGATGCAAGCACCTCTGCAGGCATGCCATGATCGCTGTAGCAGTTCGACACGATGAGCCTGAAGATGACTTGAGGAGCGCTCAAGTTTACTGGGTTCTGCATGCGCACAGCATCGCGGTTCAGCCATCGTCAGCAGTCCTTGCAAGAGCACTGCTTCACTTGCCTGCACATCGACTACGGGAAGGTCCATCACAGCCCAGCAGTTCCAAGGGAATGCACCGGACCTTGAAGGGAATGAACTCCAGCTTCTTCAAGTATTCCATCTGCTCAGGCTCCTTGATGACTCGTCCCCACCCATCCACAATCACCTGCATGCAGTGCTTCCGTTCAGCCTGGTAGCTCCAATGCCATGGCTGGACCATGATCTCAGAGCTGACCCCGCCATGTATCTCAAATAGGCACATCCAGCCGGAGTTTCGTCCTGGCTGCACCATTTGCACAGGGACCAAGTAAAGGCCCCACTGCACAGCCACTATCTGCACCACTGCGAGCTGACACTGTTATGGCGCGAACGGTGGCTTGTTGTGGCACACGTGGGTTTGCATGGCCAGCAGCAATGCTGTCTGCGCATGTCTCAGCCCCACACTTTGGCACAGGCTTTTGGACCCTGCAGTCCTCATCTGAAACGCATGCTTTGCACCCAGCGGGGAAAAGCCCAGTGTGTGCCTTGCGTCGCTGGATGGAAGGACAGACACATCTGATGCCTTGGTCGGCAGCAAGCCATGCAGGGCGGTGTACCTTCATGGTTGTGTTGGAGCCCAGCCAGGGCAGCTTGCGCGCCTCTGGAAAGGCATTCACAGACTGCACCAGCTCCTCCCATGTTGCGCCCTCGCCCCAGACCTCAAAGAAGCCCTGCATAGCTGACAAATGTGATGCAAAATCTTACTGACCAGATTCCAGATGTTCTCTAGTGCAAGGCAAGTCATGATCGTCCCCGGCACAACTTGCAGAGCGAGCGAGGTCGTATTAGATATCAGCTACTAGATCTGAATGGGCCTGGCATTCTGTGCCTTGTGAGCTGAATGGGAACAGCTGGAGTTCGATATTGCCTTGGTGAGGCTGGAGTAAGAGGGGCGCTGATTACCTTCAGGAGCAACACCCGGTTGCAGAGCCTCTTGGCTACCTCGTCTGAGGGGAGCCTTAGGTACCAGAAGGGGGAGTATGCGAAGCCTCCAAAGGGCTTCCTCCAGCTGTAGGAAATGCTCTTGTCCTCGTAGTCTATCAGGGATTCTAGCTCTGGCAGCCGATAGTCTAGGTGCCTGTGCAGGAAGTACGCAAGGTACTCCCGCCCGCTCGTCGAGACCCCTTGTCCAGAAGTAGCTGCATTAAACCTCTCACTTCTGGGTATGGGTGTATGACTTTGTGCCTGCTTTGATGATATGAGCCATACTGGCGACTACCGAAATGAAATTACCAAGCATTGTGAGCAATGATCACTTTTGGTATTGCGAAGCATGCAATTCGGAGTTTGAATTGTAGGAGAAGCGTTTCAGCTTGAACAAGACATGGGAATACGAGCATACCTCGATCAACGAGATGGTGATCTGAGCAATCAGAGACACAAGAATCCGCCGTCTCTGCGCTCATTACTTCCTACCAGCATTCATCAACATACTATCTGCATTTACAGACAGGCAAATGGAGCTTGCAAGTCAATACTTCATGGATCTGCAGGGCAGGCCGAGTCAGCGCCAGATTTGGCACAGCAGCTGCTTCGAAGTGGGCTGCTGTTCCCTCGCACCTTGATCTCATCTCCGCAATCAGACCAATCACGGCACTTCCTCCGAAACAATCAAGATGGCCGCTCAAGCTCTCTCCTCCGCATCCCTGCTCAGCAGCAGCCGCAATGTGTCCGTCAGGGGTGGCCCCCGCAGGAGCTCCCGCGTCGCTGTGCGGCCTTTTGCTGCACACGCCAGACAGGTGGGGATGGCCTCCCCTATGCTGCAATTGGCTGTACATCCGGGCTTAATCAAGACAACTTGTTTGCGATCATTTGTTTGAGTGGAATGTATCGTCTACTCGATAAGGTGCCGAATAAGCAACGCCCGATCGGGACAGAGCGTCATATACTTGGTGGTCTGTCGGAGCCTTGGCAGATTGTACACATTCATTTTCACATATGAAGGCAGGCTAACAAGAGTGTGTAGGGTCCTCAAGGGCTCTTCTTTGGTATAGCCAGGGGATTGTTGATCACTTCCATTTCTCCAGCGCACATACTGCCTGCCAATGTCACACGGACGCAATCTGTGTCCGTCTGATTGAGGATTCCTGCACAGGAGGAGTCCCCTATCGTCAACGGCATTCAGAAGATCTTGAAGGCCGGAGCACAGACCCTGCTGGCAGTGTCAGCTGCCCAGCTCCTATCTTCAGGTGCGAATTCGGGCTTGGCGAGGACAGGCACCTACTTGAGGTCGTGTATGGGATGATGCCTAATGCTATCAAGCCTCATCGCAGAAAGAATCAGTCTTGCATCCGTGTCCTTCTTGCACAGTTTTGGAGGTTCCAGAGCCCACAGGCATATTCCCCATGCTAAATATCCCTCCACCAAGCTTGGAACGGAGGGATTATACATTTTCTTGTGTTGCAGGAGCAGCATTCGCCCTTGAGCCCCCAGGCAAGAATGACAACGCTGACTTGGGCCCCAATGAGGTCAGCAAGGACAAAATTGGCGAGGTCTCACTGGACGCTGACAACCCTTATGACACCGCAGCTCCAGGTCAGCCTCCAGTGTCTCACAACTATTGTTATCATTACAAGGAAGGCAACCCGTAGCCTAGCGCCATAGGGCATACACGTCGGAGTCTAGCAGCCTCAACCACAGGGGCCAGCACCCGCTCTGATCTGTGGGATGCGGGGTGCTTTCGGGGAGCTGCAGTGTGAGGAAGGACACTGGGCAATGTCAGCTGAGCCGGAGCAATGACTGCAGGGCGCTCTGGCATGACCTTTGGCCAGGGAGGAGCAGGCAACGACACAAAGGATGGCGGAGCTGTCAATGAGGACAATGTGAAGGACGGGGTATGTTCCCTGCTTCATTTCAAGCCTGCCTTTGCACATCCCTGCACAAGTATTTCGCAGAGCCGAAGGTGCCCTTGGGCGCCTGAAGTGCCCTGGGTTCCCCCTGCCATTGTGCTGTGCCTGTACCTTGATGTGCGTCAGCAACTGCACTCCATGCTGTATCCGCAAAAGAGCATGGCCGGGCACTCACAATGATGCCCCTCTTTCTGATTGCGGGAATTGGGACTTGTGCACCCCATGTTCAGCGTGCTTGCCAAGCATATGAGCATGGCAATGTGACGCTGAGGACTACCAGTTTTGTGCAGGCCCTGAAGGCGTCATCAGTGCTTGACAAGGTCAAGGACCTGCTGCCATTCCAGACGCTTCCTTTGTTTGAGCTGGCGCAGGACAACGCCAACTTGGGCCCCAACGAGGTGTCCAAGGATGTTATCAAGGACGTCGGCGAGAATGTGAAGGAGGGACTTGACACTGCTGCCCCAGGTGAGCCGGTGCAACGGAAATGTGGGGCAAAGTTTCAGCCCTCATCTGATCATGGCCTGCTCACATGCGGTGCAGTGCAGGTTCAGGGTTGGCTTGGGCAGTAGAAATGCTGTTTGCACTGGCAGCTCAGTCAGCATGCCACACATATAAGGGAGTTGAGAAATTTGTGGCTGAAACAAGGAGATCTCTTCTCACGGCCTTGTGCCGTGACCATCCAGTTGGCGTACTTTCCACAGTGGGGGGTGAATGAGGGAAGAGTCTGCTTTGGACATTGTTGAGTATTGAGATCGCCCTGTGATGGTGCCATCACGTACAGTGGTGCGGATTCATGAGCATCTCTCATCTTGCCACAGGACGCGCCGGCTCTGAGGGCGCAAAGGCTGGCCAGTCTGACCCCAGCGGCCCCGCCAAGGCAGCAGAGCTCACAGCAAAGGTACGGCCTCAGAAAAGCACACCTAGACTGCAACAGGCATCAGCAACGGCAGACTGCCCGCTCTGAAACCTCGCCATATTACATATAGATGAGAGCCCAGTGTTTTCTGAACGGCCGTACTTCATTCTCTGGTCTTATAGAGTGTGTTGCATGTCATCCAGACTACAGCAAAGGCTCTATTCTCTGTTTGGTCGTGCCTACTGTATGCGTGCAGATGCTAGACCTATGAGCATACATGTTGCACAGGCGTGCATGTGTGATGGGGCCTGATGCGTGGTGCAGGCAGTGGAGTCTGAGAAGAAGAACGGAACAGGCCAGGGCAAGCTCTTCGGCATCTTCCACATCTCAGCCTTTGATGTCGCAGACGCCCCCGGGCAGGTCGTGCAGGCAGCGCAGGATGCCAAGAACGCAGTCGGAAACGCTAGCGGTGAGCCCCCTGCACTCTACGGGCCAAGCCTGTTTGGCATGCATGTAGGGTTGCCTAGTGTCCTGCTCAGAAGTGCATGTTCAGCATGTGAGGTGTCCAATGTGGAATGTCATGATGCACTGGCATCGCCACATTTCTGTGGCGCCAGATGTGGCGTATGGAAGTTCATAAGTTTGAAGTGCTGAGCTTGTGAAGCCATGACTCATACTTGTGCACTGTGCAGCTGGAAACGGTGGCGACGTTTTGGAGAAGGGCATCCGCGGAGCTTTGAACAGGGCACCAGACAACATCTCCAACCCCAAGGGAGCCCCTTACACTGAGAAGGCAGCAGAGGCAATCCAGGGGTTGTTCAAGTGAGCAGAGTAGAGGGATGATACCACTTCAGAGCCATTCGTGTTCACACGAGCTGCAGATTTTTGGCAGCAGCGCACATGCATGCTATTCTGACATGCACGTCCGGCATTCATACCTGTTAGAAGGGTCCGGGGTTGTGTGGAGAGTTCATAGAATTTTGGAGCTGTTTGGCATCAATACTGGTTAGAGCAATGTGAGTGACTGTCTCCAAGTCCAATGTGGCCGGAGGGATACGACAAAGCTTAATGTGTAATCGCACACGCTATCAATACAGTAATCATCAATACAGCTACACACCTCATCAGCATCGCCTAAGACATCATGAAGTTTATCAGCGGCAGTCACAAGGCAACTTTGTTGTGCTAGCATGGACTGAAAAGCTCAGGCCCCATGGCTTGCCCAATTCTGATCTGGGCAGTCGTCAGCAGCGGATATCCAGATCTTCACAGGGCTTCTGCATGCCTTGCTTCTCGCTAGAGGCTCTCTCGTAGGCCGCACAGGAGACGCAGCCCGAGACCTTGCTTCACCGCTGATGGCACACTTCTGAACGGTGGATGGGCAGGGAGCTCTTATGTGGCATTCGCGTAGCCTCCTGCGCCAGGGCCACACACACATGACTCCCATAGGTCAGGTGACACTCTTATGAGTGCCTGTCGCCCAATATGCCTGCCTCATTCATCAGTATCGGTCGATCACTTGGGACCATACAGAGCTTGCAATCACCTTGTTCGCAGTTGGCAATGCCACTGCTTTCCCAAGCTTGCTCCTTAATGCTTGAGACCATAAGGTGTAGAAGGTGTGCTCTTGTCTCTGGCATACATGGCCCGATGGGAAAGCTCTGAAGACCATAAGAGATGCATTATTTCAGGGCGCACCCAAGCTCTGTGTGCAAAGCATGCAGCTCAGCAGCCTTCACAGCCATCTCAGCCTTGAAGAGTGACGAGGCCTCACGCAGGGCCGTCTCAAGGTCCTTTGCCTTCTCGGCCTGCCTTGCTTCGGCCGTAACCCTCCTTGCAAGAGAAGCCCGTGCACTTTCTGCATAGCATCAGCTCTGGCTTACCTTGGGGAAACAAGCAACCTCTCAAGCTGCTTCAATACTCTGGCCATTAGGACCTCATGGTCTGCGCACTGAGAGGGGGAAAGGCAATGTGTCTGCAGGACGCTTCTTGCACAACCTACTCATGCTGCAGCTTACTCAGCAACTGCACATGGTGCTTCACTAGTCCACCATGTGAGAGCTGTCTTACCTAGCTGTGCCTTCCGTTTGGCATCCTTGCGAGCCGCGTGGGCTACCTTGCCGGCCATTACACTCAGCCGCTCGTCCCATTCCTTGCGCATCTGCTTCGCAGCTGCCTGGGCCCTGCAGGATTTCTGAAACGCTAGCTTGCATGGATGATAATGATAATGGATGCTGCTGCTCATTCGGACTTGAGCTAATGAGAGACCACATCATGAAAGGCCATTTATGCAATAAATGCCACGTATTGCAGCCATTCCTGCCTCCTATCCCTGCACCTGGAATCTGCTCAGGTGCAGCAGACGACTGACCTGTCACACCGGTCCTGCCATCTGTGCTGTTGTGAGTCTAGTCTGGCATCCAGCTCTGCCAGCCGCGCAGTGACGTGGTCCTCTATGTGCAGCCGCTCCTGCATACAGCCATAAGTTCAGGGCACTGAGCCTCTGAAGACACCGCACTAGGGCCCTTTGCTCCTCAATTTCCCTTACAAGCTACCTGATGTTGCACAGATCTGCACACATGCCCAGGCATATTGTTGCTTTTGAGCGCATTTAAGTTTGCTAAGATGTGCTGCACCTCGTTCCAGCGCTGCTGCGCTGAGCGCAGCTGCTCAGCCGCGCTTGCCTGCGCCTGCTGGAGCGCCGCCAGCCAGGCGCCGGCTGCATCGTCCCTTGCCCCTGTGAAGCGCTTCTCCGCTGACCCCTTCGCCACACCCCAGGCCGCCACAGCCTCCTCCATCTTCTGCTCATGATGCCTGCATGACACTTGGGATGAGACCGAGATGACCCCATGTATTGTTGTGCTGTAGCTCTGCTGTGGCCCTGCCATTTGCTGTTTGTGGGGCCATGGCAGGATTTACGAGAATATAGCTCATCTGGGGTTGGTGTCACAAAGTGTACTTCAAGCAGATGTACTCCGCCTGCTTGAAGCATCTGGAGTAGCCAGGAGTCGCAAAATATGAGATGTTAGCAGAAGACTAAGAAGGGGTACCTGTGAGCGGCTGCCAGGTCATCCTCCGCCTGGCCGCGGGCGTCCTTCAGGGCTTGCCTCATCTGGCGCTGCAGCGCATGCGCCTCCTCGGCATGCGCGGCATCCGCCTCGGAGAGCCGCGCCTTCCACTGCCCCCGCAGCTGCCCAAGCTCCAGCGCGCCGGCCTCCTTCGCCTCCTCTAGCCTGCTCACACAGTCAATCCGCTCATAAGCTGTTTGAACCTGACTCATGTGACAAGTACTATGGTCGCGCGTGAGGACGTTCGTTGAGTGTCGCATGTTCTGCTTGCAGTGCACTCGCCTGTGACGTCTTTCACAGGCGGACAACTTGCACATCCTGGACACACCCGCGAGCCGTGCCAGTGGCATGAAGTGGCACTCAAAAGATGTTGACAAAGTTCTTGCTGCACGAGGATTTTGGGCAGGCAAGACGACGGCTGTAGGGTTTACCTGCGCTCAGCCTTGCGGGCCGCTGACTTGAGGCGCTGCATGCAGTCCTCCTGCATGCGCGCCAGCCGCCTGTCACAGTCCCTGGCCAGCTCAGCGCGCCCTTTGGCCTCTGCTGCCGCTGCACGCACAAGCCATGCTGTTGCAACGTGTTCATGAGCAAGCCACAATGTAGAGGTGGCATGCAGCCATTTCTGGACCAGCACAGCTCCGGCAGACAGGGATTAAGGGTCTGAGAGCAGCATGTGAATTCCGCATAAGACACGAGGTCGCAAGACCACAAGACATGCTGCGGCTATATACATGTCTTGCCCTCTCCTTCTGAATATGCTGTTCCTGGGGTGCCAATGCCAGGACAGTTTAGCTGTCACTGCAGCAAGAGCTGAACCACTCACCTGAGGCAGCAGCAGCTTCTGTGCCCGCCTGTGCTGCTTGAAGAGCCTTGTTCGCACGAGATGCCTCTTCAGAAGTACCCTCCTGAGCTTGCTTGAGCTGCATCCTCAGGAGCGCCAGCTCAGCATACGCCTGGGTAAGCTCCTGCAAGAGTGGAGATGTGACTCATCAGGTGGTACTCTCTGCACGCTGAGTGACCATGCGCCATACGCAAGTCATCTCCTTAAACTCATCAGCAATATCTGCACAGCGGCAACTCAAACATGCAAGACTGCAAGCGGAAGAGATGGCACATGTTACACAGAGCGCGCGCAATACCTTCGCAGACTCCTGTCCTGAGGTAATGGCAGATGCCAGCTCAGTGCCTTCCTGGTCAAGCCTGGCGCGCAGCGATGCTGCTGACAGGTCAGCTACCTGCGCCCTCTCCTCTGCAGCAGCTGCAATAGCAGCTACTTCCTTCCTGGCGCTCGCAGCTGCCGCCTGTATAGCACAGCTCCTCAGCCCTGCCACCTCCATATGCATGCACACGGGATAGGCTCATTTGTGCGCCCCTCATATAATCCTTGTACAGCCAGCATTGCTGTCTATGAGGCAATATTGTGCTGCGCAATGCTTTTAGGAAGGAAGTGCAATCCAAGGCATGCTGCAGACCTGGCTTGCAGCTGCTTCATCCCTTGCGGCAGCCACGAGGGCTTCAGCCTCCTGCCTGATGCGGGAGATGCGCGCTGCGATCTCCAGCTGAGATGCTGCTGCGCCGCTGTCAGCCTCCTGGCGAGTAAGCGCCAATAAGGCCTGCGCCTCCTGCCTGCCCAGAACATCTGTCACTCACGAAACAGCACAGCCGTTAAGGTGCTGTGCATCACCCACAAATGAACTTAGGCCCGTTGCTTGCGAGTGTCAATTATGCAATCACCTCCTGCCTGCTCAGGACATCTGACACTCACAAAACAGCACTGCCCTGAAGGTACTGTATCCCAAGCAATCATGGAGCTAAGCCGCTTGCTGACGAGTGTCATCGGTGCGACCATGAGTTGGAGAATCAGCCTCGCTGGCGGCCAGCACACAAGGCTCTCACATGCACTTCATGCCAGAAGTCTGAGTTCAATTGCAGAAACAGCACAGAACCCTGCATTCTACATTCTAAGGCAGACCACCTTGAAGGCAGCACTCCTTCTCTGTCAAGGCTGTGTATCTTCCCACCTTATCAAGGCAGCAGAGCTGTCGGCTTCTTGCTTTGCGCGGGCGGCGGCAGCATCCGCGCCAGCGCGCACCTCAGCAATGGCTGAGTCAGCCTCCTGGCGCGCCCTGACGGCCGCGGCCGCGCCCTCAGCGTGCGCAGCACCGATCTCAGCGTCCGCCTCCTTCCTGGCCCTGGCTGCAGCTGCCTGCGCCTCTGCCTGCACTGCTGCTAGGCTCTGCCTGGACTCCTCTCGCACTGCAGCTGTCTGTGCCTCAGCTGCACTCTTGGCATCTTCAGCCTCCGCTAGCCGAGCCTGTACCGCAAACATGCATCCTTGCTCTGCTGTGCATGTCTCCTACACCGCTTGCATTGTCAGTCAAGTAGTTGAGAGACCGCGGTGTGAAGCTGGAAACCCCCATGAGACTGTCCAATGATGCGATGTGACTCACCTGCAATGCGTCCAGCTCAGCTACGCGGGAGTTCAGCTCATCCTCGCATGCTTCAACCTGTGCTTGCGCCACTCTCACTAGGGAGACCTGGTCTTCGTACGCCTGCAGGGCAAACAGTGGAGTGAGGGTGACTGGTGAGTTCTCAGTCACAGTGCACACCAAGTGCTACCCAATTCAAGACATCAGACTTACTGGGTAGTAGGAGCTTTGTTACTATGCAGAGCTGTACTTACAGTTGTCTGTATGGTCACCTGCCTCGCCTCAGCTTTGATGTCGTCCTGGACCTGTTCGCTGTCCTGCAGCTGCTGCTGCAGCTGCTCAATTGCGTACTGCACAGCATCAGTGGTAAGTCACATGCTCTACCTCTGTTCCTGCGGCACACAATCGCAATCTGTCATACCATGCAGCAAAGGATACCAGGGAGTTGTTAGGTTGTGGTGCTCTGTTGCACCTTGGATTTCAAGAGAAGCCTCCCACGCTCTTCCAGCTCAATGTCTTTCTGTCTGAGGAGAGCCTGCAACACGATCAGAGCTTGTAATGCCTACACACCTCTGTGCTGGGCATGATGACATTCTCTAGATGATGCCAGCAAGAGAGCCAGAGCACAGACCTGCAAGGAGCCGTCCGCCATCTGTCCCCTGGAAACTGATGTGGCCAAATGTCTTGATCAATCCATCACGCACATACTCCATAGCGACATTTCCAGCTGCAATACCCTCTAGTACTAGTACTAGCTCCGAGAGGCCTGGCCAAATTTTTCCGGTGATTTCTGTGTCCTGGTCGTGTTCCTCGTGCGAACAACCCGAGATTATTGGCCCAGATAATGCTCGCTATCGCTCCCTAGCAATACACGCTTCTCATTGCTGCATGTGACCGATTTGGATCTGACGTTGACCAATTTGAATTTCCCCAAATCTGGCTTTCGCATGCGGTCCCATGGTGTAACTTGCTCAGAGTGCTCATCACAAAGGAGATAATGTCTCCACTAGCTTTATTGCCTAGTGTTGCAAGCATCACACCGCCCCTGCAGCTGCACAAGCACTCCTGGTACCCCTTCACGAGAGCACCCAGCCCCGGATCATCACGTCATCACCGCTTGGCAGTGAGCGAAGGGAGTACAGCATCAGCGCAGATGGATACCTTAGAACGTCTGCGTCAGGCCGACGGCGCAGGACCTGCAAACGCTGAAGCTCTGGCTGAAGATGCCATTGTCTGGGCAAGCTTGAATGGACTGGTAATCCCCTGGCATCACAACGACCGTCTCTTGCATTCCTATCATTGCCTGCGCATCATTAGTATACCATGCCACTCATGCACGTGTGCCTGTCGCCTTCACTTGGTCTGCAAGTATGATCTCAACAGGTGGTTCCCCAATGCAGCTGGTAGGTCTTGGAGATGATGGCAGGCCGAGAGCAGCTGTCCATGCACCTATATCCGTCTTACCAGTCCCCTTCCCAAGGGACAGCTTCGAGAAGGCCAAGAAGGCCATGCAGATCTTCAACACACTCATAGACCGGGTCAGCAGAGATGGGGCTTACCTCAGGAGCACCCTGCGAGCTGCTGCTGAGTTTGATGAATTTACAGTGAGCCCTCATGCTCAATCTTGATAGTTCACATGCTATACAACCCAAAAAGTCCTTGCCACAGGAATGCATAAGGAGCGCATGCCAACAGTGTCATCACCAACTCGAAATGTCAGAGACGCTGCTCTCCTGTGCAGGCCAGGTTGCTGCAGGTGTTTGACGCTACAGAAGACTGCCGACAGCAGAGATTTGGCGAGCAGGTGGTTCTAGCCATCAACAGATCGGACTACATGCTAGACGAGCCTTCCAGCACCCTCTTGCAGGTGGGACTCCTGATTCTTGCCAAGAGAGGCCCCATATGGCCTGAAGCATCATATCACCTGCTGGAAAAGTTGTGAGATACTCTAGAGCATGTTTCGTAAGTCCATGCGGCCGGGATGCAGTTCTGTGAAAACTGATCAGACTTCACGTGAAGAGCTGTTAAGTGATTGACTGCACCCAGGAAATGCAGGAGATGCTGTAGGCCTGAGACGTGAACGATGCAATCCATATCAGACTTACAGAGGCATGGACCACTTGCCCGATGGGGCAGTGTACTCGTGCTGGTCAAGAGGCACACCGATGGCGGCAGGACAAGGCGAGCATATCGTGTGGTGAGAGATGTGCATGCTGCAGGTGGAGCTGAACACAATAGCCTCCTCCTTTGGCTGCCTGAGCACCCAGGTCTGCAAAATGCATCGCTACATTGTCGAGCGCGCCGGGCAGCCTAATCTGGATGTCAGCAATCTGCCTGCCAATGACGTCACCTCCCAGATAGCAGACGCCATTGGGTCAGCAGTACATGCCTACGGCTGTGATGGCGCTGCAGTGCTCTTCATCGTACAGCCTGATGAGAAGAACAGCTACGATCAGCAGGTACATCATGTTACATATCGCTGCCTGTCTTCACAAACACTCCCCAACAAAGTATGCCTTTATGTCAAGGCTCTGTTCCGCAAGGCAGGATGGGCAGCAGGCGGTCTGTCGTTGCATGGTGTGGCACCTACCTCTGTGTGAAGCTACCACGCATGTTGCAGAGTTTTTGGCAACTGCAGCATCCGAGGGTGCATCCTGTCTGCTGCAGTTTGCATGGTGTAGCGTCTGCATGTGTGTGCAGATATTGCCTGTGATGCAGATTCTTTGGCAGCTGCAGTGTCTAAGGGCGGGTCCTGCCTGCCGCAGTGGCTCCAGTATGCAATCTGGGAGCAGCACAAGGTGAGGACTGTGCGGCGCACACTGGCGCAGATAGCAGAGCAGGGCAGCCTGGATAGCAGCGGGAACCTCTCCATCGATGGCCAGCGCATTGCAGTTTGCTACTACCGTGCGGGCTATGCGCCCACAGACTACCCCTCAGAGGCAGAGTGGGACGCCAGGTCGGCCCATTCCCTGCACTCCCTGCAGAGCCTTCCAGCCTTTGGAATGCCAGGATGTTAGCTCACCTGCTCAGAGCCATCCTGGCGCTTGTGAGAAGTGGTGCTCAGCCAGCTGCAGGCTTGGCCTCTGTATGAGCATGCAGGGGGGTTGAGCAAAGCTGTCTGATGAGTGGGTCATGTCACTCGCTGGGCAGAGCTTGCACATCTCTGGTTGCAAACTGACAAGCAGGTGGGTGGTGCAGAGAAATGATGGAGCGAAGCACAGCAGCCCAGTGCCCCTCTGTTGGGTATCAGCTGGCCGGAGCCAAGAAGGTCCAGCAGGATTTGGCGGGCAGCCATATCGTAGAGAAGTTTGTGGACAGCGCTGACGAGGCCACCCTGATTCGAGCATGCTTTGCAGGCAAGCCCTGATTCCCTTGCATAGGTGAACTGAACAATCAGGGTACTGGACTTCTCATGTTACATCCGTGGATGGTAGTAGTGATTTTGATGTGCCCTTCACCTCGTGAGCAGAGACTACTACCCATAGTGGTTTTGATGTGCCTGCATACAAGGTGGGGACAAGTGACTCTGAGGATCCACATAGCAGGATCCAACAACGCCCCTGAGATGGGTTGTCAGTCAGGCTCCACAGTCCCACACTAATGCCACACAACTGCGACCCTCCTATAGATTTTGGAGTCCTGGCAATGACCGCAGGGCTTTGATGGGCTCATTTGTGGCACTACTGCAGGACTATGGAGCCTGGACAACAAGCGGGATCCAGGGACGCAGGAGGTGCTCAATCAGGCAAGCACCCGGCCAGAGGACTTTGTGCTGAAGCCGCAGCGGGAGGGTGGCGGCAACAACCTGTATGGCGAGGCGCTGCAACAGCGCATAGCAGACCCCAAAGGCCTGGCTGCCTACATCCTCATGCAAAGGATCCGGCCGCCCATCAACAGGTGTTTCCAGCAAGTGCCCCTTCTGCTGCTTCACAGTGTCAAAGGCTGTGAAGCGTCTAAGTGATGAGCTCTTGCCGAGGCACATTGCGTATCCTAGGGGCTTGGCTGCTTACGTCCCTGGAAAGGACCTGGCCACTCATCAAAAGGTGGCGGATAGCCGCTGCCACTGTTTCACCCATGATGTGCTGCAAGAGCGAGCATGTGCTTCTCCAGGCAGCAATACGGCACTGACACAAGTCTTAACATATAGGTCGATGCTGCTGAGGAATGGAGAGATCTTAGAGGTAGACACCCTGTCAGAGCTGGGCATCTATGGGACATTTGTGAGGCAAGGCGACAGGGTGATCTTGAACGAGGAAGCAGGGCACCTGATCAGGACTAAAGCAGCAACCTCTGACGAGGGCGGGGTTGCAGCTGGGTTTGCAGTGCTGGACAGCCCGTACTTGACAGAATGATGCTACTCGCACCGCTGCAGGAGATCCACCTGGCGAGGTGTGTCATTGCTGCAGGATATCGGTGTGCCTCCATGTCATCCGTCGGTCAAATGCTGTGGTTCTCGTTGTGAGGATGCACATCTGGAAAAGTTCAGATGCCTGAGGGCTTTTCTGCGGCCGATAATCTATTGCAAAGATCCTTTACGTGCAAAGATCCTTTACAAGCATGGAAGGACAGTACTCAGAATAGCTCTACAGCCGCAGGGCTCTCACACACATGCGCACACCTACTTGAGCACTCAGAGATACACTGTTGTCTTGAAAAAGCATTTCCTGTATAAAATGGCAATAGCTTCAAGCAAATCTGGCCGCAATGCCCACTCACAAGCTGACAAAAATCAAGTATCAAAGCAATACACAGATGTTACAACAAAGACTGTTCCCTATGCACTCTACATAAGAAATTTGCAGCATCTCTTCTCTCCAAGAGCCTTTCCCCATCACCAGCCTTGACGGCCGGGCTGTAACAACGTGCTGGGCTAGCTTGTGGCTGTCTGGAATCAGCCTTCGTATCCAGGAGCCGATGCGCATCTCAATGGAATAAATTCTCTCTCACAAGCACCCCCGGGTTTTGGGGCAGTGTCACAATCTGTACAGCTCTGCTCACGTTGCCTGTAGTGGCAGAGGTTGAGCAACCCAGCTGCATTCGTTCTCTCCCCTCTGTACACCACATGTCACGTGACGCTGTGCTTGCGCGGCCATGCTGTGGCCATGAATGGTAATTCCGCCCTCTGCCCCTCTCCTCTCAGCTCACTCTCACGCGATGTTGATAGGTTGCCCATCGCACAGCTCCAGCGACAGCGTGAAGTTCGCAGCATTGGCAGCAGGGCCTTCGAACTGTATGGGCCCTGGGCTCCTGCAACATGCAATACAAATGTGTAGCCTGTTGACGCGGAGACAGCCAACAACGCTGCCGACCTTCCCTGAAGCACCTTGCTGCAGAGGGCAAGATGCCTCATTGGAGGAGAAATTGTTCAGAACCGGGACAAGGAACTGGGAAATCATATGAGCGCCCCGGTGCAATCACAGTTTGTGCAAATACCCTGCTGGCCATCAGCAGAAGATGCAAGCAGGGGAATGCCACACACAGAGATCAGGAGTGATCAAAGGTTGTCATCTCAGGTGGGTATGCAGGAGCACCTGTACGCATCTTCTGTGGCCCAGCGCTGGCGCAGCTCCTTGTACGCACCAAATACTGGCCCATCCAGCTCCACCAGAGCTTTTCTGATGACCGGCTTGTCCCTGCACGTCACCGACACACTTCCATAGGTGGTCTCTGCACCACATCATGCGGTCCACAGTCAATGCAAAGGTCGCTTCAGGAATAATGGCACTTCCCTGCCGCTATGGCTCAGGTTCATTCATTTGCTCAAGCTTAAACTTAAGGACACATTCACACAAGGCAGGAGGCGCATGAGGAATCTCACTTGCCGCGGCGGCGCTCAATGCACATCATGTCAACCAACGGGTAGCCGCCCACAGTCCAGTCAGCGCAGGCCCTATCCAGGCAACTGGCTGTTGCCATGAGCCCGGTCTTGCCCTCAGCAACCAGCGCGCCTGCCGCATACCCCAGGGTTGCGCAGTACCTGCATTCAATACTCCTTTTTTCAAACTTTGACTGCTAAAGCAGAAGGTTACCCAAGCTCCACCACAACGCCTTATCCCTGACAGTATCCGGACAGGATAGCTACAGAACACTTGCAGTACCTGCGCATTCTGCTCCTATACCCTGCCCTTGTGATCTGTGCAACCACAAGGTTGTGCTGGCCTCTGAGTGGATTGGGTGAAAGTACGTCTCTACACAAGTTATGAAGTGGGCGGTGACATGCATATCATCGAGTGTGCAGGGAGGATGATGACAGCGCTCACGTCGCATCGAAGTTGGTGGGCATGGAGCAGCGCCCCTCGTAGCCAAAGTAGTGCGTGAGGCCCGCAAACTTGCCGCTGAAGGCGCCCTCCTTTGCGCGCCTGCCCAGCTCTGTCTCGAGCAGCTGGAGCAGCAGCTTCTCCGTCTCAATGCGCGCCACCTGCAGAGAAGCACCACGTCTTGCAATGAGAGTGGCAACACCAGAGTTGAGACGCAGCTGCTGCAATGCACCGTCATTACTAGGAACAAGTGAAGTCCTCAGGGAGCCTGCATGACCGCTGCGGGTCACGTGAATGTCGCTTGCTCACCACCCATATCTGGTCCAGGCACCTGGGCCAGCTTGCATTGCAGCTCCTGCCGTGTTCAGCTGTGCAAAGTCTAGACTGGCATTGCAATGTAAGCATGAAGGAAGGGCAAGGGAAGGGCGAGGGTCTGTAACACGCCGTACCTGGACGTTACCGTGAGGGTCGCGATCCAGCAGCAGCTGCTGCCGGACCTCTGTGGGCAGGAACTGGAAGACTGCCAGGTTGGCGGGCGTCAGCTTAGTCACCAGGCTGTCATGGCAGCTGACGTCCACACCCGTGTCAGCCAGCACCTCGTTCAGCTCCTGGATCAGTGCGCCGATCTGCACAGACTCACGCTGCTCACATGGATCAACACATGCTGTATTGGTCTGGCATAACGGGGATGCAGTCTGATCAACAGATGCTGTACTGGTCTGGCAAAGCGGGAGATATTATGACTCAATAATGCCCACACTGAGCTGCCATGCATGTGGCCCGGGTGGAAAGCGTCATGCTTACCTCAGGCACATGCTCGATGAGGCCTTCAGGCAGCAGAATGATGCCATAGTTCTTGCCGTCTTTTGCCCTGGCTGCCACGATGTCCGCAAGCTGCACATGCAAGATTGACCCTGTCTAGCGGCTAGTAGTTGAGGTGGCATGACCAGCTATCATGTATATATTATAGAGTCAGTCAAGCCCGCTTTAACATAAAAAAGACATGGCAGGTGGTATCCACAGAAGAGAGTGTTCACGGGACGGGGAGAGGGTGACTCCGGCAAGGCGCAGGATGATTGGCTATCTTCGGCTGGCAGCACAGCACACCTCTCGCACAATGTCTGCCAGGCGCTGCTTGCTGTGGTGGAGCTCCTCGCAGATGATGGCGGCCTGGGGGTGGGTCTGCAGGGCGCACTCCAGTGTGATGTGGCTGGCCGCCCGGCCCATCAGCCTCACAAAGTGGTAGTACTTCTTGGCGCTCAGGGCGTCCATCATCAGGTTGCCTATCTGCTCCGAGTACACCTGCATGTCAAAGACAGTGTGATGTGGCACTGGTCTTACAGCGTGGCCATCCTGTGGCTGCCTATCTGCTGCTAGCTTTTCTGCAGGGCTTAATGTGCTGTAATTGCACTGCTTCATTGCATGGCCGGCAGATGAGCTTGCGCATGTGTATACACCTGCGCAGCTATGTCCTGGCATGAATGTGCAGCATGACCAGTACTGAGAGGCAGGGGTTGAGGGAGAGCTTATGCCAGTGTTGGGCTTGAGAGCTGGTCTCACCTTGCAGGCTGTGTCAAAGCCAAAGGACGTGGCAACCTGTGCATTCTTCAGATCTCCATCAATCGTCTTCGGCACGCCAACAACGCCTGTGTGCAGCCCTGCAGGACAGACGCTAACATGCTTTCAATCCCCGTAGCATCTCAGGGGACTATAAGATGACCATTGCATCTATTCCCGGGTCAGTCTGTGTATATGGACCTTCGCTATTCTGGCAGGCAAAAGAAACATGTTGCCCAAACAGATCGCCCCACCCTTGGACTTGAAGGATTCAGCCAGCACAGCAGCATTCGTGTTGGAGTCATCGCCCCCGCAGACAATGAGGCCATCCAGCCTCAGCGCCTGCGCCACGTCAGCTGCCTTCTGCAGGTCCTCTGCCTTCTCTATTTTTCCCCTGCCGCTCCCAATCATGTGGAACCCTCCCTGGTTGCGGAACGCTGCCTGCAAGCCACCCATGCCATGTGCTCAACTTCGTCGTGCGTCAAGCATCATTCACACACATGCACAGCAGTACTCTGGGCTGGGTGTTGTTGACAGGTTTTGTGACCTTCAGGTATGGTACACTGTTGTATCATGAGCACAATCCTCAATGTCATGCCCAATCTGCAGATGGTGAGAAGGAGTCTGGCCACTCATGCAAAAGGTGCTGTCAGCCATGCAGAGACATGTGAAGGTTCTGGGACGGCTTACCATCTTGTCCTGGGTGATCTCCATGAAGTCCTTGGCCAAGATCCCTCCTGGGCCTCCCCGGAAACCTAACAGAGTGCTGCCTGGATGCCTCTCAGTGAGATAGTCCAGCACTCCCGCAATGACGTTGTGGCCACCTGCGCAGCACAATAGGCATGCCTGTCAGACCGTCTGACTCACTCAGAGAAGTCAGACACCTGGGCATGACACAGTACTCTCTCCTGGGAACGCTCATTGGTCAGCGAGCCAGTGATTTTAGGGAGGACAGCCATCCTAGTTCAGGAAATTTGCCCCATATCCGTCATTCCTGACAACGCTGTGATGCAGGGGCAAATTGTGCCTTGACAGCCCGTCAATAATCTCTCACTGGACGACTCAATGCAGTACTCACGGCAGTGACCACATGACGAGCACATACTCATGGCTATGTGATGGCTCATGTAGCCCTGAAATACCTCGCTCCCATGATTGAAGCATTGGAGACAAGGGCAGGGCCTACCTGGAGCTTGGCCGCCTGACAGGACAATGCCCACTCTGAGAGTCCTTGCAGAGCTATTTGCCTTGGGCTCTGAGGCCTGAAGGCCGTTTGTGCGGCTTGCGCTTCCATTGAGGACTGGTGCACTGGAGCCATTCAGCGCAGCCCCTGCTGAAGTGCTCTTTAGGACAACTGGCTCCTGACCTGCAGGTTGGTCATGCCCACAAAGATAAGCCGTGACTTCGAGGCAACGAATAAATGCTGCACAGTATCGTGAGACGCCTGCTAGGACTTTCTTGCACACAAACAGAGCCATGAAGACCTCTAGTATGCCCTTTTAGCACTGTAGACCATACCGATCTAGAGTATATGTTGCTGGGCCTTGCATCTGGAGCAGTATGCAACGGAAGCAAAGACATTAGCAGGCGTACCTTGGAGATGTGGGAATGCCCCTTTCACTTTGTCATCGCATGTATTGCCGCTGCCATTAGGGCTCTTTGGGACGCCATCAGCGACCACCTGGAACTCGCCTATGCCACACAGAGCGGATCGATGGACATATTTGCAATCTTACAGAGCCTGTGCATTGTTTGCACATGGATGCAAGCAGGCTGCTGAAATGCCTGCACGGCTGGAGTCCATTGCCGTTCCGTCACAGTACAGGAAGCCGTCTAAGACTAGGAGGTGCTGGCTTTGTTACATGGGCTCAACCGCTCTGTATGGCGATGGGGCCCCATACAAGGCTAGCACTTCGTCGTGGCGCAGCCCTCACCGTTCAGGACCGCAGGACGGGGTGGAACCCACTGCCTTCGGGAATTGGCGATGGGGCTGTCATTTGTCCAGATGTCCATCACGGCGGCGCCTTTCTGTTTCTTCAGCACCGGGGTATGGGCGGGCGCGAGCCCCATGGTCAGGGATGCCTTCCAGTGATGCTTGACACTTTGGCAGGAGAAAGCATATCTCGATGGGGATTCACCCCATGCTCCCAGGGCAGGCCACTCGGCCAAAGGAGCCCCCCTGTTTCTCACAGCTGTCTGTTTCTGTATCTTTGCTTCTCACAGCTTCATCGACTTCAAGATACTGCGAAGCTCATCGACATTCACTCAAGACATTGGAAATGGGGGAGAAGGCATCAGTGTGACACTAGGCAGCTTGTAGTATTGAGTCAGCAGGGCAGAGATGAAAGGCACTCTGCTCTTGTGCACCATTTTGGGCCTGCAAGTGGGGTTGATCAAAAGCCAGTGGACCCCTGCTTCACTCCCCAACCCCCAAACTGAGCCAGGACGATGCGGTCGGTCGGACGTCCCTCGGAGCTGGGTGTGTGACCCGGATGGAATGCTGTCCAAGCGCTCAGGAGATGTTATCGAGGGCGTCTTGAAGGACATAGCAGCAGCGACGCCTCCCTATCCACAGGCTGCAGCGTGCGGTGGAAGTCGCCTGAATGCAGGCTACCAGGTATGACACTCGCACAATGGCCTTGGAGGAGCCAGGCCAGCGCTTATCTGAGTGATCTATTAAGCAAATCCCACTTGGGCAAAGCACAAGAACTGCCCAGCGCTTCGCACAGATATGCTAGATCCAGCTTCTACCAGTGTCTGGCAGCTTCCAGCTTGAGTCTCCATGCAAGTCAGGCTGCGCAGACGCATGGAAAGGAATGTCACGCGAGTCAGTCATTAGCCCAGTAGCATTGAGCAATCCCATTGTTCTTCTCAGCGGACATTTGAAAGTGATCCCTGCTTCACGACACCTTGTGGCTCTGCAGGTGGCAGTTGTTGCAGTCAGGAGCATTGAGGTGCCTCAAGGAGCTGATGAGGGGGAAGCAGCTCAGCAGTTTGCAGCAGAGCTCATGGACAGATGGGGGGTGGGTGACGCTTGGTGCAATGATGGCGTGCTGCTGCTGCTGACGCTCCAGCCTCGGCAGGTCTGTCCTCAGGACACCACCGTCAGCTGCTGCGCATGTACATGCTTTGGGTGTTGTGAGCTGTTTATCATGCCTGAAACAAATATCCACTTCCTCCAGACTACAAGACATGCAGCACTGTCATGCCACCCCTCTCAGTCCGAGGACGAGGCAGATCTAGATATACAAGAGTCAATGTGGCTCTGACGCGCAAGGGGCAGGATGTTTGTGCAAGGCATCTGCGAGGTGCTGCCAAAGCTCTCAGAGGTCATGACGATTGGTGCGCAGACCATGATGGGTGGCATGGGCGTGCAGGTGGCCATCTATGCCGGGAGAGGCTCCAAGCGCCAGATTAGCGCGAAGCCCATCAAGCAGATCATCGGGCGCATGCGGCCGCTGCTGCAGGAGCAGAGGTACGGAGAGGCGCTGGAGGGCGCCGCTGTGGACGTCGGGTTTGCACTGGCGGGGGGCAGCACTCCAGGCGGGGATGGGGGCGGGTTATCACTGCGCTTCTTCCTTGCGTTGCTCTTCTTCGTGGGCGTCGTGGGCGTCTTTGCGACCATCATCATCAGCATCATCACTTGCATACGGTGAGCGTCATGGTAGCATCTTCCCATAAAATCTGCCTGAGAGTGGCAGAGTGTGTGCTGGCTGGTAGCATGTCAATGCCTCTACATCAGCCGTCAGTTTGACCCCCAAAATGCATGCAAGACATGACACCAGGATTGCACCCCACTTGTGGCTTGACCATGCCTGAAAGCAGGTATCGGCTTTGACATCAAGAAGTCACAAAGTGGACTGGTGGCCTGCTTGTCCTATTGCGATGCCTTTCCATGGCCATGTCACAGCTTTTCCGCTCAGTTCATGGCCCGGTCGAGTGCATGTGGCCGGAGCATTGCTGTATTGCACGCAGGCGGAGCAGGTCTGCGAACAGGAGGAGCAGGCCTATGGACAGGACGAGCAGGCCTACGGCCACAAGGAGCAGGACATGCCAGTCGCTGATAGACAAGCTGCAGCGGGAGCAGGCAGCTGCGCTCAGCAGCAAGCAGTACCCCTCTGAGACCTGCCCCATCTGCCTGGAGGAGTTCCAGCGCCCCGGGCAGGACAGCCAGCCATCTGCTCCTCCCCTGAACCCCGACACGGTGAGCCGTAGGCGCTTCTGTGCTGCCCTGTGTGCCTGAAGGGACTCTATTGCACCCCAGGGAAGCTAGCCATTGGCATAATGTTGAGTTCTGGCATGAACAGAAGGCATTACTGGCCTGCTACCCCACAAGCAGGGAGCGCCGCTGCAGGTACATAGGGCAGACTTGTATGGCGCTTGCTTCCCACGGCAAGTCTGCCCTCTGTGACTGGAGGCTCCTCAGCTCCTCTCTAGGGCTGGCGAGTTTCCAATGCTTCTGCAAAGTCCTTGATGTGACAAGTAGCAATCAGCTGAGTGGAGGCTGGCTTTTGAATTCTGGGATGTTGGATCAGCCTTGACTTGTAGCAAGAGCCACCTCCACACTGTGCTCACACAGAACAACTGTGCTGCCACTGCAGGACAACCAGGAAGTCAAGATATGGGTGAAGGAAGAGGCCAGCGGTGAGGAGTCATCATCAACAGACCTGAAGACCAAGCTGCTGGGCGAGCGCAGAGACAGCAGCAGTGACAGGTGTGCGAGGATCCCGAGCAGCTTTGGCCCCCTGCATTTCACCCTGCGTGTCACCATGCAGGACTGTGTGAGTGCTGCAGACAGCCATGTGTGCCTGGTTGCTCATGAAGTAGACCTCCTGCTGCAAGGGGCTGCTGCTACAATACGATCAAACATACATTGACACTTTGGGGTGTGTATATAGGCAGGAAGTGGAGGAGCGCTACTGCAAGCCCCTGGTGTTGACCTGTGGTCACAGCTTCTGCGAGGGCTGCCTGTCAGAGTGAGCTCCGGCTGCCCTGGCACTCTTCTCTGCATGCATCGTGATCACTGTGCGTACACTGCTGCACTGCCTTTCTGGTGGTCAGCAGCATGTACGTCTTAAGCATCCTGTGCACCCTGAGACAGAGCAGGATGATGCGCAAAGATAAGGTTGGCATAATTCGCCAGCTAAGAGCGTCAGCGTTGATACAGCATGCAAGGAAGACAGCTTCTGCTATCTCTCATTTTTGGCGTCACCGTAACAACTTGCTGTTCGCTGTATGCAGGTGGATGGCGAGCAATGACACCTGCCCTATCTGCCGGGCCTCTCTAACACAGCAGCCCCTGCCGCCAGCCACTGCCACCTGTCTACCCCAGCAGCAGCAGCAGGCGGGTGCAGCGCGCGTAGGGGTGCAGCTAATGGCAGATGACAACATCCAAGAGGAGCTGCTCTTCCGCCTGCGCAGTGTACAGCGGTCAGCATCTGACACTCACACTGCCCCCTTCCTGCTTGGCAGTGTCATGGGAAACATCTTGCGCTGGTCTGTTGTCAGGGGTGCATTGCTGCAACGCTGGCCCACTTGGATAACTTATTGGGTCGTGTGCCTGGTGGTACCCTTCTGCATGCATCGTGGGCCGTGTGTACCTTGTGGCAATTTGGAACTTCTGGGAAAATTTAGGACGCCGTACCACAGCAGTCCAGCAACTGCAGTATGTTAAATTCGGAAATGCTCATGTCACGCAAGACGCGCAAGCAAATAGGCAGTGCTGCTCCTGTAGCGTGCGCTGAACGCCTGGCGCATCAACCTCACACATATTTGGCAATGGACACAGGTCTGCTGAGCTCTTGCTTGCTCTGTACAGGATGTTCCCTCAGGAAGTCACTGGCGACGTGATCTACAACTGGGACCAGCAGGTGCGCAGAGGGGACCCTTTGAGCTGGACAGCTGTTCGGGCTGCTCAGCTGGCGCCCGAGATGCACCAGCAGCACGCCTTTTCAGGCGCCTGGGGGGCCAGCACCAGGTTCGGCGGGGGGACCAGCAGTGGCGGCGGCGGAGCCAGCGGCAGCTGGTAACTCAATCTTGGGTGCAATGCAGCAATGTTGGCTCACTTGACTGATTCATGGGGGTCTTGCGTCTGGTTGTGCCCTTCTGCATGCACCGTGGTGCTATGTATGACCTGTGGCAATCTGGACACGCAGTATCACAGCAACCCAGCAACAGGATGTCGAGTTTGGATATGCTCATGTCTCGCAAGACGCGCAAGCAGATAGGCAGTGCTGCTCCCGCAGCGTGCGCTGCACGCCCGGCGCACCCATATTTGGCAACCGACACAGATCTGCTGAGCTCTTACTTGTTGTGCTGTGCGTACAGGTCCCCTCCAACGGTAGCCAAAGCTGTGGAAGATGGTCGGGGGCAGCAGGCGCGCAGACAGGATCCTCCGAGTTGGACAGCTGTACGGGCTGCTCAGCGGGAGCCCGAGAGTCAGCATGCCGATTCAGGCTTCTGGGGGGCCAGCTTCGACTTTGGCGGGGGGACCAGCAGTGGCGGCGGCGGCGCCAGCGGCGGCTGGTAGCAGAGCCTGAGTAGGCTTGTCTGGCATGACTCCATCGGCTTATTTCAAGGGAGGCAACCCGTAGCCTAGGGCCATAGGGCATACACGTGGGAGTCTAGCAGCCTCAACCACGGGGGCCAGCACAGTCACCATGCAATCAGTCTGCAGCCCAATCGCATGGTGTCGGGATAGCACGCATGACATGGAATCCAAAGCATAGTCAAGCCTGGGTATGTAGACCCTTGATGTCCCCACATAAGGCACCCATACTCCAGCCCCACAGCGACAGAACACCAAGCTTGTGGCATGGTGACGTCGAGAGTTTCTAGGGAAGAGGACCTTCTCTGTCTGAAGCGGCAACATAAGCAAGCAATCTGAACATGCAAGGCATACATGCAGTCACAGGCCAATCGTGCAGTGCAAGGCAATCAGCCATAGCTGCGAGCAGCTGAGCAGGACCTCACTTTTCCTGTAACGTCTTAGGAGGTCCGGCAGGCATCACACATAGCAGTAAATTTTAAGTTCCTTTTAGGGATCATTGGCAGCTGCATGCGTGCTGTTTGGTGAGGGGGTCTGCAACATGAGAACTACCAAAATGTGACTTACAGTGTGGGCATAGGTGTCCAGTGAGGCTTTCTGGAAAGTGAGTGTCGAGCACGCCAACTTGGCCAAGCATACCAGTGCTCCTAAAATCGTTCTCCGTTGAGCACCTCCCAGGTGAAGGCAACTTGAGGATTTTGCCTGAGTGTCCCACCTGAGCACTCTCAAGCAGCTTTCCCAACATGTTCTATAATGGCGCCAGCGTTATCGCCAAGCCTGGCTGCCATGCATCTCTCCTCCAGGAATCCCTGTTTCCTACATGTATGGATTTCCCACATCAACCTGGGCCAGCAGCATTGCAAGATCTCGTGAAGCCACAAAAGCTGCTCAAAATTAAAGGTGCTTGCTAGTCTAAAGAGCAGCGATGGTCATGATGACCAGGTCATCATCCATTAGTAAGCGCCCTAGATTCTGTCTCAATTACTGTTGCTTAGGGTGTACAGGGTGCGATTCTGCCTGTTTTAAGATGCTCGGTAATATGCCGAAACTCTTCCGAGGCTTTGGCGATGTAGAAGAGAGCCTTGATGTGACAGTAGGCTGCTTGCAGTAAATCGAGTCAGCAGGACAGAGATGAGAGGCACTCTGCTATTGTGCACTCTTCTGGGGCTGCATCTGGGTGTGATCAACGGCCAGTGGACCCCTGCTTCGCTTCCGAATCCTCAGACTCAGCCAGGACGATGCGGTCGGTCGCACGTCCCTCGGAGCTGGGTGTGTGACCCGGATGCGATGCTATCCAAGCGCTCAGGAGATGTTATCGAGGGCGTCTTGAAAGATATAGCAGCAGGGATGCCACCTTATGCACAGGCTGGAGCGTGCGGTGGGAGTCGCCTGAATGCAGGCTTCCAGGTATGACATTTGCACCATGGTCTCGGAGGAGCTGGGCCAGTGCTCGTCTGTCTGGTTTTGTCACCAGCAGTATCTGAACAAGACACAAGAGCTGTCCAGCGCTTCGCACACATGTGCTGGGTCCAGCTTCTGCCAGTGTCTGACCAGCTTCCACTTGGATCCCCATGCAAGTCAGGCTGTACAGACACAAGGAAACGAATGCAACGCGAGTCAGTCGTTGGTAATTAGCATATAGCAAATAGCCTCTTCTTCTCAGCCAACATTTTGGAGCCTCACAGTGTGACGGCACCTTGTGGCGCTGTACAGGTGGCGTTTGCTGCAGCCAGGAGCATCGCAGTGCCTCAAGGAGCTGAGGAGGGGGAAGCTGCTGAGCAGTTTGCAGCAGAGCTCATGGACAGATGGGGGGTTGGTGATGCTTTGTGCAATGACGGAGTGCTGCTGCTGCTGACGCTCCAACCACGGCAGGTCTGTTCTTTGTACACCGCGCAATTGAAGGCTTTGGTTCCTGTGCTTGTCTGTCATGCACAATCATAAATATCTACCTCCAGTCTACAAAGAGTGCATACTGCCATGGCATTCCTGTCAGTACAAGGACAAGGAACCAACACAGGAGTCAAACCTGGCTCTGAAGCGCAAAGGCCAGGGTGTGTGTGCGCCACATGCTGCAAGGTACCTGCTGGGTGCCATTGCTCTCAGAAGTCACGAATCTTGTTGCGCAGGCCATGACAATGAGGGGTGTGCGTGCAGGTGGCCATCTACGCCGGGAGGGGCGCCAAGCGCCAGGTCAGCGCGGGGCGCATCAAGCAGATCATCGGGCGCATGCGGCCGCTGCTGCGGGAGCAGAAGTACGGGGACGCGCTGGAGGGCGCCGCTGTGGACATCGGGATTGCACTGGCGGGGGGCAGCACTCCAGGCGGGGATGGGGAGGGGACCACACTGGGCTCCATCCTGTCGATGCTATTCTTCCTGGGCGTTTTTGTGACCATCGCCTTCAGCATCATCACCGGCATAGGGTGAGCAGTCCTCGTAGTGTCCGCCGCTCAAGGCTGCACAGAAAAGGCGACGCAAATCCTGGCCACAGACCGTGAGACGCCTTTGTGTCAGCCATCATTGCAACGACTGCATCCATCAGACGGGGCTTCAAAGCAATTACCGAGCCATCTGACATTGCCACTATGCACATGGTAGCAGGTGTTGGCTTATGAAAAAAGGATGTAAGCAGTACCTGTTTGCAAGTCGCATTGCTGTATAGGCATTGTCGTCCCAGTTTGAGGCCGATTGACAATCCCGTATCATCCGTCCCAAGCTGCCTATGTATGCATGCAGGCGAAACAGGTCTGCGGACAGGAGGAGCAGGAGGTGCCAGTCGCTGATAGACAAGCTGCGGCGGGAGCAGGCGGCTGCGCTCAGCAGCCAGCAGTACCCCTCCGAGTCCTGCCCCGTCTGCCTGGAGGACTTCCAGCGCCCCGGGCAGGACAGTCGGCCCTCGGCTCCACCCCTGACCCCTGACATGGTGAGCTGGAGGATTATTTAGCCCCTGTGCCCTACAGCAAATGCATGCATGCACCAGGACAGCATGCCGCTGGCACTGCCATGAATGCGGGCATGGAGTGGAGGCATTGATCGCCTGCTCCTCTGCTTGTACGGCTGTAGCTCCGTGTTTCACAGAGGGCAGACTCACCTGTGGCGCTTCATGTCACACAACATGAAGCTCCGTGCCACAGGCAGGTGTGCTCTGGGTGAGCCTGGATCACAAGCCCCACTTGCAGGATAGCACGTCATCAATACATCCATGAGGTTGCCCTGCTGACCCATAAGAAGTCCGAGTCAAGACTGGATTGACTCAGTGCAGCAGGAGTACACATCTATAGAGTGCTCCTAAGCAGCAAAGGGATTCTCATGCTGCCCCCGCAGGACGATAAGGAGTTCAAGGTATCAGTGAGGGAGGGGAGCAGCTCTGGGTCATCAGCATCAGACCTGAAGTCCAAGCTGCTGGGCGAGCGGAGAGACAGCAGCAGCGACACGTATGCACAACTTCTAAGCAGCTTCACCACCCTGTGCGGAAACATGAGAGTCCCACAGACAGCAATTGGTAAATATTGGTTCTGCAGCATATCTTCTGCCACAAAGTGCTGCTGCTACGATGCAATTGAGGATGCGGTAATGCTTTTGGGGTGTGACCGCAGGCAGGAAGGGAGGGAACGCTCCTGCAAGCCCCTGGTGCTGCCTTGCGGCCACAGCTTCTGTGAGGACTGCCTGTCAAAGTGCGCCTGCTGACCTGTATCTGGTTTAACAGCCCATCGCAAATCACAGGCATTGCAGCAATGCTGTCCATTGGCACATGATTGGCATATTATTTCAGCAGACTTGGGTTGTAAGGACTCAGGATGCCCATGCGGAGTGCAGCTCTTGCGTGAGAGCTTATAAAGCCATTCTGACAAGTCGCTGGCAACATGTGCAGGTGGATAGCGAGCAATGACACCTGCCCTATCTGTCGGGCATCTCTCACAGAGCGGCCCCTGCCGCCAGCCCCAGCCAGCTGTCTACCCCAGCAGCAGCAGCAGCAGGCGGGCGCAGCGCGCATGGGGGTGCAGCCGATGGCGGACCACCGCATCGAGGAGGAGCTGCTGTTCCGCCTGGGCAGCGTGCAGCGGTGAGCATCTGACAACGACACTGCACCCTCCCTGCTGTGCACTGTCATTGGACCATCTTGTGGAGTCTCATTGACAGGGTGCCATAATGTTTGCACGCCTAGATGAAACATTGGGGTTGTCATGTCTGGGAATGCCCTTGTGCATGCCCTGAGGTGCCGTGTGTACTTTGTGGTACTTGGGAGAATGTCTGGGAAGCAGTATCAAAGCTGTTCAGTGACCGTTTCATGAGTATGCCGGTGTCACGTAATACGCACAAGCAGATATGCAGCGCTGCCGCTGTAGTGTGTGCCGCATGCCTGGCGCATGGCACTCCACCCATAGCTGGCAACGAACATGGTTTTCCTAAGCTCGTGCTTGTTCTGCACACAGGATGTTCCCTCAGGTGGTGACTGGCGACGTGATGGATCGCTGGGGACAGCAGGTGCGCAGAGGCGAGCCCCTGAATTGGACAGCTGTACGAGCTGCCGAGCTGGCGCGAGAGAGGCAGCAGGAGCATGCCTCTTCTGGCGCCTGGGGGGCCAGCACCAGCTTCGGCGGGGGGACCAGCAGTGGCGGCGGCGGCGCCAGCGGCAGCTGGTAGCAGAGCCTGAGTAGGCTTGTCTGGCATCATTGTGCATCAATCATAGCTGTGAGCAGCTGATCAGGACAACACTTTTCCTGGAGGGTCTCAGGGAGAGCAGCACTCATACAGACAGTAGACACCTTTGGCATTGATGAGTTTTCCTCCTTGGACCTCTGGCAGCTGCACTCTTATGTGTGGTGAGGCAGTCTGCAACATGAGAATTACCATCATGTGACCGCCACAATGGACATGGGCCTTCTGTGAGCACTGAATGATACATGAGTGTCCAGCAACCAGCTTAGCAGAGCATATCATAATCCCAGCCTGCTTGTTCCTTGAGCACCTCACAGGTGAAATCTCTGCCTGAGTGTATTAAGTAGGGATGTCGAATGCGGCTCTTCCACATCGGCATCAGCACCAAGCCTGGCTGCATGCATCTACTCCACACCAACCTGATGCAGTGTTGGTAGCTTTGCAAGAGGTCCTACAGCCACTGGAGCTGCTCAGCAGTAATATTTCAACAAGCTGGCTGTTCTGTAGGCTGACACATGTGTACAGCAGCAACGGCCATCATCTAAGCTCTTGTGACACTCAGTATCTCCCTGTGGGCACACGCAATCGCCCTGTCTACATGCATGTGTAGATTACCGCATGGCCATGAAAGGCATGCATCAAGGAGACTTGCAACTTGCAGGTTGTCTTGATGGCAAGCTGATAAGTTGATTCTCGCATTTGGTTGTTCAGAATAAACTGTTCCAGCAGTTTGTACTCCATCTGACCAGCAGGCAGAACCATGTTGCGAGGAGAGCAGTACGCTCACCCTATAAAGCTCGCGTAGTGAGGAGCCCCTCACACAGGCGATGATTGAAAGTCACTGTCCTTGCATGCCTGCATCTCTCTTTAGGGTGGCCACAACAGAATCAGGTTCTCTGCTGCGGCGGCCATGAAGTCACGAGTTCATGGGAGCTCAAAAAGTTGGCTGAAATAGCCCTATGCAGTCTGATGGGCCTGGCCTTGGGGCCTACTTGCCTCCCCTGAGCATCATAGGTGGAACAGAAAAGATAAAGCACCAATGCGCCAGACGTGCAGTATGTAGAACGCCAGTCTGTCCGCATGTCGTCCCCAGAGGAAATGATGTTGTGTTCAGAGGCAATCCTTGGGAAGCAAGCTGAAAGCGGCTGCGAGCTGCTCTAGGTTGATTTGGACACCCAGCTTGCGGGCCAACCTATCGCGCATCTGCCTGAATGTGCGCAGCATCACATTGCGCAAGCGGGGTACTAGGATACGAGCCAGCCTCGCCTGCCAATGCTCAAAACGTCCAGCGGAAAGGACTGCAGTAGGATGGGAAGCTGCTTAATGCTTCTATCTGTGAGCAGGGATCGTGTCTACCAAGCCTGCAGGTGCACACCAGTAGTTAGATTGTACAACTTCCTGTGGGTGTTTGCAGACCGCTATGATGGATCGGCACCCTCTGCTACAACCTGAGGCCATTTGCAGGGATGTGAGTTGCATCTGTCCCTCTGAGGAGCCCAATTTCCACACTCCTACATGGCAACCTGACCTCTCCTGCAAACCCGGCGCATAGGTGCTGTGCCCAATGGTAGTTCATCCTAAAGTTTCAGCTACAAATTGTACCAGGGCGGCGCTGGAGAGTCAGCCGTACTCACACAGCTGGCTGTTCACTGCCTTCTACGCACTCTGTGTAGCACTGGGGGTTGCCAGTGACTATGACATTGGGACACCTAGCTAAAAATGCTGCCCATATCTGCCATCATGGTTCACCTTTCTAGAGCGGGTGTTGGTGCTAGGCTGATGTCACTCTCCCTGAAAAGTCAGTCTTCAGCAATGGCATGAAGGCTCTTCCTGCTCCGACCCGGGCTAATGTGCTGCTAGATTTCCTGACCATGCAGATCTGTCTGACTTTGCTGACCCACTGAACCAGAACCGCCAGTGAAGCCCTTGTATCTGCCATGTATTGCCGAGGGGCTACGAGCGCTTGCCTGCGGCTTCCATGTCCCACTGGGGCTTGCCAGTACTGGCAAGTTTCGGGCTCCTAGTTGGCGTCTTGCCCGGGCTCCTCAGAGGGTCCTTTGCTGGGCTGCTCTTGGGCGCCTGCTGCGCCTGCTTGCCCTTGCTGAAGGTCTTGAAGTACAGGGCTACGAAGACAACGGCTGTCCCGAGCCTGCACGGCACGCGTACTGAGCACGCTCACAATCCTACAAACTGCCGCAGCAGGGCCTGAAAAGGCTTATTCTCAACCCATATGGAGGAGGCTATCCATGCCCAGACCGTGTGTGAGCCTTCCTGTTGCAGGCGGAGGCAGTGAAGCGTAACATATTTGCCTTTACTTGGTGGACCACCCTGTGGTCTACCTTCAGCGGACAGTGTCCTGTTGCCTGCCATGCAGTCTGACTCCTATCTGGTAGGTCTACCTCACAGTCCACCCGCCAGGCCTCTCGGCACTGGCGTTCCTGTTATCTTGGTATATACTGTGAACCAAACCAGTGCTATTTAAGCGCTATCAGACCTGGATGTTACAATTGGTTTCGGAGGGAAGCTGCCTACCACTGGCCCTCAGAAAGTCTGTTGTTGAAGAGGACGCTTGAAACCAGGATGGACAGGAACTGCCGCGTCGTCATGACAGCCGCGAAAATCAGCGCTCCGAAAGTTTTGATCGTGTGCAGAATGAACAGCTGCCCTGCGACAGCATCATTTCACGTGCCTGAGGTCCATATGCACAGCAACCATGTTGATCTTGCAGCACTGTGTTATGCTTCTACCAACTGGCATGTTACTGGGATGGGAGGACACCTGCTCAGCTGCATAGCTGTTGACATGATTGAGAAAGGCAATACAAAGCATACGGAGGTCGAAAGACATACCAGCCGTGGCAGATAGCGAGAGCACTGAGATGGATACAAGCGCTTCTGGATATCTGAGCAGGAAGCTCACAGCATGCCCAAGCTGCCCCGATGAAACCACCCCTGTGAACGGCACAATCTTGTTGCAGCCCTGTGGAGCTGATGCCGGTCTAAACACAGATGAGCTCGAATCACACATGCCGCAGGATTAAGAATGATTGGCAATGCAGGAAGAGGCATGCACCGAGGATCATGAGGCACACCGCCTCCTGCTCAGCCTATCACATCAATGTCAAGAGCTCTAGGGGGCATCCTTACACCAGTCCCGCAAGGCTCAGGAGGGGACCTGAAGCTTACCAAACAGGCTCACAAGCGCGGAGAAGGCGTTGACGTAGAGCATCTGGTTGTATGTGCTCATGCTGTAGCCCTTGAACAGGCTGTCCTGAAACGTGGAAGTAAAGCCATCGAATCCCAAGTACCCCAGCATGAGAAAGGCGCCCCAGGCCAGAGCTGTTCTGCTGTCCGTCCTGGCCTGGACTGATGACACCTGGCCAGTCAGGAAAAAGAGCGAAACCCCTGCTGTGATGGCAAATGCCAAGGCATAATCCATCTTCTTATACCTGCAAGCCCAGCTTCTTCTCAGCATCAGGCACAGTCAGTGCTGCATTTGTTGCGAGCCCAGGTGGATATACAGAGAAGAAGAGTCATCAGGATGGCATAGTTACCTCTTGCCGCTAATCAGACTGCCCCACAGCATGACGGGGATCATCTTGGCAGTCTTCCCCAGGGTTTGGAGCGGAAACGTGACATACTTCAGCGCCTCATATTGGCAGGTGGTTGCAACCACATTTGACAGGGACACCGCAGCATATGCATACGCTGGAGCTACAGGCGCCAAACTTTCCTTTGTCCACTGCAAAGGATGCAGATTAGATCAGATCAGGTCATGTCACATCTGTCCCAGCCACACCAGGCTGATGAAATGTTTGACCCCAAACGTCATCTCACACAAGCACGCATTGACAGACTTGGCAACACCGACCCAAAGCTCATGCCATATGAACGCCTGCATGGTCTGCAAACCCTCAACTAGATGAGAGCATTGCACGCAAGGCATTTTTACGCCTTGTAGAGGGAGGCATGTGTGGCAAAATGCGATGCCAGCTGGTCTATGTGGCTCAGATCTTATGCATAGGACTGTGACATGAGATGTCCAGAGGAGTGCCATGCCTACCAGCAGACAAGCTATCGCTACAAAGCAGGTCATCAAGCGGTTCATGAGAACCAGGAAGAGGGAAGACTTGAAGTGTTCATTCTGATGGCCAAAGGGAACCGTCATGATCCGCTCCTGCAAGCAGCAAACGTCCCATTCTCTAAATAGCTGCTAGAAGGTTTATATCCCACACATGCATGTGACCCCTCGGCAGGCCATCAGCCCACCTGAAGGATGGAGTACACCATCAAGCTGGCTATGATGCCACCCGCACACCAGCAAAACTGCAGCTTGTGTTCCCAGGTCATGTTGGCGATCAAAAGGTCTACAGATGGTGCTCTACTGCTTCTCCGATAACTCATTGTGTCGACCGATCCTGGTCCCGGCTATGCGATAGAAGCCGCTGCATGTAGGCCTCTTGCAACAATGCCTAGCTGCTCATCTCTTTTGGATGCAGAGCGGGTAGACTTCACAGTTTGAGCTACTTCCCACACAGCATTCAGGACTTTGCAGGCCTATAGCCGGTTGGGAAAAGACTAAACCAGTGACTGGGTCCCTCCCGACAAACTCTATGCCCTTCAAAACCAGATACATGGGCAAAAGACTGCCCATGAAAATGGCCCGCCAATTCTCTACATGACGTCAGCAATCGATTGCCCATCACACCAAAAGGCTAAGACAGATTCACTGTCTCAATGCAGAAGGGACTTGCTCTATTCGACGAGACACCTATAACATGTCGTGAGCGTGGTCTTTGTCCCTAAGTCAGGCCTGTCATACTATCGGAAGGTGACATGGAGCATACAGACATTGTATTAAGCAGACGACTACACTCTGTGTGTACTCACTGCAACAGTGCTGCTGTATGGAAACGCTTTTTGCAAGTCAGATCGCGCGTACGTCGGAAGAATGGTGTGACTGCACGGAGTTCCGGAAGGCCCAACAGCGGACTCGACGCCACCATAGAAGTAGGCATCCAGCAGGAATACGCATATGAAGCGGAGACGGTATGTGATATGATGGACACGGGCTTTGATTGATAAGGTTTATGCTGCCACAGCTTTCACGGCGTGTGAGAGCCACTGATGCTCCAATCATAGTAAAGACGAAGCAGTTCATTGGCAGCCGGCAAGATGTCCTTTCCCTGGCCCAAGGTGAGCTCCTCAGCTGTCAGCACCACCTGAAGGCTCTTTCCAGGTCAGTCCTCACTGCGCTCTCTTGATGTCACCAGTGACCTGGCCAACTCATAACACTTTTGCCCATGCTGCCATGTGACTGCGCAGGCATTGTGCACTGGACGCCTCCTGCAGGCGCTCTGGACCTTGCCACAGAAGTGATCCGGGACAAGGGCGTGAGCGCCTATGGGCCTTGCGCTGGTCTGCCCGCGCTGGCAAGCGCCCTGCGCGAGAAGCTTGCCACTGAGAATGGACTGCCCGGGGTGAGCTCTGCTGTGCATTACATTTGCATCCCTGTCCTTCATCTTTGCCTTATGTCTAGGATTGGTGCTGGCCGACGGCACTGGCGGGCACCTTGCGCGAAAATGTTGCAGCTGAGAGCGGGCTGCCCGGGGTAAATTGTGCAGCGCAAGGCTGGCTTAGGCCTGCGCCCGCTACACTGGCCTGCAGACAGGCCGGGCAATACAGTGGCCAGATGATATATGGCGGCTTCTTCTCCACCAGACCTGCTTTAACACCCCGCCCCATAGCCTTGAGGCTGCTACTCTGTGGATGGCTGTCATGGCATGCTGAGAGTGATGTGTTCTGACTTTAAGGAGCCCAAGGTGCATGTTGAGCTTAGAGAGCGCAAAGAGGCTCATGCTCAGAACCTACGAGGCAGCCAAGGAGACCTACAGGATATTCCCCTCTCAGGTGGAAGATTATGAAGCTCATAGGATGACAGTGTGTCATGATGATTGCAGCATGAGGTCATGGTGACCAGCGGCGCCAACCAGGCCTTCACAAATCTTGTGCTCACGCTGCTGGATCCAAGCGACGCCGCAGTACTTTTCGTGCCGTACTACTTCAACCACCTCATGGCGCTGCAAATGACAGGCGGCGGGCACAGCGTGGTGCATGGGCGCTGCGACCCGCACACCTGGCAGCCCGACCTAGATTGGCTCGAGCAAACGCTCTCTGGCCCAGACCCACCAAAAATGGTGGTCCTTGTCAACCCCTGCAACCCGACAGGTGAGTCTCACTCTTTGTAAAATGCTGGCAATGCTAGTGATAGGGTGTACCTGAAACATGCTGACCCGCCATAGCTTCACACGTCCTGCAATCAAGATCGTCTGACTCTGCTAGCAAATAAGCAGCTCGATTTACTAATCCAATCTGATGCTGGTGGCTCCGCCCCAATATTTCTGGGTGACAGCATCCTGTAGAGCCCTGCATGTGCGGGAACCTTTCAAGAAAGGAAGATGCACAGCTGCAGTCATAAAGGCCCTCACGGCTGCAGTCTCACCAACATGGTAGTAAGGGCACTGCACTTATGCAAGGCTCACTGCCTGCAGGGGTCCTGCTGAGCAGAGAGGCGCTCGAGAGAGCAGCGCAGCTCACAGCAAGGGCTGGCGCATGGCTCGTCATGGACAACACCTACGAGCACTTTGTGTACGAGGGCTTGCAACACCACTGCATATCAGCCCCGCACATCATTCATCTCTTCTCTTTCTCGAAGGTAGGGAAAAGTTTTCCTACTGAACATGCTCTTTTCTCACGGTTGTACCCGCTCCAGCATGCCATGCCTTCCCTTACTCAGCAGAGGCTGCATCTCATGTCCCCTGCAGAATGCGACCCTCCATCCCTCAGTCATTGTAATGGTCTTCACACAGTGAAATTAAACGTACTGCCCAAATTGCACTGCAAAGAAGGCGCTAGCTCCTGACCTATGCAGTGAGCTGCTTCCCTGATGAGCTGATTCTGTTGCGGCTTACCAGCAACACTTAGCCACCCATTGCGAGCACGTGTTTTGGCATAATGGGCAGGAAACACTTGGCTACACAGCATGCTAGGACAGCGGGGCCTGGGGTATTAGCTGCTTGCAGAGGTGGCACCCTATTGATGGGGCATCACCATCTCATGACTCGTCTGCAGCACTCGAGGCAATCACGGTGCGCAGGCGTTCGGCATGATGGGCTGGAGAGTCGGCTACATAGCGTACCAGGACAGCGGGGGCCTGGGCGCGGAGCTGGCCAAGGTGCAGGACACCATCCCCATCTGCCCGCCGCAGCTCAGCCAGTATGTGGCGCTGGGAGCGCTGCAGGCTGGCAGGCCCTGGGTGGCCTCGCAGCTCGATTCCATCATGGGCAACAGGTGCATGACTCACGCCACATGCAAGTAGCATGCCTGTGGCATGATGCTACAGATGGTGGCATGACACACCTGGAGACTGGCAATAGAGGTGGCATAACACCAAGCTAATCACGTGGCGCTGGTACCTGATGCTCAGGTAGTACCTAGCGCTTGGTGTGGTGTGCAAGCATGCAGGCATGGGTGTATGTGCAGCCAAGGCCAGCCCAATCTCTTTGGCTTAGCTTGTCCGCTTGAGCTCCTGGAGAGTTGTCTGCTGAGCAATGCGGTGGCTGACAGCAGCATCCTGTGGGCAGGGGAACTATCATAGATGCGCTGTCACCCCTGGGCGCCATGGGCAGTGGCGTGGCTGGAGGGGAGGGCGCCATTTACCTGTGGGCCAAGCTGCCTGAAGGTAACAAGATTTCTCTTTGCTGGGCTGTGAAAAAGCTAGAGTATGAGTGACGGTCCACTTCCAGCTACCGAGGCAGGTACAATGCTTCTGTGTAAGAGAGAGCACGCTCTGTTGTGTACATGGACTATATGCTTAAGCCCCTGCTGACCTTTGCACACAAAGCAGCGCATCCTGCTGGCTCAACAACAGCCTGTGGCCGACCCAGCACAGTCGTGAGGCATAACTGCGCAGTAGCTCATCCCTGCAATGCTTGCAGGCTGTGAGGATGACGAGGCGGTTGTGGAGTGGCTGGTGCGCGAGCATGGCGTCTGCGTCATTCCCGGGTCAGCATGCGGCGCAGCGGGATACATCCGGGCGGCCTATGCCAATCTGCAGCCGGAGGCATGCAGGGAGGCCGGGCAGCGCCTGAAGCAGGGCCTGCAGCAGCTCGTGGCAGAGGGCATGGCTGCCTTGGAAGCTGTGCCGCTGACTGGGGCAGTGAAGTAGTAGGCCCCTGACAGACCAGGATGAACCCCGCAGCCAGCAAAGCTGCATGACAGCAGGGGCTGCAGAGATCCGGATCGTGGACCCAGCTCAGGCGCAGCACAACCGTTTGACGGTTGTCTCGTGGCCTGTAATTCTGACATGACAGGTGCTCATGACTGCTGTTGCTTACCACCAAATAGAAGTACTGCTTGGACCTGAAGTGAGAACAATCCTGGTGCAAGTGCCTCCAAGACTGTTAGCCTGCGCCCATTGCGCCGAATCCGCTGAAGTCTCATGCGCCATTGCGCTCTAAAATATTCAAGACAAGTGTGGTGAACAGGATTGCAGACGACGTGACCATGAGCAGTCCATCAGAGTGGTGCGTTTGCTATGCAATTGAAGACCGATCAACTGCAATGGCTTGATATCCCCTGCCAAATATTCCAAGCAAGCTGCCAGTATATTGACAATAAACGAAAACTGTGCTCTGCCAAGACCGGAGGGCGATAGGCTTTAAAGGGTTGGCTTGTGTAACTCCACTGTGAATAGAACTGGTCTGTCTCTTTCCTGCAGAACAAAATTTGAATGGCGCAGCTTCCAGAATCTGAGAAGCAGGAAAGATGCGCTGCGGACGTAACCTGCACACACCGACTGCGTGCTGATATCTGCTACTGACAAAGCCGTTGTTGCACCGCTGCGTTCGACCCAATCTATATGACCTGGCGTAGGTGTAGATTCTATATATTTTTGTGAGGCCTGACATAGCAAACTAACCAAGAACGCATGCAGCTCATCTCGTGAACCCTTCAAAGTGCGACGCATAGGTAGTCGTGTCAATTCCAAGACGATTCAAAAGGCCCTGAGCCAGTGTCGCAACACAGATCGCAGAGCAGACTCTAGGGCTCCATCTCATGACAGGAGCAGGATACGCCCGGAATGTGCCAGGCATGCGCGCAGATATCATACGAGAGTCTACAGATCCTAATGTGAGGCCAGCGGGCACGTCAGCCGAAAGATCTGCAGCTCAGAACACTGACTGCGCGCCATCCTTCAGTGGGAGATCTATCACTCAGACGAGCCAGGCCGCGTCTTCGGACTTGCTAGAGAACTTTAGATTGCTTGCTGCGGGTGGGATCGCTGGAGCAGTGTCCAAGACCGTCACAGCACCCCTGGCACGCCTGACGATCCTATACCAGGTGAAGTACAAATACTCGTGTTATCGCGAAGTCTTCTTGCAGTACAATGTATGTCCAACGATTTAGTAGTTACATCCTACGATTCAGCAATTGCGCCACCAACGCTCATCTCCTATTTTAAAAGTAACCCGGGTCACCCAGACACCTGAAAGGTTCTGGCAATCCACAGGTGAATGGGTTGGAGGCAGTAGCAGGAGCACAGGGCCGGATAGGCATGCTGCAGGCCTTCCAGCAAGTGATACGACGAGAAGGGTTCAAGGCCTTGTGGAAGGGCAATGGAGTCACAATCGTGCACAGGCTCCCGTACTCTGCAGTGAACTTTTGGGCCTATGAGCAGGCCACTCAGCTGTGGCTGCAGGTATGACGCAGTCCTTGAATGCTGTCCTCCACAGCCACGTGCAAGTCATGGGAAGGGTCTGGAGCATGCGCATCCTTTGGCTGCATCCCGTGCGCTAATTGACGTTCTGTGATGGGGCGCCAACTTAGCGCGCCTCCCATGCGCACCAATTTAAACCACCCCATCATAGGTGTGAACACCAGATGCTAATAGAAGACCAAGCATGATCAAGGAATTGGTGATGCTGCAGAGATTTCCGCCGCCTCCTGGAATGCAGCCGGGACAGAATGCGCGGGCAGACATGTTGCGGCGACTCTCAGCAGGAGGCTTTGCCGGGCTCACAGCGTGCACACTGGTTTGCCGCCCACCCCTTGCTCACCAGGAATGCTGCAAAAGTGCTGCCTGGCCTGAAGCAAAGCTGAGATGCCTTACAGTATTGTGCCCACACCTAATCTTCTCAGAGCAGGTGGTGATCTGTTCTGGGGCCGGGCCCAAAGCCTTCGTCTTACACATGCAGCTGCCATCCTGACAGCAGCTGCACATCTGCACCTCTCAAGCACCATTCTAGGCCAGTCAGCATACAGGCGTGTAAGCACAAGATCTGGCAAGGAGTAGAGGTATCCTAAGCTGTGTGGGTCTTTGCAGGCGTATCCCTTGGATCTAGTGAGGACGCGGCTGTCAGCACAGACCAAGGGGGACTACTACAAGGGAATAGGGCATGCTGTGCGCACCATTGCGCGGGACGAGGGCCTCATGGGGTTGTATAGGGGTCTTGGAGCGACGCTGCTGCAAGTCACGCCCAGCCTGGCCATCAACTACACAGCCTATGGCACCTTGAGGTCGTACTGGCTCCACATGTATGGCCAGGAAGCCAACACGGTGTGCCTCTGACCCTCACATTCTGTCTCTGCGCCATCCTCGCATCTTAAGAGAGTCACCCTACCCAGGCAAGGTTGAGCAATGTAGCCTGGAAGGCATGTGCGATGGCCAAGACACTTCCAAGTGCCACCTGTTGTGCAGAAAAGGTCTTACCTGAGTTGCAGCAAACCCTCACGGCAATGTGTAGACAGCTTCTAGCGGTGAGGTCTCGGTGCTTCCAAAGGTGAAGTCTGGGGTGTGATGTGCAGGTGACCATGAGCTTGGCATGCGGAGGGGCAGCTGGGCTCATTTCATCCACAGTCACATTCCCCCTGGACCTAATCAGGCGAAGGATGCAGCTGGAGGGCCAGGGCGGACTCAGGCGGTACAGGGGTTATGCTGATGTGGCGCGTGCTGTTTTCCGCAGCGGCGGCCTCAAGGGCTTCTATGCCGGCATCATCCCAGAATACTACAAGGTGGGCCTTGTAATGCATTGCCGGCGTGCGCTGGTGGCAGCATCAGCAGATCATGTGTGTGTGACTCTTCGTCTGCCTCAGCTCTCTGCATTGGCACCATCCCTGAAGGCAAAAACCCAAGCTTTGTCTGGCTGCTGTGCACCTGAGCACATGGGCAATATCAGCAGGCAGATTGTCTTGTCCCAATTGGCCATTGAACAGTGTGCAGGCATGAGTGTGCTGACTGGGCTGTTTTCTGTGCAGGTTATTCCTGGAGTGTCTTGCGCATACATGACGTGAGGCCCTCTACTCCTGCACCATGCTCATCCCATGTGTGTTGGCTCTGAAGCCGTAAACCCATGTGGGCTCTTTTGATGCAAGCATGATGTGCTCAGATAGATTAGCACACAGTTTCCAATGACTGTTGACATCCTTGTGTCGCTTGTTGCAGGTATGAGCTCATGCGGAAGCTTCTTGGGGTTAAAACCAACCCAGGATCAGAGAGATAAGGTCATACAGGTCGCTCAACCTCTCTGTAGGTGTTAGGTCACCACAGGGTGTTGTCCACAGTTCATCAGCGCAAGGTTTTGTCCTCAGTCACGCCTCAGCCCTGCATGCTGTGGCAGGAAGTGGGCATCCAGCCCATGACAGCCCATTGAGTCAGCAGAATTCATGGGCGCTCCTGAAGCTTACACTGCAAATGGTCAGCTGGAACTGCTTTGAACGGAAAGGAAGGTGTCCAGTACTAGGCTGCGAAGGGCCTATGCTGCTGAATTGAGCAGCAGACTGCCTGAAGTTGGACGAGGATTTCAGTCATGTGATAGCCGGCCGCTGCAAAGCGCGCGCTGACAGTGTTGTTGCTGCTGTAAATGCTTAAACAGCTCGCCACTGTAGAAAGCTATGCCCATATGCACGATACAGAGCGTTTCTTTGCGTAGGGCAGGAGTCTGTCTACCTTGCCTGTTGTTGTCTGCCTGTAATGCACTGTGGCAGGCATATCAATTCAGACGCTTTCACAGGTTCCCATGAAAGTGATATGTACTAAGGGTGCAATAGTGAACGAGTTTACATCTTTAAGCAGTCTTGCAGAATCGTAGGTGTGCGTGCCTTCCTCTCGAGGCTGCTTATGGCTTGCCACTTGGCCACCAGCTTCCATGCTTGCTGCAGCTGAGGAGCTGGCAAGGCAATGCCGCGGACCTGCAGACATGTATGAACGCCGCATTAATGGTGTGGCGACCGTGATCTGAGTGCAAACTGTAGACGCTCTATACGCAGTTGCATGACTGTGCATCCTGTGGTCGTTTGACATGTCGCACCTTGCTTCAAGGTGATACATGAACACTGCTGCTCGGAGGAATTCTTCAGTATGCATCGCAGCGCTTGTAGCTGTATCAAACTGAGGCACGTGGTCCGCATTCTGTGTCACGAAAGCTCATCGGCCCAGGATAGACTGGTTCCAAGGTTCGTCAACGCCCAGCAATTGTCAAACACCTTCGGGCAGGGTGGTCGTGTGGGCGCATTCAACGTAAGCTTAAACAACAATTCCTTTCTTTAAGCTTCAAGCGTCGTCGCTTGCGCAGCAGTATGACAGGGCAAAGATCGCGCTCTGTGAGGGTGCTTGGTCAGCACCTGCACTGTCAGCAGGAGCATGCGAAGTCCCTGACTATTTACATCGATCAGATAGACATAGGGAGCAGTGAAGATCGTTTAACTGTACCGTGCCAGCATGTTGGCCGGCGCGATGACCCACAGTGCGCAGTGCAAGCTGTGGCAGTCTAGTAAACAAGATGGAGCTTCAAGGTTGTCCAGCTTTTATATTAGCGCAGCCACTTGAACTGGAGAGCGTCCGACGCGAAATTCAAAGACGATAAATTGTAAGCTGTCCTCCAGGAAATCGGTGCGCAGTGGCGGAGCTTCCATGTCAGTCCGCTGCTGAGCAGGCTCATCAATGTGCCACTTGCTCAGACTGGAGAGGGCATCAAGGAGTGCGAGCTCATCTCCTGGCACGTCAAGGTACTATATGCGCGATGTTGAGCCACAAAAAGCTGTTGCTGGCCCTAAATCCTGAAGGAGCATTTACGTTTTTTTAGGACCGTCTGGGAACCCATGTCCGCCAACCTGTGTGAGCTGACTGGATCCATCACATGAAAATTTCGGCTGCTGTCATACCAGCCCTGGTAGCTGTCACCACTTGAGGCTCTGCGCAAATCTCTGGAAGACAGATCATGACTCGCGTCTGCCAGGGTCACAGCATGCGCCTCTCAGCATTTCAAAATGCGTAAGAACGTGCACATTTTTGGCCTTGAAGTAGATGTGGGTGAAATGCGGGCCAAAACTGCGGCCCCCAAAACATTTCCGGTGTTTCCCTTTTGCCAAGGATCAACAGTGCGCATTCTATGCTACATCGCATTTTTACGCATTCCGCATGCGGTGACCCTGGCGTATGCGCTGAGCAGGAGGGAGACCAGGTGGCCGAGTTCCAGCAGCTGTGCGAGGTGCAGAGCGATAAGGCTTCAGTGGAAATCACCAGCCAGTATGAGGGAACCATCACGAGGCTGCTGCACTCTGAGGGAGACATTGTGCAGGTGTGGCTCTCTTTCTGTACACTCTCCCCGCAAGGAAGCCATCAGAATGCCCCCCATCGCATCCCCAAACTTGGGAGGTCTGCATGCATAGGCTGCAGAGAGGCCTCATCATGTATCATGATTGCAGGTGGGGGAAGCCCTACTTGAGCTGGAGAGCGAGTCTGCTGAACATGACGTTGATGAAGCAGCTGTGAGAACTGGCACCGAGCAGGCAAGCATTGCAACCGATACAGAGACAGGCGCGAGTGGTGGGACGAGTACTGCCACGCAGCCTCAAGGGGAGCAGCAGCATGACAGCAGGCAGCAGCAGGCAAGCTCGTTTTCATGCAGCACCACTTGTGGCATATGGCTGGAGATACCCTAACGTTTTGCTGCAAGTAAGCTCTGCTGAGGAATGCCCACAACTCAGATCCGATCTTATCACGTCTCTTTCAGCCACACCAGGCTGATCAGATGCTGGCCCCCATGAAAAGGGGGGTGCACTCTATTGAGACAGGCTTCGCCACGCCAATCAAATCGTCTTGACACATAATCGCATGCATCTCTGTAGTCCTGGAAATAAATGAGACCACTCTTCCCTTAAGACTGTAGTACCACTGTTGACAATACGTGTGCATGGTTGCAGAAAGCGCCGGTTCTGGCATCGCCAGCTGTCCGCCATCTGGCAAGCCAGGCAGGCGTGAACCTGGCTGAGGTGGCCGGCACTGGCCCTGGCGGCAGAATAACAAGAGGTACTCCGGCACCACCTTGCACACTTGGCAGAATGCAATATGCGCATACAGCAGGAACATCCCATGTGGATGGAGAATCGGCGGTATTGGAAAATTTCCTGAGCTGAGGGCCAGAGTGTGTGGCCGCATTGGCAACTGAGGAGAGTATTCTCCCAAAAACGGAACTCAGCCTGACAGAGATGCAATGCATGCCCATCAGGATATACAAGTGCTCGCTGCTGGCTGTACAGACACCAGAGGACCCTCCAAATCGTTGCTTTCACTGTGCAGCTGATGTCATGCGCTATACTGAGCAGCGGAGCAAACATGCTTCTGCAAACAAGGAGGAGACACAGCTGAAGACAGAAGCCCCACATCCCATGCATCACCTTGCAAGCGGAGCGCCCGGAATACCAGCCGTGCAGAGCAATACCCCAGACTCAGAGTTTGCGCACAGAGACGGGGAGCCTGTAGTAAAGCACATCAGGTAGTAAATGTCCCTCAAACCAAAGATGCCTTCCTTGAGCACACAGCAGAAGCCCTGGGTGCAGCAGCATCCTGGTGAGAACTTGAAAGGCTGCTGCCTGCTATGACCAGCCTTCCACAGCATGGCGCGCATGGAGTCTGGGCTCGCCCTACCATGTCTCACAACCCTGCATGGCTGCAGAGCCGCTAGACGTAGAAATTGTTGGACATGGGATTATTCTGTTGTCCAGTCAGGGAGCATTCTAGATAGCAGGATACAAAAGAGCTTTAGCCAAGCTACAATGTCGTCTGAGGTGCCATCCATTGACCTGTGCAGGGGTTACGGGCGTGCCATGGTCCGTACCATGACAGCAGCCGGCGCTGTGCCGCACTTCCACTTTCACGACGATGTCAACATGGCAAAGCTGATGCAGCTGCGAAGGGAGCTGCAGCTGTACCCCAAGGCTGCAAAGGTCACAATGCTGCCATTCATCATCAAGGTGCAGGACAGTCCAGCTCAGCTCCCTCACTGCCCTCCTCTCCAGACTTTGCGAAACACCCTTTTGTGGGTGATGCTCAGTGACACCCATGTCTGCTGGTGTAGAAACTTTAATGCATAGACTGTACTAGTGCTACTGACAGGAGCTTCTTCTGTGAGCAAAGTGTCTGCATGTAGTGCCTGTGAGCATGGCTTGGCTTTATCATGAATATATTTAGACTGTCACGATGTCAACTGCAGCATGTGATTGCAGATCTATAGCCTGCACTTTCTCATGTGGCCTTTGCTGTGCAGGCGCTGTCTAGAGCACTGGCCGACTTTCCGGATGTGAATGCGACCCTGCAGAGTGACATGCGGGCCGTTGTGCGGCACAGGCACCACAATATTGGCGTGGCCATTGCAACTCCAGCAGGCCTCGTTGTAAGTCCTCACGCACAGACCCTCTTCTTCACCCCGTCTTGACCCTGTATCAGCCCGCCGCTGGTGATTCAGTTGGTCCTCCCTAGTGCCAAAGCACCTCATGGCATTACCCCTGGATGGCAACTGGCTCCTGCTGCAGGAGTGAGGGATTGAAACCTCCTCAGTCTGGCAGTGCACGATGCCCCTGACATGGTGCTGTGCACGCAGGTGCCTAACATCAAGGGCGTGGAGCAGCTGAGCGTGTCTGAGATTGCCGGTCACTTGGGGCGCCTGCAGCAGCTCGCCGAGGAGGGACATCTGCACCAAAAAGACCTTGAAGGTGCACATCACATCGTGTAAGACCACCAGAAGGGGCTATACCCCATCAAGTCAGCCTCAAGATACCCAGATCCGTTCAGCCGAACCCTAGCGTGTAGGAACTTTCCGGGATGATCCTTGAGCTGGCATCGCAAGGGCTGGGCTGAGCATTCTGGCACCCATAGAGCACCCCCCCATCCCGCGCAGCTTACTTGCAGCACCCACTGCAGCAGACGGGGCATGTGCCATGACGTCTTTCAGGGCTCAGCATAATGTGCCTACTATACTGAGGCATGTTGGTGCTCATTCGCAGGTGGCACCCTGACAGTGTCCAATATAGGCAGCATTGGCGGGACGTATGCCAACCCGCTCGTGGTCGTTCCTGAGGTGGCGATCCTGGCACTCGGGAGGTGAGGGGTGTCCATCCCCTTCCCAAGCTTGATTGAGGAAGTATTCTTGCTGAGTGCAATCATCAGCATGACATGCACATGCTCATGGCCATGGCAGCCAGGCATCAGACCAGTTCAGGTGGTGGGAAGCAGGCTGACCAGAGCGCTTTTCTCCCTGCTGCAGGGTGCGCCAAATGGCGACAGAGGTGCCCGGGCAGCCGGGCATCGTCATGCAGCCCTTCCTGCCCATCAGCTGGGGCGCCGATCACAGAGTACTGGACGGGGCTATGCTGGCGCGGTGCTCCATGGCTCTCAGGGCCCTGCTGGAGCACCCTGAGCGCCTTCTGCTCAATCTGAGGTGACCTGTGTAGTGTACTGTATCAACAGAACGTCCATAGCAAGCTTCAAGAGCGCGTGGGTTTGCCTTCTGCTTGGTCTCAAACGACGGGACTGCAGAACGGCGTGTTTTTTGGATCAGTCCATGGTCAGGAGAACCAGACGCAACTCCGGCATGAGGAACGCCCTCCTAGCACGGAGAGGTCTTGTTGTGAGTGCAGTGAGAGGCTTTGCACCTCAGGCGTGCCTGTGCGCACAGACAGACCCGCTGTTACGCGGGGGTGAAGCAAGGCTTGAGGCCCTGAATTTCTGCACATCTCCTACTAGTCCTGTCTTACAGCACTTAGTATCAGAGCATCCCAGTCTTGCAAGTCTCACAACCATCTCCTGCACAAGCCAATGTGGCACCCTGCTGCAGTGGTGTAAGTGCATTAGGGTAGTAGACAGCAGGGTAGATTTTTGTAAGGTTTACACGTCTCAGAAGGGGATGCTCTGGCCATCCCAAGCAAGGTAGCTGCCATTGGTCTCCATGGTAACACCCTCAATAATGTCAAGCAACTGCTTCACAGCTCGCTCCTTTGCGAACAGCTTCTCTGGCTTCACATTCTGCAGCCAGAAGTCACAGCCTTCATACTTTGCTGCAATCATATGGTGCTACTGTTGCTCAATCACACGCTTCTAAATCTGTGTACAAGAGTGACTAGACAGTAATGTCATTGTCCTCAGGTATTAGCAGCAAAGGCCCAGTCTCTCACCTTCTGGAATGGTTCAGATAGATCTGTGTCTACTGTCCCAGGGTGCAGCATCACCACAGCTATATTCTGCTTCCGCCTGGCAAACTCGATTGCCATGCACTTTGACAGCTGATTCTGTGCAGTTTTGCTCGCCCTGCACAACCATGTGAGTTCTCCTTGAAGCTTTGGCAAGGAGAAGACACAGCTGTCTTGAAGCAGACGCCAGATCGAGGCTCTCCTTCATCTGTAACCAAGCCAATGCCTCCCTCGTTTTCCAGGACACACATGTCACAGGATGCGTAGCTGCTGGAGCCATGGAAAACCTTCTGAGGTATCAGAGCTCACCTGTATGAGTACCACCCTCCCAGACTGTTGTCTGAGATGCTGCCCACTCGGGCACTGAGGTTAGCAATCACCGCAGGCCGGTCCCTGGAGATTGCCAATGGCTGTCAGTCAGTGCTCTGCTATAAGGACAAATGTGAGCCAGCATGAGCCCAGCATGAGAGTTTGAGAGCATCATATGCATCGCAGGAAATTGTCGAGGCATGTACCTGCTTGCGCTTGAACCCTCTGATGCCTTTGCCAGCAACGAAGCAAATCTCTGCATCACAGGAGATTCCTGGCATCGATGTGTATCCACCAGACCTCAGCAAAGGACAGCTCTTGCAGGCTATCCCACTAATGCAGCAGGTGAAAATGAGCTCACAGCGCAATCCACTCAGGGCAGGGCAGGGCAAAAGCTCGCCTTGGAGACGAGGATCGGCCCCATAGCATTTATCTGGAAATTTGTCAGCAGGCTGTCTGCAGTGACTCTGGACAGCGCAGTTTCTGCGCATTGCACACACTGTTCCGTATTATATGAGAGGCATGCAACACAGACCATGCTGAGAAAGCAGGTCAAGTAATATGCATGTATGCTATCAACCTGTGCTGTTATCAGCATAAGGACCAGCCTCAGAGCCCAACCTGGCGACATCTTTCCAGGAATGTGCAATATCCCTGCAACATTCAGCAGGAGGTCCAGATGTCTGTGGCTGCCTGACACCTGCGAGGCTGCCTCGGCTATGGATCCCTCATCGGTGCAGTCCAGCTGCACAATGTCTAGCCTCCCGCTGCTGCGGCCCTGCAGCTCTTGTAGTTCTGCAGCACCGTCTGGGTTGCGACAGGTTGCCACGACCCTGCAACATGTTCCTGATGTATTCAGCATATAGTTGAAGTGGGTCTTGCAGTATGAGAGGCTTTGAGAATAGAGAAATTGCCAAAAACGGGGACATGGGGCATATACCGGTGGTCTGGCTTGTCGAGCAGCTGCTTGACAAACTCAAGGCCGAGACCCCGTGAAGCCCCTTGCACTAGAGCTACTCTTGTAGACTCGCTACCACCAGACTGTTCGGCGAAGGAGCGGCACTGTAGGGCGTGTCGGAGCTGCCTTGCTGTGTGGGCAATTCCAGGTCTCACGCATGGTATAAACATTCAAGCTATGTCTAAAACGGTTAAAGATGTCTTCTTAAGCCCACAGTTTGATGGTGTGACGTTTGCAGTCCTTGCAGGAGCACAGTGAGGTATTTTACAGTGAGGGCATGCCACCCCAGCACACCACTTTTTGGCTTGCTGTAGCCCGCAAGGCAGGACGAAGGGGTAACGATGGATGCTCAATATCTGCAGAGGAGTGAATGCGTAGAGCCGAGGGAGGAAAATGGCATGTTGCGGCCACAACCATCGTGGATGCATGGACTGTCGAGTTTGACTTTGACTGAGTAGGCACCCTTCTTTGCAATGCACGAGGCGCAATATGATATGCAGGGACCACGAGAAAGTTCACTATGGTGTGAAGAGTAGTTTAATCTGCGCATCGGGTGTGCGGCACTGGTCTGGGGCACTGCTCTCTGCTGTTCTGACCTTGTAGTCAAGTAGCACTACCGTCCACCTGTAAGGTCTCGCAATGCAGAGTCTGAGTAATAATGCACATCTTTCGACGATGTCTAATCTATCAGTACAGCGGCTGCACAGTCCTCTGACACACCAGATCGCAGATCAGTGTCATAGAGCAGCGTCTCGGAAAGTGAGGAGCCGGCCACCTTTCACCTGTCGAGCGCGCTATGGCGACAGTGAGGAACTTCGTACCCAGAAGAAGGCCCTGGAAGCCCTGCTGAAGACATCTAAGGACACAGACGGTATGCAAGTTCCGCCTTGAGCATGTGCATCCAGCAATGTAATGCGCAGGCTTTGGAGGTGATTCTTGTGCTCCAGGCGATGCTGAGGCTGAAGAACAGCAGTCGGTCCAGCCTATCATCCGAGACTTGCCCTTGTGGAGGATACAGTCTGCCACATTGCCAGGCTCCCAAGCCATCTATCATGTTCATGTCCCACACTACGCTGCCATGTTTGGGGATCTCCTGGACGGGCCCAAGCCACAGCGCTTTGGGCATCTGTACCTCCCCGGCGGCAGCGTGAACCTGGGTAACCCAGCCTTTGAGCTGCGCCCCGGAACCTTGGCACCTCTGATAGGCAAGCCCTTCTGCCTCACTTGCACTCTGGCAGTGCCTGTGATGGTGCCGTGGGCTGGCTCGGCAACATGAGGTTGCTGTGCTCATTCTCAGATCACAACATGATGCAGGGACATTCTAGACTGCGCTCCGGCACTGCCTGCAATGCTGCCATGGGCTGGCTTGTTAGCATGAGAGGAGTTTGCTCATTCTCAGATCACAACATGATGCAGGGACATTAATGGAGGTGGCGAGTCATCTCTGGCTGGAGGATGGCCGCCTTTTGATTTTGGCTGTGGGCCTCTGCCGCTTCAAGGTGTGCTACCAGCATACGTTTCGGAAGTCTCAGGATCATGAGCTTGATTGCAGTCTCAATGCCTTGCTGAGGCTTTACACATCCTTGAGTGTCAGCCTGCCACGCCGTAAGAGATGCCAGGCATGCTCGAAGCCCCACAAAGTGGACCCCAATACGTGCCCCTTCAAGGTCCTAGGCCTCGATTGCAAATGGCACACTCAAGGCGTGCTGGGGAGATGTGATCTGATGTGACAGGTGGTGAGGCAGCGCCAGGATGTGCCGCACTCCAGAGCTGACGTGGAGGTGTTGCCTGATGTGGAGGAGGTCCAGGAGAGGATGGAGATGGCCATGCAATTGGTGGATGCCTGTTCTGGCGTCTCCGAAGCCCCTCTGTCCGCTATCATGCAAGCTGCTGAGACAGCTGCCACTGCTGCAGCAAGCGCCTCTACACTGGTGAGTCTCTTTGAAGCCGGGTCAGTCTTCCGCATGCGAGTCAGACGCCTGAGAGGAGCGCACAGCATCAGGGTCTGCGGTGTGATGGTTTGGCTCCATACCATCAGTCAATGCGCAATGGCTGCCTACGCTCCTCCTACAAGTGATGGCGTTGGTGTCAAAGGCCACATGCACTTCTGTCAGTCCCAGAGTCCAAACAGGATGCCCATGTCTGTGCAGAGACGTGATGCACTGACGCCCGCACAAGCTCGGCTGAATGCAGACAGCTTGCCAAGTTCCAGCCATCCTGATGGAAGCGTGTACCCCCCGCAGGCCTGGTGTGACTACGAGGTTGCCAAGCTGAGGGAGCTGAGCAGCGCTCAAGGCCAGGAGCAGGCGCCAGAAGAGGCTTCCCCAAGCGCCAAGCAGATGTTTGACAAGTCCAAGCTCGTGTGGCGCCACATTTTAGCGTCCCTGAATGGCCTCAAGTCTGGCCTGAAGCTAGGAGTGAATGTGGGCCAGGATGAAATAGCTGGGCTGCCACACCTCACAGCTGAAGGTGCATGCCCGCCCCTTGCTGTGTCCCACCCATCTACCTCCATTGAATTTCATGCTGCTTTGAAAGCTGTGGCCTGCTCGCAGGCATAGGGCTGGCTGATGCCATGTCACCTGCAGGGTTGTGGGAGGGCATCTATGAGCAAACTGTTTTCTCTCGAACTGGCTCAGCGTGCATGCAGGACCCGGAGACCGCACAGACGCCAGCGGGCAACTAGAGGAAGCCAGCAGATTAGCAGAGGAAGCGGCCGCACGTGCAGCATCAGCTGCTGCAGCAGCTTCCCTGAGGCAAAGCATGCCCGGTGCGCAGGGGATGTTAGATGCTGGGCAGGGCCCGCTAAATACTGTTTCGGAAAGGGGCGTCCCTTGTAAGGTGAGTACTCTCCAGCCTTACCCTTTCTGCTCCTTGCAATCTTTGGCCTGCGCACCGTTGTCCCCTTTAATAATCATTGTTTCAGTGGCTTGATGACAAAGATGACAAAGACTGTACCAGGGACGCCCTCATCGTGCAGGATACTCATATATTGATCTACATCCGCAATGGTATGTGGCTTGCAGATAGCTGCATTGCAACCATTCCATTCGTTGTACACATATGCAGGGGCCATCAAAGGCTCTCGAGGACTCATTGGAGGGAGCATCAGATCAAAGCCTGCCAGCAATGCCCCAAGCATGCTTGGATGCCCTTGCAGCGGAGAGCCAAGTCTGGCGGCTGCACAGCAAGATCAGCGAGCTTGCGCTGCTGACGCACCGCCTGTTTAGCGCTCCTGAGGTGAGAGGAGATTTAACACTATGACAACCCCGCATCCATTATAGCAGTGCCCGATGGGGGTGCGGTCCATTTCAAGCACAGGATCAAGCATGAAGCTGAGTGTCATGATACTCAGATGACTGAAAGTTCCTGTCAACTTTGGGCAAGAGATGATCGCTCGTACAGTGCAGAGGCCGACACCTGGCCTGATATATTGCAAGGGCCTTGTCCCTGTCCTGATTCAACGGTTCTTGAGAAGGATGGTCTATGCACAGGTGTTACTGCCACAAGCTGTGATGCAACTCAGACCTCGCAGCACCAGTAGCGGCAGCAGCAAGAGCAGCGGAACGCAAAGCAGCAAACCCTCACCAGCACCCCCGGAGCTCGACCTGGAAGGTGTTGGCAGCAGCAGTGAGACTTTGCAAGCTGGTGACTCCTCAGCAGGGCTAGCACAGCCCCTTGCAGCAGAGCAGATTAGCGAGCAGCTGTCAGCAGAGGCGTCGCAGGCTATTCAGGAGAATTCAGCATACCCGCCTCTTGCAAAAGCAAGGCGGCTCTCCTACTGCCTAGCCACAGCTCTGCCGGACAGGTTTGGGGAAGCAGAGGGGAGACAGGTGCTGTCCTTCTGCTCATTGTCACCCTGGCCTCATTTCATCCTGTCAAGGCAGTAACGCCCTCTATGCCAGTGCATCATAGATCTCTGAATGCGATGGGGCAAGCAGCAGCAACGCCAAGGCCTTGACAGGGGTCGCAAACTCAGGCCTGATGGGAGAGCAGCAACTTCACTGTTGGTGCGTCATTGCAGGCTGTTTTGGAGGCGTCAAGCATTGCAGCTCGGCTACACCTTGTGATTGAGGTGCTGCAGGAGCGGAAAGACCAGCTCTCCACACTCCATGCACTTGAGCAGGGCTATACCAAAGAAGGGGAACGTGAAGACACTGAATGAGTACTGCCCAACAGGATTTCTAGCACTCGCGTTGTGCAACAATGGACTGCAAAGGCCTACTGTGCAACCTTTGGAAAGACGATGAGCTTTGTTGATAATATTGAAGTACGCCCAGTGCGTCACCATGTGAAGCAATTCACTTACAGAGATCAGCTCTGGTGCCTTAAGACATGATAGCTGCAGAGCATGCAGGGCAAACGTCTCTGTCTCAGTTAGCTGTTAGCAATGCCCTTGGCAGAACCACCGGTGCACCAGAGGTCTATACCTCCACTCTGATTACACAAAACAATGGCCTCCCTCAATTCTAGACCCCTACATGATTGATGGAGGGGCCAAAGCCTTTGACAAAGAAATTCAGTTTCGATGAAGTTGTGGCCTCCTCGAGCTGCATGTCAAAAGCTTTAGACAGCACCTGCTGCGTCTGGTGTCTGATTCTGGGTAGCTCGCATGGCCGTCCTCACGCTCTGCCATACCAGGATGCCGTTGAGAAGTGTCTGCACTGCGGTAGCAACCATGTTGAGGCCATCCTGCATGGATAGTGCTCACTTCATGGTCACGCGTGCAAGGTTCAGAGGATGTGCTTGCCCACACTGTCACTGCTCCAAGTTCCCTACTTTGCAATGCTGGAAAGTATGACACAGCATGTGGGCACTTGCCATTGCTGATGCATGCTCTCAAAGCATCTCAGGAATACCACTCAGGGCTTTTCAAGCAAATTTGAGCAACAGAGCATAGCCTCATCATACTTAAGGCAAAGCAGTAGCCACCTTGGTGAGGACGGCAGTGGTGAAGAGGCGGACTACATTCCCTGCCAGGTTCAGGATGCTGGTAAGGGGCGAGAGCTCTCCGCTGTTGCCTCGTCTGGCGTTCAGCATGATCTGCGGGAGGCGCCCACCCAGAGCGATGATAGCAATGGTGGACGCTTGCAGAGCTGTACACACACAGAAGAGTATGCACTAAGCATACCTCAGAATGTCATGATCACCCTTTTAATGCTCTGATGATGGAGACAAGATGCTGCTGCTGCATGTCACTCTGCAGATGTCTGGTGCACTGTAAAAAGCTTGCCTATGAGAGGCACAATACCTGCAAGCGCATGCATCGACACGGCTCCAGACAGCATCGCCCACAACCCCAAGCCGATGAGGATTCCTGACGCTAGCGTCTTGGGGCCCAGCTGCTTCCTGCAAAGCAGGAATGCCGTATTGCCTTGTCACCTATGGCGCTTCGACTATGCCAGAACGCTGAGTGCTAGAAAGCAATCACTCATGCACCATGCGGGATCTGATGGAGCTCCTTGCTGCTGCTGTGATGTACCATTTGCAGGGACTTCCAGCATCAGCTGCAGTGGCTTGCCTGTATCTTGCTATAAGGATGATCAACACAATGTCTTGCAGCCAGCATGTTGCGGTGTCGCCATAGGTGCTGAAGGCATATCCTACAATCCATGAAATATTCAACACTTACGTCGACATTGCGCAACCTCTGACCCTCTGACTGAGTGTGGCATTTTAAGGAAAATGCTGGGGCAAATTCGCACTGTGTCTCAGGTTGTAGGCGAGTGTGATGCTGTAGGCAATCAGCTCAGCATACTGCGCTGCCATCGAGACGCCATCCGCGCTGCACCGACACACAATGACTTCATGCCCCTGATGTACGTCATGGACTGGTTGCTTGTCTCAGAAAGTTTGAGATGTAATGCAGGTTGCAGAAGGATTCGGGTAAGCATCTTCTCACCTGCGGTTTTTCACAATGCGGACTATCTGGGGGACACTCCTGGTGCACGAGCCAAGTAGCACACAGTACCCCTGGCAGCACAGAAGGCCTGTGACGTGCTTTCAACAGTGGGCTACAGCAGACTGCTTCTTCAGAGCCGACTGAGCCCTGGTGGAGGTTCGTTGACAGAAACAGGGAAAAGGGCATGTTCATGAAAACATGGTCAATGGGGCCCTTAGAAGTGACCCGCACACTGGGCAGTCCCCTCACCAGGATGGTTGCTACCACTTCGGCTGTGGTTGAACCTTGCACTGCAGCCATGCATCGTTGTGATGCAATTCCCCTACGCCCACGCTTCCTGTGCCTATGCTCCTTGGTCAAGCACCCCTTCAAGCAGCAAGGAGCACATGCATGTCCTGAGGGAGCAGATGGTAAGGAAGTGAAGATATCAAAACCTGCAGGATGACAGCCTTGAGCAGAACACATGCCTTGCCAGGTCGGTCCGCTACTGAAGGAAAGAAAGCTGCTGAAGACCTTCCAGGCCTGTATGCGCGAAGATGACATGTCTGAAGGGCAGTACGAGTCCCCGCATACGTCAGAGCAGCTTCCTTCCTTCAGCACTTGAGTGAGAGAGCTAGTTCATTATGGTCTATGCACTCGCACCTCCTTCCGTCCCAACACTGCGCATAGTATTCCCTAGGAGGTCTTGCACGCCCTGGCGATCCTCGCTGTACTTGTTTGTAGATCAGAGTGTGCCCTGATGCTGTTGTTTCATGGAGCGATCCGACAGATCGCTGAAGCATAGTCACTCAGCTTTTCTCATCGTTTTCAGAATTTTGCAGTACGCACAAATACACATTCACACGGCACTATTCACTACCTTGGAGGCTCTCTCGTGAATAAGCACATGCAAATGTCATGTGTGGCTGTCATGGGGCAGATCAAGGTGCTTTGCCACCCTCTCAAACCCTGGGCTTGCCCTTCATGCGCAAATTCTGTTTCCACAGCTCGTCACTCTATGAGTATCATTACAGGGTCAAGGGCCTCTGAGTAGATGCACAGACCTCTCTCACACACGCCAGCCCCAGAGACTCAGGAGAAGCCATTGGCCTAGAAAGAAAGCTCAGCACGCAATGCAGCAAGTGCAGTGGCACCGTGCTCCGAATGGCTGCCAACCACACTGGGTGTTAGCAACAATCCTCTTCCTGCCCTGATATGCAGCGCCGCCTCTGCTAGAAGCTGCTGGTCCTGAGCCGCCCCTGACGCTGAGGAGGGTACCCTGCATGCAATGATGTTCACTGCACCGCCGTTGCATGCTCACCCTCCCGGACGCAACCGCGCATTGCCTCGGCATCTGCCGAGTAGCCAGAGTAAGCCTTGTGATGAAAAGTGAAGATCATGCAGTAGCACGATGTACAGAGGGAAAGTGGGCATGTGTGCAACAAAAGGCACGGGTGCCTTCAGGCCCTACCTGCCCAGGGAGAGGGCCCAGCCCTGCCCATCCGGATCAGGAATGGAGGAGAATGTTGCACCCCAGCTCTGCTGCCGTCTCCTGGTTGCCTGATCAAGAGCGAGCCAGCCACTGACTGCATACTCGTCAAAGTACGACCGCCATGCACCTGCAAGTAAGATGATTGATGACCCACTATCATGTACAGTGAGAGGGGCTGTGGCTTGGTCTGACTTCGTTTGTCTGGTGTTGCGCCCAGCTTTGCGGCACAATGATCTGACACTATATGCTTCACCACGCATGCTCTTGAAATGACGTAACAAGTTTTGCAGAAGACCTTTAATGTCATACACATGCATGAGACCAGGGACAGACGCACTATGTGCTCCGCATCTGCCTTGTGATGCTATAAATGGGCAAGTACACGAGACACAAAATTGCCATATCGGCAGGCACTCACCTGTCAGTGCTAGGCTGTGCCTTGATCCAGCACTGCTGCCCTGCAGCAAGGCGCCGCGCAGCCTGCCCGCTGCTGTGTTGCCTGAAGAGGCGCCAGCTCCCTCGACTGCGATATCTCGGCCCGCTGCCGATGATGCTGCATGCGCGGCATGCGCCGCAGCTACGGGACTGCGCTGCAGCCCAGTGATGCCCAGCGCAAGCTGGGCAGTGGGCGCGGTGTCCACCTGTAGCAGCGTACTGCTCTGCTCCCCTCCTGCATTACGCTTGGACATGTCTGGGTGTGTTGGAAACTCTGCTTATACAATTTTGGCAACGCTGCTGGGACAGCACCGCTATGAGACAGGGAGCTCTCTTGGCATGGTAGGCTGTTGCTGGAAGAAGGTTCACGTAAACAGACAGCGAGAAGGATGCGTTCCAAAGCCTCAGCACGCTGGTGCATAAGGGGTTGAGCCAGGCAACATGAAGCTCTCACAAGATGTGGAATATCATCGCACACCATGAAAGATGGGGCCTGTCAAGTCCAGAGGAGACTGCATGACCGTCTGCTTGCAGAAGCTGTAACGTGGTTGGGGGCGAAGCTTCACCTCTAAGGTGCGTCCCTGAGATGTAATAATCACCAGCTCTGTACTTTGCGCCAAACCCGCTGCCGTGGCAATCCTGGTGCACAGGACAACCGTGCCTCATCAGGCGTGTCACGCCTCGTCCTACACACACTGCCAGGATCATCCTTCCGGCAAGCACACTTGCTCTCAGACGTGTTCTCCAGCCAAGCACTGCAACAGACGAGGGACATTGCCGGACCTACAGCCTGGCAAGACATAAAAGCTGAGGCCTCCCATGATGCTCCCTGACATTTGAAGATGCTTCAAAAGCTTACCAGATTGAGGATGCAGTGTTGGCGCCAGGTCATTACCACGCCCGCCCAATAGCGCAACAAGAAATCTCAGGTTCTCGCCGGCGGGGCCACCATAGAGAAGCTGCAGAGTCATTTGGCCAGTCAATTCTATCAGACTGCTTGATGTCTGCCCAACCACCGCTGTGCTCAATGGACCAGCATCTATGTGTGTTTTGCCTCTGTCTCATGGAGCCATTGTTGATGCGTCTTGTGTGTATAGACTAAAGTGGCAGGGTAATCACAGGTAAGCTTGCACCTTCTGTAAGCGTGGCCCATTCACACTAGCGTCTGCGGCAACCAGGGCTTTCACAGAGCGTCCGCTGTCAGCATCCAGGCTGTCCAGGCGCAAGCGCACTTCCGGCCCAACGCTCAGCCGCCGCTGCTGCCTGCTGCTGTCCTGCTGTCCTCCCTGCACCGCAATACAAATGTTGCACACCAAAACTTCTTGGAAGTTTCGGCGGGCATCAAGCTAAAGCTGATCATGTAGAGCCGACCCTATCCTGCCAGCGCAGAGCCCAAAACACTTTGCCACTCACAGGCGCGACATGATCCACGCGCACAGACCCCGATCACTTATCAATTAATCCCTGTTAGCTGCGCCTACAGCGCTCAACGACGCACACTCATGCGTGTGCCGACGCATGTGACTCAGGCTGCATGTGCTTTCTCAGTGCGTGTGCATGACTTGTGGAAGCCCATAGCCCCGTGATCACAGCGCATGGATCTCTGTCCAGACACAACACAACAGCACATTCCTGTGCGCATCAACACAGGAGGCGACAGCAGGATCGCACATAAAGGGGGACTGCAGCGCCATACACCAGCTGCCCGGAGGCCTGAATAGGCGCGCGCTCAGCCGCCCCAGGTGCCCTGACGCCGCCCTGAGTGCTGCCAAACAGCGCTGACACACCGCTGCTGCTCTCCGCTGAGCTGGATCCAGATCCCTCCTCTAGCTTTTCCAGCCTCATGTCAAGCCGCAGCATCTGCTCAAAAGCGTCCCGCTGCAGCCTCTTCAGCCTACAAATGTCCTCCCTACATGGGCGCACACATATTCGAAGGCGGAAGCCTTGGGCAATTGGGCTTGACAAAGATTGCAGCCAATACTGTGTCCTGATAAGGTGCTGCGCAGCATTGCAGGACACATGTCGCACAAGGTGCCTTGATCGGTCTGGCATGAAAAGCAACTGTATGATGCCGGCAGGTCACACTAAGTGCTTGCCTGAGCGTTCTCTGACTCCTGGTCCAGGGTAGTAGCCCAGCAAGTTTGTTGAGAGGGCCTGCCGACTGTTTTCTGTCTGCCACATGCTGCTCTCCAAGGCCATAGGGTGCAGCGGCTTTCTGCTGGGCGCTGGCATGGACTGGTGGCCAGTCATCACCCAGGAACAGTGTTGCATCTGTGGCTGATGCTGACTGCTCCCCTGCATCTATGACTGCTGTCTGCTGCCTTCTCCGGCGGGCTTGCAGCCAATTGTAGACGAATACACTGATCAGGATGGCAAGAACAGGCCCCCGGAAAAGAAGACCAATAAGTTGAACGAAAAATGACCCTCTAGACTGTGGGGCCCCACTGCTGTCACTTTCGTCTCCATCCCCGTCTCCTCTTCCGTTGCCACCTCCGCTGCCATTGCCTGAGCTGCCCCCATTGCCTTGGTCTAGTGGCAGGTTTGCAGGCTCTGTTCCTTCCAACTGGCTGGGCAAGGAAGTCTTTGGAGACAGCAAGACCTTACTTCCATCGCTGTATGTCCCTGGAGGGGCGTCATTCTGTGAGATACGGTTTGCAGCGGCAATGTAGGTGCTGTCATGGCATGGGGCTCTGCGCTCTTTTGCAATCAAGCTGACATATCGATTGTGTCGACTGCTCAGAGCAGGACGTGCTGAAGGCTGTGGTGTCGCCTTGTGAGTGCATGTGCTTCCTACATGCTGAACACAGCCGGCTGTTGGTTTGCTGGGTGTCAACATGGGCCTGTTCAGCATTCCATGTCTCTTCGATGGTGTCCAGACCCCGCCCAAAGCGCACTGTAAACTTTCCAGGTCTTATTCTGATCTTATCAGCTCGTCAAGACTGCTTGGCATGCCTCAGAGAGGCTAGCGAAAGCCAGCCATGCTACGGAAGCTGCCTGCTCCCTGGAAGCTAGGGCAATATTCCAAATTTAAAAGGGGTCCCAGCTTTGCATGTTTGTGTAATGTGATGTGATGTGATCTGATTGAATCTATGTGCGCATCCAGGAAGCTCAATTGAAACAAATGGCTGGTCTTGAGCGTTGAGGTGCAGCAACTTGCCTCACCAGGTGAAGGCTGCTAATGCTCAGGTGGCAATGTGATGTGGTAGGAACTACAGGACTGCAGCTGCATCATGTATCAGCATGTTTGCCTTATAGTGGACTTGTCTTCTCGGGTGCAGGTCATTGGCCCGAAATGACTGGGAGGCAGGGACACGAGGCCAAGCTGCGCTATATGGGGGCATCTCTGAACAAGCAGAGGTGCAGCAGGCTAGATTGATAACGTGTTTACAGGGCAAGTCATCTGTGGTGTCGTTGTTCAGCCAGTCATCTTGTAGAGTCTACATGTGATCGTGCCAGATGCAGAACCTCTGGACAACCCTGCTGCTCGTGCTTGCACTCTCTGAGAAAGGCACTGTCATTGCTAGAAACCCATGTGGGCTCAAGGGAAAACTTTCAGGCTGCCTGAGCGGAGACTGGTGCTGCCGCCACATCCTTCTCAAATTGCTCCCTCAGCTGCCGCCGGGGAGGGAACTCCTTGCAGCGCTCTGTTCTCCGGCTGTTCTCTGCTTTCCGCGTGTTTCCCTCTGGCACCACGTACTCGCTCTCCGCCACCACATGCACCTGCACACAGGCCCCAGATGTCAGCGCCAGTCCAGGAGGTCTTGACTGCATCGTGTGAGGCATGCTGTGTTCAGGACAAGCCAGCTCACCAGCCACCTCTCAATATTGGCAAAGAGGTGCAGGCCAGCATCATATCTCAAGTGCCCCTCTGTGCAGGGGCAGCAGGTACAGGAGACAGCATGCTATCAAAGACTCACATCCAAGCAAGCTGGCACACATGCAATCTGCAGAGCCCTTGGCTGATGTGTATGTAGGCAATCTTGTAATGCATGGGTTTGGACACGATCCAGTACCCATGTGTGCAGCTGCTGTAGACCTACCTTCCGGATGTACTTTGATGCCTGGTATACAACAATCCCTGGCTGCTTTGCAAAGAGGGTGTAGTCCTTGCCCATCCCGACGCCGTTACCCGGATGCCACTGCACAATTACCAGCATTGGATAGCCTGCTCCACAAAACATTGGCAGAAGCCAGCTCTTGCCTGACAGATGATGCTTCGCTCCAACACGGAGACATTTCAGCGGCTGTCAGGCCTACCTTTGTGCCCAGCTGCCTGTAAATGATGGCACCGGCCTTGATGGGCTGTCCACCATAGGTCTTGCACCCTCTCATCTGTGGATTGGAGTCTCTGCACACAGGTCCAGCAGTCAGCACGTGAAGGCCAGTAAAATGACGATGACAAAGCGCCATTTTGACCACAGACATCGATCAGTGATGTGCTCGGGAGCAACATATGCCCTTCAGCAGAAGAACGCAGGGGCTTGTGCCAGGTCCAAAAGGTGGAGCCTCCACACCTGCCATTCTTTGTGCTACCGCCTCCCTTCTTGTGTGCTGCCTCGATGCTGGGGCATACGGGGCTCCTCTGCAGTGGCAGGGGCCTGTGTGTTGTTCCTGGTTGGCAAGGCCTTCCACCCAGCACGGAGCTGCTGGATGCCACCGACAAGCCCTTGAACGCCGTGGCTAACATCTTGTTTACCTCTCTAGTATTTTCCACTAAGCACCCCTCGAGATCGAGAGCATAAAGATGGCCTTCCGCAAAGCAGCCACATCCATGCAACTTCAGATCCACGGTGACAGACGGCGTGTCCTGTCAGAGCCAGATTCCCTCACAGCGGAAGCTGTCGCTGCGCCTTCTCTTTCTCAGGCAAATCAGGCACGTTGATGCATGAGAAGGGCTGTAAATATGTTGCAGTAGTGCAACGGCTATCTGGGCAGGAGCTAGCTCAACATGCTTCGTTGCTGTATAGGCGGTATTTCTCAGCACAGGAATTCTGTCCTCTGCATCCAGTGAGCAAATAGCTGCACAAAGTGTAAGATTATGGCGTAAAGGAGTTACTTGCAGTTTTCACCTGCTCGACGATGAGTGGACGGAAATTTCGAAGGAAGGTGGTTGCTGCTGAGGATGATGAAGGGACCGACGAGCCAGAAAGCCTGGCAGTCCCACCTTCCAGCTTCAAAGCAAAGCAAGCACGCCAGCAGAAGGAGAGAAAGGAGAAGAAGCTCGCGGGGAAAAGCCTGCTGAGCTTTGGCGATGATGAGGAGCCTCATGGCCCAGTGCTCGGCAAGGAGAAGCCCAAGGGCAAGGTTTCGGGATTCCGAGCTGCTGCTGCAGCCGCAGTGCTAGCCTCCAGCAAGCCTTCAGCAGCCACCCAGGTCTCTGCGCCAGGTGAGAGCAGCATGAGGGTGTGCTCTGTATGCCTGCATGAAGCCTTCCTGGCAACTCTGATGATCCCTAACACATCTCTACTTCAGCACTGTGCTGGCTTTCGGGTGCTGAGCCTACCTCATACCAACTGTGTCACCTAGCCAGCCGTGGCATGCTCGGCGCTGGGGCAGCTGCAAGCATCAGGTGTAGTCAGTCCCTATGTGGAGCAACCAATGTGACTGAAGACTAGCTCAATTCCAACGCAGGCGAGTACTCAGCCGAGCGCCTGAGGGAGCTCAGGGCGGGTACAGCGCAGCTGCCAGCTTCCAAGGTGGACCAGGCAGCCGTAAAGGCCGCCTCTGACTCAGTATTCAAGCTCTCCGGCAGCTTCAAGAAGCCCGGTGCCCCCCAGGACGACCGCTTCGAGCCTCTGCTGCAGCCAGTGAGCGCCCTCATCCAATCCCCTTCCATGCCTGTCAGGATGCCGCCAGCACCAGCTTTTTCAAATCTGGACTCTGAAAGCATGGCTGTCTCCCCAACACCTGGACGTGCAACCAATTTCTGTATCACCAGACTCAGGAGAAGCTGCAAGACATCACCGCTGGACGGCGCCCAGCACTGCCAGCACACAGCTTTGCAGCAGCTCCTTCTGCTCGGCCCGAGTTTAGTGCATCAGCACCATGCCAGAGATCCCTCGCATAGAACATTCTGCGGGCGTCCCTCGCTCCTGGGGACTCAAAACACACTGCTATAACGCAGGTGAGTGAGGAGCAAGAGGAGGAGCTCTTGCCTCCCCCGCGGCCTGGCTCGTCTGCAGCAGCAGCAGCAGGCTCCTCAGATAGGGCTGCAGATGGAAAGCCTCCACCCAAGACGTTTCTGCCCTTGGAAGATGACGAGGACGACACAGGCCTCATCCCGGACGAAGAGCAGATCAGGTATAAGGTCAAGCACGCTGCGGACGCGTGAGTGTTATTGGCGATTACCATGTTGCCTTTGCCCTTCATGAAGAGAAAGCAGGCCTTGCTATGCATGTCCTTGGCTACCATAGTGCTGCCAGTAGTTCTGAACGTGAAACCCAGAGAAAGAGGAGGGATGAGATGATCTTCTTGCGCAGGCGAGCACGAGAAAAGAGGGAGCGGTTGCGCAGCGCGCACTATGCGCCAGACTACATGCCCCTGGAGGGCAGCAACGGAGCACCCAGCTCTAAGGACCCAAATGCTGTCACAACAGGTACTGAAGCTCTTCAAGGAGCTTACAGTGTCGCGCCTCACCTCCGCAGCCCGTCCCTTCTGTCATGCCGCCCCGCCATGCCGCCAATCTATGACAGAGCGATGTCACGTGTAGGCTTGTCAATTGGCAGTGCCAATATGCTTCCGACTTAGCCGAGTGGTATCATGTGGAAGCCTGGCAAGGTAGCACTTTCGACATGCAAGCACCTCATCGTAATCACACAGTGGAGGAGCCATTGTGACGCTCAGTTTTGTATGCAGTGCCAGCTGGCAGCGACAGCGAGGAGGAGCCGGCAGAGGAGCAGATGCGAATGACGTTCCTGGGCACCAAGCACAGCAAGCCCCAGCAGCGGGGGGTCTTCGCAGCGCTTCAGGATGACCAGCCGGTGAGTGCACCCCATTCAGGGATGCACGTGGCCCTGCAACATGCTCTGTACATAGGGCTGGCATCACCTGAGCCTCCTTCTTTATTTAGCTATGACACGCAGGTGTCGAGTGCTATAGAGGCATTTGTCCCTGCCAGGTGGCTGGCCAATCCAGGCATACATGATTGCTGTGGAAAGGGCTCTGTGCCTGTCTTTGGGCACATGACTTGAGTGCTTCAGAGCCATCTGTCTCTGCCAGGTGTCTGGCTAATGTAGGTATACACGAGGGCTCCATTCTGATGCCATGTGCTGCGCTGATCACAGGAGGGTAATGAGGAGGATGATGACCGGTGGGTCATGGAGCAGATTGGCAAGGGCGCCCGCTCTGTGCCCAGCGCCTCCGCCATCAACAGCCTCAACCTCAATGGGAGGTAACTCTTGTTCCAGCCAATCCTCCTCTTGGGCACTTTTCTGACCTCAAAGTCCTGTAACTGCTCCATGTGGCCACATGCCCCTGGGCAGATGCCAGTGCCTAGCCTTCAAGAAGTGTTCTGCATTGCCCCACATAAGTGTATTGCTCAGGACTGGGATTTGAGATGGCAGGTAGAATGCACTGAAGCCTCATTAGGGTATTCTTCTGCATCTTGAGAGTGATGTGCATGCTGCTGACAGACCGCTATCACACACACCATTCTCAAGAGGCGAACGGATTACTCCCATGTGGCCACAGTAGGGCAGTCAACCTCATCCTTTGGCACTGTCATGCATATCCCTTGGGCGGTTTTGCTTGTAATTGAAGCTGTCATGCTCAATGCTTCTTGTTGTTCGGTCGCAGGGGAGCCTCCAAAGCAAAGCCAATGGCGCAGCCGGAGTCTGTGGCAGCAGCGGGCGAGGAGGTGATGAAGGTGCTGCGAGATGGCCTCGCACGGCTACAGGTGCCTTTCTGATACCTCTGCTCCATACATCGCACCCTGCCCTGACATTCTGATGGATCCCTGTCGCCAGGGCGCTTCGCACACCAATATTAGCTGCGAGAAGGCCTTGCACGGCTATGGCTGCTATGCTATTACCTCGTGTCCACAACATGTTCCCTGCCATGAGATTTGCACGGACTTGTGTCACCAGGTGCTGTGCATACCAGTGATAGTGCTGTTGTTCACTACTTAAGGGAAAGAACCCCCTGTCTGATACTGTAAGCCGTGGCAAGGAAGTCAAGTCCAGGCCAGGGGTACTGCTCCAAGGTCATGTGTGAACCGCAGAAGCTGAAGTGCAGAATTTGAGAAGCACTTGTTCGGGATGAGGCCCTGCTGTGCGGTGCTAGAGTAGAGCCCAGGGTTACTTAGACAGAGGAATTGAAGAGCTGCTTTATTCTTAAGCACTGTGCCTGATTGCAGGCGACGCAATCCACCACAGAGAAGCAGCTGGCCAAGACAGGCACCAACCTGGCAGCCAGCATCGCAGCAGTGGCCACCATGGAGCGGGACATGAAGGCCGCTGGGGACAAATTCGCCTTCCTGCAGGACACCCGGGCCTACATAGCAGACCTTTGTGACATGCTCCAGGTATGCAGGCCTGCTTCAGATTGAAGTGGTCTAATATGTGACATGCTGAAATTTACCTAACAAATGGACCATGATCAGACTTTGGCTACAGACATTGGTGCCATGTGTTTGTACAATAACACTGCTTTGCCCTGCAAGGGCACTGGGTCCCCCATGATTGTGCGCATGTGCTATGTGATGGTGATTATATTCCAGCAGGTCCTCGTGCAGGTGCAGCTTCTCTGACGGTGAGACTGCCCTTTGCAGCATAAGTCGCCCATTGTGGAGGAGCTGGAGGACAGGCTGCTGGCGCTGGGTGAGCACCGCGCCAAAGCGGCTGCCGAGCGCATCGAAGCTGACAACGAGGAGGAGGAGCGACCAGCGAGTGCTGCTGTGAGCGCTGCTATGGGCGTCATTGGCCGCGGCGGCGCCATGGCAGGTCAGCGCAGGCTGTGCACCTCCTGCTTGTGCATGCTGTACGCCATGTAGTCACTGTTGGGAGGCTGGCAGCCTGATTTGGCACCTCTACAAGTATGTGAGAGTAGCTGGTCTGGTCTCGTCTCAAGGAATGACAGTGCCTGAATTCCAGCTGTTGGACTGCCATTGCATTGCCTCATGAGGTTCGACTAGCATGAGCAGATTGCTTCATGTTGACTAGAGTGAATGCAGAGACTGGTCAGATCAGACCCCTCACATCAGCTATTCATGAATGCAATGGTAGACAATGTGTGGAACGTGCTTGGAAGATATAGAATAGCAGATCATCCCGCAGATGTTGGTGTGATCTATGCAGCGGCCACTGCAGCGGCCAGCAGGGCCGCGCAGCAGGAGGAGGATCTGCAGGCGAGCGCGTCCGGGGCGGTTGAGCTGGACGAGTTCGGGCGCGATGCCAACATGATGAAGCGCCAGGAGGCGGCTGAGCGCCGGCAGCGGCGCATGCTGCGCCTGCAGCAGCAGGCCGAGAAGCAGACGGGCAGCCAGGTAGGAAACTGACATTCCACAAACCGACAGCTTGCAGGTCGATTGATCAGGCCTGGGTCCTGGTCTGGCAAGGGATGGCACTGTGCATACAGCAGCAGGGAGACAGGGTGACAGGCAATCACGTGAGCGATGTGCATCTGTCACACAGCATCAACCCGTGCCAAAACTTTGCCTGAGAACCTGGACTTTGGAGAGCTTTGGAGAGTGACTCCAAGGTGCAGCATCCAGTCTTGAAAGCATTGTTGTGTTGCGCAGAGCGGTTCGGATCCTGTCTTGGGAGACGAGACGACAGATGAGAGCGAGGGAGAGGTGTCACACTACAGCGCAAGGCGACGAGAGATCTTGGACAATGCAGCCACAGTCTTTGCGGACGCATCTGAGGAGTTTGGGTCCCTGCCTACTCTGAAGAAGCGGCTAGAGGCATGGAAGGCTGCACAAAGCGGTAAGCTTGTGACTGAGTCCCTGTGACAAAGTCACATACATTAGTATGAAAGGCTGTGACTGCTGCCTGCATGGCTTGCGGAGCAGCAGTTGCCTTGATTGCTGGAAGACGACCGGTGCAGTAAGGCTTCGTGTGCTGCAATTATTTGTCACTTGAACTCTAACATGGGCAGATTGGACAACATGCTCTGGAGATGATTGAAGCGAGGTAGCTTGTCATGTCATCTTTGGCATGCTGAAGGGTATTGCAACTGCAGGCGCCTATCGGGATGCCTACATGTCACTCAGCGCAGCAGCAGTCTTTGCGCCCTTTGTGAGGCTGGAGTTGCTCAATTGGGATCCAATATTCACGGGACAAGCAGGTAAGCCAATTACCATTTGCCTGTCTTCCTGTGCTGGCAATTACTATAGGGCCAATTACGCATTGCCCATGTCTACAGTGGTGCAGTTTTACTTTACAGCAGCCTCTCCTGCTGTTGACTCTGCAGCGCCAGCTAGCCACACAGAGCTGCCTGGCGTTCGCAACAGTAGAGGCCAGATTGGCATGAGTAGACGGCAAGAATCGGTGGTGCCTGCATGCAGGCTTTGACGGCCAGCAGTGGTACCAGCAGCTGTACGACTACGGCATGAGCGCCTCTTCTGGCCCTGGGGACGCAGATGAGGAGCTGGTCCCTCGGCTGGTCAAGGAGCTGGTGCTGCCTCTGGCGCAGCATGCGCTGGCCAATGTGTGGAACCCCGCGAGCAGGCGCCAGAGCAAGGCAGCTGCAGCGATGCTCGCAGATCTGCTGGTGTATGTGCCGCCGGACGAGTCCAAAATGCAGGTGGGGATATCCCTTGATGATGCACGTCGTGTTGATCAAGGGGCAAATAATGGTTCTGAGTAGCATCAGTGTGACCCCGGGAATAAGGAGGCCATTCTGATGCTGACGCTTCGTGTTGAGACATTATGCACATCTCACATCAAGTGCAGCAGCGGCGGTTGCCACGCGTGGCTTCCTGTCACGCTGCTCGACTCACGCGCAGAGAACAACAGTGCGCCTGCTTTCTGCAGAGCTGCTTGATGGAGGTGAGGGAGAAGCTGGAGCAGGCCGTTGAGCAGCTGCATCTGCCGCCCTGGCCGGCAGCTGCTGCGCAGGCGCATTCTCCTGCCTGCGCCATCCTGGCGCGGCGCTTTGGCAAGGGCCTGCGTATCCTTGCGGCTGTGGCTGCTTTCGAGGGGATCCTGGCCGAGGAGCACCTCATTGCCATTGCCTTAGACAAGCTGATCAATCGCCAGGTATCCTTCTACTCACAAAGGCGGGCACTTGCAGCTTTCCAAAGGTTCCTTGTACCCACAGCTCGTAGGCTTTCACCTGCCTTTACAATACTCACTGCTGCTGCCAGGGCCGAGATAGTGCTTATGCAAGCTGACAAATGACTGTCTGTGCAGCTGCTCCCGCACTTGAGATCAGCGGCAGCGGACGTTTCAGTAGCGCTGCAGCGCGCAGAGCGGCTCACCTGGAACATCCCGAGCACCTGGTTTGCAGCTGGAGCCAGTAAGAGCGCAGAGCCTCTGCACGGCTTCTTGCAGGGCTTGGCTCGCCATGTGGAGTCAGATAAGAGCACCGCCGCCAACAAGAAGCTAGCGCAGAGGCTGCAGCAGCCGCTCAAGAAGGTGGGAGGGGAGCAGACAGCCCAACGCCTTGCTGCAGCATTTAAGCTGCAGGGCTGATCCGCTGGCTGCAGTGATATGGGATGTGCAACACTGGCAGGCATTTGTTAGCGATTGGAGCAGCATGTGCTACAGCTGCAAGTGCTGGTACCTTCTCCCGCATGTGCCAATGTATAGGGAAGACATGCAAAAGGCCATATCCAGCTAGCCACAACAGGGGGCGCACGTGCAAGGCTTGGATCTGGAATTTGGGTGTACAGGGATGGAGCTCCGTGGGGAATCTGTATCACGTTGACAATACGTCACACTGGCCTTCAGAAGGGCAGAGTTTTGATGCTTCACTCAGCTCAGGCCATAAAGTGACAAAGCAGGCGACTCGTCACCTAGGACTCGAGCCCCGTTTCCATGGGCAACCATCCGATGCACGATCTCTATGAACCCGCACATGATGAAATGGCCTGCATCGGGATTAACCGGCACGAACATTGTGATGACGCCACAGAGGGTCCTCGGATAGCCAGATTAGGACACTCAGATACTTGACATAGAAAGGCCTAAGCGACAGCTGCAATTTCTCCCGCTCACAGAGCAGCTCCAATTCTTCCTTGCATTCACGGGAGGCGAGACCGGCGCGCGCAACTCATAAATACCGTCCTCGTGACTTGGCTATTGCAGTCGCCATAGAAGGCTCACAGTCACTGAGCAAACAGGAGGCACTCAACTGCTGTCAGGTGGGTGCTCTCGCGCACGCGCCCGGTAACACACGAAGAAGACCTTTCATGACAATGTCTCTGCTAGCAGGACAACATGGGCTATTCAATCAGCTGGACACCCACACTTGTCACCAAGCTTTGCACTTGAAGCCTTTGTCATACAATCGCAGACGTACTGTGACGCAATCTCGGCGCACAAGGACTGCTATCTTGCTCTACCCCCAATGGCGACAGGGTGCAGCATGGGTGGGAGTGTGACTATGGTGTCTACATCACAACAGTCAACCCTAGGCATCTGCAACAACGCACCCAGCTACAGCACGTACGAGTTCCGCAGTGATAAGGAGAACGGTGAGCACCGTTCCAAATGTTCTACACCTCCTGCGAGACGCAAGCTCTTCACAGTGTAAAACGAGCAGCAGCTCTTCCTACAGTGAAGCTGAACAGGCTCTGAGCTGCCCCATGTCTGGTGATGAATTATGCAGGAAGCTCACCATCTGCACTGCAATACAGATTACTGACACCGAGAGCATACTATGTTCTTGCTGCCGTGTGGGTCATTGCAGTGCATCAGATGAAAGGTGCATGCAGTCTCACGAGGCATGTGCTCTGCAGTGGACCCCTCAGAAGGCCAAAAGCAGATGAGCAGGGCTGCAAATGCTCCAGGAAAGGGGCTCAAGGTCAGGACAGACACCTGGGCCAGGAGACAGGCGCCCCTCCAGGACATCACAGCAGCGCACAAGCATGTCAGCATCAGTAAAGAGAAGCTGAAGGCGCTCCGCATGGTGCGGTAACAGCAAGCAGCATGCAGCGCTGGGGCTGCGTGCCTTCCAAGTGAACGGTAGCTAGTCCTGCCCGGGCTCAGCCCCGCATCGATCCCTCAGGACTTTGCTTGGAGCGCTAACAGCAAGCAGCGCTGGGGCATCGTGCGTTCTGAGTGAGCACTGACCAGCCCTGTACGGCGTGAGCAACGCACCCCTCCCTCAGGACTCTGCGGAGGGTATTGAGCCTGAGAGGCAGCAATGCAGCGCTGACGCATATCAGCCTGAGCAGGTATCTGGGTATTGGAGTCGTTGGGTGACAGCAGCAGTCAATCAACCATTAGCAGGTAGTACTGCGGACAGCGAGCAGATTGAAGCAGCTGCAGGCCAGTGCCGCATTGTTTGCAACTTCAGCAGAGAACCAGCAATGATTCAAGATTGCAAGCTTTTGATCAGCGCACACAGAAGCTGCACATGCAGCAACATCACGTCGAAGTCGGCAGCTGGCAGTGACAAGATTGTCAACAGCGCACTCAGCAGAAATGGAGTCCAAAGTACAAGCCTTCTTGCGGGAACTCACATAGCGCCGTACAGTTTTGTACAATGTGCTCCACATGTGCTGCCTGCCCACTGCCTCCAAGCTCCTCAGAAGTGCAGCGAGCAGCTTGTATCTAGCCATTGCAGACAGAGGCTGCTCAAATTATAGTCAAGATGGCACATGGTGAAGCATCCTGACTCCAGACACTCACACATTAGCAATATCGCTGTCTCTGCTGAAGTGAGCATACTGCGGCAACAATTGGGACTGCGCTCATTGCGCTGCTGGGGGGATTAGCGCTGGGCCCTGTGAATGTACTTCTATGTGTGAGTCACCGCACACACTCCAACCTCAAGATTGGAGAATCATGACCACATACAAGGTTCAACATTGCATTTATTTTGCAATGTCAGGTTCCTGGTATTATCGATGTCATGTTCTCTTCGGACAATGGCACCGGGTGATAATGGTGTTCACTGTACGTCTTATCTGAGTGGGTAGCCTGATGTTGTTCCCAGCTGGCCAGCTGCTCAGGCTATACTGCAGCCGGCTACACAAGCCTTCCCCCATGCATCTGACCTTTGTCACGCTGGAGCAACAAGGTCGGTACCTAATGCCGAGATGATCCGTGCAGTGAGCTGAGAGGCGTTTTTGGGTGCATACTCATACGCGGCCGCGCGGCTGTCGCTTCCAGGTTTGGATGCGATGCACGCTGCGCCAATTCGGGCAACCCATCTTCCTCGGGCGGCGAGCTACACATATAGACTGTGCCTGTGTGAAGCAAATGCAGACATGACATAGGCTGTAGTGAGACGTTATTTCTTAGAGCATTTATTGGCGTTGCTTTCAACGGAAGACCTTATCCCGAGCGAGAAGGGACAGCATGGCAACCATTGAAGAGGAGTATGTCGAAGGGGAGGAGTTCGATGAGGAGGACGATGATGCTTTCGAGTATGAGGAGGAAGAGGATGGAGAAGTGGAAGACGGTATACAGCCCTTGTCAAGCAATTGAAAAGTGCTATCCTAGTACAAGCAGCAGACCGACACCCGAGACCAAGCCCTTCTATCATCTGTATTCATGTGAAGCATCACCAAAGATCCGACGTGCCTTCTTCACTCAACCGCACCGAAGATGCGTGAACATCCGACTGACATGTGATTCTTTGACAGCGGACGATGAGGATGACGAGGAAATGATAGAAGCTGTGCCCCAGGAAGAGATGATCAACATCCCTGGACTAGGACCCATGCCTATCCGCAATCTCCCACAAGGGATGGGTGAGCCCCACAAGGCCTGCACCCCTGAATTTAGATACCTGCATGCTTGCTGGAGAGTCTGTGCCTGAATGTAGGGATACCTTAAAGACCCTGCCACCCTCTGCAGGGAGGCCGCAACCACGCGTCCAGCCACAGAGTGATGCTCCCCAGGAGTGGAAAGGCCTGCGGCAGCATCCTGTAAGACCCCTCATTACCTGCCCTCTGCCTCAATGCTTTGACCTCTGTCGATGCTGTCATGTTCCATCATGCCAAGATCGCACCAGACAGCAGCCACAAGATGGTGTGAAGCTCTGCATGCGAGTCATGCTTTGGCATGCAGGCAAGCACACAGCAGGTGTTCCGTGACCTTCTCAGCAGGATGGGCGATCAAGGCCGAAAGAAGCTCACAATTCTGCTGCTAGGTGCGCTGCCATGAAATTGTATCAGTGCATAAGGAGGTCAGCCTGCGCTGAGAGCAGGATTGAACAGCAATCATTTAGGATATGTTAGCAAGTGATGACTTACTAGGGCTTTGTTTGCTTCCTCTAGGTCTTCACAGCTGGATGAGTGTTGTGACAGGCTTTGCACGGTGTGTCTGCAGCAGGGTTGCCCACATATCCTTCTCACAGAGTGGTTAAGTCTGGGAGTCGCCTGATTCAGGCACACCCTGCAGCCCAGGCTGTGCTGGTCCAAGGCTGTGCGTTCGGCTTTTGAGGCCTCCTTGTGCTGAGGGCTAGAGGTGCATGCAGGGAAAACAGGCGTGGGCAAGAGCTCGACAGTGAATTCTATCCTGGCAGAGACTGTGGCCCATGTGGTAGTGATGCAGGGCCCCGCATCGAGGGCACAGGCCATCTCACGCACAGCCGCAGGGTTCACATTGACCCTCATCGACACACCTGGCGTCCTGGAGGGAGATGCTGTTGATGGAGCGGTGCGCAAGTCAGCTGAATGTGCCTGTACATGCTACACGCATTGTGGTGTATGGCTAGCTGCCTACACACAGTGCCAGACAAAGATGTCCTTCAAGCAAGCTGAATTTAGGACAAGGCAGTCCTTGTGCATGGCCTGTAGAGTCTGCAATTGATGTACAACCGTATGGGGCTGGTGTCAAGCCCTGACAGCGATTGTGCTGAACTGGTAACATTGCTCTTGCAGGCCCTTGGCAGCACCCTATCCCAGGTCAGGAATCGGCCTGTGGACATTGTCCTGTATCTCAGCAGACTGGATGAATTCCGTGTGGATGCCAGTGATGTGCAGGCAAGCATTCTCATGACTTGCCTTCTCCATGATTGTTTATGTGTCAAGACCAGTCTGTCCTGTCATGGCCATGGCAGCTCTTGAGAGACAGAGATCACAGCCTGAATTCAACATACACCGCCTTTCATGTTTGGGCGTTACGTACCTGCCTTGCGCACTGTGGAAAGATGTTCAGACGTTGATTGCGATACGTAATACTAGCATTGTGATCTGCAGGTCATTGAGGGCATCACAAACAGGCTGGGGTCTACAATATGGAACAACACCTTCATCGGCTTCACGCATGGCAAGCTGAGCAGCCTTCCCGACGGCCTCACATATGGTATGTACTGTCTTTCATAGAGCAGCCATGCCTATAGCAATGCCTGTGCCATACTTGGCCGATGAGGCTGCGTTTGTGCATGCACATGGTTGTGTTGAGACTCGAGGAGGCACTCAAAGAGACATTTCTGCAAACAGTGTGGAGGTGCGTGAGGCGCTTATTCACCCAGGATTGTCCTGCTCCCGAGTTGGCAGCTCAGGGTGTGGTGCCCATGTGTGCCCATGCAGACAGGTGCATGGAGAGGCGAGCCCAGGCAGTGAGGACCAACACATTGAGAACCACAGCGGCGCAAATGCGCGCAGAGCTGTTGAGGAGCTTATATGGCATTCTCACTCGTGAGCTGGCAGTTCCAGAGGCTGAGCTGCTGTGTCTCTGTGCAGATGAGTACGTGAAGAGGCAAGCACAGGCCCTGAGGAGCGCCATCCGGAAGCACAGCGGCGCCAAGCTGGCGGAGCTGCCGGTGGCGCTCATTGAGAACTCCTAATCCCTTGAAACGCATGACTGGTACCGAGACTGTGGATGCCGATGCAGACGAGTACGTGGAGAGGCGAGCGCAGGCGCTGAGGAGCGCCATCCGGAAGCACAGTGGCGCCAAGCTGGCGGAGCTGCCGGTGGCGCTCATCGAGAACTCCTCCCGGGCGCCCACCAACGACAGCGGGGAGAAGCTGCTGGGCAACAAGCGCGCCTGGCTCCCAGACCTCATGACAGAGGTAGCAGCCCATTCCCCTTGGCAGCCCATGGAGCCTGCCCTGTCTATTCTGACGAGCAGCTCTCTGGGCTGGCAGATAGGGTCTCTGGCCTGGCCGGGATGCGGTCGACTTCCATCATCAGTGACCTGCAGATATGTGTATGTCTGGAGCCATGCTTTATCAAGATGTCCCGCGCTAGTGGAAGGATGGGGATCCCAGCATGAGAAGTAGCATGCCAGTCAGCTGCACAGTAAGCTCCACATACACCCAGAGCACAGCCGAGAGGGGTCCGTATCTTTTGACGGAGCATCACAGGGTGGGTGATGAGCTTGCGTGGGGTGCAGGTAGCAGACAAGGCCATGCAGTGGTCCCCGTACACATACAGCCCCGAGGAGGTGAAGCGGAATGACCCGAACAAGAAGCGGCGGTGGCTGATACCTCTGGTGCTGGCAGCGCAGATCGCCTTCAAGGTAGGCCAATGTCCCCAAAGTCTGGCAGCTGCACACTGCATCCTGTCAGTGGACCAGGTATCTTGCCCAGCACAGCATGCAGGCTGACTGCTTGCTCCCACCAATTATGGGCAGCTGCACGAGTTTTCTGTCACAAGTCATGCATCTCTGTGCTGTGCTGGGTCCAGGGCATCTGTTTTTGTGACTGGACTCAGCACAGTGCGGTGGTGCAAGTCCTGTCAAGGAGCCCATAGTAGGGCCATTCCATCTTTGTGGTATAGCAAGAAGTCTGCCAGGCAGCGGCATCACTGCTTGGCCCTTTTGTGTACTCTGGAATCAGTGCTCAATGTTTGTGCAGGTATTTGTGCTGGACCGCGTGCTGGAGGAGGATGGCATCACAGGGGATGCCTACGGGCCCTATGACATGGACTTTGTGGTCGAGGAGCGGCAACGTGTGGCCCGCGAGAAGGTGCATTCCCAGACCTTTCTTTCTTGCTGTCATGTGATGCTTGGGCTGTGGGCCTTGAAGAGATCACACAATCATTCACACGCGGTCGAGGCGGTGCGCACATCAAGCGCCAGGGCTGGAGCCATACAATCGTGTTCTTGGCGCTGCTACGTCGCAGTCCGGTTTGACACACCAAAGCAGCGTGCTTCCTTGCAGGCAGACGCTACTCTGCCCTTCGGTGCAGATGCGACACAGAATGGCGTCCGAATCAAGTCACGGGAAGCTGAAGAGACCTTTTGTCGCATTCGCAGGAGCGTGCGCGCAGGAGGAAGCAAGCATCAAAGGGGCAGCAGAAGCGGCTGCCAGCAGTGTCGAGCGTCATCCAGGACTTTGACGAGGACGAGGATGACGACTATGAGGATGATGACTACGAGGACTGAGCACATGACTGCAGCAATCAGCAGCTGCTGCCGTAGTGACTGGAAGCTGCGACATACAGGATCCTGCACATGGCTGGCACTACAGGAAACCTTGGTGAAGTGATGTAGACAGGCGTATAGCATCAATGTGAGAATACATCACAAAGCTCTGGCTTGCTCCTGAGCTGAGGGCCAGTCTGCACAGGCTCCACTGTCCGTTTGCAGCAGGATGTGATTTATTGCAGCATGCACCAGTGTAATCTGTCAAGGGTTGGGGGACTTCTGGGTTAGCTTGGCGCAGCTGGCTGCCTTTTGACGCTTCTCTGGGGGTATTATACAGCGCTCTCGCCGTGCTGGTCTCAAATTCAGCTCTGTGTAGAGCAAACATCATGGATAGACATGTTCACTGTGGGCATTGAGGGCTAGCACAGTGCCCAGACTATTGCTTCAGGCCCTTCCATATCCAGGACTGTTGGGGCATCTGCCGACCCAATGTGACACAGCTTGGTCACATGGGTTGCGGTGATTGTCCCTACTGCTTTTGCACAAATCTTTCTCACTTTTACCTGCTGTCATCCTTACGATCAGCAGGTGGCCATTGCGTGCATGGTGCTGCTTAAATATTCAGCCTAGTAACCACTGAGGAGCTTTATTGTGAAAGTTGTTTCGACGTAGTTGTCTAGGAATCGTGCATGGCCTCATTGAAGACATTCTTTTGCGGCTGTATCATAGACGATCCGAAGTGGCAGAGCATGATGCTCATTGTGGGTGCATCAGCCGGCACCATTTGTGTTGGAGTTTTCTCCTGAACACAAGGCTGTGGGCGAGTCTCCAATCAACTTTCCATCTACATCCTCGCGCCAAGACTAGGGAAAGTCGAAGCCAAAATAGGCTCGACACTAAAGACAAAGAGAACTGTTCGACTTGACAAGCTCTCTTTATGTTTGTTCTGGTCTTCATAACCTGTTCCCTTCTTGATATTCAAGTATAATATCATCCCAAGTGACTGGATCGCGGTTGACTCACACGCAATGGGATTTTGGCACCTGAGGTACACCTGACAAGTCTGCTTGTATGCAGACGATGCATTAGATTCTGAGCAGCTAGCTTTCAAAGTTGTTAAGATGACTGTGTTATCATTGTATGCACATCTTTGCTGGTGCATAGCGTGCTTCTGAGAAGGCGGGTTTGTACCAGACCACATCACCCAAAGACTGGGGCCCTAGGAGGCCCCTGGCCAGGGTTTGCCCATGTCTGATGAAGCACCTTCATCATCTTCAGATGTTCCTGAGGCATCGAGCAGCAGCCAGGCCCCCTTTGTAACGCATCAGGTGTCCAAGAAGTGCTCCCCAATGAGTGGTGTCATTTCCTGCTTCACACTTCAAACGGCGCCCATAGCAGCCCAGCGGGGGCTGTTGTTCAGCGTCAAACTTGTCTCTTTGAAGCGTCAAAGCCCTATATGACTTAGGAGATATCCCCCACTGCTGCAGGTCACAAAGCTGGATACCATGGCGGGCCTGGCAATCAGATATGGAGTCTCGGTAAGTGCCTGGCCAAACTTGTTCTGTGTAGACTCAACAATCTAGTTGTGTTCCCTCCGACACCTGATTGGCCCCACCACCAAAACAGTTTCATGCTTGTTCCAGGTGGCGGACATAAAAAGAGCTAATGGGCTCTTGTCAGACTCAGCAATGTTTGCAAAGGACAAGCTCCTGATACCAACACAAGCAATGCCTCCTATGGGGTGAGTTCCTGCTGCACAGCAGCTCAAGCACTTACCTCCCAGCTGGTGTGATGACTTGATGCGCACCACATCACACAGAACAGTCTGCCTGCGGTCACACACTTCTGCTTATGTGTTAGCAGTGCAGCGGGCCAGTGATGCCCCAGAGGATGCTTACGCATGTGCATGTGCAGGGTGGAGTACTGTACATGGGCAGGGATGATTGTCACGCAGTATGGGCGGTTTCCGGGGTCGCATGCAGTGAACGGCGTGCTGTACAATGGCGCACAGGGAGGGTCCCCTCCGCGGCAGAGTGCTGCCTTGGATCAGCTGCAGCGGTACTATGGCACTGGAGACACCTGCTCAGAGCCAGGAGACTTCAAGCCTGGTGGGTCCTACTGGACAGTCTTCAGATGTGCAGCAAGATTTCGCAGCACACCAGCCCTTAGTATAGGCTTCCTATCGCTACTGGCAGCTTGTGTAGCAGCTGTGAGCAATGTCTGCTGACCTCAAGCTGGCCCATGGAGTGAAGGAAGAATGCGCCACACATGTCCATTGATAAGAGACCGCACTGCAGTCAAACTGACCTGCCTGCTCCTGTCGTGTCTTTGCCGCCATGATGGGATTGCACTACCCCTAAGCCGCCATCATTGAACACAGCTAAGTTATGTGCGTGCAGGGTCAGCAGCAGCCTGGCTGAAGTGCCTGGTTGCTGCGCAGTCAGCCTGATGCCAGTTCTCCCGGTCTACAATTGAGATCCTGCGTGATGGTAGAGGGGTGTGCGTGCAGGGTCGGCGGCAGCGGGGCTGGAGCGCCTGGCACGGCTGGGGCGGCTGAGCATGGGCAGGAGCGACAATGTCGAGATTGAGATGACTGAGCTGGAGCATGAGCAGGGCGCCTGCCACTCGCCCTCGGCCGGGGTGCTGCGCACCTCCGAGTACGCTGGATCCCGGGAAGGTATGTAACTCCAGCCCAGACCAGGCTGTCATGCAATCACAGCAAGCTCTGGTGTTTTGGAAGTGGAGGGTAAGCCTGTTCAGAGCCGGGTGGAGTCATGGTCAGGCAGTGGTGAACACCTGCTGCAGACAGGAACATTGCATCCAGCTGCCCGCGTCGTGGCTGCAGAGTACCTGGTGCCTGCTTCTCATGGCCCTTGGAGGGCTTGATGGTGCGAAGAAGCATTTGCCATAGCTTGGCACATGCCCTGGGGTTGCATCTATTGCCTCTGGTGATGCACATGCTGATCAAAGGTCACAGTCGGCATAGCACATAGCTGCTCCTTTCGGTGCCTGCGTGGTTCGGCAGCTTATGGCAGTGGACCGGGCAGTAGCCGCCATGTGCCAGCACATGCCGCCGCACCTGGCTGCGCAGCCTCAAGAGTCACCGGCGCATGCATGCACAGGCGCTGCAAAGGAATGTGCTGTTGTGCAGGGCGGACAGTGGACGAGCGGCTGAGGAGGAGAAAGGGGCTGGAGGACAGTGAGATCAGCCCAAGCAGCAACGGCCACCTGGGGGATGGGACTCCGCAGCCGTCAGGTATGACTCTCTGTGCTGCTCATCTGCCCACCTAAGCAGCAAAGTGCATGCACACGTTTCTCATGAGACTACAAGACAGTCTTGAATGCTGGACAGCAGTGCAAAGTTTGTGTGCACAGCTGTGAACATCGTCAGCTTGTGTAGTTGTCTGCGATTTGCCAAGCAGCTTGTGCAGGCAAGCAGTGCACGAGCCAGAGGGGAACAAGAATGGGCGTTTGCCTGGTTCTCCTGCCTGCAGCAAAGCATGGGAGGAAGCCTCTAGTGTTGCTGTAGGCCAGAGAGCACGCCCTGCGCAGACAGAGCTTTCACAACTCCTGTTCAGACCTCCATTCACTGGCTTTCCTGGTGCAGGGAGTGGTCCGGGACGGCCTCGGCCGCCTGTAATGCCAACGCAGGTGCCCACCTTCTCGGCAGGGAACTCCCCAGCGCCTGGCAGCCGGCGGCAGTCCATCATGGACCGCGTCAAGCGAGCAGCTAGCCAGCCCACACTGTCAGGTGTGCTGGCCCAGTCTTCCGGGGTGCCGTGTCACCGATTGCAACTCTTAGTGAATGTTCATGTACGTAAAACGCTCTGCCGTGCACATAGGCCAGTCCTTGTGGACTAGAGCAGGGGCAGTGTGGTTGCTTGATTCAGCAACACGAAATGGTGCGGCTGTGATCTCTGCATACTGTGGGACCCATAGTGGCTGGAGTTTGCCATCGCTTTGTGCACAGGACAGCTTTTTGGGCTTCTGCATTCTCCAGCAGGGCTGCACAACTGTTGCCATAGCCTGCCAGAACGTCTTCCGCCCGCCTTGAGCATGCTGCTGCTTTGCAGGGTTGCCCCAAGCGCTGGGGGTGCCTCAGATAGTGAAAGCAGCAGAAGCCCTGGTCGCCAGGGTGGACACATCGGCTGGGCCTGCATCAGCACCGGCAAGAAGCACCAGCAGAGAGATGCCGCCCTTACAAGGCCCCTCTGCCCAGCCATCGCCAGGGTGAGCTTCACACACACTGATGAGTGCCTCATGCATAAGGGGTGTCAATGTAACGCAGGTGGCTGCACAACCTCAGAAAGCAGTCACACGCGCAGTACTGCAGGCTGGCATATAAGGAGTGACTGTCACACGCCAGGCGACAAGGCTGCCTTGCTGCAGGGCTCATCTCCCTATCAGACCAAATGCTGAACTGTGCCCTGCAGGTCCTCTGGGATGAGACGTGTTCCCTCTAGTTCAGGCATAGCACCAAGACCGCCCCTAAAGAAGGACTGAAAATAGCCTTGAAGTTGGGGTTGTAGAAAGTGCTAGAACTTAGTCAGGAAGCATTGAAGGATGTTGATGTCTCTGAGCATCACACAACAAGCATTGAAGCGCTTTCATTGCAAGTTGGCAGTCTATGATTGCTGCGTGAACAGTGACCCTGGCATTCATGGCTTGGCCACAGGAAGGTTGCACAGTGCCATCGTTGCGCATGATAAGTGCAGGACGTTGGCTTAGGACTGCCATGCATGTGCATCATATGACCAGTGTATTGTTGCCCTGCTCAAAGACAGGACATGCTGCAGCTGTTAGACACATCAGCACGGCGTGATGCTGTCTTGAAGCACTTGTGCAACGCAACACGCCTTCCGGGGGAAATCCTGTGACCCTTTGTGTGAATGGACATCCGAAAGATCAAAATTTGATGTAATCCTTCTGCCACATTCTGCTCTTCAGGAATTACACTAACGTCAGTTGTACACTCATCAGTCAACAAGGCATGCATGCATGGAATGTAATGTCAAAGGAACCGCATTGCTACATCGCCATGGCGCCATGCAGTGGCCAGCTGCGCCTTTCATTTTCCCATTGCGGCGTTTGCAAAGCTCAGACGCGATTCAGCTAATTGCATGAGGGGTTGTAGTCATGGAGGTCTCCTGTTCTTTTAGCCCTTCCCACATTGCTGGTTCAAGATCCCTTTCTTGAGGTTGAGCCTTGTGCACCCCAACTGAAGAGTACTGGTACTGGTTCCGCATGCATGTTTCCCCTGTGCATAGCTTGCCTGAGATGAAGCTTTTACTGAGGCTCCCTGCAGTGGGGTGCACCTCAAAGCTCTTGCTACAACAGCAAAGTGCTGGCTATGAGACTTGTCTTTCCCGATCTATCAGAGCACAAGCGTACATCGGCCGCGTCGCACTCTGTTCAGCTTGGCCTCATACCATCGCTACCATTGATGGTGCCTGGCCCATGCCAACACTGCTCCCCAAAAAGGTGTAACATGCACACTGCCTGCGCAGTGGCGAGCGAGAAAACCTATGCGACTGACTTGCTGGCAGCTGCGCAAGCGCCAGGGATGATTGGACTGGGCTGGGTCTTAATCGCGGGGGCTTGCTGCACCACCCCTGTGAGCGCGATGTCCTGAAGTGTTTGCAGCGCTGCTGAGCTGGCCTTGGACCTGGCTGCTGCTCAAGTGCAGAGCTCCACCTGCTGCTGCAGAGCCTGTTCTGGCCAGCAGCGGTGCCGGAAATCTAGTCCTGGTCGCCGGGGGCAGCGCGCTCATCTGTGATGTCCTCGAGGTCCACGTAGGCGCGCTGAGCTGGCGCCAGGCCGGCCTGCTCCTTCCAGTACTCCAGCTGCTTGCGCAGCTTCAGGATCTCCTTGTTGGCCTCGTTCTTTGTCACCTCGTTCTTGATTGTCCGGACGCGCGTGGCGTACGCCAGCGAGTTCTGCACAGGCAACGGAATCGGACATGCGGGTTCCTCCACGCTTGTATCCTTTAGAATACACAGCTGATGCGTGGCGCAACGTCAAAGCGATATGCGCGCACATGGCTGCCAGGAAAGATCTCAGGACATACCGAGCATGTAGAGCCCCTATGCAGTAGTCCATGTTCAGGTGAGGTCTCTTGTGAGGGGGGCCGCACCTGGGTCTCGTCAAGATTGGAGTCGGTGGGCGAGACATTGACGAACATGAGCGTCTTGGCGGTGCCGCCCAGGGAGTCGGACATGAGCATGGTGAGCTTGTGGTTGCGGTAGGGGATGTGCGGCTGCTCCCCGGCCAGCGCGCTGATGACGTCGCCCAGCGCGCTCAGGCTCTTGTTGATGGCCTGCGCCTCCTTCAGCTGCTCCCCGGTCGACCCGCTCTTCTTCACCCTGCGCAGGCACAGCAATTCGCATCAGAGATGGGCATCACACCATCTTCTCCCAACCGGCAAGCACATCTCCATCCTGCCCAGCCACATACCTCATGTCAGCAGTACTAGCTTAGCCGCATGGGTCTCATGCCACATAGCAGCCTGCCCTGCTGGGCCGCCCAAGGTCAAGTCTGCTCAGATGGCGTTGCCCTAAATTCATTACCCTGTGCTTCCGCAGCTGGCCTAGCACTGTATGCGGCGGATAGCTCTGCAGTGTGTAGCGGGCACCTAGGTAGCATTCACAGGGGACATGATGGAGCAGTACCTCTCAGAGCCGGCCAGGTCCACAAAGGACAGCTTGCCCTTGGTGACGTTCTGGGTCTGCAGGTTGGTGGCCTCGATGATGACGGACATGATGAGGTGGGAGCGCGACGACTCGCGGTTCATCTGTGTTGAGGACACATGCCGCCGCTGCTGCCCCTTCTCTATCGTCGCCAGCAGCTCCCGTGCCGATGTCACCTGCGGAGCGCTTGCGCAGGCTCAGGACAACCTCTAATGGTGGATGGCTAAAAGGTCACACCACAAGCCAAAGGTCACCCCAAGGCAGCTTATCACAGCAGTAGGCACACTGGCTTCCCAGGTTTAAGCCAGGACTGGAATTATGCGGCTTTCAGTCTCAGAGCAATGATGCACATCAGATGGCCATGCATGATTTGGCCGCTTGCTCCAGTGCCTGCTGCCAGCACATGGCATAGCACTGCATCCATGGATCCTCATGAGATCTGCAGGGAGAGACAGGACAGGTCACCTCGATCATCGTGGCGCCGGGCACGCTGACCATGCCCTTGGCGTCCTTCTTGATCTCCAGCTTGGGCACGCGGACCTGGGTGCCGAAGCTGCCCGCCTGGCGCCCAGTGGGCACCTTGGGCTGCGGGGGCAGCAGCAGGTCCGCCAGATCATCCTGGTACAGCTCCAGCATGAAGCAGGCCACGCTGAAGGTGTACTTGCCGCTGTCCCTGCGGCATGCCACATAAGTGCTTACACCATGCTGCCGAGTGACCACATCGCAAGCGGTACAGACACTGCGCTAGGGGTATGGAGGGACAGCAGACTTGGCATGATACTCAGATGTTGCCACAGACACATGATGGGCATTGAACAAACTATATGATGGGAGTGCCACCCATGTATGCCTCAGGATATCATCCTGGCACAGAAGGGATGCAGAGATGAGTGCAGCAAGAAGCAAACAGCAGAAAGGGTGAAGCACCTGGCCAGCACATTGAACAGCTCGTGGATGCCTCTAGGGGTTAGCCCAGGGTTGCCCTCGCCTCCGTAGATGGTGTGCGTCTTTCCTGAGCCGGTCTGGCCGTAGGCAAAGATGCACACGTTGTAGCCATCCACTGCTGACTGCACCAGGTGGCGTGTGTCCTCAAACACCTGCGTAAGATCTCAGTGCTCAGCATCAATTCTCATCATGGGATTAATGGAAGATCACCACTCAGCTGCAGGGGCGGTAGGTGGACGGCAAGACAAGAGCATGAAGCCCTGCTCCACACACGTCGCCAGGGATAGGTGTTTCAGCTCAGGCAATAGAGGCATCTCGTGCCAGAGCCTTCTCTGACAGCAGTCCAAGCCTGAGCTGCTGGCATGATCACGTCTCACGTCATCACACCCATGACCTCATAAAGAGGCCATGCCAGTGCATCTATGCCTTCCAGGCCACATAGGCATGTAGAGCTTAAGGGCAGCCCCTTCATTACCTTCAGCAGCACAAGTAAGAGCGCACCTTGTCCTGGGAGGCGTCCGGCGCAAAGACGGCGTCAAAGTTGTACTCGCGCTTCTTGTCCTTCCAGATGTGGTCCAGCGTGAGCTCGTCGGGGATGTTGAGCGCGTTCTTGTGGCCGCGGTCCTGCTCGAAGCTGAGCATGGGGCGCACCCGCGCATACACCCGGATCTTCCCCTTCATGTCCTCCATCATGTTGAAGAACTTCTTCCGGCTGATGCACTCATCCTGCGCAGCACACGACAGAGTTCCGGCAATGCCGTGTGACCAGACGCAGCCTCGCTGTTCTAACACAGGACATGCAACTGAGACTTGCCCCTCCTGGCTCGTTCGCAGACACTCAACAGGCGCCAATTCACTGGCGATGAGTGCATAGCGCATTACTGATGGGTTTCCCTGAGGTGATCTGGCGAGAGGCATGAAGTGGAGAAGGAGCTCAAGTCCGCTAAGGCATCAAGCGTGCCTGTCTTGTGAGAGGGATGTGGCGGACCTTGTAGAGGGTCTCGAGCTCATCCAGGCGCTTGGCCTGGTTCTCGATGACGGTCGCCTGCGCGCGCTCCCGCCGCTCGACATCCTCCTTCATTTCCCGCAGCTCCTCCAGCTCCTGAGACGCACTCTCGACCTGCGCTTGCACATCGTTGTCTATCCATGGCCATTAGCAGTTGCCTGTACATTTTATGGCTCTAGTGCAAGTCAGATCGCTGCTCCATGCCCACTGCATGCGGCGTAATTACAACTTGAAGGCAGGGAATTCTCCCTTGAGGCAGCTATCGGGACCTTGCTATGATGATGATAGGACAGCTTTGCTGCAGCGCGCCTACCCAAGGCAGGCTTGCCCACCGGGAGGATTCATGATATTACTGGATACCCACTTTGAATTGGTTGACATACAAGACCAGAGGCAATGACTTTCCAGCACTTTGTGAAGTCCAGTCAGCATGGTGGACTGGAGGTCACCTCCTGGAGGGCGTGCTCCTTCTCGGTGAGCAGCGCCTGCGTGGCGCCCAGCTCCTCGACCAGGTCGTTGATCTTGTTGTCCTTAGCGCTCATTTCGGCCGCCACGGCGTCACGCTGCTTCTGCAGCTGCGCGCCCGCCTGCGCGCTCTCTGTTGCCCGGGCCTCCTCCAGCCGCTGCAGGCGCTTCTCCAGCAACCCCTTCTCCTTCTCAGCCTCCCTGCACGATATATCCCACACAGCTCAATCCTGCTCCTTAGCCGCTATACAGATACAATGCATGCACCATGACCCATCGCAGGCATAGGCCATGTCTCGTTTCTGAAACCATCTGTGTACCCTCGTACTTGAACCGTGTTGTAAAGCATCCATGCCTCACGTCCAGAGTAGCTCTTCTGCACACTCTCGGTGCACAGTACTTTATGCACATGCAAAGACAGTGACAGCTTGCATAAGATGGGCTGAGGATCGTATGCAAATGCAGCAGGCCTTCTTGGGGTCTTAGATATATTGCAATTCATGCAGCTGGAGCGGGCAGGGGTACCCGTGTGGGCAGCCTGCACGGCCAGCTGGGCGCAGCGCGCAACTCCCAGCATCTGTATCATTGCAATAGACTTTCAATGCCGCCTGCACCAGATAACCGAGGAGGGGCAGGGGCGCACGTGAGGGCGGCCTGCGCGGCGAGCTGGGAGTCGGTGGTGGTGGCCAGCTGGCCCTGCAGCGCGTCCACCTTGTCCTCCAGCTCGCGCAGCTGCTGCGCCTCGGCCGCCGCCTTCATGGCCACGCTGGCGGCCGCCACCTCCTCCTGCGTCCGCATCTCCGCGTCCGCCACCGCCGCTGACACCGCCGCCTCGACCGCCTGCGCATGACAAAGCGCCCCTGTCAGAGTCACCTGATGGAGATTTTGGACAAAATATTATCAGCAGAGGCTCAGGGCTGTCACCCCAACTTGATCTTCCATGAGTGATTGGTAATCGCTGCTATACAGGTAAACGCTGCTACATACGCCGTCGCATGGAGATAGGGATGTTGACTCCCTGCCTGCCGTTGCCACAGCTTCAAAATGAAGCAGACCATGGCCTGTTCCCTTTTCCTTGGCTTGGTGACCCCAGGGCAGAGGGGCTGTTTAGCATTAGGCGGATTCGGGAGGCGCTTGGGGTGGACGGAACGGCGCACCCGGGTCTTGTCGCCCTCGGCCTTGTCCAGGTTCTGCTTGGTGGCCGCCAGGTCGGCGCGCAGCAGCTCCACCTCGCGCGTGGTCGCCTCCACGCGCTCGGCCGCCAGGCGCTGCGCGGCGCGCTCAGCGTCCAGGCGCTCCCGCGCCTCCTCCAGCTCCTCCGCCACGCGCTGCTTGTCAGAGCCCTCCTTTTGCTCTGCTCTCCGCATCTGCTCGATGCTGCACGCCAGGCAATCCGCCAATCAGATGATGTGGCCATCATCCAGACTCACACTTCTCAGAGCGTACACGGCAGCTGTGCAGCGCGCTCAGGATTCGGGCTTTCCCGCAGCTCCTGCTCTCCATGTCTGCCTGGTGAAGAGTGCTCAAGTATTTCTCACGAGCTTGTTCATACTGACATTGATGTCAAGACAGCACTCTTGATTCAACTCACAGTGAATGTGAGGCAGAGCTGTGTGCCTGCTTTGAATCTCCACGGACAGAAGCATCTGTACACCGCCAGCATCCAGGGCACTGAGCAGTAGCAGGCCACATAGCAGGATTAGCAACGCATCCCCCCCAACATGCAATAGGTGGATGAGCCCCGGGGCCTCAAGAAGCAAGCAGCAGATTTCAAGAAAATGCCAGGGACGCTCACGTCTGCTTGGCCTCCTCCAGCTGCTTCTGGAGGGTGCCCATGTGCTGCTGGTACTTGGCGCCATAGTCGGGCGCCTGCTGCTCTGCGTTGCTGGCTGGCGCCTTGCTCTCCCCGCCAGCCATGGCCTTCGCCTGCACACAACTGGTCACTTCCTCAGTTCATGTCTTCTTGCAGTCTTGTCATCAGCACGCACTGCAAGGGTGACTTGCCTGCCTTTTTCAGTCAGACCTTTGCTCTTGCCAACGCAGAGTTGCAAGCATTGGTCCGCAGCGGTATGGGCGCCTTGTTTGGGCTGTGGTTGATTCCAGTAAGCCGGGAAAGGTGCAAACCTTGGAGTAGCGCTTCATCATGATGTCGTTGATGTGGGTCTGCAGGGCCATGCAGATGTCCTCGCCCTGGCGGGTGTCGAACTGGAAGATGTGCAGCACGCCAGCCACGCGCATCTTGAAGAACACTGCCTGGCTGCTGGACCCGAACTGCATGATATCGCGCAGCTCCGCGCTGTGCAGGTACTCCTTGGGCACCGGCCGGAAGAAGTGCACTCCCCTCTGCAGAGGCGCAGCCACACACCGATCTGAGCATGATCTGCTGTTGCAAAAAAGAACAGCTGATGGTCAGGGCACTCCACATATAGGCTCAGCTGCAACAAGCTCTACATGGTACCGGAAATGACATGAGCGTTTGGTGAAAGTTGATGCGTGACCTGAAAGGTGTTAGGGTTGACACAACCCAGAGTCATAGAGCATGGTGACAGCTACGCAAGTAAGAGTTGAGCATATTATGTGGTGCCAAGCACAAAGAGAGAGTCCTCACCTTGTTGATGCCAAGGATGAGCTTGGCGGGCAGCAGGCCAATGGGGTCCTCAATGCGCTTCACCGCAAAGAAGATGGAGTTCCCTGCATACATGACGCAATTACTTCTCAATAATTATCCTCATCGCACTCTTCGAATGCAGATGTCAAGCAGCAGCTCAGTGACAGGTGTGCAGCACCATTGTGCCACCCTGTAAAACTGTGCATATGGTACCGGCGCGCGTTTTAGGGCAAGAGCCCTGTCTGCGCCTGCCTGGGTGTCACAGACATAGACATGGCGCAGGGTGTAGAAGGCAGGGAGCGCGGGAGTTGCGGGTCAGAGGGTTGGCGACACAGATGACCTAGGGGCACCTTGGGAGGGCTAGGGGGCACGCACCGTAGGGCAGGGAGCGCAGGATGCGCAGGAATTGCAGGCGGGCGTCCTCCTTGGAGAAGTGCTCCAGCACCTTGTAGCGCGCGCACACGTCGTTGCGCCATTCCTCCCGCGGCCGCGTCATCAGCACCTGCAGCGCCCCGTCCTCCATCAGTCACGGATCACATGCTACAAGACAAGTCCTGAAGCGCCCTCGTAGCTCAGCGCTCAACGTAAATCAAGCATCAAACTGGACTCACTGCAGGCGCCAAATATTGTAAGTGAGGGTACGGTTTCCGGCAGCCAATCCTGGCACCTGCACAGATTGCCTGATGCTTGCTGTGACCTCAGTGGTCTCAAATTATCAGAGCACTGGGCAACAACATTGCACCTGCTTGTGGATGAAGCGCTCGATGGCGGTCTCCAGGCTCTCGGGGCTCTCCAGCATGGTCGGCCCGGCCTCCGCCTGCATCTGCAGCGCGCACATCTGCGCCGCATCCTCCCGCACCACCGGGTAGTTGCCCGCCAGGTAGTCGTGCTGCGCCTGCGCGTGCAGCGGATTTCTTCAGAGTCACCCTTGTCAGAGGCTGAGGCCTCCCAGTATGAGAGCACAGCCTGCTGTGACGTATCTGGCAAGGCAAGCACAGTGCAGAGCAGCTGCACTGCTTGACGCGCTCGCGCTACTCTTATGTTCAGGGCCTACACATGCCTGACCACCAACGAGGCCGATCTCTGGACTCGCAGGACCCTGCAAACTCTGTGCTGTGCATGCAGATCCAAGGCAGCCACTGTTACTGCAGTAGCAAGCTCTGTAAGCAATCCCTCTATGAGGTAGCAGCAGAGCAGCAGCTAGGTCCTTCAATGCTGAAGTGGAAGGGCAAGGAGTGCAGAGTGCACTGCTGTACAAGCTCTGCATCAGCAGGGAGACCAACAGCCAGGTGCTGAGTGAAGCCAAGCGCAGATGCACCGGCGGATGCGTGGGTGGCTGCCGACCTGGACGTAGGAGAGGGTGATGAACTGGGGCTCGGTGATGGTCTCGTCGGTCTCCCGGAACATGCGCTTCTTGAACAGGACCTTGGACTGGTAGTCGCGCCCCTTGGCAGCCTTGAAGTCCTGCAGGACGTCCGCCACGTACTTGTTGTCGTCCAGGATGTAGTGCTCGTCCGGCATCGGCATGCCCACCTCCGAGTTCTTTGTTGCCTGCGCACAACATTGTACACGCGTCAGCAAGATCGTGTCGATGAGATCCTAGTGCCAGGTCATGTCAGCAGAGACCCAGTCTCAGTCTCAGTCCCAGGCTGCAAATCTGAGATCCCTCACTGTCTGGTTGCAGCGCTTCTTTTGTGAGGAAAGCTGAATCTCCCTCATATCTTGACGACAGTTATGGCAGTTCCTTTTGCACAAGCTAGGCACCATTACATGGATGCCCAGATGAGGTGATCACGGCTTCTGAGCCACTGAGACTACCTAGCACCCTTCAGGAAGCTTATACACAATTGCAAAAGGTGGTAGAGACATGATGAGCCATCAGCGGGCAGGGTGCCCCTTACCTTTCTGCACTCATAGAGGGTGAACGTCTGGTAGCTCTGCAGCTTGATGACGCCTGCCAGGTACTCCACAGCTTCCAGCACGGTGCTGGTGGCGTCAAACTCCAGCTCCTCAAACGTCTCGTCCAGGAAGAACACTATGGCCGTCTGCTTGCGCCCCGCCAGCATCGCCTCAATCTCCTCCAGCGCCGGCAACTGCGATTCAACAACCTGTTCCTCAGCCGGTGCAGGTATGTCCGGGCGGTGCAGGGACCCTGCTCTTCTGGCCTTTCTGTGACGTCCTGCAAGGGCTTAATTTCCTAGTATGCAGTTCCGTCACTGACAGCAGACAACACTTGGGCAGGGAAATCAGACATTCAGACTGAAGCGCCCACTCCGCCGTCAGTTGAGGATCAGTGCCTTACTTCCTGGACGGCTCACACTTCTTTTACTCTCAGTAGTACAGGTGACCGGGAGACGGAGTGCTTCTGTGCAGCCCAGGCCTTTCACACCCTCCATGCATCTTCGCCCGACAGCTTCACAGAAGCAAAGGGGGTGGCGAAGCACACCGTGCGCCTGGGCCCCGCCTTGGCGGAGCGCTTGAGGGCGTTCCAGGTCTTGCCGGCCAGCTGCTGCACCTCCTCGCAGGCGGTGGGCCCGTCCGGGTGCGCCACCGTGTGCACGTACTCGCTCACCAGGCTCACAAACTCCTTCGAGGGCGGCATCACCGAGGCCACCAGGAAGAACAGCTCCCACGCCTGTATGCATGGTGTAGCATCTCAGCATGAGAAGGCACAGCACCTACACTGCTGTGCAGGCCAAAGAGAGTGTATGCACCCCAGCACTTCACAGCTCTCAGGCCAAGTGTTCGTGCCAAAGAGCTGCATGCAAGCCCGTACACTTCATGTGCCTCAAGAGAGCTGATCACCTTGGCGCAGGAGGGTGTGGTGTTGCCACGAGACTGCTTCAGCAGCTGCATGTACAGCTCATCGCGGAGCTCCGGCCGCTTGATGCCCTGCGCACCACCTGTCATGCTCAGATATTACTCATCTTATGCAGCTTCATCAACCCATGACAGTCGCCAGGCTGGCTTGTGAGTCCAGGCAGGGTCATTGCATCAACATCAACAGGCTGACACCATGACTTGGACTACAGACAGAGGCCGGGAGGGAGGCACTCTGTGACGCACCTGGTGGAGCAGTTTTTGCACGAGCTCGGCCTTTGCGGCACCGACCGGCGCCTCCCCGCTCTCAGCCATGTACTTCTGGACGCCCGCAAACATCTTGACCGCGCGCGTGCTGTTGTCGGCGCTCAGCTTCAGCAGCGATGTGGGGATGCAGTCCTGCACATCAAGGCTCACCCTCTTGTGTCCTATTCTTCCCTCATCTTCACAAAGCATATGCGTTTCCCTGGCTGCTTGCCATGCTACGTTACTGGTGTGACTGTCAACTGACAGGGACATCCTCAATCGAGCAGACGGCGCTCAAAGGCTAACGAGCACCAAGGCAGCTGAACGTGTCAGGGCATGTGGGCTGGGGCTGTTTCCTCACTTTGTATGGCATGTTACAAAACCTCCTGACACCGTTCAGGTGCCATGGGTATGCCCCAAACTCATTGTTGTTACAAGGGAGGCAACCTGTAGCCTAGGGCTATAGGGCATACACATGGGACTCTAGCAGCCTCAACCAACCATGGGGGCCAGTACAGTCACCGTGCAGTCAGTCTGCAGCCCAATTGCTACTCACACCACTGCAGCACTCACCGGCTGGTAGATGAGCATGTCATCCAGGGAGAGGCTGGGCCCTGTGGGTGGAGTGGGCGGGTCGCTCTTCACGGGCGAGGCTGTGTTGGGCGTTTTCGGGGAGGACCGGCTGCGGGCGCTAAACAGGCGGCCTATCTTGCCTCCGCGGCCGCTGGATGCCCTGTTGAATGAGTCCACCTGTGCAGGAGGTAGGCCATCAATGCTGATGCTTTGTCAGAATTATGCCGTTGAGCTGGCGTCCGGCTGTGCAAAAGACCTGTCGGGCTCGGCTTCTGAGAAGCAGCAGCAGCTTCTTCCATCCTGATTTCTCGTTGAGTGGGGTCCGGTGGCTTGACTGAGGCTACTGCTCACCCTCACCCATGCAGATTCCAAACACCTAATCTTCACAGGGGTTTCCATCTTCAGGCCTGGCTGCGTTGGTCCTCTGTACATTTGTGCAGTAAACTGATGAGGACCACTGCAGCGCTGGCTGCCAGCTGCTCATAAGGCGGGATGGAGGGGCTTGGTGTACCTGGAAGCTTTGAGCATGGCCTGCCAAGCCCTCCAGGACAGGGGTGCAGGGATTGGAGGAGTCCCCTGGCGAGAGGTTCTGCATGGGCACAAGCCAGCCTTAGCAGCTTGCGTCTCAGCGGGCCTGCTTTTGTACTGTGGCTCCGCATGCTTGATCTGCTCCTTTGCCATGAGTATGGGCCTGCTGCCATTATATGGTGGCTTTGCATGCATGATCTGTTTCCTTGCCAGAAGTGTACCTGATTTCTTGGTGGTGTTCCAGGCTCATCTCCTGTGTCTTCCTGCAGGTCAAAGCAATGATTATCGAAAAAAGGTTGCATCAACTCTTACAGCATGGAAGTCTCTCAGGGCCCTGATCTGGTCTCCCATGAGTAAACTCTACTGCGGTGGATTGGCATCTCCTCTGCTCTACATCCTTATGGTTGTATTTGCTGGCCAGAAGCTTGACAAGTGTTTTGCTCGGCCACACACAGCTTGCCGGAGGTTGCTGCTGGAGGGCCCGGGGAGAGTTTCTCACATAGTTGACATCGACCTCCAAGTTCCGGGCAGCCATTGCGGCTTCCCTTATTAGAGTTCAACGCCAAGTTGTAACTCCCTGCCCCTTGCCAAGTCAGGGAGATATCAGGCTCCAAGAGCCTGCGCGCAAGCTCGCAAATATTCTCATGTGTTTCATGTGGGATGTGCCATCGTTGCATGTGCTGCATAGGCTGTACGGTGTAGACCTCCAGCTTGTCTATATAGATCTGCATATCCCATTCTCTGAACATCAAGTATGGGCCTCTGAAGCTATAATCTTGCACAGCTACGTCCCAACCACTTCTCACATGTCCACTGCGGAAGCATTTTGGGAGATCATTCCCTTTCACATACACACCTTGGGGACTATGATACAAGATTGCCAGGGGTCGCTGTCTTTGACGAGCCGCAGCGGCCCGTGAAGAGTATCACAAGAGAAAAACGCCGTACTGTGCGGTTCTGGACTTCCAATTGCTGCGAGAAAAGCTGCTGTTGTTGCATGCGTTCACATCAGAGCGCCAGATTCGAAGAGCTTTAGGGTTTTGTGGAGGGCTCGGGGGTGTTTGCAAGATCTTCCGAGACGAACGACTTCCGCATGGTGCAGATTTGCAATCCTCTCTCTCTGTGTCATGAAGCATACGCATAAATTGTCCTGACATCTTCCCTGTAGCTTGCAGCCAAAGCGAGTCAGCAGCCAGACGTTGAGGGGCATACTTTGCTGTCAGGGCTCCTGGCCAGGACCAGTATTGGGCACGTTCTGCAATTCAGAGGAAATATCCCGGGATGAGCTGTCACTGAGTAGTAAAATATATAGTCGGACATCTCAGCTCTCCCATCGGATACCCTTAAGACCTGAAAGAGCAGGGAAACAGTCAGCCTCAGCAGAGAGTTAACCTACTGCAGACAGACTTACGCGTTTCTTAGGTCAGCTGAGAGATTGCCGTGGCTAAGAGCCCACTCATTGATTCAGGGCCTCATAGAGGCGCCTTAGCCTCTGCTGCAGTCCCACTGGGGACTCCAGCCACCTGAGCATGTTCCTGGGTCTCTAGAACACAGGGCACATGACTGAGGAAGCTACCGAGCTAGAGAAGGTGCCTCTTTCCAAGGGCACCACCAAGAGCGAGCATGACAGCCATCAGAGCAGCCTCCCCGAGATAGTTGTGCTGGATGAGGACTCACGACCCAGCACTAGCGGCAAAAGTGTTCCAGCCATTAACTGGGGCGACAGGAAAGTCAGCCCAGATGACCTGGAGGTGAGAAGTACTGCTGTACATTCCCATACGGGGCTATGACGCTCCTCAGTCTAGCTGAGGCGGCTGGCGTGGCTATCCAGCTTTGTCAAAATTGATATCTCCTTACAAGATCGCCATGTTTGACCCTGTTTATGATGTTCATGGCACAAACAGAGGAGCGCACATGCCATCTGCATGACAGGCGCTGACATGAGCGTGCACCCTCTGGCAGGCTCTAAAGACCAGGATCGCATGTGAGCCGCCCTGGAGAACCGCCTGCAGCCTAGTCAGCACCTACTTCCAGCGCAGCTTGCTGGAGGACTTTTACCGCCGCCAGAATGACATCATCGACTCTCTTATGGAGGTATGTACTCTTCCCACTGTGGCTGACAGCTTCCTTGACCATCCCCACAAGGCTGACTCGTGATGGATCCCCGGGATGTATCTGCACTGGAAGCCCCTTTTGCCCAGCAGAAGACTCTGCTGCACACCTTTGTGTGTTGACCAATCAAGGGCCAGACTTGGAAGCCAAATGATCAGCTGCTCTTGCCGCACATGTCTCAGCAATCCCTTTGAGAGCATTCACAGCCTGCGAGGGGTCTCTGCTGCAGCCCTGCATGTTGGCCATTGAGTAGGTCGATGCGAAGTGTGGCATGCTGCTTGCAGGTGGATACGCTGCACTCTGGTGAGTATATAGGGGATGAGGTGGATGAGGCAGAAGAGCGCAGAGCCAGGAGAGCAGTGGCCCTTTCCTTCCTTTCAAACATGTACGCCCTCATCATCTTAGAACATTCACCTCTTGGCGCATATGCATCCTAGAGCCTATCCATCAAGGCAATCCACCATTTGGCACGAGCAGTGTTGGTGTGGGTGTTGATCAATCTGACACCAGCTGTCGCACTGTGTATGCTTATGTGTTTGGTGAGTGCTCACACAGCCGTATTGTGACTGTGCAGTGTGCTGTTGATGGTGCGAGTGAGCATTGCTGCTGTGAGCGGGTCCCTGTCGATCATTGTGACCACCCTGGATGCTGTCCTGGACGTCATCTCTGGCTTCATCATCTGGTCCACATCATTGGCCAGACAGCGGAGAAACAAGTACCGGTTCCCCATTGGCCAGGTGAGCCTGATCTTGAAGCAGTGGCCTACACACACGATCCTTGTGCAGCCCAGTGCATGACATCTGCCACTTTTCCGCATCTATGCATTGGGTAGTCTGTTAGTGACCCGTGCTTCACCATCACCAAGTACTGTATTGACCGGCAAGCTGAAGAGGTGTAGTTTTTCCAGTTGCACAGCAAAGGGCTTCCTCATCTCCTTGCTCTGCTGGAAGGATGAAGGGGCCTTGGGACTGCAGAAGTCCCAGGAGCAGTGCTTTGTGATTTCTCACCAGTAATTGTGTCTGCAGGCGCGCATGGAACCGCTGGGCATTATTGTGTTCTCCTGCATTATGGGCACTGCGGGCTTTTCAGTCATTCTGGAAGCAGTGCGCCAGCTGCTCAACCACACCAAAACTTTGCTGCCGTATGAGGGCATTGTCGTAGGTGAGAGCTGTTGCAGATGCAACACGGAGCGTTGACAATGCAGTGCTGGTTTATTTATGAATATGAGGATACTCAGCACGATGAAGAAATTGCAATATCTCTATGCGGGGTCACATTGTGTCAAGTCTGTACTGCCGCCTGCAATCATGATGCTGGCTGCCAGCACAGTATGATGGGGCATACATCAAGACCAAAGGCTCATGGGACTCTGATCTGTTGCAGGAGGTACAGTGGGGGTAATCGTGATGAAGGTCGGGATGTGGCTGATGTGCCGCAAGAGCAACAACCCCTCTGTCCAGGCCTTTGCTCTGGACCACATCAACGATGTTGTGGTGAATACTGTGGGTCTTTTCGGTGCGCATCCGACACCCCGCACTGTACAGCAACATGGACATTCCATGACGTGTAGTGCAACTGCTCTATGGCGGACACATTGGCATTGGCTTCGCATCTATGTGGGCATGCACCGGTCTTGTCCCAGATTCCCACTGGCAGTCCTCAGGCGCATCTATCTGCATCGTACACCCGTGCAGCTTGCTCGGAGATGAGTATGTCTCATGGGTAGAGTTTGCAGACGCCTCTTGTGACCTGCGCCAGCTGCTGAAAGTCCTGCAAACTTGCTCTGGCCATCTGCAGGAGCTTTGCTGGGTGACAAAGTGGCGAGCTGGCTGGACCCACTGGTGGCCATGCTGCTGTCGGTGTGGCTGATATACGCCTGGGGCGGCCAGGCCTACTACAACGTCATGAACCTCGTCGGGCTTTCGGCGACCCCTCAGTTCCTGCAGAAGCTGACGTACCTCTGCTGGAACCACGACCCGCGCATCCTGCAGATTGACACTGTCAGGTGGGCCCTGGCTCTTCCAGACCTACTCAAGATCCCTGATTGTGGGGCAGGGTGCTTGCTATGTTGGATGCTGTGCATCCCAGCAAGAGCTCAGGTGCTCCTTGGGACTGGGATGAAAGAGCTAGCCGACTGTTGCTGGAATGTGCAACCTACTGCATAGCAAGCTCTTCCGCTGTTGAAGGCAGTGAACGTTGTTGAAGGGATCACATCACTGCTCCATTGAGTTACTGATATCGGTGATGCTCTGAGTGATAAGCTAAGAGGGAATAGATCATGACATGCACTATCGAGGCATTAGTTTCCCTTAAGTTGGTCATTCATGGTTCAGAGCAGGCTTCAGGTGTTGCGATGCTTTGCAGGGCATACACATTTGGTGATAGCTATCTGGCCGAAGTGGACATTGTGTTGCCAGCTAGCATGAGCGTGGCAGAGTCTCACGACATTGCAGAGGAGTTGCAGGTAAGTCTGGGCATTTTCATCCTAGCTCTTGAGTGTGTGGGGCCTTCTTCGTATCAAGCAGCATGTTCAGGCATGCTATGCGACATTAAGAGCACTGCGTGCTGCGATTTCGCATGCTTGGCCCAATGTGACAGGTCTGGCTGTCTGACTGCAGATCAAGTTGGAGAGACTACCGGACATTGCGAGAGCGTTTGTGCACATTGACTATGAAACCTCCCACGAACCAGAGCACAAGATTCACTGAGCAGTTGCTGAGTCACGATGTTGAGTCTATAGGTTTGCCGGTCTCAGTGACCTGGCTGAGCTTGTACGAAGGATTGCCAGCCACGATCTGGCTGTATTTATGCTTATTGCATTGAGAGACAGGAGGGTTGCCTTGTCGTTGCATATGTGCCGTGAGATGTGTCAGAGGTGGTACATGCCTTCATATGGGGATGAGGGAGTGCATGGAAGTAGCATTGTTATCTACAACGATTTCAATGTTTTACTGTCAATCTGCCTGTAAGATAGTGACACCCAAGCATCTGAAAGTGATGTGAGGCATATCCTATTCTTGTACGTGCCATCTCTGTGGCAATGACACAGCCTCCAACGATGCGCGTGTCAGGGTCCACTTCGTCGCATGCGGGGGCAGCACAAGTCCATCAAGCGTTTTGGTGATCTGGGCCTAGTCTTGCGATTCTAAGCATAACTCCTTACATCTGCGGCAGCTCTTCTCCGATCAGTGTGACTGTGCATTTTTCTTCTGGAGATCAGCCTGCTTTGTAGCTTCAGAGAACCACAAAAGGCCTCCTGGTACGATCGTCATGTGCATGTGACATCATGTCCATGTCAGCTCATCGTCAGCTAAGGCACTGCACTCGAAGGGCCTGGCAGGAATACGGTCGCAATCCCCCCGTGAGTGATCCAAGCCAACGTTGCTCTGCGCGAGACCGAGAGCAGGAGACTTATGACCCGCTTGACGCTCATACAACGCTGTACAGCTGCATCGCGAGCGGCTGCTGCCAGGAGAAGCTTCTCGGCCTCGGCTCCAGAAGCTGGTAAACATCAAATTGGTCTACAACTGCTTCATATTGGAGATGGTTTGACCATTGTCGTATCGCCTGCCCTTTCCATTTCTGACTGGATCAACAGCGGCATTCTTGACAGGTTTCCCTTACACTAACTGTCAAAAATTTGTCTTGCAGTTCTCGACACTCCAGAGGCCGAGGTTGTGCACCTTGCGGCGCAAGCTCCCGTGCTCGTTCAACTCCCCGACAGGCAGTTTGGAGCCGCTGCGGTATTGCAGAGCCATTTGATCCCCAGCCATGCAGGTAGAGCACAGATTTGCCAATAACTTGAATGTCATGCAGCCTAGGATCATCTTGCCCTGGTGGCTCCAATCCTGCTAGCCCCAATCAGCCCCTGAGTTGTGCTGTGCGCATGTGCAGGCAATCCGCAGCGGCTGTCCGTCATGCGGCATGCCTTCTCAGCCCATGACGCTGCGACAGACCGGCTTGCAGACATTGTGACGGCTGTTGGCGATGGTCATGTGGCTGTGTCGCACAGAGCTTCAGACCCAACCACCCGTCTCATTGTAGATGAGTACCATAAGGGGGCTGACGGCCACTACCAGCTCAGAACAGTTGGTACAGACCTCTGCAGGTACACATGAGTCAAAGCAAACGCCAGGCCCTTTTCTGGTGCTATGGTGTCGCCTGCTTAATCACTCCTGGATACAGCCACAACGATTACTCTGCACGGCGGACCTACCCTGCAGCTGGCATCAGATCAGCATACATGGTGCTTAAGCCAGTGCTGTGCATCCTTGTGTTCACAGGGACATAATCGTTGGCTGCCCCTGCTATCAGCACATATACATGGCCAGACGGAGCATGCCACGGACAGGCGGCACTGAGTTGAGGGATTCCATGCAGGTTCCTGAACAGGGAGGGGGTGAGGGTCTCACATGTGCCGCATGTGGGACAGCACTTTAACAGCACGCGTGCCAACAGCGCACAGATTAGGCAGTCCACCAATGAGGTGCTCATGGTTGCTCCCACAGCCTTTGGTTTCAATGATCAGGTGGGCTCAAGAGCAGATGTCTGCTTTGGTTCTGGAGCGAAATATTCAGCACGGCTCACCAACAGATCTATGCATTGGTCGGTTAAATTGCTATGTGCCTGAGGTGACAGAGCTTGCGGAGTCTCACTGCCATAGGTATTAGTAGTACTGGGGCTGGCAGGGCATGCCGATGATTATACAAACATTTGATAGGAAGAAGTTGAGGCGCTTGCGCCCATGAGAAGAATCGTGTAGTGGTATTTATGAGGCATGCCCTGCCTGTGTGATTATGCCTGCTTGGCGGATGTTTTCTTCCCAGCATCCTTATCTGAGCTTGTGTTTGGATATGTGCAGCCTAGTGAGCAGAAGAGCTGCTCAGGGACAGCTGTACTGCATGAAGTCATGATGGGTCTCAGGTGAGCAGTGGAAATAAGTTGTGTAACGCCATGCCCTGCAGGCTGCCCAGGACAACCATTTCATGCACAGCGCCGTCAGCAGCGGCTCGGCCACAGCAGGCAACACCTCGGTGACACTGCAAGCCCTCAAGGAGTTTGCTCGCCTTCATCACGAGCTCACAGAGGTACAGCGGCCTCCTCCTCTGCCACGGAGCCAGAGCTGACTGCTCTTCGAATTCACAATCAAGTGCACAGTAAGAACCCACCTGTAGAGAGCACTGCCACATGAGCCGGAGAGTGAGTGGCATGCAGTATGCGCGCATGCCTTCCCAGGAGTTGTAAAACTCCAGATGTCTTGTATAAGTCGGTGGTGTTTGGAGCGCGAGGCTGTTGGCACCCTTCTTCCATGACAATCAGCTCTCACTGGCACGGTGAACGCCCATCCATGAAAGTGCAATGCAAGAACACATGAATGAATGGCAGCTGACAGGCAGGCACGGTGGCATGCAGGTGGCGGGGGTACGGGTGTCGCTGTTCCAGCACAGCCAGGAGCACGGGACGCCGGATGCGGTGTTCCCGAACAATTGGTTCTCCACGCACCCCGCAGGCGAGGCCGCAGGCGGTGTGAAGCAGAGCACCCTCGTCTTCTACCCCCTCAAGTGCCCCAACAGGTGTGGCTTGGCACTGAGGCAGCAAGCAAGACAGCAATATTCCGCCGATGCATGCACTGCGGCCCTGCACTGGCATGGTAGCCTTATTTCCATAAGTGGTAGCGAGCTTAGCAAGGGGGCGATGCTGTACCCTGGTCAGGTCTCTCTGCATGAGGCAAGGATGGGAGCCATTTTCAGTGCATAAGTGACCTCTTGGCTTCCTGACATTGGTGGGGGAAGTCTGTGCATAGAGTGGCCGTTCCCATTGCACTGCATGTGACCCAGAATGTGTCCGCATGTCGCTGAATGAGACTGTGGCTGCATGACAGGCAGAAAGAGAAGAGAGAAGACATCAAGGAGGTGTTGAGAGCGCGAGGCTATGACAGAGTCTGGGACATGAGCAGCTCGGAGCAGGAGAAGCAGTACTTCGAGGGCACGGGCGTGCTGGTGCTGGACAGGGTCAACGGAGTGGCCTATGTAAACATCAGCGAGCGCGCGCATGCAGATCTGGCGCAGCGATGGGCTGACCATCTCGGCTACGAGGTGAGCGCATTGCCTGATGTGCCAGGCCGGACGTGTACACCGTCTCAGCACCTGCTGCTGTCAATCCCAACAGGCCTGCCACAGGAAACTGCAGGCAGAGTGCACTCCAGCAAGCGAGAGGTCATGGCAGATCCTCACTGTGATACGTGCGGCATGAATCAAGAGAGTCTCTTTGATAAACTTTGTATATCTGGTGCAGGAGGTGGTCACATTCAGGACGGTGGATCCAGCTGGTGCTGATGTGTACCACACGAACGTCATGATGGCAATCGGCACAGATGTGGCTGTTGTCTGTGCTGAGGCTGTACCAGATGAGAAGCAGCGCAAGCACCTCCTTGAGCGCCTCAACAGACATCACAAGGTCAGCCCTAGACTAGATACTCCAGCATCCTCTCAGTGGGCAATTCTGCAGTGCAACAGGCAGCGGGATATCCACTCAGCTTGCAATGCATGTAAGGGGTTGCGCTGTCCCCTCTGAACTTGAGGAAGCTAGACAGCGGTGAAGGGCTGATCCGCATTCTGGATGCAGGTCATTGAAATCACCCAGAAACAGATGGCGGCTATGTGCGGCAACATCATGGAGCTGGAGGATGGCAGAGGGTTGCCTGTAATGGCTATGTCCACCCAGGCATACAACGCATTCACCCAGGAGCAGCAGCAGGAGATGCGTAAGCATGTGGCAGCGCTGCATCATGCGCCCCTGGACACCATTGAGTATATTGGGGGCGGTGGTGTGAGGTGCTCCCTTGCGGAGCTGTTTTGAGATGTGCTGAGAGGCAATAATGGCCTGCCATGCAAACTTGCATGCAGAGAGGACCTTCGGATGTGTGCCTGTATCACTAACGTGCAAGGAGAGTCCTTGTTGAACCTGCCTTCATCGTCAAATGTCTGACATCATAATGCCATGCCCGTTGTGAGACATAGCAAGACGGTTGGTTCCCGACATTTTGATGAAATACTCCCGTCAAATACAAAGCATTTCATTGGGTACAGAATCTGATGCTTGACAGACGGCATGTGCCCCTGTAACACAATTCCAAACGGTCCTTAGGTGTCTCTCAGACTAGATCCCTCATTGCACGACACAGTCCTGCACTCTTCAGTATTGTCTTCTCTTGGGCATGGTGCTGATATCCCGGTGGCTCATCTAGATGCATTGCTCTGGGGCTCACGCTCCTTGCTGCACATGCTTTGCTCAGGGCTTCAGGCGCTGGCGCCTGACACAATCTCAATGATCTGGCTGGTAATCTGGGCCTGACGGGCGCGGTTGTACTTCACCGTCAGCTTCTTTTTCAAGTCCTTGGCATTGTCAGAGGCGGAACTCATGGCGTTCATGCGCGCAGCCAGCTCTGATGCAAGAGCCTCCTGCATTCCCACAACTCTTCTTTAAGACAGCAGTCTCGCTCGTATGGACTTGCAACAGAGCGCGATGAACAGAGGAGCATGCACTCAGCACAAGGCACATGTCACCCAAAACACTGGCAGACCCTTTTCCTGGCAAGGAGACCCCCATGTTTCACATAGACATGGGCACTCGCAGAGCCTCCTGCGCAAGGTCCGGGGTTCCAGACAAGCGACAGCCTTTGCTTGATCATACAAGCGGCTGCCGTTTGGGCGTATCTGACAGTAGACACAGCTGTTTGGGTGAGAGTGAATGGGCACCTGGAGGGAACGCAGGAGAGTACTGTTGAGGTAAAGGGGCAGGATGGCGTCCAGGATCTGCACTGGGTCCTGCTCGAAGATGAGCCCGGCATCGAAGTCGCTGGTGTCGGTCGTCACCTTCTCGCGCTCCATTGTCAGCCGCCCCTCCTTTGTCGTCAGCTTGAACATCTCGTCCTCTGCCGCGTCGATGCAGCGCCCCTCAATGTCGCAGATCTCGCCCTGCACATGTAACATTGCTCCGCTCAGCCTGGCTCGATCTGCATGCTTTGCAAGCTTTTGCGGCATGTAGAAGATTTCTTTTAGACAAAACATCCAGCACATTAGCGCTGCGGCGCAGAAATCAGCATGTGCTGCACATTCCATCATGTCTGGCAGAACATTGGCGACACTGGTGCCCAGGTGAGATGCCGACAATGCTCCTGTGCATTTCACAGCTCAGGGCTTTCAAGGGGCATTGGGCGAGGGCATACCTGGGGTGTCAGGGGCAGAAGGGTCTGCACGATGGGGTCGGAGGCGATGAGCGACACAAACTTGGTGTAGATCATCTCCACCTTGTCCACATCCTCGCTCACAAAGTCCGAGTACAGCTCGTCCGAGATGGCCTGCGCCTCCTTGGTGGTCGGGGCTGCTCCCAGGTTGAAGTTGCCTGCACCAGACAGCAGATGATCAGTGACCGGGCCTAAGACAGCGCCATGCAGCTCCAGCAAGAATTGCCTCTGCAGCCCTCCTTGGCTGTCACAGGTACTCACACGTCAAAGCCGCCTGCGCCAGACCATACATACAAGCCGCCTATGCGCAGAAAAGGTTGCTATCTGAGCTCTTGAACCCCCTGTCACCACGGGCTGTAGTTTTGGAAACTCTGTGCCCTTGGGGTGCCTTACATCTGCATTTGCAGCATCAAAGATTCCCCGCATGCTGACACTCAGCCATGTATTGGACGGTCATTACATTGTGGCACCTTTCAGCCAAGCTGGGGTGAGAGGGGGCCGGCTCACCTACAACCTGGAAGCGGTCAAGCCGGCGCTTGAAGTAGACCTGTGCCTTTTTCCCGACGCAGACAACCTTGACGCCCACCCCAAGCGCCACCAGCTCCTTGTTGCGCTTCTCCGCCTGGCATGCCAAAAACGATTAGGTCAGTCCCGGCATCAGGCATTGCCTGAAACATCCATTGCTGGACGACAGCTGCCTACCGGAGGGCCCTATGCCAAGGAGAATTAGGTCAGTACAGGCATCAGGCATTGCCTGAAACCACCAACGCTGGACGACAGCTGCCTACTGGGAGGCCCTATAGTGCAGCGCTCATGTGCCACTAGCCATGAATGCAGTCGGGAGCCAGCTGCTTGCATGGTAGCAGGAGCTCGCATGTGTCCACCATGCATGTCTGCATCAGGTGGACCAGGCAGGTCACACATGCCCGTGCTTGGGAGCATGCAGGATTCTCACCTTTTTGAGGACGAAGTTGTTGTATCCTCCGCACAGCCCTCTGTCGCCGGTGACAATCACCAGGAGTACATTCTTCACAGGGCGAACATTCACCAGTGGTGAATCTACATCCTCCACTCTAAGCCTCTGGTTGACTCCAAACAACACCTGCGCACATTTCACATGAGTTTCTGTCCTGTTTGGGGCATGCACTGCCATGACTGAATGCTTGTGCAATTCTGATCTCACAGGACCACAACACATGCAGCTGCTCGGATTGTACTTGAAAGAATGCAGCGATCCTGACAGGAGCCAGGAGATGTTCCAACTCAAGCTGCACACCCCATGGATCTCACGCTTCATGATTGGCATGCTCACCTTTACCAAATTCTCTGAAAAGGGACGGCCGTTTACAACAGCGTCCTGTGCACGCCTGACCTTGGCCGCAGCCACCAGTTTCATGGCATCTGTGATTTTCTGTGTGTTTTTGATGGAGTTGATACGGTCGCGGGTGTCCTTGAGCCCGGCACACACCTGTGGAAAAGGGCACTACATCTGAGCTTTCTGGCCAATAGGGGGAATCTTTTCGCCCTGCCGCCACGGCTATCAACGCTGCTGCAATCAATCGCAGGGCATCCCTACCTGCAGTGCAGCCCTCTGCTGCACGGCTGCTGGCCGCTTGGCTGCAAAGCTAGCATCGCCCATAAAGGCCTTGGAGCGCAGGCGGGGGCCAGCCATCTGGCCCGCGTCCATGGCTGCAGAGAAGGATGTCATGGCTGCAGCTGCTACCTATTCCAGGGCGCAAGGGGTGCTGCTCCTTGCTCTTGATGCCCAGGCATTTCTTTGGCCAGGATAGGCTGCACTCGAAAGGATAAATGGATTAGTCATCGCCCGCCCATCAGCCATGCAGAGGAGGTTTCCCCCAGCTGACAGCGCAGCGCTCATTAGCAGGCGGAGGCTGTTACACTACCCTTATTTGATTCAATGGTCAAGCGCAGGCCAATGTGCTCAGAACCGCGGGTCACCTTGTAGTGCAGATGCGAAGCTAACGGAAGGGCTTCTCTGACACAGCAGGGCTAGTAATGGGGCCTAACACTTTCATGGCAGAGTGAGAAAGCAATGAAGAGCCTTTGCAATGCTCGTCCAGCATTACAGGTGAATCGGTCAGGTCTACACTCTAGAACAGCTGTGCGGCATGTCATGAGACCAACATGCGCCATCAGCGGTGAAGACCGGCAGCACATGCGTCACGCATTGGAGCTTGCGAAAAAAGGGCTAGGAAAGACACATCCGAATCCAGCAGTGGGCTGTGTCATCTTGAAAGACGGTAAGGTGGGCCCCCATGCACCCAGTGGCATTGGCTTACAAATTCTGCTTGTCACCGTTTTGTCCACCTGATGGCGTCGAAAGACGTTCAGAGTGAGTGTATGGACACACCCTATGCCATACAGGTCGTTGGGGAGGGCTATCATCCTGAGGCGGGCAAACCTCATGCTGAGGTGTATGCGCTGAGAGCTGCTGGTCAGGCAGCAAAGGGCGCAACAGCATATGTGACCTTGGAGCCCTGCAATCACTACGGCAGGACCCCTCCATGCAGCAGAGCCCTTGTGGCAGCTGAGGTCTCCAGGGTATGTCACAGCAGGCAGTTGCCATCCTGTGCTGAGGCAGATGCTGTGCGTCCGAGATATGGGGGCCCAATCACTGCATTCTGCAAGAGCACCCATGCTTATACAGTCTTAGCTCAGGGCATGTAGACAGGGACAGCAGCAGGCAGGCACGCGGTATACTTCGGTGTGCTGCCAGCCCATATCAAGGAGCAGGCAAAGTCCCAGAAACCTGACCCAGACATGATACAGCAGCTGTCTATCTAATCAGGCTGCACAGCAAGGACATGCCTAGCAGGCAAGCATGAGGCACTTGGCATACATCAGTGGCTGGTGATGTGCAGGTTGTTGTGGGGGCAGGAGACCCTAACCCTCTCGTGGGCGGCGCGGGGATACAGACGCTGGAGCAGGCGGGAATAGAGGTGGAGATGATTGGGGGTGAGGAAGAGCAGATAGCCTATGACCTCAACACGGAATTTATGGAGAGGATGAAAGCTGCAGTCAACAAGGGATAGCCCTGTACGGTCCAGCAAGATTGTACACGAGCACCTGCGATATGTGGAGTTGAAAACGAGTGACCTCATTTCAACTTGCGGTAGTGACAGGTTGATCAACTCATGAGTACGGTATCAGACCGTGTGAAACAGCATAAGAGAGAGAGAGAGAGAGAGATTACATCTCTTCCAGCCACCTAGGGCTGATCAGATGCCTGGCCCCCTTCCGGGCCAGGATTTCCCATACATATCCCATTGTTTGACTGGCATTCCCATCCGAGTAGTATACCAGCTATATGTGTTAATCAAGCACCAAGCAAACTATACCTATCCTATGAGATATGAGAGAGAGAGAGAAACATTACATCTCTTCCAGCCACCTAGGGCTGATCAGATGCCTATGATGTCGAGATGAATGTTTGTTCTGGGCAGACTGGGCAGATGGGGCAGCTTCCTGAGCCCACCCAACGCCAGCTAGGGAACGCTGTCACATCTTCCAGACACCCTTGCATAGCGTCGATGTCCCGTGGATCGTCTTTGCGGCCCTGCGAGTATTATGTCTTCTGCAGAGGGCCTGCATCAGCCGGATGTACTGTCCCTTCCAAAGGATCTTCTCAATGCGATCGGTTGCCGGCTCAAGGAGCGGGATGTCCGCAACATGGAGCTTGCCAGCAAACGCTTTCACAATGTTCTCTCGAGTCCCAGCTATACCGGGCCTAGAGACACGAAGCTTTGCATGGGAGAATTAGCCAATATCGCATCTTGGAGACGTCCAGTATTGTATAGGTCCACTTCTCAGCCGGCATGCTCCCATTACTTGCTTGAAGCATCAGCTAACTGCGGGCCAGCATCGTCAGTGATTGATGCACGAAGTAATAGTGTTGATGGCATGCAGATGGCTTGAGAAGAGGGTCAGAAGATACAGCCACATTGAGTGCGACTTCAACGACAAGAGCATGGTTGGCTTGAGTGGCACTTCTGACAGCGCGCCTGCAAATGGCGTTGTGCCACCTTTGCTGCCATCCCTGCTGGCAGCTTGTGCACCTTCAACAGAGCTATCTCTTTCTGTCATGTCTTCTGAAGGCAAGCCAGCCATAGCAATTGACTCGTGATATGATGACTTTATGCTGTGGTGGCCTATCATTTCATGGATGAAAGATCCCCTTCACATGGTTTCCCTGCTTGAGTTCTGAACTTCCTGACCAAGGTGACTCTACAGGGGTGATGCATGCACACACTCACAGACAGCAGCCCTGTGCAGGTGAGCGATTTCGTGCGCTGTCCTCAGGCAGCACCACCACTCTTGGTTCTGGCCCTAAACTGTCCTCCTTCTGGGGCCACCTGAAGCACCATCTGACAGAGTTGACCCTAGAGGTGGACCCTCAGAAAGGGGGAGCGCAGCAACTGGAGACAGTTGGCATGCTCACATCCCTGCAGACATTCAAGTTTGGCTGTAGCCCAAAGCCTGAGTGGGCCGTAAGGCCAGCATATCCTAATTATAAAAGTCTGTCAGGAAAAAAGCTTTACTTGAAGCTTCCAAACCTGGTCACTTTGAAAGTGGTCATCCTCAAGCATTGTGAGATAGTTGTGTCAAGCCCCAAGCTGGCTGAGGTACGACTTCAGTACACAACAGCAGTGCATAGAACTCTGGAGGTTGGTATGCTAGAGCGCCTGCATCTTCTCTGGTGCCAGGAGAGCCAATTTGCTCCCAAAGACCTTCACAGCCTGAAGTCTTTGACAATCATGAACTCCAGTGAGGTAGGCAGGCTCCTCCTGGAGGAACTCGACCACATGAGACATCTACAGTGGCTGGGTTTCCACGACTTTTCTGCAGACTACATGCCAGAAACCTTTCCCAAGAGCCTTCGACGGCTTGAGCTTTGGTGTACTGACTGGTGCCACGGCCTTCCCGATGGACTGAAGGCACTTACTCTGCTCAGAAGTCTATTCTTCCACACGTATTGCACCTCGTGGAGCGTTCCGCAGCCATTGGCCGAGCTCCTTCCCCTAGACAGTCTTGAAAGCTTAAGCGTGGTCCCGGGTCAAAGCAAGAGAACATACAGAAGCAAGAGGTGTGGCATAGGGTTTCCTGAGTACCTGGAGTTTGGGAGTGAGTGATGTCCGAGACCCTTGAATCAATGATCCATGACATGCACCATGGATTTATGGGCCACTAGGACGCAAGCCCCCTTGGCAGTGCATGTGAGTGGGACACCACTTTGAAGAAAGTGTTGCCGCCTAAATCAGGCGCATGCATCGATACCTTTGCATCCTCGCTTGGTACAGACACGCGAAATATCTAGATACAGAAGGCCGCAATGGAATCATATCATATTGGAGGGCGCTGCAATGGTGACTGTGTTTTCAACCATGGAGAGACTAGCAGACGACTTTGACACTGACACATTGCCATAACACAGTGCTAATGCAATGGCATTGTGATGCAGTGGACGTACTCAAGGATATCAAGCCATATAGCAGACCGCGTGACTGGGCTCCAGTGCAAACCTTGTTGTCCAGCTGACATATGCTCGAGCTCCTACATGCCCACACACTGTTATCTCACTAGACTACACGTGTCATGACTTTACATTATTTTCCTGCAGCATGCATGCCAAGAGCTTTTCCGAAAAGCCTTCGGCGACTTTGGCTTTCTCCCACTGATTGGTGCCACGGTCTCCCTGAAGGGCTGAAGGAACTTACTCTTCTAGAAGGCCTCTTTTTCCACACGCACAGCAAGCTTTGGAGCATCGTGCAGCCATTGGCCGAACTCCTCCCCATGGACAACCTTCAAAGCTTAACGGTAGGAGGAGATACTAAGTTTCGCATGTATAGAAGCAAGAGGTGTGGAGGCGAAGGGTTTCCTGAGCACCTTGATTTTGACAGGAGTTGACAAGACGGGACTCTTGTATCATACACCATGCAAGGCCAATCCCGTAGGCCAGCTTGATGCAAGCCCATTACGGTTGATGCTGCTTGTGAACAGAAATTGAAAGTAGTATCAGGCATGACCCGCTGCTCTTGCAAGAGCCTTGTCCCAGAGTTCGCAATAGAAATGCAGCGATGTGTCTCTGCATGTTTGTACCTCAAGGTGCTTGAGGCCTCAACCCATGGAGTAATCTGCACAGTTGGCCTCGGGGCACACCTGAAGCTAGCTGTCCAGCTGTCACGTCTTCGTGCATGTCCACACACTATCATGTCATCAGGATCTAACAAGTCCACTGAAGTGTGGGCACCCCAGTCAGAGGGCATTGCAGTCTAGATCCCCTGTAGTGTCTAGGCCTTGGCCTGTGCCAGCCCTGATACTTGCACATATGGTCAGATCATGGGGCCTCCTCCCGGCTCCTGATGCGCCTCAGCACAGCAGTGAGCGCCTCGGTGGTGCGCTTGCCATGTGACAGCGGAGGCGTCACGGCTTCCCAGGCGCTGCGCTGCGCTCTGCCGCCGCTCCCAGGCACAGCGCTGTGCAGACCCCGCATAAGACGTGCTAACACCGGGCTTCTTGCTGCCTCTCTAGCTCCAGGGGTGGTGAAGGGTGACTGGTGGAGGGCAGTGTCTGGCAGCGGTGTGCTGGCAAGCAGAGGCTGGGGCTCATGCATTTCTCTGCAGACATGCAAGGGCTCGTGAGTGATTGCGCCTCTTTTCAGTCATGGTGTATTCAAGACGCACTTGCCTGATTTCTCAGATTTGGTCAGTGACATGCTACACAAAAATTGCAACAGTTTTCACAGCAAGATGCTCTATACGAGAGACAGATGGCCAGCAAGCCTACCTGAGCTTGTCTTTTCTGGGAGTATGGGTGTTCCTGGACAGCACGCTGGGAGTTGATGCTAAGGGGGATGCTGACGCCGCCTCCTGGGCCGCTGCCAGCTGGCGCTGGGCGTCTGCCAGCTCAGCGTGGCACTGCGCCAGTTGCTCCTCCCTCTCTGCTAGCTGCTGCTGCACCTACAGCCACAGACCCCATAGCTCAGCAGAGAGCCTGCTTGATTGGAGTAGGCTTTCTGCAAGTGCAAGTGGAATTACCAAAGTACACAATTTTGCTAACCTGATGCAGAAACGACCAGACAAGATACAGCTCAGCAGGGCCTTTCTTCAGACTGTCTCAAAACTGACCCCTTCTACATTGACGAAAATATCAGTGGCGTGGAGGAAGCAGGGGCATGCCTGGGCTAGCTGCGCTCGCTGCTGCACCGTCTCGGCCTCCAGCTCTGTCAGGCGCATGGCTCTTGCAGCAGCTTCGGCGCCGGCTTCTGACAGGACGTCCTGCAGCCCCAGGCTCTCCCCAGACAGCTCTTCCACCTTCCTGCAATTGCATCAGACCAGGGTAAGAGACTTCTCCACCCCCAGGTACTACGGGTTGGCCAATTGCGGATATCCTCATCTGTCAGGTGCGCCACATCCTGTGTCATGGTGACTCCCCTGTGCATGTGCCACCTTTAGGAGCTCTGCCTGTATTGAGAGGATCAGCATGTAGATTTGGGACACTACCTGGGTTATCCCAGGTCTGCTACAATAATGCTGGGGCTTGACACCTTTCCATGCATCACAGTCCATGCTCCTCTGCCCATCTGTTATGGTTCAAGATGTGTGTTGCATAGCGTCAGCAACATGGAGGACTCCCACCTCTGCTTTGCAGTCAGGAGGTCCTCCGCAAGCCCCATCGCGCTGGAGAGGTAGGCTACCTGGGTGTCCCGCTCGGCCAGCTCCACTGCATGCGCCCCCATGCGCGTCTCCAAATCCCGCCGCGCCAGCTCCGCCTGGTGCGCCCGCCTGTACAGACTCGTCATCTGTCATTATGCCCATGACACACTCACCGCCTGGCATAGCCTGGGGAGTCCTGCTCTTCTGGAATGCAAGCGTCTCATAGGCTTCTTTTGTCTTTGCTTGCCAGTTTCCCTTCTGCCAATTGTCAGGCATCAGACTGAGTCACTTTTTCATCTCACGTCTGTAGAGTCTGCATGCTTCCTGTCTGGACCCGGTGCACAGCTACTTGTGCTGTTTCAGAGATCTGCAAGCTCTTGTGCACTGACAATGTAGACATTGGTATTGGTATGCAAGCTCACTCGTCAGCTGTGTCCAGTCCCTCTGTGGGAGGCCCTGCAGCCAATGGCGAATGCAGGGGCTCCAAGTCACAGTCATCCTGCAGCGCCATGTCCTGATAGACCTCCTGCAGTGCAGCATGCCTCCCCTCAGCTCATGCACCTTGTCAGATCTTCATCAGCAGCAGGAAGTGTGCTGCCATCTGCTTGCCAAGCAGGACAAGCTGACTTTGGCCAGTGATGCTGTCTTTCTCTCCGTCAGAGGCCATAGGCGGTGCGCTGCAGGGTAGATTTGATCAATCTGGAGACCCTGTTATATGACTAGCTGCAAGGGAGCATGTTACTTGTGCTGCAGGGAGGGGTGCACAAGTGTGATGCCACACAGTGCAGACCTACCAGAAGCTTGGCTGCAGAGTGCTGCTGCCACGCCTGCAGCTCCTGACCATGCAGGCCTGCTGTAGGAGAAGCAAGGGCTCTGCAGAGGCCCAGAGCTTCATAATCCTGCGCTGCCGTCCTCTCCAGGGCAGCAGGATCCTGTAGCAGTGCAAGTGCTTCACACTCTCGCTCAGATGCATGATTGCATGCTGTCACGCTTACCTGAGACTGTGACCTGTCTTGCCTGTGCCCCTGAGGTGTGACATGCTGCGCATGAGCAAATAGTGCTGTTTCACATGAGCAAGGCATAGGGCTGCATACTGGATTTAGAAGCTACCTGCGCATGGGCAGAGTCTGACAGCTCTGGGCTGGTGTTCTCCTTGTAAGGTCCGTGCATTACCTCAGCAGGGAATAACTGGGTGGGACTTCTGCCCTCGGCCTCGCCTGCACCATGCCATAGTCACCATCAGAAGCTGGTCGTGCACGAGCTGCCAATAAGTCCTGATCTTCTCGAGAGATGTGTGCACACCCCGGCTCTCCTGACCTTCCCGAAAGATGTGTACAGACCCTGGCTCAGGCTTGGGACAGCAAGGCTACGCACCGGCCAAGTTCCTGCCCAGATCAAGCACATCTATTCTCACCTGCAGAGTCATCCCTGTGGCTGGAGCATGGCGGGCTCAGGGAGAGCCGCAGGATTCTGCAGGGGCTTCTTCCAGCTTCCTGGCCCAGCTCAGGGGCAGCATCTGTCCCAGATTGGCCGTGTGGAGGCATGCGCTGCTCTGCATCCCTGATCTCCACAGAAACAGTGCGCTGAGGCAGCCCGGCTGAGGGTGTGCCCAGCGGACTGCGCCCGGGCTCCCCGCTGCCCGGCCTGGGCAGGCTGACAGCCTGTTCTGGCTGCGCTGCCCCTGGCGGCCACCATGCAGCTATCAGCCGCGGCTGCTCCTCCTCTTCCTCATCCAGTGTCTCCAGCACTGAGCTGTCTCCGGAGGCAGCGGCTCGCAGCGCCTGCTCAGCACTGCCTGAGGGCTCTGCAGACTCCTGACCGGCTGAGTCGGCCTCTTGCTCATTGCTGCATGCCTGCTGCAACGGCTCTTCCTGGTGCGTCACAGCCGGAGAAGCCTCAAGAGGTTCTGCACCTCCAGATGCTTGCGCAGGCTGCTCTGTGATCGTGCCTTCTGCGGGTGAGACAGCTGCAGGCAGCCGCTGCCCACTGCCAATCCCCTCAACGAGCCCGAGTGCCCTGTCCTGAGGCACGTGCAGCTCTGCCGTGGCTGCCTGCTGCTCAGCTGTCTGGTTTATGGGTTGAATTGAGCCAGCTCTTGCACCAGGTGGCAATGCTGCTGGCACAATGTCAGGGCATGGCCGCTCCAGTATCGCTGGGCTGCCAAAGGGCGTCGCTGGCTGAGCATGCACATCCTCAGCAGCCATAAGCTCATGTACCTCTTCTGCTGGCAGTGGTAGCGCAGCTGCCATTGCCTTGCGCCTGCTGGCTGTCCCAGAGACGACGCAGGGTGAGTCCAAGCTCTCTGGCAGCGCCTCGTACAGCTCGTTGCGGTAGACGCTGCGCTGCGCTGGGAATGATGAGGTGGCAAGAGCTGACTCAGCCTGCGCAGGTGTGGCGGGCTCAGCGCTGACATGGCCCTGCTCCACAGGGTAGATGTTTGCCAGGCTGGCCTGACAGGTGGCGATGTGCAGGTCTATCTGCTGAAGCAGCACCCGGTAGGGGTTGTCCTCTGGCTGACGCTGATTCCGCATACCCATCTGCCCGTCTGCTTGTGTGTCAATGGAAGGCTGCTCTGCATCAGCCAGGCTGTGCATATCCTGCTCCAGTGCTGTGTTAGCGCTCTGCTCGTGCACAGCCACAAGCTGCTCTGCATCAGGCCTTGCATTGCTGACATGCATCTGGCTCTCGTCTGCTCTGGCACCTGTGCTGCAGGGAAGCACCTCGTCTGGAAGCTGCATCTCAGGTCTGCCCGTTGTGGGCTGTACAACTTCTCGGGAGGCAGTTGCGCTATCTGGTAGCGGCAGGTCCTCTGCTAGACTCTGGGACCCTGTCTCAGCTGCTTGCTCAAAGGCACTCTCCGAGAGGTTCTGGCGTAGGTCTGCGTGCTCCAGGATTGAGGCAAAGGTAGGGCGTTGGTCACGCCCTGCTGTGCGAGGCAGCGGGAAATTGCGTCCCGTATTTGCTCCAGGGCTGATAAGAGTAGCCCTGTCGGTCTTCTGCATGGATAGCAGCAGCTTTTCTATCTGCTGGTTGAAGGTTTCCCAGTCGTGCATATCATCTCCATCGTGTTCGGCCATGATTGACCGTAGAACCTCTCAAAGGTCTAGTAAAAGGTCCGCTGCCTTGCAAATGCCCTCATCAAATTCCTGCACGCAATCACTCAGGCATCATGATGTGTTGCCGCCCTGTCACCGGGAGCAGCTTATGGGTCACAACACCGTGAGAGGGTGCACAATCTGTACCACAAACCAAAAAGAAAGCCTTGGCTTATGACTCACTTCCAGGGAAGGGGTTACTTCTCGAGCTCACCAACTGCTTTGGATCCTTGAGTCCGCCACACGACCAGTCCGCCCGGAGCCACGACGCTTTTTTGACTAATCACCTATGAAGGCCTTGAACACCATCCTGCTAACATTTAATCTCGGCAATGCCATGCAAACGAAAGGAGATGTGCAGTAGCTGATATAAGGAGTTTAAATCCGAGCTTCATTTGGCTCTGGGCACGCCTGGGCAGCTCTGCCCTCCCATATTTCTCGGCCTACGACCGTGTGTCAGCTGCATCGCCAGCTTTCCCTCTCATTGCAGATGTATGGAAGAAGAGTGGTAAAGTGCACAAAGGCAGCATGGACCTGAGTGCCATCCAGGCAGCTGTCAGAGCTTACCTTGCTGAACAGGACTGCGGCACTATACATGGCACAGCATGCGCAGAAGCATATGCGGAGCAGCTTTTGCACGCTCTGCAGGTATTTTACAAGAGCTTTGCATGCTTGTGATCGTTATGTGCATGCTTCACTGTCGAGCATGCTGCTGTGACTCACTCGCCATAACAGTCCTGCATCTAAGAGCCATCGTGCTTAGGATACTGTCGCATCGAGCAGGATGGCCTGGTGGGGAACAGGGCAGTACCCGCTGCGAACGTGTGGGCAGTGGTCCAGGCCATGGAGAAGGCTTTCCCTGTCCTGATGAGTCCAGCAGTGGATGCTGTCCGGGCCATGACAGCCGCTTTACATCCCACCGCAGAAGCTTTGGCCCTTCTTTGGATTCAGAAGGCGAGTCAGCCGGCCTGATGTTCTTCAATGTCTTACAATCATCCATCTGCCCAGCACAGCACAGCACACAAGGGGTGGGGAGGCATGCCTTGATTTAAGGAAGTCTGGGACCTTTGTTGGCTGTCTTGGGCTTCAGGACCAGCACTGTCGTGTTCCAACTTCTGACCTGAGCAGGTGGCACAGGAACAATCCGCACTTGCTGAGCTGGATGCACAACTGCAGGGGTCAGAGGATGGAAGTCTGCCCTTCCTGATCAGCAAGGTCCGGACACAGCCCCAGGTCTACACAGCCTACCTCAAGACAGCTCCGCTCCGTGAAAAGGCGCTCAGTGCGGAGCTGGAGGCAGCTGTGTCCTCTTTAAAGGTGCGATGCCCTTGACCCCATCCAGCGTGTCTGCACACACACGGTTGTGTTGCGCATCCCTCTGTTGCGCATCTTATCCACTAGTGCTCTGCGACATATTTTTGGGACACCTCCTGGGCTCTGTGACAGGACTCACATGCTCTGCTGAAACCTCAGCTCCTTGTTGGCAAATCAGTGTTTGGTTTTCTCAGCTTGCAACATCCTGATGGTCTGATCACTGAGCCGTTCCTCTGCTGCAGGGCAATGTCAGATTTTCCCAGCCTACAGCTCTCGAGGACAGCTCAGCTTCCGGAGAAGCACAGCTAGGGCCAAGCGCAGAGATAGAGAGCAGGGATGCAGCGCCTCAGGCTGATGCAGGCCTGAGGTCCAAGCAACACAGCAGTGTGGCAGCAGACAGGCGCAGCGCCGGAGACGCAGATCAGGCAGCCGCAGATGGCATCCCTGCAAAGGCAGCGGAGCCTGAAGCTGTGCTGACAGGGCGCCAGCATGGCGCTGCAGGAATGCTCCTGGGCACAGGCTCGGGGCTCAGCAATCTCTGGGACAAGCACTGGAGCCACACAGACATCACTCGCCCACCTGATAGCTCCAAGCCAACCCGTGACAGGAGCCGTAGAAGCCTGGATGAGCATTCTGTAGTAGCGAGTGCCTCAGATGCGGGCCATCTCAGCACCAGCAACCAGCACCCTGCATCCCCTGACCCAGCTCAGTGCGTGGTGGTGCATCTTTCAGCAAAGGAGGATGCCTTAGATGGTGGGAGCCTTGAGCAGGTCAGCCATGTCGCAGTAAGCCTGGAAGTGACAGCTCCAGACTCAATTGCACATAGCAGAGGTCACAGTGCTCAGCTTGGAGAGCCTGCTTCCACAAAGGCTGCAGGGTTTGCGCCTGTGGCCACGCTGGCATCCTTGGGTGGATTTATCAGGTCACAGTCCTGGAGAGGCGCAGCTCAGGCCGGTCAGCCTGCAGCTAACCTGGCTGACACGACCCCTGAGCTTCCTGTGAAAGGGGGCATGCAGGCTACCATTGCAGCACGGCCAGCTGCATCCTCTGCTGCTACAGAGGTTGACAGCGTCTCAAAGCAGGGTACTACAGATAATAGCAGGATCACTGTGGGCATCGAGGTGAGAGGGCAGGATGAGGGCAGTGGGTACAGCAGTCACCCTTGCAGGCTTACCCTGGGCATGCCCGCCGCACATAAGCACAGCCATGCAGCAGGACTTCCACCTTCTTCACAGAGGGGCAGCCGCCGGAACTCCCTCTCAGGCCTTTTCAGGGCGTCAAAGTCTTCCCATGAAGGGTCACCCCTCAAGCCCAAAGAGCCCACCCAGGCCAGTCACTGCACCAGCACCAGTACTACAGACAATGCCCAAGCAGTCAGGCTCAGTACATTGACAGGCGAGCAGCAACTGGCAGCCGCGTCCAGCTCAACACTTCCTGCCCAGAAGCGGGCGCGCTGGGCAGTCCCGGGCTCAGCAGCCATGTCATCTCTGTACGGTCTGGTGCAGCATGCTGCTGAAGGGCCGCTAGCCCATGCGGGCCGGGCAGTGGGCAGCCTGCCGGGCATGCGGTCCCATGCGGCACCACAGCTGTCCAGCACAGACGGTAGTCGGGCAAAAGATGCAGACATGACTGCAGACATCGTCATGCGAATAAAGACAGCTGCTTCTTCCGTCCTAGAGGTGAACACACCCCTGGCACTCAAGTCAGCAGTCTCTCAGGCACACTGCACGATGTGATGCAGGAACCCAGCCATGCGCTAAAATCTCCTGTTTTCAGGCCCTCTCTCGGCACACACATTCCACCAGAGACAGCAGCCATGCCCTACAATCACCCTGGGTGCATTGTTCAGGTGGGCATGGGAGAAGGCATTGTGCTGGGGCAAGAGATGGTGGACACCGAGTTCCTGTGCGCCAGCCTTGAAACGCTGCTGCGCCACGGCATCAGGCCAGGCACGCCCCGGGACGCCTGGACGTCCTACCTGGCGACCCACAGCGATGCGCCCCTGGAGATGCTCCAGGAGGCCTCCAAGCTGCTGCCTGGCGTGGGGGTGAAAGGGTGGGGCCTGGAGGGAGCCTGGGCAGCGGGCACAGCGGGCAGCCACGCCGGGGCAGGAGCGCTGCAGATGTGGATCAGAAGTAGCCTCAATGAGGAAGCCCTGGGCGCGAGGCTGCATGCCATCTGCACCTGCCAGCCCCTGCTTGAGTCCTGGTACTCAGAGTGAGTGCTTGCTTGGCCATTTCTTTATGTACCCTTGTGAAATTGCCCGGAATGGCAAACTCATGCTTAGTGGCTGTCAAGTGGGACATTCTTCAAACAAAAGCCTCTGGTGTAGCCATTGCAGTCTAATTATAGAAGTATGGTCAGCCTCTGATCTGCCAATGACCCCAAGGAAGCCAGCAAGGCTGTGTCATGTCCTGCGTTTGCGGGTCTTGCTTGCCCCTGACTGATGGCACTATGCGCCGCAGGAGCGCTACGCTGCGCCAGGAGGAGGCCACCGGGCAGATCATGGGCCTGCTGCTGGGCCTGGACGCTGTGCGCTTCCTTCTGCTAGTGGACCCGCCCCAGGACTCGCCCCGGGCTGCAGGCAGACTCATTGGCGGCCTCAGGCAGTACCTGCCGCAGCCCTGGGCTGGCCATGACCATGCGCATGACGGCGCTTCCTCTTCACAGCAGCCTCGCCAGGCAAATCCTGCCCCGGTGAGCACCCTGCTCTCAGCAGACTGCTTTCTCAGTAAAAGATGTAGTGCTATCTCCGTGTCAGGGCCCTCAAGTAGCACAAATTATCTTGCGGTCTTATATAGGGAGATGCTGTGCTTTGAAGGGTTATTCACAGGCATTGACATTTCTGGGGTTGCCGAGTATATGGAAAAGCATGCCTGCTATGTGGAGAGAGTATACAATGCTGTCAGCAAGGGTCAAATGGCAACAGGCCTGCTGAGCCTTCCAGGCTGTTGCAGGCACGCAGGAGGAGCCGAGCCGCGGCCATTCAGGACGCGAGAGAGGAGCCACGGCCGCAGGCCGAGGGCACCCAGAGGGAGGTCCCTGTGGGGGACCCCTCGGAGCTCCTGTCCCCCCTGAGCAACCTCCCGCTGTCCCCCCTGTCCTCCATGGGCCTGGACCTGTCTGCAGAGCCGTTGTCTCCCACCACCACAGCCGCTCTGCGGATGCTGCGAGAACGGGGCTTCCCGCACAGCGCCAGCGCTACTGGCTTCACAATGGACGATGCAGGTATGGCCTGTTGCCTATGAGACCTGCCAAGCTCCTTCCACGAAAGCAGGCTGGGCACTATAAGAACGTACCTCGCTGCATGATGAAAGGCGTAGGGGCATCCTGTGGTGCAGCAGCAAAGGCAGTGGTCCGTTACTGCTATACAACACATCAGGCAGGCAGACACCGAAGGGTGTGCCAGTAGTCATCATGCAGACCCCTTATGGCTTCCGTGGTATCCTGCAGGGCATCAAGACAGCGCTGATGCCCATTCAGAGCTGGCCTCAGTGTTGGACAACATCCTGGCCGCTCCAGACATCGGGCTGCTGGCCCCGGAGTACATGCGCGCAAGGATGCCTTACGATGACGATGAACCACCGCCCTGGCAACCCCTGCGCCTACCCCATGCGGTGGACACATCTGCGGACGCGCACAGCAGGTCCTCAGCTCCGGCTGCCTCAGCAGGCGCCAGCAATGGCGCCAGATCAGGCCCCAAGGCTGCAGCTGCCGGCAGCTCCCAGGAAAGTGCAAATTCGCAGAGCAGGCAGCAGGAGGAGCAGCAGGCCAGCTCAGAGCAGTCCAGGCGAGAGGTGCTGCACAAAGCAAAGCCAGGCACAGCTGGCAGGCCACCTGAGTTGCCCTTTCACGGCGCTGACAGCGTGGAAGGCTCCGGCAGCACTTCAATGCAGGCAGCACGCTCTCAGGAAGGGGACTTCTTCAGGCTCCTGGACTCACCGGGCCCTGTGCCTCGGGCTAGCTTCCAGGAGAGGGACCTGGAGCAGCTGCCCAGAAGCTTCAGCATGAGCGCCAAGGCCAAGGCGCCTGCTCCCATAGATCCCACAGACCCAAGCAGTGAAGTAGAGGAGGAGAGCAAAAGCAAGGGTCAGCAGGGAATTGACTACACAAGTGGTTTAGCTGGCAAGCCTGAGAAGGCTGCAGACCTGGCAAGCATGCCTGCAGGTGACAGCATTGCAGCAGACTCACCTCAGGAAAGTGAGAGCCTTGGGGCACAGCCAGAACTGCAGCCAGTGATCACAGACGTACCACAGCATGCTGGGGCTGCTCTGAATGCTTCTGACAGTGCTAACCCAAGTAAGGAGCTGGCACAGCCTCCTTTGGGCACCTCAGCGGGAGGCACAGCTAGCACAAGGGAAGAGGTGCCAGAAACCCAGGGTGACCCTGAACACAAACCCTCTGCACCGGAAGCAGAAGCTGCAGCATCCCTATCTGCAGCACATGACAACAGCGCCTCAGTAGCAGATGAGCCAGCACGTCGTCAGCCCCAAGGCAGCCAGCATGAGGCATTGCCTCCTCCATTTCATACAGGTGGGCCTGGGCTGATGGGTAATGCTGCTTCCTCCGACCTCAGCTACACACAGCTGACTGCCCTTCTAGGTGATACTGAGGCTCAGGAGGATGACCTCAGCGAGCTGGATGACCTCAGCCCGCACAGCTCGTCAGGGACAGAGAATGACAAGATTGACGCTGCAGACGCAGAAGGGCTTGTAGCACGTGCTGAAGCCGCAGCGGCAGCTCTGCCAAGTGTGTCGGATCAGCTCGACAGGTCCTTTACAGCTGAGGCGGATCTTGATCAGGCCTTGGACCCTGCCCAGGCACATGTGGCGCTGCCAGACCAGCGTGACAGCTCAGCAAGCAATGCTGAGATGGCAGAGACCCTGGAGCATGCCAGGGACGAGCAGCGCCTTGAGCAGATTAGTCAGCAGCATGCAGCCAAAGATCTGGCGTCAAATATGGAGCGGCTTAATGTGCTGACGGGGCGCCAGGGTAGACCCATCAGTAATGCTGAGCATGCTGACAACATGCAGCGTCTTGCCAAGCTTACAGGTGCGCATATGTCAAGATTCGATGAGAGCACGCAGGCTCTTCAGTAAGTCATGGCTGCTACATATATGGCCTTAGACGTCCTTGGAGAGTATGGCTTATCAGCAACAACCTTACACTGATGCCATACTGAGCTATCAGCTTCAACAGTCCATCACAATGCTTGCTTCATGACTACAAACTATATGTGGCATCAGCAGGTCAGCAAAACACACAGGTCAGGCAGCATATCAGTCTCGAGCAGCCTTTCAGGCAAGTACATGCCTGCAGGCAAGGCAAGAGACAAGCCTGATAGCAGGACACCGCTTGAGGAGCTCTCTACTGATGACATGCCAGATGAAGTGCGGCAGCCGCTGGCAGCTGCTGCTGCTGATTCAGAGCATGGGATGGACAGCAGCGTGGCTAGCGAGCCTGATGTGGCGCACCTGCTGCTGGAAGCTGCCAGGGAGGCCAACGCTGACCTGGCGCATGACGCTGAGACAGATGCAAACATGCTTGAGGTATCTCACGGTTCCCAGCTGCTCAGGCTATTTGACCAACTTGCACGAAGTTGCATCCAGGCGCATAGCTAAGCGGCCCATGCCGACATAGCATGGCATGGCCCCTTTGAGGCAGCTTTTGCTAGTTGGCCTTTGCGTGCAGGATGCTATGTTCTGGGAGCCTTCGGCTGCTTGCTGAGTTTTTGCTCACGGGAATCTGTTCCACATTATTTACCTGTCAGTCTGGAGCCCCTTGCCTGAAAGTATTCCAGGCGAAAGGAAAGTTGTTCTTGCAGGACATGAGTGAGGTGCTCATGCTAGACATGGGAGGCAACAGCGGATATGCAGCCGGGCTGACGTCACCCAAGAATGCAGCCAGGTTCTCCTTCAACGAGCACAGCAGCCATGCAGCGTCAGCAGACGCTTCGGATGCCTCCTGGCAGCTCGCAGAGGTATTACAGATACGCATGCTCTGCAGCTGTGCATGTCAATGATATACCTATGCCAAGGTGTATCCAACTTGGCAGATCGAGGAGTGAGCATACCTGAATTGTGGTGTATCTTGTCTGGCTGTATGCACTTCCTCCCATGCAGGATAGCTGTGGCGGTTCACTCTTTTATGAATAGATATCAGGCACCAAAAGCTTTGCAAGTCTATCTGAGGCCCGCTCCAATGACCAGGCAGCTCTGTCAATTACAAGCCCCAGCACATGCACCCGACTTCATGATATGCGCTGTTACGATACCCAGCTGAGTCTGTGCAGGCTCGGGTTGTGAGTGCTGCGACAAAGGAGGAGGCAGGGAGCGAGTACACGCTGTATGGTGTGGAGGTAACGCCTGCCGACGGCGGGGAGCCCTGGACAGTGCAGAGGCGCTTCAAGGACTTCATGGGTCTGCGAGCTGCCCTGACTGCCCTCATGGGCTCGGGCAACCTGCCCGGCTGCTGGAATGATGTCAGCAAGGCCCGCTCTGTCACTGGCCGCCACAGGTGCGTGTCCTTGCTCACCAATCTCATCTTACGGTAGCGCAGTGTACTTGTGTCAGAGAGTGCTCATACGAGCCATTGTGTCAGGATACTCGCATATACTGAATCAGAGAGGACGTCCCCCATGCATGCACATACCTCAGCATCGTGCAAAAATGCTTTCGGTCACATTCATGCACAGGGTCTGCCCAGTTTTTACAGCTCATCCAGCAGTGGCCAGCCCTATCTGCTTTGCTGTGTCCCTACTTGGAGATCCTTAGGTATTATTGTAATATATCTATAGAGAGATATTCTAAATCTACATATTTAAGAATATTTGTCTTCACAGCATGCCAAAGCTCTCGTGTGGAAGTTTATGTGTCTATGATGTCCAGGCTAGCGCCAGAGGTAGTAGCGGCCAGGCAGGCGATGCTGGACAGGTGTCTGGTGTCCATAGTGCAAGGCCCGGCTCCCTTCAATCAGGCTGCTCCGCTGCTGGCGTTCCTTGCACCCCCAGAGTCCCACTGGCAGGCGGGCACTGGTCCGGGCAGGCGGGCCGCCCAGGGCCCAGCAGGTGCAGAGGAAACTCGCGCGCCGGGCAGCGGCTCTTCAGCGTCCTCATCCAGAGACACTGGTCCACAGTATGTCCTTTGCCTCCTTCCATCATTCCTTCAGATCCCAGCTGCCCACACATCCAGGGCTGCCGTCAGGTGGAAGATATTCACGTATAGATTCAACGCAAGGCTGTGCATTGCCTGGGTCAGGCATGAGGCGGATTCTCTAAAGATGCTGCCTCTGCAGGTATGGGAGCCTGGTCAGGCTGTTGACTGAGGAGCCGCCCAAGCTGAGTGAGGCCGACCTGATCAGGCTGCAGCGGGGCGCTTGCGCTGCGTGCCGGAACCCTCTGCCGCCACCTGCGAAGCAGTCAGGCTTTTTGGGCAGCCGGAATGCCCACTTGGTGCGCTCCCACTCCTTGCAAAATTGAGCTTACCAGGAGGGAACATGGCAGGGAGGCAGCATGATAGCAGGGGTCATCTCTAGTGGGAAGAGGGCTTTTCGTCTCATGGCTTACGACTGTGAAAAGCAAATAAATCCAACCGCACTGAATCTCCTACAGTTCCATCCTGTCTGCCGCTCTCCCTGATGGTCACTCACAACCAGAGGCTCTCTGCATATATAGCTTGGAAGGGGTCCTTCATGCAGGGCCACAAGAAGTGGGTTAAGCTTGTTCTGACTGTCTGGATTCAGGCAGAGACATTGGCTTCATTACAGTGCCATAAGACAGGTGCACTGAACAATCTTGTTGCTGAGCTAGATCTTCATTGCAGGGACCCAGGAAGTGCGAGTACAATGGGCGGCTGTACTGCCACGAATGCCACCGGGGCGACGTTGCCGAGCTGCCCGCGCGCGTGCTGCACCACTGGGACTTTAACCTGCAGCCCGTCTCCGCCATGGCCGCAGACTACCTGTCCTCCATCTCCGACCGCCCCCTGCTCTGCATCGGTGCTGTTAACCCTGGTAGGGTTTGGGCTCCTAATCGATGGCTGCCTCAGAGCTCTTGTGGTTTTGGGGGCTATGCTTGTTGACAATGGTCCAGGAGTGATTAAGATTTTCTCTGGCCGGTGCTCTTTGATAGGGCTGTCTTATGTGACAATACCCCTGTCAGAGTGCACAGGCTGGGGTCAGTTGGAATTACCCCCGGACCACATGTGCTATGCCTCTAGCCTGGTGGATGTCAGAGACAGAAATTCTGGCTACATGCCTGGTCTGAATTATGACGTCTTTGCACACATGAATGAAAAATTGAGTGTGTGCTGGAGTTGCAGGGCTGTATGCACGGGTGCCGCTGCTGGCGAGGGCGCAGGACCAGCGGCAGAGGGCGTGCAAGGCCCTGGCTGCAGCCCGCGCCTCAGGCGCTGAGGGATCCCAGAAGGTGAGTGTTCCCTCTCCATGCTGCATGTTGATGTTCGCAGAAGCAGCCCTGAATTAGGCATGCACAGCACTTTCATATGTTCTAGTCGCAACGCCTTGTGTGTCATTACTTATCAGAGAGACCATGGACAATAGCCTGCACTGTAACATGTCTGATGTATGGGTGCCAAAGCTGCTGCTTCCTTGACTTTGATTTGCTGCTGTGCAGGTCAGGCGGCTGCTGGGGGCTGCAGGCCCGCGGAGGTACCTGCTGGAGTCCCCGGACTTCTGGGCGATGCGCGAGCTGCGGGAGCTGAGCAAGGGCGCCTTCAGCCAGCTGCCGGCCTGGCTGGAGACCGTGGCGCAGAAGGCTGCCCAGCTGGCAACATCGGCGCTCCTGACCGCAGCGCAGGAGCAGCAGCAGATGAAGGGGCAGCACTATGGGCGGATGCGAAAGTAGATGCATATCACTGCAGTTGGTAGATGGTCGCTTGGGGAGTATTGATAGCACTTTTAGGCAGACAACTAGGTGGCAAAGGATGTTGCATTGAGCTAGACCTGTAGCAGGGTGCGTCAGACCCCACTAGGACTCTAAGAATAAGGCTTCTGAGGTTGAACTAATTAGGCTTATAAGGAGCATGATTTCAGCGGCTAAAGGCTGACTTTACGTACCTGTGGCATTGCAAGCATGACTGTGGATGAGTTGTCTTCGGGTGTTGGTGTTTCTGCACCCCAAACTGTCACTACCGATAACAAATAATCATGAAATAGTTGATCTGATGTTTAAGTGGGCTCCAGATGTGAATTTCCACAGAAGGTGCACCACACGTTTACATTCTACTTCCAATAATGCTCCAAGCGTGTGCACAGCTGTGACTGTCAAGGGACCTTTTGCCTACAGAGAGGACCAGGCAGTGTGCAAACCAGCTAGCATATCGCAGACATCTCATGTCCGTAGAGGTGTTATCACGTCCCAGCCTGGCACATGCTGTTTGCAGTGACCATTGCTTAGTCACCAGGGCAATTAGTATCTCGCCCTCTGCTTTATTCAACAGCCCTGGGTGTTGATCGAAAGCAGTGTCATGTCTTTGGAGCACTTGAGCTCCTGCATCTCATGTCACAATACAGCATGCATCTTTGGGGTAAGAGTTCAAGTGGGGGCGACCTCTGCAATGACTCGCAAACCATCATGGCATCTGCATTTCATGCTGCAAGATGGCATGCTGCAAACGAAATTTACATCACTGTGTGTCAGCCTGCCAAAAGAGGCGGCGGACGATGCCAGCGCCTGCCAGGCAGTTGTCTGTGCGGTCGTGCACGATCAGCCGGGCGCCTTCCTGGAGCCACTCCGGCCGCTGCGAGAATTCAAACATCACTGTGGCAACGCAGCCCTCCTCCATGCAGCTCTCTGAATTGCCCATCATGCCTCCATCCTGCATGCAATAGACAAGTCAAGGTACACTCACTGACAGGCCTATGAATGGTGCCTCCCTGTTGATCAGAGGAGGACAGACCACCTCAACACTTAGCTCACTCCGGCAAGGTAGACTTGTGCGCAAGCCGCCCTGGAAGACATGATGTCTTGTATTGTATGTGCTCAAAGCTGAAGGAGGTCTCGGTGCTGCAGTATTAGCAGGGCTTTTCACCCGCTCATTGTAATAATATTGAAATGTCTCAGAAAGCTCTTGCTTGGCGCACCTTATGGGTGAGCTGATTCCAGCAGCCTTGCACAGGAACCTCTGCATTCTCCTCATCTGTTGAGCTTGTGGGCGAGTCATAGCGTCTCTTCGCCACCTCTGCTGGCTCACTGTCACTGACATGCAGCCGTTGCCGCTTATCTCCTGCAGCATAAGTACACACATGTGACAAGTGTCTCTCACTGACAAGCAAAAGCTGCAGCGCAGAATCTCGTTTACTCTAGCCAAGTAGACGGTGTTGCCGGCAAGCCATGTGGGTCATGCGCCTGTAACAGTCTGCAGTCTGCACACAACTATATACCTGTGCTGCAGGAGGGAGACCCTGATGAGCCATGCGTTGCCTTGCACAAAGTAACATCATGGGGTGCACATGAGCAGCACCTGAAGTTGAGGGGCAGAGCAGGGCAGCTGCTGCGGCCACAGCAGGCGCCAGGCTGACGCCATGCACATGCTCGATGGCTGCGCCCCCGGGGGAGCGCATCTCCGTCATGTGCAGCACATGGGCCGCTTGCCGCACGCTGCCGCAGTGCACCACAGGTGTGTAGCCCGTCCTGCAAGGAACACAAGGGTCTTTGGGCTGCAGGTTTTACATCTCCCCAGCACAAGCACATTCTGAGGCTGAGGCTTGCAAGTATCTACACCACTTCGAGGATTATAAACATAATATGAAGAGAAGTTGGCCAGTACCTGGGTCTCTGACGTCCAGGCCAGGATGACGACTGCTCAGCAGAGCCCTCTCCTAGACTGCCGCATGCAGCTCCCAGAGACGCGCTGCAAAACACACTCAGCTTCTGAGCAGGCCCGAGAATCAATGGCTGCAATGCCTTTCTTCCTGGCAGCCTGCCAGTACCGACATTCCCTGCCCATGCCAGTGCTCGTATGGGCTTGCTCTGCCCTGGTGCATGTGAACTCCAGCCTTTCCATGTGCACAGCTTCACCTTGAAAGCCTGCAAGGTGGTATGGAAGACCTAAAGTGCACCCCAATCTTGCCACTTCCACCATGCATTAGCATGTTGGGATTAGGTCATAAGTGCCCACCCGGGCTGCTCTGGGCTGGCGCTGCCCGGAGGCCAGCAGCCGGAGACGAGGCCGCGCGGAGGCCAGAATCCCGACAGCAACACCAGCACCGCCTCAAAGCGCCAGACTGCCTGTGGCTGTATGCTCATGTCCAGCAGCACCGTCCCCTGCACAGGGTGATAGACCCACCGTCATCACCCCTACATAGATCAGGCTTTCCCGGACAGGACCGATCTAGGGTTCACCAGATAACGAAGGGGTTCTGGGATTGATCCGAAGCTGCCTTCTGTAGTACAATCCAGTCATGCCTCATGCGAGCGTACCCTCTGCAAGAACATGAGAGGGTCAAAGCTAAACATATGGGCTGCATGCTCATGTCCAGCAGCACCGTCCCCTGCATTGCGCAACACATATCGTACTCACACACTTGCATATGGTTCAGGTATTCCCAAGCAGACTTCAGTTCCTGCTTTGGTGCCACACTGCCGTCTGTAGAAGGGTCACAGGCCACATGACCCTTCTACATGGGTCAATGTAGAACCATACATATTCCTACATTCCTCCTAGATGAAATGGGGAAAAGTCTGTACCAGCATGAAAATGTTGTGCGCTAAACATCCAAGCCTTCTGTACAGGCGGCCGCACCTTCTTGGCGGGAGGTGTGCTGCTTGGGAACAACGCCGGAGCGGAGTTGGAGCGCATGACCCAGCGGCCGCCCTCGGCCGTCCACTCGATGGACATGCCCGCAAAGTTGTCGGGCGCCACAGCCTCCAAAGCAGAGCGCCCAACGCCGAAGGTCTCCACACTCCCCGTGCCTCCAGCTGCACCGCGTAAGGACGTGTATCAGCACAAGCCAGCACCAATTACACTCTACTGTTTTGTGCCCATGCATCAAGTGGGGAGCATGCTGACATACGGTCTCATCTGGATTGCTGTATTGAAGACGGACAGCACAGCAGGGTGACCCAGCTCGGCACCATTGCCGGCTTTCCTGGATGCTGTCAACATTGGTGATTGCCTGAGTATTCCCTGCTGTGTCATCCATTTATTCTTCCATTCAAGAAAGCTGAGGATGATAGGGTCTCGGCTCCTCATGTGCTCTGTCTCACACAGAGTCTGATGTAATACAAGCATACCGCGCTTTCTGTCAAACACAAATCTTTCGTGATGGAGGAGTGCGGTGTGGGGCCATGCTGGTACTGCATAGTGGCCTCCAGGAGCTTGCAGGTCTGAACACGAGCACATTGAGGGAGTGTTCCTCAGCATGCACTGCCATTAATCGTGCACGACTTGGGCAACAGTACACGGCTGGTTAGGCACGGTGGGTTGTTGGACCTCCGCACCTGCGCTATCGGACAGCATCTGCGACTGCGCCGCCATGCTGCCTGGCGGGTGCAGCTGCGCCAGCTTCACGTAGCTGCCGCCCACGCGCCCCTCAATGTATGAGCTGCTCTCCTTGAACCCATTCCCGCTCACGTCTCCATTCGCATGCAGTCCCCCATGAGCGCTCTCGATTGGGGTGGTTGCAAAGCCCTGCAGGGGCTTGGCTGGCCGCCTGCAGGGCTGGTGTTCCCGGAAGACCTCGCTGGCGGGCACAGCGGGCGCCTGGGCACCCTTGCTGGGCAGCTGCTCAGCCTCGCCTCCCCTGACAGGGCCTATGCGAGGCTCCTTGCTGGAGTTCCCATGGCCTTGATTGCCGTTCTCTACGGCAGAGCCCTGCTGAGGTGGCCCAGCCATGCTCTGAGATGCAACGCTCTCTGCCTGAAATGCTCCATTCTGCCTTGGCGAGCTCGCTGACTGCGATTCTCGCTGGAGGCTGGATGCCAATACAGGCACTGCTGGACCCTCTCTGCAACTTGGCTTGGCCACAGACGGGGAGGCTGCATGAGACGGCGACGCAGAGCCAGAGTAGGCACCACAGCTGGCATCCTCCTCTGCGATGGTGGGCACCGCAGCAGAAGAGGTGCTCTTGCGGCCCCAGAGCGGCGCTGAGCTGGCCGCCAACTGGACCGCTAGGGTGGCATGCTGCCCGCAGCGCACCATCTTGACCGGCAGCTGCAGCCACAGCACAGGCACAGGTCAGGCAGCCCATCACATGTCATTCAGACAAGCGTCTTTTAGCTAAAATGATGTGCAATTATGGAAAAGCCCAAATTGCCCTCCCATGTGCAGACACATAAAAAGCACGCACAGGGCGGTCTAGAATGCTAGTAGCTGGGTAGGGAGGGCACCTGCTCGCGCTGGATGCCTGTGACTGCCACGATGCTGAAGGTCCCAGTCTCGGAGGGGCCCAGCCACAGCTGCTGCCCAAGAAGGATCTCCCCAGACAGCACTGTGCCAGACAGGACAGATCCCACGCCCCTCACATCAAAGGTCTGGTCCACCTGCAGAGTACCAACACAGGAGCACAATCCTCTAGCTGCTCATACCATGCTCACCGATTTACATTTGCGGCCCTCATCCACTCCTGACGCTGGAGTAACCAGGCCTACAAGATCCCAGTGCGTGAAAGGTGACCCGCAACAGCCCCTGTATGCAGCAGCAAGCGTGCCTGCCCAAGAATGACAATATTGGAGCAGGGCCAGTTTGGGCAACCTAAATCATACCTGGAAGTGCGTGAGGGGCTTCTGCTCGGGCAGGTACAGCTTCTTAGGGGGGCGCTCCGCTGAGGAGGGCGTGACGCCAAAGCCTTCGGGGCTGCGGCAGCTGTCGTTGTCCAGGGACAGCGCGAACATGCTGTAGGCCTCGCTGTAGGAGGCCTCGCTGGCGGCCGCCTCCAGGGGCGAGCAGGCTGAGAGCATCTGCGGCCGGGCACTGGGCCCCTCCTCCTGCCCAACCTAGGCAGGCACCCAGAAGTCATAGTGCATCATCCCACCTATGCAAAGAGGGCTCTCGAAATCGTACGTCCATACATGTGTGTCTATCTTGCTACTCCCATAACGCCCTTACTAATTTGCATAGCATCTGCGCTGTGCTGTGCTCATGCATACTCCTCCAGCCGAGCAGACTGATGGTTTCTGTACCGAAGCACATGGACCCTTCCTCCTGCTCAAGCTGTATCAAGATGCAGAGCACACTACAGGTAATATCGCAGCTCCTATCAATGGGATCTGTGGAAAATTCATGGCACATGTACGTACACAAGGGCTCAAGGGATGCCACTGGCGATGACCTTGCCACAGCCTGGCGAGCTAAGAGACATTGTCTCACCAGAGCTGATGTGGCAGGCTGCGCAGTGGAGCGGAGGGAGGCCAAGAAGGCATGCAGCAGGGGGATCCCCGAGCCGGTGACGGCTGAGGTGGCAAACAGGGGAACTGTGAGGTGGCGCTGCAAGCCCAGCGGCGCGTCCATGCTCTGCGCGGCGCCCATGCGGTTGCCCGCCACCTCATGCGCCAGCGCAGACGCCTGCACAGGGCCGTAATTTCCCTTCAGGGGTTGATGCTACTTGCCAGGAAGACCTCCTGTTGTTGAGGCAGCTAGCTGTGCCCCTGACCCCCTGTTGACATGTCAATGATAATTACTCCATTCACTCACAGGAAGACAAGATCTGGACACACACAATGCAGAGGCCACTTGGCAAAATGGGCCTTGGACGGACAGACCGGGCTGAGGCAGTGAGACATGCCTCTTCTTGGGCAGACAGGAGCAGAGTTTGATTTTATTGTCTTAGGAGTGCTGCCAGGAGGTAGCCTGTGAGACATCCTGTCATGTGCGGATAAGAGCTAAGATATCTGAGGACCCAGGATATGGGAAAGGAGAGAGGGGCATGCCTGCGCCTCAGAGGACACTAGCGGCATCGAGACATGGGCGTGCTGCTTGGTGGGCAGACCGTCTGCTGCTCCTGCCCCGGCCACAGCTGCAGACAGCACGGCCCTGATCTGCTGGATGGCGGCCTCAGAGCCCTTGGGCTCGGCCACATCAACCTGCAGAAGCACCGCAGGACCCTTTGTAGCTGTCAGCAGCATACAGGGTCGCATGCACCTGTCTGGGATTGCAGGCTCAGAAATCAGAAAGCCTGTTCAACAACACGGCTAGAGGGAACTTCAGACAGGAGGAGCAACCTGTTGCACAGCGCACAGGAGAAGTCAGCATGTCCAGATGTGTCCAATCTGAGGCTGTGAGTACATAAGACCTAGAAGCGGTGATCGGCACTTCCAGAGCATGAGGGAGCCTTACTTGTGTCAGCACAACGGCGAGCGGGATCTCCAGGGCGAGCGCAACAGCCAGATGCTCTCTCGATGCTCGCGGCAGGCTGCTGCCGTGCGCAAGTGTGTTCACGCACAGCAGCACATAGTCCGGCAGCAGGCTGGTCATGCCGTACAGGGCTGTCTTCAGATACTTCTCGTGACCCCCAATGTCAATGAAGCGCAGCACCTGCACGTGAGAAGCATTCTGTTGGACTGGACCACTGGTTCAGGATCAGTGTGATAGGGATACACCTGACGTTGAAACAGCCGATATCACCACCATCATCTGCATATAAGCTACAGTGGGCCTGTCATAAGCATCATATACCACCTTGACTTTAGGAACTTCAGCAATGTTAGAGCAAAAGTGAGTAAATTGAGCTAGGATAGACCATCACCTTGCGTGCTGAGGTGGCAATCTCGGCCGGTGTCAGCGGGGCCACGCCGCTGTAGTTGAGCACGCGGCCGTCCTCGTCGTAGCCCACCATCTGCTGCGAGATGCTGCTGGTGCGCCCGCTCTCGATCTCGTGCTTGTGCCGGAAGACCGCCATGCGCGCCGAGCCGCGCCCGTTGTCCAGAATAGGCCGCCCGCGAGCGCCGTTAGTCAGCACAGCCACCAGCGTGCTCTTCCCGCTCTCCACAGCTCCCGTCACTGCTCGCAATGCAGCCCAGCGTCAAGCATGATAGTTCCTCATCTGCTCTAGCATCACATCAAAAGATGCAAGACGTACTGCAGAATGTCTTCCTGTACATTTGTCCCTGTGTCTCTCCAAGCCGTTCACAGTCCAAAGCTGGAGCTGGGAGACAGCGCATGTTGCATACACCTTCAGGCAACAGGGAATCGCAGCAGTGATAGTCTAACCTTTGTGAAGCTATCTGGCGCAATGCACTTGCTCATCGATCTGCCAGGACTAAGAAGCATGAATTGGTAACAGACAGGAAACCCACCAGCAATGCGCAGGTCGACATAGGAGACCTCATTGCGACAGATGCGGTGCACGCGCAGGACGGCGCAGGAGCGCCCGCTGCTGCCAGGCAGCGTGCGCAGCTGCGTGCAGGTGGCGTGCACCTCCGCGGCCATCGCCTTCAGCGTTGTCAGAGACTGCTCCAGATCCGCCTCGGTGAGGCCCCTTGGAAAGCCGTCGTCCTCCACACCTGAGCATGATTGCAGCTTTTCAGGCAAAGCTGCGTTTGCAGGGGGAGCGCCCTCATCTGCAGAGTATGGCTACAAGGCTTATTGCCACAGACATCTGCGTCCCAAACCCACGCAGGCAAGGTGTAGTCAATCTCAGACCAATCTGCAGAGAGTCTCAGGGAGGCTCACCCAGGTAGTAGAAGCACTCGCCGTTGCCTTCGGACAGGCGGAACTTCATCTGGGTGACCAGCTGCTGGAAGCGCATGGTGCTGGGGTCCTTCAGGCGCAGCTTGTACTCCACGTTGCCCTCGTCGCTCTCGGGCTCCAGCCACTCCAGGTGCGCCACGTCAGCGCTGCGCTTCATGGCCTCCTCCGCCCTGGCCTGAACGGGCAACAGTACCAGATCAGATTGGGCGCGCCACATCAGTGCTTTGATGCCTACCTCTTTCTGCCTTGGCCTGAACGTACAAAGTTGCAGTGATAATCTGGTGTCCAGTGAGTTTAGCTATGCATTGAAGACTGGACTCTGCCAGCGAGACCAAGTCACCCCAAAAGATGGTGCGAGAGAGCTCCTTGGGAGGAGGCTCACGAGGAGCTCTTCAGCACCATCCCTGGAGAGATATGTCCCTGCTTGCAGGGTCCAGTCATTGAGCATCACAGGAAGCAGATAAAGGGAGGGGTGCCATGTTGGAATTCACTTGAGATGAGCCAAAGGTGTTGAGTACAGGTACGCAAGGCATTAGCCTTTCCCATTGTCAGGCACTGTGGCTCCTACCTGCAGAGTCTCTGCAGTGTGCGGCTTCTTTGGGGGAGGATTGGCTTTGGAGCCCTTTGGCCCTGCCCTGCTGCTTCCTGCACCTCCAGCGGACCTGTCCAAGGGAGGCAGGGACGAGGATGCCAGTGAGAGCTCGCCATCGCTGCAGCTGGAGCCCTGGGAGCTCCCTAGCACCGAGGCATCGGAGCAGGCCCTAATCGGGCTGCCCCTCCTCCCTGCTGCCTTGCCCTTGGACTCAGAGCGCTTGCTGCGAGCTCTCTCCCCATTGTTCCTGCTCGTGCACGACTTTGTTTAGAATGTAGATGTATAGTTCCTATCTTCACCGCACTGAAGCCATAGATGGTGCGAACGTTGAGGGAAGGTGAATATACCCTGTAAGGATGTCTCTTACACGTTGACCGCAGTCAGCCACAAGAGCAATATATCTCACGGCAGGCAAGTTTATGTATGTCCAAGCATACTTCAATGGGTGAAGCGTTCTGAACGCATGTGAGACATCATCAGTAGTCTCGTGTCCTGCGTCATACCTCCTCTGGGAGTGATTCTTGTCTCTGCACACGATTGGTGGAGCAGTGGCAATATATGTTGGAGGGGACCATGTCCTCCCTAGGTCCAAGCTATCGAAGTTGAAGTCGTCCATTGCACTGGTCCTCTACTTAAAGCCATCTTTGGACCTGCAGAAGGGCTCACATGGCTGCTCTTCTCTGGTCTGCCTATCACACCCTGTGTTCACTTCGTATCGCAGAGTACAAAGAAAGGCTATAAAGAACGAAGAGGATTGCAGAGACAGGTGTATGGAGAAAAGCGAATTGGTCATCTGCCACGAGGGATTGGTCAAAACTCACCTTGACCATCAATCCTGCCCGAAAGTGCAAAGCCCATTGATGGCACATAGCGCAGTCTCAGCTGGTACTATATGGTCTCAAAAGGCTTACCTGCTGAAGGCGTGAGGACGGAAGGCTTTAGGATTGTAGCTCTTAATGAGTGCATGAGCCATCTAAGGAAGAGTTTAAACGTAGTGTTTGCCGGAGGTAGATGGGTGATTGCAGGATCAAAGCGCTGACGGATGCTTCACATATTGTTCTGTCCATTTAAGGATACCCTGCACTTGCTCAGTACAGGATATCGGATGTCCTTCATTGACAGCTGCGTGAGGCTGCCTGCTGGCTTCAGCGCTGCAAGGATGTAGAATATCCTACCTTTCACATTCGTAAGGCAATGGCATTGCTCAGAGCGGGCCAGAGAAGCCGATCATGCGCTGCCTGGTGCCAAGGGGCCTATACATTGACAGACAGCCTCAAGCTATGTCAGGACCAGCTCAAGAGTATGGCGACGCTTGCCTACGAGACTGTGTGCTCGATGCCAAAGTCAGCAGGCTCAGGAGATGCTGACAAGCAGACTGCCCTCATTGTGCACGGCCTCCTCGGCTCTGGGTGCGCCACCAGTCCATGTCCTCTTTGCTTGAGATGACGCTGAATCTTTACTGGCTCCAACCTCGCTTTCATAATATCCACGCATCTTGCTGAGACCCTGTGCACCTTGCAGGCGGAACTGGAGGACCTTCTCCCGCATGCTTGCAAATGAGGCAGCATCCACGAGTGGCAGGTAGAGGCCTTGTCGCTGTACACTGTGCCCTTCTACATATAGCTGTGCATCAAATGTGGGTCTCCTGTCTTCCAAAGAATGCTCTACATGACTCTATAGAAGAAGGAGCCCTGGGAGGCTCCACATGAATTGGCGTTGTATGCCTCGAGGATTTCAAGTTGTCCTAAATCATCCTGGCGCAGGCCATGGAAGATGGTAATGGTGGATCAGAGGAATCATGGCGCCTCCTCAGAGGTGAAGGGCTTCCACCCGCCTCACAGCATCCAGGCCTCCGCAGGCGACCTGCTGCAGCTGGTCCAAACTAAGCTCTCCGGGCGCACCCCGGACCTGCTGGTGGGCCATTCACTGGGCGGCAAGACGGTGCTGGAGCTTTTGCGGCAGCTGCAGGAGTCAGGGCAGCATGTGCCCAAGCAGGTCAGCGTTCGCCCCCTCATCACTTACCTCACACGCTTTCCCATACAATAGCAGAGTCCAGGTACACATACGCTGAGGGATCTGTAGAGGATCCCACGCCCCTCTATCTGCAGTGCATGGCCATGCATCCTGGCTTATTGCTCATGCTACACAACTCTCACACATGACAGCAATGCTCTGTTATGAGGGCGCTCTATGCCGTATCGAGTGCATGAAACATGCAGGTATGGGTCCTTGACTCGCCACTGGGGGAGACCAATGGGATCAACGGGCAGCACAGCGACACAGACAGGGTCATCAATGAGATCCTGGCCATCCCGCTGCCGGTGCCGTCCAGGGAATGGCTGTATAGCTACATGACGGAGCGGGGGTACTCCACTGCCATCCAGCAGTGGCTGGGCAGCAATCTGATCGGCACCAGAGGGGGCTTCAAGTGGGCCTTTGACATCTCAGGTGCGTCTTCGCCTGCCACGCAGCTCTGACCTCTGCTTCACATCTGAGGGACGTCTGAGTGACCAGGTGGGCATCTTGCGCTTGATAGCAACCTGTCCGCATCAGCATGATGCCATGTAAGTAAAGATGCAGAGCTGCAGACATCATGATTGCGGATACGTGTACTATCAGAAGCCCTGGCAATGTGTGTCTGATATGTATGGGTCATCTGCAGGCGCAGCGGCAATGTTTTCAAGCTACAAATGCCTGGACTGCTACAGCCTGCTGCAAGATCCCCTGCCAGGCGTGGAGGTGCATGTCGTGAGAGCAGCTAACTCGGACAGATGGAGCAAGAGGGAGCTGCAGCAGCTGCACGAGATGGAAGAGCCGTCAGAGCAGCCCAAGGTAATCTTCTTGCAGACAGTATGTGCAGCCGGCGCTTGGCGCAGAAGCAATTAAGCTTACATGGTTGCGATGGTCCCACGCCCTTCAATAATCGTGGAGGTAACTTGCCCAGGTTGAGATTGGCGTTGCATTGCCTGCTTGATTACTGAGGGCAGCCTCTCATCATAATTGGTGGATGCCATTACACTGCTTGTGAGGGGGACACTTCATTGGCCAGTGAGAGCCAGTTGCTTCCCCAGGTGAAGCTCCGGACGCATGTCTTGCCCAGAGCGGGGCACTGGCTGCATGTGGACAACGCCCAGGGACTGCTTGAGCTGATTGCTTCAAGTCTGCCCGGGCTGCAGAAGCAATAGAATGACCCGTCTATATTGGTGCAGCCACCAGACGGCTTCCTGGTGTAGCCCAGCATGGGTGTGTGCGACAGGTTGTGTAGTCTGGCAGTTGCCTATTCAGTGAGAGCAGCCTCCTGTACATCCTATTACACTGGTCGGATTCAAAGTCTTGCGCAAGTCCTGGTATGCCCAGCATGAGCTTCTAGAGATCGCACAGCTCCAGAAGGTGCCTTATAAGCCCTGTGAGGCTAGAGCTACTGTAGACTTGTTGCCTCTAGACGACTCGGAGATGACAAGTACAGAACGTCGGTATTGCAAGAAGCACATAGTCTGTAGAGCAGCATACTCTACTGGCTAGAATACGGGACGAGCAAAGCTAATTAGGAAAGAGCAGACACCTAGTGTAATACCCGTTGTCGCCTCTTTGCCAGTACTATCTCTGTGGGCGTCTTGATCTCCTCTTGCGCGTGAACCTCTGCACAAGGGAATGCAGAATAAGCAATGTGCGCAGTGCTGATCAGCAAAGCCTGCATCTCCAGCAATGTGCGGGGCGCCAGGCGTCATCATTTGCAGGGCCATACACAGTGCAGGAAGGAGGATCAGCATCACATGCACGGCTGCTTTCTGCTTTCACTAGGACGCATCTGTGCATCACCAAAGGTACGTGCAGACAAAGGTAACCGTGATGGCCTTTGCATACCTTTCTGCTTCACCCAGGCTGCAATGCTGGGCGCCACAGCCGTGCTGTCCAGGGTCTTGTTGCAGCTGGCCACCTTGCTGCCTATGTAGCGCATCTTGGTCGGCGAGTCGATCTTGTGCAGGATGATCCAGGGGTCGTTCGAGCAGATCTCCTCCTCGATGTCATCCTGCAGCTGGAACCTCGTGACGATGCGCTGCCCCTCCTTCCTCACTGGCGCCTTGAAACAGCAAGGCACCGCGTATGTGTACATTCTGCACACATGTACCGCACTTCAGGTACGCTCCTGACTGACGTACTTGGCCTCAACAGGCTCCACGGTATACCACAATTCACAATGTCGCTATGAAATCCTAAGACAAGGACTGCTGAATTATGTGAAGGCTTGTGTACATCGAGCATTTTGAACCTTGTGCAGCATAAGGCGGGAACAGCAACATGAAAGGTGCTACCCGGCGGGTTTTGGGCGGAGGACAGGTGCCTACTTAGGGTGGTCCACATGGCGCAGGTCCATGCTCATGAGCCAGAATCCCAGCGTGGCGTCCTCTATAGGCGTGAACTTGAGGTGCAGCTTCGCATTGATGTCCAGCAGCATCTTGCTGACATCCCCGCTCAGGATGTAGCCGCCCCCCATCATGTAGTTGGGGTACGTCTTGAGCCCCGTGTGGTTGTAGAACACAATGTTGTTCCACTTGTGCCCCGGCTGCAGCAGCACCTCGCTCTCTGTGCACATCCTCCCCATATACAGCCGCTCATTCCTGCATGCAGCTAGCCAGAAGTCAAGCACGTCTTTCAGCAATGTCTGGCCACCTGCAGCAATTGTTGCACTCCAGCCAACCCTGCCAGGTGTCCCGCACCTATGCGGACAGTCTTGACAGTTCATCATACTCACGCCGAGCGAGGCACATGTCATGCCACTCCTCAGAAGCTGTCAACGGCCTACATCTGCAGGCAGCGCAAGGACTTGCTGTGCCTGCGCGCAAACGACATAGGAGCTACTGTGGAGGATGCGCTGACCTGCAATCCGGGCTGATGCACAGCAGCCTCAGCTGGTGCACCAGGGCCTCCACGTGCACATAGGCATCGTCGTCCGTCTTCAGGATGAAGCGCACATCGTAGTGCTTGATGGCGTACTCCAGCACGAAGAACGTCTTGAGCAGGATCGACTTGTAGTTGGTCTTCTCCCGCACCAGCACAATGTCCCCGTGCTCCTCTACCTCCTTTGACACCTGCAGACCGCGGAATGCATGTCAACATGCATGTCGCTGAACAATCTGTAGAGGTTTACATGGCACCTCACAGTGAGCCCTCCCACTGTCTGGCATGTCAGGCCAGGGCCAGTCTTTCGATTCCTGCATGTGCTGGGAACTGCAGTGAGTCACAAATGAACCCCGCTGCAGTGATGTGCAGGAATGCATGCGTGACAATGCCCACGCGAGCAGCGGGATAGCATACTCCCTGAATGAGCTCGCAGCAAGATTACAGCAGATATATCATCACATGCCTGTCTCATTTATGATGTGCGGAAGGCATCTGCAGCAGGATGCTTGCCTGCGGAGTGACCTCATCCTCCGAGAGCATGAAGCGGCAGACAGACACTCCCGGCTTCTGGCACTGGTTGGCCCAGGCCTCCCTCACAGCCAGCCGCCTGTGCCTGTACCCCCTCCCCGACAGGATCCCCACGAACAGCAGCACATCCTCTAGGGTGTCCTCGTTCACCTGCATGGTCAGGGGAGCATATTGTCCGAGGAGGCACTGACGCAGTGAGAGCTGCTGCGATGATAGATTGCTGCTGACATGATATCTGCATGCTTGGCACACTTGGAAGCCGATGGAAGAGCACCATTGCCTACGAATATGTAATATACTCATGCAGACAGTGACAATTCTCGAATAAATTGGGATCCCATTGCACGCACTCCACATTACCCATTTGAGAGCATAAATCCGTACCCTGACGGTCTTCTCTGACGGGTCATTGGAGCTTGCTGCGTCTAAGATGTTCTCCACTGTTGTGGAGCTGACCTTGTTCGCCAAACGTAACACGCCGTCCGTGCTAGCCCCATCTGTGATATTGGGTATCGGTGGGCAATTGCAGGAGACATTCGCTTGCGCTAGTGCTGCCTGGGTGCAATTGGACACTTGCACCTGGGCCTTGGTAGTGCTTTGTACGAAGCCTGTGCTTGTCACTTGGCGCCGAGACAATAAGATGAGGAATGCGAGGCCGCACAGAAGGGGTATGCCAATCTTCCAGATAAAGCTTGCAGGAGATGTCTGTCTTATATTCCCTAGACTCCTCCTCCTTGCACTTAGATCATTGGCCATAGCTTGTGCTTGGCGCCGAAAGCATCATGCTGAGCAGAGCATTGTAGACTCGTCACAGAAGTATCACAGTCAACAATATCCTTAAGTAGCACAATCTACCTCCTGACTCCCGGGGCAGCTCCACCAGCTGTCGCCCGAAGAGTGGAGAGGGAAAGAGTCGGGAAGAAAAGGGCTTTGGGCAGGGCTTGGTTCCGGAAGCCATCAGCATTGGCAACTCTGCTACATACGTAGAGCTTCGCCAATATTGCTATAAGTAGTCTGACATGGTGATACCTCCTCAAAACGCCCACGAGCTTTTGCGCTCGAGCCCCCTGTCATACAACTGCTGTTTCGGAAGGTCTAGTAACTTGGGCAGCAGTCAGCTGGTCTTGTCCCGTCTTCTGCAGTGACAGTGAAACCACCAGACACAGAATCAAGGATGGTCATTTAGATGCATGCGAGAGTATAAGCAGCATAGATGGTAAAGAAGAAGGCTCCCAAGCCTTGGCGGGCAGCAAAGGAGCAGAGCGCCCAGCCCAACGCTTTCGAGCGTATATACAACAGGAAGAAGTTCGATGTGCTTGGTAAGAAGCAGAAAGGTGAACGTAAGCATGGGAAAGCTCGCTCTGACGCCGTCACCAAGGTGAGCCCAAGTGATGCTGAGTCCTTCTCTGCCAAGGCAAGCCTGTGAGAACTCATCTGAGCACTTCAAAAATGCGCAGAGAAAGAACACGCTGCTGGTGGAGTACAGAGGAATGCAGAGGTCCAACGCTTTTGTCGACCAGCGCTTTGGTGGTAGGCCCTCGCACCGCCTGCTCATGCTGACCTGTTCATTCTGCTTCTCGGTGCCTGCTGCCTTAGATCCACCATGAGAAGAAACCGCAATCAAGACCAAGGCTTAGTGAGGAGCGAGTCCTGCATTTACAGAGGAGGACAGCTCCCTCACAGCTGAGGACAAGGCCATTGCCCGATTCCAGAAGCAGAGGATGAAGGAGCTCAAAGGTGCATCTCAAGCAGCACCTGCATGCAAGCTTGCCTGCGTCTCACATGCATGCACAGCGCAAGCTTGTAGTTGCCCCCCCGCCACAGTCCCGTCCGCATGTGGCACTCGTGCGAATGATTGCTCAAGCAGCTGCTGCATGCCAGCTTGCCTGCATGTGCCTGCATCCTGCCAGCATGCATGAAGAGAGCTTGGACAGACCACAGTGCTTCACCCTGTACACTCAGTCATGTGCTCCACCCAATCGCTTCCTCGTTTCAAATCTATGTAGCACTCCACTGTTAGGCGTGGATTCCATGAGGCTCATGTCCATCGCGCTGGCATCAACCCCCACAAGAAGGCCAGTGAGTGCCAGTGTTGTTCCGGTGATCTGCGGAAGTGAAAAGGATTGCATGTCGGCTGCAGGTGACAAATTTGCGCTCCTGGATGAGGACGAGGAGCCGCTCACCCACCTGGGCAGGTCTCTGGCAGATGACGACTTTAAGGCGGTACGCCTCTTACGCCTAGAATGTCCAAGACACTCTGGCAGTCAGCACGGTGGATATTTGACATGCTTCATAGCAGGGACATCCGCGTGGTTCCTCTTCTGGCATGCTGCGAAAAGCTATCATGAAGAGATTGGGACTGGCCTTCTGTGCCTAGCATTGTCCCAGCTGTGACAGGTACCTCTCGCCACTGAGTACATAGCGCTTGCCTCCATTGCAGAGTGTCACCATGTGCCGTCACACGTGCAGGACGGGGACAGGCAGCTCATGGACGATGACGACGAGGACGCTGCGCTCGACGACAGCATCGTGCGGGACTTCCACTTCGGAGGCGGCTTTGTGCAGAAGAAGAGGAGCGATGGCGCCGGTGAGGCAGATGAGGAGGCAGCTGAGCCTCGCAAGAGCAAGAAGGAGGTGAGCATATGCTTGCATTGCACTCTATCGGTTTGGCAAGTGTGCAACGTCGACAGGCGCTGTTTGGATGGGGTAGTGACTCTGTGGGCATCACAGCAGGGTGGAGGCCCATGTCAGGTTTGGTGCGGGCGTCTGCAAGGCGTGTGCAAACATACTGGCTCACAGCTTCTTGGAGGCTTCTGGATCAATGCCCACGACTTTGACCCAATCCTGTGAAAGAGCGCATTGCAGCGAATGGCGCCCAGGATCACTCGCAGATATGAATGGACGGAGGCCGTGACTGTTTTGGACAGTCCTGCTTGCAATGGTCTCTTGGGGGTTCAGGAGTGCAGCTGCGTAGCGCTCTCTGTACAGTTGACAGGCATCAAGGCTGTCACTGAGGAAGCTTTCGCCCAGCAGGTGATGGAGGAGCTGATCGCAAAGAGCAAAGCAGGCAAAGCGGCAAGGCAGATGCAGAAGGAGGAGGACCTGACGGCCACAGACGTCCTGGACGCCTCCTTCCAGAGCCTGCTGCAGGCTGGGGACCTGAGCGCGCTTATGAAGGAGAAGGGCGCCCGGCATGACAGCAAGGCTGCCCAGAATGCCCAGGCCCAGGACGGCGGCGATGCAGAGTTTGACAGGGTCCGCCGAGAGCTGGCGTTCGAGTCCAGGGCCAGGGTGAGCCCGATGTCCCTGCTGTGGAAGAGCACATACCTTCTGACGGATCCCTTAGGATAGGCTGCTTTTGCTAGCGGTGCCTGCCACTCTAACCTATTGAAGGCTGATGTCAATGACCCTTCCGTACAACTGCATGTTTTGCGCTGACGGCTGCTCAGATTCCTCCCTGCAGATTTGATGTGGCAGCGCAGTCTCTCAGTTTAGGACTGCGAGGGGTGTTGTAGCACCTTTGGCCTAAGAGCTGATGATCAACCGTAGGATCCAGTTGGGTTGGCTGCATGGGCAAGTGAGGGATAAGCATCTCTGCAGGTCAGCGATCGGACGAAGACAGCAGAGGAGCTTGCTGAGCTTGAAAGGCTAAGACTGGAAGCTCTGGAGAAGCAGCGCCTGAAGCGCATGACGGCAGCCGCCAGCGGCGAGAACGGAGATGCTGACGAGCCGGACGCAGAGCCTGCTCAGGCAACGGGCGGTTATGCTGCGCGGCGGCAGAAGCGCCGGAAGCTGTCGTCCGAGGCAGAGGCAGAAGTTGGGCCCTCCGGTAAGCACAGCTGCGCTCTGTTGATAAGTGCCAAAGGCAGGCCGCGTCCTATGCAGCCTCAGGCGTAGCTTTCCCCTGAGCAGTCTCATTCCAAGTTGGAAAGTCAGTCGCTGATGCGCCACACAGAGTCGCACTGACTGAAAGATGTGACAAACAGCATCTATCTTGTTCAGGTGATGCTTTGGACGAGAATTACCAGCTCAGTGAAGAGGATGAGGACGGGAAAGAGGACGATTCAGAAGAGGGGTCTGACGAGGATGCTGAGGGGGACGCCACGGATGCAAAGCGCGCGCAGCAGGCCTCTGGCAGCCACCCCCTGCAGCAGAGCTTCAAGGCTGCGGCTGGGGAGCTCCTGAAGAAGTACGGAGTCGCTCCAGACGATGCAGGTGGGCAAGTCTTCGGAAAGAGAGGTTTGTGGCATGTCAGGATATGCCCACGTCTGCTGTGCTGCCCACAGGCGGTGCGCATATTCCTGAGGTCAGCCTGCGCAGGCTGCATGCAAGGGGCTTTGAGCGTGACCCTTCTGGATGCAGAGGAAGACAAGGACGAGGAAGAGGAGTCAGAGGCAGAGGATGCAGACAATGAGTCTGCTCAGGTCTCAGACGAGGACCAGCCTGAGGTGGAGAATAGGGACGAAGAAGAGGAGGTGGATGGAGATGAGGAGGAGGAGGAGGAGGAGGATGACCTGGAGGTTGAAGCAGGGCCTGACCATAGAGCACCTGGTGAGCACATGGAAACCCAGGGTAACCCGGAAAGCTCCCTGTGTAATCTTGTCTGGGCCGACCTTGAGAGGCGCTAAATGCTGTGAGGTTCTGGCAGAGGTGTGGAAGATGGCTCAAAGCCGGGAGTTCTTAGCCTGCTGGCATCTGTGAGTTGACTATGCAGGGCGGCAGGAGGGCACCCGGGCAGCTTCTGGGCAGGCTGCCAGCACGTCTGGGCAGCCACAGGCCTCGGCCTCCCTGGAGCTCCCATACACCATTGCAGCGCCTGGGAGCTATGAGGAGTTTGCCAGATTGGTAGCTGGCCGCTCAGCTGCCGACCTATCTGCTGCCGTACAGCGCATCATGGCATGCAACTCTGCGGCCCTTGCAACAGAGAACCGGCGCAAGCTGCAGGTAAGAGCTGCTTTAGGTTGACCAGAGCATGATGTGTTGTCATTCTGATCATCTGGTAGCCCCATGCTGAGGAGTGTAGCTGGGTCCCATGATATGTGTGTAGATAGTCATAGCTCAGGCAAGCGCTATCCTGAGCTGCCAAACGGTGTACTGTGTTTGCAAATCTCGACGACATATGCCTGGTTCTTACCTCAGCAGCTCCAGCAGGGGAGCGCTGGCACATGCTCAATAGTATAGCTGAGATGAAGCACAAGTGCTGTCTGCGCAGGTCTTGTACGGCATCTTGGTGCAGCACTTTGCCAACCTGGCCGGGCAGGGTCCTCTGCCCATTGCCCACTTGGAGGCCCTCGCAAAGCAGCTGCTAGACCTCACAGCAGAGGTGCCCTTCTATGCTGCCACAGTGGCGCGCGCTCGCCTCAGCCGCCTGCAGGAGCGCCTGGACTCCGCCCTGTCAGACCCTGTAAGGCCTTCATGCAGAGAGTCTTTCACAGTCTGCAATGGATGATGAGACGACTTTGAACAGCACTGACTGAAATGATGACAAGTCTGAAGATCCCACAAGATCCTACAGAGGCCTAACACACAAGGTGTTCATTGTGTGAAAGGCGATGGTCTCGAGCTACTCTCACAGTGTTGCCACTGAAGCAGATATCGGCAAGAGCCCGTCCCACCTCGGGATGCACTGTGCAAGGAGGAGCTGTTGCGCTGTGTTTCCAAGACCTGTTGAGGGGTAGTGAGCCCACACTTTGGCGATGCAGGACAGGGAGAGCAGTCCCTGGCCCAGCACTCGGGCGCTGCTGCTGCTGAAGCTGTGGACGACGCTGTACCCAGTCAGCGACAGGCGCCACCCCGTCCTCACGCCAGCCGCCATCCTCGTCAGCGCCCACCTGGCGCTCTGCCGCCTGACCTGCGCCTCGGACATACCTCGAGGTTTGACCCAGCTGCCTTCAAGCTAGCTACCTTGCTATCGCATGTGTGTCGCCCAGGATGGCATAGTTGCTAGTATCGCACGGCAGTCACCACGCCTTGATGCATGCTGAACACCTTGAGGCATGCAGGACTGCTCGGAAGAAAGTTGTGTGTGTTCGAGGAAAGTTGTGTGATTGTCAAGCTTAATCTGGAAGGTCGAGCCTACAAACGTGTTTGTGCAGGTCTATACCTGAGCTCTCTGGCCTTGCACATGGCAGAGCCTGCTCGGCGATACGTCCCGGAGCCCCTCAATCATGCTGTGAGGATTCTTGAGTCTGTCTGCTCGGACAAGCAGAGCCCGCTCTTGCACAACCCCAATCCGCCCTTCACCTCTGCAGCAGAGTGGCTGAACCTGAGCAGGACAGCTCAACACGCCACATCAGCCGCTGAGAAGGTGGAGCCCTTGAAGCTGTCAGAGGTGCTGCCGCTGGCCCCAGAGGACGCCTACTTTGGCTCCAGGGCCTTCCAGTGCAGCGTCATCGCCTCTGCCGTTGAGCTTGCCAGCAGGGCCGCTGAGCTGTATGCTGACCTTGCTGCTGCGCCAGAAGCCCTAGGCCCCGCACAGCAAGCCCTCTCTCATGTTGCAGGGTTTGCAACGCTGCCACAGGCAAGCCACTCTGCAATGTCCCCCGGATACTCATGCAGACGTCTCCTTCCTTGCTCTCGCCAACCACCTGTGGCAGAATTTACTGTGCAGACTGAATAATCACATTGATTTGTATAGATGAGCGTTGGCTTCAAGCTTCTGCACTGGGCAATTTGCTTTGGCCGATCTTCCCTTGAGATGTCAGTGGTGGCTGGAGTCTTCTGCAGGTGCTGGATCTCTGAAAGAGACTGCATCCCCGGTGCAGGGTCTGCTCTCTCGGGTGCAGCAGACACAGAGACAGCTGGCGGATGCCTCCAGGCAGTGCCTAGCCAGCAGGAAGCCGATGGTCCGCCGCAGCGCCACCAAGGCGCCCGAGATCAGGCTGCTGAACCCGCGCTTCGAGGAGGAGTACGCGGCCGGGAAGGACTTCGACCCCGACCGGGAGCGCGCCGCCGCTAAGCACCTGCGGCGGCAGCTGCAGAAGGAGAAGCGCGGCGCCATGCGCGAGCTGCGCAAAGACGCCGTCTTCCTCGGGGAGGTACGCACATCTCTGCACATCTCTGTTGCGCAGAGGGCATCCTCTGTATTTTAATACCGGAATTCTTGAGATATATCTGGTGATGCCATTGGATGTGAAAGCTTCATGCACGATAAGATTTGCAGTAAGCGTTTTGCACACATGCCTTTGTAGCACTTGTGGTGCAGGCCATATATCATGGACCTGCCCCTTCTATCCTAGAAGCGAAGGACATGCTGTGTTCCCTAAAGCACACGCCGGGTACAGAAAAACATCGCTGTTATATACTGTCAAGAACATCAGAAAGGGAATCTGCTGCCTTGTAAAGGTCCGGGAGCGAGACAAGGCAGCGGCAGGAGCCGAGCGGCGAGCGGGCATGCGCGCTAGTATGGCGTTCCTGGAGCAGCAGGAGGCCGACTTCAAGAGCGGAGGCCAAGGTGGCATTGGCAAGTTTGGCAAAAAGCGCAGGGACCGCTCGTGATTCACAGTGCCGAGCGGCGAGGAGGTCACACGTTAGTGAAGCAGGTCTGTCCTGGTGGTGCTTCAGAGCACCTTATGCAGGTCCTTATTACAAGTGCATTGTGTGTGACATGTTCTTTGTTGCTCACAGTAGCTGGCTATGTGTGGGCAGAGACGGGAAGTACCTTCCTAAGCAGCTGCTCAGGCTGCTGTTAGTTCTGAGAAAATGGTAAGCAAGATATATGCAGCCACTTCTTGCTGCAAAGTGTGACCTTCCATGCATTGATCTTGCTGTTGATTCCTGTGAGTCATGACTCATCATGATACTTGCCTGGCAGCTGGCTGGCTGCTTGGACAGTTTACATTTACGCAGCTGTAGACAGTTGGGTCAAGAAGTGTGAACACAACTTTGCCACAGCAGAGCAAAATTTCAAACGGCAGTTCTCTCAGATAACATTCAATACAGCTGTCCTTTTCTGTCTTTTTCTGCAGAAGCAAAGTGCCCCATACGGCATAGTCTACATGGGCTTGCTGATGAATGCTAATGTCTGAAGCAGCCTGAATCTTGCAAGACATGCCAGACGCACAACTCTGCAAGTGGCAGACACCAGCTTTGACTCCCTCAGACTATCACTGGAGTCTCAGAATGCCAGACTCAACACAATTGTCTCTGAAGCGCATGCTGGCACAGAAATGCCCAGCATCTCGATTCGTGAGGCTTGCCTAAGCAACACCATGGAGTGAGATACTCTGGACACCCTTGACTATGACCCCTCATTAGACTCTTGCGGACTGTAATGTCACAATTGTCACTGACAATGACAATGACCACTGAAGTAGCCAATGATGCCCAGGCATTGACTTGCAAACCCTTAATCTCCAATATCATCGTGAGCTGAACGGTAAATGTCCGCAAGTGGCACATGCCAGCCCTTGCCAAGCTATGCAAGTGCACTTCGCAACACTCATAAACGGAAGTTTTCTTCTGAGCTTTGTCTCAGCCCTGCTGATAATCATCCCGCCATCTAGGACCCATGCATAGAATACAGGAGCGCTCATCTCTCAGAAGAGAGGGTAGAAACTCTGGGCTGTCTACAAGAGACAGCTCAACTCGACTAGTGCGTAGATATAGTCTGCAGGTATGTTCAGGATCAGAGCACCTTCACTCGCCAAGGACACACGAACACTGCGCAAAAATGTAGGGCATCTGCTAGGAAGACCTCTGAATGAGATGGTCCAACCTTCGCACATCCCCTCGTCTGAGGCGCCACATCAGGGGTAGAAGGGCGTCCTCTAGGGAGCTCATTCAGACACCAATCTGATGGTGCAATGAATATTTCTGGCAAAGAATACTAGTCTCTCTCATGATGTCTCCATACTGTAGCCTCTCTTGTGGTGTGTCAACGATGGAGTCCCCCCTCTTGGGTGGCATGTCCTGCTCATAAGGACAAGATAGAGGGTGCATGCGGCTCTCAGATTGGTACCTCAGGTCCCAAGCCACATAATGGCAACCCTGGCGGTACCCCCTAGCATAAGTCCTGGGCAGATAGGTCGGAGGCCTTGATGAAGCGGCCCTTGTAGCGCGGCCGCCTGTCAGCGTTGAGCTTCCGAGCCGTATACCGGACCTGCAGACCGAGCGAAAACCATGAGCAAAAGGGATGACTCCTCGCGCGACTCTGACTGACTGGGGCAAGCACCTTCAGACTGACGGCTGTGGGAAGCCACCTTGGCTGTGCATGTCTGCTAGCATAGCAGCTACGCGGCACAGGGCCAGCAGTCATGTGAGGACATGCATACTGAAGAGCTGCAATGTGGCTGGGCTCTAAAGCACCACATGACGCCCAGTAATACTGCGCCACACAAGCAGTAGGATGATGGACGTGCCTTGTGAGAAAAGTGGCGACGCTGCTTCTTGTCCCGATACCGCTGCAAGCATTCCTTCCTGTGGAAAGTTGGCGTCACATCTGCGCATGCAAAGCTTTGTTACAATTCAGAATTGCGGTATGAAAAAATTGCTCCTACATCATAAGACAACAAGAATCTGCGTTTATCTGCAGCACCATGCAAGACGCGACTGAGGAAGTCACATCTACTGCGATTAGGGGCATTGCCCAGTTGTTGCAGACAAATATTGCCTTTCATGGGCCGTGACTGTATATGTACGGCTCAAGAGACAAATTGCTCAGCTTACCACTTGCAATCAGGGGCATGGCGTCAGAAGGCTGCAGCTTTAGCGTCAGCCGGTCCTCACTATCACTGGAGAATGAATCCTCATCCAGCTTCAGGAAAGCCACCCTGGGCTGCATGTGCCCATCCAGACCAATAATGGGCTTCTGCAAAGGCAACCCCACTGTCAGTACCACGAATATCACTAACACAGCTTTTTGGAAGAAAGCTCACATGCTTTCCCATATTGCGCAGCCCTTCCGTGCTTGTGTACACCAACCAATAAGTAACGCCCTTGCTGCAATCACGCTTCCTCCCCTTGACATATGTATGCACAACCTTGCCGCAATTTGCGCAGCACAGAGCACGTCACCATGTCGATTTATGTCCTGCAACCACCTCAAAGCAGGAATGAGCAATCTGTCCCCTCAATGGATGTAAACGCTGTACCTGAATGGGCGGCATGCATGGGGAGCCGTCACCGCTGGTGTTGTAGTCTGGGACGCACGCCTCCGACTTGACGATGACATGTGACAGGCTGCCTTGAGTCAGCTCTGGGACGCAGCCATCAGCGCCTGAAGAGGCTATGCTGCCAGCTGAGAGCAGCTCGTGCTCAAAGCCCCATGCAGGCTGCCCCTTGTACATGTCCTGTAATTGTACACACAGACAGTCAGCAGGGCAATGTGAATGCAGATGACGAAGCCAATCCTGACTGGTAAAGTCTCCCATGACTCTCAGGTGCCCAGCATGATTTTATGGGCATTCGTTCCCCTTCCAGAGTGTAAGAATGTATGGGATCAGGTGGCAGAAGGTTGGTGGTCTACCTGCAGCGGCTGCGGGTCATTGCATGGGACAAAGACTGAGGCAGCGCCACTGCTGTAAGGCATGTAGCTGGCACTGGGTGCATTCTGCATCTGACCGTAGGCATACTCCCTGGGGGAGCGGGGCACAGAGATCTGGGGCAAGAGCTGGCGCATGCCAATGCTGGATAAGGCCTCTTCCAGGAGGCAGCCAGATTCGCGGCGGGGTGCTCCAGACGGGTCAGTAGATCCCCTGGGCTCTCTCAAAGTGATCTGTGTCTGCTCTGACTGGCTCCGGTACAGCTGTGGGTCCTCCAGCTTGCTGACCCTTGAGAAGTCACTGCTCTGTCGAGAGCCAGCAAACGGCGCAGAGTCGCAAAGCAGAGCGAGAGATAGCACATCGTCCTCGGAAAGATCACAATGGATCGGAGCATCAGCGTAAGAACCGCTCCCGAAGGCAGTTAAGGCGTTGGCATCAGCTTCCCACGACCTGCAGCCATAGCAAGCCTCCGACCCCTGTGTTGTGCACACTTGGCCCGTGTATTTGATGCATGGCGTGTGCTGCATAGGCAGAAGAAATGCGAAGATGCGCGGGAATTGCGTCAGGTGCAGGGTGCCGCCGATTGTCAAGGTACAGACCTCGACGTCAAGGGGTCACAGCCCCTGCTTCATGCCCAAGCTTGAGGGCGATTAAACATGCACAGGCAAAGCTATGCTCACCCTTGGTGCCAATCACTGAGCTCTCGAGAACCACTTCGTTGAGCCTCCATTCCTGCGCATGCCACCCGCGAAGTTGTGAGAGGGAAAGCGCAAGTTCCCCAGTCAGGAATGCGCAGCTTTAAACAGCACGTAGCGCAATAGCAAAGCCGGATGTAGGGCAGGGCAGCTTCAGGGTTGTACAGCGCAGGGACGAAAAGGGTGTAGAGCGTACCGGCTTATGTCTTTCGCCGCTAAGCAGCGTACCGTCCTGCTTCCGCGTGTAAGGGGCCTTCAAATAGGCCCTTGCTGTGCAGCTCTAGTCCGGAACTCGAAAAAGTGCGTCGACCTTGGAAAAGTGTGGATAACCCGAACTTTGCGTGGCAGCACTTTACCCTTGCTCATGTCTCCGCTTCTCATTTCGTGGCTCAGCTGCATGAAACAGTCATCGCATTTGCTGAGCTGGCATCCGCCGTGTACCGCTCACGTCATTGGAAGCTTCTTCTTCACATGCACCCTTGCAACCCTGAAAGCTCATGGTAGGGTATTATACCTGGAAGAAAAACGAACGACAGAAATAGTCATATTTCACAGGGCAAGCAGGATGGCGGGGCAGCAACGGGAGCAGTTTCCCGCCTGGGTGCGGAGCCCAGAACAGACCGCAGCACACTATGGCATCAATCTGGAAGTGGGGCTTACCTCACAGCAGGTGGAGGAGGCCAGACGCAGCTATGGCTGGAACGAGCTGGAGAAGGCTCCTGGCAAGCCTTTGTGGAAGCTGGTATTGGAGCAGTTCGATGACATGCTTGTCAAGGTGAGTGCATGCTTCCCGCTCTCCGTCGCCTGCATGCCTGGAACATTCTTAAGCGCTGGACCCCAAAGTATGGTCGCGCAGTCTGATCCGCCGGCTGTCTTGCAGGTCTTGTTGCTAGCAGCAGTAGTATCCTTTCTGCTAGCGCTGTTCGAGGAGGGGAGCAGTGAAGAGGGCATCAGGGCATTCATCGAGCCAGCAGTGATCCTGCTTATACTGATCCTCAACGCCATCGTCGGAGTATGGCAGGAGTCCAATGCGGAGGCAGCGTTGGACGCCTTAAAGGACTCTCTCTCCGAGACGGCGACTGTGCTGCGCAACGGGGCCCTGGTGCGATGCATGCTGATCATCTTCTCCTACTTGTTGGAAGCAGCATCACACCGAGCCTATTGTGTTGCTTTGCCTGATTAAGTTGAGTTGGGCATTTATTTTTGGCCTTCCAAGCCAACGTGATCGCCTAGGCTTGCATAGAGATGGAGGCAGGACACCCTGCAGGGTTGAGATCTGAGGATGTGTGCTGGCATGCCCATGCTTTCGTCCTGAGCTGCGGCAATGCCTCGCAGATCTCAGACCTTCCCTCGAGGGAGGTCGTCCCTGGAGATGTGGTGGAGATGCATGTGGGAGACAGGGTGCCCGCAGACACCCGGATCATTGCCCTCAAGACAGCCACTCTGCGAGCTGAGCAGGCTTCCCTGACTGGAGAGTCAGTTGCTGTGCTGAAGTCTGTGGAGGCTGTCCAGGAGGAGGGCTGCGAGCTGCAGGCCAAGGTGAGAACCCCTGTGACAGTCTCTCCTCTCGCCTTCACAGTAACGGTTACACGATCTCTTTGCAGCTCAGTCCCTTCAAGGGCCTCTGGAGATGCTACTGTCTCCTTTGGCATTGCTTACTGCAGCGGGTGCTGGTCAGCAGTATACTGCTAACCGTATGCTGATCAGCAGTATGTGGTTGGCGCCATGCCCTGGCAGCAAGCACGTAAGCAGCGCCCGTTGTGTGACCTGGCATCATTATCTGTGATCAACTGTTGCAGGAGAACATGCTCTTTGCTGGGACGGCAGTGGCCAACGGGTCGTGCCGGGGCATTGTGAACGCCATTGGGATGGGCACAGAGGTGGGCAAGATCCAGCAGCAGATCACTGAGGCGGCAGCTGAGGAGGAGGACACCCCCCTGAAGAAGAAGCTGGATGTCTTTGGGGAGCGGCTGGCACAGGCAATGCTCTCACCATGTCCTCTCTTTCCTGGCTCCCTAGGCATGCACGGCGTCTTGTAGAGTGCACTGATTGCAGCAATTGATATGTCTTGCAATGAAATCTGATGGTTATATTGGCGCCTGGGGACCCTCAAAGTAGGTTTCTCGATCCCAGCACGTCAGCGTGACATGTGGTACCCACATACACCTCATGCTCAAACCTTCATCATCTTGCTCTTGGGTGCAAGGTCAGTGCAGGGGTAGGGCTGATTGGGTTGCTGCCATATGCAGCTGAGCTGTAAGCTGCTATGCAGGTCATCTTTGCAGTCTGCGTCCTGGTGTGGGTGATCAACTACCACCACTTCCTGTCCTGGGAGACCGTCAAAGGGTCTACCTGGATCCCTGACTGGAGCACTGTCAGGTTTTCACTGGGCAGCTGCATCTACTACTTCAAGATCGCAGTGGCTCTGGCGGTGGCAGCCATCCCGGAGGGCCTGCCAGCTGTCATCACCACCTGCCTCGCCCTTGGCACCCGCAAGATGGCCAAGCGCAACGCCATTGTCAGGTGGGGGGCATCCTCGCATCCGCTTTGCTGATAAGGAAGCCATGCTACTTGTACTCCTCCATGCGATGAGGGTCCAGAGCTACTGCGCAATGGTGTGCATAGGCTCAGCTCAGTAACTCTAGTGATGCCCTGCTCTGGACTTTGGACAGTGCCCTAACTGCCTACATCGCATTGACAGACAAGTCAGGGCCCTCGTGGGGCTAGAGTGTGTCCTTTCATTTCAGCAAGTAATTGTCCAGTGTGCAGAGATCCATGCTCCTTCCAGCAATGTCATGGCTATGACACCATGAAGCTGCCTGTTAGTGCAGGAAGCTGCCCTCAGTAGAGACGCTGGGCTGCACCACAGTCATCTGCTCGGACAAGACTGGCACCCTGACAACCAACCAGATGTCTGTCATGCAGCTGCTGGCCATGGGTGAGCATCCAGCAGACCCTACACCTGCTCAAGCCTCATAAAGCATTGTGTACCCTCCTGCTGTGCAGTTATCCTTGCCATGGCTCTAACCTGGTATGGATGAAGCAGGTCCCTTGCGCTGCACCCAGAACTGTCTGTGATCACCAGCCAAAGACGTGCTCAGTTGTAGTCAGTGCAGTGATGAAGGGGTAAGGTGACGGTGCAGGCCAGTCAGAGACAGACACCCGGCACTTCAGCATTGATGGAACCTCCTTCAACCCCAACTCAGGAGCTGTGAAGGGCCTGAGCACATTGGACGCCAACCTGGAGGTGTGTAGAAGCCTGTTGCATGGTGCCTCCGCTGTTAGATCACATCCTTCCATGCTTCAAGTGGGCTATTTTATAGGGCAAAGTCATGCAATGGCATTGTGTGCACTCTCGGACGAGCTCTTGATGGGACGTCAGGAGGGGTGTTCCGTGGCAGTGCCCATCGAGACTTTGCAATGAGGTTGCAAAACGTGAGAGGATCATGCTGACCTTGCAGGCCATCGCGGAGGTGTGCGCGGTCTGCAACGAGGCTCGGATAGAGTGCAAGGAGGGGATGTTCCGGGCGGTGGGAGCGCCCACAGAGGCGGCGCTGGTGGTGCTGACGGAGAAGCTGGGCGTCCCGGATCGCCCCACGCACCAGCGCATGACAGCCGCCCGCCTGGCTGACCCGGACACCCACCCCAACGCGGTGCAGCAGTGGTACAGCGAGCGGTGAGCCCAGGTCCCATAGTCCATTTGCGATGCATTTAAAGAGACCCTCCACTTTCTTGTCTGGCAGGTGGGTCTTGCAAGGGAGGGTAAAATAATACTCTTCCTGGCAAACGCACCATTGAACATGACTGTGTTTCTGACCTTCTCAGCCAGGCAAGAGCTACATCATGCACCACAGGACGCTGCTGTAGTTAGGAAGGAGAGTGAACCCTAAATGCTTAATGCTTTGTGCTTTGCAAGTAGATAGTCAGCAGCCATAGGACCCAGGGCGGCTCTGGGGGCATTGTCAAGGGCTTGGGGAGATCTGGAAGCCTTATCTCCTACCTATGTATGCAGGAGTAACCCCCTGGCAACCCTGGAGTTCGACAGGGACAGGAAGTCCATGAGCGTGATCTGCTCGGCGCCCGGCGCCGCGCCCGCCGCCAGCTCGGGCATCCAGACGAGGAGCGGCGCTACGGGAAAGCCCGAGCACGGCCACAAGCTCCTGGTGAAGGGCGCAGCAGAGTGCCTGCTGGGGCGCAGCACACACGTGAGCGCACGCCCACCGAGAGTGCTACCACCAGGAAGCATGTGCTTTGCAGCATGTGGGACAGTGCTGCATATCGTGAGAGTTGTTATAGATTCGCGGGAATCACCGGGTGGTGAGATCAGCCCGCATGAGTGGTGTGTTGTTGCACAATTAGAGCACAGCAAATATGTGGGTTTACAGACAGGTAATCAGTCAGACACAGGCATCTGCATACACTCTTGGATGTTTGTGACAGGACTGCAGAGGGCTCAGCACTGTGGGTTGTGTGCAGGTGCTTCTAGCAGATGGCAGGAGGGTGCCCTTGACCGCAGCAGCAAAGAAGAAGTACCAGGCTGAGGTGGACACCATGGCTGCCAGCGCTCTGCGCTGCCTGGCCTTTGCGCAGAAGACCGACCTGCCGGCGTTCGCGGGCTACGACGGCGACCTGCACCATCCTGTGAGCCTGCCTCTGTCCCCTGCTCTGCAACACTCATTTGTTCAATATGCATGCTGTGGTCCAGCTCCAAGCAAGGGCTGGTCTTTTTGGCCGTACATTCTACCGCCAGGACTCACCCAAGCAGCAATTCTCGATGTTGGGAGCATTTATCTCTGTAGCAGTACAAGGGAATGCCTGGCAGCTATTGCAATGGGGTGTGAGGAAGTGTCAGCCCAATCTGCTGTAGTGTGCTGCGAACAGCTCCCACTGCAAAGTGGGAGTGGGTGTGACTTTATGCACATGTTGAAGATCTGCGGCTGTGATGCAGGCGCACGCACAGCTTCTAGACCCTGCCAACTATGAGAGCATAGAGTCAGACTTGACGTGGCTGGGAGTGGCCGGCCTGCTGGATCCGCCCCGCCCTGAGGTCAAGGGCGCCATCGAGGACTGTGTGCTGGCGGGCATCCGGGTGAGAATTGCTGTCTTTACTCCTGATTTACACCACAATACTAGATGCATGTCCCTGCGGCTGCTTGCAGTCTCCAGATATGTCACTTATCAATGCAGCTCCCGAGGGAGGTTCCTTCAGGAGAGCACAGTTATATGAGTTATCACAAGGGCAGCGTGCTCCTGGTCACTGTCAGCTGGGGGTGTAGGAGTTGTGGCTGGCAAAGGGATGGGGTGTGCATGGGGAATGCAAGCAGCTTTGCATGTGCTGATAGCCACGTGCATGCACATGTCAAGGTCTCCGTCAGTCCACATGCTGGACGTGGGGAGCAGGGACACTAGGTAATGAATTCTCAGCTGCATCGGCTGAGAACTCTGGCTGCATGGTGCAGGTGATGGTCATCACCGGAGACAACAAGCTGACAGCCGAGGCCATCTGCCGCACCATTGGGGTCTTCTCTGAGGGCGAGAGCCTCAAGGGCAAGTCCATGACCGGGCGCGAGTTTGTGGAGCTTCCCTTGGCTGAGCGCAAAGCCATTCTGCAGGTAAATATAGGCTTCCAGGACTCCATCTCTGCAGCAACATGTGCCTCACCGTAGAGTATGATGATGAGCGCACAACTTTGGTCGACTCAATCTTGCATGCTTCCCCAAATGATGTGGGTGGAAGCCCATCAAGTGTGGCATCTGACAGCCAGGGAGAATGACCTTACGTGGCACCTTCAAGAGCCCGTGCAGTGCAATGTCTCTGGCTGTTCCCCACACCGAACGGCGTCGTCTTGATACTGGCTTATGTGCACTCTCCTCACTCCGACCTGTTCAGCAAGATACTCTCGCGTCCCAACTCACCTGCCTGAGCGCCTTTTTCCTGCTGCAGGGCGAGGGTGGGCGGTGTTTCAGCAGAGCTGAGCCCCGGCACAAGCAGGACATCGTGCGCCTGCTGAAGGAGATGGGCGAGGTGGGCAGCCTGCTGTCTCCAGCAGCCCTGCATGCTTGTTCCATGTCCTGCATGCTCCTCTGGTACATGGCTGGCGGCAACACGTCATTTACTTGCCTTCCTTGAAGCATGGCCGGAGCAGTGCATTGTCACCTGCTGCGGATGGCCTCTCACTGCGCTAGCTCAGTAAGCTGTTGATGAATAGTCGGCTGAATTTCTGAGCATGCACAGTCAGGTGCCCGAGCCATTAGACTACAATGTGCCTCTGCCTGTGTCATAGCTGAAGACGGAAGGCCTCATTGCCTTCTGGGTTTCCCTCCAATACGACTTGTGGAGGCTGGCTGATGACACCGTCCCTGTTTTTGCACTGGTGAGGGCGTCAATGCACAGCTGGTCACCTGTGGGCGGATGTGCAGGTGTGTGCCATGACAGGCGACGGGGTGAATGATGCGCCCGCGCTGAAGCTGGCGGACATCGGGGTTGCCATGGGCATTGCGGGCACAGAAGTAGCCAAGGAGGCTTCCGACATGGTCCTGGCTGACGACAACTTCTCCACCATTGTAAGCTTTGCTTATCATGCCCCCTGCAATGGGGCTGATAAAGAGCCCCACAATATTCAACAAATGGCAACTCTCACCCTTCTGATGAACCTCTCTGCACAAATGCTGCAGTGATCCTGTTTGCGGAAACTCAGCCAGACACATGTATAGATCAAGTCCAGAGTAGCTGGGACAATCTTGGCACAATAAAGGAGCATACCCCTGGAAGCGCGCTCTCTCTCGGCTGCATTAGCCAGGTCCTGAGGCACAGCTGAGACACATGCAAGCCCGCGCGCTGCATGGAAGCCGTTGAGGGCTTGTCAGCAAGCAATGCCATTGCATCATGGGATGCGTGTATCTGGTGTAGCAAAGGGCATGAAAATCATATGTGAATCCAACAAAATTGTATGCAATGTTGTTTGCAGGTGGCTGCAGTGGAGGAGGGCCGAGCCATCTACAACAACATGAAGGCCTTCATCCGCTACATGATCTCCTCCAACATTGGCGAGGTCGCCTCCATCTTCCTCACAGCCGCCCTGGGCCTCCCCGAGAACCTTATCCCCGTCCAGGTGTGCTACCCGCCCCACGCACCCTTGCCGAGACTGGAATAAACTCAATGCGCAGCCCAGCGATGGCTGCGTAACACACCCGGGCATGCGGAGGACAAGAATCTGCATAAATGTGAGATTTTTTACCTGACTGTGTAATTGTAGCCATGGCTTGGCTGCGCATTGAGTCTGGACAGTGAATTAACTGTCCAAACACTGGCTGCACCATCAAGGATCCTGTGTTCCGCTCTCAGTTGCGCTGCCTGAGACTTGTAAGCAAGCAGCATGCATGATGCAGATGAGCTTGCACAAAACCCAGAATCAATACATCAATGCCGTCCAGTTGCAAAATAGCTTAGGGGCAGTCTTGTGCTCTGCAGCTGCTGTGGGTGAATCTGGTGACAGATGGGCCTCCAGCAACAGCGCTGGGCTTCAATCCTCCGGACGTGGACATCATGCAGAAGCCGCCCCGGAAGTCCAATGAGGAGCTGGTCACTGCCTGGCTCTTCTTCAGGTGTGCTTCCTGTGCAGACTCATGTGATCCCCCCTTGCTGCAGAGTTGGCTCAGTAGACAAAGCTTTGGTTTTGATGGGCACATCTCCTGTTTACTTGTATCTATCTCCCCCAAGATCATGCCTGAGCTCTCACACACTCACAAGGCTGAACGTTCAGATAGTTGCATATGTTATACGAGCCCTGCGCAGACAGAGTAGCACAGAGCTCTGGCAGCTTTCACAGAAGCCTCAAGATGCACTCATGGTACATGCAAGGAGAGAAAAACACAAGCACCATAGAATGCTCCTGCGCGTGAAAAGTTCACCTGCACGGTCCTCTGCATCTCTGTGCATGAGTGGTACAGCACTGCTCTGCTGCTTGATGGGGCTTTGCCACCAAGAGATATCTTGCGCTGACTGGATATAGAGCCGCAGTGCATCTGAGCGGTGAATGTCATGCTGTGGCAGGTGGCTGCTGGTGAGGGCATAGGTGGGCTTTGCCACCAGGGATGTCTCGCATCGACTTGATTTCAAGCTGCAGTATGCGTCTGAGCGGTGAGTGTGATGCTGTCACAGGTGGCTGCTGGTGGGCGCATACGTGGGCTTTGCCACGGTGGGAGCCTTCTGCGTGTGGTACATGTACGACAGCTTCCTGGGCCTGGACCTGTCCGGGGACGGCCACAGCACCGTCACCTGGAACCAGCTCCGGAACTGGGAGCAGTGCCGCACCTGGCCCGACTTCAAGGTGAGGCGCCTCACCTGTGAGCGCCTAGCGCAAGGACTGTGATACCATTGCTGAGTGCTTCGATGCTTTCAGATCAGTCACTCAGGTGAGGACTGAGGGCATGTCTTTGGAGGGCCCCAACCAACAGGTCAGCCAAAGCACAGAAACAGGGACAAGGGCAGATCTAGCAAAATCACACGGTAGTGCTGAATACGCCTGCACTAGGTCTGAGCTTAAGCAAAAGCAGAAATGTCAGTGCAAGGAAGGCTTGCCTAATTAGGGTCATAGGCAAACAGCGCCTTTCTGCAGGGACGAAGGTGTGACTGTCTGTGCAGGCAACGCCTTACATAGCGGGAGGCAAGATCATCAACTTTGAGGAGCCCTGCGACTACTTCACAGTGGGGAAGACAAAGGCCAGCACCCTGTCCCTCAGCGTCCTGGTTGCCATTGAGATGTTCAACGCCCTCAACGCCCTGTCAGAGGTACTTGTCTGTCCCACAACACACCTGACATTGTTCCTCATACTTTCTGTTCTGCAAGTGCTCGACCCGCATGCCCAAGCCAGGTCATGCATTGCGTATTGTGGGTTGCATGGCATGTGACTTCTGGTCAGCAATGGGCCCTCTCTGGCCTGCTCTGTACCTATGGCAATCAATCCCTAAGCCTGGGGCATTGTACAGCTTGCTTCAGGCTGCACCCTTTTGCATCATACTAGTCTCTCGTGGCACCTGGCAGTGCCCGAGAGACAGTGGCATTCATGGACAGTCTGCCTGTAGCACTCATCCCCCCGCATGACAATGCCCACTTGACAGAACAAGCTCATGGCATTGCCGAGGTCTCGGGCGCTGCTGCGCAGGACAACTCGCTGCTGCAGATGCCGCCGTGGTGCAACCCCTGGCTGCTGGTCGCCATGGCGCTCTCCTTTGCCCTGCACTTCCTCATCCTCTACGTGCCTGTTCTGGCCGGCATCTTCTCCATCGTGCCCCTCTCCCTCAACGAGTGGCTCCTGGTCATCATGTTCGCCTTCCCGGTTGTCCTCATAGACGAGGCGCTCAAGTTTGTGGGGCGCAACTTTGTGCACCCGCCGACGCAGCCGGCATCCTTGGAGGCCAAGAAGAGGCAGTGATCGAGGATTGGATATGATGGAGGCCCAGAAGCATTGCCAGGAGAGGCAATGAATGGGAAAAATAGATGGCTGGAGGGCCAGAAGGATTGTCATGGGTCATACAAGAGGGTATCCTTGGCCAAGCACCCACCCAACAGCGGCGTTGGTAGCCAAACGGGGTAGTGTTTGAGGCCTGCAGCAGTGTCACAAGGGAGTCTGAAAGCCCAGAACTCTGTGGCGGTGAACGTGAAAAACTCCTTGCAGCTGTGTGGGCTGCATGTCAGAAGCCCTCATGATCATGATCCCGATCCCAGGTAGTATCCAAGAAGGGCATGCCTGTGCGCACAGGGAAAGGGTATGTGCAAGGGAATGTGCAAGGGAAGGCACACATACAGTAAGGATGCTGCCTGAAGGAGAGTATGCCTACAAGGGCTATTTGTTTCCGCCACTGTGTGGCAAACATACACATACTGACAAACTGTGAGCTGCTTGCTTCGAAGGAAATCCACATGGAGCTTCTGAATCTGGCCCCAGGTAGGAAGATGATTGTTCAGAGCTTGTGTATTGAGTGTCAATCGATGTTTGTAAGACCATACGACAGAAGAAGAGAATGGTGTACTGGTGCTGGTGCAACTGCAATGTCTCTACTGAAGCATGAGATCTATCAGGACAGTGAGATTGAGTTCCTCATACCCCGCAGAAATGTGTGTTACAGCTATTTATACTTGCATGGCAGAAAGAAGCACTCTCAACCATGGCGCCAAGCATGACTCTGTTGCCAAGAGTATACAGGCCAATACTGAGGTTCTCATCCCCACAAGCATGCATGCTGCTCCTGTATTGAGTGTTGTGCAATTGCAGTTGCCACGTGGACACCACAGCACCCGCAATCTATGCCTTGACAACCCTGTAGGGCTCTCTCACGTCTGCCCATGTTAAGGCCTGTGCTCACTGCTCACTCAGCACAGGACTTACTGTGAAGAATTGGGATATGCATATGCAGTCTACCTTGGCAGCGCACTACCTGCGTGCTTTGGTTTTACCGGTCCTCTCCGCGCCTTTTGGCCTGCCAATTTTAGGTCGCGTCTGGGCTAATTCAGGGAGGATTGCCCTCCATCTCTCCACAGATGTCTGCAGCTTCTCTATTTCCTGCATGCTGGCCCATGTCAACACCTGACCCAACACAAGGCACACAGCATGCCTGCAAGTCCATGCTCCGCCTGTAGATCGCTTGCACAATGCCTGCCTTGTTGGAGGCAGGAGCCTTCACCTCATGCACACTATGTACGACTGCTGTGCCATGACCTCATGTGCATACTGAGTTATCTAGACTAGGGATCCCCACCTTCTCATAGGCCTGCATGTTCCCGGCCTTGTGGTGGGCCAAGGCCTTCATCTCCCGTATCTGCTGCACCTCCCCATGTACTTCTAGGAGTTCGCTGCAGATCTCTGCCTGCGCAGGACGTATAACACAGATTGCTTACCATTAAGATTCAGAGGAGGTCAGTCTGCTCATGAGAAGAAGCACTTCTGGCTGCATATGCTAGCCAACACTTAGTATGGCGTCGGCAGACATGATGACAGTTCCATCTTCGCACGTCCAAAGGCGCACCAGCTTCTCATGAGAACCCTGCTGTTCACAAACATCCTTCACATGCTCGAGCGCCCGTCGGCTGTTAGGCTGAACCGCAAGTACGGCCAGAGCACATGTTGTTGATTCTGCAAACATGGATGAAGTCTCAGTCTCACAGAGCCGAAATGTAAGGTCAAAGTCAAGGGATCGGCCTAAGGAAGGCTTGAAAGGCAGCAGAGCACAATGGCTCTCAAGACTAAGTGGGCGGCCGCCCGTTGAAGAGTTCAGAGCTACAGTGTTGACCATTTCCCTGTAATAAGATGGTTACTGCCAACACAAATCATCAGAACACTGTGCCCACACAGCTCCACAGGAGGACAACACAGACAATGTTGAGGTGGGTACTATTCAAGCAACCCCATGCAGAGGTGGTGGCAGGCACAGATGTAAGAGACATTTCAGCTTCAGCAATTGCAGCAAGTGTCCTTGTGACTTTGCTCAATGTGAAGTGCGAACCTGTATACTGCCCCGCAAGAAAGTAGTTGGCGGCCGTATCCAGCCACACGATGCTATCTCCAGTGACACGTGCCATGCTGTGCTGCAGCTGTGCTGCATCTGCATGGTTTGCAGGGCAGAATTTACAACGAAGCACTCTTTCATGATATGCAGAGGTCTCCACACCACTGTAAACAGGATGGAATTTTGCTGCATGGTCACAGCTACATTTACAATGTCCGAGCAGTGCAACCTAGGCATGTTACATACTACTCCAAGCAGGGCAAAGACAGACATAAAGTGTCGCTACCTGCCTGGGTCAGGAAGCTCAATTGAACGTCAGCCGAAGCCATAAAGACAGATGCAAGAAGGAGCTTGTGAGGTAAAGACCGAGTGTGCAGGGCACACCAAGATATTTGCGGTCCAAGTGCAGCTCATGTGCACGCTTTGCGGTCTCCCTTAGGCTGACCTGCACCCGGGGCTGCTGCTGGGATGGGTGACTGATCGAGACGGATCCACTGGGTTCACCTGCATGGGGTACGCTATCTCAATTCAAGCTCAGATTATTATTTACAGACAAGCATGTGTCGATGGCTTCGCAATGCAGCCAATGCCAGACAGGCAGTGCCATGTCAAATAGGGCAAGAAACGTGCAAGATATCATGCTATGCACAACATGGTAGGCTGCATGAAGGCACAGATTGGTGGGCCGTGATTGAGATGGTGGGCTCGCCAGTTAATGCCAGAACGTGTCGCCATGGCTCCAAGAAGAGGAGCAGCTCCCAGGATGTGCTCTCCTTCAAAAATGCGCGAGACAAGCGCTGTGGGGTTGCCATTTAGGCCCGGGGGCCTTCAGCAGGGCACTGGCCCCAGGCCTGAATGCCCTCAGCTTACCATTGCGGATGCTGTCTGGACCCATCGTGTTGCTGGGACACGAGGGGTTGCCTTGGAATTCCTGTGTATAGAGGCCGCTCCTGGCCCTGTCTGATGGCGCCGGACCTCCGCCAGATTGCGGTGCTGCATGAGTCTTGCCAAGGAGGGATGCGGCAAGCGCGCCACACTCCTTGACTCCCCCGTACTGCAGCAGCAGCACATCTCGGCTTGTGAGTACATGCACAGCCAGGAAGCCCCTAACGCATGTGACCATAAAGGGTCTTCACAGAGGGCACATTTCAGGTCCAATTAGCAAATTCGACCACAGCTCAAGGCCAAAAACAGGTGCTGATGAGCCCTGAGATGGCAGTGTGTTTTACACTCAAAGCTATGCTAGAGCCTGTAGCTATCCAGCACACAGCACCAAACATCAATGCGGCCGGATCATGTCTCATGTAGGATCGTCTTCATGGGAATTAGCTGCAAGGAAGGGGCAGTTTCAGAACCTTGATGACATATGAGCTAGGAGGCAAGCACTAACCTGCAGAATCAGGGCCTGGTACCGGCTAGTGAGAGACTCCACCTCTGGCTTCTGAGACGAAAGCGCCCTTAGACTGGTCAGAATCCGCAGGGGGGGTGCCTTGCGCATGGCTGCGGCACCGTCACAGAAGGCCCGAGCCCTTCTGCAGTGACAGGGTGTTGTTGAGTACACTTCAGGTTGCTCGCGCAAGCAGACTCCCGCATAGCGACAATCAGCATGCTTGGTTTGTGCAAGGACTGGGACTTGATGCCTGAGGACCCACTTCTGCAGCACATCTGACTACCCTTGTAAACTCATTCATATCAAGCGCAAAACAGAAGGGTGACAACCCAGACACTATGCGCTTGATGGTGGCAAGCTGACACCATGCGCTGCCTTGCAGCAATTTGTTGATGCATAGACGCAACTTTGTGGGGCCTGTGGATGGTGTGGGGTAGCAAGTCTAAAGGTTTAGCAGGTGTCCAAGGAGGAGGTGAACATGCACTGCCCGTATGCATGACCCAGATACAGACATGGGCTTTGACTTACGTCAGTGCGGCATCCGCTGTGAAGTCCTTAATGTGACCACCCAGAAGAGCTTTGGGCTTTGAAGCCTCAATGGCCGTTGTTGCTTCAATGATGGCCTCAGTATACTTCTTCAGCTGCAATACACCATGGTGTCTCAAGCCATTTGCACGCTATCATATCAGCCCTGTAAGATGGCTGTTGTCAGTTAGGCATGTATGCTGTATGCATGCAGCTCTGTCATTGCAGGCTGCAGGCCAGAGTGAAGTACAAACCAGTCAAGGCTTGCCCAGCTATGCAACCTCAGTGTCTTGCTCTGTTGCAAAGCCATGACAGATGGAGGAGCGGGCACATGCTTGATAGACATCCAAGAGGGCTGACAAGACCTACATGGAGGTAGCAGCGAGCTCGGCCACCAAACGCGTACATATTGTCCACATTCAGGCTCAGCGCCAAGGTATACCTCTCTGCGGCACCTGTATACATCTCCCTGGCATACCAGGAGTCTCCTGCCTCCTTGGCTGCATCAGACATGAGCAGCCTGCATGTTGCTTCTCTCTCAGATACTCACTCAGAAATCCAGTAAAGGGATGATGAAAGGCCGCATGACCGCCTTGACTGCTCTAGCGGGCAGCCATCACATGCCGGATAGATCGGCTTGATGCACGCCCGAATGCTATGAGGCTATGAGGGATGGTTTCACAGGCTGTCTTGCGCTCTATGGGCAAAAAGAGGCAATGCCAGGGCTACATTTACTTGGCAGGGGCTTCCATGGACAGAAACCACAATGGGTGATGCCGATTGAAACACTTGCAGAACACTCCTATATCACGAAGCTATCTTGACACTTTGGTCAGCAGCTTCACAGTCAAGAGAGCCATAATGCGGGAAGATATATGCGTACCTGTATGCTGTTATGGCGGGCTCAGTCAGGCCTGCCATGCCCTTGATGATCCTAGAATCTTGCTTCAAAAGGGCGTGAACCTCCATGAACAGGCGGCAGGTGTCCTCTGACGATGTGTGTTTGGGCACATACGTGAAGTACTGCACTGATGTCAGGACTCGGCTCCGACAAAGGCGCGCATAGCTCTGTAAGAACAGCATCTGCACACCAGAGCATCACTTGAATTGTCGTGCTGCCCTGCATCTTGAGTCTGCAAGAGAGCAGGGTGGTGCCTGTTTTGCGGCAAGAGATTGAGATTTTGCAGGGGAGTCATCAGCGTGGGCTGCATGCGCAGACCCTTGCCATGCACGACCAGAAGAGGTGGAAGGTGATCTCAGCCAGTAGAATTGCTCGAAGACTTGACATGGACTAAAATCAAAACAGGGCAAGGTAGGTCTTAGGGTCACACCTTACAGTCATGCTCCAAAAAGCCGTCCAGCTGCAGTGCCGTCATGGAAATCAGCACCTGGTCAATGATGAGCTCTTTCTCCAGATGCTCTTCAATGAGGAGCCGCTCAACAGCTTCTGCACCTTGGTTGAAACATTGTTCCCTGCAAACAAAAAAAATCTTCTCATTCCCCAGGTGATTGACTTACCCCAATATGCATCCTGAGTGCACGACGATCACCTTGTCAGAAACAACCTCTACATTCCCTCCCCTGTCCTGAGCACAACATCAGTCATCTGTGACAGGCACATGTGAAAGACAGGAGCCAGACATTGCCATGCGGCAGGTGCAAGGGCTACTTCTCTCAGCTACATTGCATCACATGTGGGCACAGACATGGTCCCGGGCCAGAGTCAGTGGTATGCAGCTCACATAAGGCATTCCGTCAGAAGGACCTTACCTGTCTGCAATAGAGAGCTCGTCGCAGTGCTCGACAAGGTGGTTGAGGATCACACAGAAAGTCTTCAAGCAGCCCAAGCGCATGCATGCTTCAGCATGGGTGATCCAAGGTGCAAGAGACGTGGGGTCCGTCTCCTTGGCCGCCTGGCTGAACTGAATGGCGGCCTCGTAGTCTCCAGTGTCAATAGCTCTGCGAGCTGCGTGGAGCTTCGCAAGCAGCTTTAGGCTGCCAAGATCCTGCAGCACCATAAGCCTGTTGACTACATGGGATGATGTGTCCATCACGACTGCACTCTTGTACCCAAAGGATGGTAAAAGGTAGGTGGCACTGATCGGAGATACTTCAGTGCATCAAACGCATGCTATCGGACTGCCTGAGCACAGTCTGGCATCCCCTGGCAATTATTTATGGCAGAACAGACAGAAGAGATGTCTCCCAGACCTCTCACATTACTCCTGAGGCATGCGGGGACAGCTTTTGGTCTGACATGCATCTATAAAGCCACAGAGCAGGAGCGGCATTGCTGTGCTCAGATATTGACGCGGAAATGTCACACTCACCCTGCTACTGCTTCCATCAGGCTGCGGGAGCTCATCAGCCTCCTCCTGCATATCCAATATTGCGGCCGTTTCGAGTTTTGCGCTAGCTTTGAGGGCACCTGTGAAGGGCCACACACCAGCGCTGAGCTCGAAGCGTTGAGAAAATGCAGAAATTACAGGCCTGAGGATTTGTGGTGCTATGGGAGTTTGCAGGGCGCCATGTATTGCGGCACTGTGCCATTACCTAACCTCTGCATGACCCCAGTCAGCCAGCGCCCAGTCGAGCGTGCATATTGTAGGGGCCCTAAGTACATACTGTAAGAGGGCAGGGCTTCAGATCTCAACCGCCACCTATGGCCAAAGCTTGACAACAGAAATAATCCTTGCTAGAAAGGTCAGCATGGGCGACCTGTGAAACTGGGCATGTGGGGGTGTCGTGATAAGTGAAAGTTCCTCAGACACTGATGTGTTGGATGGGGGAGGGCAGGGAGCATACTAATTTTTATGCTTCCAGCGGGCTGGGTTGCAGGGTCCTTCACCCGTGCGTGCTCAAATTTTTCTCTGATCGAGTTGCAACGGATGCTATTCGCCGACAACAGATGGCAACAGTTCCATTGTCTTAAGAGCACAGTTTGCGATTTCCGAATGCTCTACAGACACCTATTGCATGACAAAGGCCCAAAGCTATAGAAGCCTGTTTTGGCAAGCTTCAGCACCAGCTTCACGGCCTTACAGGACGAACCCGCAAGTCGCGTGCGTCTGAAGCCCACGGAAAGCAGAGGTTAATACGATCGCCTGCAGCATGGCGCTGGCCAGTAACAGGACGAGGTCAGCTTTAGCACTGGCAGAAACCACAAACACCTGGCAAAGGTCTGGTCCCAAAGGCGGTCCCTCCGGACAGGCTGCAACAAAGCAAGCTCTGCATATGGTGGAGTCCGACGCTCTGACTCAGGCATTGCGTACCATGGTGAACCCAGTCAGGACTGCGAAGATGTCCGAGTCACGAGGCGCACCTCTTTTTTGGAATGAGGTGCGGTGTGCTTGAAACTTAGTCTGCACCAAGGTTAACTTCATCAGCATGCCTTTGCTGTCTTATGTACACCGTCGAGGTCGAGGCTGTTCTGTGCAAGGTCAAGGTCTGTGTGAGCTGTCCATGTTGGTGCAGGAGAGGAAAAGTGCCAGCTATGTGCCAGCAAAGCCCGCAGTTCCTTCGAAGCCATCTGTCAAGGTGTGGATATGCCTGGCAGTGTTCAACGCAGAGTCACTTTCATCTGCTCGCGTTCACTTTCTTGTGTCCTCAGCGAGCTTGAGTGTGTCACCTGCATGTTCAACACCTGTACAATGCGTCTGTAGGTGATGCAGGAGAGGAAGACTGGCCGCAAAATGCCAGCGGCCAGAGAGCAGCGGCTGAGGCGCCTGGAGGCCTCCACGCGTGAGCTACTGCATAAGAGGGACCAAGTGCAAGAGGACCTTCACTGTCTGCAGATATCTTCGGAAGAGCTGCACTTAGACATCGACAGCCTCAAGTCTAATTACGAGCAGCTCGCTGAAGATGTTGGGCAGCACCTAAGGATGGGGAGGTACCACAGGCTGGTCCTGCATGCAGGTGTGTGAGCCTCGTATGGATTACAGGAACCAAGTGGCTTGCACTTCGTATTGTGCTGTCTTGACTCCTGCACTGTACACCTCATATCAGCTGCGCACAGCAGACTCAGTGCCCATGTCATGATGCCAAGCGGTTCCCGTGCCGCGCATGCTGGCTGACCACACTGCTGTGCCCCTGCAGACAAGGCAGCTGTCAGGCTGCAGGCTCTGCAAGAACACGGCAGGGAGCGCGCTCTGGCCAGCGTGGGCATCTCCAGGGACGCCATTGCAGAAGACAACAGACCCTGGGGCGACAGGATCATCACCCTGGTGCAGGATTGGGACAGGGCATGCTGGGACTGTCTGACCGAGGAGGACCTGAAGGTTCGTGCATGGCCCGGCCGTGAAACATGACAAGCGCATGCCAGCTGCAAGTGGCTACCCGAGCAGTGACTCATGGCAGAGCGCCCCTTGCAGGAAAGTGCTCTGCAAAGCCCGGCTCACCAACTGTCTGTGGCTTTGCAGGCTGTCACCAAGCAATTTGGCCCCCGGTTCATGAGCTTCATCGAGAAGGATGCTCTGATCATGATGGAGATGCCACACGCCAGCAGGCCGGCCTACACACTCAGCATCGACATGCCCCTGGCAGAGAAGGCCTACATCATGGAGGCCATTGACAACCTGCCTCCAGAAAAGAGGGAGGGCGGCCGAAGCGCTTTCTTGGCCTTCATTGGGAGCAGGGCGCCCTGGGAGTATGTGCTGGACAGGGTGTATCACGAGCTCGGTGCATCAGGGTGTGGTGACAAGCAGGCCCGGCCAGCCCACAAATGAGCTTGTACTCTGTGTCAAGTAGCTGCAGTCAGGTGCAATGCTTGACAAGGAGGACTGGCTGATGTGCTAATATGTACCCATATCGTGTGAAGTCATGATTACAATGGTGGCTACCCACATCTATATCTTTCCCTGTTCAAAAGAGGAGCGACAGTTGCTGCCGATATAAATAAGATGTTTGTGATAAGCTGATGGGATGAAATGGGCAGTAGGTCCTGGCTAGGTGTTGGCAATATCCCAGATGCAATGATATAACGCCGGAATATGCCTGCCAGTAGGCTGTCTTGCGCCTCTGGAGTTGTGATTGGGTCACCTTCAGTGCAGGCTAGCCTTCACACTTTGGTGCATCATGCCAAACACCTCTAGGTCTCGCATCTATACACGCCATGAACTGCATACTGGCCTTCAGAAGATGGCATAGTGTCGGGGGTGAACGGTTTCCTCAGAGGAAATTCCTCTGTTGCGCCATACTGCTCTCCTCTTTCTCAAAATATGCTATCAGCAGTGCTCATTCAGCACCACAGAGACTACTGCATGTAGCCTAATCATGTGCCCAGATCCTTCTTGCGTCTAGTTACTGGCATATATGCATACTTGCTTATCTGCATGCACACTGATGTCTCATACAAATACTAACGGAATTGTCAGCCTGACATCAAATACGCAAACGAAAATTCCGTTCATGTGTGGGTGATTCTGCCGACCCAGACACGGCTAGGATCCTGTAGATAATTCAACCAGCAGGCTCGATGAGTGAGAGCCTCACAGATCCCCTGTCACTGCGCCGAAGGGCCCGAGGCTTGCCCAGAGCCACCTTTGGCTACCTCACCTCCATCCGAGGGAGACGGACTATCCTCAAATAGCATGCGTATGAAGACAGTTTTTCAGGGCAGAGGCGAATATAATCTCATGCAGCATGGCCCTGACCAATAATAGAGCAAGGACAGGCGTAGAAGTGACAGAGGCCACCTGTATCTGGACGAGGGGACGTGAGTCAGGTCTCCCCGGGCAGCCTGCATCACAGCAAATCAGGTATCAGGGTACGCCTGCTCTCACAGAGGCAGTGCGTGCTATGGGGCAATCTGTCAGGAGTGCGAAGCTGCTGCATGAAGGAGGCACAGGTTCTTCCTGGGATAAGGTGCGCTACGAATGGTCCTGGAAAACATCAGTATTATCTTCTCACTCTCATTTTCTTGTGCACGTCCACGAGGTCGAGGCTATGCTGTGCAAGTCAAAGTCTGTACGACTGCCCACGTCTGCAGGAGAGGGATATTGACAGCAACATGCCAGAGCCCGCTCCAGTGTGTGCCACGGAGCAACCTGTCAGGAGTGCAAAGCTGGCCAGGTCATTGCAGGGGGTGGCCGCAGCTTCCCTCTGGGATAAGGTGCGGGATATGCCTGGCTGTGGTCAACACAGAGTCACTTCCATCTGCTCGCGTTCACTCTCTTGTGTCCCTCAGCGAGCTTAAGTGTGTCACCTGCATGGTCAACACCTGTACAATGCGTCTGTAGCTGATGCAGGAGAGGAAGACTGGCTGCAAAATGCCAGCGGCAGCCAGAGAGCACCGGCTGAGGTGCCTGGAGGCCTCCATGCGCGAGCTACTGCATCAGAGAAACCAAATGCAGGAGGACCTTCACTGGCTGCAGGCGTATTCGCACGAGCTGCACGCAGACATCGACGGCCTCACGTCTGATAACAAGCAGTTCGCTGAAGATGTTGGGCAGCACCTAAGGATGGGGAGGTACCACAGGCTGGTCCTGCATGCAGGTGTGTGTGCCTCGTATGGATTACAGGAACCAAGTGGCTTGCACTTCGTATTGTGCTGTCTTGACTCCTGCACTGTACACCTCATATCAGCTGCGCACAGCAGACTCAGTGCCCATGTCATGATGCCAAGCGGTTCCCGTGCCGCGCATGCTGGCTGACCACACTGCTGTGCCCCTGCAGACAAGGCAGCTGTCAGGCTGCAGGCTCTGCAAGAACACGGCAGGGAGCGCGCTCTGGCCAGCGTGGGCATCTCCAGGGACGCCATTGCAGAAGACAACAGACCCTGGGGCGACAGGATCATCACCCTGGTGCAGGATTGGGACAGGGCATGCTGGGACTGTCTGACCGAGGAGGACCTGAAGGTTCGTGCATGGCCCGGCCGTGAAACATGACAAGCGCATGCCAGCTGCAAGTGGCTACCCGAGCAGTGACTCATGGCAGAGCGCCCCTTGCAGGAAAGTGCTCTGCAAAGCCCGGCTCACCAACTGTCTGTGGCTTTGCAGGCTGTCACCAAGCAATTTGGCCCCCGGTTCATGAGCTTCATCGAGAAGGATGCTCTGATCATGATGGAGATGCCACACGCCAGCAGGCCGGCCTACACACTCAGCATCGACATGCCCCTGGCAGAGAAGGCCTACATCATGGAGGCCATTGACAACCTGCCTCCAGAAAAGAGGGAGGGCGGCCGAAGCGCTTTCTTGGCCTTCACTGGGAGCAGCGCGCGCTGGGAGTATGTGCTGGACAGGGTGTATCACGAGCTCGGTGCATCAGGGTGTGGTGACAAGCAGGCCCGGCCAGCCCACATTTGAGCTGTGCTCAGAGCCTGTGCTCTGTCAATGTCATGCTTTCAGAAATGGCCATAGCCCCTTGCATGGTGTACATGGACAAGATGTGCACATACAGCAGAGTGGACGTGTTGACTTCTCAGGGAGCTTGGCGGGAATCCCCAACCTATTGCAACAATGTTGGTGTTGACGCACGATCAATCTTTAGACTCTGCTGTTATTTCTTCTCATGCATATGGCATCACCCAAGAGTCAGAGCAATCTTGGCCAATGGCACACTTCAGGAGATGGCATTGAAGTAGGCATACACCCACTGCTCTAGCGCATGAAGACTATCCATCATATAAGACCTCCACTGCTTATGCAACCTCTTCTCAGCTGATATCATGCAGGGGGAGAGCCCTTGCCCTTGCCCACCCCGCAGTGTGAACCAAGGAGGTTGTTCAAGCAAGCGATCACGCTCCTGAGACCGCCCAGTCCTTAATAGATTGTTGCAATTGTCACGATACTGCTGTAGGTCGACATGCAGGGTGAGAGAACCATACTGACTGAGCACGTTGGCATGAAATGGGCAAACGAGGACGCCGGAAGCTTTTGGCTGTGCAAGATGAAGTAGAGATCCATCAAACGCCAAAGCCGTCAGGGCTCTGAATGTCCTGCTGACAGGTGAGGCCAGTATGAGAGCAGCACTCATGTATGCCGCTTTTCTACACGGCAATGTCTGGCATCTTATAATACATACTACATGACTACTTCAACGGACTGGGCCTGAAGTCTCCTGAAACAGGACTGCAGCTCGATGTCATGAGTTGGAAGCAATTGGACATGCAGCCCCCAATAAGTCTGCGCACTCGAGCTGTAATCATCATCTGCTCTGTACCCCTATGCAAAATCCCAGCACCCATCACACACTGACAGCCCATATGCTGCCTGCAGGGCCCTATTGAATCTCCTGGAAGTCACAGGAGGTCAGTGGGACTCAGGCAAGCTGGGTGTTGTGACAAAATACAGTCGTTCTGGGAGGCGGTAATGCACCATTGAAGCTTGTGCACATGGCACAGACCTTGCCAGTTGCACATCAGCCACTCACGAGGGCAAAATCGGTCCATCATAGCGCATGGGGTAACACAGGATGCCCTGATCATTCCGGCTGTGCACATAGGCACGTCTGTCAAGACTCTCAGTTTGGATGCGCGCGCAATTTGTATGAAACCTGCTTGATACCTAAAAGTGAGTGCTATCCATCGGGATGATACATACTGACTGACTGTAGCAATGTGTGACAGCGCACACAAGAGTTATGAGCATCTCAACACACCTAGGTCCCATAAGAGCAGCTCAAAGACTGAAGGTTGAGAGCGGAGCTTTCAAGCCCTGTGTGTAGCTCCCTGCCCGAAGGGACCCAAGACGTGCCCAGGCAGAAAGGAGGCGTGGGCAGGTGATCCCTAGGACTGACACCTGCAGATTAGAGAGTCAGCTTAGCAGACCGTCTCTTGAGATTGATACTTTGTCCGTTGTTGGGGGTGGGGGAATCACATGCCGGGAGCAACTATGGAGGGGCGGCGATTTGTACCCGCAGTGAGCATCTTGTCCTACGGGACGAATCTGCCCTTGGATACCCCAGTCCAGGCCAAGATGAAGGCACTCCATGGCTCATGCGTTCAGATGCTCACGGAGAAGTGTGGCCTTGCACTGGACAGCATACAGCTCGTCCCTCTGCCTGAGGGCACTGAGGCTGTCACATTCTGCATGCAGGTGCGATCCACCATCCTTCACGACATATCCTCAGCAACAGAAAATTGGCCTTGCATCCATGCTCCCGTCCCATCTTCTTGTGTATTGTTGCAGAGCTTATTTCCATGCTGTGCAGGACCTTCACCCCCAGGGTGAGAGTGAGACATTTGATGAGTCTGATGGCGAGGTAGACGACCGCTTGGACATGCTGGAGAAGATCAACTCACAGCTTTCTGCCGAGCTGGAGATCATGAGGAGGCAGATCAGCAGGCAGAACTCCCAGATCACCTGCTTCAGGGACAAAGAGCGGTGGCTCCGTGGAGAGAAGACCCAGCTGCAGCAAGCTCTGAACGCTGAGCAGAGGATCAATCTCATGGTCAATGAGACTATGAAAAAGGGTATGCCAGCTTGCATCACCTGCCTCATGCATCCTGTGATCTACAGCAAGCTGTCATTCATGGCAGACGCATCAGGCATCTGTTGATGTGAGCCAAAATCTGCTACCTGTCCCGTACTGCCGTGTCAAATGTCCACTGCCACCCTGTCTTGGTGAGCGTGCTCGTGTATTGGTGCAGAGATGCAAGCCATCAAGCTGCGCGGCTTGATGGACATTGGGAAGGACACGGTTCTGGCTACCGTGATGATCTACACAGGCTACTGGGACGATGTCAACATGGAGTACTGGTCTCTGCAGACTATCAAGAAGCGGTGGTACTTCTTCTACTGGCATGTCCTGAAGGCCTGGCATAGGGAGGTGCGTGTCTTCTGGCCTTGCAGTGTGCTTTTGACTGAGTGTCATCACATGTACTGGTATTCTGCAGTGATCCTGACCAATGCAAGGCTTGCACATCCATCGTGTGAACTGTTCGAAATGGTTCCTGAAACACATGCTGGTAATCTGCATGACTGTAGCTAAGCTTGCAACTCGCTCATCAGGAAGTGTGCACCAAGACCTTGTCTGTGCAGATCATCGAGCAGAACTTCACGCCAACTGCTCTTCGCTTCCTGGAGCAGACGTGGCGCAATCGTGACATTGCAGCCTGGAACCTTGCCGCACACGCGCTCAATGTGGCCTGCTGGTCCACCCGAGGTCTGCTGCTGGAAGGAATGGATGAGGCTGAGACCAATGTGGTGAAGTTCGGTGCCAGGGACATCTACCGGAAGGTCTGGCAGCTTCAGCACTCAATGCAGCATGAAAGGGCGGTGGTCGCCAGCCATCTGCCAGCCCCCTAGAGTGCATAGCAGTCTCAGCACTTCCAGCAGAAACAGCAAATAGCATTCAAATCGCAGGAACTATGCAGTATCACCTAACAGTTCAACACAGGAATGACGTGGTAGAGCAGACAGATCAGTGCCAGAAAGAAAACAAGGGCTACTCAGATCTCATATGATCTGTGGCAACAATCTCAAAACGGACCAGTCGTGCAGGATGTTTCATTCATGGGAACGAACCTCGAGTTTCATGGGGCCCAAGATGAACATGAACTGCATTCTGCAGTAAACTCAGGGGGCAGACTGGTATGGCTCGCGACTGTATGGCTGCTGCTGTATTTCTGTCTATGAGCAGTGACTTCTGGTTTGCAGTAAATCTGCACAATCGTCATACAATGAGACCAGCCAGCGAGCCCACTACCAGTCCCTTTTGCGCTATAATTTGAGAAAAGGGAGTGTGGTATGAGACAGTGTGCATGGGAGACTTGTCATGGTGTGTAGCTGGCTTCCCTGACCCTGAATGTTTCGCAGCCCCCATTGACACCAGTGTAGGCAATCTTCACCAGTACCTGCGCTGTGCCGGTTGCATCGGACACAATAGTAGAGCAGGTCCTTGTTTAGCCCTTACAGAAGCTGCTCTTGTCAGAGCAGAAAATATAGAGCAAGATATCGGCTTGGCTGAGAGGGTATCATGTGAAACACCATGTCTCTAAGCATGTATGCTTGCGCATGCGCACTACAATGTAATAGTATCCTCATGTCTATGCTCCAGCTTGAGACGGGCCATTAATCAGGCAATTGAGTTTGTGGCCCTCAAAATTGGGATACGAGTCTTACAAAGATCTATACTTGACATGCGTATCTGAGGGCATGAGTCCTTTGCTGATGCCAATCACATTCCAGCCTCTGTAGGCAATCATCAGTCATGTTGCAATATCATAATCTAGTCTAAGGGCTGGCTAGCCGCTGAGCGTCAGGTCTCCCTTTTAGGAGGCTGCGCTGCGCCTCTCTGGATGCGCTCCTGAAATGCATCCTTGATTAGATCCTGCAAAAAGGCCAAGATCTGTCCTGCCTGCTCCGGGAATGCAACTGCAAAGATCCTCTTCTTTGTACCTCTCAAACAGTCTTATCCTCACCTCAGTCCACAGTTTGGAGCAGACTGCTTGTTTCCCCGAGTGCACGCGCAGCAGTGATTCCCAAATACTCAGCCATAGGTATATTGGAAGTAATGAAATCTTGTGTTTGCCTATGGCTGAGAGGTACTCCTTCATATAGATAAAAGAAGTCCTGTAGAGCCTTTCAGATATTCGCGTGATGCCGGAGGGCAGCTCAAGCCTTACCCTGTGATACTGTCCGGCCTGGATTGCTCCTCTCCAGCTGGCAACATCAGCAACGTCCTTGGCGCCCAGCCCGCCATATTTCAGCCCGGCCAACGCCACCGCCCCAATAGCGCCAGTTAGCGCAGTACTGATTGCCAGCGCTTTCACCTACAGGCCCAGTAATCTATCATAGCTGTGTCCATGAACGCATGCGACAGGTGGCTCCTTTGGGCACTGCCGTTGAGTGTTCTAGATCCTGAGTAATAGCTGCAGCGCAGCAGGAACCCACGTTCCAGCCGCGCATGGCAGGGTGGGATTTAGAATGTAATATAAGCAGGATGACCGGGCCGGCAAAGGATGCGCACCGCAGTAGGAAATGCCCGTAATCTGGCAGCAGGCTCAATCCCCTCTTCTTTGAGAGCCTTGGCTGTGCCGGCATAGTGGGTCATGCCTGCAGACACAGCCCCTGCAAACATGCAGGCTGTGACTTGAGAGGAGTAATCAATGTCATCTACTCATGTGCACTATGGCTTGCAATCGAGCATTGCAGCCAATGCTGCTCGTGCAGCAAGCAGGGTCCAAGGGCTCACAGGATGCTATACATGCAGTTGCCAGCAGGTAATCAACAAAACACTTTGCAGAACACAAAATGGAGCAATGCAGGGAGGGTGTTCTTAACATACCGCCAACAAATGCTGCAAGTGCAATCCATGTGCCTGTAATTTGTGTGAGCTGCCTGGTCTCTGAGTGCTTTACAGTGTCACTCTGAGCAGCACCCAGGGGCTCCTTGTTCATTGACGACCAGCAGACATGGTTGGTGCGGACTCTCGCAGACGTGCTAAGTCTTCAAGCTGCTGTTGAACGCTTTACTGTAGCTATGAATGGCCTCTTGGGCATTGAGCAGCGGACGTTTGCTGATACTGCCAGCAAGTAGAGTATTGCCTGTCAAGACCGATATTGCTTATCCAGCGGGTCCTGCCTATACTGATAGTGGCGACAATAAGCTTAGTCTAGCTCTTCAATGAACACACGAGCTATAGTCGACGATGGGGGATACGTTGAACTCGCTAAGGCTTTAGCAAAGATATGGTGACTCATCAATGTGCACTTTGCGGCCGGAAGGGCCTGTTGCACCGGCATAGCTGCAGCTGACTCCTCCATCAGGTTATATATCTTTTCTTTCATTCGAAGTCGGAAGGGGGAGGAAGTGTTGAGGGCATCAATCGTCTGCTACTTCACACCGTCATGCACCCGTGATATGCTATAGAGAAGACTGGTCAGCAGAAGTGGTCGCAATGTTACAGTGCAATGGTTCTCGCGTATCCCAGAGTATTGGAGTGTCAGGAGTCATCACCAGGGCCAGCATCCCAGTAGCACGCCTTCCTCTCCGTACAAGCCTTAGGTCGCGATCTGCCCAGCCCACCGCTTCAGCACCAGCTTACGGGTCTCTCACGCGGTTAGTACATATTCACAAGCCAATTCTGACTGACGGCTTCTGTGTTGTCCGCAGGCAACCCTCACATGTAGGTGCTCTGCCAAGGAGGGACATCTCCTTGGAGCAGACATTCAGACCAAGCAGTATCGCCTCACTGAGGCAGAGGAAGCAGCAGACACCACGGGTAAGCCCTTTGACTGTGTTCTGCCTGGGAAGTCTACCCCCTCTGATGCTGCTGGGATTGCCAATCAGCGCCTGCGCTGCCAGCAAGCCACAGTTGCCTAGCCCCTTTAAGGATGTGAGACAACTGCAGGTGCATGCATCAGCAGCATCTGCGGCAGGAGACCCTGCAGAGGCACTCAAAACCCCGCCCAAGCCCTGGCCTGGCATCAAGCTCGTACCCCTGCTCGGGAGTGTGGCTGTGGGCCTGGCCCTGCGCTTCCTGGTGCCTGTGCCCGCGGGCCTCAGCACCCAGGCCTGGACGCTGCTATCCATCTTTGTCTCCACCATTGCAGGTGACAGGACCCCTAGAACTTACTTCAGGACTTGGCCTTTGAGGATAACTTTCAGGGATCGCCATTCAGGATTGAAGGGCCTAGATGCTGAGGCCCACCAAAGGCATTAAAGGCTGTGAGGCCAGGCTCACCAGATCGAAGTTGGTGTTTTCTGGTTGGATTGTCTTTACTGCTTTGTCATTGCCTCTTTCAGACCAGCCTGCCCGTCTGAAGACATGCAAAGTTGAAACAGCCCGGGCTGAAAAAGACTTACAGCGCCACGACCTTGCACAGTGGTGTCAAATTGCAGAGGTCATGCACAAGGAAGCTTTAACTGCAGGGCTGGTCTTGGAGCCCTTGCCGACTGGTGCCTGGGCGTTCCTGGCGGTCACGGTGACCATCTTCACCAAGACCCTCAGCTTCCAGCAGGCGTTCATCGCCTTCCAGAATGACGTCATCTGGCTCATCGTTGTCTCCTTCTTCTTTGCTGCGGTGCGGGCAGATGCTCTTGCTTGACCCTTATAGTGCCCAAATGACCATTATCCCATAGCGCTCCCCACGGCTCTGCCCCACACTGATCCTTGTACTTCGCTTGGATCCCATCTTCACCGCAGCGTACAACAAAGTTGATGCAGACTACGAGAAGTGATGAGGCTTCAAGGTGTGAACGTGTTTCCTGCTGAAGCGGTCCGTTTGGCCCTTACCCAAGGTCTGCAGCTGCTACAGCATTTACATTGGCAGGAAGGCAGCCCAGATGGCTGTGGCTGCATGGGCAGATGGCAGTAAGGCACGGCGTGAAGCACATGCCCTCTTTGTGCAGGGTTTCCAGAAGATTGGGTTGGGCGAGAGGGTGGCCAACATGTTTGTGGCCAGGTGGCTATGTCTGCAGTGCAAATGGCAGAGAGGCATGGCTTGAGGCATATGGCTTCTGCATGCAGGGCTTCCAGAAGACTGGGCTGGGCGAGAGGGTGGCCAACATGTTTGTGGCGGCCTGCGGCAAGAGCACGCTGGGCCTGGCGTACGGGCTGTCCATCGCGGAGGCCTTCCTGGCGCCCGCCATGCCCTCCACCACAGCGCGCGCCGGCGGAATCTTCATGCCCATCATCAACTCCCTCGCCCTGGCCTCCGGCAGCGAGCCAGGTTTGACACATCTCTTCCAAAATGTAGGTCATGGTGCTGCTGCCACTTCTCTGGACATGATCTGGGTACGTGCACTATGATACATGCCTTGTGGGAAGATGAGAGGGTCTTCTGACCTCTAGAGTTTTGCTGAAGATGAGGCGGGTCCTCAAGCAGCGGCAGCTGTCTTTCGGAAGCTGCAATTCAGGGAGGCTGGCCATGCTCTGGGGTGCAGGCGCAGATTCAGTGTGCTTTCGAGAGGTCTGCAGGGGTGCTTGAACAGGGGTGCTGCTGCGCAGGGAAGCCCAGCGCGGGCAGGCTGGGCAAGTTCCTGGTGCAGGCGCAGTTCCAGGGCAGCGTGCACTCCTCCGCGCTGTTCCTGACGGCGGCCGCCCAGAACCTGCTGTGCATGAAGCTGGCCTCGGAGCTGGGCGTGAACATACCCAACCCCTGGGTCACCTGGTTCAAGGGCGCCCTGGTGCCCGCTCTCCTGGGCCTGCTCATCACGCCCCTCCTCATCTACAAGGTGCGCCCCGACGCCTCCTGCTTGCAAGGATAGCCTGCATCTGTATCTGCTCTACTGCGCTGTGGGTCCGTCAAGAGAAGCCGGCAATTCCTGGAGGATCAGTCAGCATTGCGCAAGGTCATCACATTCAGAACGTGAAATAAGAGCCCTGAGATTAAGCGCTGCATTGGACCTCGTGGGCATGGGCCTGCCTTGCAAGTTGTTGTATCCTGCCGCGTGGCACCTTACAACGTAGCTTAGTTCTGTTGCGTCTGTACGAGTATCCTCCTTCTCTTCAGCTGCTCAGTGCTCTGACATCCCTACGATGTGCAGCTGGTGCCCCCGGAGGTGAAGGACACGCCCGAGGCGCCCAAGCAGGCGCGCGAGGCGCTGCGCCAGATGGGGCCCATGAGCCGCGACCAGGTCATCATGAGCGCCACCATGGCGGGCGCCGTCGTGCTGTGGGTGCTGGGCGACCAGCTGCAGATCCCAGCCGTCGTGGCGGCCATGCTGGGCCTCTGCTCCCTGCTCATCACGGGCGTCTTGAAGTGGAAGGACTGCCTAGAGTACTCCCAGGTATGCCAGATTTGTTGACAGGAGGAGTGGATGACATGCTTCTCTGCAGACACAAGGCCTTGTGTTGCAGTATGCTGTGCTTTAGGGACCTTCTGTCACTCTATGAGGAAGTCCGCCTGGCCAGCAATATTTATCCCAAGCAGTCAAAGACCTTCTCTCACTCTCTGAGGAGCTCCGCCTTTGCTGATATCAGTTGTTCCAGACAGTAAGTGTAGTCGGCAGTCTCATGTGGGTGTTCAACCAAGGAGGATACTTGGCAGGGCGGAGAGCCCTTGCTCCTCCTGTGTGGGATGCAGGTGGAGCCAGAGAGCAAGGGTTACATTGAGGTGCATGAGAGGTTGATCTGTAGCAAGGTCTGCTGTTTCTGTGCAGGCATGGGACACGCTGTTCTGGTTCGCTGTGCTGGTGGGCATGTCCGGGCAGCTGAACAACTCCGGCGTCATCAGCCACTTTGCAGACATTGTGGGCGGCAAGCTCACGTCCATGAACATGGGCTGGCAGCCGGTGTTCGGCCTGCTCAACGGAGCATACTTCGTCCTGCACTACATGTTTGCCAGCCAGACGGCCCATGTGGGCGCCCTCTACGCGGCGTTCCTGGCCATGATGCTCTCAGCAGGTGATGCCAACTACCCGTTGCATACGCCATTGTGTTTCTCCAGCATGCATCTGTCGATTACATGTCTCCAATGCGGAGGATGATGAGGACATAGCATGACATGACTACCCGCATGTCCAGTGCTATTTCAGGATGCTGAGAGGCATGGAGTGCCCAGCAATGGCAGAGAGTCCCTGGCCTTAGCTCTGATGGCCATTTGGCATCAGCACCACCGCCTGAATTTGGAAGCACAATATGTGATATTTTGTCTCTGTCTGCAGGCGTTCCTGGAGTCCTGGCGGCGCTGAGTCTGGCATACGTGAGCAACCTGTTCGGCAGCATTGCGCACTACAGCAGCGGCCAGGGTGCAGTGTACTATGGCGCAGGCTTCCTGTCGCTCAAGGAGGTGTTCAGCATTGGGGGCGTCATGGCGGTCATAAATTTGCTCATCTGGGGAGTCGCAGGTAGCGTGTGGTGGAAGGCTTGCGGTTTCTACTGACAGGCCTGACTTGGCCGCGTGTGCTCTGAGAGTTTGTAGTGGGGGCGTCACCGTCTTTGAAATCCTATGTAGACCAGCAACAATTCTGTTGACAGCTAGGAGCTGAGCAATGCCGCTTCAGGACCCTGAGAAGATCATGAGTAGCACACAGTCTGCTTCGTACCTTGCCACTATGGCGACCAATGATCAAGCTTTCCCAAGGCTATCATTGGGGACCAGAGCCTTTGGGCCTTTTGGACAGGGCTCTCACGCACGACCGCAGGTCATCTGGGCAGCTGCGGCACTTGGTAAATGTATGAAGTCCATGGGTCTCCTGCAACTTTAGCACAGCCTGCGGTCTCCAGGGTAGTATGGCATTGCGACCTAGACGAATGAATGCACTAGGATAGGGGAACAGCGGCTTGCCCGCTGCGGGTGTGAATGTACAAGGAAAGCCGCTTGCTTGCATGCATCTGCAACGCTGCCAGAGGTGATTGCCTTGACCCATCCTTCCCTCAGGTCCCTAAAGGTTCGGTGGCTCTGCTCCTGATGCTGATTTGTAACGACAGTACAATTCCTCTTCCTCATAAAGTGAATGGCCATGTGACAGCTATTCCAGGTCATGCTCTGAGGAAACATTGGTGTTGACGTAAATGTAGCGCCATGTGCTAGTTCTCTCAAAGTCGATAATCTTGAAGTGACCTATGGGTACTTTACGGGCTGCTGCATGGGTCAAAGTATTCCTGCCTGGTGATGCCCAGTCCACGGAACACATTGGTGTTTCCCGCCCGTTTTGCAGCCCAGAGCAAGGCACTGTTCCCTTTCATGCCTGCAACTCTGCAGGGGTCGATGCAGTCGTATTCACTTCCAACAATTCCCTGACACCTCTGCATGTGCAGGATACTTCATGAGCCTTGCGAGCTTCTTTCTAAGGGAACACTCGCCACAACATATGGCTGTTGAGCTGAAAGGTGCGAAGGAGCGCACCTCCGTCCAATAAAAGCCTGGGATATCTGTAGCAGCTCCAGATCACGGAGGAGACGACAGGGCATGGGCCTCGCGCCCATTCCAATGCGGTGAGTTTCTTTGAGGTCAACCGCAAGATCCCTGTCGGCAGCTGAAGCAATTGGGAACCTGAAGCAAAGAGCAGGCACACAATCAGGTTGCTTCAGTGTCATGCATGCCAGTGAGCAGTGATCGATCGCTGAAATGTAGGCCAATCACCAGCAACATGCCTTCATAGCATCACCTGTTGTACATCTCTTGCTTTCTCGCTTCCGAAGGATTTTGCGCCGCGCTTAGTTAGAATGTCCATCCATGATTTAGCACCTGTACTTCTTCAGCTATCGGCTCCCAAAAAATTAAATGGTGCTGCACGGTTATAACGCACAGACGGCTCTGTGAGCGCGTAGTTGGTCCGATCATAAGCATGCACGGGATTGTGGTAGATATGGGACCCTTATGCCCAGTGTAGGCGTTAAAAGCCAACGGGCACTAGCTACTCAGTGCCGACAGCCTCAATAGCTATGTACCTTGAGAACGAAGCACGCACCAATGTATCCTGCTGCAAATGTAGTAATGCTGTTTCTGCCATTTTCATGTGCGTGAGACCCAGCCTGACAGCTCGGCAGACTGGCACCTGCCAACAGCTTCCGGAACCCTACCAGTGGTGACACCAAACATTATGGTTCCTATGCCTTCACTCAGACTCACCACCACATCAGAAAAAGATAACGCACAGGAAAAGTTGCACTAGTGGATTCCAGCACAGGAGCTCGCGACCGGCTACCACCTTCTACACGTCACACTGAAGCAGCTATCTCCTTGCACGAGAATCCATCCAGTACGTCAGCTGCAATGGAAAGCGGTAGCCATGACGGTAAGCCTGCTCTGCTCCTTTTACCAAAGCTCTCAACCTGCACAGGCAGAGAGACAGCTATTCTAGGTTAAATACCCTCCGCATGCCCGGCCCGACATCTTGGCCTCACACGAGAGGACTCCGCAGGTCTGAACTTGTCTGGCTGTTTTTACGTGCTGATCTAAACAAGCCTAAAACGGTTCGGATGGGCTCGATGAGAAACAACATTGTGGACGTGACCAGGACTGATGTCGGCATCGCCCGCCGCCTGAAGTGGGATCCCAACGAGAGGGACCTCGCTCTGTACAGCAGTAAGCTTAGTAGCAGCCCTCTAAATGCCTTCCTGTCGTCGTCCACCTTGCCTGACAGCCCTTGCATGTGCATGTGCATGAGGTGAATGTAATGAAATCCCTCTGTTCAGGTCCTCACGCAGACTACACTAAGCCGATAGAGATTTGTCCCATAGTGGACGGACAGGTGCACATCACCAAGATGGAAGCCCTGAACGTCAAGGATCATAGGCCATCTCGCCCAATCGGCGTTCTATCAGGTGCAGGTCCCCCACACCTCTCTGCAGCAAGGCGGCACAACGCATGCCTGTTGCATTGGTCACAGACCTGTAGTCTCAGCATCCATCAGAGTGCATGAAGGCACAGCTCGCATCAAAGCCAGGGAGAACATGCGGACTTGCTGGTGTAGACTTGAGCCTGCTCACCTATCTTGCAACGTGTTCTTTATGAATACTATCGAGCCAGGAGGCGCTTGTTAGGATGTTCTCACTGTTATGAGGCTTAGGTGGCACCCTTGCCAGCATGCTCAGCATTCCAAGGTGACAAGGCAGCAGAAGACATCACGTTGTGCAGATACCACCCATTGCAGAGAGTGTCCTCATTGCTTGCCCTCTCACAAATTGAGGAGCAGCAAAGACTGTCCGCTGACCTTCTGTGACTGGTTGCGTACAGGAAGCGCGCTGCGACGGCTGGCAGAGATCAATAATGATAACATAGAATGGCCCTGAAAAGGCAGGAGCGATTTCTCAGGGAGCCCAAGAGGGACAATGGCATTAGCAGGGATCCTGCAGCATTATATGTGGCCGGCCTGCTTAGGCCCTGGGAGCAAATACTCTAAGATAAAATCCTGGCAAGGTGTGAATTCGTGACGGCAGTTCATGCATGGCCTGGAGGGCCGCTCATAGCCCGGTGTGACATGGCAGCTTGAGTCAGAGCGTCATTGCAATGCATGTACAGCTGTCACCGACTGCCATGGATTCCTTGCGCAGCCTTGAGTCGACCCCTTAACAGGATCAGCAGCTGCATGACGGTGAAGGAGATGAGGAAATGATACGGATCTGACACATTGTGTAGTAATTATACCCGGCCAGATAAAATTCTCTTGGGATTCGACACCTTCATACTCGCAGCTGAGCCCTCTGTCAAATGTGTAGATCATCTTGCACCAACCGCGAGTGCAAGCTTACGCATCCCTGCAACCGAAGAAGGGCTCTATGCGCCACATGTGGACCTGAGCGAGCAAAGCCCAAGCAAGTCTCTCACAGCGGGGACCTGGCCCTGCTGACCAGCTGACACCTTGCCGACAAGCTGAAGGCATCTTGAAAGGGTCTGTTGTTTTCAGACAAATATGTCAATGTTGGGCAAAACCGTTCTCGACAGCTACAAAGGAGAGGTCTGCAAGCGGGGCAAGATGTGTCTTGAGGTGGTAAAATTAAAGTCCACCAATACCAGGACCAATCTTGATGCGGACACTGCATTGCCAACTTAGCTTCACCAGCACGCAGCAGAAGCGGCCCTGCCCGCAAGGCCCATGTGCCCACAATTCATTTGCAGTGTTGCTGTGAAAACATGACCCTACAGTCCAATGGAGTTTCTGTCCCCAGAACGCCACAGCGTCCAGCCTATGCAGCACGCAAGTTTCTCCTGAGCCAACATCAATGCTCCGGGAGGGCAGTGCCCCGCTCCAGGTTGGCCTTGATCTCCTGCGTGTGCTTGTCAAAGGCGCGTGCGATCTTCTTGTTGAAGTGCGCGTTCCTGTCGTTGATGAAGTCCACGTCCTTGTCCGGCTGGTAGGCGCGCCGGCGGCTGTAGCTGGCGCGCTTGGCCTTGCGGTTGTCCAGCTCAGCCACCATGGCGTCGATCTGCTCCTCTGATGTCTCCGGAGCCACCTGTATGAGCACCAAATCGAGATTGCAAGGCCACTCTGTGTGCTTGTAAGGCGTTTGTCAGCATGCATGCATCACACACCCATCATGAGACCATCCTAAGTTCACGGCCTCTATGGTCGCTGCTTGCAAATTCCCTTGGGCAGATGGGCAATCTTGGCAAAGCTCTGATGTGTCTCTATCAGACATACCAAAGCTTGAGCACAATTGCCCACTCACTGCTGATGTATTGTTGCATGGTGCAATGCGGGTTGTGCTGGTGTGGACAGCTTGAAAGCCATACAGGCTCAGGCATAGCTGAAAACTGCCCTGCCCTGTGGCTCAGATAATGTAGCCCGGATTGACAGGGTCATGCTGCTGATGTAATTCAAGAGCACATCGCATTGCGCCGACTCACAGAATATAGGAAGCCATAACCCATAAGAGCAGAGAGAAGATAACATTTCTATGGTTGGCCACGCACCCCATACAGCATGCTGTCAGCGGCCCGGTAGAACTCCGGGGCGGTCTCCTTCATCAGCTGGTACTCCTCGGGCGTGGTGGGCACGTTGCCGGTGCGCTTCAGGTAGGCCTTGTACAGCGTCTTGGCGTTGAAGGAGGACACCCCCACGGGCGCAGGCTTCTTCTTGTTCTTCTCGTACCGCTGCTCCGCCCTCTCCGCAGTCTCGATCATGTATGCCTGCAGCAGAATCAACACCCTTGGCACAGTCGCCCATAAACAGGAGAGTATTTCTGCATGCAGGCAACCCTGAAACTCCTGTTCTTGCCTAAGCTCTGCAATGCGACCCATCTTTGCTGCATGAGCAGTGCAGCTGCATGAGCGCTGCTCCAGCAGAATGCTGGCATGATAGACAGGGGGCAGCGGGCACACCTTCTTGTCGTCGAGGCCTATTCTGGCAAGGTCCTCCTCCTTGGCCTTCACGGTGTCATCCCAGCGCTTTTTCTCCTCAAACTTCTTGTCAGCATCCTCTGGCCGCGCCTGATAGTACACAAGCAGTCAACTTCAGCAGGAGTCTAGCAGTACGGCAAGAATAAGCTCGACGCTAATGCACAGTGCTGATAAGACTACTGTTGTGACTGCAAAAGACGGCGGAAGTTGGTTGTAACTAAGAGCACTGAGCGTACCTCTCTGCGCTTCTCTGCCACGACAGCCTGCTGGTTGGCCTTCCTGCTCTGCCGCAGCTTCTGCTGTATGAGGTACAGCTTCTTCTGCCTAGCATTCATGCCTGCCGTAGGATCAGCTCCTTCTGCACATGAATAAGCGTTTCAGACAATACATCCTCAGTGCCTTGCACTGGCATGCATATTGTGTTAGAGAGCCTTTTCTAAGCACATGCAGCATACAAATTGTGGGTCTGTAAGCTTCCAATCTTACCATCATCATCCATGTCTGAGTCATTGTCCTCATCAGCATGCTCAGGCGCCCCTGGAGCCGCCTCTGGTTCAGCTGGCGCAGCAGCGCTGTCCATGGCTGCCCTGCTGGGCTCCTCTGTGCCTGCATCTTCGGCAGCTTGGGCAGCGTCCTGCCCAGCGGGCTCCTGCTGCGCTGCGCGCCCGGGCGCTGCGCTGCGCATGGGCCCATCGACCTCCCCTCTGATCATCTTCAGGCGCTGTCTGGAATCCTCATCAGGGTTCACCTGCATAAGGGCAGTCCTATCTGCATCAGTCTACTGTGACTGTCTGTGGGCTGGTGAGGCAAGAGCAAGCACGCTGCCTCTACTACAGCGTTCCATCACAGCTACGCCGCGTGGATGCATCACTCTGTCCAGATGTGTTCAAGGGCCTCAGCAGCCAGATCTGGAAGAAGACTGGAAAGCCCCCTTCCTGTTTGCACGACTACAGCTGGGCAGTGTCATAGCACAAACAACCATGCACCTGGAGGGGTCTTCGTCGTGTCGGCAAGGGTCCTTCTTTCGGCGGCTTGCTTGGCTTGGTGTCATGAGGAGATAGATGTGTACCTGGATGGGGTCCTTCTTCATGTTGGCGAGGGCCTCCTTCTCCGCGGCCATCTTGGCCAGGATCTGGCGCCGGCTCGGCAGCTCCCCGCAGTCCGCGATGACGATGCGCTGCCGCGTCTTCCCGCTGCTGGAGCCCATGGCCTCGATGCTCCGCACCACCGGCATGCCCTCCATGACGCGTCCAAAAACCACTGCAAATCAGAGGCACATGTCAGATGCTATACTGAATATTGTAAGACCGCAAGCACCGCTGCTGGAGCCCATGGCCTCGATGCTGCGCACCACCGGCATGCCCTCTACGACTCGCCCAAAGACGACTGCATGCCAAAGATAAAACAGGTCATCTTCATGCTGAGGTCGTGCCCGACAGAGTTCCCCAAACACCAGTACGTCGCTACCTTCTGAAGACCACGACCATGGCAGACCCATAGCCTGCGTGCCAACTGTCCCAGGAGAATGATACATGGGTAGCACGCGTCTGAGCACCGCAGATGCATGTCTGGTCCAATGTCATGAAGGTTCCCACACATCCTCCTAACATGTGAGTGGTCAAAGCCAATGAGCTTGCTGACACTCGCAGGATGCGCTGTTTGATCAAGATGAGGCACTGACACGGTCACAAGTCTCACAAAGGAACACATGGACGTACCATGCTTGCCGTCCAGCCACGATGTCTTTGCTGTGCACAGAAAGAATTGCGAACCTGCACACGGCGCAAATATCTGAGTCAAGCTGTCGACGGTCTCGCATACTGGCTGGCCGACGCTTGAGAATTAGAGTCCTTGCGCCACATGGTAGAGGGTGCAGGCTATGTAAGGATTGCACTCACCATTAGTCCCTGGACCTGCGTTGGCCATACTCAGAATGCCCGGACCTGTGTGTTGCAATTTGAAATTCTCATCAGGGAACACTGGCCCGTATATGGACTCCCCTCCTGTCCCATCGCCTGCTGTGAAGTCCCTGTGACAGGCAAGGCACGTTGCAGAGCTCGGGAGAGAGTGCAGCACCCCAGGAGCATGGTTGACACAAAGTTTCACACTGCTGATTCACACAGTCCCTCCCACAGACTATGCACAGCAATAAGAGGTAGGAGGTAAGGACATACCCGCCCTGAATCATGAAGTCTGGGATGCAGCGGTGCATGGTGCTGCCCTTGAAGTGCAGCTTCTTGCCGGACCTCCCCAAACCGCGCTCGCCCGTGCACAGGCATCTGAAATTCTCTGCTGTCTTGGGAACCACGTCTGCCTCCAGGCCTATCACGATCCTGCGACAGAGGGACGACGTATGGTACATACAGGAGCACAAGACAACAGACAATACCGGTGAGATGATGGCTGAGCAAGGCCTACCTTCCAATAGGTTCGCCACCTATTTCAATGTCGAGAAAGACGCGAGGATTCTCATCAGCATCGGCCATCTCTAGAACTCTATCAGCTACTTTTCAGCAACAGCTGAACATCATTTCCCTTGCGAGAAGTGGCGGCCTGCCCTCACGCCAGACTTATGGATGACCTCGCAGGGACTTTTACTTCGTCACTAGGAACCAGTCCAGCAGCTGAAAGAGACTTTTGCCCGATCAGGCAATGAGGGAAATCCTGCCCTGCTTGAGCTGCTGCGGTACTGTTTACGATAGGTCTAAAGATTATATGCTGCAAAAGTTTCACCTCCCTGATGGCTCGCAACAGCATGCATGAGCAATCAAGAGGCACCCAGACGGAGAGTGATGTGTCATGGTCACATGGCGATGACTGAATGGTTTCGTCACAAAGGCTTGCCAGCGTTACGGCCGAGCTATACTGGCCAGGGCAATAGCAGCAATGCAACATTAATCTTAAGTACTCCTGTGACGTAATATACTGGGGCTTGAGCAAGACTGCAGTGTACACGGCGTAAGTTACCCGAGGCCTTCTCATATCGACAGTCATACAATATCACGCAGCCATTCGACGACCATACTCGGTGCTGAAGTCAGCAATGAGGACAAAAGCTGGTGTCGCACAGAAGACGGCATCATGAGCCAAGTTGCTGCAAGCCAAGCTGGACACCTAGCAGACATGCCTCACATATGATTGGTCCCCTCTCAGCGCAGGGCTGCTTCAGCTACATGAGAGCTCTTTCTTTTAGCAACAGCACCAGTGAGACAAGGTTGAAGCTCGGAAGGTAGACAGGTATGGAGCGAGACTCCAAGGATGTCGTGCAAAAGCCAGCGCCTTACCTGAGAAGTGGCAAGGGCACAGAAAGCCGCCAGCAGGCTTCCCAATCATCGAGACGATACATCCCGAAGGGCGGCTTCGTTATAGACTTCACCACGCAGCCCCTGCCTAAAGGCAAGGGGAGAGCAGCACCCAATGGGTGCCATACTGATGTTTCAAGGGAGGTGCTCATTGCAAGACAGCAGCGAGCGGCAGCCAGGCTAAGCGCCCCAAAACATAGCGCAGGAAACAGTCCTGTGACCAAGAAGCTGGAACTGCCAGATCTTGAGTTCCCGGACCACCCAAAGCCTTGGGGCGCCGCCAGGTGCAGGGCAATCCTGAAAGAGAACATCGGGCCTCATTTGGCAACATCTGGCCACACCAAGCAAATGGGATACCATGAGAGGGTAAGGCAAAAAAGTGTGACAAAATGCACCCTTACACTCATTTCTCAGGCTTCAGACAGCAATCTCTGCTGTCTCTGTGACATGATGAGTCCTGTCTGCATGTATTTGAGTCTGACAATGATGATTGGTTGCAATAGTAACAGAGAGTCTGTCGCATGCACAGGTACCTACACAAGCAAGGCCCAGCAGCCGGACAGTGGAGACAAAGGCGTGTAGGGTAGACACATTATACGCCGCTCAGCAGCCTGGCGAGACGCTGGATGACAATGACATCTTCGATGATGATGCCCCACTGCTGTCTGCTGTCCAGATCAGCAAGACACCCGATGCCACTCCTGACTCAGTCTTGACAGATCCCTTCCAGGTGACACTTCTTGGATGTATTTCCACGCCTGTCTAGATCGCATAGCGCAGCTGTTGTACTCTGCGATGTATAGCCGCATGAATCTCTTAGAGATAGCACAGGATGCGCCTAAAGCAAAAGATACGCTTAATGGCCTCTGTCCTGCAGGCTCTGGCAGAGCGTCAAGCGATGCATGCGCCAGTGACATCCCTGTACGTCCAGCAGCTTCTCACCCCTGAGACATCAGCGCCAGAGAGCGCCGTGCAAAAGGAGCTCTTGGACTTGAAAGACCAAATCACGCAGGCAGCAGCGGTGCTGGAGCTGGAGAAGCAGGCCTTCCAGCGCTCTCGAGTGAGCAGCAGCTTTGCGCCTTGTAGCATGATCCCTCCACATGCGGAGATTCTGAGAAAAAGGCCAGATTCTGTAGAGAGGGCCTTTGAGGACACAGCATGACGCATAATGCCACGTCATCCCGCTACAGGCTGACGTAGCACAGTGATACACACCTTGAGTGGATGCAATGCTTCACTTTCAATACTTGCCCTAGGTCTGGCCTTAGGTTGAGGATCAGTCTCTGGCACCCTCATGCTGATGATACTTGTGACTTCAGATCGAGGATGAGACTGCTTGGCGAGAGGTGACTAAGAGAGAGGAGCGCCGCCTGCAACGGGACAAAGCCATCCTGAGCCGGCAGAGCCAGGTCCTGCTGAAGCTGCCCAGCAAGAGGGAAAGAGCTGAGGTGAGTGTGGCCAGCTACTCGTGTTGTGGGTTCTACCGCATCTCTGAGCACGCCTGCGCCATGTCTGCGGAACACAAGATGGGAATGTCTAGGATTGGGTGACCTTCTGAATCCATGGACAAGTATGCTGCACAAGAATAATGACATGCCTCGCGGCCATTGACAATACTTATGATGACGTAAAGACAATTGCCACCGACATATGCTGCGTGCCTGGCTGATAGTGGAGAAGACCACACCCACCCAAACGCGAAGCACAGCAAGGCTAGCTTCATGCGCAGGTAGAGGCGCTTTCAGAAGCGCTGGAGAAAGAGCGGAGGATGGGACGCGCCAAGGATGCGCGACACAAGCTCACAGTGCAGCGTCTGCAGCGCCATGTCACCCAGCTGCAGGTACACCTAGATACCTGGCATCCCAGCCTTGTCTACATGATTGCCAGTACCATTAGAGCCTGTGATTGCTGACACACCAGGGGCCCTATATGGGCCACAATCAGGATTGCCATGGCAAGGCAGTAGGGAAAATGGTGTGCAGGGGAAGGTGGCAGAATTGGAAGATGAGGTGAGGTGGCACTCAAGGCGTGCTGCCGATTCTGCCCAACTGCCGTCCAGGACCAGGCAGCCCTACAATGCCTCAGTGATGCCTCACAAGCCTGAGCAGTACCACAGTAGCAGATTGCTTGAGGTGTGCAGTCCTCCTGCTCTTACTCTGCATTTGCTCTGCTTTTGCTCACCTCAGCCACGTGTCCATTCAAGCAGCTGCAGGGAAGCCAATTCTTACAGGCCGACCATATCAGGTCTGCACACATGGCAAATCCCTGTGAACAGGGCGAGAAGGACAGTGTCTTGCAGGAGGCGTTCCCACACGACCCAGCAGCCAAAAGAGAGACCCTCAAGCAGCGCATAGCTGAAGGTAACCCAGAGGGCCAACAGCCTGTGCAGCGCCTGTCCAGCAGGCCTGCAACGCCTGAGCATCCAGAGAAGCAGCTGTGCAGCAGCGAGGTCATGCGCAAGCAGGGCAGGACAGCTGCAGCAGGTGTGCCTGGCTTGCATCAGGCCTTGCCAGCATTGGGGGATGCTGCAGCTCAAGCTGACGTAGCCAGATCAACAAGGCAGCCAGCAGGAGGCATTGCAGCGCAGCAGAGCAGTCAGGAAGTTGGCTTGCAACAAGCCATGGCCACAATCCCTGTCAATGCAGCTCATGGTAGCTCTTCTGAGGCAGGAGGGAAGAAAGCAGAAGGCAATGAAGACAATCTAGGCAATGTCCCAGACAGAATGACTGGTATTAGGGAAGTTCCAGAGCATGGAAGGCATCATAGCAACAGGCAAAGGCCACTTGCAGTGTCTTGGCAGATTGAGTCTGTCAGAAACAGAAAGCCCGCGTTTGTGCACCAAACTCCATCAAAGAGTCAAGGCCTCTCAGTGGCTCATTCAGCAGTGCCGGTGAAGCTCAGTACACATGACAATGAGACCAGCTCAAGCCGTAAAGGACATGATGTTGTGGCAGATGTCAAGCTTAACAGCAGCACTCCTGTCAGAACAGGACTAGCGCCTGCTAGCCAATTTGATGTCCAGTCAGCACACCGCCCATCAGAGCGTCCAAAGGCCCGTACACTCCCTCCATTGCCAGACTTCGTGTCTCTTGAGGCGTTCAAATCGCGCTCCTACAGCCAGGACATGCCTCGCATGGAGGCATTGTATGCAGCTACAGACCGCACATCTGCCTTCCCAGAACGGCCTACACCCCAGGCAGAGTCAGCCAAGATACACCACAGCAGTCAAATGCAGGATGTAGAGAGTACTCGCAAAGACATGCCAAGCCCTTCCTCTGGGGCTGCAGGCCAAAGTACTTCAGGGATGCAAGGGAGAAGCTCAGCAGAAAGAGCGTGCAAGGAAGAAAAGCACAAGAGCCCCTCAAGCAGCCAGTGCGGCGTTGCTATAAAGCATGATCAGGCCCTTGGGAGTCCAGACAGGTCTAGGCAGGTCTTGCGCGCCCCCCTATGCTCAGCGCTGCATGAAGAAGGCGCGACAGGCATGCTGGGCAGGGCAGCAACTGGCATGCAGCAATGCAGCACAGAGGGTTTGCAGGATGAAACCATGAGCCAGTCTCGGGTCTTGCACAGGCCCGTATCGCCGAGGGTGGAGACGCTTGACTTAGTAGCAAGCAGCTCGCGAGTAAGCGCAGATGCGTCTGGTGCCTCATCAGGTGTCAATGACGCAGGGACAGCAGAGCGTGACGTTGATGTCCAGCTCAGCGGCTGCACAGCCGCATCAGCTGATGAGTATAGCTCCATCAAGGCCAGCTTGAGAACTCTGCAAGAGCTTCTCAACAACCCACAGAGCCCTACATTGATCAGCGAGCACACAAACGACTCCAAAGCAGGCAGCAGCTCGGTAACATCAGACGCAGGAAAAGCATATAGACGTGATAGTCACAGCACTGCTGCTGCAAGTGCACAAGGTGATGAGCAGCCCATGAGCAGGCCTGATGCACATCCGCAGCCCACTTTCAGGAACACGCCTGAGCTCACACAAGCTGTTTGTGGAGCTCCAAGCTACATCTCTCAGCAACCAGCCCAGCGCAATGGCTTTCAACACGGGGAAACTCATTCCGAGTTGGCAGAGCTGCCAGATGGTGGGCAAGGCTCAGCTGCTAGTTCAGACAATCACCCGTGCAGACACCATGGCAAGCAGGTGAGGTTGCTTGCCTTCTGTGTTGCCATATTGTTGTCAGTGTGCTGGCATATGGGATTCAGACCTGCCAGGCATGCTGCAGGGTGATATAAGGTCAGTGTCCTGTCTGTTTGGCTGGCTTTAATCCTCTTGCAAATGGTGATCTTTATCATAGAAGGTGTCTGCCAAAGTGCCTAAGTGTATCATCCTATTCAGGACATCAGTGTGGGAGGAGTAGATGGACTGGACAGCCAGGCCGCCATCCCATCAAATCACCCAGATGGCCGTACTGCGGTGCGTTTTAAGAATGGGGACTGCAAGCGCTCATACACTAATGGTGCGTCCCAGCCTCATTTACGCTTTGCAGCAAGAATGTCAAGTTCACCATGCACAGGTGTTTTCCGGGGGCAATCTGTATGGGCATGCCCACAGATGGCGTTCAATCGTTGTTCCTTTGTGTTCGCGTTAATAACGGGTATTTATGTCAGCTTGGATCGAATCTGGCCCTGCTCCTTCACCTGCCAAGCATCAGCAGCATGGCTCTAGAACGCTGTCAAGGGATTCTTAATTGGGTACAGGGACTGTGGAGTATTACTACGCAAAGGCAGACACCTGGCATACCACATGCCCTGGCGACATTGAGGTGTATTACTTCCCCAGCGGGCAGACGGAGGCGCATCACCCAGGTGGTCTGAAGGAGATCATTTTTCAGGACGGCAGCATCCGCCTGGTTGACAGCGAGGGCGCTGAATCAGTTGCTGAGCTGGAGCATCTAGGCAACGCTGTGAGGCGCAGCCGTCCTGATTGGAAAACAGTTGCTGATCCCAGCGTGTGAAGGCGGCTGGACTATTTTATTGATGCTTGTCAGGACATCCAACTTGCGTGACTGATGCATGTACTGCAGTGATGATGGACAGAGGCTCAGACTATTGCGAAGACTGCATGACAGTGCTCTAGGTTGACAGCATTGTAGTGCTGTGGAGGAACCAGTACTGCGTCGTGAGTACTGCTGTTTCTATGATCCCGATCCTGCACGGCAGTATTGCCTTTGGCTGTCAACGGCCATGTTAAGCGCAGATAAGGCAGAGACCCCGCTAGTTGCAGTATACAACCTCCTGCCTAAACGTTTACCTTTATCTTTTGGCGCCCGGGACGGTAAGCCATAATTCTGCACATTTCGGGATGCAGGGTTCCGGAACCGCGGTACTACTGGCGAATCCCCTCTCCTTGCAGCTTCTTTTTACTTCCCATGGTTCTGTACTTCCTCCGTGTGGGGCGGCACAGGTGCGGCATCTATCGCTGGGTCCGAGCACTTCTACCTGTCAGACCTGTGCTACGGCGAAGCTTGAGCCTAGCAGTCCGCCCTCCCTCTTGCCAGCAGGGGCTGCCGTCTGCTTCCAACCCCACTGAGGCAGCATGGCTTCGTCACACTGGATGTCCTATGCGGGTAGTAGCAGCAGCGACGAGGGTACGGTGTTGCTCTAGCTCCTGATAAGTACATTGGCCCACAGACCTGCCCAGTGAACGGGAGGGGAGACGGGTCGCACTCGAAGGAAGCAAATCCTTCACATTATGGACAATTTTGACGTCTTTGCCCCTGACTGACTTCCTGATATCTGCCTGCAGATGGCGTTTGCTATTTGGCTCCACTGGGCGAAGAAGACATGATACAGATGTACAAAGTAAAGGACGGCAACGTGGATGTCTTCAAAACTAATGATGGTGTCGGATGCAGCCTGAAGTGGGACCACACCAAGAGGAAGGTCTACCTTTACCTCAGTAAGCTTACTGGTGGCCCTCTCATACCTGCGTGGAGGCACACTGCCTGACTTGACTCATGATGCCTCTATTATGCCGTCAGCCGTGGCCTGTGCATGCGTTGTGGCTAAGGAAGGTTTTGCAACGCAGCCTCTACCGAGCACTACAGTCTGTGGCAAGGAATATGCCTCATAGAGGATGGAGAGATGGACTACGAATCGCTTGATGACATACAGGATGCTTTTGGCCTAACCCGCTCCCACCCTTTTTGGGTCCTTCCGGGTATAGGGCCCTCGTGCAAGGCAGCATACTGCATCTCTGCCGCTTTGCTCTGTCACATCCATGCTTTCTCAGCATTGAAGGCAATGGCCAGGGAGTGCGGCTTGTGTCAACACAAGGAGGGATCAGTTGGCTGCCAGCAGTGCTTGCGTGCAACATCTTGTTGTAGCACATTGTAGTCATGTCAAGGCAGAACGCACTGACGTAGGAGGTTGCCGTGTCAGGCGTGTCAAAAGGCACTTGTCTAAGCTGCTCAGAAGCCTTGGATTGCAAGGGCAGCATCAAGCAACAAAGTGTGATACAGAGGGTGTATTTACTGGCCCCTCTCAAAGGCTCCCGGGAAAGACATCTGTGACCCCTGTTCTTGGCTGTACTTGCGTGCAGGTAGCAAGCTACAGCAGCTAAGGCAGGATGACCCTGCGCCAGAAAACCAGGAGTGACGTGGTCAGCTAGGGAGCAGAAAACCCAGTGGATAGGAACAGCCTTACATAGAGCTACCCTTGCAAGCCCACATATGTATATAAGCGCGAAAGGTTCCATGGCCTTGGGTGGTGCGTTTCACGGCCATATGCGTGGACCCCTTCATGTACGCGCGCTCAGGCAGACCTGCTTCAGGGACACAAAGGGATGCGTCCTGGGTTGCACGCAGGGCTCAGAGAACTTAACCTTGCTCCATTAGCGCAGTACATCATCAGCAAATGTCAAGACCGGGAGGACTGCACGATGTATCTGCGGCTGCTGAGAAGAGCATGGTCCGCATGCTGCAGCAAAAGCAGGTCTCTCTGCTGAATTTCTGAAGGGAAGTGCTACGAGGAAGAACCTTTGGGTCCTACAAGAGGCTGACCGTCCTTAAAGACACAACGTGCCTTGTGCAGAGATCTACAGCTCGGGACTGAAATGTCATGCAGATGTGAATGTTTGAGACCCCAAAGAACTGTAAGAATTGTGGGAACTGTGGAGTACCATGAAGACTCTTGAAGATTGCTAGATGAGTATGAGCTACATGGCGCGATCTAGAGACAGGATCATCATCACGACGAGTAGATGAGACCTGGTGGGCACAGTATTCAGATTTGGCCCATGGAATCATCGTGAGATTTATTTGATGGAGGTCAATACAGCTCATCATTTGTTCATTGTTTCCTGGCCTCTCAAGCCAGGTCACCGTTTACAAACAGCACTCCTGGTGTAGTCATAATGGCGTCTAGGGGCTGAGTCCAACTTACTAAGTTAGGCGTCCTCCCAGGGGTCGATAACCTAAGTTCAAACTCAAACCACCAAGGATGTGGGCGGGTGGGTCAACTCTGAATCCTCACTCCGCACTCCAGTCGTGCTGCTATGTAAAGTGACTGCAATACTCTCCATTGTATGTCCACGGCTGACACAATGACTAACCTGCCACCCTGGCAGTGAGGAAATGTGACTCATTCGGAATTACATGTGGGAGGCTGGCAGACATGGCTAAATCTCCATACGTCTCTTTCTTGGCCCAGCAAAGGCTTTACAGTTGTGAGCAGGGACTTTGCAAGACGTTCTTGAGATTTCATGAATTGCTTCACACTTGGAAGTAGAGCACACAAGCTAATTACAGCGACCTGATGCCTTTCCATCGCCATGCACAAACATGAAGCCTGACAACGGTTAACCTCTGAGTCTGCTGCACACATGCACTGGCCACATTGCCTTTCTCTTCTATCATGCCGAAAATTCGGGGGCAGAAGCCCAACAGGAACATCCTGGGCTGCTATCTCATTGCATGTGCACAGGCACGTCGGCAAAAGGCTAGTGGAACATTAGCGGCTTGCATTGGCTCAACGTGCAGGATGATACAGACCCAAGTACTGCCTTCTCAGGCTGTTTTTCTGCTCAAGCTGGACTTATATATGATCAGGGCTAAAAGGCCTCACACTCATGTGGGGATGCTTGAGCATCCCCCTGCTTACAATGCCTGGAACAATATGTGCAACTAGCAGTCCTATTTATTTCGGCACAGCAGCATGCCATCTTCAGACTTCACATTGTAAATCTCACGCTGATGCACTCTGCGTGCTGACGCTGAGCAAGATTGAATATTCATATGCATCCTGTGCTAATGCTGTCGCACCCTGCAGCGCAGAGTTGGTGTGTCTCGCTCCCAAGCCAGCAGGATTAGCTAGGCGCCGCTCTTGTACCTCGTTTTCCCCTGACACGCCAGCCCAGTGTCATTCTCCCTCAGCTGCTTCAGCCTGCTCCCTGCATGCAGCAAACTGCAAGCGTCGCTGGTCAGACATCTCATTACTGCTCCTGTGAGAGGGCAGAAAGTGGGGGTGAGGTCTGCCGCAAGACGCTCTGTCAGGTTCACAGTGTGATGTCTTCTGCTGCCTTTGCACCTCAGGATGCTGAGCACGCCAGTTCAAGCGCCCATATCAGGAATTGACATTGGCAACAAGCGCCTCCTGGCTTGCCTACACTTTTTATGGCGACATGCTGCAACACGAAGCCGCACGATCCCACTCTCAATTCGCTGAATGTAGCCGCATTGATGGTCTTGCAAGCAACGCCCCCCACTGTTGGGCTGAAGTCTGAGAGTACACATCTGTGACCAACAGAACACATCAGGCTGTCTTGCATGCAGGGGTCCCCACCTGGCAGAATGCCAAAGGGGTCTGCGGAACTGCGGCCCTTGCGTTGCATGTCATGGATGATGGGGAGCTCCACCACTCCTCCCAGTATAGGAAAGCTTCCCAGTGGCTTATTATAGTGGATGCAAGGACCTGGACCATACATACTTGCACTCAGCCATATACATGCTCATCTGACCGCGGTGGCAAGACAGACAACCAGCAAACTCATCAGGCAGTGCGGCCACATACAGGCATGAGAGGACCTCCGGTGAGCTCACTGTCATAGAGGAAGATCTCCTCCTCGCTTCGCTTCCACTTCAGGCGGCGTCCAATACCACCTTCGTCGTTGAACACGTCCATGGTGCTTCCCTCCAGCTCGTACAGCTTCCTCAGCATCGGCAGGCCCAGCTCAGACATCCAGACCATGTCAGACAGCACCTCGTCTGCAGGCGAAACCTCCAGAAATCGTTTCGGTGGCCAACTACAGACATTGTACGCGTGCGAGATGTGAATGACAAGAGGACCCATGCCTTTCGACGTGATAACGAAGGCTCCTCCCGAGCTATGCAGGCCCAGACGGTGTGGGTGGCAATATTCAAAGTGTGCAATTCAGCGCCACCTACCTTCACCGTGTGTGCTCGTGCTTGCCAATGCTCCGTTCCTTGGACGGCTCATATGAAGTAGGCTTTGCTGCCACAGTGTGGGTTAATGGGGGTGGCAGCTGTGGGAAGTGGCTCTGCGTATACGACCGAAGGCAGATGGCTGAGTGACGGCACGGCTCTGAGGAATAGGTGTCAATGCCAATCCCGGACTCGGGAAGTGCCAGGATGCCCTGTCTACGATGCTGCCCCCTCCTTCCACGCCTAGATAGGCACGCCAAAAGCGGTCCCCCGTAATTCTTGGGTTGTTTAGGGTGGGCAATTGCAAGCATCAGTGTGGCGAGCCATCATATCCCAAAAGATGCTGAAAGATGCACAACGCAGAAGAGCGTGTTTACGGAGAGGCGCCTGTCCTTTGAGCACACTTGCTTCTTGCATGTGAGGCATGAGTGGTGCGGCCTGTAAATCAATTCAATAATTTGTAACATACGCCATGCACCATTTGCTACACTACTGGGCTTGCTTCAATGAGGTGGCCTTTCTTGTGAGAAACTTTACTGTGTTGGCAAGGACAGCAGGGGCCATGTCATGAGTGCGTAGTTCTGTGCACCTATTTTCTGAAGCATTCCAAAGCCCCACATCATATCACACAATCCGGACCCAACTGGATGGCATGTCTTAATGTCAAGGATGTATCGAGTGAGAGCGTTGCAGCGGTGCCTACAATGCAGGCTAGCAGCAGATCAGCCATGATTGCATGCGATATCATGCACTGGCCGACCCAAACTAGGCGCCCTGTAAGCCCCGTATGAGCTGCAAGTCTGCTCGACTGTAGTGCTTGACTGACTACACAGGATAGACGCTGATGTCAGCGCACACATGAAGTACTCACACATCCGGCTGACTAAAATTCCGCAGAAGAGACACTATGCTAGCGCTAGACAAAGTCCATATCCTATGTCAGCTGTATTGCTGATGACCTGCAGTAAAACAAAATCATATCCCAGTACCAACCAGTCGGTTGGCCGGATCATCTGCACTCTCTCGCGGGCTGAATGCCACGCTCAGTGGCCCATGTTTGCCTCGCTAAGCTCTGGCTGCTGCTTGGGATGCTGCTTGAGCAGGCGGCGCCTGACCTCTGCAGCAACCATCTTCCTCTCCTTTGCTACCCCTCCCAGCACAGAGGAATTCTCCTGGGCTCGCCTGACCAGATAGGGGATCACCTCCTCCACCTGCCCAAAAGGGACATACTTGTAGGCCTGCACATGGAACACACCAGCTTAGAAGCCATGTTGAAGCTCTGCCTGTCATTTGAAACTGCATGTCCTGAAAACTTTGAGAAAGCAATAAAAAAGGCCTGCTGCTATGCATAGAAGATGTTGTTGGTGAGACACTGTCATGGGAGCTGTCAATGAGCTGTCTGATGCAGATAAGATGAGCAAGCAGCTGCAGGAGGAAGTGCCTCTGCATGCTGCTCTTTTGCCGTGCAGGAGACATCCTCAGAGCGTTGGTGCCAGGTGCCAATTCTGAGATTGATTGACCTCACCTTGTAGCCATTGGCTCCCAGGACGTAAGTCAGAGGGTCTGCCATGCCCAGCAGCTGCCCAAAGTAGACGGGCGATTCCCTGGGCGGCAGGTCCAGCTCATGCATCAGTTTTGTGGCCTTCTCTATGGACTCCTGGTTGTGCGAGGCAACCATGAACTCTGCTCTCCCCTCCGCCACAAGGTGTACAGCCTTCTCCATCAGTCTGCATGCCCAAATCACTTTCAGCACACCATTGCAATGAGCTAAAGCAAAAGGCTGCTGCGGGCAACCCCTCTTGAGAGACTTCCCGATCACCATCTCCTTGGAGCTCTGAAGCCATTGCCATCCACATTTGGCTTCTCTGATCCTTGTAAGGACAGTGACACATGAGCTGGCAAAACGCCCTGAGCTTGCCAACTACAGGCCTGTCACTGAGGATCAAGCAGGCAACACACCTGTTGTAGTTGTCATGGGTCTGCTGGATGTCGTCCCAGATTGGGGACGGGTAGCCCTTCTGGCGCGCCCGCTCGCGCTCCAGCTGCATGTAGGCGCCCCGCACCAGCTTGGCCCCGTACAGCCAGCCCTCCCGCCGCGCTCTCTCTGTGTTCAGGCAGAGCCGGTCCCAGGAATCCTGCATGGAACAAATACAGTCTGTGTGGCGGCAGCTCACAGCCCGACTCCCTATTGCATACACACATGGATGCACACTCTGAAGGTTGTACTGGATTTGTTGCCTGGGCACCTACTTACGCCGCAGAGGAAGCCTTGCAGCAATTCGAGGTGCTGCTCTCACAGCCATGCAACTCCCGACTATTATGCATGATATGCCAGCCTTGAAAGAAAGGCATGATTGTTGTCTTCTGCATGAATTATGAGAAGCAGCGGACAGAGGATTAGATGTACATACCGTGGTGTAGCACTGAATGGTGTTGAAGACTGTGGGTTTGTGAATATTGAAGACGCGCTGGAGTTCTAGGGTAGCGTGGTCGATGGCAGGCTGGAAGTAGCTGTGCTCTGCGTCGATCATGAGCCGTACATCTGCCTGCAGGCATGAAGGAACCCTCAAGCCAGGCCTGTGCAAAGCGTGAGCACTGAAATAGAGAACAGTCAAAAGGCACCATCTGCAAGGTGTCTATGTAATGGCATGCTCCGCATTCAGCCTGATTACGTCAAGCACCTACTTCTTGTAGGCCAGTCACACTACATAGAAACACAAACTCACGTACATTGAACTGTCAGGCCAGACTCCTCACCGCAGTAGCAGCCTCTGCAAGTTGGTACAGGCGGCCCATCATGTTGTTGAGCTGGCGCAGCTCGCCCTCAGACAATACTGACAGGTACAATGGCCCCGGGGCCTTACAGTTCTTGATGATTGAGGGCACATCCTGCACACCATGCCCGACATTATCAGAGGCCAGATAAGCAAACACTGGTCGAGACCTCTTTGGCTGTATCAGGCAGACTTCCAGCATGCCTATCAGTCCTAAGACGCATATCTTGGCAGCACCATTAAGCCTGTCAGTCCTGAAATTTATGTTTTAACACCACAATAAAGCTGTGATTATGTAGCCAGCAAGGATCAAGGGGAGTCCTTGTGAAAAAGCCCACCTGGAGCCTGATGCGTCGCGACCAGGAGAGGTAGTCGATGCAGCCTGTGTTGTCCTTGTCCAGATACCTAAACAGCTGATCCATGCGCTCCGGTGTGCCGTCGCTAAACAGCTCTGAATAGACCTGCAAGCATTTGCTGTCAGCATCCTGAGAAGGGTTTCCCATTCAATTGTCTGAACGTATGCACTCTATATTCTGGTCTTGGGTAAGGGTGTCTTGATATACGAAGAGATGCCCGTGACGGATGCATGCAGAGCTGTTCAGTGACGGGACGCCTTGTTGGGTCTTCTTGCAGTACAGCTCTACAGATGCCCTGTCACACTGCACCTCTGGGTATCCTGGGACGTCTATGCCTGACTCTGAAGACAGGTGAAGGTGCAGACAGCTTCCAATCAATGAGGGAGAAGCAATACCTGGTTGAACTCCTCGTGGCTGATTGAGTGGTCCTTGTTGAGGTCAAAGTCTGCAAAGAGTCCCTCAATGGCTTTCAGGCCTGCTGATGTCCTCTCCAAAAGCTTGGGATTTCCAAGAGCTGTCAGCTGCACAGAATCGATCAATTCAGCCAGCTGCACATCTTTCTCAGGAGACTGACAATGCTCCTTCAGACACGCTGCACATGCGCGCCAGCTGGATGATTCAAAGGCATGATTGCCAGTACTCTCAGCCCTGCAGAAGGGCCTATCTCCATGCAACTGTGGTCACCGCAAAAAACTGCATACAGGCAACCAAATTCTCCAGCCATAGAGGGTATGGTAATCCGGGCGCTCATGACAGCTGCTGCTGATAAGTCATGTTCAGTGACGCGAAGAATTGCAGGGGAAGCACCTTGATGGCAGCGAAGCCTTGGCCCTCAGACTGCTCGGCCGCAGCGATGGACTGCAGGAAGATCCGCATGTGGGCGTCACACTTCTCCTCGTCAGCGTAGTCAAAGGTCCGCGCTACGACCGTGCTGTGCTCCTCCCCGCGGGAGGCAGGTCCCCCCTCTTCGCTGACATCATCCTCGGCTGCATAGTCCAGGATCCCCCCAATCCCGCTGCGCCACAGCTCGGCCATGCGCGGCTTGATGCCCTCCTGGCTCTCCCCTGCAGACAGGCACCAGAGCCAATGTTGGCAACAGGAGCACCAGGACTGAGCAGGCTTGATCAGAAGATCAGGTGTATCAGGCTCATGTGCAGGCGCATGGCGTGTGCATAAGATGGGCTGTGGTCACTACAGAGGATGTCAACTTACATTGGGGGCCCCAGGTCTGGGCAGTTCTGATACATGTGTGGCGCCAGTGATTGAGACTTGCCTGCCGCATTATGCATGATGGGTCAGGGAGGTGCATAGCAGAGTGCGAAGGTTCTTGCTTCCAGGGCTTGCCTGCACAAAACTGGTGGAAGAAGGTGTGTCTGACGATGCCATTGACGATCGTGCTGCCCAGAATCTTCTTGGACCACTTCAGCAGTGTATCTGCATGCTCCACCAGCGGTCTCATCTGCAACCAAACAGCACTACATCAGACGCTGCAAGAGAGGCACTTCATTGCGCATGCTTTGGCGAACGCAGTGATGAATATCTGCGGTCATAACAGCAGTAACTCATCTCGTCAAGAGACCATCACAAGTATTCAAGCGAATTGAACCCTGTTCTCGACACATGGACGCAGTCTCTGCTGGGAAAGGAGACTTAGGCATTGCAGAGGAAGTGTGCAGCCTTGCCATTGGTGTCACACACAAGGGGCTGGTTCAGCTCAAATCGCGCAAAGTGTGCTCAGCCTGCACCTGGCAGGCTGTGAAGACAGCATAGGCTCTCATGAGCTCCCCTGTGCTCTTGGATGCAAACGCCAGCTGAGGGTTGTCAAACTGTAAGGGCCTGAAAGGCTGCTGCTCGCTGCGCTGTGCCCTCCCAGCTGCTGGCTCCTGCATAAGCCAATGAAGCCAGATTGATCAAATCTCCCCAGCAACAGATGCCATCTCTAGAAACCCTAGTACCTTATGCTCATTGCTTTAGGACTGGGGGCTCAAACTTCAGGCTTTTGCTATGGCTTCCTGCAGGCTGTGTATCCTAGAAGATGTCTGCGAGCATCACAGGCCAGCAATGCTCACCTCATGCTCCTCCTCAATGGGATCAGGCTGAGCTGAAGCCACATATCCATGTGCAAATGGAGGCCGGCTTGCTGTGTTTCTCAAGGGCAGCGTAGCTGGGCTGGCGGACGTGTGGCTGCACTGGCGCTGATACCACGCAGTGCTGCTGCTTGCTGCCTGAAAGCACAGCCCATCGCAGGGCTGGTACAGGCTGGGCTGGCCCAAGGAAAAGGCCCCTGAAGCTGAGAGTGCTGCAAGACCTGTCTGTGCTGTTGCCGCTTGCTGTCTTAGAGCTGCAAACCGGGCCAAGGCCATGTCACCTCTAATGAGGGCTTACCAAGAAGCAGCAAGGGCTGCTGGAGTAGCCTGTCCTGCAAGCATCAGAAGGTTGTCAGGACGATGCGCTGATCCAGGGGCTAAGGGACGACGTTCAGATGGAAACGTGCCCCGCAAGAAGTGGAGATGTATGACAGGTCGGCCCTGGCATGCGCTTGCTATCAATGCTGTGTACTATTGCCAGACCGTGACATAAATATGAGAGCTCTCTGTCAGAAATAGCATCCAGGCTTGTAAAGTTCAACACACAATATAGTTATCCTTCGTGATTGCCAACAACGAGAAGGGCCTCATGAGGAAGCTACAGATGTACAGCTGACAATGTTGAGCAAGAGCTGACGTACCGGACAGGTGCCCAGGTTATGCCCGAAGCGACAGGCGATGCAGCAGGTATGTGATCTCTGCAGTTGGCAAAAGCCTTTGAGTACAGTGGTATGTCCAAAGGCCTGTCGTGCGCTCCGCGCCCTATGTGCTGGTTGCTTCCGGCCTAGTCACAGCAAGGGCTTTATAGCTTTTCCAACACGGGTCAACTCATGCGTTGGTGCTGCGCACCAGGCGTGCGCTCAGGATGCACCAAGATGAATATCGGATCGTTGACGTATATGGTGTTGCTCGAGGAACTAATGAGGAGAACCAGGGTGAATTAAACTTGTTTTCGGTAAATCTGGCGGGTGTAGGGTCAAATCGACGGCGTTCCCTTCTGGCCATGGGCCACAGCTCTAGGTCAGCATAAGCTGCGTCTCCCAAAGAATTCCCAGGATCCCGCAGGCGCTGTGCAAGGAACGGATCGCAGGAGACTCCAGGAGCAGGCTTGTAGAGCGGTCTTGTAGCTGACGCACGCGCTGGGCAGCATGGAAGGCATTTCAAGGCAGTTGCTAGACAACGAGCAATGGGTTGGTGACAGCGTAGGTACGCTTCAGACGAGTGTTTGGCTCTTCATCGGACAGTCTCTGACCTGGACACATGCGCAACACTCGCAAAGTGAATGTGGGGTCCCGTGGAACATCTCAAGCTTAGGTTAGGAGTACCAGGCCCTGCCGCCGAAGGCGATAAGAGGCTAGATGAGCAACTGCATATCAGCTTTTAGACATGTTAGAGGATATCATGCGCGTGTCAGCGCACCTTCTCAAGTCTCAAGCACTCGAGGGCTCTCAGACAGATCAGACCCTCTCTTGTGAGCATTACGCAAACAGATATTGGGCCTGATCGGCTCGCCGTCAGGCGTTCTAGATCTTATAGACTAGCATCGTGGCCTCTAAGAAGAAGCCGAGCCGAATAAAGTTTAGTGAGCCTCGTCCTGCTGTGCTCCTGTACACACCCTGCTGATGGTGTCTCCGTTGTTGCAGGTCCATTCTTCGGCTTCATGGGAGCTGCAGCTGCCCTCGTCTTTGCTTGTAAGCCCATGCAGTCACAGTCCCTCTCACGTAGAACCTGAGACAGATTCTCCGGCATCGCTTGGTTACACAACCCTGATGCTTGCATGTTCTGATCTTTGTGCAGCTGATGACTGCCTGCTGCAGTGGCAAACGATGGGCTTGGTCTCCACACCGCTGTCATTTATTTGCTGCTCTCTTCTGCAACTGCAGGCTTTGGAGCAGCATACGGGACAGCCAAGTCTGGAGTGGGCATTGCCTCCATGGGTGTTATGAGGCCAGAGCTGGTCATGAAGTCCATTGTTCCTGTGGTCATGGCGGGAGTGCTGGGTATCTACGGGCTCATCATTGCTGTCATCATCTCCACAGGAAGTGAGCCACCACTTCCATCTGACACTGCTCGCCTACTCCTGAACTGAAAACCTGAGCGCCTGCAGACTAGGTCTCGGAACATTTATGTTGCAAGTCTGTCTATTGCGCCATGCCAGGTGCAAGGTGCTTGCTGTTCAGGCTGATTCAATGGAGACAGAGGGAGCTTTGTGCTGGAGACGTGCATGTGGTGCTGTGTCACAAGCTTTGGCAGGATGTGAAGTCTCACCGCTGCTGTGCGCCTGCAGTCAATCAGACTGCTGACAAGCCGTACTACCTGTTTGATGGCTACGCACACCTGGCTGCTGGACTTGCCTGTGGGCTCGCTGGTCTGGCTGCAGGCATGGCCATTGGCATTGTGGGCGATGCTGGTGTCAGGTGTGTTGCTTATCCTTAGCTTTGCCTATCCAAACGGGATGCGATTAGCAGAGTATTTGCAATGCGGAGCTCAGATGTGTCTTTGAGCAGCACAGTATGGTCATGTCGTAGGCAATGTGGCTGGGGGCTGGCGATGTGCTGAGTTGCATGAGCGGAGCCTTTGCAGTCCAAATTAGGTTGACGGACTGAAGCTCACATTGTGCACTGCAGAGCTAATGCGCAGCAGCCCAAGCTCTTCGTGGGAATGATCCTCATCCTCATTTTCGCAGAGGCTCTGGCCCTGTACGGACTTATTGGTGCGATCTTTCTCTCTTCTCTTTCCATGTGCATGCGCTCCAGTCATAGCTTCATGGAGCGCACGATGTAAACAGAGCCTGTCATGCTGACGTCCTAGGAGAGGTTGTAAGCGTTCCATTTGATTTGGCCCTTTCTGCTGCTGTATATGGTGTGCGTTGCTGCCAATGCTGCTGCGGTGCGACTGGAAGAGATGTTAAGCATGTATTCTGATCTAGATACTGGCAGATGGCATTGTGAGCTATGCTGACATTCTCTGGCTGATTGCAGTGGGCATCATCTTGGCGTCCAAGGCAGGAACAGCCACCCCAGGCTCATAAGTGTCCCCACAAGCTTCCCCCAGGGCATGTAGGCTCCAGGCCCCTGAATGCACCAAGCAGACTGCAATTTGACAGGATGACAAGTGAGGCTCTGTGAGGGAGGTCTGAGAAGTGGCAACTCCTGCCGTGATGTACGCTCATGACCTGGAGTTTGTCCAAGTTCAGGGCTCCAGGTAGCAGGTCTGCGGCATATCAGCAAACCGCTAGTGTGCAAGCCAAACCATGTGAGCAGAGTCTGTGCTGCAACCCACCAGGTGAAATTCTTAGTGTCAGTCTGCCTCAGGGCCGTGTCATTCTAGGCGCCAATGGTGCACTCTTGCGATGTAAATTCCCCATGTACACTCTGTATACATTGGCGCTGGCAGCTGTGCATCCGGACCCGCTCCGCGAGCTTGAGAGAGAGAGAAACTTTACATCTTTTCCAGCCACCTAGGGCTGATCAGATGCCTGACCCCCATCAGGGTCAGTGCCATAATATACTCCCAAGCATTCCTTGATAAACATCGCAACACCACGAATGTCAGCTTGAGCTCACCTGAGTCACTCATGATGAGTGCACGACCCAGATACGGGGCAAACAGGACTGGGACAAATGCATGTGTAAGGCGAGGCCTGCTCCTTCCTGTCTCTTCTGATCATTAAGGTCAACAGTGAATAGAATCTGCCAGGACAGTTGGGAAAGAGATGCTCTGTGTGAGCTTTTACCTCAATACCCCCAAACCCCTTAAGCCCTACTGCCCAACAGAGCACATATTGCTCACAGGCGACATCACTGCTTTCATCGGCAGGAGTGCCTTGGCACAGAAACGTAATGGAACGAAGTGGCTGCTCGAGCGTAGAACTGTACAGGAAGGAACGGAGATGCAGGGTGTCATGAGACCCAACTCAGTGCCATGCTAAGTCTTCCTACTGCTGCGAGTCTCTTACATTGGCGTATCGCAACACTTTCATTGTTGATAAGAAGTGCTGTGCTGACAGCAGCTCAACACTCAGCAGATTGCAAGCTGGATGATAGATTCCCAGATATAAGGGGCCGGTGGATCAAGACACAGGATGTAGCACGCATCGGTGGCTATGATGAGGCAACCTGTCCCAAATATGTCCATCTGACAGACTGCATGCGGCAGAGTAAGGAGATATCGAAGACCTTGGACGAGTACAGGTATTTAGCAAGATGTAGGCCATAGATGATCTGTTGGGGCAGTGTCAGAGACAAAGCCTTATCCGGATGTTTTAAAGCTCTGACGGCCTGCGGCATCAACGCCATACCCTACTGACCGCTGGAACTGCAATTTGTGATAGTGATAAACTTCCTCATGGAGCAGCTACGCAGCACTGGCCAATTGCGCTGATTGTACATGTTGCTGCTCAGGTACCGCTTCGAGCCAGACGGTTGTCAGCTGCCAGCCTTCAATGCCGGTCAAGCATCGAAGTGCCTTTCCAACAAGCGGCTGATCCTGATTGGGGATTCCCTAATGTGGTCTCAGTTTGAGTCGCTGGCATGCATGCTAAGCCCGATAGCAGTCTCATCAGAGAGCTATATGCTCTTTGATGCCAAACACTTCCATAAGTTTGAGGACTCCAAGTATAGGGGTGACATCAGCCTCCCCAACAACGCCAGCGTACACATGCGGGGCATGAACAGGTTTGACATGAACAGCTGGCAGGCCTGGGTGGGCGAACTGGGCGGGCTGAGAGCAGATGATGTCTTGGTGATTAACTTTGGGGCGCATTACACAGAGGGCACTGCGGAGGACTATCAGAGCAATATGCGCGAGATCATACTGGGGCTGCTCAGGAAGTTGCCATGCACAGTGTTTTGGCGGGAGTACTCTCCTGTCCATTTCGGAGGCCCGAGCGGGAAGTTCTTTCACAACATCACCATTGACGCATGTGTACCAGCTGCAGTAGGAGAGACTGAGTACAATGAGTACACAATGAAGGTGTTGAGAAAGTGTGGGGCTGCATGCGCCCATATAAGGTGGCTGCCCATTTTCGGGCCCTCTCTGGCCAGGCATGGCTCCCACACAGGAGACCATATTCCAGAAAAGGCTCGTGGCTACTGGATACGTGCCCTGCACCATGACTGCCGGCATTTCTGCCTGAATTTGGTGGACCTGTGGAATCAAATCCTGTTTGGAATGATGTGCAGCCCCGCATCCGCACTTGCATAAACAGGTAAATTCCGCCCATCTTATGTTGCCTTAGACCTTAGCTTCAGGCATAGCCTGAGGTCTCCTCTCCAAGATATGAGCTCGACAACACTATCGGCATGTGCAATAAAATTGGGTGCCCTGTGCACTGGTACCGGTGTCGAGAAAACTGGTGTTTGCAGGTGCTGTGAGAGGCAGCTACAAGCATCATGCCTTCGGGGAGCAATAGTGTCAATCTGGACGCAGTGCAGCTGCCCATGCTGCTCAAAATAAGGCTACGCAGCTCTACTGCAGTGCATGCGTAAGGCACAACGACGTTACAATTGTTCGTAGTCCTATTCACGCCTGGTACCAGCATTGCCGTCAATTTTCAGAGCTTGCGCTATACATGCATCTAGCACTCACCAATCGTATGCTGCAGGCGCTCAGACTGGACAGAGGCAGTCCTCACGAAGGGCAGCAAGCAATCCTTCAGTAGTTGGTCCTCTATTGGATGAGGCTGGAGACAGCACTCAGATCTTGAATGTAGCAGTCCGAGACACCTTATCAGAATCCAGTACCGATCCTGACCTGGGTATGGCCAAGCGAGTAAACATGTTTGAGCAGTGCTATCGCAGCCTGACCTGAGGTATATTGCAGCAATCCAGATCCATTAGCAGGACTCAACTATTAACATTGTGACACAGATAGCCAGGCTACTGGCGACATGCACACAGTGTTGGCTTAAGGCAACTGATCGGCCCAAGATGGTAGCTCAGGCTTGCTGTGTAAGAGGGCGTCATCTGCCAGCAATCGCTCCAGCATCTCTGGATCAGCAATGGAGTAGAAGGCTGCCTTCTGTTTCCTTTTCCTCCGCTTTTGCAGTGCTGCAGTCACCTGCAAAAAAGTATCTGTGTCAACAGTTTAGACAGCACACAGAGTCAGACTAGTGAGCCTTTCATTCCTTCACACAAGCAAGCTTGCTCTTGAGAGTTTCATTTTGGTGTCAATCTGCTGTATAGCATATTCAGCGCCACTCCAGCTGCACACAACCATACATGCACATAAGGCAGGGAGGCGATGTATGCCACACACTTGTGTCCCGTCCACTGCATGGAGAGAGGATATGCAGAGACGTGTGCAGGATGTCACCTCATTGTACACAAGACGGCTAAGGAGGACTGCAGCAGCCAGAGAGGAGGCGTAGAGCATGTAGAACACATTGTCAAAGCCGCCCTTGCGCTGTGAGAGATAGCTGGTCAGCAGAGGCCCTAAAGCTGCACCAAGACTGCAAGGCACATGTTCCATTCTTCAGCACCCCAATGATGGAGGCTTGGATACTGGGAAGCTTGCAAGGCCCAGCAGGAACTAGGCAGTGCTGCATTGGTCGGATGTGCAGGTGAAGGAAGCCTCAGAAGCCACCGCAAGGCTTTGTCTTGTCTGCACGGCACAACTATGCGACATTCTGGAGGCCTTTCATACAATTTCGCAGAAGGCGTACCTGCCCATGCCATCAATGATGGCTGTGACCGTGGCCAAGGCCTTCTCATTGCCTGCACAGTAGGTCAAATGCTCTTTGCTGCCTTCTACCATGTAAAGGGCAGCCCTCAAGGCGGGGCTTGTGCCTCCTCATGTTTGCTATCCATAGGTGCTTAGGCCTTGTCTTGAGAGCAAGAAAGCACACACCAGCACAGTCAAGTTTGCAGACTAATTTCTGCCCCAAGGCAGCTTTGGTTGGCCAGGGACATCTTCAATAGGGAACCACGCGTGGAGGAGCACCTGCAACTGAGCTATGATTGCCCAGGTCTGCTGAAACCGCCGTGGTGATCAGCGCATAGGGACCGTTCACGAAGCAGCCCGCGGTGGCCATGAGAAAGACATTCCAGCCCAGGGATATGTGGCCGAAGGCCCGGTACAAGAACATGGCCGGCAGTGACGCAAAGACGAAGGCCGCAGAGACGGAAGCCGCGGCCCCAAACTTGTCGGACAGGGAGCCAGCAAGGGCGCCGCCTGCCACTCCGCCCACATCAAATAGGATGGACAGATTTCCGGCCTCCTGCATGTGGTTCAAGATTGAGGGGATGGTGGTGTCTGCTGTCAGCCCCAGACTTCAGTGGGGATATCACACCCAAGAACTGAACAATCGCAGCTCTGACAGCCAGCAAAATTCTCTCAGTAGTATTACATCCCTGTTATGATGCTGTAAAGATCAGCTTTGCCTCGCATTCTACCAAGCTTTGCCTGCTCAAAGTTTGGACGAGATTGTGCCTGCCTCCGACCATGAGGACTGTGTACATCAGGAGGAATTCAAGCAGTATGGTGAAGCACATGCCTGAGGTGTCAGACGCTTCCCGCCTACTGGGATGGCGTTGAGGTAGTAGGGGAGCCAGTACAGGAACACGTACGCCACGAGCTTGCTGCAGAACAGGGTGGCTGCAAACATGATGACTCCTGGTATCCTCAGTGCAGCCCAGATGCTTATCCCCCGCGCCTGCACAGCATTTTTCCTCATCAATCTCACAGTAGATGTACCAGAAAGGCTCAGCCTTGAAAGGGCCTAAAGTGCTATGCGAGCTGCAGACAGAATGTCAAGCACTACTGATAGGTGCCCCACCTGCAAGATCAGTTGTACTGAGGGGAGCCTTGCATCCATTTCCTCTGGAAACGCTGGATCATGTGGTGCAGAAGGGAGGGGGAATACCCGCTCAGCTCTGTCTGCAAGCTGGGTGCGGGGCACTTCCACAATGCAGATCGTGGAGGAGACGCCCACGAGTTGCCTCTTCAGGCGCGAGCGCCGCTGCCCGCCTGCCCGCCAGCCCCATGCCCATCTTGGCCTGCCCGGGCCAGCCTCTCCTGCAGCGGTACATGATTTGAATGCAAGATTGTGCAGTAATGCTCTGCGTCAGAAAATACTCAAGGGCTGCAGGCTTTTTTTGATGCATCTTTTGGCGGAGTCACGTCCTAGACGTTGCACAAAAGCATTGCTGCCATCTATGGCAGTGACAAAAACGTATCAACACAGGATGTCAGGAGTCTGCATGCTCAAGAAGCTGAGGCATATCAGCACCTGGCAAAGGCTGCTGCACGCTGGGGCCTGGCATGAGCTGCTCTGCATGCGGCGGGAGGTAGCTCGACTCTGGTGAATTGCCCCTCGACCTGCTTGACATCACAGATGTATCACCTTACAGTGTGGAAAAGCTGAGACCGCTATTGGGCCAGGCTAGACATGCCAAGACGTCCTGCCAGCGCTGCCTTGACCAGAGCTGCTGGGCGAGTGTGGTAAAGTACAGGTGACTAGTGCAGATACAGTAGACCTACCTGCTCCCTTCACCCCAGCCACCCCTGACAGGGGCCTCCCGGTCCATGGGAGCCAGTGCTGCCAGATCAGGACGCTCCCGCGGGGAAAGCCTTGGAGGATTGTGCCTGGCGGCTAGGGCATCCCAATGCGCTCCCCCACCGAGCGGTGACGAGCTATAGCGCGCTCCAGAGTCACTGCGTTGCAGAGGACACTTGCCTTGCCATGTGAGAATGTCAGATTGACACAATCTCTGTGAGACAGGTGTCTCAGCATGGCCACTATGCCATCTGCAAGTTAGCAGCAAGGGATGGTGCACATGCCAATCATGGGCAGGAACGGTACCTGACGTTGCTTGGGGATCTGCTGTTGGCCTGCCTCATGTTCTGGATCTCCATCATGCGCGCCGAGTCTTCTGAGTATGGTGGTGACCGGGACAGCGATCTTAGCGTGGGGTCAGAGGTCTGCGACACACATATGAGATCATTTCTCTTGGAGCAATCTGCCCACAGGCAACCAGTACTGCTCATGCGCTCACGACTCCATCCCCCTCCTTTCAACTTCCACACCTCCCACACGGTCCTTCCTGTAGCAGTGGCTGCTAGGACAGCAACAAGCGATCATATTCTGCGCAGGAGTGTACAGCCCTGCGAGGAGACTCAAGTATCGTACGGGCAGAGCTGGGGCTTACTGAGTGGCGCAGGGAGGCCACGCGGGATCGGGAGGCGCTGGCAGGACGCTTGGCGCCAGGCAGGAGGTGCTGGTGCGTTTCCAGATACTGCAGGGTGTCCTCAGACAGGGATGTCACTGACGAGTATGGCGTGGAGATCTCAGAGCCCTGCAAAGTGCCAATATTCTTAGGTACAGTTCCTGAAGCAGGACGTGCCTTGGGTGTAGGAAGGCTCATAAACAGCACGGGCCGCAGAAAGCTGCTCATCACCATCATCACATGTTTGGCATGTTCAGCTTATATTGCATGGCTCCTAAAGGCTCGGGATGGTTCCAACGAGCTGGTGTAAGACCACGCGCAAGGGCCTGCAAGGATGGCGCCTGCATGCGGGAGCTGACGTAGCAGTGATGGGTGGCTTACCACTAGGCTGTCCTTCATCTTCATCAGGCCCGCCTCTTCAGGCTCCACGACTAGGAACAGCCAGATGATGACCCCGGTGAAGGCTAGGGCGGCCCCTGGGATGAGGAAGGCCCAGCCCCAGCCCCAGGACAGGCAGGCAGCCGCCACTGCTGAGCCCAGGATATTTCCCACAGAGGTGTGCGCGTTCCAGATGCCTGCAGGCAGATGCATGCTACCTCGCTGTAAGCCGCAACTGTGCACAGCGCATGCAGCAGCCAAGGTTCTCCACATGAGGTGAACTGGTAGATGAGAAGGCGCGCAGAGGGTATGGGCTCACCCATGACAGCACCTCTCTTGCCCTTCCCGTACCAGTTTGCCATAACCGCAACCACGCTTGGCCAGCCTGTGGCTTGCATGAAGCCTGCATGTTGAATGCGCACTCAGCACAAGCAAGGAGCAAACCTCACAAAGCACATTTATACAGGCGCAAGGCAAAAACCAGGCTACATAAGCTCTACATGACTCACGCTCTTCTCTCAGCAAGCTGCCTCAATAGATAATTTGTTGTCATGGAATTTCTAAAGTATTTCTGAAGATGAGGATAAGGCACACCTCCCAGAATTTGAATGACCAGGAAATACCACAGGTGGTGGATCTCCAGGAAGTCCGCCATGCCAAAGGCGCAGACAGCAGCCGCGCTGGCAAGCATGCCAAAGGTCAGGAATTTGCGGAGGTGCATGCGATCGGCCAGGTGGCCAACCCCAAACATGCCAAGCGCGTAGGCGCCAAGAAAGGCAACGTCCAGCTGCCCCAGCAGCAGGCGGCCCCCTGACGTATTGAACGGAGCCTGCGCGCAATGCAATTGATGAGGTGCAGAGCATGAATACAGCAATAGAAGTCTGCCTTAGACCGTCGTGATGAACCAACAGACCGAAATTTGTCTCGCCAAGACTAGAGACCACTGTCTGTGAGTGCCCTAGGTTGCCTTCTGCAGGGATGCACATTATGAGGCTGTATGGTCTGCAAGGTCTGCTTGAATCAGACCAAGTATGTCACAGGCATGAGGGTGCAGGTGCATAGCACAAGATCTCACCCAGCCAGCCTTCTTAGGATCTGGGCCTGGACTGGGGGGATGTGGCGGGGGCGGCGGAGGGCTTGGCGGGGGTGGCGAAGGAGGTGGAGGAGGGCTTGGCGGGGGCGGCGAGGGAGGCGGAGGGCTGGGCGGGGGTGGCGAAGGCGGTGGAGGAGACGGCCTGCATAGGCAATTCCATACATAGTTGCGGTAGGCTTGACTAGGCCCAGGATGCTCATGTGACTATACCTTTCTTAGGCCAGGTGTATGAGGGACCTGTGTCAGGCTCTGGGACTGGACCACATGACTTTGCAGGGTATCTTGTAGAGCCCAAGGACAATGTCAGTACACTGCAGGGCCAGGCAGTGCTTCTACAACACTATGGCTCTCGCTTTCTGGATATGGACAGCACGATAGGCCAAATACAGAAGGGTCCAGCTTTGCTGGTGGGTACGCCAGTCCAGATCAAAGACAGGCAAGGTGCACCTGGGTGGAGGTGGCGAAGGGGGTGGAGGGCTGGGTGGCGGGGGCGAATCATGGTGGTGGTGATGATGCTTCTTGTGATGATGGTGGTGCTTCTTATGGTGGCGATCATGGTGATGGCGCTCCAGACTGTCCAGGAGACCTGCAGCAGCGAAGCTTACGGCTGTGAGTCTACGGGAGGCGTCCTCACAGAAAGCAGCTGCCCAGATTCACCTGAAGAGCGTGCTCCTGTACAGGTGCTGAGCTGCAACAGAATGGCATGAGGCAAGACCCTGACTAGCTCAGAGTGAGTGTTGCAAAAGCATGCAGTGTAGGCAGGCTTGCAGAAAGAGCTGCTAAAGCATAGCAGTTGCATGCTGAGATCCTACCAGGATCGAGGGGCCCCATATCATACGCAGCCCAATATGTCATGGTGGTGGAGTTGCTCTCCCCAGTGAGGACGCTCTTGACAACACTGAGGGGCTTGCGAGAGGCATGGAAGCAGGCGTAGCACCAGAAGGTCAAGAGGAGCACTAGAGCCTTATGTGTCTGCATGTCACACGTAATGGGGGTCATGGAGGTTGCTGACACACTATGAAAGTTGGTGATGTTCCCTGCAAAGGGGAAATGTCCTGGCGGTAAAATGGAGCAGCAGAGTTGTCTGCTCAGCTGGCAAGCTGGTGGAAAGAGCTGGAACAGGATATATATATCATGGCATTCGTTTGCAAGACGTGCCGACTCACCCTTCTTGAGAGCGTAGGCAGGCAGTGCAGCCCTAAAGGGCTGTCGTCCTCATCGCTATAGGCATCCTCCTCGTTTGGGATCGCAGACAACGAACCGCTGGCCTCGCTGAGCGTTCTTTCCCTTGCTATGGCTTCGTGAATGGAGTGAGACCGCGGCGGCTGCTCCCCGTCCACCATTCGTGCATTCGGGGTCTCAGAGGGATATTATTGGATACTATGAATACTTTGACATGATTTAGTATGCCGTAAGTCTCTTACTGCGTTCCTGATCTACAGATCACCAGCTATACATATGTATACTGACAGCTCCTCTGAAGCACTGTAAGATGCGTTCAGCCATACAAAATAGTATCAGCGTTCAAATATGTACAAGGGAACTCAGAAATGCGCCAGCCTTGCTTGGCGGGCGATGTGCCTGCTGTGTGTGCTATGCACTGTCAGACTGGCAAAGTGCTTCCCTCCTTCTGGAGCACTTCAAGCAGCAATGCTCGTGTACATGTCAGCTAGAACTTCTAGCCTAGAAGGCTACGATACTTCACAGAATTGCCATCAATGCGCACCACAGAGGATGCGTCCATCTGGCCCAGCAGTGTGGAGTATATACTTCCTCGAGGAGCTCCTTAAGCGTTCACAACCCACACCCCTCTCAGGAAGACCAGTCTACTAAGCTGGTGCTGGTGCATGGCAATACTTAAACTCTGCAACAACACTGACTAATTCAACTCATCATGTGCAGCTGAGTGGCCAGGCTAGCCGCACCTAAGCATGCAAGACCCTATGCTGCCGCTTTGCGCTTGGCTTCAGCAGTCTGCAAGTTTCCGCATGAGTTGATCTCATCCTGTTGTGTCTGACTCCCAGTCATGAGCCCACTCCTGACAGGTGTCAGGGATGAGCCGCTTCTATCTGTAGGCCCGGCCATGGAACATGCTATACAACACTACTGTATGAGCCAGAGGTGGGCTCTTACCCTCACGCTATAAATTATAAAAATTATAAATTATATGTGAGGCAACCCGCAGCCAGAGGCCATAGGGCATACACGGACCTGTCTGCAGCCAGAGTCCGGGGGCCAGTCAATCATGCACAGTCTGTAGCCTTGTCAACTGGGAAATGACTCACTCCTAAACATGGTTCCTATACCCCCTCTGGGCAGATGCATGGAGGGGCCGTCCCTTGATAAACCACTCGGAATTCCAGGAGGATTTGGGGTAGCGCCGGTCATAGGTGTCTCAGGAGTGGCCACAACCGTCGAATATAGGCTGAATCGCAGAAATTCCCCGTGCCTTCGGGGGGGTTCGAACCGGCGACCCGGCGATTAGCAATTGCTCTGCTAACCACTCGAGCAGGCGCCGACGCCCCAGGCTACACATATATACACTACAAGCACACAAAAGTTGCTGGGAAACCTCGAAATATATTGCTGCCCAGCTGCTGGCTAAGTCTAAAAGTCCTCAGCCCTTGCTGGGAGGCCACACTGGTGCACATGTCTCCGTCAAATCGCAACTACATAAGGCATCAGCAGGCATGCGACCTGGCCGTGTGGGTCATGGCCTTGGGTGAACTGATCAAAGGCAGCTCAGCTGCACACTGTATCTGATGGTACGCCATGGTGTCGTGAGTATTTGGCTCAATTCAGGCGCAGCCACAGTTGCAGCTTGGTGCGACTGCAGAAGAAAGCTCTCAACTGGATGTCTGCGCCAATACCAGTGCTGCTGCAAGGTCGCGCAGAGCCCTGCCATGCACAACGCCGCGCACACAATAATCACATGCATTGAAGATGCCACTCGTCCCAAGGTGCAGCCTTTGGCACACCGTTGCACTAGGCTGACTTCAGAAGCCATGACCATTTCAGGCCAGGGGGTTCTGTATTTGTGTCCTCTCACTGCTGAGCGCCCCTGGAACGCAGCCAAGAAGAGCTTGACACCAGGCTGACAGGGCAGCGGGACCTTCACAACAGCCGGTCTGGCTGGCCCTTCTCCAGCATTGGAGCTCCGCAGCATTGTTGTCTGAGCTGGACAATTGTGCAGGCCACCAGCACGGCTGGACAGCAGGTGCAACAGAAGCTGGTTTCAGCTGATCCAGCAGGCCTGCACCCCTGTGGAGCAGCTCAGAGCATTCTGGCCTGACCCTGAGCTGCTTGCTGGGGATTCTGACGCATTTCTGACTCCCCAATCGCTTGAGTCCTCATCCCTGAGCATTCAACAGACAGCTCTCAGAAGTGGCAAACGACATGACGCCTTGCATGCCGCATGGCAACCACGACCAGCAATATCGGATGCCAAAAGCTGCCTGTCCTGACACAGAGCATCAATAAGCAGAAGTGCACCGGTCTTATATCATTGGCACTTCTTGGGAAGGGTTGATGCACCAGCACACGCTGCAGTCAGAGCACAGCTCCTACTGGGGCAGCATTGTGAACAGGAAATGCAGTACGGAAGGTCAGACGCACCTCTGCATCCCGCTTTGGCCAGTGTCGGCTTGGCCGACCAGGCGGGTCCTGATGGAAGACAGCGGGGAACCCTTGCGCAAACTCTGGCAGTCATCGGCGCCCCCGCTGCTGCTGCGCGCTGGCGTGCCGGGGCCCCCGCTCCCATGGTTGCTGCTGGAGGGGCTCACATGCAGGCCCAGGCGCGCAAGCGCACTCACCAACAAGCGCTCCCTGCAACGATTAGCACATCCCCTTCAGCGGTAAGGGTATACTGTATTGATACACACCCCCAATAACACTGATTTCTCTGCCGTTGTGGCACAGCTTGAGTGCTGCTTGATGCTGCATTGCCAAATATCTGCAGAACTATCTCGTATTGCAAGATGTGAACCCTGGCGGCTGGCTGGCCTCATGGCAGGACATGCCATGCCAGGGGATGAGAGAGCCGCACCCATGAGCTGAGAAGCCGCAAGGAGGCGTGCTGCTCCCATGCGACCCGTTCAGACCATTGGCGATCATGCCTATGACTGTGCCCGCTCGTGGAGCGCCATACAGGGCATGGCCCTTCACAGACTCCCCAGGCGAGGCGCTGCCATGATCTCGATAACCCTCAGCCAATGCAACGCCCTGCACAGCAGCCTACCACTCAGACACTAGGGCTTTCCTTGAATTTAAAATTTTGATGTTGAGCTCCTTATGCAGATCGTTAAGGGCCCCTCGTCGGCCATCTGTCAGGGCAACAGGGGCATAGAGACAGACCTGCCACAGAGAGCCAGACCATGGCAAATGCTGCACTCTTGCGTTATGTATCATACCTGCCCTGCTGAAGGCAGGACTCTACAGTGGGAGCCACTCCAATAGCACCCAGAATCCTAATGGTCCAAGAAGGGGAGATATTGTCTGACTGACCTTCAAGGGGAGGCCCATCTCAACATCCTCCTCGCCTGCCAGCTCGTCCAGGCTGGTAGCACTGTCGCTAAAGCGGCGCTTGGTGTTGAAGTGCCGCTGCAGCGTCCAGTACACCAGCGGCACCACGTACCAGGCGATCACCACGTCCACGGTGTAGTGCTTCCGCGACGCCACTATCAGCACGCTCATCAGCGCCACTGCCACCCATCCAATGACCTGCGCTCCATGGTGCTCTCAGGGGTGCAGCGCAGTGGGACTAAAGAATCCGAGAAACCTTGGTGGTATGTCTTGGGCAGGCGGAGAGTTTTGAGGTGCCCAAAATTGACAGCACAGTCTTGGGCACTCCTGAAGTGGCTGTTGACATTCAGCTGGTGCGCCCTCAAGCCATGTCTGGGCTTGGGGAGTTCCAAGCAATGCCAGGGCTTGAAGGGACACCAGGGCATGCAACAACAACCAAGTCAGGCCAGTTATTTTGAGGAAACTCGGGCATAGATGGTCAGCAGGCACATCAGGCAGGTCACTGTGACACAGAGAATACAATGTATAAGCTTAGAGTCGCACCTTTGTGGCCAGATGTGTGCCATACTCGTTGTATGTCATCATGCCTGAGAGCGCAAAGATGGTGTGCGAGGAGAACAACAGGTCTCCACAACCATGCGTCGCCTGCATGTCACTTCTTCCTGCTTAGCAGACTCTACATACATACTACCGTCCGCAAAGTGATCACTGCTTAGGCATGCCAAAGCCCTTTACTGCTCAGTGACAAGCTTTGCGAGGGAAATATGTAGCTGAATCAGCATCCTCATCGCTGCTGAGGGTCAAGAAACTCTCTGCACAATCATGACGGGCCTACATCTGCCCCTGCGTTGCAATGTAAGGATAGAATCGACTGACCTGCCGCCTAATGTCCACCACAAGATGGCCCCACCACTGCTCGGGCATCTCCCGTACAGCGGTTGGCTCGCCCCCTCTGCAGTGGTAGTTGGGGCCCGGCAGCTGCGTCACTGTGAAAGAGATGATGCGCAGCATCTGACATACTGCACAAAGCATATCACTGTCAAGAGGACAGCTCCCTGTAGCTGTTGCGGTATATAGTATGATCATACTGCAACAATGTCAACAATGCCACCATTTTGCTCTCGTTCAAGGAAGTATGACTGACTTGTACCCAGAGCCTATGCAATGTATACCACAACTGCATTGAGGCACTGATGAATGCCCAGCACATTTGCAATAAGAGGACCTGAGCCAGCAGGGCCCAAGCAGGGCTCTCCCAGCTGGGAGGAGGTGACCTCACCTACAAGGACTGACAGGAGCTGGCTGTACAAGTGGGTGGTGTAGAATCTCTTCTTTAGGAAGACGAAGGGGGAAAATGTCCACAAGATGAACGCCACAAATAGGGATGTGAAGATCAGCTCGCTGATCCAGGCATTCTCGAGCCCAAGCTCCTGCACATTACGCAAGTATCCCTTAGGTATCAGACATTGAGAGTCCCAAGACATGAGTGGAAAAACTGTGTTTCGGCTGCTCGCTTCATGCCTCGATGAATGCATACAGAGGGAAGCCATAGCCCTTCAAGGTTGTGTGCAAGGCGTCATGCAGGCACAGCTCCCAGCTCGCAGCGTGACTGCCTTTACAACATTCTCATTTGAGCAGCTCTCACCGGCAACAGGTCAAAGCCAATGTCATGAAGGGGCTCCATCATGGGCCGGTGCATGCGGTGCGCCAGCTGCGTCGACATGGCATGCACGTACTGGAACACTGCTCCCAGCAGGATGCTCCTCCATCTCGCCTTGAGGAGAGGAAGCTGCGCAGTACAGAGCATTTTGTAAAGGGCGCGCATCGATGGGCTGTGTGGAGCTGTGTGAACAGCAACCCAACTATTTGGGTGTTGTGCAATGTCATGTTGCATACGACCGCCCTGCAGAGGCATAGGCCGTTGAAGAAATTTCGCCCATGATGCAAGCAGGATCTGATCTGTAAACTAGGTTCGTCCTACACACACAGCAGCCTGGCCTTTGGCCAATCAGCTTGACCTGACGTATAGTCTATACCTACTGTATCGGCGTGGTGACTTGGTGCGAGAAGACAGCTGCCTTGAATACAGCGTGCAACATTTGCATTACTGAGGGTGAGGGATTTGTCACAACAAGACGCTATTCCCGAGAGACATCAAAATGCTCCCTGACTGCGCCTGAGGTAGTCCTATGCCCGGGGCCAGCTAGCTCATGGCATCACGTAACACTTTGCATGCCTCGAAATTGCAGATGTTGGCCACTTCCGGGACGTCGAATGCAGCGATGGTGGCTGTGCTCACCTCGACCAAGAACTCGAGGCTGATGCGACGCCATAGACTCTTGATGGGACTTCCACAGGACCACATCAGTGGCAGCTGCCTCGAGCAGACCTGTCACCGTCCGATATGACCTTTTTCCGCAGCCAGAGACTACTCATACCCCGGCGTCAGCTGACCCAGATGGGATGATCGTCTTGACTTAGAGCTGAGAAGCCTCGAAAATCTTGACCGTCCACCGCTCCAAGCCTGGACCTCCGCTTGCTGACCAGCTAAAAGCTTGTCCAGCCGCTGACTATCTTCCTAGCAAGCTTCAGCTGCGGGCACAGCGATGGAGCTCAGGAAGGTGCTAGTCTAGCCGGAGACTTCGAGAGATCGTAAGCAATGCCGAGATGTGAAGAGTATGACGTTACTGGCTGGATCGTCTTGGACCAGGCCCACAGTCAAAGGCCCGAGATCACGAGAACGCTCCCCGTCAGCACATGACTAAAGCTCACTAAATGTCCCCTCACAGACCTCTACTACTCTCTGCCCTCCTCAATATGGTCTATATTTCTGTTCCATAGATCAGCGATAAGCGTTTCAGCCTGTTGGGGCAGCAGTTAGGTGCCCAAACTCGCATCCAAGGTTTCTCCATCCGCTGCCATTTTGCCACAGTCTTCTCAATCTGTAAGGCAAAATGGACATGAGCAATGGAACAATGCGTTCTGACTCATTCTCAATGGGTCCTGCAACAAAGAGGTTCGATGCTGCCCCCTCAGTTCGACTGGCATTTGGTTCGTCTTTCATGTGCTCATGCTGATGCGCCTCTGCATGCTTGCAGCTTCAGCCGATCAGAGCTGCATGGCCCTATACGTGCCAAGGTCAGAGAGGGTTGCCGTAAGAGACTCCCGGAGGCCCAGCAGGGGGTCTTGTTGCTGAAGGTGAGCTACCACATTGTGGGCAGGGCAGACGCAGGCAATCCTTGCTAGGCATCCCATCTTGTGCCAGATCACCCTGATGAGCAATGCTAGCTGGCATTGCCTCAGAACTCAGCATGGATGTCTTGCAGGGTGGTGGGCCATTCGACCTCTATAGCACAGACATGGAGGCCATTTTCAGGCAAGGACCTCCTTATTATTTGATGCTCCTGGATTATGAAGCCATCGCTATCCTATGCGTGAGTAGAAAGCCTTCACCTGCTCATGCGGATGTCCCAGCTGACGCTCCACATGGAGCTGGTATGAAAGGGGACTCTCTGCCTATGCAAATGCTGGGTTGAAAGACAAATCCAGCGCCCCGTAGTAGTTCTCAACCCAAAGCTGGAGTGGAAGTAGCTGTCCTGCCTGCTGCTGCCTTCACCTTCAACCTTGTGAAGATGTAAAGCCTGTGCAGGCAAGAAAGTTACTTCCATTACCTCTTTGGGGTGGAAGAGGAGGACTACTATGGGGCGCTGGATTTGCGGGATGGAAGGACAATGCTCTTCATGCCTCGCCTGCCAGAATCCTACGCTGTGAGCCCCATTAAGCTGCGTTTTCATATCAAGTATCTGCTGCATGCTGCACTGAGCATGCTGCAGCTGGCATAAAAAGCTTCTGATAGCCTATGCATCCAAAGGCATTCCTTCTAAGACACACTGGGCTTGCGCATTTCTGAAGTAAATTCTCCCTATAGGCATGATGCTATCTAGGCTCGGCACTGGAGTCTCAAAAGGGAGGAGAATATGCAAGGTCCCTTAAAGATAGCTTCACATGTTATATGTATGAAGTGAGGGAAAGGTGCTGCGCAGGTGTGGATGGGTGAGATCAAAGGGCCAGATTTCTACAGGCAGCTCTACAGCGTGGACGCTGTGCACTATGCAGATGAACTGCTTGCTGTCTTGAAAGGCCTTAAGCCTCCAGCTCTCCATCTGCTGCATGGGCAGAACACAGACAGGTAACTCCCCCTGCTCTGACAATTTCAGTGATGCTGAAAGACAGAAGTGAATTCTGTAGCTCTTGGCTCCCGGTACAAGGCTTGTGTCGACCTGGAGTCTGGGACACAGTGCCTCTGATGATTGCAGTGGGCGATATACGGAAGAAGCCACATTCAAAGGCATAGAGGATTTCACGCTGGAAAGGGAAACTGCATTCCCTGTCTTGACAGAATGCCGAGTGGTGAGAGGCTCTGCCCACTCCTACAGGTGATCAGCAGAGGATCAAAGAGTTGATGGCAACTTTCCTCCGCAGTGTGGCTAGCATTTCGTTTTACTGTATTGCCAGTGCTGAAGGTTTGATGCTGCATGGCAGATAAAGACACGGGAAGAGCTGGAGATAATGCAGTACGCCAATGACATTGCCTCAGCTGGACATGTGAAGGTGAGCATCTGCTATCGTCCTGCACTTTCTGCTGTATTGGATTCGTGCTGTCCATTCCTGCTGCTGCCAAGTGGCTGGGAATTGAGCATACTGTCATCCTTCATCCGGCGGCCCTGTTCGTGGTATAATTTCAGTAGGTTTCAATGTTGTGACCAGGTGATGCAAAGCTGCAAGCCTGGGCTTATGGAATACCACTTGGAGACCACATTCCTGAACAGCTGCTATGCAGAGGTGAAGCTAGTATCTACTTTGAAGATAATCGGCAGACCGACAGTAATTTGGATGCCTTTTGCCCATGGCATAGACTCTATGCCATGGTAGCATGACATCCAGTTGTACTTTGGGTTTGCTCAAGCTGCTTCAGTCAAGCATCTTAGTGGGGCACCAGCAAATGCCTGCTTACGAGCTAAGCCAACAGTAAGCTGAGGCTTGAGAGTCACACTCAGCTGAATGTAGCCAGACTGGCATCTTGAGGAACTCTGTCTGGCATGCAGGGGGGCTGCAGGCACGCCCCCTACACACCCATCTGCGCGTCAGGTCCAAGATGTGCAGTGCTGCACTATGGCCATGCTGGCGCACCAAACAGTACGACACGTACCTCTGCTGCGCATTGACTCATAAGTTGGCCAGGACTGTTGTTGCAGCCATCTGTGGACTAGACTGTCTCGAGTATCCTGACAGTGTGCAACTGTGACTTCGGCTGTATGCATCAAAGTGATAGCAGGATGTGCTGCCCTTGGACTTGTGCTCTCGTAGGAGCTTATGAGGTGTCTGAGAAAGGATGGTATGTCCTGCAGACAAGCAGATCAGGGACGGCGACATCATGCTGCAAGACATGGGCTGCGAGTACTACAGCTACGACTCAGACATCACTTGCTCCTTCCCAGCCAATGGGCGCTTCACTGAAGACCAGAAGGCATGTTTCTCCCAGATCAGCTACCCTCATGCGCTGACCTTACCGGCTTGATGCTTGTTGCCCTGCATTGAGCATCTTGTCTTGCGGCCTCTGTCTACCGCTCACTCTACACTCTCGCGCAGATGTCAATCCTGTGTTGTGCAGGCAGTATACAATGCCGTTCTGGACGCGCACTCATCAGTAATCTCTGCAATGAAGCCTGGCGTTTCCTGGCCGGTGAGTAACCCCACACTCTCCCAGCATACTCCCAGTCAGCTCTGCCCTTGCATCGGCGCTGCAAGCAGCATGATGTTGTGAAGCTGCAGTCATTGCACCTGGCCGCTGACCGCCATGTGTCATGAAGCTGCCACGAGACATCTGCTGCAAGGCCTGCTGAAAGGCTCATGGGTGACAATCTACGTATGTACAAATGACAGAGGGGTGTGAGTGCAGGACATGCACCTGTTAGCAGAAAGGTGTATTCTCAAGGGCCTCAAGGCTGCGGGCGTAGTGACAGGGGATGTGGAGGAGATGCTCTCGGCATGCATTGGAGCGCTTTTCATGCCTCATGGTGCGGTAGCCCCCTCCCATGTCTCTGAGACCAGAAGTCTTTTCATAAGGCGACCGTGTTGCGATGCAGAGTCATTTGTGCATATTTGCGCAAGCTGTGGTGCATACCGAGCTGTACAATGTCTTGCATGGGTTGCGCCATCGCCGCATGCTTGAAGTGTCTTGCATGGCCATCGCCACCCTCTGCCTGATCTAGAGGGGAACTCTCGGGACTGGTCAATCTGTGTTGAGTCCGGCTGAGCTGAGTGCTGGACTCTTCATCCTGTGTCCAGGTCTAGGTCATCTTCTGGGGATTGATACACATGATGTCGGCGGCTATGGGCCAGGGCTGCCTGAGCGAAGTAAAGGACCAGGCCTCAAGTCTCTCCGCACAGCCAGGTGAGTCATCCATGCAAGTAGTACACATGTTGGGGTGCCTAAGTGGGATTGTAGCTTGAGCCATGACTGGCTTTAAAGCAGGCACTTTGTTTAAAGCTGCAGCCTTTGTCAGCTTGCAGCACGCACATGTTAGGAGGATGCTGCGGCCCAAACAGTGCACTAGTGCATCAATGTCTTGGCAGAATCAGGTATGCATGGACCACTGCAATAATCTATGGTGCATGCATAAACTTATGCTACGATTGCCCACTGCAGAGGGCTGGAGCCCAACATGGTGATCACAGTGGAGCCAGGATGCTACTTCAACCCTGCTCTGCTCAAGCCTGCGCTGGAGGACAAAGCACAGGCAGCCTTCCTGGTCAGGGACCGGGTCCTTTCGCTCCTGGTATGTTTCTTGAGCAACCACGGAGTACTGCAAGTGTGTGTTTACTTTCAGTCCACTCGTCCCTTGAAGGCAATCAGCCTTTCACGGCAACTGGCAGTGAGCTGTCTAAGAGCTGGTGAGACTGGTCAGGAGATTTAGCTTCTCACCAGTGAAAGGCCTGCATGAAGAAGGCTTGGGCTGCTGAAGCACTCCCTTATGTCGCAACTCTGCAGGGCTTTCCACATGGCAAGCTGCAGAGTCTTTGGCGGCTACATGCAGGGTTTTGGAGGGGTGCGGCTGGAGGATGACGTCATCGTGACGGAGAGCGGGGCGCGCAGCATGACTAAGGTCCCGCGCTCTGTAGAGGATGTGGAGGCTGTGATGGCTGGAGCCCCATGGCCCAGGCAGTGAGAGGAAAGCGAGGAGCAATCTATCTCTGGCAGCCACTCAAGGCTCATTAGCTGGCTGACTCCCCGCTCTGCGTCAGCGCTTTGGTGGAAGTCGAGGCGGTGCTGACAAAGGTGGCACATGTGTACAACCCAAAGTGTAACAATAGCCTGCTGGCTGGTGGTGAAGAAAGACAAAGACTTTGTTCATGCAACGACGTACGTACAATCGGGCGCCTAGCTGCATGCCTGCCAGCTAGAGCAGACGCAGTCATAGTAAATGAGATGCAATTGTAGCTGAGTCCTCTTGGCATGAGGCTGATAATGAAGCGCAAGCCATATGGGTGCACAGCGGTCCTTCTACACGAGTTCAATGCCCAGACTCAGCAGTGTAAGATGGTGGGCATGTCACAATCCAAATGATTATGATGTCTTAGCCAGAGCAATATGAGCTCGTCGTATGGGGTGTTTGCGATGCAAACGATTGCAGGTTGGTCGAACACGCTTTCTCCTACCTTGTCTGGCTATCATCGAAAGCACATCCTCGTCGTCGCTCCACATTTCACTCGATCGACAGATGACCTGGCGATGAGTAATAGGGCGGGCAAACGCTTGGGCAGGTCAACTTTGAAAAGCCTGCAAACCAGAAATTCTTTCATTCGGGAGACGGCTTCGGCCAAAGCGTGAGATGGCTGTGACTTCAAGCAAGGCAATCATGACAACCATGCAGTCCAGCCGGCACCTGAGTTGGGGGCTTTGCCTGCTTTTAGCGGGTGCTGTACTTGTATCAGGTACGAACAAGTCTTGCGTCCCGACCAGCGCGGCGTTTCTGCCTAATGGCAGGTCACGTCTTGTGTACGCACGCACATTGCGTGGCCAGAGAACGCTGCGCGAACCGCCATCGGCCAGGGTTGGCAGAGTCTGCGCGATTGCTAATGGCACACCATGTTCGCGTTCAGACCGCCCTCTGACGGAGCACGGCACTTGTGATATATGCAGCTTACTGGTGCGCGACTGGCTGCAGGGCAGTCATCTACAGGCACAGGGAAAATGTACCCGCCGATGTTGACAGCAGACGTCCCAAAGCCCGTGGCCTTTTTCCCTCTCACAGAGGGGTATGGGGACACCGTAACGTCCTTTCCAGACATGCAATACAACGGGACACTGCAAGGATACATGCCGTGCGTTTCCCTCTTCTCCACATTATCTGCCAAGTTGGCCCAGATATCCATGTGATCATGACCGAGGTCGAGACACAGCAGGAGTGCCTTGCGATTTTTGCATACAAGCCGAAGCACGGCACTCAATGCAGGAACATGCACAGATGCCGCGTTTGGATTGTGCAGTGTTGACATCTTGTTTTCTACTTTCTTGACCCTGTTGTTCTGGCGGTTGCTTATGTCTTTATCTGAGGAGCACTCTCTGCAAGGTGCAGGTGGACCAACGATGAGGTCTTTGGTACCGTGCTGAGCTGCAACAGAACACTGCAGAATCTCATAGTATTGGACCCTGTTGATTATGGTAAGCAGACCCAGCACCCTGAGCACGAGTGATGCTGGCTGCATCCCTCACACTATCAACACTGCTGGAGATGCTATACACTGGCAATCTTAGGATCAGGTGAATGATGTGCGCCTGATTGCGCGGCGAATGGCTTGACTCGAGAAAATTCTGTGCAGCGTCAATGGGCCCATTCACTGTCAATCTCTGGGAGAGGGCTAATGCCACAGACCAGGATGGAGACCTCTTTGAGTACATCTATTCCCACTCGGCTTACGCTAGCCGGGACGAGTTTGCAGCTGTCGATGCTTTCCACCCCAACCAGGTGCGGTGGCAGTGCGCGCTCGCAGCTTTGGTATTTCACCTGCTTCTGCGCTCATCTGCTCCTGGCATTTTGGGGTTATGAGGGCGTTGAAGGCTCTGTGACTTCCACTGTGGCCTGGCGTAGGCTAGCAGTCACAGGTACTTGCACAAGAGCGAGCACCCGGTCGCAGATTCAGCTATTCAAGCTGTACATAGCTCCTTTCCCGAGGTCTGACGAGTGTGATACGTGCCGTGCAGATTCAGATCTACCTGCCGGAGAACGAGCATCCGGCAGCGGGTCTGGTGCGCACAGTGGTCAAGGACTCGACAGACCTGGACACGCCGGCGTTCCTGGACTCGGACGGGCACTACAACGACAACTCTGCGCGGACCAAGATCAACGGGAACCCAGCCAACGATGGCGCATGGCACATGGTGTGTAGTCATCTTCTGTAATGCCCGGAGGAATATGCTGCATGATGCACTACATGATTGCAAGACCCTGGAAAAGCCCAGGAAGGCGACTGATATTACTGGGTCTACAAGTGCCCTGATGCAGGCTCCTTGCGCATCCAGCTGGCTGTGCCCCCGAGTGTGCTCAGTGCAGCAACTGCCTTGATCTCGTTTGGCTGCTCTCTGTCAGTGTTGGTCCCCTTACGGTTGCTGGGCTGCGCCGCAGATCACCCTTACTACACGTACGGATGGCTCTGCTGGCTTTCTGGTCTACGTGGATGGCATGCTGGCAGCGTCCTTGCCTGGGACGGGCCCCAACGCAGTGAATGCCACAACGGCCAACCCAAACCTGCTGCTGGATGGCGGTCGCCCTATCTTCCTGGAGGTAAGCCCCTGCTCTTGCAGGCACTAGCAGCAGCAACTTAGCATACACGCTGCCGTCAAGGCCAAAGCGCGGCGCTCCCTTATGCCATCCTGGAATTTCCATTCACACCTGTCTGGGCAGACTGCCAGAGATGCTGGTGATCTATGTTGCATGTGACAAGCACAAGCCTGGCCTGGCCTGGAGGGTCAAGGCTTGCAATCCTCATGTGGAAAAGCTATGGACTACTGCAGCAGAATCAGTGGCAGAAATGCCTTAGAGCTACGCCAGCATGCCGTTGAAAATGTGGGATGCTCATCTCTGCTGAGGGGTTTGCAACATTTCATGCATAAGTGATACGCCTGGACTGGTTGTGCGCTGCCTGATGCGCCCTCAATTGTGCAGCCTGCAATACCAAGGTGCCTTGCAATCCTAACGGCATCTTTTGGGTGTGCAGAACGGGACGATCTACCTATGCGGCCGCTCTGACGGGGACGGCTCCCGGTCTTTCTCTGGATCTGTGTCCCACGTGGGGCTGTGGGACACCGTGCTGAGCAAGACGCAGATCCTGAACCTGTACAAAACGGTGGTTGTCGACACGGCAAGCTCCTTCGCCAGCCCTGCTAGCTCGCCAGCTGCCGCTCCGCGGGCAGCCGGCCCGTCCTCGCGCATCGCCGCGGCGCCGGGCGGAGCCGCTGCCGCACCTGCCATGCAGCTGCCCGCTTCGAGCCCGGTGAGTCGCTCCGCCACGGTCCTGTATTTGCAGACGCTGACCTTGTAAAGTCAGCAGAGTGCAGCTCACGCCCCATGATGTGGACGCCTTACAGTTCCTCCCATAAGCCAGAAGGTACCCCCAGTCACTGATCTTGCTGGAGTTGCTTGTGGCAGCCTCTACAGATGCAGCACACTGTTGTTGTATCTGCCTGTCAGCTCCGCTCTACATTGACAGGAGGCCCTTAGGAAGCCCAGGACTGCGGGCAACACTGCGCATGCAGGGGAGCCTTTTAGACCCGTTCCACACAGACAGGAGATCCTTAGGAAGCCCAGGACTGTGGTCAGGACTGCGCATGCAGGGGAGCCCGTCACAGGTGCTCCACGTAATGGAGCTCATGAAGCAAAAGGGTTGCAGACGAGATGAGCACTGGCGAGGAAGCAAGGAAAATCACGAGGTCGGGACTTTGCATGCAGGGGACCTCCATCACGACAGCTGCCTCTCCGCTGGGGGCGCCGCAGCAGATGACGCTGGCGGGGCGCCCCTGCCAGTTCCCGTTCTACTACCGGGGCGTCGCGCAGACCTCCTGCGTGCCCTACTCCTCCGCGGACTCCTCCGCCTTCTGCATGGACACCGACGGGCGCTTCGGCATGTGCTCACCGCAGCCCCTGTCGCCCTACTCCACCTTCCAGTCCTGGCTGGACCAGTGGGCCGGCAAGGGCTCCCTGGAGACAGCGGTGAGCATGCGACAATCCTGTCATTTGTCAGTTCGATGGCTCTATAGTGCAGATGCTTCCTGTATTGAATGCATTGGTACTCAGATGTGGTCATGCACAGTAATGGCCCCACTGCACTATGATGGAGCCTGCAAGAAGATTACTTTCGAGTTAACGGGCCTCCTAAGGCAATGCATGAGGAGTGTTGAGTGACGTCATGGAGGCGACATAGGCTGTTCCTGCTAGTGGCCCCTTCAAAACTTCATCTGAATCTGCAGAGTGCTGGGAGCAGCCTCTCACATGTGTGTCTGTGTGCCTGCAGAACGGCATGAACGGGATGCAAGAGGTGATCACCTGCAACGTCTCCAGCAGCACTGGCGACCAGTCCAGCGCATGCGGGTCCGGGTACGTGTGCGCACCCCTGCCTTCGGCCGACATCCGCGCTGCTGGCAACGCGGCCCAGTCAGCTTCTGCCTGGGGCCTGGCACCTGCCGCAAACCCCATGCAGGGTGCGCCCCTGGCTCAGACCTGGATCTTGAGCAAGAAGGGAGCTATCCTGATGATCCCTGGCCAGCATGCACCTCCCCTCACCAGACGCGCATGAGCTGTTTGCAAAATGCTTTACAAACAAACCCAGAGCGAGCGCTCTGCGAAGACTTATCCCCATGAAGTATTGCCGCAGCTCGAGTGAAGGATGCTGCAGTGAGCATGTACACCTCCACACTGTGTGGCATTGGTGTCAGTCTTGCTGCGCCCATACCTGCAACTCAATGCCCAATGCATTGCTAAATCTGAAAATACGCTGTGTGCAGGCGCTGCCATGGGCGTGTGCGCTTCCCCTGATGGCGTGGCGCTGCCCGTGGGGCCCACCGTGCCCGTGCCGACAGCCTACTTCCCGTTGACCAATGGGTCCACCTACTCCTGGCCCGTCCCCGAGTACTGGGCCTACAATACCAGCAGCGTCCAGAGCAAGAAGACCAAGTTTGTCCAGGACTCCTACTTTGGCACTGTCGTGCAATGCAACGCAACAGCAGGTGCCTTCCCTTGACAACCCCTATTCTGCTTTTGACATGCCGTCTTGTGCCCGGTTCAGTGGCTCCTGTAGTCATTTCCTTGCCACTCAGGAGAGAGTTTCCTGCACTCACTGCTGGCTGCAGCGAGCAGCTCCACCAATTGTCACCTCACATCAGGCTTATTCACACCAATGGGTGTTGAGTGCAGGATCGAGCATAGCGATTGAGGGAGTGAGCTGGGGCAGGCAAGGGCCCTTCGCCATGAACATCTGGGTGAAGCAGTTTAGCAACAATGGCAACATGTTCCAGTATGTCATCTCCACTCGCAACCGCACCCTGAGCAATGTCACCGACGACAGCATCTTCTACCCTAATCAGGTGAACCTCAATGCCCGAAGCATAAACGGATTTCCTGGTGAGGTAGCGACAGTCGCTGCAGGACTTTTCAAAGGAGGCCACTTTCATAGTTACTGTGACAGTTGTGGCTCACATTAGCTAGGGATCCTCTGTTCGGTAGGAGCTGGAGTGCGCAGAGGGAACAGAGTCCAAGCAAGGTATTGCCGGAACAGGGTCCTCAAAGGCGCTAGTGTGCACCCGCCATGGGTACACTACAGCCCGTCGGGCCACAAGCATTTTGAAGTGCCCTGTGTATGCGCCCAGGTGCATGTATATCTGCCCGGCAAGGACCACCCGGCACACGACACAGTGCGGGCTATTGTCAAGGACGACACTGACAAGTTCAACGGCGACAGCTCCCGCGTGTGGGTGGACAGCGGTACGCCTCAGATGCATCTCTCCTGATTGCTTCCCTCCTATTTGCAGACGGCATGCAATCTTACTGTGTCACCCTCCTCTTGGCAGGGGGCCATTCTGAGGCGCACTTCTGCCAAAACATGCATGAGAACCACCCACAGATTGTGCTGCGTCCATGGAACTTAGTCGTGAGGATCCCAACAGCTTGGCCTCACACCCGGGCAAAATATGACGTTGATACCCCTGTGCAAGTGACATGGTGGGCCCCAACAGGGAGCGCAGCACCATCCGGGAAGCCCGGTAGTACACCAGTCATTCCATCCCGTCATTGAAAGCTGCATGATAGCTGTGTGACACCCATGAATGCTTGCAGATGGCGTGGTGGGATCCAATAGCGAGCGCAGCACAGTCAGGGCGCCCCTGCTGGGCGGCTGGCACATGGTTACCATCTCTACTATGACCAGCGGGTCCACTGTGAGGCCCTCCTTTGCCCTTTAGGCGATTTGCTCCAAGACACAGCACACTGCTCATTTATTAGGGTGACACTTGTCTGCTTCCAGTATCCTGAAGCCCTCAAAAATCTTGCAAGGCTTCCTTGGGTTGGACATGGAGTTGTGTCTTAGAACACAAAGCTCAAAGCGCATGTTTGGTATGCAAGGTGCAGTGGCATGACTTGTCATTGATGGCCTGCAGGGCTTCGGCTTGTACGTGGACGGCATCTTTACAGCATCCCTGTCGAGCCCACAAGAGTTCTTCCAGGTACGCTGCCCCCAGTGTCAAGCATCAGTGAGGCACTCTACTTACCTACATTTTGATGCCTTCTGGAATGCCTGACATGTGGATCTGGACCTCTGGCCAGGAACACGATCATGCGTCCAAGGGTGCAGTTGACACGGGCTGCAGACGTAGGAGGTGTGAGTTGATGACGTGCTCATTAGAGGCCAACCCTTTAAACTCGGCACACGGAATCTAAGCTCCTGACATGTCCTGTGGCTGCTTCAGGTCGATGGAGGGCGGGCAATCTATGCAGATGGACCGATCACGCTGTGCGACCGCGCTGACCGGACGCCTGGCCGCGGCTTCAATGGCAGGCTGGCGCAGCTGGCCATTTACGACGCAGCCCTCACTGAGAGCAATGTGCGCCGAGAACCTCACTACAGCTTGCATGAAACTTTTATGCCTATGTTGTGGATTCACTTCAGCGTCACGGGTGCTTGAGCCCTGGAGCAAGCCCCTCGCTGCTGTTGTATTGGGAAAGTCATTCACCTAAAGATAATGAGAGATTGGGCGCATTGGTATGGTCTACGACAAGCGCCAAGACTGTGCGATGGCCTCCTTTGCCAATGCATGGACAAAATTGTAGCTTGCATCTGACCTGCCTCTGATGTCTGCAGATCGCGCTGCTGTACGAGGCCGTCACAGGTCAGACGCCTGATTACAGCAAGAGCCCAGCTGCCCAAGCGGCTGCCCAACCGCCCGCAAGCTCACCCCGTACTGCAGCTGCGCCCACCCAGGGCGTTGCGGCATCCCCAAAGCCTTCCCTGACCATCGCCGGCAGCTCACCATCGCCTAGTGATGACATTTCGGTGTTCGACCTGACAGGCCTACCCGGGGATGGCTCCGTGCCCACATCGCAAGCTTCAGGCAGTAGCAGCAACCCTGTGCCGAACCCTGCAATTGTCAAGCCACCTGTTGGTGAGTCACCAGATGCTTAGGGTTAAGGATACTCGAGGATTTGATGCTCTGGGATGCATCCTTACTAGTGTGAAATCATCCGGCGATGCTCTATTCCTGAAAAGAGGTTTGCGCCGGAACGCCTTGCTGCAGAGCGCAAAGAGCTTCGGAGGGCATTGCAACTTACGGCCTTGGACTGCATCACGATGGAGTGCTTCGAAGGGCTGTCAACAGCTGCAAAACAGATCGTGTGGATTAACCTTGGTGGGTGCCACTGAGCAGAGATGCTGATGCAGATGTGAGCGGGACAGCAACAGACGCGCACAGAGTACAAACAAATGGGGCGGCTGTGGGGCCCTCTGGGGGAAATTTGGCTCCAGGAGCCATAGCAGGGATTGTGGTGGTAAGTCCCACACTCCCGGTGCCCGAACCCTTGATGTTGACCTGCTCTTTTTCCAGCATCGTTGTCCCATGAGTGGAGAAGCTGCATCTTCTGGTCCTGTACTGATCAGTCAGAGTGCGACTCGACATCAAAAGCTTGGATATCGAGTTGAGTTCGCCTCGGCATGAACAGCTTGGGTGTCAGTGCATGGGAAACTATGTCATTCACTGACCTCACCGAGCAATGTGGAGCAGAACATATCTGCCATCTTCTGCTTGACACGCCCAGTCGTCTGTGCAAGGCAGCTGCTAAGGGCCATGACATGTGGGTGCAGGCGGCAGTGGCTGTACTGGCGCTGGTTGCAGGCATCGTGGCCGTAGTTGTACGGAAGGTGGGAGCGCAGTTCTTTCATCAGTACCATCTGAGCATCACTTGTGAATGTCAGGGCTTTTGCGCAGGACTCCGCTGCCTGTGTAGATGCTTGATGCTTGAAGCGGCTCTGCTGTGCCATTGAGAGCAGGTTTTCAAGTAAGGGCAGGGCTTTGTGCAAGATGACACACACTCCTCAAAGAGCTATCATGTCTCAAATAGGTACATACCCACAACCTTTGACATTATGCGGAGTGGTGAGTGAGGGTATCTATGTCTGTGCAGAGGCGACATGGGGGGAGCTGGCACAAGGCGCAGCTCGACGGGGGACCGAGGCCGGGGGGCCCTCCCGCTCCAGGCGCAGGGAACGCCGCGCAGACGAGCTTCCCAGAGACCCAGCAAGTGCCCAAGCGGCCCAGCCCGGACAAGCTTAAGCTGTTCACGGGTCCCCCCTCCAACACTTTCCAGCTGCAGGCCAGCTCAGCTCTCTGAGGCTTCAGCAGAGTCTGTGCCTCTCAATTGAACAGCAGCAGGCGTTGATGTATTGGGCGGAGAGGTCGATCAGGGATAAGATGCTGTGGACCCTCCCTGTATACTGAGGGCTCGGAGAACATCTCAAGGGGGCGTTAGAGGGGCTAAGCATAGACCAAGCGCTGATCCTGAATATAAGCGTGATGAGCAGGGCTGATCCCGGCTGAGACATGCAGAAAGATCTGCCAATGCTGTGGAATGTGTGAGCAGCACCATTGGGGTACATCCAAGCAGATACAAGGCTCTCTCTGATATGAGGCGGTCTCTCAAAGCAGCGTTCTCCCCAAGGAAGGGAATTATGCAAGCAGCTGCAGCGACACCAGTCCTACAGAGCATGTTGAATCAGCAAGTGCTGCTGTCCCTCCAAGCTCTGGGATTTTGTGGGGAGCCTCTCCGGAAGGATATAGGACTGGTTGATGACCGCTTAAACGACAAGGCAGCTTTGCAAGAGCTGCCAATGTAGAGCTCAGTGCAGCACGATGCATGAGCAGTATACACAGTTTGTTTCTTCTGAATGTACAATACATCCAGATCTGGGGAAGCCCTTGGTGATCAAGGGGCTGTGTGTTTGTCAAGGGTTTGCCATGCAGCCGCAGACGCAAAAGACAGTGAGATGCTTATCAGTACGACAACTAGGACATCTCATGCATGATGCCTGATGCACCCTGCGCCACAATGAAGCTGTAGGCTGGCCAGCCTGTAGCGGTTTGATACAATATTGATTGATATTAATATCCTACAGTCGCAATGATGGCCAGCGGAGCGCATGCTGCATCGCAGCATGGCAATATGCAATGCTTGCAAGGTCTGTCCCGGGGTGCTTGAGGCAGGATCATGGCCATCGTCATGGGTGAATGTAAGATGCAAAAGGAGCAGTACACTAGTGCTGCTATAACAGCCCTCAAAAGCATATCATGCCACCTAAGATCCAAGGCTCATGACTTATGAGTCATAAGGCAGCCAAGGCCACCCAGGCTCGAGAAAACTGTGTCGGGCTGCTGGACAGCGACAACACTCGATGCTGCTCTGACTTTGTCGCGTGACTTGATATCAATAGCCACAGAAACGCCATGGCCACTAGCTGATGGATGCATAGCATGAGGTCCAGGATTTAAGCTCAATGTCTCGGGCCTTTTAGTCGCTCAAGCTGCAGCCGGGGCCGCAAATTCCGCGGCACGATGAAACCTGCCGAGACCCCCCGGTACATTTCACAGTCCAGTCTACATCTTCATACACTGGGGGAACCCTGTGCTCAGCTCTGCCCATCGGTGACATTATGGACGCTGCAAAGCTCGTGGCTTTTGACAAAACAGGCTGTGATCTCCATCGCTACCACGACTCAGACGGGTGGCCGTGGCCTCTTGAGGGTCTCAGTCTCCAAGTACAGTATTGGCTTCCATTTGCAGTCTCTAAAGGGAGTAAATACTGTGCAGTTGAATTTAGGCGCTGCACCGTTAACTCACACAGAACTCCTGAAAGCTTTGCAAGCCTTGAAGAAGGGTGAAGCTCCACCGGACGCGCGCCCTCCTGCCTTTCGGGTATGACACTACTAGGCTTGTAATTCCCAAAGTTGCCCTGCCTCTTAGTCTGGTGGGCGTCAAAGTGTTTCCCTACCTCAGCTGCTTCTCTCCTCCAGGGCTTGAGGACCGCAGACGTGGGAGGGCAGTAGCAATCAGGTGACGCAGGTCCCAGACTCCGCCTCGGAGACAGACAGCCCTCGCTACTTGGCAAAGTCGCGGAACGGTTCCTGCGTCTTGGATGGCCTCCAGAAGTCCACCGATCAAGGCAAGCGGTGTGCATCTTTGGCCAACCCCTGATGGACACTTTTCCCCATGTCACAGATGGTCTTGCTTGGGTACTAACAGGTTCTAAGACCAGCCCAGAGTACAGGGATTTCCTGAGCTGCAACGCCTTGAGACTGCTGCTGAGCAGAACGCTCTCACACGCTCGCAGGGTGCCAGCAGGGAGCGCTCTGCGAGCAGCCCTGAGCCCAGAATGACCAGGAGCTCTGCCAGAAATGCCCAGGCCCAGCACCGTTATAACCCCTACAGGAGGCCATCACCTGAAGCAGCTGCTACTGCCAAAGATGCTTTAGCATTGCAGGCCAGGTCTACTCTGCATCTTCGGCAGTGTGCACAGGTGTGCTCCTGAAGGCCTCAGCTTTTATGGGCCAGTCACAGGCTGTACCAGTGCTGTCTTAGTGTGCTACAGTTCCTGTGACCCTTGTTTCTGTGCCATGTGGCTTCTGTTGATTGCCTGTGTTAGCACTGCCGACGCCTGAAGCCAACGCAGGCGCCGCAACCTGCTGCTCCTGTACCGAGCGTAGCTCAGATCAGCATTCAGCTGCATGCCCTTAAGCTCACAGGATGCCAGGCTGGCACTGGCAGCGTTGACAGGCAGACATGCGCAGGCGGATCAGCAGGTACCCCTGCCTTTGCCAAAGTCATTGTGTACACAATGTGCTCCGTGTTGTGACCTGGGCAGAGCAGGTGTCCAACACTGTCCGCCTGAGGCTGCACCTTCACAGAAGGGCCTAGCCTGGGGTTGTCCAACATTGTCCACCATCATGGGCCTGGAAGGGAGGACATGCCCTCTTCTCAGAATAGTATTGTTTGATCAGGGCATGTGGAAAGAGGCCTTATGCCTTATTGCTATACATATGCAAATAATGCCCATCTGGAGCTGACTGTTGAAAGTGATGTGCCTCCCTGCAGAGAGCCGCAATAGGGGCAGGCACAGTAGAAGGCAAGTGCAGCCAGCTCCCAGGAGGCTTGCGCCGCCCACGCCAGATCAGCGAGCTGAATCAGCGCCCAGCAGGACGCAGCGCGGCAAGCGGGCGAGGGAGACAACGGAGGTGCGCTCTGTATCTGCTCTGCCTGCTCTGGCCCACCTGATCTGTGAAGATTGCATTCTGCACGAGGGCCGGCCCAGCATATGCACAAATTGCGTAAAGCTGACCTGAACGTCTCCCCAAGGACATGCTCGTTGACCTGGTCTGGCTGGTTGCAGGTAGCATCTCCAGACGCTGAACAGCAGACAGTGCCATGCACTGGTAGCGATCACGACGTGCATCCATTGGAAAGCGCCATACACAACAGTGCGCTGCCTGAGGGGCCAGATCAGGCTGCGCGGCCTGCCAAGCGCTCCAGGCCGGCGACGCCTGAGAGAAGTGCAGGTAAGCTGCAACCTGTTTGTGTGCCCTCATGAACAGTTGCCTGGCGCCTAATGTAGACTCGGGTCTTGCCTTGTAGGACATCTGAGGTCAGCCGAGCACACAAACAGATCACAGAGAAATCACAGGTCTTGTCTACTCTTTACCATGTTGCAGGTGCAGTAGCAACGGCACCTCCTGCATATGGCGATCCAGCCACAATTCAACTTGGGCATAGAGGAAGTCCCATCGTCAAGCAAAAGCCAATTTTTAGCCAGCATTCTTTGATCACTGCCCAGCAGGAGCTCGCATTTGCCCAGTCTTTTGCCGTCGAGCAGATGCAGGTGTGGACGTTTGAGTGTATGTATCTCTAAGTCTCATTCTTCCCTGTGTCTTCCACCAGTCTGTCTGCTGCAGTCTAGGCCTGAATTTGTCGTCTGAGCCAGGTCTGCCTTTCTAGCACCCTTTGTCTGTAGCATTGCTGGCTGCAATCGTGTTCTGGACCAATACCACCCAGTCTATCTAAGTCGTATGGCGCCTAATGGTCTGCACAGACGCAAAAGTGCAAGATGAGGACATACAGTATGAGGGCTGCTTTGTATTGTTGCAGGGAGCGACAACAATTCCCCCGGCAACAGCTGCCCCTTTTGTGGGAGCTGCCCCTACTGCACCTCGTAAGTTTTCGCCCATCCAAACTGATCAGAAGCTGCTGCCAAGGTGCACTGTCCTCAGCCATGGCACAGCAAGCTCCGAGCATCTGCATCAGGAGCCATCACCTGTTGAAAGTTGAAGCCTCTCCTGCACGCGTGGGCCTGTATGTCAGCAGTTGTGCGTGTGGCTTTTTGCTGACGCCATGTTTGCAGTCTGTCAAGGAAGGACGCAGAGGCGCCAGGGCTGCCATTCCTTCGCAGCAAGGTGCATGAGACCTCAATGTCAGAAGCACTGGTGCATGCAGGCCTGAAGATTAGAGCGCGGCCACCGGTGTGGAAGTCATGCAGGCCCGCATGGATGCCGCGGGGCATGCCATCAACCCTCGACATCCTCTACCAGTTCCCTTACGCCTGGGTGGGCAGGCAAAATGACATCGACGCTACCTTCTTCAAGCCAAAGACTATCGAGTTGGCACAGAGGATGCAGGCCAAGCGCGCGGTGCGGTCTTGACCTTCCATGGGCGGATTTTCTCCCGGCGCGTTGTCTGCATCAGGGACAAAGTCTGCATTGACTGCTCCAGATAGCCTTAGAAGCATTTGCCATACACGCATTGCTGCTTCTGACCTCATGTGCAGGCTGCGCATCATGATTCGGTGGTGTGTTGTGTTGGAAGGCCGACCACAAACATTGAAACGCATTGTGTCAAGCTTGACAGGCCATCCCCTTGGGGTTTGGGAGCCTTGTTGGATTGATCAATACCTGAGCGCCTGTTCTGGCTGCTGCGCAGATACTCAAAGGCTCCACAGATACCCACGGCAGGAACGTCAACCGCTTTGCACAAAACTGGAAGAAACCACCCAGCAGCTCCCTGAGATCTGCCACTGGGCCATCAGATGACCATCCATCCCTCTGTCGGTATGTATGCCTGACCTTATCTTGCACAGCACAGTTGCAACCATACAGAAGCACTCAATGCCAGCTTGCCTTCTGAGCTTCTGCTTGCAAACCAGTGTTGCCTGCGGATCGGAGCTATGCCTTATTTTGGCAGTGCAAGCACTCACAGCCAGCATTCATGTGATGCAACGCTCCAGCGGGGAACGCTTCAGCTCATGGGCCACGAGACGTGTGTTGACATGTAGGCAAGTATCCGTGCCAGAGCTAAAAGCCGAGATCATTGAGAAGGGAGGACCGGAGCCCACAACAGAGCGCCTAGCATTTGAGGAGTTTATGCTAAATCTGCGATTCAGCCGTGCTCTGAAACTTCCTGCGCTGCAAGGAATCACTTGCAATTGATAACAGCTCGGGAAATCTTGCCCATCGTGCTGTGTTTGAATGGAAAGAGCGAGTTGATGGAGCCCACAGCAGGGCGCCCAGCATACGAGGAATTCTGGCTGGTTTTGTATAAACTAGCATGAGCACTCTGAGAACGGCTTGTTTGCCCACTGACGCCCACGCCCTGTAAGTGTGCACCAATCGGCCACCCAACGCCCATGCAAACACCCGCGATAGGCGCTGCGTTTCGATGGTGGGGGCAGCCTGGGCAGGCGTTAGGCACGTGATGGGCAGGCGATGGGCCCTTTCCCACCTGCATCGATATTTGCACCAACGGCGCGCCCGGAGAGCACCTTGTTCCCGATTGTGACATGATTGGTTCGACGAAGGTGCAAGCAGGACAGAGAAGGGCGGTGCATGGGGGCACTTTGTGCAGTGATGGGTGCAGTCTCTGATATTGCCTGGGCGCCCTTTGGGGGCTGAATGCAGCAGATGGGCGCAGGTTAGGTGCACTTGTGGGTGCACTAAAACAGGCCATGGGTCCACAATTGGTGCTGCACCGTGCTGGGTGCACTCTGGGGCACTGTAGGGTCTGCCACCTCTTACATGGGCACTATAAGGTGCCCTTTGCGCACTCAGCAACCGCTGCAGCTGCTGATACTTAAGTGCTATACTCCTCCATGCCGCAATCATACCACTTTGTGAGGGGTGATTTGCCACAGCACCTCTGAAGTTGCAGATCTCCAGCTGGACATGGACCCCCTCAAACTGAGCTCTGGAGGAAAGGCAAGTATTGGTGTCCTTGGGGCGCTGCAGGCTGCTGATGCGCATCTGTGCATTGAGCTGCACGAGTGCGCGTTCAAGTATGCTGAGAGTGACGGTGCTGGGCACAGCTGCAGCTTGCAAGCTCTAAAGCCATTGCACTGAGGCTCTGATGATCTGCGCAGCAGATGCCACTGTCATGATGTACACAGCTCTGTGGATGTACTCAGTGAAGTAAATATTCACATCCCTGCTGCTCGATACCCTGCTTGCTGCTGCACTATTCGATGACTTCATCCGCGGCAGCATTGTTGCAGACGTGGATGGCGTTGTGTGACATTGGTGTTGCGCTCTGAGTGATCTGACATGAGCTTCAGGGCCTGCTCCTGGCTGGCAATCTCATCTGCAGGGTCACCCTTGGCCCAGGAATGAAGCAAAAAGGCGCCTTCAGCGTATGGTCTCTACATGAGCAGCAAGGAGACAAGAGTTCACACCTCCAGGTGCTGGCATGCCTTCCAGTCACCAGCCAATCACCCTGCAAGGTGTGTGCCGCCCTCGTCCAGCATAGCCGCCTCTTCTGCTCTTTCTGATCTTTTCTGCGATGCAGACATGCTTTAGCAGAAAAGTGCTGCGTGTCCCAAGCTGGCATGCTTCATTCTACAGGCTATTAGACAGAAGTGCAAATGGCTTGCATGCCATGCACACTATACAGCTCAGAGAGCCAGGAAGCCGCGCTGGGTAATACACCTGTAAGCACCTTGATTCTGTGATATCTGGCTGCTCTGCTCTACGCAGCTGCTGCTGCTCAGCGCAAGACACACGAGCTGCTCCAGAGGCAGCTGCTCCAATACCTCATACCTGTGCAACACAGCATCTCATCAGCGCGGAAGGGTGCAGCAGGGACTCTCCCTGGGCTGAAACACAACCAGACGCATCAGGCTGATGCATTGGTGGAAGCACTCCACTGCCTTGCATGCAAAATTTGGCACTGCAAGTATTGCTGCTCCTATGTCAACATGCATGTGCAGTGACATAGCGTAGACCTTCATCAGCATCACTTTGATGCTGGACCCGGCAAGGGCACACAGACTGATGCATGTCAGCTCCATGCATACTGACACTCCCAATGCGTCTCTCCTTGTCAAGCACGTGAGACCTGCTTCTGCTAATGGTGACAGCATCTCCTCTTGAGCCGTTGATCTCTGCAAGCGGTTGCACATGAGGGCAACCTTACCTTGCCATCAGCTCCAATAGCCTCTGCAGCTTGAAGCTGCTTCTGACACGCTGTTAGCTAACCTGCAAGAAGCCGCAAAAGCCTGGCCGTAAAAGGAGCATTGAAGCCTATGCTCAATGGATGTTGGAGGCAGTACAGACAAGAATAGACCTGGCATTCCTTGTATGCTGGAGCTCTTTGGGCATATGATGTGCCAAACAGGCTACAAGACACCCCAGCAAGGGATTGACTTTAGCGCAGAGCAACGAATGACATCTTGCATCAGCCCACGTCGTCTGCTGACCCTCTCACAGTGCAATTGCGAGACAGATGTACCTGCAGAGCTTGCCCAGCGCACCGCTCTCACTGCATGCCATGAAGGATGTCCCTGCTGACCGTCTCCAGAGTGTGCTACCTGGGGAGGCCTAACCCTGCAGCAGCGCAGCCATTGGTTTTCATGCGGGCTGGCATGATGCTTATTCACCCTGATCACATGCAAAGGCATGATTCCTGATAGCGTCATAGTGAAGGGAATAGGTCACAGTGTGGGGTAGGCGGAGATTCAGTGCAGACAGGAGTATGCCCCAAGATGCTGGACACCAAACAGCTACAGTCCAGGTGCACTCTCGCATGCACTTAAGAAGATGACAGGCTGTTAAATGCTTGGATATCTTCACACAAAATCAGCATTACCTATGGCCAGCTGTGATAGCGCCATCAGTAAGCCCTGGCCCATTGACTGGCCTTGACCTTCTGTAGAGGGTCACGTCTGGCTGGAAGAGTCAGATCAGCCGGGGCCAGGGCAGGCAACCACGTCCAAGTTGGCTTTTGCTTGCCAAGTCCCGTCCCCTGATGTCAGGTGAAAGAATCCTGCAGGTGAGCTGAGATCATGTCAGCCAATGGGCCATGCATGTCGGTCGTCATGCACCGTATAGGTGACACAGGGAAGTGGATGTGGCTGCCTTGATCTCTGACGGCTATGCCATTACAGCTGAAGGGCACGGGGACGACTCCTGGTGGCTGAGCACACACGTGCGAGCCACCATGGACAGCAATGCACAGTCACGTCAAAAAACACACGGTGTTGACATGACAGTGTGGAAAGGGGATTTACATCGCTGTGCATCCTCTTTGCTGAAGCTTCTGGTCACATGCAAAAATGCCTTGTCCTGCTAGAAAGGCATCCCAGCTGTCTTGCAGGGTGAGCCTGCTTGTCTGGCATGGCAGCAACGCCCCTGTAGCAGTCCAAAATCAAGATCAGCAAGCTTTGACTCTCTAGCAGCTGCTAATGCGCAAAGGATGCAGCTGAGGGCCGGGGCCACTCGCTTCTTGCTCCAGACGGAAGTCGACCTGTTAGGGAGGAGTCAGCACCATCTTGTTCTCTATTCTCTCCATCACCCTGCTGCAATCGTTTGCAGGGCAAGCTCACTCAGTCTGTATACTTTAGAAAGGGTATAGGTTGCCAATTGCCCTGCAGAACGCACCTTCCGGCGACGGGTACTGGTGCCTACTTTAGTAAACCCATAGGTGAGGAAAGCCAGATCTCGCCACTATATGAGCCTTTGAATGCTGTTCAGTATATGCGGGGAGCTTTATTTCAGACGGATTCATCCTGCTTTCAGCAGACGCACTGTCTTACTACAGGTGAAGCCATGAATGTTAATGGCCGCCTTCTAAAAGCACAAAACGATCGCGCTTCTGTCCGGACGAGACCCTTGCTCATCGAAAACGGCATGCTGCAGGGCAGCTGTTATTCATGTCAGGGACTGACGCCCTACGCAGGAGCTGTGAAACTCATCCTGCACTGCAAGGATGGGCATGGGCATGTCGGCAGTCATGCTGCGCCCTGCAGATAGTGGACGTGCGGAATAACGCCTACTGTGCACCATCAGTCACCCATGCAAGTTAGTGAAGGGGCGCATGGGTGCACATGGGGGCTTAGTAGGCTGCATCTGCAGTGCACCCATCCTTGCACCCACCGCTGGGTGCTGGGTTGTGCAAAGGTGCTGTAAGGTGTTCAAACGGTGCTTGTTTACAGGGCGCCCCCAAGCTGCACCTTTTGAGCGCCCATCATGGGTGCAGCAGTTTCACTTGGGCACAGGTCAGGAGCCCTTGGGGGCGTCGTTGGTCCAAGCGGGCAAAACGGCTGTTCTCAGAGTGGAGTGTGGAGATCCCCATCCATCCGTTGGTGACAGCCTAACTAAGACCTTGAAGGACGGTGTGCGCAAAGCAATACAGCCATGCAGCAAACGTCTCCATGCTATGAAGTGACCCCAGTTGGTGACAACAAGAGGATTGTATGCTCACAAAGTGATACAGCCACGCAGCGAAAGTCTCCGTGCATGCTATGCGGTGACCGGAGTTCAACCAAGTTGGTGAATATCAGAAGAACATGCGCCTGGGGCGCATCTGTGTGGTGACTCTATTGAACGACTGAGCTATGCAGTGGTACAAAGCTGAAAGTACCGCAGAACTCAGGAGCTGCAGGAATGCCAGCATACAGTGACTTTTAGAGCATAGTCGACTGCAGTCTGCAGTCATGGTACTGGCCAGCAGTCCGGCATGCCAGCATGCAGCGGTGTACCGGCTGTGTCCTGCATTTGGTTGTGATAATCAGATAGGCATGATCATGTGGGACTCTGTGATTGCGTCTTGTAGGAGAAGCACTGCAGTGAGCGAATCTCACCATTAATGCAATATTGCATGGCATCATATGATATGGTCTGAGTGCTTGACTAGAAAGCCACCCAGGCATGAGGAACCTTGGAACAGCCTGTTGTACAGCGGCAACACTTGATGCTGCTCTGGCCTATTTTATTGGCTTGGTCTCAGCGGCCAGAGACGCCATGGCTATAGCTACTGGCAGGTAGAGGTATACAGCAAGATCAAGGTCTCAGGACGTCTGCTGCATCCTCCACTCATCTAATCGCTCGCCGAAAAAGCGGTAAGCATCACATTTTTTAACGATTCCGTGCGTTTCCTCACCGTGGAACCATGTTCACGGAACCCCCCGGTGGATGGCAAAGTCCAGTCTACATCTGCATACACGGGGGGGACCTTCTGCCCAGCATAGCCCATTTCTCATAACATGCATGTCGCAAAATTCGTGTGCTGTACCCAACGCATGCTTCATTATAATCGCAGCGCATACTTATGAATGCAATCTCATGAGGCTTTTGAGCCCCCGGGCAGACCTTCAGTGCCATCGAAGTATTCACGCACCACCATCTTCTTGCAGCGGAGTACAGGAAGTGCCTAACAGAGTCGCATAGAATCTCTTCAGCTTCTCACAAGCCGTAAAAGAGAGAGCACCTTCTCGGGACGCGCGCTCTCCTGAGTATAGGTATGTTGTTACTAGGCGTGTAGCTGCCAGTACATTCCTGCTCCAGTCCCTGTGGGCCATCAACGTGTATGTATACCCCAGCCGCCCTGTCTTGTGCAGGACGCAAGGGCCAGGGACAAAGGACGCTTCCCCCATGGAGTTGATAGCAGCTCCCAGAGCCAGGAAGCCCTCGCAGCTGGGCAAGGTCCAGGGCATTTGGAGGAAGGCGCCTGCGTCCTCCATGAACTCCAGCAGTCTATCGACCGTGGTGAGCGACGTGCACTCTGTTGACTAGGGATTGCCCTATACCCCTTCTCATGCAAAGGATGGTCTTGCCTGGGGCCTCTCAACATACAACACCAGCACACATTGGAGTTTTTCTGAGCTCCAAAGCATTCATGCTCTGCCCTGACTGCAGGCTGTGCCAGCACAGCTTAGCGCTAGCTCAGAGGCCTCTGCCAGAGCCGCAAGGCAGGCACGGCGAGACCAGATGCGCGAGGCGTCATCCTCGGAGCTGTACACGCGTGGGAAGCTCTCTGAGCACTACCAGCAGCAGCAGCAGCAGCAGCGCCAGGCTGCAGATGCCTCACAAAGCGCACAGGTACAGCCCTTCCTACCCTGCAAATCTTCCAGCTGCACCCTTGCACAGCAAGCCGTTGACTGCTTTGGCCAAGACCTGCGAGGGGCTTGTGGTCACAGAGGTCTGACGCCTATCTTCTCCTGAGGTCATTCAGTAGCAGTCAACCCGTGCGCGGTATGTTGGTGTCATATGATTGGGCCTGCTCCCACTACCCTACCTCTCTGCAGACACATGGCATACCACTGCAGATGCTTTCTTGAAGAACTCTTCTGAATCTGAATCTGCTGCAGGATGCCAAAATACTACAAGCAGGCAGCAACGGCAAGGCAGGGGTTGCAACACGCGCCCGGGCAGCCAGGACTGCCCAGGCCCTGGCCGAGCAGCCCCAGCAGCCCGCTGCCCACGCCTGCCCGCAAGACACCAGCAGGGAGCGCTCTGCGGGCAGCCCCGAGCCCAGGGTGACCCGGAGCTCTGCAAGGGCCGCCCAGGCGCAGCGCCGCCACCATCCCTACATGAAGCCTTCAACTGCAGCAGCCTCACCTGTTGCCAACCATGGTCCAGCAGTGCAGACAAGATCTGCACTTCGCCATCAGCAGTGTAATACACAGGTGTGCTCCGCCTCAGCTCCTGTTGAGCTTCATGAGACAGGTTAAATATGTTGCCACCATGTCAGTGTGCGGAGGGATTGATCCAATTTGCCCAGGCATACCAGTCCGCGCGTCCCTGTCTGAGACTGTCAGGGACACACTGTCTGTAGCAGGTGCCTCCTCGCAGAGAAGATCAAGAGAAGCCTGCGGATCTTACAAATACCTCTTTGCCCATGCAGGACGCAGAGAGAAAGGTCAGCATAAGCTCCGGTCCAATCACTAGGAGCAAGCATCTCTGTGTCCTGGAGCAGCAGCGTTCTGCTCCAGTGACAGCGCCGCCTGGTTTTGAGCTTGCATCAGACGCAGCGCCCTCAAGAGCTAAGCTGAGGGCAGGCAGGCCAGCAGGACGCCAGGCTGGCGCTGACGTGAGCGACAGCGCCGCCAGGCGGGCATGTGTGGAGAATTTGGCAGGTGTCTACACTTCTGTCATGTGAATTGTGATAATATGTGGTTGGGAGACATGCACTGATAGCACGCATCCTGCTTGTACATGCACCTGCAGGAAGTCGCGCAGACATTGCATTGTGAGATGTGCTCGTATGACCAGTGTTAAAAGGAGCTTCTGTTGTGCAGGCTTCACCCCTGTGACTGCAGCGCAGCGAGCTGAGTCAGCACCCAGCATAGCGCAGCGCTGCAAGCGGCCAAGGGACACAGCAGAGGTGCGCTTGGCCAATCTGCTTTGGCATACCCTGCCATTCCCCTGATGGCTGTGCCAATAGAGAGTGCTGCTCCAAGTGGGCAAGGCATAATGCAGCTTTGTCCATATCATGTAGCGTTTTAGTTGGTGGCGTTATGTCACTGCGCTCAAGTATGTTGTCCATGTAGGCCCAGACAGGCCTCAGCGAGAGGCCTGGTCCAGTGACCAGGAGCAGGGGCCTGTTTGCTGCTCAGACATCACAGACAGAGCCGCATGCCCCTGCTCCTGCGTGCAGCGCAGCTCAGCACAGCATGCAGCTGAGGGCGCGCAAGCCCACAGAGCGCCAGGCTGGCGCTGACGGGACCAGCAGCGCCGCCAGGCGTACTTTGCGAAGCAGAGGCCCTGTGCAGCCAGACCCTAGCAGACTTACGCCGCCTGTGCCCACGCCTGCGCAGCAATCTGAGTCAGCGCCCAGCAGGGCGCAGGGCGGCAAGCGGCTGAGGAACATAGTAAAGGTGCGCAGCATCATGCTCTGCTTTGCCTGCTATGTGTGCTTTGGCACACCTCAGCAACCATTAGGCTCCCGCAGCACACCAGTGAAGTATGTCTAGACGACCTGGACATTGCTTGTAGATGGGACAGATAAGTATCTTGAGCATTTTTTTGGCTGCCTGCAGATAGCAACTCCGGATGTTGAGGACCCAGCCCTAGGGAATGGTGGCGGAGGAAAGGGTCAGTCTCTGGAGAGCGCTGAGCACAGTGGCATGCAGCCTGATCTGGCCTTCAAGGCGCCCCGCTCTGCTAAGCGTGCCAGGCTGGCATCACCCGAGGGCGTTGCTGGTGAGCTGCGCAGTGTCTGTGAAAGCGCTCCTGACAGGTGCCTGACAGAATGCGCAGTTTGGGCCCCAAGAAGCTTTATATCTGCACAGCTAAGGTGGTGTCATCAATGTCACTGCTCTCTAATCACGTCCTGGTGTGTGCAGGTTTGGAGGCAGCGGTGCCCGCTGCATGTAGCGCATCAGCTATGTCTCAGTCTCACCGCGGGGCGCAGAAGGGCAGTAAGGTCAGGAAGCAGACGCGGCTACTCCAGACTCAGGGTCCAGTGCCCCAGCATGTGCCTAGCGTCCCACAGCAGACTGCGGTAGCTGCAGCCCTGCAGGAAGCCCCTGCCGCCTTACAGGAGCCCATGCTCGCCCAGCAAGCTCCAGCAGCCGCTCAGGATGAGCTTGACGCCTCACAGGCGCCCTATGTCACATCGCAAGGGCCGAGTGCTGCCCAGAAAATGCCCGCCCCTGCCCAGCCCGCTCCGCAGCAGGAGCAGGTGCGTGAAGCCGGCACTCTCCTGCTGAAATGGCTGATGCGTTCTGTGACGGCCACATTCCTCTAATCTGAGGTGCCTGTTTGATGCATGTGCCTTGCCACTTCAGCTTTCATCTGTAGCCATATTAAGTGCTGATCTCCGCTGGACAATCTCTCAAATGCCCTGTCTGCGTCATGTGCTATACACAGAGATCAGATGGCGCTGGCTCAGTACAATAATGATGCATGAACCGCATGCTCTGCAGGATGAGGCTGTTGCGACCCCTGCAAGAGCTATCCCTACTGCAAGAGCCGCCCCTGTTGCGACAGGTACATTTCTCAGTCCCCAGATCCTTTGAGTACTAGAGAAGGGCTGCCAGGGCTCCGCACGCTCTGCCATAGCGTGCAAGCCATATGTACGTCTGCATGGCAGGCAGCACCTACTCTGGAGGCATTCCAGACACAAGGCCTTTTACACCAGGCCCCATGCATGCGCCTGCTCTTCTGAGAGCTCGACAATGTCAGGCCTGGTACGTTTTCTGCTGGAAAATCATGAGATCGGGGCAGGCGAACTCTATGCCGCCGTGCCTGGCACATGATCCTGCTGTGAAGGCTACAGACTGTAATGCGCAGTCACCACGCCTTGTGTCTCACGTGTCTAGCCTGTGCATGCAGGCACAGCCAGGTCTCAGCAGCAGCGGCCGCAGCAGCCATCATGGAGGCCTAAGCCGGACTCCTTCCTGCACAAGCAGATCGTCAAGCAGTTCCCCCGTGCAATCATAGGGAGTGATGATGAGTGGGACAATCTCATGATCTTGCCGCTGCCGCCTACTTGGGCACAGCGTATTGTGCGCGAGCGCTCGGTGCGGCTCTGCCCTTTCAAGATCCCAGTGCCTTTATAATGATGCTTGGCAGTCAGAGATTCCTTCTCTGTATCGCATCACTTGTCAGGGCAGGAGATTCGCGATCTGCTGAGGCTAAATCTGGACAACACTGGTGTCTCTGTGCTCTCTGGTACATTCAGCACGACCCCGATGCGCTTGAAGGATGACTAAATATAAGCTCTGGGCGCTGCGCAGATCATGAGAGGCTTCGTTGACAGCGACAGCGCAAACATTCACCTTTATAGGCAGAGATGGAAGAAGCCGCCGTCCAGCAGCCTGTCAGTTGCCTCTGGACCATCAGAGCCGCATGCCCCTGCTCCTGCTGGCAGCACAGCTCAGCATCGCATGCAGCTGAGGGCCCACAAGCCCACAGATCGCCAGGCTGGCGCTGACAAGGTCTGCAGCGCCGCCAGGCGTACACGCGCGGGCGGATCAGCAGGTGACTCCATCTTCAATGAAATTCCCTCATGTCATACTGTAAGCAACATGCTTGCGATGGTGCACACGGTCTCTTCATTGTAAATGTAGGACTGTCCTGTGGACCCAGACCCTCATGTACTGCATGTATGGCAACTTTGTGGTATTGTGCAGGGTTGAGCAGTTCTCTCGCGAGCATGGCCGGCCAAGGGACCGCAGATGCCCAGTGCCTGTCACCTCAGGCTACTCAAACTGGTAAACATCTGCCCTAGGGCTGTTTTCTGTCTGTGCATCAAAGACAGGACAGCCCTCTTGTAAGCACATTGCGGTGAAATCAGGCCTTGTTTGACAGACTTTTACGGAGCAGAGCAGCACGCATGCCAAAGCTGTATAACCTTATGGTCCCTTCAAGCTGCTGTCCATGAATGTGGTGTGCCTGCCGCAGATAGCATCAGTAGGAGCAGCAAGACCAGGAGCCAAGTACAGCGAGATCCCAGTAGTCTCGCGCCGCCCACGCCAACACAGCAAGCTGAGTCAGCGCCCAGCAGGAAGCAGCGCGGCAAGCGGCCAAGGGACGTAGCAGAGGCGCGCTGCGCTATGATTTGCTTTGCCTGCTATGCATGCTCTGGCACACCTCACCAACAGTTACTGCCTACTGCACGAGGGGTGCTTTGACACATCCTTGAGTTGCATGAGGTTTACCCGGACGTCTGCTCGTAGAGGTTACCCTTTAGCTGTTCTAACTAATTGCAGGCAGGTCCTCCAGACGCCAAACAGCGCACAGCGCTACACAATGGTGGCGAGGGCAAGGTGGAGCCGCTGGAAGGCGCCATGCACAATAGCGCGCAGCCTGATCTGGCCCCTCAGGCTGCGCGCCCTATTAAGCGCTCCAGGCCGGCAACGCCAGAGGACAGTGCAGGTCAGCTATATGCTATGTAGGCCTTTGATGTCAGACACCTGGCGCCTGATGCAGGAATGGTGCTTGCTTTAAAGGCGTTGCGGCTGAGCAGCGCATGTGCACAGCTTGCAGAGCTTTTTCACCATCCTTATCCACTTCTCACTGGCTACAGGTACTTTAGCATCGGCAGCCGCTGCAGCCAGTGATGCAAAGACATCTCAGCCTGTGCCTGGGGCGGTAGAGCGCCGCAACAGCGCCAAGTCTGCGAGGCGCAGCAGCCAGAAGCAGAGTCCAATCGCCCAGCAAGAGCCTGTTCCTTGCCAGCATGCTGCGGTCGCTGCCCAGCAGGAGCCCGCACCTGCCCAGCCTGCCGCTCAGACGGGGCCTGCCTCCGCCCAGCAGGAGCCTGCATCTGCCCAGCCTGCACTCAAGCAGGATCAGGCGTGTAGACTTAGCACTTGATCTGTTTTACAAGTGCTGCCATTCTCTTTGTTATTGTTTTCACCCGTTGCAAGCTATGTCTGGGTTGTCAGGCTGGGTCTTCATTGCTAGTATTCTCTGGCTGTATAATGATGTCTTCTGTGACATGGTGGGCCATTGTTGCAGGTTGAGGCTGTGTCTTTCCCGGCAACAGCTCCCCCTGCTGTGGAAGCTGCCCCTACTGCGCTTGGTAAGGTCCCGCCCAGTGACCTTCTCAGAAGCTGTAGGCTGCTGCCAAGTGCACAATGCTCTGCCATGGCGTTAGGACTCTGAATTAAAATTGCATCACCAGCCAACGCCTGCTGCTTGTCCAAAAGTGTACAGCATACATGAGCCTTCATGTCAAAGTTTGACGATGCCCCCATGCTGATGGTTACAATTGCAGTATGCCAGGACAAATTATCAGGCCTGGCGCGTCGCCTGCTGTGTGGTACCATGACGTGCTGCACCAGCGAGAGCCTGGGCATGAATTCACAGTCTAATGCGCTAAGACTCTAGTGTCAGCAGGCCTTGCATATGCAGGTGTGGCCAGTGCACGCGCCCAGAAAGAGAAGCCACAATCACCGGCTTGGACACTACGGGGCACCCTTCTGCACAAGAATATAGTGAGGCAATTCTCTTCTGCCGTGAGTGACAGGCATGATGAAGTGGGCGGCTTCTTTTTCAGTCCAGCGTCGGTCAAGCTTGCACAGGACTTGAAGGCCAAGCGCTCGGTGCGTTCTTGCTTGCGCAATAGGCCAGGTCTCTCCTGGTGTCTGCTTTGCGTCTGGCATCCACTGCTCTCCGTACGTATTCAGGAATGCGTCCGCTGCATACACCGCAGCTGCCATCTTCCTCGCGTGTTGGCTGCGTGTAGGCTGCGTGTCCTGTTGCACTGGAGTGTAATCACACAACAGTCTGGTATCAGAAGACAAATTGCATTGGTTGAGGTGCGTTGTATTGAGCCTGTGGGGCCATTCCTTGGGTCAGGGGACACTGCATATTGCAAAATGTAGGATGCCTGAGTGTGTTTCCTGGCTGCTGCGCAGACGCTGAGAGGCAAGGTGCCCTCGGGCGGGAACTTCAACCGCCATGGACTGAAGTGGAAGAAGCCATTTCGCAGCATCTTGTCTTTCGTCAGCAGGCCTTCTGACGACCCCACGATTTCTCTAGATGTGAGTTTGCTTCGTGCTTCAGCTGCAAGTGATGCGCTTGTCCTATGCACGCCATCTATGCTTGCTGCCCTTGTCAGCTTGTGACTGCGTGAGACATGGGTTTTTGTCTTCTCAGTGGATGCTGCCTCTTCAAGAAAGCATTCCTTCGCTGAAGAAGAAGCTTATAGCACTGTAGGCAGCTCAGCCTCTGAACTCTGGATCCTATGTTGCAGGCGAGGATCTGGGCTCGGGCAAAGGCGAAGATTATCAAGCAGAATGGTGGAGTAGAGCCCACTGCAAGCCACCGCCGCTATGAAGACTTTGTCCGGGCCTCGCAATTCAGTCAAGGGGCATCAATACCAATTGAGTGGTAGTTGAGCAGTTGTGGCGTCAGCCACGGCTGTCAAGGTACAAAGCAGCATGGGAGTTGCTAGCTGAGTTGTCACAGCACCGTCTGATGGTCCTGACCGTCATCAGAAATGGATGTACACATTGCTGAGAGGCACCCTTTCTCAGCCTTGAGGAGACAGTGCAGTAGCGGAGATCTAGAGCATGTTCAGCGCCACAAATATGGGTGCTGTATGATACTCTTGTGCAGCCAACAAGGCTGTTACAATAAGCCTTGTAGCATATACGGAGTATACTCTACCTGTGGTGCTCCACAATGACCTTACATCCCTGATAAGTGGAGACCCTCAGACCAATAAGAAGTGTCATCACTCCCTTGCAAGGGTAAAGGCATTGCGCAGAATACCCCCTTAAATGTGCTTCTTCCTTGAGAACCAATGATGGCTCATGCTATAGCGCACACGTGTGCTGACATCCTCAAATTTGTGGATCTTGATCAAGGGCATGGCCAGAAAATTCTTCCAAAGTGCTCACAGTCCAAGTTCTGAATGGATTTACAGAATCACTGGGTCTGCTATATCTGCTCTGGGACAATCTGACACTAACTGCATCTGCCGTTCTGTCAGATTTGATCTTCTACTCGTCCACCTCCAGCACACCCCTGCCAGGAGCAGGTGCCTGCAGATTGCCAACCTTTCATGACATAGGCCGGCAAAGATGATATGCAAGGCATACTGGCAGTTGTACTTGCAGAATGATTGAATGCACTGACCTTATTTGCAGCGTCTGGGGTAGCTGGCAGGGCTCCTCCATCATCGTCGTAGAAGCCATCAACTGCACGCATACACACCAGACTCCTGGGTGTCACATCTCATGCCGCAATGCGTGCATCAGCCTACATGCCATTGGATACTGTGCTACACAGTATGCAGCCTGCACTGCAGGCGTTCGCATCTCCATTCACCATGACCAGGGGGGAGCAGTTCTGCCATTGAGCGATTCAGCGGGGTTATTGCTACAAGATAAGGCAACAGAGCAGCAACTCACGCTCTGCAGTGACATGGGTGTCTAGGGACGGTAGCTTCTTGCTTGTACTGCTCTTCTGCGTCACAGAGCCAGGACTGGCAATCTTCCCAGCCTGCAAGCATTCCATGGGATTCAGATGGCCTGAATGACTCAGAGATCACTCTGGTGTTTGTTACACACTGATGCTGCACCTTGGAGCAAGATCCAGTCATGATCACAATGCTTGGCTGATCAGGATGAGCCAGCATGACTCAAAGCTCCAGATTGATCAGCCTCGGAGTCTGCATTGAAAGCAGAGTATCCTCAGTATAAAAATTCACCTTCATGGCTTTCAGCTCCTCCACCACTGGAGCAATCTTGTTGTCAATAGCGTTAAGGTGCTCCGCAAGCTTGTTGTCAATGGCTTCCAGGTGCTCCGCAAGCAGCGATTTCAGCTCATCGCCGATGGTCTCTGCGGGGGCTGCTGCGCTGACTGACGAGGGGCCCTGGTCACCTTCATGACAGATCACCCAGTTTGCCAGGCATGCCACAGCTACAAGCTGTGAGAGCGTCATGATGTATATGGCTTTGTGCATGTCGCTGGTAAGGTGCAAATACAGGCTGTCACATAGCTTACCTGCAGCAAGCTCTGCCTCGATAGAGTTCTCTGCCTTCTTTGCCACCTTTGCAGAGGGGCCTGGGGCGTCATGTCCTGCCTTAACAGAGGCCTGCTTCTTGTCGTCAGTGTTTGCCGCCAGGCCATTATTGACTGCACAGCATATCACCCAGTTTGCCAGGCATGCCACAGCTACAAGCTGTGAGAGCGCCATGATGTGTATGACTTTGTGCATGCAGCTGATAAGGTGCAAATACAGGCTGTCACAAAGCTTACCTGCAGCAAGCTCTGCCTCGACAGAGTTCTCCACCTTGTTTGTCACCTTTCCAGAGGTGGCTGCACAGCAGACCCAGTTTGCCAGGCATGCAACTGTCTCAAGCTGTGAGCGCATGCGTATGACCTTTCTCCATATGGGTTGTGAAGTGCAAGTGAAGATTGACACACAGCCTACCATGATCAGGCCTTGCCTTAGCAGACACGTCCTTGTTCTTCTCCTTGAGAATCTTTGACTTTGCAATGTTCTTCTGGAAGATCAGACCACAGTGATTCTCTGAGCAGGGCATTACCAGGCAGTCATCTCACGCAAGGCATCCAGGACGAGGATATGCAAGCAGCTTATACTTAAGAATAACACCCACCCCCTTCTGTTCTCGGGTGGCCCGTCTGGCTGCCCGTGCGTCTATTGGGGCGTCTAGCGTAGCTGCCTCATCCTCTGCATGACAGCAATGCTCAGACTGTGCAGGGCTTCTGCCTTGAACGTCACTGCATTGCCAATGATAGTCAATTGGCTCTCAATATTGGGGAGAAACACACTTATGAAGACCTCAGAAGCTGCCGTCTCCTTCCGCCTGGCAGGCATTATGACCTTGTCGTTGCCCAAGAAAGGTAGTGGCTATCTGCTGACGATAACAAACAGACTGAGCACACGCTCTGAAGGATAGAAATGGTATGGCACAAGGCCACTTCACGAGAGGTGCCTGTTCTGGCCCTCTGCATGCACTTCAGACAGCCACATTTCAGGCCCAAGCATACATCAGGCTGGTGTGCCTACGAGAAGGAGACTGAGGTCAGATAAGCTGGAGGAGGAGCCTATGAGAGTGGTTCTATGCACTTATCTATGCCTGTCATGGGCTGAACAGCAGCAACCCATGTTCTCCAAGTCACTTCAGATGGCTTATAACTTATTAGTAATGCAGCACCTGACTTGAATGGGCTGCCTTTTGAGGCAATTACCACCCGAGACTGCATTGACACTGTGGGTGACATCTGTGGAGGTAATGAGCTGTGTGCAGGTGCGCATGCACGGCGTAAGCTAAGGTGACTGCAAAAGACACCGTGACTGCGTACTGAAAGGAGTTCGCTGTGCCCATCTTAACACGAGTAGCAGAGCAGGCAATTGCTTGCGCAACCAGAAAACTTCATGCTGTCACAGGTACAAACCGTTGAACACCGCCTTGCAAAAGTAGCACACAAGCGTGATGGAAGCCCTGTAGCCATCTGGAAAACTTCCTGAAGATCAGTGTCTTCTGCATTTCAGAATGGCGGCCATGCATTGCAAGGGAAATGAGCGAGCGCCCTTTGGCAAGCCCTCTTTGCAGGCAGAGAGCAACTTGATGCTCAGAAGCTTACATGAGCAGATAGGCCAGACGCTGCCTCGATCTTCTGCTGCCACAACTACTGTGACCAAAATTTCCTCAGGAAAGCTTGTTGTACATTCCTGAACTCCCTCTCCTCTGACTGAAAACTTTCTCACCCGCTGGATGTGTCCAGAGCTCAGAGCCTTGTAATAGTTGGCATCGGCTTAGCTAGCTGGATGGATGGAAGTACTCTGGTCTGCCAAAGGAGCATGTGTGCCTAGCACCCTGGGCCTCCCAGCGGCCACACGGCTCCCTGGAAGTTGCCTGCATTGTGCACACCCTTAAGGGCCCCTGGGGTCTGTATGAAGTCAGCGTCTGATGGACTTTGCAAGAGTTGCAAGTCAGACAAGATACACCACGATGCACACTGCATTGTGGCATACATGCTGGGCAAGCCACACATGTCTGCAGTGTCACCATTCACTGCACGTTCACAATGCATCACCCACTCGTAGCAATCATTCTGAGTCTGGCTATACATGATGCCAACGCAGACGCTATCGCATTGGGCTGGACTGAATTGAGGAGGTATGAGGGAGCGCAGGATGCATGCCAGAAACGTACGGTTGTTGTTGTGGAGGAGGTTGTCATCCCGGGGGTGTTCCGGGTGCATGCGATCCAGCTGCAGCACACAACATCATGATTATCATTCCTTGCCTTGCACTTTTGCAGCGCTCACCACCAGACCATTGCTGCGTCAACTTGAACCTCCACTCAGGTCGCTCGGAGTCACCACTCAGGAGGGCGCACAAAAAAGGAATGAAAACCAGAAGCGGGTCCAGGAAGAGGGTGCAGACCACATTGTGCTGGGGCATGACTTAAGGACCCTACCAGAGCTATATAGCCCTGCCGGAGCTCTGTGTGAGTCGCAATCATCTGCGCGTACTTTTCCTCTAGCTGGTCGACCACCTTCTGCACTGCCTCAGCCTCCTTCTCCATTGTGTTATGGGTGAGTTCCAGCTTCACTACCATCTCCTGGAGCTGCTCCAGCTCAACATGCAAAAGGTCCACTGCAAGGCAAGCCATCATGATTGACTGTATGCAGCGTTGCAGACTCTGGGGCTACCCAGGTTGCAAGGGCACTTGCATATCCTGAACTGAGTCAAGCAACGACCCCAGTGATCAGAGGCCTCAGCCTCACTCTTGTCCCTGTACTTCCACACCTTCATTACTGCAGCATCAGACTGCAGTGGGTCATTCGTCAAGCATGTCTAGGACCTCAGGCAATTATTCCTGGAGGAGAGTTTTCCAAGAATTCAAAACTTTACTAAACTTCAACCCTCTTTCTGCTGTCGAAGCCACACAGTCGAGGCAGTAATCGTGCTCCCTAACTCTATTTGCTGCAGTCTTACTTATCAGGAGAACACTGAGAGTTGTTTGACTTGACGGGGAGCTTACAAGGGGCTGTGTTTGGCTCCGCCGCCTTGCTCGGCTGACCTTCAGTCATAGCGCCACAGATGCTCCTCTCACACTGTTGAAGAGACGTTTACGAGATGTGGAGCACGCAAGTGAGCTACATTCTTCAGAAGAATGTTGCACTGCAACGTATCTCCGCGGATTTGTCACGCCTCGAATTCGGATGCATGCATCATGTCATGTGGAAGGTAGTCTGAGAGTGGAATCCCTTGCCTCGTATATTCGCAGACCAGGCGCTGCATCAGTGTCCAAGATCCCTTCTGCCTGCTATACTAGGACTGTACCGAGGCTGCTTGCAGGCTGTAAATGTATGGCTCATGCTCCTGTCACACGAGCACAGCGCAATGATGGAGGTGCAGATGCGATACATGCAGCACATCAGAGTGTGCAGAGGCGCCCAAGCGCTGCACAACGTTACGTCGGCACGCAACGCACTGCCCTGATTCAGACCATCAACGCAGCTGTGTCAGCTAAAGCCAGGCCGGCCTAGCCAGCTATCGTTGCAAGCCTCATGGGCAGCATCATATACGTGAAGACCAAACACTTACATCCTCTGTAGTTTGCCCTCAGAATATCTGCAGGGTCAGGTAGGCGGAAATGACTGAACATATGCTTGCCGACACCAGGTTTACGCCATTGTTTGTCAGCAGCGGCCATCCGCTGATGTGGCTCACATCAGGGCCCACCCGCCCAGTGATTCTCCCCGTCTTCCTGTTAAATCCGGTGAACTGTAGAGTCGCTCCCAGTACAGAGTCTATCAGTGAGCCCATCAGTCCTCCAAACACACCTGCAAGCCAGCCTCTGCTGTCAAGCCACAGCAACAAGTCATGTTGAGTGGAATGCACAGTCTGCATTCCACAGTCAGCACTCCAAGCTGCAAAGCTCCATGCGAACCAAGGCATTGCCCTTCTGGCATCTAGGACTGGACAGGAAGTGTGCAGTCTCTGTACAGGCTATCAAATCAAATTCTTGAGTAGACCACCTGCACCGCAGATGGCATAGGATTCTGCTTATTCTGCAGCTAGCGAGACAGTCCAAGCAGCATCTACAGCAGAGCAGTAGCCCACCTAAGGGGATCAGCTGCCACTGAGCTGCAGCAGCCTCAAACAGGACAGCCCTTGTAAAGATGTTGGGGGAGACCATCCCGACAATGTATGAGATGAATCCCATGAACAGGCCTCCCATTACGCTGGCGATCAGGCCCAGCACTGTCACTCCGCCATTCGTACCCTGCACAGGCATGCAGCCACTTGCCTCAGTCACAAGGCATCGGTGAATATGTCAGAGCTTGCGTCATCCTGTGCTGCTTGCACGTGTGAGTATACTCCCAGGTAGTCCCCCATGCTTCAGGCGACACCTCTGGTGTACTCTAAAATATAGGCCCGTCTACAGGATGCACACCAAGGACACCTGACTGCTCTCTGGCCATTGCCTGACAATATGCAGGGCTTGCCCGGGCCATATGACTGGCCACATCTCAATGGAGCTGGCGGCAGCTATGCTTGTACTGCCACCATGTACATTTCTGAGGCTGCAGCAGATGAGTGCTGGCATGTGCAAGAATAAATCTGGCCACACAGGATTGCAAAAGCCTACCTTTCGCACTGGCCGCAGTGAGGTGATGAGACGCGGCTGCTGCTCGCTGAGCTGGCCCACCTCAGACGCCCACGTGTCGCCACAGCAGCTGGCAAAGTAGCCTAGAAAGGCTCCCGCAGCTGCCGTGTACCCCGGCATCCTCTGCGCGTCCATCGGGAGATCTGCCAGTCCGCCCCAGTAGCCCATAAACATTGCAATCACCGTGGGAATGAGAGCATTGCAGAACACCTGCACAGGGCGCATCTTGAGGTGATCTGACCTGACCATGCGCCTGCATACATGAGCAACCTGTGAGAAGGGACTCTGGACCTGACCACACCCCATAAAACAGTGATAAGGCAACCCCGTTGTACAGGTGGGGAGCAGTAAGGCTAGTGTCTTCTTTTCTGGCTGGCGGAGACTCACAGCACCTTTCTACTGTGACAAGCAACACAAATTCAGGCATGCAAGGGTCTACATGCTCGAAAGCGTGGGTTGCCAGACAATTCTAATCACCACTGCACAGCTGAAAGCGGCTTACTTGTACCCAGTTGCGCTGCCCGCCCTTTTTGAACTCCTCGTCCACATCCTTCAGGTCCTCCTTCAGCGTGGTCAGCTTGCTGGACGACATGTAGAAGGCCAGCAGCGTCGCGCCAGCGCGCAAGCTCGACCCCAGCGTCGCTGCTCCCACAAAGACTGCAGCGACGGCCCCTGCACAGAAGACGCACTGGCTTGCATGAGGCATGTCGTGACAATTAGCTGCTGCCAAGGTGTGGGTCAGCAGAATCTCCTATCACAGCATGGTGCATGTATATATCCTCTCGCGAGCAGCTTGGTTGTATGCTGCTCTGCACTGTGCCGAAAGATGAAAGTATGAGCAGACTGGGTGATAGCTGGCAAGCTGTAGGTGGCTGCACAGGGCAGTATCTGGCTTGGGAACAACGCCAACCATTGACATGGTCTTGCAAGGTTGGTGATCACACAGCCGCGTATGGGCTGAGCACATGAGGGCCATGTGTCTCAGCAAGTAGCTGCAGGTGGCTGTACAGGGCAGTACCTGATTTGGACAGGCTGCCCTTCCTCAGCCCGGAGATGCCCAGCACCGCGCCCACAGCTGCAGAGGAGCTGAGCTGCACTGCAGGCCCGCAAGCATGGGAGAAGATGGCCGCAGACGATAGTACTGCCAGCTTCACCACCGAGAGGAGTGCGCTGACCCATCCTGGAGTCTACATGCAGAACACACCTGAGGCTCTATGCGATGCTGGTAGTTGTGCTAGGAATCTGCTGAGAATTGCCAATGCCGTACATGAGGAAGCAGATGCCACGTTACTGGTATGTGAATTTAGCAGGCCACAGCCTGCCCTGGCATCAGGAGAGCAAGGGCAAGATGATGCCAGCTTCTGATAGCTACCTTGCGCTTGAGGCGAGCGCTTGGCAGGTTGGGTATATCGTCCAGCTGTCCTTCTGCAGCCTTCATGGCAGCGTTCACCAGTTGCAAGGCTTCCTCAACCTCTTTCTTGCGCTGCAGCTCCGTTCTAGATGGGTGCACTACAGAGGTGTCAATGACTGGATACTTGACGTCGTTCTGCTCTGATGGTTGAGGAGTGCTGACTCCCTTCTGCCAGCCCTGAAGTACCTCCTCGACTTCTCTAAACTCTGAGTACGGCTGGCCTGCCCCACCCTGCTCTGATGCTTGCCTCTGAAGCCTGCTAATCCTGATTCTGCTTGGGGACGCAAAGCCCTCAGCCCGTAAGCCCGGGCAGGTAGAAATATGTCTGTAAGAAAGACTCGCAGGGGCAACAGGGGGCGCATTTGAGGGTACACATCGTCCCATGGGGGGTTGGCCACTGATCGCGCAATTACTTGGGACTGTTGTCGCACAGCCTAGCAACTGATCCTACAGCTACATTACCCACTCACAAGACTCCTGTTACGTCCAGGAGAATGGATTTTGCTGGCAAGGGGTGCCCAATCGGCTTATGCGTTTCGGGCAGAGCGAGCTCTGGGCAGCTTCCTCAGCAGGAGGAGCTACTCGTGCGAGTCTTGGAGCATCAACGAAAGCCTCACAGCAAGCCTGTGTACACTGGATTGCGATAGTATATAAGACTCATAGCAGCTCAGTGCAAGACAGCCGTTGAAACAGATATACAAGCTGCCTTTAGCATGCTCACACAGCGAATGTATCCCACCCCTTGAAGCTTTACTTTGTCACCATAACATTACAGAGAAGACGGCAAGTCAGAACTCTGATGATGTTTGATCACGGACGGTATCAGGCAGGGCTGCACTGTACTGGGCTGCCATAGGGTGCTGGGATGTTCAGTGACATGCCTACCCTTCGGCCGATAGTCAGATATGCCTGAGGTAGATTGCAAGTTATCAGTCGAAACTTCAAGCAGCTCAGCAGCGGATGTCTCTGGGCCGGGCTTGAATCCAGCAGCACAGCAACTCACCTCAGGCACGTCTGGGGCCCATAAAATAATGGAGGCCAGCGAATATTTCGAAGAAGCTCACAGAACGTTTCAGCCAGAAGAGCACGATACTTGCAGCGTTCGCGGGATCAACCAGGTTGTGCTGGTGCTTCAGCCAGATGAGAGCACACAGTACGTCTTGCTGAGCGAAGAAAGAGCTCTGAGAGAGGCTGCAGCCAAGCAAGCTGCCCTGGAAGCCGCAGAACAGGGCCTGGTAAGACACACTTCCATCCTCTCTCTCCTGAAAAGTCCTCCCTGTCATCCTCCCCAAACAGTCTGATCCACAATAGAGCGTGAAACGCCCATGGCAACTTATGTCATCACTGGCAACTCCAAGGATGATTCTCTGGCTGGACTGCATAGTATTACAAGCAGTAGAGAGCTGCAGAGGCTCTTTTCAGCTCTGCAACCTGTAGCTCAGCATGCGCGCCTCTCACCGGTTGCGGGCTTCTGAAGTATGCAACAGTGCACATAGGCACACACCTGTGGGATCTCAGATCTGGCCATGACGGCGACTGGCCACTGCATTCCGTTGGCAAGAGATACAGGTCCTCATGATGCACATGCATGCAGGATAGTCCCCGCATTCTCCTCTGCTATAGATCCATAACATGCCTGTCCTTGGAACTTTGTCAGCCGTGGCAGCCCCACCCTCCTGCAGAAACTTGGGACGAGCAGACCACAAATTCCACTTTGCATGCAGGTACCTGTGGATCCCAGGGATGCAGCGATTATGCAAGCCATCGAGGATGGTGATGCAGCTGTGCGTAGAGTCTTTCAGGAGCGGCTGCATGCATCCTTGCATCGCAATTCCGGATGCCCAGAAGACCCGCAGCCTTTGGAGGAGACATGTGAAAGGTGAGCATACACACAGCACCTGGCTAAGATACACCATACTGCCGAGGCATATAGGTTGTTAATTGTCAAGCCTACACACATGTCTACTCGAGAAAGCTATGTATTACCCTGCCATGTATGGCACTCAGGCTTTGCCTATGCATCAACTTTGATAACTCATTCCCTCCATGCATGCCAGATCTGGTGCATGTATTGGCTCAGGTCAAATAGACAGTGCTGTCATGCAGGTCAAAGGATGATCTGGATCACAGGACTGGTGAGGAAAGGTGGCTTGCACAGCTAGAGGCTGCAGACATGGCTCTTACTGCCCAGCTTAATAGCAGGGACGCTGCCCTCAGCGCACGCATCTAGGGTTTCTCTCCCTGCAGTCCAGGCACTGGTCGCACCTCTGACCAGAACTTCAATCACCTCTGGATTGTGGGGCGTCTTTGCCCCTGATCTTTGGCTTGTACCATACTACAGACCTCACAGCTCGCTACATTGAGCTATCATGTAATCTATGTCTAGGTGACACTCTTTGAATGCGTATGAGCTTGTACTGCTGCTATCTTGCAGCGAGAATGATGCGTCTGCTCTCGTGTCACTCAAGAGGCACTTACATGCCCGGTAAACACATTGCAGCATGGGTGACCGTGGTCATGATGTCTTCTTACAGCGCTGGCGGTATCAGGTATGTATTACGTAATGCAGTGGAGGCTGTTGACAACACCTGGAAACCTTGCCTGTTGTTCGACACTCAAGTGTCCTCAGAAGGATGAGGGCATGTATCGGCACATTCTTAAAGCAGCCACTTGTAAGCCATGAAGTACAGACTGCATGCCACTGGTCCCACAGCACGTTATATAGCCCTTTCTGATGCTCTGGTCTTGTGTCCCACTGCAACCTGACCTGATACTCATCCATACATGATGGCACATGCGTTAAATTGTGGCAATCTGTGTGACATGGCAGGTCCCATCGATGTTCCCCCGTCACAGGCCTATGCTATCCTCGCACTGCTTAAACAACCTTTCCCTCCTTTGCAATTTAGCCACTTCCCCTCATTGCCGCAGACCACTTGACCTCCGAGTTCGCCGCGGCGATGTCACGGCCTGTGTCACATGTATGCAGCTGCTCAAACCGCTATGAACATCATGCTAGCGCTGAGATGGATTGTGTCTCATACACATGCAGTCACTGCTCTTTGCTCATGCAAGGAATTGCCACAGATCGCGACGGCTGCATGCATATGTAAGCCTGGCATGACAGTTGTGATGCATCAAATGAGTCTGGTAGTCATTGCGTGATCGACATGGTCAGCCCGCTAGCATCTCGTATTGTTGCAGACCCCAAGATCGACGCAAGTGATGGCTTACTGGTGATGCCGGGGTAGCTCTTGCTCTGCGCGGCCGGCTCTGGGCAGTCTGGGGGGTGGCCTCGGATGCCGGGGCCGGAGAAGCTGAGCGCACGGCGCTGCGCAGCGAGGAGAGCCGCGGCGTGGGCGCTGATGGTGACTCATTCTCTGCAACATTTGCCAGGATCAGTCTTTTGCCTGTGCGAAGCATAACACGTGCGCTCCTTTTAGGGTGCAGGCTACTGCCTGAGATTACGCCGCCGTTCATTTTACATGAGCCAGGATGCAGCTGCGGCAGGGATCATGCATGCGAAGCCTGTATGCTTGACGCCGTAGTCGCGTCTGCTGCAGCTTCACATGGTCATAGGCACAGCAGATGGCTGGATGGCTAGGTGCACCTCTATCTGTTGCGAATCGGCTGGACTGGGCCCTGCGGCGGGGCTGGCGCTTGGCCTGTCTTGGCGTCACAGCGGGAGAGTCCTGTTTAGACTCGGACTCCGGCTGGCAGTCCGTCAGGGGCTCCCGGAAGCTGACAGAGGGCGTCTGCGGGAGGGGACTGCCCCTGTAGACCAGGATCCTGCTCCCGGATGATGGCAGGGGAGACGCCCTGAAGATGTTCCCTGCATCAGGCATCTCCTGATCAAGCGCGCTGCTTGCGTGTCTCGTACCACACCAACATCATATGCCCCTTGCAGGGTCATAAGGGCCTTCAGCAACCTTCCTCAGCCACCACAGTACATAATGCATGACCGGCATCCCATCTGAGATGTAATAGAAGCAGCACAGCTGGCAGCTGCTACCCAGATGCTAAAAAAAGCTCTAGCTCCACCGATCAGTGGGGAAGGTATGGGGGCTTACCATGAGGGTCCAGGCTTTCCTGTGGTTGAAGGGTCTTCCTGGGCGCTGGCTCCTGAGCAGCGGGCACCAGGAAGGCGGCTGCAGCTGCCAGGCCCAGGGCAGCTGCCACGGCTGCTATCAGCGTCACAGCTGTCCACACCGTCTGCACAGAAAGGCAGGAGTGCTCTCTTAACTCACACACCATGCGCAGTTGCATGCTGTACATGTCAGGCATCTGGATGATAGGGCTTCTTGACATCCCTGAGCTAAACTTCTGAGATATGCCTGTGATATTGCCCAGTATCACTGTGTCAAATGCTGATGTCAACTGCCAGCAAAAAAATTTGGTACAATCTCAATCCTCAGGTTGAGCGCAATGAGGGTCTATACATGAAGCTGCAAGTCAAAGAGCCGCGACCAACCTCAGCCAACCTTGAAAGCCTGCTTTTTAAAATTACAGGCCCATGGCTGTGCGTCACGTCAGAAGCGCCCTCATCCTCATCAGCCTGGCTGTCCTGATCAGGCTGCTGTGCTCCATGGGCCTCCTCCAGTGTATGCACTGCGTCTGCCAGAGCGGCTGCAATGTCCTCTGCACTGCTGCTCACGCGCCCCTCTGTGCTATCATCACTGCTGGCCTCTTCAGTGATATGTATGCCCTCCCGAGAGACATCTGCACTGTCACCGCTGCTGATGTTGTCAGGAACAGCATCGGCCTTGGCCATGTCAGGCCCTGCTTCTGCTGCATCAGCATCTGGGGCAGGCTCTGAGGGCACCTGTTCCATATCCCCAGTGCGAGGGTTGCCCAGTTTGTCATCTCCATGGGCATTCCCTGATAGGCCCTCAGCTGCTGCTTCGGTATGCTGTACATCTGCGGATTGCGAGACTTCAGCGGGTTTGTAATCCTGCACCTCTGACTGACATGCGCAGTGGACACTGCATGACGCCTCTGCGTCCTGATCAGGCACACCGCCACCTGGCTGGCGCACTCTGTCCGGCACAGAGTCAGTCCCTGCTGCCTTTGCAGCCGCAGCATCAAGATGCGATGTCTCATGCTGAGACTCCGGCTGCAGGGTCTGCCCTGTCCATGTCACGCTACCGCCGCCCTCTGTCTGAGTGTGAGACAGACCCACAGCAGGCTCCTCGTTTGAAGGCATGTGTGTACCCTCGTTCAGCAGAGGAGGATCCAATGATGCTTCTACTGCCTCAGAGGCTGGCTGCTCTGTCTGCCCTGCCCAGGTGACTGTCCCACCCTCTGCAGACTCAACATGCTGCAGCCCTACACTGTGCTCCGCCTCGATGGCATCAGGCTGTGACTCATCGGGTACAATCCCATCCTCAGGTTTCCCAGCCTCTTTGCTTGTGGGCGGCTCGGGCTGCCCAGCCTGCCCTGGCTGCCCGTCCCATGTGATGACTCCCCCATTGTCAAGCTGGATGTGCGCCAGCCCTGAGCTGTTCTCAAGGACCTCCCCCTCTGCATGTTGCGCAGCTGCTGAGCTGTCTGCTTCACCATCACTATCCGCCTGTACTGGATGAGCTTCATCAGAAATTACGTTAAGCTCCTCAAGCCTGTGTGCTGTGCTGGCAGAGGGGCTGCTCCTTCCCTCCCACAGGCTGCCCAGCCAACCTGCCATGCCCATGTCTTTTCCAGGTATCTGTTCACGCGCTGCAGAATCTAGGGGGCCATCATGTGGCATCTTGGATGCCAGGTGGGCGTCCCGCTCAGCGTCTGTCATTGCTGCCAGGCCGGCATACTGCAGCAGGCTGCTGGTGTATTCCCAAGCAGCTGCTGCCTGAGCTGAGATACTGCTCCCTGCATCACATAGGCATGTGCCGGCATACCCGCACATGCTGCACGCACAGCCTGCTGCCCGCTTCAGGCTGTGCAGCGCTATATTGGCGCTGTCGTGCGCCAGATACACCGCGCTGTGCAGCGCTGTCAGCTGTGGCTGCTGGCTTGGCCGCCATGTGGCGCACATGTGGAGCCATGTGCCTACCCTGGCGTATGCATCAGTCACCCTTCTTGTGACAGGCTCCGGCACAAGAGACAGTAGCGTCTGGCTGGCGCTCAGAAGCTGCGAGATACCGCTGCTGGGCTGAGCTGGCGCCCAGCTAGCAATCTGCTCATTGTCAGGAAGCCTACTGCCCATGGCCTCAGAACTCCCCAGACGGAGTCCATGCTGCACGCTCAGCTGCTGTATCGCTGCCCCTGCCGATGTGCATGGCGCCATACAGGCAGGACACATCCTCTCCATTGCCCTGTGCAGGCTCTGCATGGCCATCTTGGCTGGTCCACCACACAGCTGAAGCGCAGGCGACAGAAGGCCCTTTACATGCCCTGCCATGCTGACGCTGTGGGCATGCAAGCTGAGTAAAGCCTTGGACGCCATTTTTGCAGCAGCGCTGAAACCTTGCTGACTCTCGCTGGCAGCTGCAGTAACAAAGCATGCCAACTCCTCGCTGAGATGCGGTGCAGAGCCCGGGCATGACTGGTAGGTGTACTCTGGATGCCCTGCTGTGAGCGATGGGAGCGCCCCTGGTGCAAGCATGTGCTGGACGCAGCGGCCAAAAGAGGCAGCCCCACTGCCATACGCCCCGCTCACAAGGCGTTCCCTGCCGCTGGCGCTGCTTGCTGCGATGCGGCCTGCTGCAAAGAGGGCTGCTGGGCTGATCACTAGTGCCAGCAGGGCAACAAGCTGCACCCAGTGCAGTAGAGCCCAGCCCCTCTTTGGCGGAGCGCTTTCTTGCTTCTCAGGTAAGCTGTCCTCTGCAATGCTGCTGGGTGCACTATGCCCTGCACAAGGAAATCCCGGCCTCAGAGCGCATAGCGAAGCATCTGGGAACACAGATTCCAAGCCTGGAGGTAAGTGCCAGTAATGCTATCATGCCAACATGGCATCATCGTGAGTGAGCACCATAAAGGAACAGCAAATTGAGAGAGCATACCAGCAGAGCTTGCAAATGGCGCCTCGGTCGGGTCTGAGCAGCCAGACGCCAGTATAGAAACTGACTTGGAGCTGCTGAGGCCCTGCTGCAGGGCCTTGATTGTGCTTACAGCAGGCGTTGTGCCCACGCTGCCCAAACTTGGGCTGCCTGAGCTGCCCCAATCTGGGCCAACCTACAGCACCGTTGGCAGGGACTCAGAAAACAGTGTCAGACAGCAGGTGCTCGTGCTTTGAGCAGGTACTCAGGCACCTGCCAACTGGTTAATTGCACAATAAATTCACCCACTTCTCTTGTCACACATCCTCCCTGAATAATCAGCATTGAAGCCACCGCGCAATAAATGCCTGTGGGATCCTCCTGTCACAGCAATGGCAATGTAACCTCTTGAGCAGTAAAAGCCGTTCACCTGCCAGGGCGTGCTCTGTAGCGGAACTGCTGCTCCTCCTGCAGCCTCAAGCGCCTTAATGGTGTCAGCGGCAGGCGTGCTGCCCAGGCCCAAGCTGCCCATTATGGCTGGGCTGCCCACATTGCCCAATGCTGGGCTGCCATGCTGCTGTTGACCCTCCAAGGGCACAGCTGAGGCACATGGCATGAAGTGTGGGGGCGCAGGACTCAGTTGCGGCTGCATGGGAGTGCCCAGGCTGCACATGCCCTGGATGGTCTGCGCTGCAGGCGTGCTTCCAAGGCTGGTGAAGCTGAGCTGCGGGCTCTGCTGCAAGGCGCTTCCAGCCGGAGGCACTAGTGTGCTGCTGACACCCTCAGACTTCTGTGCGCTGTGCGGCACGCCTGGCGCTATTTGCTCTGGGGCTGCCGAATCAGGCATGCCCTGCGCTGCTGCAGCCTTCCTTGCTGCGTCTGCATGCAATGCAGGGCTCTCGCCCGCTGGGAAGCTGGCATCTCTGGCCGGGCTGGGCAGGAAGCTGGGGCTCATGCTGAGAGGTGGGCTTCCATGCACCCAGCTCTGAGGCGGCCCCGGAGATAGATGCCGGGCCCTGAATGGACTGCTCTGTGCGCTCATGTCTGGAGCCAGTGCAATCGGACTTTGGTGCACTCCGCTGCTACCCGTGACAACGCTGGGCGGGAAGGGCTGGGGAGTTCCCACAACAGCCGATGGAACTGGGCTCTGACGCACAGCTCCATGACCCATGAAAGAGCTGGGCCGGAAGGGCTGGGGTGACTCCGCATTTACACCCGCACGGGCTGCATGCAAGCCGCCCGAGTCCTGTGTCTGCGCATTGGCTGCACTCTCGGCCAGTGGAGGCGTTCCCTGCTGCGCTGCGACCCGGAGCGCTGGGACAGCTGGCGGCCTGACATTGGCTGGACTCCAGCTGGGGAATGCAGGGCCCGAAGCTGTTTCCTGACAGGGCTGCGGGTGTAGAGGGAAGCTGCTACTGCTCTCTGCACTGTCCTGCTGCAGTGCTGCTTTCCCAGCAGGCGCTGCGCCGTGCTGTAGCGATCCGCCTGCTGAGGGTATCCTGGGGTCGGCCGCTGAGGCGGTGCTATTTGGAATGCTGTTGGGCGGACCCAGAGCCGCAGCTGCCTGCAGCGACATCAAGCCCTTCGGGACTGGTGTTTCTGAAGTCCTTGAGTCAGATGTAATGGGAGTGATCAAACATTATGTGGCTGAGCCTGCGTGGTGTGTTTAGCAGCAGAAGCATACGGTGGAATGAGTTGGAGTGCTAAGTAGCGAAACGGCACCTGAGGCCGCGCCAATTCAGGCATGAGCTGCCTTGATGCTGCCGGCCTTGACTGGTCGGCATGCGAAGGGGAGCTGTCTGCCGACAGGGGGCTTCGGATAAACTCCTGCACCCTTGCAAGCCATGGGGAATTGGCTATCTGCACAGCAGTCCCTCTTATCACTCCTGTCCTGCAGCCATCCTGGAGATGCCCGGTAGCACAGCATCATTACTGAGTGTGCCTGCACCTCTTGTGCCTATCCCAGTGTGGCATGGCAGGTCCGCAAAATGAGGAACAGAAAGGGTGGGGCAGCTGGCTTGTCTGCCGCTTGCCTTTCGCGCCGTGGCACGACACATATGCGGAGTCAATTGTGCTCAAGGAGGGAGCAACATGGATGGCAGTCTGGCTTGCCTGCTGCTTGATGGCCGAGCGGGGTGTGATGCAGCTTTCCATCAGCTGCAGCTCCTCATCGCTGACGGGATCCAGATAGCTCTCGAACGTGGGGTTGCTGAACAGGTAGGCATCCTTCCCTTTGCTGTCCCCCTGCTGATCCAGATCGAGAGGATGGCTCATCAGAGGAGGCTGCTGCATTGCCTGCGTTGGCTGGGATTCTGCCATTGCTGGAGCGCCTCCCGCAAGTGCAGGCGCCTGCGCTGCTGCGCTGGACTGACCGCTGGCGCCTGCTATGCTGCTTGGATGAGGCTGAGATGCGGCAAAGCTGAAGGCGGGCTGGGGAGGTGTGCCTGCTGCCTCAAACTGCACAGCAAGACAACACTAAGAGACCCACAATGCAAAATTTCTGAGCAGGTGGAAATTATCAGGCACGTGATCCACACTTTAGATGTCAGATGATATAAGCCCGACTGAGAGCAGTGCACAGGCAACCCCGTTTCAAGGGCTGCATGAAGGTGTCAGCATGGCTGTCTGTGAGGGTGAATAAATGGAAGACAGAAAATGCCTGAGACTCCAGGCGCTGCGCTGTGGGATGCACAGCCCTTCCGGCACTGTCAAACCTCTCCTGTACCTTCTGTTTCGATGCTGCAGGAAGAGCAGGCTGTAAGGCATCGTATGTACCTGACCAGAACATAACATCCAAGAGGTTTTGTGGCATCACAAAAAGCTCTGCCTATGCAAACATGCATCGCGATTCACCTTGCTGTCGGCGGATAGAGAATGTGAGTCCTTCATCGTCTGAGGATGACGACGCTTCTACAGGCTCCTGTACAGTTCCTTCAGCTTTTGCAGTACCACCCATGTCTCGCAAGATTGAGATGGGTCCCGCCCAAGGCGACGGAGCCCCTTCGCCTCCCATGCTTCTTAACCCTTGAGCCTAAGCTGTGCTGCGACTTAAAATCGCAGAGTCCCACAAGACACTCCTCTGCAAGCTTACAACGGGCATCTAGTGTGGGCCGGACCTGTGCGCCCTGCGGTGAGCTCACATGTGCTCATTTTAACTCCAATCTGTCGCGCTTCTGCCTTTGTGCATAGTCTTGAACTCTCTCACAGTAGTGGCACAGCTGATGCTGGGCTACTTCAAACTCCTCTAGGGTTCCACGTCATCCTGCCAGGCCTGCTAGGGTTCATGAAGCCGCCATGTAGCATGACTTACAGACTATAGCATTATATTCACGTCAGACACTTGTTGAAAAGCGTTGCCCAACATGGCGGAGAGCCTTGTGCTGCGAGGAGAGCTCGTCGGTCACTCCGGCTGGGTCACCTCCATCTCTACACCCTTGGATCCCAACTCAGACATCATTCTGTCCTCTTCCAGGTGCGATGCTCTGGAGCAGTACACAGCCTCAGAACGCGCAGACAATCATCAAAGATCAGCAGGCTGCTCCGTGTTCCATAGTATGCAGCTCAGCTCATCACATGTGCAGCTGCAGCAGTGCTTTGCAGACAGCCCTTTCTGGGTTGCTATGCCATATAAGCGCGCGTCGATGGAGCTGGGGGCAAAGTGCTATTATTTCATCAGCCTATGGAGTACTTCGACGGCATGCTTGACAGCCGTGGCTTGCCATTCAGGGACAAGACAGTGCTGCTGTGGAGCCTCACCAGGGAGGACACCCAGTACGGCTACCCCAAGAGGTCCCTCAAGGGGCACTCGCACTTCGTGCAGGACGTTGTCATCTCCTCAGACGGCCAGTTCGCTCTGACAGGCTCCTGGGACCACACCCTGAGGCTCTGGGACCTGCACACTGGCCAGACCACTAGGCGCTTCATCGGCCACACCAAGGATGTGCTGTCAGTAGCATTCTCCATGGACAACCGGCAGGTACAGCTCCGCAGTATCTTCAGCAGTCCTGGAGCAGGCTTCTGCTGATGCTGAGCCTCTGTTTGGGTCTACTGTATGGCCCCCCTGGTCTGCACTGAATGCGCAAGGTCATTAGCAACAACCGGGGGTGCTTGCCAAAATGCCTGAGATGGTTGCTGGGAGCCACAGAGAGGGCATGTCGTCTTGAGGATGCCCGGATTGCCCCTGGGAGATAGGCAGTGTATTTGAGCTGTTCTTCTTGTTGCCTTTCTGGCATACGCCGTAAAATGCGGATTGCAGTGCAGTTGCCAGAGCCAGCTTTACTGATTCAGCTCTTGAACGCAGATTGTGTCTGGCGCTCGGGACAGGACAATCAAGCTGTGGAACACCATTGGCGAATGCAAGTACACCATCGGAGAGCCTGACGGTCACACAGAGTGGGTCTCCTGCGTGCGCTTCTCGCCGGTGACGCAGAACCCCGTCATCGTGTCAGCAGGCTGGGACAGGCTTGTCAAGGTAAGGCCATAGCGGCCCTTTACAATTACTTAAGCCTGCTGAAGTGGCGTAGAGATGCGTTGCGCAATGGTCACCAGCATTATGCAGAGTCAGCTATGGGCAGATTAGGACTCGTGTCAGGGCGTAGGGGCGCTGTTAGTGTCTCACAGCTCTGCCTATACTGTAGCTATCACCTTAGACTGCTTCCATGAGTGCTCAGAATATAATAGGAGACAGGCTATAGAGCAGGGCTGAGGACCGGGCTGCTTTTTGCCACTGAGAAGGCTTGAAGAAACATGGTGCCCCCTGCAGGTCTGGAACCTGACCAACTGCAAGCTCAGAGCGAACCTGGCGGGCCACCAGGGCTACATCAACACAGTCACAGTGTCCCCAGATGGCTCCCTGTGTGCATCAGGCGGCAAGGTGGGATCCCTCCTCCATACGGTTGTGTTGCGCTCTGTCTTCTAGCAGCCTGTCCCAATCAGCATGCCCATGGTTTGGAACGTGGGTTCTCTATCGCTATGACGGTCAAGTCAGGTCATGTCAGGGGCTTGGGAAGCTCTTGTCGTGTGCAGGACGCTGCAGGCTCTGCGGAGAAGTGACTGACGAGGAGGTGAGAAGCGTCAGGGCTGAGAGGCTTAGTATGGGCAATGGTGTGTGCAGGATGGAACAGCAATGCTGTGGGATCTGGCAGAGGGCAAGCGGTTGTATAACCTGGACGCTGGAGAGATCATCTACGCTCTGTGCTTCTCACCCAACCGCTACTGGCTCTGCGCAGCCACCACAAACGTCATCAAGGTGAACCAGCCTGCTACTGAACCATGCTAGACCGTTTCAGCAGATGTCAGCTATTCCTTAGGTGCCGCAGAAGAGCATATGTGCATCACATATCTGCAGGAGCAGCCCACCAGCTGCTATGCATTGACAGCTTGGATCCTATGCATGGGGTTTGTTCGTGCTGGCTCGTCAGCCTTTGCTGATCTAGGTTGCTGAGAGTAATTGGCAAGAACTACTTGCATAAATATGGCAAGAGCTTCACATGCAGATACTGGTTCACCTTGATGCGAGGTTACTAGTGTGCACTTTTCTCTAAGCTCGAGCCATCTCTTTGCAGATCTGGGATCTGGAGAGCAAGAGCATTGTGGACGAGCTGAAGCCTGACTTCGCCAGCCTGGGCAAGAAGGCACAGATCCCCTTCTGCGTCTCCCTGGCCTGGTCCGCAGACGGCCAGACCCTGTACAGCGGCTACACTGACGGCAAGATCCGCGTCTGGACCGTCAGCCGCACCATCTGAGGCCTCTGACAGGCGGCAGAGCATAGTCCTGCTTGTGTACATTGGCTTGAGGTGCAGCAGCTGTGTCTTTGACGGGTCTAGGATGTCCTGTCTGGCATGGCTGATGGTAATGCAACCGTGCTGAAAGAGATCGCTTCACTATGCTTGTGAAATTCTCACTGGCAATACACCTAAAAACATGCATCATGTGGGATCATCTGACGTGCTGAAGACGCATGCGCAGTGCTGTATCTGCAAGTTGGCAGGTGACATCTTCAGCAGATCTTGTGGGTCCTGGTCTGCTGATACACTATACTCACCATTCATAAGTGTGTAGCGTTGAAATAACGCTGTTTGGGAGGCACAATCACGGTTCTTTGGGCATTGTCACATCCGCCGTCTCTGTGTCACCTTCTGCTGTGTGCCAAAACTTGAAGCGCGGGTTCCTGGCATCACCTGCGGGCTGCCACCTTGTATCGCAGCTCAGCCTGATGCTGCCGCTGACATTTGCAGCGGACATGTGCATGACCTCTGGATGCAGGATCACAACATCCCCAGCCTGCATGCACATGCATAGAAAGTCCTCACCTGCCATCAATTCCAGGGATGATGATTTGGAGACATATGACAGCCTATCCTGCTTGCTGCGCCATGCAGGGCAATGCAGGACTCATGTATCATGCTGTGCTATGAAAGGCAACTGGGTTTTGTAAGCCGAGGGAATCCCTTTTGCATCATGAGCTCTCAGAAGGATATCCCTGTAGGTCGATCTAGCAAAGTCGATGCCAGGAAGGCCTTGACAGCTGGCATGAGGCCGCACCTGCATGTCTGCTGTCCGCCAGTCAAGGCTATATCGACCAACTTGTTGCTGCAGGGAGGCACCATTGTCTGTGAGCCACCCGCTCAATGTGCCATCCCTCCCTACCGAGCTCTGGCCATATGTAGAGCGCAACCGTTCAAAGGCTCTTGATCTGTGCGATCCTCTGCAGACCTGCGACGGCAGCTTGTCTTTAGCAGGCAGCGGGTCACAACACTCCGCTACGGACTGTATGCTGGACATGTGGCCTGCTTAGGAATGTCTCCAAAAGATTGCTCTTGGTGAGGAAAGCACTGTAGGATGGCTCTGCAGAAGATGCCTACCAGGATGGGTCCTTGGGCAACAGGGACTTCTCCAAGGGGGATCCAGGCAGTCAGCATGCGGGGGGACCGCCCCATGAACACTCTGTCCATGTGCAGGCCAGTAAACTCGTGGTCGCCCACTGCTCTCAGCCACTTGTATGCCGGCGTGACCACCTCTGATCCCTGGACAGAGGTGCATGCTCGTTCAGAGGGCAGGCCCTGGATGGAAAGCTGCAGGTGCTTCCAGACCTTCACATGAGGACCGTACTGTCATGGCCACATACATCGCTTCTACTCACGAAAAGCTATCCTTGATACAGCCGTGAAGGGTAAGTAATGTAGATGGAGACATATGCTGAAGCCCTCACCATTAGTTCCTGCATCAGGCTAAAGAGCAGGGGGCTCTCTAGCACTGCGAGCAGAGGAGCTGACAGTGCAAGGTCCTGCCTGCTGATGAGACCAATGTTCTTCGATTTCCTCTCGATTTCGATGGCATCTCGAAGGGCGGAAAGGAGGAATTGCCTGGCCTGCATGGGCAAGCCTTCATGTCAGGGCCACGCCTTCCCTCTCTGTTAAGGCCCACCATGTCTATGTAGATGCTCACCTTCTCGGCATCTGGTGCTGATAGGAAGTGACGGATCAGGAGGTATCCGTCCCTGTCAAGACGCTTCTTGAGCTCTGGGATGTTTGCTTCTTAGGTGGACTCCAGCATGAACGACGCCGTGACATTCCCTTTCCCAGCTAGGACGCTGATTGTGTACACCATCTGTTGCTCAAGCGTAATGGTGCGTGATCATTATTTTTAACAGCACCTGGCCTGGAGTGAAGCCGACTGATCTGTGTCAGCATGCAACATGGAAAATGCTCAAGAGACGCGCAAGTAGCGACTTAGACGCTGAAGGTAGGCTTCTCAGCTTATTTGACAGGCTTTATGAACGTCGAAGGCGCTCATAAATTTGAGCATGCCGCAGAATTCATAGCCCGGTCAACATGTTGCCAGACTTGGCAAAAATTCGCAAGTCAAAGGGGATCCACCCTGACAGCTGCGGTATAAATGGGGAAGTGTCTGTGTGAAGAGAGAGCTTGTGCTGGAGATATGCAGACGTCTCGTGGGGTGAAGGGCAATGCCACGAGCCCATAAGAGCATGCTAAAGGTAGTGCGCATGCGGCGTATGAACTGCTTACACAACGGCTAAGTGGCATGACCAAAACCAGTGCCGAAGGCTGGGTGATATGCATGGCAAACAGCAAGCAAGATCATTCAGAAACATCACATTACTACTCCTGGCTTGCTGGAGCTGTATCGAGACAACAAGAAAGGTGAAGCCTAATTATCCTGAAGGGCATCGGCGCATGTCAGTCTATCTTGAATAACCTTGTGCCTATACCAATTGACCATATAGGGGACTGTGTGGCTGCTGTAGCCTTCACAGCAGCAGCTTGCTGCGCTATGTACATGCAGCTGCTTGTGGGACCTGACAGGGTCCCTCTGTGCAGGGTGCCCTTGCTGGCCGTACGACCGCACCGGAGGGACCGCTGGCAGCCAGAGTTCTCTTCAAGCCTCGTTTGCTTGCGGGAGAGCCTGACGCAGATGCCAGCTTTCTGGATAGCCTCCCCAAGCAGCATGATGGGCTACGCAGAAGGCTGCTGGATGCCTCGGGAGGCCAGCCCATGCAGGTCCAATCCCTGGGTCAGCAAACCGGAATGAACATGGTGCAAGTACCAGAGGGCGTCAACGCCTCAGAGGTCCTCAAAGCGCTTCAAGACCATCCAGGTATGGTCACCTGCACCCTGTGTACTAGACAGCAAGCGCCATGCCAGAAGACCTGCCCGGCATGGGGCTTGCGCATGTAGATGTGCACGTATCATTGGCAGCGAGTCTGAGATGCGAGCGCGCAGCAGTGTGGTCAACATAATAATGTGTTTGCACCCGTTCTCATGCCCTAGCATCACAGAAAGAGATTGTTGATATGTTCCGCTGCATGGTCCCCTGGCAGTGACACATCAGCTGCTACCTATCAGACTCTCGCTCCTGGTATGGCTGTCAGATATGGTTACCGTGAGGGCTGACGCCTGCAGCGCATTGCCACTGCAGGGGTGGAGTTTGCAGAGGTTGACAAGGTGTTGAGCGCCTATGGGCAGCCCAATGACCCGGACTTGCCCCAGCAGTGGGCTATGTACCAGCTGGGGCTATTTTCAAGCTCCCTGCCAGTCAACGGGCTGCAAGCGCAAGGCGCATGGAACAGGTGCACCACTACACTGAGCCACTATCTGTCAGTGGCTGAAAGAAACTTGCAGCAGCATGAATTTTAGAATCAGAGACCCACTTAACGGCAACATGCTGCAGACCTGTTTGACATGGGCTGAAAAGCTACTTAGCTCATGCGCGTGCCGCTTCAGACATTGACACCTTCATCATGGCTGTCTTAAAAGCACCAGCAATTACTTGTATGAAAGAGCATCCCCATCTTTGTGCCGTTATGCCTGATGGGCAGAGCTGCGGAGACTGTTCTATACAATCTGCGGCAGGCATCTTCAGCTGACACTGGTGTTATTGTGCTCAAGCTCAGGCTGTGCTCAGGCTTGCGCTGCGGGCAGCCTGGATTCAAGCATCCCGCATGAAACCCCTCCTGCATCGTCCCACTATGTACCATGGACCTGCAATGCGTCTGTGGCTGACGTTTGCTTGTGCCGCTGAGCAGGAGCACCGGATCGAATGAGGTGGTGGTGTGTGTGATAGACTCCGGCATAGACTACACACACCCAGACCTTCAGGGCAACATTTGGATCAACCATCACGAGATCCCAAACAATGGAATTGATGACGACGCGAACGGCTTCATTGATGACTACTACGGCTGGAACTTCCTGTCCAATTCTGGGAACAACATGGACAATAACTATCATGGCACCCACCTATCAGGTAATCTCAGATCCTGTCAAACACATGTCTGCTGATCAGGCAGTTGTGCTTGGGCTAGGAGGTCAATATCGCCCAGGATGGGTCCTCTCACCCATATGGACGATCTTGATTCCCTCTCTCAATGCCAAGTGACATGGGGTCTTGCATGTAGTACCTCCTGGTAGGCCATACTGCTGTGGCTGCACATAATTCCGCCCCCTTCCATGCGGGGGGCATGCACATCCGTAATGAGGATCCAGATGCACAATATGGAATCTGATCACAGGAATTTGCCTGCAGGGATGGTGGGAGCGCTGTGCAACAACGGCATTGGCGTGTGCGGGGTGAACCAGGTGGTCAAGGTGATGGGGTGCAAGTTCCTGGACGGCTCCGGGAACGGCTACACCTCCGACGCAGTGCGCTGCCTGGACTACGCGCAGCGCATGGGCGCTGACATCACCCTCAACTCCTACGGGGGCCTCTACGCTGACTCGTACGCCCTGCAGTCTGCCATTCAGGCCGCAGAGGACAAGGGGCAGCTGTTCGTGACGGCCGCTGGCAATGACTATGGTAAATTCCTTACTACGCAACTGCTCCAGCGCCTTCAGGTATGTGTCCTGAAATGTGGACAAAGTACTTGGCCTGCATCGCTTAGTCAAAGCATGGCTTCCATAGGGGCTATCTGCACCTGGCCCCTGGTGAGATCAATATCTCAACAGGGAACAGCTCCAGATAGCCACTATGGAACACTTTATCTCACCTTTTCACGATGACGCAAGACGGTATCCACATGGATTATGTGGGCATGTGAATGGCACCAAGGCACAGAGCTGCAGCCCTGACAGGCCGCTGTATTTTCTGCAGGCACAAACATTGATGCCACGCCTACCTATCCGGCAGCCTACACCAACAAGAACATCATGTCTGTGATTGCCACAGACGAATCTGACCAGCTGGCGAACTATTCCAATTATGGCCTGCACAACACCGACATTGCAGCCCCGGGCAGCAAGATCCTCAGCACTGTACTCAATGGCCAGGTCAGCAGTGACAAAGCTGTGACGAGCTCTCATAAGTTCTGCTGCCCCTGTGCAATGTATACCCGGATGCTAGAGCATGCAGTCTGCACAGTGAGAAATCATATGGGAAACGATTTGTGCAGGACCGAGATGCACTTTGGTCTCTAGAACAAGGGCTTGAGGCAGTTGTTGCACATGTCAGCATGTGAAGCGTCCAGCATTAGAGCATTGCTTATTGCGGAAGATAATTTTGGCTAACCTCATCTGCATCATGTGGAAGGCCTTGACATGCTATGTGTGGGTGTGCAGTATGGCATGCATGAGGGGACGTCGCAGTCGGCCGGCTTCGTGGCAGGTGCTGCTGCGCTGCTGCTGGCCGCCTACAGGACGGCAGGCATCAACGCTACTGGAGCCATGATGAAGAGCCCCATCATGAGTGGCGCCCAGCCGTTGACCCAGCTGAAGAACAGGTGCAAGGCAGGTGGGGGACTGTCCCTTTACGCTGCAGGCCTCACCAGCTGCAGTGCAGCTTTACGAACACCTGTGCACATGCGTCATGCTTGCTCTGAGTTCGCAAGATGAGCATTCTTTCCACAAGCCTTTCAAACGGCAATTTGAATAGCCTGTCATCGTCTGATGGTCCCATCAGAGGATGGACAGGTGTCCAAGTTGCCACTTGAGACATGCCTTCTCCGTCGGGTCCTAGCCTATAGATATGTGACGGCTTGGTGTCTGCTACCAATACTTTCACATATTGCGCAGGAAATATTGAAGTCTGACAGAAGCTGAACTGAACCTGGGTATTGCAGGCGGGACGCTGGACATTGGCCGGGCGATGTCTTATGTGCCTCAGCAGCCTCAGGCCGCCAGCGCTGCAAGCCCGACAGAGGTGAGACTCATTCGTGTTGGTCATGTGAGGAGCTCCCATCATGTGTAGAGTGCCCACTGGTGTGTGCACTTTTAGGCAAGGCATGATGTAGCCACCAGAGTCCAGAACTCTGGCTTCATACAGCCTTGCGCAGGAGCGTATGCAGCAGTGCGACTCAAAAGATTGTGACTGTCTGCCATCCCGTGTGCTGAGTATGAAGCTGCATGGTGCATTTTTACAGTCTCATCTCAGCAGGCGCCTCCGCCAGCCATCAATCCTGACTTTTGCATAAGAATGCTACGCCATTCCAGCCCTCTTATAGTCTGATCATGAGACGAGCCCCTAGCACCTGGCAAGAGCTTGACGACTTCTTGGCTTGCAGGCGCCAATCGCTGCGCCCACTGCAGCGCCAATGCCATCCTCGGTGGAGCCTCCAATGCTGTCCAGTCAGCCCATCAAGGTGTCGCAGCCCAAGTTGGTGCTGGGCAACTACCCGCCCAGCCCAGACACGGTCGCGTCCAAGTCGGTGCCCCGCCCAGACCTGGCGCAGGAGCCCCTCTCCGGCTCCTGGTCCCTTGTGGACTCATACAGGTATAATGTGCTCTTCTGGCCTGCCCTTGGACCGGCACCTGGCCCTGCATGTGAGCTTACAAGGCTTTGACTTTTTTTTGAAGGGGTTGCAGCACCAAGGAAGAGCGGGCCCATCTCCTTGGTGACAACTTCATGCAAATATTGCTGTTGTTGGTGAGGAGATGGGCCTGCTCAAATGATGTGATGAGCTTGTTGAGACCAGTCATCTTCCACATTGGCCCTGTTCCTATAAGTGTGAGTGAGTTTTAGAAGAGGCAGACAAGTTCTACCAGGGCTTCGTACGATCGCGGCTGAGCGCCACATCTCTGTGTCTGCAGTGGCGGGTTCCCCCTGCAGCAGTCCTCGGTGACCTTTGCTCCCCAGTACAATGGCGTGTACACGGCATGCCTCAGGCAAGGAATGCAGCAGTTTGCCAATCCCCCAGAGTACGGCCAGGACATCACCTCCATGGTGCTCCAGAGCGGAGGCGCCAGCATGAACTATGAGGTGGCAGGCAAGGTCCTGCTGACTGTACACTCTAGATACCTCGTCTTGAGGCTTTTTCTATGAGACATCTGCTGTGTCAAAGCCGTGCCAAGTTCAAGAGCGGTGCTGGGAATCTGTAGCAGTTCTGGGATGTGTACAGCTTGCCATGGAAAGTGGGCGTGCACATGCTGGCATGCATATGCCTACAAAGTTTTTTCCTGACGCAGTGCAACTGCTAATGCATGGCTCAGCACGAGGTCTACTCAAGTGACACGCTGATGAAATACCAGGGGCGCTCGGATGATTGTAAGTGTCTGGCAATGCAGGGGCGCTTGTGGGGGATCAGGTGCAGAGCGAGAGCGCTGTGGTGAAGGCAGATGGCACGGTGCAGCTGCCGGCTGCCTCTGCCATCTTCGGAACAGGCAGCGCCTCTGCGCTCAGTGTCTGGTCGTTTGCAGACAGCACCGCCAATCTCAAGCAGGGAGGCCAGGTACGGTACCGATATGGCAGGTATTGCATCAATATGGCATACATGACAGCCCCGCAAGCCTTTAAGCAATCAGTGCACCCCTTGGGACCACCACTCAGCTTGCAATTCTTATCTGAATGCCCCCTGTGGTCGCAGTTCATGACAATGTGAAATCTGCAGCCAGGCACATGTTGAGCTACGTAGTGAGTGTCTGGCAACATGGGGTTAAGTGACATGCTGCTTTTGTGCAGGTGACCTGGTATCAGACGCCAGACAGGGCTGTGCTCAGCTTCACGAATGTCAGCACAGGGGGTGGGGGCCTGTCTTCATGGCAGGTGGGTGTGCCCTCTTGATGCCAGTCTCCCTCATGTCACATCATATTTGCTCAAGGCAGGGCGGCTTCTCTTGCTGCACCCAAGGAATGCTGGCAGAGCACACACTTCCCTGAGTCCAGTAGTGGGAGACGCATGTGATCCTCACCAGTGCTCTCCGCTGGACTTGGGGTGGTGCAATGCGGCTCTCAGCAGGCATCCCATTGTATCTTGCATACTTGCATAACTCAAGAGTTGGAAACGCTTTGAAGACTCAGAGGCCAGATTAAAGCAGTTGAGCTTACATGTGCAGGTGGAGCTGTTCACAGCGTATGGGCACTACCAGCCAGCTGGCGCTGTGCGAGTCACCTGGCTCCATGTCGCAGCGCAGCATGGCCGCGTGGGGCTTGGTACTGGGAGCGAGGACGATAGCAGCACTGACTTCCTGCAGCAGGTACTGCAGGGAACACTCACACCATTGTAGACAACTGAGAAGTGTGCGTTCCGGGTAGCGCACGTGCGTGCAAAACAATAGTGACTCCTCACCCAGCAGATTCTGCATTCACCATCATTGTTGCTGTGCCTATCAGGGCATCTCTGTTCCACTGATTGGTTTGCCTGATCTGCTGCATGAATAAGCTGCACAGTCTCAAGAGATCTGCGTCTGGCCCCTGCATGGCACTTCTCAATCCTCTAGACTCAAGCACACAGCATGCCCCTCACATCCGCTGCAGTGATATATTCCTGGTGCTTGTGCAGGCGCGCTGTCAGGCGCCGGCCAAGCTGGTGCTGCAGCAACCCTCCCTGCAGCCAGTGCAGCTGAAAGCTGCAAAGGCCGGCAGCGCGCACAACAGTGCCAGTGTTGCTGTGCCCATTGCCAATCAAGGCAACATCTCGCTGGCGGTTGCCTTCAGCCTGGAGCGCAGGAACACCAGCGTACTGGTGCCCGACCAGTGGCTTGACCCCAGCTCCAGCTATCAGCAGCTGTTCTCTGGGTCGCAAGGCAGCTGCAGCAGCGGCCAGGTGTGCTGCAGGGCATCCCCATCTGCTAAACTAATGCCTTGCATTTTCAGCCAGCTGCAGGAATCAACAAGATGCACTTGCCGCCTCTGCTGGTGTCTCTACGACAGTACTTCCATCTGCAGAACAGGAAGTGTTGCCTTGAGATAATATTGTGCTTCCTGCTCAGCATGCTGTGCCGTCAATGCAAACCATGAGCAACACCTCTGGGCTTGCAGGGCCAGCAGCAGCAGTGCTATGGCTTTGAGAGCGGGCCGGAAGGGGGCCTTGTGGCAAGGGGGGCTATAGACAAGCCCATACGGTATGCGACAACAGTGGAGGGGCCGCTGCGAGTGTCCGGCCAGATCAACAGGACGCGGGAGTGCGCGGACCACCACATCATCCTGTCGACCTCGCCCACGCCACCCGCGCAAGCAGGTGGCGCCCCTTGTTTCTTGCAGTCACAAAGCATGCTTGAGCCAGACAGGTGTGCCTGAGTGCATTATCATGGCACCTGCATTCCTCCAGCGTTAGCTCCTCCTGTCGAGGATGATCCTGTTTCCGTAACACGGAAACATTGATGATGGTTCTCTACACAAAGGCTCCAGCATACAGGTATGCGGGTGCTGCGACAACCTGCTACTCACGTGAGGCACACCTTGAACTCACAAGTCTGGCAAGCATGCCTGTGCTATGTAGTCTAAACGATTCATCATTAATCATGATATCACCATTGGGAGCAATGCAGCGTAGCAGTCAAAGTTGTGTTGGACTGATGTGATGCTTTTGCAGCTCTGTATGAACCCTGTGCCTTTGCAGGCGACGAGTCCAGCATCTATGTGTACACATCCTGCGGGCAGCGGCTGCTGCAGGTGGGCAATGACGCGGTGCTTGGGCAGGGAGGGGCCTGTGTCAGCTTGGGCAGCAGCGACCTCTCCATCGAGCTTGGCATGGGCCTCATCAATGTTATGGTGAGCCGTCTGCCTCTTGCAACATTGATGATGCGTACGGCCCGCCTGTGGGGGGTACACCTGCACCAGCAAGGATCGGTGAACTGTCTGAGGCCAAAAGGATGTTCATCTTGCCAAGCTGCACTCTTTCTGACCCCAGAACAGTGCGGATCCTTGCTGGCTGCAGATCTGCATTGTCTGGGTTCCATAGCAATTCCGAGAATGACCGACATACGCCTGTGTATGCAGTTTTGCTAGTAACCTTAGTACGGAAGCTGGCAGGGCAGCAGATTGGTGAGACTCGATGCATGCGCAGGTCGATGGCTGCTCCAAGCTGGCGGCGCAGCAGTACCTGGGAGCAGGGCCCTTCTACCTGTACCTGGGCACCCAGTGCTCTGCAGGGGAGTGCCCAGGTAACTTCCTCCGGACTTCCTCTCAGATTTAGATGAAGGCCTTCTTGAGCCTCCGTCCTATAAGCTCTCGGTAACCCATGAGAGCCAGAGGGATATCCTAAAGAGAACTCCTGTCTATGTAGCGTTGCATGCAAATACCTTGAGCAGGGTCCAGGATTCGATCATCGCACACTTACCGGCTGAAACGTGAGGAGTTTATATGTAACATGAGCGTCCCGATGTGGTGTCCTGGGTAGTAAGGGCTCTGATGAGGACATCATTACAGGTGGCATCACATGGGAGAGTCTGGAGCTGGAACAGGGGCCAGGCACGGTGGTGGGCCAGATCGAGAATGTGGCGCAGAACCCGCAGCAGATCCTGGTGCAGCAGGCGCCCGCAGGCAACCCGGGCACCAGCCTGCAGGACATGCTGCAGCTGCCGGCCTACCCCACAGACGATGGTGCGCTCCTTCATGGTATCAGCTGCAGCTCTGAATGGCAGAAGTGCCGCTGCCTGATTTCCTCTTATCAGCAGAATGGTATTGTGCTAGGCGGCTGCGGCTCATTCTCTTGCGGGAAGAGGCTGGTACTCGCAGGTAGGATCTAGCTCTCCACCTGCAAGAGAGTCTATCGCAGTCACGAGAGCACGGCACCATCGTCATCACGCCAGTGGTCTGCACATACCCTGGCTGCGCAGCTACTGTCTTGTGGCAAATTTGCTGGATATGTTGCAGGTTCAACCCCCCCGCCGCCGCCGCCACCAAGTCAGGCTCGCCAGCCCATCGTGCTGCCCACACTGCCCCAGCGCTTCGGGCAGAGCCCCAGCGCTGCCCCTAGCAGCCCAGCTGGCAGGAGTCCAGAGCCCTCAGGTGCTCTCCTTGCTGCTTTGCTCGTGCAAGCACCTTGCCCACGCCAATACTGCACGATTCTCCCAAAAACATGCATTAGCCAGGTCTGCGCCTGAGCGAGTCTCAGCGCCCAGCGGTCTTCTGAGGAGCTGAATTGCAGCACCTAAGAGGTTCACCTTTCGTGACACCTTTCTTGACATTAGAAAGCATAACATGCAGGCGGATCACATCAGGGCGAGGCAGATGGTGCGCAAGTCAGCGCAGCCTCAGTGCCAGAGGGCAGGCGCCTGCTGCTTGCGGGCAGCCCAGCTGGGCACGGGAGGGCGACCTCTCTGGGCAGCTGGGGCATTGTGCGGAGGCTGCGGAGGTTGCTGCTGTTGCCAGATCAGGAAGGCGCCAGCACAGCGCCTCACTTGCACCTGGGCAGCCCTCAGGCGGGCAGCAGCGTGAGCCAGGGGGATGAGGCGGATGTACAACAGGGTTCCCAAGCCCCAGCGCCGGCGCCCGAGGAGCGGGGAGGGAAACCTACCAGGGTTCGAGGGGCGCTGCAGGCGCCTCTTGTGGCGCTTCAAGCCACATCATTTTTGGACATGGGCGCCCCCACCGAGGCAGTACTGCCTGCTGCAGCGCCCTCACAAGGTGAGCTCTCAATCTTCAATGCATCATGTACACAGCTTGAGCAGTGGCAGCCTGTCCATCATGTGAGCAGGATTGTGTGATGCCTTATATGCGTGTAGACTTTACAGCTCCTCCGAAGACGTCATCCCTTTGAATCATAACTGACCATCCCTGTGCCTGGAGCAGGCATGGGCCAAGGGCCGCAAGGGCAGACAGATGGCAGCCCGGTGGGATGGGTATCCACACATCCGCCCTCGCTGACTGTGCCGCCCTTCTCCAGCAGCAGCATCATGCTCCAGTACAACAGTGCGCCCTTTTCCTCCCCCTCTGTCCTACCCTGATCAAGGACCTCTTGCAGGCCGTCACCTAGCCGGGTGCAGCTCACAGTTTTGTCAGTGACATGGGCACTCCATTGACACGCTGCAGATGGGAACTGTACGAAGCGCAGCTCATTGCAAGGCAGCCTCACTGGTGTGAGGCAAGGCGCAGTGCCCTCAGTCTGCTCAATCTGTTGCCAAGGCATGACAATGCTTTGCAGGTGCTGGGCTGGAGAAGGGCACCTACCAGGCAGCTCTGATCATGTATTCAAATGACCCAGAGCAGCCCACCACGAGACTGCCGCTGCAGCTTGAAATCAACTAGGCAGCACATGTACAACACGTTTTGCAGGCACAAGCCCGTCTTGAGTGGGCCCTCAACAGGGAAAGGTGCTGTGTCTTCGGGATTTGCATCACTTGCTCTGCTTTTTGCAGAAACTGCAGATGAACCGTTAGCATTTTTAGGGTTCACACGAGGTTTGTGGGTGTTTGCTGACATGCTGGGGCGCTCATGGTGCAACCTTCTGAGCTGACCCAGACCATGATGATGGCAAACCCAGCCTCCTGCCTCACCTCATGATTGCAGTGATTGCGCACATACGAGCGCTGGTATTGCCTCAATCGAAGTTGCAACAATGCACAAGAGGGACTGAGAGCACATGATTGTTGAGGTGATGGGAGACTGTATTGAGACTACAATGAATGAGCTGCTACATAGGTATTAGGACTCTGCATACTAGCTAGCCATTGCTGCTCTGCTATCTATATAGGCTGAGACCTGCGTGCACATTGCCACATGTATGCAGCCGCTGAGATGGGATGCGTATCTCTGTTCTGGCTGCGTCTGATGCCTGGTGTCAATGGGATGTGCCCTGTGATTGTGCAGTACACGGCCGGTGCGGCCCAAGGGGGTATTGAATGGGAGTTGCAAGATGTGCAACCTCTCAGCAAGTCTATGACTGTGAGGTTGCTAAGGCTGTGCCCATGGTAGCTTTTCCTGAACATTGTGCCAAAGATAGCCAAGAATCGCACCAGATGCCAATGCGTGAGAGAGTGAGATCTGTGCTGGATTTGCACAGCTCCTACAGAGTGTCTTGAACAAGTGTGCGGGCAGAAGTTGCAGAAGGACATAACTATACCCGTGCTATCATGATCATCAAACTCTGGGCACTGCCTGGATGGGCAGGGAAACGGATACTCCAATGACTGCGCTACAGCACGAGGGCTACTCCTGTCGCGCTCTACTAGGCAACTCGATGCATGGGCCTCTGCGAAGTTCAGGGTGTTTACACCCCAACAGAGCGGCTGGAAACTGTGACCGCGTGCGTGCCCGTGAGTGAGCAGTGCAGCTGAAAGCCCTGCCTGGCATCAGCACCGTCGATCGCAACAGGCACGTTGCGGGATATTGGCCCAGTTCATGACCGACCCATGGTGACCATATTGCCCAGAGAATTGGGCCGGTTTCGAGCGCAGCGTGACACGGTCCTCTGCAGTCTCTACGCCGCCTGAGTGTCCTGATAGAGATACAAAGGAAAGTACTATAGCACAACTCCATGCTGTCCATGCGCAGCACCATTGCACAAAAGCCATGTCCAAGGTATGGTGTAGGAGGCAAGCATCGCCCTTAGGAAGCTGTTGACGTCAGGACAATCTGACAGGTTCTGTGGCCTCCGTCCTATGTCAGAAGTCGTTGGACTTGGTCCGGCCTATCGTGTATACTAGATCCCTGTCAGCCAGGCACCTTAATGTGAGGGCTTGCCCATGTACGTCATGAGCTCTGAATGAGAATGATAGCTTGATGGACCTCACTGCTGAAGACTTAGCTCTTTTGGATCCGTTCCCGGACATCGTGGCCCTCTTTCTGCACTACAATAGCCTATATTTCGATGGCACGTTGCACACCACCTCTGTGCAGTGGAGCTCCGAGCGGATGACTAGGCAAGTCGCAATGTCGCTAAAGCACCTGCACCTTATTGTGAGGTCAAGCGAGAGACAAGGGACAATACCTCACAATCTGGTGTGCTCTGCAGGTGTGCTGGCACATGCAGCTATGGCAATGGCGCTCCTGTCATCAAGCTTTCGGCGCCTCTGATGAAGTACAGGACCACAGAAGACATGAAGGCAAGTCGTACAGCTGCAAACTCCATCCTCACTTGCATTGAGATGACCTAAAGCCTACAAACTACTTCACAACACTGTCAAAGAGCTTTACGTGTGACGGTCTGACCGCTCTCAGGATGCCCAATGCAGGACACCCTTTTGCACGAGATGATCCATGCCTACCTCTTCACGAATGGGCAGCACAGGCGAGACGGCGATCATGGGCCGCGTTTCAATGCAAAGATGCACGAGATCAACAGCTCTTCCCTACCTGATCATCAGGTGCCCTCAGGATGCAGTAAATCTTTGCAGGCTTCAACCTCCAAGCAGAGCACCGTGGACATAATGCAGGGTCATGACACCTCTTCAGGACTGCATTACAAACGTAGACGCCCGCTGCATCATGGGACTGTTTTACAGCACCCCAAGGTACCATCTACACCATGACATGGTACTGTGGCGCATGCAGAGGCCTGCAGCTGGGTACAAGTTGGATGTGTACCATACGTTCCACGCAGAGGTGCGGGAGCATCAGAAGCATCACTGGAGGTGTGTCCCTCTGCTGACCCTCCTCACCTCTGCATGGAAGGTGTGATGCACGTCCAGGGTGTAGCCAGCTGCAGGCCTCTGCGCGCACATCCTCTAGAACGTCAGGCCTCAATGAAGGGAGCTGGGCTTTGAGGTGTCTTGAAAATGAGTCGCGCCAGAGGTGTACTGTAATAGACTTAGCCAGACAGGGCAACCCAGCAAGACACCTGAATGATAGTGGCTAAGTGAACCTGGGCAGTGCTGTAGCCCAGAGAACCATAGCTGAAGACTGTGGGTGTGGCTGCAGGTGCCAACGCTGCGGTGACTTCATTCAGAGAGCCATGAACCGGCCTCCTCAGGTGACACTGAGCCATCGCCTTGTGCTGATCTCAGCAGTGTGAAGCGGGCATGTCCAGATAGTATTGAGGCACTGCCTGACCTTCTGATGCACTCCATGTCATCTCCAGGAAGCAGACTGTCGCGCACGACTTGGCGCAAGCTGCATGGATACCAAGTGTCACTACCACGTCCACAAGAAGGGCTGCGGGGGGATCTATATCAAGGCACTCATACCTTTGTATCAGCAAAACTCACTGGATGGGTATCTCTGTCACAAAGGCAATCCATGTCACCTGACTCAGAGTGACCCACTGGGCTTATGCACACTGCGGCACTTCTTTCTTTGAGGCTTGCATCCATTACAATGCCACAGACAAGCGTGGAACATTGTCCATCTGTCTCCAGCTGTGGGTATGGTCATGATACCCTCATGACAACAAGCCTCTATATCTACTGCGACTAAGCAGGTGGCAGAGCCGGAAGGCTTTGGGGAGAAGCAGAAGAAGGGCAAGCGCAAAGGGGAGGCGCCAAAGTTTGCAGCAGACTCTGGAGCGCCACAGGCAACAGCGCCTCCGGCCGGTGAGCGTCATCATGATTGGCAGCTGAGCTGTAAAGATCGTACTGAGCAAGGAGCCAGTCTCAGAGCTCCCTGAGCCCACCGCACCAGCAAGATTCCACGCCTGGGGTATCGCAGAATGTCATAGTTCTCCGAATTGCAACGCTTCTGAGTTGCTGGGGTCAAGAGGCTGCTGCTCTCCTCCCTGTCAGACATCCTCTTTCCAGTGAACACTGCTTCCTGCAGGAGGCGTCACCCTGGATAGCTTCTTCAAGCGCATTCCAAAGCAGGAGGATTCACCCTCAGGAAGCGCAGCGCAGCAGGGTGGCCAAGCATCTGCAAGCGCGCTGCCTGCTCAGGTCGCTGAGGACAATCGGCTCGAGAAGGCAACCAAGGACAGGGGCCATACGGGGGACAGCGCGCAGGAGCGGAGGGAACGCCTCATGCGCGCGGCGCAGCAGCGCCTGGACATGCTGGTGGGGTGCCCTACATAGTACGTTTGTGCTTCGTAGTAATGGGGTTGAAGTTATATGTGTGCTCATGATGCATTTCATTCACGTCAGGGCATCTCTCAGGGAGGCAGAGCCTTCAAGGTGGCTCCCTGGGAGTTGCAGGCTGACCAGTGTGAGTTGCGGCATGTACCCGCACTGTCTGCTCTTGAGTGCTGCACCAGCCAGTGAGGAACATGAGTCCATGTGCAGCTTTGTATGGTAGATTCTGTCCTGCAGAAAGCAGAGGCGCCCTCAAGCAGCAGCGCTGGGGAGGGCCCTGCAGCAGTGGCCCAGGTTCCTCAGACAAGCAATGGCAACCCTACCCTGGAGCAGCAGGCCGCCAGCCTGTGTGCGCAAGCGAGCGCTCAGCGGGGCAGCAATGGCAGTGAAAGCTCAGCTCTGAAGCGGGACATCGCTGAGACGCTGCATGCACCCAAGCGCAGAAGACGCCAGCCTGAGCAGCCGGATGTGACAGGCGAGTGACCTCTTCTTCTACATGCTGCACATTCTTGCTGGGGCCCAACATATTAGGTAAAAAAAGACGATTCTATGAATGCAGCAGATTGCCTCATAATGCTTCGCTGGTGTGATGGTATGCCTGTGCAAGTCAGTCGAATATGGCAAGATGCGATGTAATAGCAGGTGCTGAAACTTGGAAAATCTCAACATGGGCCTGCCCGGTTTCTGCGCCTGCTCTGATAACATGATGAACACTTGTCAGATTGCTGCACAGCGGATTGCCGTTAATCATGAGCATCTCTGACCTTGCAGGGGATGGTGGCGACAGAAGTCATGTCAGCACTGCGGTCAAGTCTGAGGCCAGCTCAGATGAAGATGTGATAGAAGTGACAGACGTAAGCACCGCAGAACGACCAGGGGTAGACAGGGTGCCAAGACGCAGTAGTGCGGGAGAGCAGGGCATTGCAGACGGAGAGTGTATATTGTGTCCCATATGCCAAACAAAGTGGCCAGCCAATGGCATCACAAATGCTGAGCTAAATAGCCATGTGGACGCCTGCCTCCTGTTAAGAGTTGCCTGAAGGGCAGTGCACACATTTACTGGCACAGCCTGTAGCCAGCAAACAGGCTCATGCAGCGGAGCATGATTGCACATGGCGTGGGATCTAGCGCCATTCATAGTGGAGCTATGCGCTATCTTGAAGGTATGCAGCCCCCATTTTCGTGCTTTGTGACTTGATGTCACTGGTCATAGATTGGAGTGGCACCTTGCCTGAAGCGTGGCTACCTGAAGGGGCAGGGTCTAGGAAAGATTCCTGGGTCTGCTGTACCTTGGTGCATAGCAGAGCTACCCTCATCATTATGTCAGGGATCTGGCAGCCTCCTCATCTGTCAGTCAAGTTGTGCTAGCTTCTGCAGCTGCTGGACTCAGTGCTAATCGGGCTTTTTATGTACAAATCTGCTGTGCATCCAGGTTCATACTGCTGGAGTTGCTTGGGACCATGCTACTGAGGCTGCACCCGTGCGAGCTTGCCTGTGTGGCGCTCAGCCAGCTTAATCTAACACAGGCGAGCGAGGCAGCGGCTAACGATGGTAATGCTGCTACGGCTTGAGCGCAAGGGCGCTACAATAGCGCCCACGCATGTGATGCAGATGAGACTGTGAGGCAGGGCACATGGCCTCACATGGGGTCAAATGGTAGCAGTCTGTTGTACCCAGCTACACACTTTTTGTGGGCATGACTGGGAACATAGCCCTCTTGTCCTGCACATCTAGAAGGTCTGAACGGTATCTACTTGTGACATAGAAGCATTGAAAAGCTGGGGTGGCGCCCTGTTGTAAAGATATGTGAAATGAAAATGGTTCAAACTGCGCCTCTCCCGACAGGCCAATATCCGATATCAGCGTCCAAGGTTGTTAAGGTGGTGATCTTCCGAAACCAGCAAATACAGCTATGAGCTGGGAACAGTACTGTTAGGGTCCACGGATACTCTAAGAGTAGTATCCCTATCCCTCAAGCGCCTGAGAGCGGCTCTCGAAAGCTTTGAACCAAGCTCCGCCACTCCTGATCAGCCCGATGAGGGCACAGTGCATGAGCATCAATCGTCCTGACGGTCGTCACTCTCTGAGCTCAAGCCCCAGATTTAGTCGTTTCACGGCAATTTGGCAGCCTCCAAGGGCACCAGCACGCCCGAAGAACCAAGTAAGGGTCTGGTCGACTACTTGCTCGTCGGGGCTACAAGAGAACACGGATCAGGCATCCTTCTTAGCATTCGCTAGATTGAGTCATAAGTATCGCATGAAGGTAAGAAAGAGGCTCCACCGTCTTGAATAGTTTCTCTGCTTGGTCGTGCAGCACCTGTCTCTACTCTGGATGCATGATGTATTTTGTCCGGAGCAGGATGTGGTGAGCGTGTGCGATGATACTCTTTCAGACCTTGCTGGATTCAACAAGGACCCTGCAGAGCCCTCAAGCTACCTGCAGGTGATTTTTGCAATCAGGCATGCTTACTACCCATGCACCTCCAGCCTTGTGCCCTCATTGTCTGCACCTGCAGCATTGATGCGACTGCTGTGAGAGATGCTCATCATAACGCCTTGATGACTCTCAACAAGCTAGAGCTCGTGAATCAGTTGTAGCAATGAAAAGGTATTCACGCATTGCAGGATGTTGAGGTCTTCTTGCAGACTCTGGACTCTGCGATTCGTTGCGGGATGCCAAAACTCCTCGCTTGCTGCGAGCACCACATTGCTGCTGACCCACAGCAGAGGGTGGAGCAGAAGTCAGCTCGTCTGGAGCAGCTGCTCCCTGTCAGCAGCACCCTGCGCATAGCTCAGGGCCTGCGCATGGCCCTTTACAGACTGGCAGCAGACAGTGCAGCTGCAGATAGCAAGGGGATTGAAGGGGTACTGCTTAGCAAGTATGTGCCAGGTCCCAAGGAGTTCCTTTCAGATGGCACAGCAACAGGGCTGAGCACCTACTGCTGGTTGGCCCCACGCAGAAGTCTGGACTTCTCACCCAGCGCGCGCTTGCACAGATGTCTCAATCGGCACAGAAAGTCAGAGTCACCAACTTGGATGAAGTTTGGAGGTTGAGGCGGAGCTTACTGACTATAAGCTCTGACAGCTTTTAGATGCACTGGGCTTGCACATAAACTGCAAATCTTCATCAGCACACACCTGCCGCAGCTCATACTGGGAAACAGCAGATGAACAGGTCGATCTGTGGCAGACGAGTCCAAAAAGAATATGTCAGCAGGCGTAGGTTCACCTGGCGTCTGCATGGCAGATGGCTCTGCCTCTTCTATTGGGCAGTCTGCTATGGCATTGTCTTCCAGCACAAGGTCCTGACAACCCAAAGACCATATCCTTTTCTAAGAGATTTCCATTCAAAAAGCACTGCAACTTGAAGCAAGCTCACGTCCTCTGCTGTTTTTCCAGACTGACATGCTGCTAAGCATAAAAATAAATCTGTTCTAGCAGCCTGGCAGTCTGACAAAAAGCTGCCATCAGGGACTGGGTATGAGTATCAGATCTCTTATTGCAGACAGCAGCCAACAAGGCTTACCATCACGCTCCATGTGATATCCACGCTTGTTTTCTAGTGTTTCATATTCACAGCTGTCACCTTCCTTTCCTGTCTGTCTCAAGGTGAAGAAGAACCCACGCTGAGGTGTTTTTGCCAAGCAGCTCTCATCTTTCCCAAGCACCCATGCTGCAGCGGTTGATGTGATCTGCTGTTCTCCAATCGTCTGGCTGAGTCTCGCAAAGCCGCCAGCAACCCAATAGAAAGCTTTCCACAAGGAGCATAAAGAGCTGCATCAACATCACCCTGCATTCGCCCAAGATACAGACTCCCTTCCAGGTCCAGGACTGAGCGTCCAGCAAATCACCCAGATGCTCCGCTAAACCCAGGGCCTGTCCCCCCATTGCTGCGACGGTGGCTGTGAAGCTGCGCACTGGGCTGCGCAGCGGCTGTTGCAATGGCAGCAGCTGCTACTGGACAGTGCACCCGCACCCCTGCTGCGCCTCTTTCTTCTCCTTGCTGGCTGCAGCCAACATAAACACAGTCTATCAGGCACACATCAATGCTCATTGCTGGCTGCAGCCATGATAACACAGTCTGTCAGCCGCACATCAACGATCTGCCAGAAGACCCTGCTCGGCATGCAGCGAGCCCCAAGTGTCGGCCACATATCAATGGTCTGCCAGAAGACCTGCTAACATGCAGCAAGCCCTATCTCGTTCCATGTATCTGAGCTTGCAGGCGACCAGGTCCTTTCAGATGGCAGGTGTGTCATGAAACACATATGCTGCCACAGGTGCCATCTGATATGACGCCTTCCGTACACTAGCGCCACACAGGATGTCCTGAACGCTCTGCTTCTGCTTGTAACATCGATGGTGCATGCCAGTGTTGAATAACAGCCTTCGAGTCGCTAGGTGTGCGCAGTGCTAGTTATCCGCGATCAGAATGCTGGAGGCAAAGGAATGCCATGGGAGGCAGCTCACTTTGGGGCTTGCCAGCTGGCGCTGGCCGGACTATGACGTGCATGGTGACAACAGTGTCTGCCTTCAGCTCGCCCATTGATGGCCGCAAATCTGCATGCAGGACTCAAACTGTGCATGCCTGGATGACTGTCATCATGCGTCTACAACATGAGATTACGAAGCTGCGCAGCTGAAGAGCAGGCTTCCTTAGGAGATGCCACAGCAGGCTGCGTGCAACACCCCTGAGGGCGCATGCCACATGTCCTGCCTGCCCATGTTCTCATTCAGCAACAGGAGGATCTTTGGTGGAGAGGTTGGCGCACCATTCAGGGTTTCAGAGTTATCTAAGAATTTTCCTCCAAGTATTAGTCTCAAGTCTGAAGCCGCACTGGGCTTATCTGTGCTCACAGGCCCATCTGCAGAGACAGGCCACACAGTAAAAACGACAGATCCTGCCATCTCAGTAAGGTCACTCTCTCCTGTTTGGCAAGGCCTCAGCTCCTTATGAGGCAGTAGCTACCACTGTGAAGACCACCTTCCGAGAGAATCACAGAAAAGCACTGTATTGACCCACGAAAGCTCAGCACGCATGCATTCGCTGAGGAACAAAGGCGTGCCAGGGCTTACCTTTGGGCCACTGCGCGTAGAGCTGCTCTTTGACCTGCAGGATGCTGGAGGACCCAGAGACTTTGAGAGGTCCGATGTCGCCCGAGACGTGTCTGAACTTTAACTCGATATCATCCGACATGGGATGCAATTGCATACTCTGCTGGATCACTCCACTTGCTCACGCCTTACGGGCGCCTGCTCTGCTGCACTGTCCTGACTTTCTTCCTAATAGTGCCCAAGGCTGCTCATTGCTTGCCTTAGGACCTATGGAGCACGCAAGTGGCCCGAAGGACAGGGATCGTGAGCATACAAGCCCCGGCAATATAAAGGCTGACTTGTGAAGTTGTACTAGGAAAAGCAGCTGGCTGGCTGCCTACGGCTTGGGTCTGGCTGCGGCTCGCTGAGATGAACCTGCCTCGGCCTGATGTGTACTTAGCACGGAGGAAGGCGCGCTCTGCTGCGTTTCGTGGAATGGTGTGAGGTGACTCAGAGGAGGTCAAAGGGCAGAGCCTAATCGGGACGTGTCCTGGCACGGATAGCTCGCCTGTTTCCCTCAATGCTACAGCCATTCCAGCAGATATTGTACTCGCAAACTTTCTTTATCTCAATTCAGAGCATCCTCGTGATTGCCGAGCAGGACATGCATCCTAAAGGACTATACTTTCTCCAGTGACGGGTACAGAGCAAAAGTCAGGAGGGAAGAAGGCTGGCAGAAACTCGTACACGCCAATTGATGGTCCAGCTGTGTTGCATACTATGCTGACAGGGCACCATTCCAATGGGCCTCGATCCCAGTGGTATTACATGCCATAGAGCGTGGATTTGCAAGCATCTTGGGACTCTGAGAGGTGCAGCGCCTCAGGCAATAGGCAGATATCTTCTACCTCAGCTTCTGGATCTGGGACGACGACCAGGGGGATCATCTGAGAGCCAGTCTATTGGAGTGCACAGGTGATGATCGAAGCATAGCTGCATAACCAGTATTCATAAAGAAGCCACCACATTTTCGCATCAACGTCAACACGATCTGAGGAAAGCAACGGCCCATGACCTCGCAGGTGCTGTCGGTTGGTAGTCAGGGCAGCACAGAATGGCAACAAAAGACCCTTCACAAGGAGCAGGAGGTAAGGTTGCTGCCCCATTGTTCTGCAATCAGCACGACAGTTTATGTGTACTCTATGCCTTTCATTGGCATGCAGCACAGCGCTGAGGTCAGATAGCCTTGTCCTTGACCCATGCATTTTGCCTACACTGATCAATTCTGCAGACCTACTTTAAGTCGAGGTTCAGATGCACATTCCTTCCCAAACATGCTCTGCTTGGCATGCTAGCCAGAGCCCGTCTGAGAGTGTCTCAATCCCATCCTCGTGCAGAGTCAGTAGCAATGGGAAGCCTCCCAGCTCACCCAGCCCGGGCGTGCCTCCCTCCTCTTCGGAAGGGGACTGGGGCGGATGGGGCGGGTGGGGTGATGACGACCCGGACATCGACTGGGTCGATCTCAGCAAAGTGCGGCGCAACGGCTCGCGAGAGGCCGCGCGCGCGCGCAGAAGGTGAGCGGCACCAGCTCTCCATGCTATATATTCACATATAGGGTGAAGGACCTGTAGAAATTGTAGCACATCGCACCCATGCCTGTGAGCCAGCGCTAATTAGAGGGGATATAGCGCTTTCAGGCTGCATGCAGCCTCTATCAGCAGCACAAAGCTTTGTCTTCTGCTATTGGGGACGCTGCTTAAGCAGTGCGATGCAGTGACCTGTTTTCTGATGCAAATTGTGTGGCCTGAATTGAACTTGCACAGATGGCGCAGAGCTGCCTCCAGGCAACTTACATTCTTGCTCAGTGTTGCTACTGTGTATGGCAGGAGGGCAAAGGATACCATCAAGCCCGGCAGGGACGAGTTCCTTCGGCCCATGGTCGACACGACCGGGATCAGATTCAGAACTGGCTCCTGCCTGTGAGGAATGTGCACATGGTGCTCAGTGCCGCTACTGTGTGTGACAGGAAGGCGAAGGATACCAACAAGGTTGGCAGGGACGAGTTCCTGCGGCCCATGGTCGATACGACGGGGATCAGGTACAGGATCGGCTTCAGCGAGGAGGAGGTCACGGAGGAGATCCGCGAGGAGTTTGAAGAGAATCAGCAGGAGTCGTGGGAGGGCCTCAGGTTTGGAGGTGAGGATTCTCCGCCACCTGCCGCTGGCTGCAACATGAAGCTCCGGCCTGCATAGTCACTGCATCGGAGCTTCCCTGATTCAGAGGCACTTTGCGTCTGCAAATAGCAGAGAGCATGCAGAGCCCGCTTGGGTGGTTTCTGTGCTATCAGTTGATGCGCAAAGGATGGTGCCGGCTGTTATTTTCATGCAATGTTATTCCAGGATAGCATGGCTGAGTGCGCCTGAGTACAGATGCCCGGGCTGCAGGCTCTGCATGGTGAACGCCTGTCAAGTTGATGCATGTAAAAACACAACAAGCAGCATTTCTCCGTTGGCATCTCTTTCAGATGATCAGAAGATCAGATTAAGTCCCACCTCCTGTTGACAGCGGGCTGAGCAAGGGGTGTGTTGCCGCAGGCATCCTAATAGCAGTCCCTATCATGGTGGGCTTCATAGTCAGCAGGATCTTTGCAGAGCCCTTCTACGAGGTGGCGCAGCGCTACAACTCCCAGGTTTTTGCACTGTCTGACAGAGAGAAGATTGAGGGCGCCAAAGAGGTGTGTGCTCAGCCCATGCGCTGCTTCCAATGTCTTGGATTACCTGCATGCTGTGAGGTAGCCATCAATGATACCCGCACAGACAGAAACTTCAGTCATACACGAGCTGTGAGTCTGGATGGGCCAGCATAGTCTTGCTCCTGATACTTCACGCGGCTGTCAGAGGCCTGTAGACTGTCCATGATGTGACATCAGGATTCCCTCATGCTTTAACCCTTGGCCAGATGGCAGGATTATGTCACAAATGCATGCTTCTCTGGTGGGCTGCTCAGCTCATCCTGTAACCAGAGCATGCTCAAGAGGCTGCATCATAAATGGGCATCTGGCTGCATGCACTCATGTGCTGTGCTCTGGTGCAGATCCATAAGCATGAGCTGCGCCTGAGAATGGATGCTGCCATTGGCCGCGCACCTCCCCTTTCAGACTTTGAGCTTCAGGTGACAGCCCTCTGCCGTCCCGGCACAATTCTGCAGCTTCCCAAGCTGGATGGCTCTACTTTAATGGAGCCTCATGAGTGAGGTCCCTCAGACCCCGGAAGAGCAACCGCAGGGGTACTGAGGGGAGTCCTGTAAGATTGCAGCGGCTCAGTCTGCTTTGCGGGATGAAGAGTGTTGTTTCAACTGCATGAATGGCCCCTCCTGAGCTCAAGATGCGGGGCAACTGCACAGCTGCCAGGCCGGTGGCACCCATGCAGAAGCACAACAACGGGCAGTTGCACAGTGTGCTTTCTGCATGAGCAGCCCTGTTCTAGAGAAGTTGTGCAGCGCTGCTGATGATGCTTGGAAGGAAGGCTCATGCTTACATGGGCAGCCCTATACTGAGTTAGCTTTGCCTATGTATAGGCATATGTGTGCTAAGAGAGCTGTGTGTATGCTGCAGACGGAGCTCAGGAGGGAGGCTCTGCACCTAGCAGAGGAGTTTCGGGAACGCAACCGCACAGCGCTGCTGAATCTGCTGTCCGACAGCACCATCGCGCTGACGGGCTTCATCCTGCTGCTGCGCAACTCCGATGGCCGGGGCGCGCTGTTTGGGACCATCGGCCGCGTCTTCAGCGGCTTCTCTGACACTGCAAAGGCTTTTCTCATCATTGCCTGTAAGCGTCTTGGGCTCTATCCCTCTCACTCTCACCACTCCTCTCAGTAGGGGGTAAGTCAGGAAGTGCATATATGTCAGGCTGAGCACGCTTTCAGGCTGAAGATTTGACTTGCAGTATGATGCACACCCGGAAAAGCATGAAGATGCCAATGGCTGTCTGCAAGGACCACAACACTGCCTTCCCACTTTAGTGCAGCACGTGAACAAGCCCTCTACCCCGACCAGAAAGCGTGAGTCCATGTCTTTGCTGAGGCCTTGGCCTGTGCTTGCAGCCACTGACATCCTGCTCGGGTATCACTCTGAGGAGGGCTGGACGGCTGCCATCCACCTGCTGACCGGCCATTACGGCATCGAGGTGGAGGTGCGTTCTGGCTTTGTTGCATCTTCCGCATGTCCGGCCTTATACTTGCTTAGAAAGGTGGCTGCTGGGATGAGCAGCAAAGCAGAGAGGAGAGCAAATCAGTGGATGGGACTGTGTTGAGCCATACAGAGAGGAGGCACATTCTTGGTAGAGAATGCAGCTATTAGCATTCAGGCTGCCACACGGGACATTGCAAAGTGGTCTTTGCTTCTGCTGTGTTTGGCTGCCCCCTCCTCACAAGAGCATAGCTGATGTGCTTGCATCCTCTGTGCAGGAGGCGCCTATCTACATCTTTGTGGCAATTGTGCCGGTGACCATGGACGCCTACTTCAAGCTCTGGATCTTCAGGGGCCTGAACCGCAAGAATCCTGCAGCCGCAGTCACCCTCAAGAGCATGGACAGGCACTGATCTGGCTCGCCCAGCCGTATCGCTTCAGCGTGTAGCTGCTGAGGCAGTCCCTCCTGTCAGAAAGGGAACATGCTGTTGCAGTGTTGCATTCTGCTTGACTAGCAGGCTGCTGTCTGAGCAGTGTCTGGCATTGTGCCCGTAGTGTGGCATGTAGGCGCTCAGAAGTGGCATCAGCATGGCCCCATAGCATGCCAAAACTTGAATTAGATGGATCCCTGCTCGCAATGAACACCAAGCTGCAGAATTGACTTCTTCACTGGACCCTCTTGTATGACCATGACAAGGCCTTGTAGACAAAGCATCCTGGGAGCAGCTCTCTTAAATGGCCAGAGGAATGTTGAATGTAGATGTCTCCGTAGTAAAGACGCCAAAGTTCCGGGTGCCATGGGCATTGGAAGGGCTGAGCTGGCTAAGGGCAACTGTACCAAGTGGACCAGAAACATAGTGTGGGTCAATTGATGAAACTGAAAGGTTGTGCATGTGTATGAGCCACGCACGACCTCATGTTGACGGCTCCATCACTTTAGACGCCAGGCCTGACGGAAGCTCAAACGTGCCAGATCCTTGAGCACATGCAAATTAAAATTAGCGGTCTGACATGTACACACAGGGTGTAAAAAGAGCCAAAAAATGGATCGCTTTCTCGATTCATGCGTGTCATCCTTGCGCAGGGGCCATGCTAATCTTCTCTGTATCGTTCCAAATTTCATCAATGTCTGTCGGGATTCCCCTAGGACAATTCTGACCCGAAAAGAGCTACGGCATATATTTTTAGGCAATTTAAATACGCAGTACGGGGCCCATTCGGCTTGGTGCCCTTCTAGCTGATACGTTCTTACACCTGGTGCTTGGGCCAACGGAAAGTGGTTCTTCCTTGACACTACGAGATGCTAATGCGTCTGTGAAGTGTCGCTCGAAGCAGCGGCCTTCTTTCCCAGCGGTTTAGATACCTCGAACCTGCCACTCTGGGCAGGAAGCTGCCCTTACTTCCATGGTACGGTTTCTGTGAGATCACTTTGATAGGGCGAGAGTAGACGTTTGCGTTCTCTGCTCTGTACCTCCATCTCATGCTGCTTAGCAGGATACATAGATGCGACACTGCAGGCGATCTTGTCAGCCATCAACATGACCAGCCCTTCCTGAGAGCGGGATTACTAGGCTTGTACAGGTCCAAAATACGGCATACAGCTCTCAAAGCTCAAGCTGAGATCCGTTCGCCAGCCACTGTGAGGCAACGGCCCTTCATTGAGGGAGATAGTATTGCATCTATCCCAGACGATTCAGAGGTTCCTGTCCTATATACGCACACATTGTGGTATGCTACGTTCCACCTGCTATAGTTAAAGTCCTATAATGCACGAAAGGCCTGATACGTCCATCTATTTGACACTTCCACTCCCCTCATGAGCTGAGACTGCATGCATCCATGCAGCCCATATGCACACCGGGCATGGCTGACTCTGCTCGAGAAGGTTACCGTTCTCCTTCTCTGCCTTAGAACCTCTCTGCCCAAGTGCCTCATTCTGCTTCTGGATCCTGTGCTTTGAGGAGACATAGACCTGCTGAGTTGCTGGCTTCTGATGCAGGGTGTTGATTTCCAGCCTGTGCAGATTGACTTGTCTCGTAAGCCAACCTACTTCAGCCGGGTGTCCTCTTCAGGCCTAGTGCCAGCTGTTGCCTACAAGGGCAACGTCATCACAGAGAGCCTAGACATCTGCAGATGGGTTGACGACACTTTTGAGGGCCCAACCCTCGTTCCAGAGGACAAAGCGACGAGAGAAGCCATGGAAGCTCTAATTTCTCAGGCGAGCAGGATCAACTCTGCAGGGCTGGATCTCTTAGCTGGCAGGACCGGCAGGTGATACATCGTCTTTCCGATTAGCTGTTCCTTCAAGTTCCCAGGAGCCCTTGAAGACAGAATGATCAGGGCAGGCATCACTCTGTTGCACCACCATATACTACTGACAAAATGTCAGGTCAGAGGTGTCATGCTCACAGCAGAGTCAGTGTATGTGAAGATCTATCTTCAGCAAGTCATACGCTTGGACTATCTCGATGATGAGAAGTCGGGGACAAGATGCAGTGCGTCTGTGCTAAGTGGAGGTCTCTGCAAGCAGGTCATGGGGCATTGGCTCAGGGCAAAATGACCAGCAGAGAAGTCGTCTTGAGGGGCAGCTACAGATATTGGCACAATGTCTCCAAGACCATGGTGGCCCGTACCTGACTGGGTCCAGCATGAGTCTGGTAAGAGGCTCTGCAGCACGACAGGCAAACATCTCTGTCATCTGCCATCCCGTCCTAGACGTGTACTATAAGCATAAAGGCCCTGACCTGCACAGCTTACGCAGATGCGCTCAACACAGCACTTTCTGCCACACAATGCCATGCTTACTGGTACAGTCTGCCATATGGGGTCCCAAAGCAGTCATGGTGCAGCAACAGTGCCACGCCTACACATCTGCCCTCTACCCCATCCCGCCAAGGCTAGCTCACTGCTTTAAAGCTCTGAATGACATAGGCCAGCTCATCTGCAAGAGTGTGGCATCAAACTGGGTGTGCGGGTTGCAGGCTGACCTGGTGATCTTCCCCTTTGTGGACCGCTTTGCACTGTGCGCCTCGAAGCATGCCAGCTACAATGTGAGTGCAGCAGGGGATGGGGCCATAGGTGCATGGCTGAAGGCTATGTCAGCCAGGCCCTCATGCAAGGTCTCGTGTGCCAGTTCGGAGAAGCTCCTTCAGGCATACAGGTGAGACCTCTCAGATGCTGCATGCCCAGCACACCAGCGTACTGCCCTCCCAGGGTTTTGACTGCGCGACCATGGGGCGGAGAAGCAGCTCCTTCATGGACCCTGGCCTCGCAATCAGATGAAAGCCCCTGTGCAGTCAGTGGATTGATGATTGGTGATGTACACAACATGCATACAGTGGCTGATCCTGTTGGTGATTCTTGCAGCAAGCATAGCAGTCTGGACTTCTTTGACTACCACACATACAGAGCTGCTGACCTTCATCCTCACCTGGATGTGGCATAAGCCTGAAATACTTGAGCAAGCTAGCGTGCGCAGAAGAGGGCCCTTGGAAGGGGGAAGAGAGAGAGAGAAAGATCTAGAGAGACAACTTGGTCAGCTTTGCAGTCATAGATGGCATGAGACACAGGCCGAAGCCCTGCCGTTGAACGCATTGGGAAGTAAGCTTAAGCAGTTACACCTACAATCCATGCGGCCAAGGTCAGCTCCAGACCTTGACCTCCTGGGAGACCTTCTAGCTGAAAGCTTTGAAGATAGGTAGCCAGCCCAAACACAATCTGACTCTTCACAAATGTTGACAGAGACAGCATATTTGAGGAAGTATCAGTGTATGCTAGAGGAGGCTGAGGCAGCGCCTAATTGCTTGATCCTACTCTATAGGCAAGATTGCAGCTGCCTCCACAAACTTCATACATTGAATGTATGGCTTGGTGGGTCCAGACAATGCTGATAACCCCACAGAGAGCAGCCGCAGACGCCACTGGTAGACTGCAGTCTAGCCTGATGTTGATTGTCTACCACCGGCATGTCTGTCTTGCATGAAGCAAAGCTGGGTCCACACAAAAAGCAAGGAAAGACAGTGCTGCTCACACAAAGACCTTCTTCATGAACTCCTGGAAGCGCTGGGAGTAGCGCTTCGGGTCCACCGCAGAGATGCTGTTGCCATTACTGAAGATCGCCTTGTAGCTGTGCTCTATCCGTTTGCCCACGTTGTACTCCTGCACCGGACCACATGTGTGAAAAACCTGACTCACGCAGCCTGGGCCTCTTCCTTGTCCAGGGTAACGCAGAAGGCTCAGCTGTGCCGCTGTGGCAAGTCCAAGCTGTGAAGGGTTCTTCATGTCATTCGAAAATTCTCCAGCTGGCACTCGGTTGTGGTACATCGTTATGGGGCTAACCCTGCACACAGGATGTGTGTAGCAAGGCAGATGCTGCAGCATGCAGCTCACCTGCAGAATGTCTATGATGCCAAAGTACAGGACCACGTCCTCGGGCGGCGCGCTGGACTCGTCATCTGCTGGGAGCGCTGTGGCGACCACATGCATTCCCAGCTGCACCCGCTGCTGCCCCATGCTGTGGCTGATCTCATCTGTCGCGCCCGCGCTAAACGCCACTGGCCTGCACAGCAGCACTGCCTTCGCTTACATGCGCTCTTGCAGTTCACACATCACGTGAGTACCCTGTCCGGCACATGCCAAGTGGTAGCTGCAGGTCTCTGCCGTCTGATGGTGCAAGCCATAAATGCTAGATTGGACACTTGCACCAACATAAACGTTCAACTGTCACAGAGTGTATCCACATTATGGAAGGTCTGCAGAAGATAAGATGTGGTTTTCTCTGTTGTTCAGCCCCGCTGGACGCTTCAGCTAGGCAATGAGTCACCATCAGAAGCGTGAGCTGAGCTTACAACACCAGAAGAACCACAACTTATTTCTGAAAGGCAATGGCCTTAGAGTTCTGAGATGCAGCTGCACCTGAGGGTGGTGGAGCGCTGCGGGCGCATGGACAGCACCACCGTGGGGGAGCGGACCGTCCGGGTGTCCCGGGACAGCATCTGGAATTGCGCCAGGCTCAGGAGATCTGCAATGCGCTTCTCGTTCACGCCCGCGCCTAGGGCTGTCTCGATGCGGCTGCGGATGGATGCCAGCTCAGCTTCATTCGCAGCCTGCAAGGTTCCACACCACTCTTGTCAATAGCTCAGCCTGTCATGCCCTCGTGACATTAGTGGAGACAGCTCATATCTTTCAGCTCATCCTTTGCGTACTGAGGGCTGCCTAGAGAGGGTTCCAGGGTTGCTGCATGAGAAATTGGCTCAGCACGTATAGGAAGTGCCAGCACAGCCTTTGTAAGAGGCTGGCTGGAGCTTCCGTTCCCGCGCTGCACATGCAACGGACTGCTAAACCAAGCACGCATGACGGAAGCAAAGCAGCTGGAGACGGCTGCGCGCCTTCATGCGGGCGCTGCGCTGCATGCTCCTGCGCTCCGCATCCAACGTCATGCCCCCCGCTGCGTTGCTGGCGGTCTGCCTCAGCGAAGACTGCCCCGGGGCGCCGTCAGGGTTGTCAGTGGATGATCCCCGCCCGCTCCTGTAGTGCTGCAGGGGCCCATTTGGGCCCCCGCCTAGCGTGCTGTGAGGCGTGTCCGCGTCATCCTCCTCGTCTGCATCGTCCTCCTGCGACATCAATCAAGCTCATGACAATAGCAAGTACAGTAAGCGGTAGACACATTGTTGGAGCAGGGGTATCTATCACATTGTGAGGCGCATCTGTGTCTCCTCGTCTGCATCGTCCTCCTGCAGCATTGATGACAGTCATGCCTGTCTCAGAGTAAAATCACGGCAGCCATAACGATCTGCATCTAGTGTATTTATCGGGGCAATGTATCAGCAATGCAGGTTTCCAGGCATGTAGAAAGCTCAGAAGTGTCATATCAGGTTATTGAGCTGCTCTCCACCAGGCCTTTTGCATTTTGGTGAGCTACAGGACTTGTAAGCACATGCACGCTCAGAAGCTACTCCATACAAAAGGGCCAGACAGCTCTGGAAAGCATAGGGTCATGGAGGCAGGTACCTTGTCGGTGGCGTGGGGCGAGGACAGCCAGCCGGTGCTGCGGGAGTGGATGCCCAGGAGGAGGCTGTAGTCCATCACCCGCAGCTCCTCCAGCAGCGCGCAGTCAGCCGTCAGCTGCGTCATCAGCCTGCAGACAATCCCCAGAGATCCATGGTGCCTCATGTATCCAGTGCTTGTTGCTAACGTGTCCAAGATCTAGGCTTTCAATTTGCGCAGAGCTTGAATAAATACGCCAACAGTGCTCAAAGGGTTCTGCCAGGCCACAACTACCTTACCAAGTGGGGTGGTGCAGGGCATTGGGCACACCGATCTTGGTAAGGTGTAGGGGTCTGTCAAAGCGCTTTGGGCACCTTTGCTCAGCACAACAGCGCAGTTGCTCAGGCCGACCTTGAGATAGACAGTCATCCCGTGCTGCTGTAATTCATCATGAGGAGAATTTGTGATGGACTTCAATGCCATGACATTTGTATGGAAAAGGTTTCTGCGTAGGGCCTGAAAATGCACACCTGTCATGCCAGCCCTCCTCTAGCTTCAGCTTCATGTCTAGGTCCAGGTCCTTCAGCACGGTGCCTGTCTTGGCAGCGTCTGCCCCGCTGGTCCGCCCCAGCGTGCTGCCCTTGAGATCGTACTGCTTCCCGATGGGCAGCGCGCCCTGGAACACGTTGTTCATCACGATAAAGCGCACCTGCGTGACAGACGTAGTTAGCTGTGCCTTCAGTCTGTGTTCTTACGGGCATGGCGATGATGTTGCCTGGTACACCAGTCCCGTCAGAAGTGTGCGGATGAATGCAATTTTTGCTTTGCAGGGCAGTTGACACCCATGCAGCATACTGCCTTGCAAAGCATGGAGGTCCCAGACACCACAAAGCATGTGTGAAGCTACCAGGAAGAGACGCTGCCAACTTGAGAGCTCCTTACGGTACATCCCGAAGGGGCAGAGCTTCACAACATGCGAGCCAGGGACAGCTGCAGAGGCGTTGCCTCACCTTTGAGCCACTCTCAGGCACAACCCTGTATAGGCCGAAGAACTTGACGAGCAGGGTGTGCGGGTGCTTCTCCACATGGGCCAGGTACTTGGGCAGCAGCTCCAGCAGCAGCTTCACCTCATTCTGCACATGCAGGCCTGTCAGCTTGCTCCTGCCAGGGGCCTCTAGAGCACATGGCACATGCACCTGCTTGTGTCCTGGGCCATGTACGAAGGTCAAACTGAATACAGGGGGTCTTGACCCACCACACCAGTGCTCTAAATTGCTTTCCAGTGATGCCCTAAGCTGCGAATGCGGCAGAGGTATCCTTGGTTCAGGCAGGCCATGTGCCTGAGCTACCATGTGTACACAGTCAGATGCAAATAAATCCCGTAAATAAGGCCCATGACGTGGCGCACCTTCCGCATCGTCTTGATCATGTAGCGCTCGTCGTTGGACACAAAGAACACGCTCCCAGACTTGCCGGGCGAAGGCAGCTCCCGCAACACCTGATCACCTGCATCAGTGATGAAACTTCACTTTCTCACTCATTCTTCAGCCATGTGTGGCGCTTCACACACAGTGCACACCGGCGGCCCTGAGTGCACATGCAGAGCGCTATGGGCAATGCCCAGAGTGCTTCCTGATGAAGTTGGCCAAGTGATTCCTGGGCACAGCATTCTTGTGGGCAACGTCACAGCTGCGCAATGTCCGCAATGGGATACAAGGTCGTGTCCAGCATGAGCGTAGCCCTGCTTGGTGTAAATACATGCAGCACAGAAGACCAGCTCGCGATGGATGAGCTGCGTGTCCAGCGTGAGTACAGGCCTGTCTTCCATGAATGCAGCCACTGCAGCAAGGCACCGCCAGCTCACCGCAGATGGACTGCATGTAGGCAGCGGCATCAATGTTGAACACCTCGCGCAGCCGGCCGAAGGCCATGGGGCAGTAGTCCTTCCACCTGAAGTCTGCCGAGGGGTGCGGCGGCGTCTCTGTGCTGCCATCCCGCGGGAAGAAGGCCTTCAGCTGCATCAGCGCAAACACGATTCAGTTCAGAGTGCTCAGGCCAGTCTGTGGCACACACGCTCGTCAATGCTGATGCGTCTACAAAGGAGCGTGACCAAGCCTGCTGAAGGCACGCTCCAGGGCGGTGCAAAGCTCTGCAATGACATTGGAATGTACCGACAAGCAGGCCCCCACGTCACCACCCATGCACATATGATACCCAGCCTGGGCAGGCTCGTAGAGACAACTCAGGCTTGAGCAATATATAGCTGAAGGCTGGCTTGCCGTTCTATGGAAACTATCTATATTGTATGTCAGGCAGCCCTACCTTGTGGCTGAACTGCTCGCTAGAAAGCTCCCTGACAGGAGGCTGCCTGGCGTACGCCTGCACACTGTACCGGATGCCCAGCTGCAGGTTGAGCATGAGGTCATAGCTGCGGTGCCCCTTGTAGATGGTCTCGCCCAGCTTTGTGGCAGCCTGCACACACAGGAGGCACTGTCACTTCAACTCACCCAGAGTTCTTCATCAACCAGAGGGCCGTTTGGGGAACTGGCCCTGCGATGACTACAAGCTCACGTAGTCATTGGAAAATGCGATCCTGCTTACTGTGCAGTACGGACTCATGGAATGGCATCCTCGAGACGTATATGATCTCACGTCATCAAGGTGTACATGCATACGCAGCGTGCCAACCAAGCAGTGTGAGAGCATAGATGCCTGCGGGATGAATTCATGTGAGGTCTTGCCGTAGAGTACCCTCCGGCGGTGTCTCACAGAACTTGATCCCTCTTGCCATTATAACCTCATGTTACTAGGAGTGGCACGCTGCATACCCTGCGCTTAGGTCTACATGAGCTCATACCATGAGAGCAGTAGCGTGAATACGCCGCATGCATGTGCCTCACATGGCTTTGCCCCTCGGGTGCACATGACCCTGTATCATGAAAGTGATGCGCTGCGCACCCTGCGGCGGTGCCGTTGCCGGCGCTCGGCCTTGTCCTTGGCCCGGCGCCGGAAGGGCCCAAAGACGGCCTCCATCTCCTCAGCCGAAATATGGTCCTCGCGCAGCATGCGCCCCGCCTCGTACTCCCGGATGAACACCTTCTCGCCCTTGCCCGCCACCTTTCCAGGCGCATCCTCCGCCTCGTCTGGGACTTCTGCACACAACAAGCCCATCAATGACTGGGGGAGCCAAAGGAGATGTGGGATGTGGCTGCAAGGATAGCTGTACAATTCAACATGGCGAAGGTGACATTTCTGTGTTTGTGCTCCTCATCAAAGCATGGCAGGATTGTTCTGAACATCCTGTGGCCATCATGAAAGCAGGAGGAGAGGATGACTATAGAGGCAGCTGACACATCAGCGCTTGCACAATTGATCACCATGACCTGCTGCAACACTGCCTCAGCTGACTCTGATGATAGCAGATTAAACCTGGAAGGGGCAGCTGCGCACCTTCCACCTCAGCTTCCCTGGGTGAGGGGGCCTCTACCTCCCCGTCCAGATCGCGCGGCGCCTTCACAAGCTCTGAGGCTGCCAGCTGCGTGGCGTGCCTCTCTGAAGGTGTTGTCGCCCTCTTGTTCTCTGTGGACGCCGGCCTGTAGCAGTGGTTTAGCCATGAATAATTCCAGCAAACATGTGAAATAAGGTGAGTGGGCCCCCGATTATGTTCAGCATACTCAACAGAAGAAGCCACCCTAGGTACGGGGTGGCTATAGTGTATATATACAATCAGGCCACAAGAGCCGTTCATGATATGAAGCTTTGCCTTGCGGGGCTATGAATCAAGGACAGTGGATCTATTGCTGGAACCACTCGCAGCACTGACCTGTAGACCCCCACGCCTGCCTTCAGGCCCCCCTGCCAGAAGCCGTTGTATGTGGACCCGTCTGCCCAGGTGAAGATGCCAATGCCGTCCTCCTGTCCCTCCTTGAACTCCCCGTCATACCTGTCGCCTGAGGGGGAAAATTTCTCATTGTCAGCTCTTGTGCAGCCTGCCGTCAAGCCCTTAGCCTGCCGTTAGGCCCTTGGCCTGACCCTCTTAGTCAGAAAGTGGTACAGAGCCCAGGGTGGATGGCCACAATGACACCAGCACATGAGCAAGATCAATACATTGCTTGTCTTTATTTATTACCCTGAATGAGATGGCAGAGGTCAAGCAGCAGCTTTGCGCAATACTCGTGCAGACGACATTTCCCACTGTCACAAAACCTTTTGAAAGTTGGAAGATTCCGTCATGTGCGGAGAACTGTGCAGGGCATTGTGCAGGCAGGCCTCACCAGTGTGCCACTTCAGGGTGCCCCTGCCGTGCATGCGCCCGGCCTTCCACTCACCGTCATACTCGTTGTTGTTCTTCCATCTGTACCTGCCCGGCCCCTCACACTTCCCCTGCCGCCACAGCCCCTCGTACACATCCCCATTGGAGTACACCTTCTTCCCCAGGCCCTGCTTCACATCATCTGCCCAGCCACCCTGCACAGCAGCAGCCTTCTGAGTGATATTGTGTGTGCCTTACTGATGCAATCAGCACATCAGCAGCGCGCCCAGCTGTGTGTCTGATGTATCTATTACCAAGGCCCTGAACCAGAGGCGTTGCTGAAGCAACCTGGGTACTGAAGGATTTCCTATGCCCCAAGTTGGTGCAAACATCACTACAGCGCTGTGCCCCAGCTGATTTCTTGCAAGGACATGACCAGCTGTCGCATGCAAGAAGTCATATATGCTCAGGATGCAGCTGAGATGCGATGCATGCATGAAGGCTGGCTGCGCACCTCGTAGTTGGTGCCGTCTGGGGACTTGAAGATGCCCACGCCGTGCATGCAGCCGTTCTGCCACTCCCCCTTGTACATGGCCATGTTGGGCCATGTGTATGTCCCCAAGCCATGCTTGGAGCCACCCTGGTCACAGGACAGACATCTCCTCAAAAAAAGGCGTTCATACACAAGACCGAGCATCCAAAAACCTACACTGTGAAACCAGGCTGACAGCCCTGCAGCTGCCTGGGTCAGAGACTACGCTACAAAACACCTGCAGTTGTGCTGTGTGTTTCACACCAGTATGGAGCTGACCGGTCTACATAGCGCTACCTCATAGCATGACATAACATGCCACCACACCAGTGGACACCGTGCAATGCCCTGAGGTTTACGCCAGGGGGTGAGGTGATTCACCCGCCAGCCACCCTCATAGGTGCTGCCATCAGCCCAGCAGTAGCGGCCCTCTCCATCAGGCAGCCCGTTGCGCCAGCCGCCGGAGTAGGTGTCCCCGTTGGGGAACTTCTTGCTCTGCCTGTAGACGCCAGATGTGCTGGCGGTCTGCTGCGAGGAGCGCCTGAGCACCAGTGACAGAGACCTGCCTCCCTCTTTGCTGATCTTCTCCGCAGACATCCCCCCTGCAGCACGTGCTCCTGGTTTCATATCTCAGTAATACTGCCAGGCTCCATCTGTACTGCATCGGGACTTCCAGAGCCTGGGACAGGCAGCAGCCTCCCTCTCTGCAAGCCTCTCTGCTGACATCCTCCCTCCAGTGTGCGCTGCTTCCAGCATAGGGACCCAACCAGCATGTTGCCATACAGAGTTGCTATGACAGTCGGCCAACAGTCAGCTCATGCAGGCATGCTGACATCGTCTGACATGAAGCATGCTAACAATAGCAGCACAGGGCTTTCACACGCTCGCAACAACCATCATGGAGCCCTCATGCAGTGAGTGCTTATTTGGCATCTTAGCTCAGAGATGTACCACAATATGCTGGGATGAAAGTGCATGAAGGCTTCCTCACATTCAGTAGGGACTCAGCACAGCATTGGTACTGCTTATGTCCAACAAGGTTCGCACTGCGGGCGGAGCAGCATAGCTATGGTCCTTGCTGTGACAAAAGGCCCACCAAGCCAAGCTGCAGGAGAAGCTCGCCACTATACGTCGAGTCTATAAATCCTGCAAGCCTATCACAGCAGGCTATAGTCCCTATATCGAGTCGCCGCGCACTTGTCACATGTAAGTAAGGCTGGGCAGTATGAGCACACCGGCCGCTTTGACCATGACTTTCCAGTTGCTGAGGAGATACAAAGCATTGGAATGCGCGTGAAGCAATAGTGACCTCAGGTCCAGTAGTTCTAAGCTGATAGGGGCGCACCAGACAGCAGCAGGGGAGAGCAGCACTGGCCTGCTATTGACCACTATCGACTGCGTTATTTCGCCTATTCCCTGCTCCTCTGCTATCAGACAGAGCTTAAGACTGCAAGCTGTATATAAGTAGACGTGCACGAGGTGATTGCAATGCTTGCTGCAATCCTCGGCTCCCTCATGTGTTCCCTGAGCAGATTATACACTTTTCCTCCCCTGCCATGGCCAAGGTGCCAAGTCACGGCACTTGAAACACAGAAAGAGCAGGTTACAGCAGAGAAAGCACGTCGCATGGCTAAGTAAACACATGCATTGATGTTGCAAATGGGGCAGGTACCCGCTCTCAAGCGCAGGCCAGTACTTTACACAGTGCACACTCCCAGCTTCCTGCCAGCCGCATCGCTTTCCCAGGCAAAGGTGTGTGGCTCGTGAAATCGGCCTGATGGACTTAAAGTAGAAGCGTGACTCCTTGGTGACTTCACAAGGTTTGTCCCGCCCCTTTCAAGAGCTTGGAGCAGCATCTTTCTGATGCAACAATCTTGCACCAGGAGTTCTTGCTGCGTTTGCTGGAGAATGTACGACGTCAGGATCAACCAGCCGCATATTGTTCAGACTTGTCTGGGGTTTTTAGATACATCGCAGAACACCTACGAGCTGGCTTTGGAGTTCTGTGGAAAATAGAGCCAAGGCCTGTAGTCATCCCCGTCCTAGTGAGCCTTGTTGCTGTGCGTTTGGCGTCACCTATGCCGATGTACATGATTTGCATGAGCGGGGTCCTCTGCCGGCGGCAGCAAAACTTGTTGGTCTGAAAATTGCAGACTGGCCCATGCATTGAGCTGCACCTCATTGTGATGCAGGATTGTAGGGGGCTTGGGAGGACACACTCTTCGTCCAAGCTGTCAGTGTGATCAGCTCATGGAGCATGTAAAGGACACGAGTCAGCGCGCGGCAGAGGCTATGTCTCAGGGGTCGGTGCCTTGCACATCAGCGGAGGCCATGCTGCCACTTACCAGCCAGAACTTCGCAGAGGCTGGAGCAAGCGCGCTGCGCCACAGCGGAGCGCAGAGCAGCGTGATGCTCTCGGCCATGCTGGGAGTGTTCATCCTGGCAGCCGCTGCTGCATTCTTCCTGTATAGGAAGCTTGAGAAGCAGGAGGTAGCCCGTCATGCTGGAGCAGGTATGCTGAGATTTGCATCACCTCACACTTGGCTGAGCATGGCTCATGCTTGTGAGCGTGCCTCCTGCTACGGCATGAATCCAAACTTCCCGGGAGTCGCAGCGTGTGTCCCACCCCTTCAAGTGTGGTCATGAGGCATTCTCATTAGATCCCAGCTCTGTGCAGAGCTTCCAGCATGCCTGCCTCTGCCACACACAGTGGGCAGCGTCTTGTCGTCTGGGAAGCTGATGGGAATGTATGTGCGCAGGGCATGTGCAGATCCCTGCGCGCTTCAGAAGGAAGGCGGCCCAGGCAGAGAAACCTGTTTCGGCGCCAGAGGAGGTCAGAAATGGAGTTGTGGGTGGAGGTTCTGCCCCTGAGACGCCCGAGCAGGTGCTCACGCCCAAGCAGGACCGGCACGGCAGCAGGAGCCTTGACGAGGTGCGGCTCAATATTGGGAATCCTCCGAGTGCCTGGGCTTGCGTGAGACAGGCAGTGCAAGCCGGAAGCGCCGGAGCATCTGTAGACTTGCGGCCCAGGAGAACAGAAGCTGGTGCTTTCGCTGCCGGCATGTAAAATTTGACATGCCTGGCCATGAGCGCAAGGAATGAGAGGTCCTTACCACCTCGCCTATGCCACAGGCATCACATGGGTGAGCTCAGAAGAGCTGAGATATGTGTCTTGGCATGCAGGAGGGCGAGTTCGATGCGGCGTCTGTGGCGTCATTGCCCGCTCAGAGCCCCATGGGGCACAGCGCAGCGCAGGCTCCGGGCAGGGGAGCTTCAGTGGCTGCCAGAGCGCCTATTCAGGAGGATGAGGTCGACGGAGAGGCTCACCACAGATGGCCGGATGGCAGCGAGTACTTTGGGGAGTGGCATGGCGGCCAACCCAGTGGGCGGGGCATCTTTGTATGGCCCTCAGGTAAGGGCAACCTCTCTGTGGAGCCTGTGTGACGCTCCAGAGTTTACATCACATTTGGTTGCAAAGCAAATGTCCATTGTGGTACGTCTTAAAGCGCTTGAGGCTTTTAGTGGTTGATATCCAACACCAGAATGCCTCAGTAATATTCCCTTGCCATTGCATGTGATCCTATTTGCCTGAGGATCTTGGGGTTATCATTTGATCACCCTCCATTGACGTTCAAAAAGGATGTGTGCTGCAGGCATGAGGTACGAGGGTGAATGGAGAAATGGGCAGGAGCATGGGGTGGGAACGCTGGTGGAGCCGGATGGATCTGCCTACTACGGCTTCTGGTCACAGGGAAAGCTACATGGAGAAGGGGTACTGCTCTCGTGCCCACATCCCTGCAGCCTTACAGGAATGAACCCGCACACTCTGCATTGCTATCTTTAGGCAATTAATAGTGTGAGGTTATGGGCTATCAGATTGACACTGGCATTGTGAAGACATCAGGACTGCTACTTGTCATGAGCATACCCAGACTGCTGGATTGGAGGTGCAGATGTGCTGTCGTGGATGCATCCAGAGTGTGGGGTTGGTGCTGCAGGTGTACAAGCCCAAGTCTGCGGATGTGATCATCATGCGGGACTACCTGCACGGCGAGAAGGTGAAGGAGGCCACGCTGCGCTACGGCCAGGTGGACGTGCACAAGAAGGAGGTCAAGGACAAGGCTGCCAAGGCAGCTCGCACTGTCGACAAAAAGGCTGCCGCCAGGGTGAGCCTGCATGCCTCACACCTGTGCATGTGGTTGCCCTCCTGGGCTGCGCTTGAAGAATCCTGGACCATGCATCATCAGGTCTCGACGCTTGTATATGAATATAGATCCGCGTGTTGCTGGTGAGTCCCAATTGGGACTCACCATCAAGCTTGCTCACCTACATCTGTATACATGGAACACGTCCTGCACAGACCGCAACACTACCAGGTAGCAAGGTCAAGAGTTTCTAGTACATGCGACTATCATGGTTGCTCTGTAGGCCTGTGAGTCTGAATGCGTATTCTGTGGACTGCAGGACAGAGCGGAGCCGGTGCGGCCCGGGGAGACGATCTACAAGGGGCACCACAGCTACGACCTCATGCGCAACCTGCAGCTGGGCATTATATTTTCCATCGCCAAGTCTGTGGAGCAGCCCACGGGCCGCGGCCTCAAAGCCCCCGTCACGGACGAGGACTTTGCCCAGCAGGTCTGCTACAACCCTCACGCCTGTGCTTGCAGTAGCCCTACTGTGCTTCCAGCTCACTTCTGTACTTGCAGTGCATGTGCAAGCGCTGCAAACACAGCATTCTGCTTGAATATTCCAAGGGGCAGTTGTACCAGACTTGGCATGTTGTGTATGCTCATGTAAAGGACTCTGTTTGCCATTTGCCAAAGATCTCTCACGGCATGCATGTGCTGCATATGTACTGAATCCAGCAGCGCTGATGAAGCCGAGCTGCCCAATGCTTCCAGTATGGGACTGTAAGTGCAGGGTGTTGCTCGGCAGGTGACGCAGTACTTCCCGAGAGGCGAGCAGAACACCTCCTTCAAGTGGAAGGACTACTGCCCCTGCATCTTCAGCCGCCTGCGCGAGGCGTTCGGCATCGACAACAAGGACTACCTCCTGTCCCTGGCTGGCGACAAGTGCGCTCCCCGCTTCATGCTTCCCTGATGCGCATGTTTTGCATTCAGCAGATGTTGCTTCTGCTGACCATGCACTCAGGTAGTGCCCTAGGCTGTCAGAGCGTGGGGCTTCAGTTGTGACTCTGTCAATCCTGAAGCTTCAGATTGAAAAGATAGCAACTGAAGTTGCAGGCTTCGGCAGCCTCGGGCAGGCTGCCATGGTTTGACAGAGTTAGCTTCAAAAGGGGCCCATGGACACCCCATAGTGAAAGCTAACCTGTCATGCCGTCTGGTATCCAGCTTGGGAGGGCGCTGAGGCTGTTGCCGCCCAGCAATGTCATATCGGTGTCTGTTGTGGTCCCTCTTTAAGAAGAGCTGTCTCAACTTTTGGGTTCCTGCACGGGGTCTGCATGCAAATGAGATGCTGGGTGCCATGCAGGGCGCTGAGGGAGATGCCTTCGCCCGGCAAGAGCGGCAGCGTCTTCTTCCTGTCTGATGACGACCGCTTCCTGATCAAGACGGTGTCCCACGAGGAGATGCTGCTGCTGTTGAAGCTGATCCCGGCTTACTACCGCCACTGCGCGGAGAACCCCACAACGCTCCTCACGCGCTTCTTTGGCGTTCACCGCATTAAGCCCCTGGGATCCCAGTCCAAGGTATGGCCACTGCCTTGCATGCGGAGCACACAGATAACATCAGAATGAGAGCAATGCAGGGTCTATGTGCCTGCCAGTCTCAAACCGGCTTTCATGTTGCAGTAGGGCTTGCGGCATGCTGTGGTTGTGTTTGAAACCCACATGTCACAAAGAAGAAGGTCCAGCAGGCTTCAGCTTCTTGTTGACATGGAGGTCTGTTCAGCATGACAGCATGGCCCAAGTCCGTTGGCCTGGTCACAGTGCCAGCTAATCAGTGGGACTGACTGTGGCCTTGTCTCCCAGAATTTATACGATCAGTCCGTTGTTACGTGCCTCTTGTAATGGGCTGGCGAATGTCCTGTGTTGTGCATTGAGTCGCCTCTATGTGAGCATCATATCTGAGCCTGCGCCTGTGCGTGCAGGTGCGCTTTGTGGTGATGGGGAATGTATTTCCCACAGAAGTGCGCCTGCACCGCAAGTATGACCTCAAGGGCTCCACGCACGGGCGCACCGCTGGCAGCCGCAGATTCACCGAGCCTGACACCATCCTGAAGGTACGAGACGCAAAGGCTTTCTGTTGACCCCTGCTTCTATGCATCCTGCCTTTGCCGCTGAGTGTCAATGCCCAATTACCTGGCTGGCAGCAGCCCAATGTCGTACTTGAGGCCAGTGTTGCTGCTGATCGGCACTTTCAGGCTTGGCGCGATCTGATGACGAGCAAGCGCGTGATTGGCACTAGGAAGCGTGCAAGCCAGGCATCAGCCTCAGGGTGCTCTCTGCTGCGCGCTTCCTTTCCGTCATATAAGGGCTAATACCCTGCAAATGGCTGAGACAACAGTCTGCCACAGGATCTGGATGTGGATATGCGGCTGGCGTTGCAAAAGCGCGCGCATGCCGCCCTTATCAAGCAGATAGAGGCAGACACAGCCCTGCTGGCGCAAATGGGTGTCATGGACTATAGCCTGCTCCTGGGTGTGCACTACCCCAAGTGGGGTGAGACGGCCTGGTACCCCCCGGCCGGCAACCACACGGTGAGCATCTGAGTCAATTTATGCACACTGGCCACTGCCTGTTCAGGCTGACTGTCATCTGCTAGGGCTGGCGTTGCATGAGTCAGAGTGGGAAGTTGGCTGAGGCTGCAGACCTTCATAGCCTAGGTCTCCACCCTTAGCCACTTCTGCTCTAGCGTTATGGGCGCCATGCACCTGGCTGAGGCTGCTGGTCATAGAAGCAGACTTGGTTGCAACTTGACTGCCAGCTCAGATATGCTTGTCCTTGTGAATAATGATGAGCCTTCCAACCAACATAAAGCCCCGTGGCTCACTATGCTTTTGGTCTGAATGGCATACTCATGGCTGACGACTGAGGGCTCAAGAATGCTGCAGGACAAGGAGAACCGGGACGTTAAGGAGGTTGAGCAGACGCCCTTGGAGCCTACAGCAGCCCACCCTGAGAGCAACGGCACCCTGAACATGGCCAAGGGACAGACTCCAGAGCGGAGACGCCTCGAGCAGGCCAATGGCAAGTCTTACGAGCAAGCAGACCAGGCAACAGCCATGCAGGCGTCTGCTGCTGGGGCTGGGCAGGCCACCAAGGGGTCAGAAGGCAGAGGTAGGTCACAGTGTCACCCTCACGTGTGCCCTTGGAGCAGCAGGTCTTGCACAGTGGTAAGGAGGGCCACAGCAGGCCTTCCACTAGCGAGGTGCTCGGGAGCATACCCAAATGGCAAGTCAAGCTCAGCTCATGGTGAAGAATTGAGACATGTGTCAACATCAACTCTATCTCCGGAAGCAGTCCCACCCCTAGGCAGCCACGAGAAGTTGTCATGATCTGTGCAGCATGTTCGTTTCATCTGGGTCTGATCAATATGGAGAGTCAAGGCGGTCTTTTTTTGCAGAGGCCGAGGCGGCGGCAGGGAATAGTAAGAGCAGCAGCAGCAGCGCCCAGAAGGCCAGCTTAGGCAGCCATGGCGTGGCGGGCAGGCAGCAGCGCTACACGCAGCTCCTCAACCGCGCCCTGCAGGATAGCGGCGAGAGACAGGTGAGACGCCCATGGTCTCTTGCGGGCTGAGGCGCCACCCCAGGGCCTACTTTTGGCACCACACTAATATGCGGCATGCATGTCCTGATCAAGTACAGCTGCCCAAGCCAGGCTAGGGGCACCCGGGTGGAGCTCCTCAGGCACTGGGTAGATGGCACTATGATGCCTGTCCTGCCTCTGGAGCCAGTACTGCGGGACGCAAGGCATTTCGCTGGTGTCAGATGCACCACACGACCCTGATTCAAGGACCTTGCTGCCTGTTCTGGTCCTGTCATATGTGCTCCCCCATGAGCAGGCTTCCCCTCCTGTTCTGTTGTTCACAGAATCCTGCCTGCTGCAGGAGGACGCCTCGCCTTTTAGCAGAGCGGCAGCTGCGGGAGAGCCCAAGTCGCCGTCTGCTGCGCACTTCACGTCCAGCGCTGCCTCAGCAGCGGCCATAGAAAGCCCCTTCAAAGAGGCGCGCCCCTTGCTCTGGACATGACTGATCGTGGGCCAGTTCTGCCATATTGCTGCCTGTGACGGTACACCTGCGGGAGTGGTTCCAGTACTAAGGCCACGTTCATACAGCACCCATTTTTCCAGCCACTCTTGCCAAAGACCTTCACAGTTGGCTGGGCCAGCTCCTGCAAATGCTTTCACTTAGCTTGAAGCACACATCTAGATGCATGCAGATTGCAGCTTGCAGAATGTCAGCAGGCAAGTAGAAGTTGCCCGCATCACTGACATCGTGCGGAAACATCCAAGCTGGCGTTTGCAGGCGAGCAGTCTGGGCTTTGACGGGAAGCCGGCGCAGAAGAGGGCGTTCCCTGACGCCAACGGGGACAGCCGGGCCAGCGTGGACCGGGTGGACTACAGCAGCTTTGCGCAGCAGAAGCGCTCCTCTATAGAGCTGGGCATGGGCAACATCTCCCACACTGCCAACATCAATCCAAGTAGGTCCTTTCAAGCCTTCAGGACTTGCATTCAGGTCCCTGCAATGATTTTCGCATCTGGCTGTATAGTGTGATTCTGCATGGGGGCACAGCAATGCTCCATGGCCGCATTTACAGGAGGGTTCCTACCTTTTGGGCCACCATATAGCTGGCTTCTCAGCAAGATAGAGGGATTCTGCCGCTGGCAACCACATCATTGTGGCTGTGGAATGCTTCTATCTAGCCAGGAAGCTTTTCCTGGATGGTGCCCTCGAGCTGGTGGTGCTGCTTGTGCAAGAAAATGTGGGCGTGTTGACCAGGCGCTGTGGGCATGGCGCCTTCCTGAGCTTGTGATGCTGTCTTTGCCAAAGAAGCTGAACTATGTGGGCGCTGCAAGCAGGTGCTGGGGCGGGAGGCTTGAGAGCGGGGCGCATGATGAGCCTGCACAGCGCGCTGCGCGCCCAGATGGGCGTCGCTGTGCCGGCCCTCTCCGTTCCCAAGGAGGAGAGCAGGAGCTCAGAGCCGTGTCTGCTCTTCTTTGGCATAGTTGACTTCCTCCAGGTCTGCCTCACCTGCGGCTTGTTGCGCTGCTGTGAAGCCGTTTCGATGACAGGAAGTGACCTTGAGTTGGGAAACAAGGTGTCTGTAGCTCTGCCTGGACCTGCTGATAGTATTCCTGCTCCTGCAGCTCAGATGCATGCATGCATGCGGTCCATCTAGGGAATCGGAAAGCTAGACGACATGACGCGAGCACAAATGTCTGGGCTCCAAACAGAAGGAGCAAATGTTGAACACACTTCTGCTGTGCAGCAATACAACCTGCGCAAGAAGGGCGAGCACGCCTTCAAGAGCCTGGTGATGAATTCCAAGACAATCTCAGTTGTTGACCCGGAGAGCTACGCCGAGCGCTTCTGCAAGTCAGCCCGAGATCTTTTCGTCACCCGTGGCGCAGACCTTGACATCAAGACGAACATCAAGCCGAAATCTTGATGCACTGCAGCAGCTGGCAGGACAGCATGCATACCAGCCTCTCATTTTGAGGCTGCGCGTCCAGGCACTGTGACAAGGTCATTTGAGCTTGCCTACAGACATGTACATAGAGTGACGTGCAGAGAGAGTGAGAAGACAACACGGATATTGCTAAGGTGAAGCCAACCGTGCTTGTTGCAGTCATGTGGGCTTTGTCCCTATGTCGTACAGTGTCCAAGACAGGCAAGCGCTCGAGCAATGCACCTCTTTCGAGTTAGAGAGTACTGACATTGAAGTCAACCCTGGCATGTACTCCTTTCTGCTCTACAGGGCTCTCCCAGACTGTGGCCTTGAGTATCTATGCAGGATTCCGCAAGCTCTGGCAAATGCATGGGGATTGGGAAGTGTTGTCATGACATACAGACTGGAATTACTCAGGAAGGGGGTTGCGGGCCTCAGTAGTGCAATCAGTGGACAGGAGAGGATGTGTGAGATCGATGTACGAGACATACAAATCATTGATGACCAACGAATGGGCCTCTACTGTAAGGATTGCAGCAGCATACATGGACCAAGTTGCAAGCCTCTTGGAATCTTACACCAGAGACGATCGGTTGCCCAATTGTCAATCCAAGCATATTCACTCTGACAGTGTGCAACGGCCCACTCACCACAGACACTCAATGGATTCTCACACTTTCACGTGCACGTGGTCTACTCCAATCTCAGATCTATTTCAACATCAGCATTGTGGGGCCCTGGCTATCAGCTATAGCCTGCTTCAACTTCAGGCGGGCGACCCTTGGATGCAGCATGGCCATGTTCTGGCCTTGCATGCTCATGCTCTCTGGACACCCCTTCTCGAGATGTGCCCTTCTCATACACCCCGTTGGGAATGTTCCTGGGCTGGTCCCTATTGTGATGCCCATTCATGCCTGGAAGGGTGTTGCCCGAGCTGTCAGCCAGGCTGCTCTCGCTGTGCTTTGCAGACCGCTGCATATGGCTGCGCTCAGTCTCACGCGTTTGACTGGGAGCGGATTGGGGTTGCTGGACGACTTTCTGAGGGTGCTGCAACCTGCTGTCAAGCTCATTCATGGCTACAGGCAGCTGTAAAGCCCCTGAGCGATGCTGTGAAGCCCCCTGCTGCGCTCCAGAGGAGCCAGATGCTGGCACTCCTGCATGACTACTGAGACCTGGAGGTCCACTATTGCTTGCAGAGTGCCTCACTACATTGCTAAGGCTGGCAGACACAGGCAGCTGGCCCGGACTGGGCAGCACTGGAGGTGCCATTGCTGGTCTCTGTGGCTGGACTGCACTGACTGGCTGTCCCAGGCCTGCAGTGTGAGCTAGGGACGGGTTGCCAGGAGCGCTGCTATATTGTCTGACGTCTGAGGGCGGTGGCATTCTGTGCAAGATTCCAGGTCCCCCTGCTGCTCCACTCCACTGGGGGGGCTGCGCAGTGCCATGCCCGGGCATGCTGGGCAGCCCTGTGCCCAAGATGGGGCCTCTGTTGTTCATGCCATAGCTGCTCGGGGCCTGGCTGCCGAGGCCAGGCGGAATGCCAGGCCGCAACATCGATGCGCTCTGCATTGCGGCAGCTCCCTGGACAGGTAGCCCTGCTGTGGCTCTCAGCAAAGGAGCTGCCAAGCCTTGCAGGGCGCTGGGTGCTTGTGAGGGGTGCTGTGCTGCGGCTGAGCCAAAGCTGGCTGGCATAGCCTGAGGCATGCCCAGGCTGCCCAACAAGCCCTGGGCAGGCCCCACAGCGGCGGGCCGGGCAGCGGGCACTGCTGAGCTGCCAGGAAGGGCAGCTGCTGGCCCTGTGGGCAGCCCAGCCAAAGTATGCAAAGGCAGGGGGCCCTGTGCAGCCTGTGAGGTGGGCTGAGGCGTCGATGCATGCAAGGTCCCAGCGGCTGAGTCAGCCGCTGCTGCCGCAGCCATCGTCAGCGCTAAGCGCGCTGTCCTCTGAGCAGCGCCTTGTTGCGCATCCCGCGAAGCAGCTCCAGACTGCAAAATGTACATAGACATATCAGCACTTACATTCAACTCCCTCTGTCTGTCATTGCAGCCTTGCGCAGATGCCTGCAATGGTGTGACATTGGGCAGCACGCAATCGAGGCAAGCACACTTGAAGGGTGAGAGTGTGCCACCAGAGTTTACCCTCACCCTGGCAAAATAGCTCTCCGCTGAGGCAATGTCCAGGCTGTGGCATGCCAGCTCAGCCGCCTCAGGCGTGTACTGAGCCATGCCCTCCCAGACGTGCTGTGGAGGCACCTGGACCGCCTGTGTTCGTGCCTGCAGCACAGATGCCAATGTCAAGTGTCCCTCCAGCTAGATGGCAAATGATCATGGGATTGAATGCCTAAGCTCTTGAGAGTATCCCAGGGAAAGTGCAGCATGCCGAATAATGAGCTGCAGAGTTCTGTCAAGAACTCGTGCTTACCCTGGCAGTGTCCCAGGCTCCTGCTCCAGTAAGCAACCTCTGGAAGGCGCCGTGTGCCTTGATGACCTTGGCAGATCCTCTGGGCAGCTTCTGGGCAGAGCCTGTGCAGCAACCTCAGGCGTCACGACCCTCCATTGCTCTACAGGCACCTGCTGATTTGCGCTGGTGCCACTTTGAACCTCAGAATATGTTACGAGCTGCCATACAGCGTCTACTGCATGTTGCATATGTCAGAGGTGTTAAGGCAATACTGTAGAGGGGCAGGCATGGTGCTGGAGGGAGTGGCTGCACGCACCGGGCAGAGAAGCCTCAGACTGTAGCCTGGCCGGCTGTGCCTCGTCAGCTGCGTACGGCGCCATTTTGTGGTCATCACCCGTCCTGGAAGTCCTCTGTCTCTTGGCTCCTACAGCAGGAAGCACTTAATCTGATCACTTGTATAGCACATAGAGACAGCTTGCCTACACGTTACTTACACCCCGACATCTAGTCTTTGCTGAACAGCTGCATGGTGTGCCTAGTGGTGTAACAGAACAGCAATGTCTGAGGCACGATCCGGCGACGGGTGGACACCAGATGCAGTGAGACAGGTGACTGTGGAAGGAGGGGCATGGCGGAGGGTAGGACTGTACCTAGGGCAGGCGCTGGAGCCCAATACTGGGGCTCCGGTTTTACAACGGGCTGCCTGGCAGCACCCCTCCCTCTTCCCCTGCACATACTCATCCCTGTCAGGCGTCTGTCAAGCGCTTGCAAACTCTGATGAAGGACGCAAGGGCAGGTAGGGGTCCTGAGTACAGGCTTTCGCTTTGCTGCAGGAACCCATCAGGATGGGGATCTGCAGCTTGATGGTGCTGTGGTAACAACTCAGGGGCTGCAGGCATGTGAGGCACATGTCGCCTTGAGGGGTGTGGGCAAAGAATAACTTGAGGCCACAGATTTCAGCAGCGCTACACTCAAAAGGTGCAGCTCCCGGGCAAGCAACAATGAGACAGCAAGAAGCAGAGGTTGCACCTGCCGCCTCCTGTGCCGGCGGCATGCTTGCGCTTGGCGCCTCTTTTTATAGCGCCCCCTCGCCATGACCCGTGGGTCCCCTCCTCATCAGAGGTCTGGACGGAGGGTTCCTCCGGCAGTCTGTAATCCTCGATGTCCTCATTGTAGCTCTGCAAAGGGGTGCTGCTGTCAGCACATGGCTCGCAGGTGCAGGGCATAGGTAGGGGCATGCCACATCAGCGGAGATGATGCTGGCGCCTGATCAGGGTGCACACAGCTTGGGACAAAGGTCTGGCTGTCAAACACTACAAGTGCCTGATGGCAAGTGATGAAGCCAGATATCAGATAGCCTTCCTACTGAGATGTGCATAGTAGCTCAGACTAGGCATGCATGCTGAGTGGGACATGTACCTCCTCTGGCTTCTCACAACTATTCCTGAGCTCGTCTGGGTTCATGTAACAGAACCTGCAGGCGGAAGATTAAGACTTGCACTCTTCAAACCTGTCAGATGGGATTACTGCCAACATCAAGCATGCATTCTGCGGGCCGAGGTGCATGACCACGCCCCATCTCCGAAGTCTGACAGGTAATAGCGGCGCTCATGGGTGCATACCAGGGCACCGAGTCGTCTACGACGCTGCCAGGAGGCAGACGGCGCCATTTTTGACAGTTCTGGTTGTCGCACTGGGCCCAGACTGACAATTGAGGAACTCTGGGCAAGCTGTTGGCGATGCTGCCTTTCGGTCTTCCCTTCACCATCATTCATGCATTCTGCGACCTCATATGAATGACCTCAGCCCATGCTAGAGCTGGCAACACCTCATCCCAAGCTGCAGCTTTCAGCCAGATACCAGCGTGTTCGGTGCCTGACAAGGCCTCTGGCTCCCATCAATCTCATGAAGAGGTCCCTGTCGCCCAGAATCGATGTGCAACGAAGGCCAGGATGCAGTTTTTGGAGCCCGGCGAGCAGAGTTGTGAAGCCTACGGAGAACTCGGGCTGAATGGGTTGCGCCCGTAGACAACGGATCAAGGTGTAAGGAACTGACTTGCTCATGTCCACCTGCAATGCCACAGCTTCGAGCTTTCGTCTGCACGCTTGCTGATTGAAAGGAGCTGCCCAGATCTTCTGCTAGCCTGGGCGACTAAACGAGCTACGGAGGGTGGGTCCAAGGTGCTGCCTACTCACCATCGTGTTCTATTGCCTGTAGCCGTCCATGCTAGGCCGATAGGAAGCGCCACTTATCAGATCACCATGTGTAACACAATCTGAAGGATGATTGGGCGCATGTTGCATGAAGTTGCCTGCTCTGATAGATGTGCATGCATACCTTGATCCACTTGTATTGCAATGACAAAGTGATGCCGTTCAAGGCCTGAAGTTCTTACAGCTCGAGATTAGGTGTCAGGTGGGCTACTTTGAGGCGAGCTATCAGGAGTTCTGGGCATCTCAGTCCTACTTCCCATTGTGCTTGCAGGGATTCCTTTGGCTTAGACGGACTAAAGCTGCAGGCTTTTCACGCAAGAGGAACATGCCAAAGTTTGGAGCCTGTTGCGCGCATGACCATGACTGCGAGGCCGCTGACTGTGGACCAAGCTGGTCCCTTCACGAGCACATCGACATGTCAAATGTGAGTGGCCTCTTCTCCAGGGCTGACCCAGCGCAATGTTATCCGGCCCATTCTGCCGTTTTGTCCTTCGCTGCCTGCCGTGGAACGTGAAGGGAAGCCTGAGATGCTCGACAGGGAGTTCAGAGCAACTTGTGGGGTGCAGGTTTGGGCTCTGAATGAGGCGCAGGCAGGCAGCGTGCATGACATATTCAGGCCTTGGGGTGACAGGCTGGATATGTCTCTGCCAACCCTGGATTCCAACGACGACGACCCAGAGCTGCTCATCCATGTGCCCTTCAGTGGAACTGTCAAGATCAAGGTCAGGCTCCCTGGTCTATAGTCTCATTGGCACAATCTACACACTCACACGAGCATAGCACGTCCAGCACATGGCTGAGACAAGCAGCATTCCTGCACCTTACATGCAGCAGCATGCAATCAATGGAGCACCTTGGTGTATACTGGTTGCTCCTACATCGCAAAGCACACCTCAAAAATCAGCCTGGCGTGACAGTGGTGTTGCATTTCCAGGCCATCACAATCATTGGAGGCTCAGACGGCACAGCACCGGCTCAGCTGAAGGTGTACACCAATCGGGAAGACCTGGACTTCTCTACTGTGGCACAGCTACCCCCAGTGCAGCAGTGGGACCTTCAGGAGAATCTCAACGGCCAGATAGAGTACCCCACACAGTAGGAGCCCTCTGCACAGCACCATGCCTGACCTGACTTGTGAAGCTTTTGGAAAAAAAGTCTGTAGATTTATTGTCAGACTGCAGCCGCTTGCGGTAGCTACTTGTCAGAATTTGAGAGCAGTGATCTTCTTCTTTGTTCTCTACTAGGCACTCAGTGCCAATGCTTGATGCAGTTGCAGCGCATGGGAGTTGACTCCTGTTGCATTACTGGATGGTGCATCACCTCCTGCCTTTCACACCTGTAAGGAGATGGTGAAAGTCAGGGAATAGTTCTGATCTGCAAGCATTCTATAACACTCAGGTGTTGTGCAGGGTCACAAAGTTCAACGGCGTACACTGTGTAGATCTGCACATCCCCAACAACTTTGGGGCAGACTCTACCAAAATCCACTTCATAGGCTTCAAAGGCGAGTTCACAGAGGTATGAGCCAGGCTCCAGATACATGGCTACTCTTTGGATGTGGGCCAGCTGGCAAGGCTTGTTAAGCTGCTCTGAGAGGCACTGCCTGTCTCTCTGGAACAACACAGAGGTGGTGACATGCACTGCAGGCCAAGAGGGAAGCAGTGATCGCTGTCTATGAGTCCAAGCCGCTCATCTCGGATCACAAGGTCACAGAGAGCATGGGCCCTATGCATGACGTCTCCTGATCATATTGCACAGCGCCAGCAATCCAGATTTTCACCCGCCCTGCTATGGACCAACAAGCAGGGTCTCCTGCATCACAATGTCATGGCAGTCAAGGGAGTCTTTGTGAGCTGTTTGTGGTCTGCAAGTCTAGGTTGGTCTAGGTAGAATCAGAATACTCAAGTATGGCTGCTCTTTCCCGCAGTCCTGTCAGGCCGGTTCCATGTGCATGTTCAGTATTTAGCAGCTGCTGTGTCTTAAGAGAATAGAGTAGAAAACATAGGAGGGAGGCAGCACTCTTCAGATGCACTGGGCTCAAACTCTGGAACAGATCGCAGTACCTCTTAGCCTCACTCATGGAACAAGCTTAAGCACAGCGGGGAATTTTGGAGGGAGCTCCTCCAATGAGAAACAAGGGGAGTGAAATCTTGTCAATCAGGGATGCTGTAATGCAACAGTGTGAAGGCTGGCTTTCTGTGTTCCTTGATTGTCAAGGCAAGGTCTGCTGGGTGGCCTTTCAGGGGCTGCAAAGGGGTGCACAAGATCTTCGATCATATCTGCAATGGTGACAGCCCAAGTGGGGACTGTGCAGGCACATGCCTGGTCTTGTGTGTCATTATTGATGCATCCAGTGCTGGCCTGCCCGCAAAAGCTGCGATCAGTGCTGGCTGGCATGGTGCGCACCCCAACTGCAAATTGGGTTCAAACATCGCCTTTACAATTACCTGCTTGTATATCCCTACCTGCCCTGTCCAGCAGCAATTTCAGCCTCGCCTCCGCTTAGCCAATCCTATAATGATGTACCATAGCGCCCAGTACCTCATCGCAAGCTGCTTTACTTTGTCCTGTCACTGTGGGTACAGCAGGAACGTGTACAACGTCCTGAGCTGATCTGTTTGTGAGCACCCACTCTCCTGCAGGGTCTCATCTTTACACCAAGGCTCAAGTCTACACAATGCTGTGTGCAGTACACACACTGAGAATGTTGCCAAGCAAAGCACAGAGTGCTCCTGCTGTCCTGTATGCACTGCACACTATGCAGTGCTGCTCACTCCTGAGATACACACCAGCATTGCAGGACATACTGCTGGCTTTGCATATCTGACTGATGAGCACACATGACTCTGGGTGTGGACGCCGGAAACAAGCAGGGCATACATGCATGCATTCTCCTTGGCCCATGTCTGAGCAGCAAGAATTTGATCTCTTGTCACTCAGCTGCAGCCATGTGCTTGATCAGGTCCACCACGCGTGTGGAGTATCCGTACTCATTGTCGTACCTGCGCATAGCACATACCAATGGATAAAGCTTCTTCTGGGCCGGCACACACTCATCCACACACATCAACAGTGTCAAGAATTAGCTCTGCCAGGTCGGGATCATTGAGGCGTAGATGGCAATTCACAGCATTCCGACAAGTATTCAGATGACCTATGGCTGCATGGCAATGCACTGCAGGCATCTGCACTCAGACAGGCAGCTCTGCAAGATAGCTGACAGCTTACCAGCTGACAAGCTTCACAAAGGTGGGTGACAGCTGGATTCCTGCGGTAGCGTCCACAATTGAGGAGTGGTCGTCAGTGGTGAAGTCTGTTGACACCACTGCCTCATCTGTGTACCTGCAAGCCGTACAGCACACAGTGAGAGAATGCGCACCCTCTGCCCTACTTACTGGCCAACAGACCAGCAGGCAATTACAAGTGATGGAATGCTTGCCACAAGTGTCAACCCATCCACCAAAATCGCTTCTGTGTCACTGCTGAGAGCAACTGGTTGGCGTGGGTATCTCGCTGCCAGTGGCTTGTCAATAGCAACACAAAAGTCTGATTCAGGTGCGTGGCTGAGAGCCAGCAGCAAGCATGCACATTGGCCCCGTGCATCCCAGCAGGGGCGGGCGCTCTGGGCAGAGCGGGCAGAAGGGGGCACAGGCATCTGAACCCACCCCAGGATGCCCTTCAGGGGGCCCTCAGAGGCAGCCTTGAGCGTGGCCATGATCTCCTTGTAGTCAGCGCCCTTGGTCAGGCGCGCTGTGAGGTCCACCACCGACACATCTGCGGTGGGCACCCGGAAGGCCATGCCCGTCAGCTTCCCGTTCAGCTCGGGCAGCACCTGCAGGGCAGTCCGACAATCCCTGGAGATTTCATGAACCTGCCGATGGAGCTGTTTGCTAGTAGAGAGACCGCCCGCAGCTGTCTTACATTGCAATTCAGCCGGAAGCAGACTCTGGCAATTGCAAGACCGACCCCTGACTCACCACTGAGTTACCATGCTTTCACTTTCTCACCACATACAACACTGCACCGCATGTCTGACTGCTTGCATCCGCTCCAGATCCACACACCCTCCCGATTAGCCTAGGATCAAATATCTGATATGACAGAGATGGACCCTAAGCAAGGCAACATTGTGACTTCTATAGCGCACACAATGTGAGAAGTACCACCAAACATATCAAGATCAGCCATGCTGAAGGCACACCTTGCCAACAGCCTTGGCGGCGCCGGTGGAGGAGGGGATGATATTGGCGCCCGCACCGCGCCCGCCGCGCCAGTCCTTCTTGGACGGCCCGTCCACCGTCTTCTGCGTCGCGGTCGTCGCATGCACCGTCGTCATCAGCGCCTCCTCGATTCCATAGTTCTCGTGCACCACCTGCAGTACGGGAGTTTGCGTCAGCACAAAGGCTGAAGTGATTTCAGCCTGGTCCCAAGACATGCTGCAACTAATTACTCACTTACGCGCCAGAGGAGCGCAACATGCTGGTAGTACGCATACATGCCTCAGAGACCGTGCGCTTGGGCCGGCACAAGCAGCGCATGCTTCAGCTGCACGCAGCACAACAGTCACATATAGGTATGCAGAAAGTCGACGTCAGATCAGCATAAAGCCAAGAGCAAAAGTCAGGGGCTTCATCACCTTTGCCAGGGGTGCAAGGCAGTTTGTTGTGCAAGAGGCGTTGGACACGATGTGGTCCTTGGCAGGGTCGTACTTCTGCTCGTTCACGCCCATGACGTACATAGGCGCGTCTGCTGAAGGCGCCGAGATGATCACCTTCTTGGCTCCGCCCTTCAGATGAGCGTTAGCCTGCAACATCCGACACCATGCTTGAGTGAGAATCGTGCAATGTCATTCACAATGCTTGATTGAAGATTGATTCGGACCAAGCTAGGTGACAGCTTCACTCCTGCAGCAATCAGCCTCCCACACCCAGCCGTATGCAGCAGTACTATCATGTCAGTAGCGCAAGCTGCTCGTGCTCGTGCTCTGCAGACGGTATGCTCCCGCAGTTTTCAGGGGAGGTGCGCAAAGGTGTAACAATTAAGAGGTCTAGCATTCCACCACATCACATCAGGCATTACCTTGTCAATTGTGGTGAAGACACCTGTGGACTCTACGACATAGTCAGCACCGATGTCACCCCATGGGATCTCAGATGGCTCCCTGCATGATGTGCAGGTCACCTCAGACTGGAGAGCGGTAATAGGCATCCTCGCTTTGGTCGCGTGTATTTCATGAAATATTTCTGGGGACACAGAATAAGGTGCGTCTCCACGGAGCAGACGTGAGGCATTGCAAGTTGCAATATGCAATGTCTCGAGGCGGGTAGCTCAGTCTCACTTCATGGAGTAGGTGTGGATCTTGTTTCCATCAATGAAGAGGCCCTCGGGGCTGCCGTGCACCTCCCCAGCATACCGTCCGTGTGTGCTGTCGTACTTGAACATGTACCTGCAAGATAGGTATTGATCACAATGCCTATCAGTGCAAGCCACTCACTGATCATAGACGTGAGTCGTTCATTGCCGGGGTATCTACCTCCATACCACTCGTCTTGATTTGTCAGAGCTGCTGCATGCTCACAGGATGCATGGACAGCACTGCGACCTAGAGTGGAAACACATGTGCCCTGAACTAAGGCCAGCTGGCGTTAACCCCTCGCTAAGCACTGAAGGGTCTAACTGTCAGCATCCAAGAGACTCACGCTGTGTACTCATTGTCAATGAAGGGGTCGTTGATGCCGACCACCTGCAGTAGCAAGCACTTCAGCTCACATCAGGCGTCAAGTGGCGACGCAGAATTTGTTGCCATGCATACGCAAGCAACTGGACATCAGCATCAACGATATGTTGGGCTAGAGAGACAGGACACTTGCCTCAATGCCCTTCTTGAGAGCAGCCCTCAGCACTAACCTCCCAATGCGGCCAAAGCCTGGTCAACACATTCATGCTTCAGACATGCAGCATTGGAAGCTTTCATGCCTGTGTTTAGAGCTCAATGCTCACTTTGAAAGAGCCTTTAGCCATTTCCACAGAGTGCACACCCCTCGTACCACTCACAGCTGTCAAGTGAAACGAGATGACTAGTGATCTGGCCTTAGGGTTGCTGGTGTCTTTCATCTGGCACGCACAATAGAGGAGTTACGCAGCTCAATGAACATATATGGTTATCTTCAAGACATTTAAAACACCAGGAGAGCGCTTCGTGACCACACAATCACTTCGGCAGAGCACCTAAGTCTCTTCATCACTTCCTAGAACATTTCCTCGATCAGGACGCTCAACCCTGGTAACGGCACCAATGTTCAACGCAAAGCTTCAAGCTTTGACAGAGTCTGTAGCTTACCATTGATGCCTATTTTGATGGTCCCGTTGGAAGAGGCGCGCGCTACAAGTGTGCTACGGCCGGCAGCTTTCCTTTGTGTACGGGGTAGCGAGATCTGGGTAAGAGCAACGCGTCTCTCAATCTGGGGTCCTGTACTCAGCTTGGCGCTCCTCATACCTGGCGCACAAAAGCACTATCACATAGGCGTTGAGCTTAGGGCATATTCATCTGGCAGGGGTTCAGGCACTCGACGCGCACCTCCTTGAAGGAGTGTCATCGTGTCCAAGCGATACACCTATGCTCTATACTAGTCAAACCTCGTTCTTCTGAGAATGATGTACACAGGGAGAACAAGTCCTCATATAATGGGCCTGCTTCCGAGCCTGTTTTGGAGCGGGACCACATGCAGAAAGGGCTATTTTTGGAAATTAGCTTTCGAGCATTCCTAACAGGGCGTCAACGGACTGTCGTTCGAAGTGCTGACCAGCTGCAGACACATCAGAGCACAGCAGATCCGTCAAGGCTGATCACACCATGGTGAGCCCAGTCTGCGGGAGTCAGCTGCACATGCCATTGCGCAGGTGCAGTAGGCGTGTGCGGGTGCTCAAGAGCACCGAACTAACACTACGTGCTTTTGCCAGGCTGATGACTACATCCATAGGGAGCATATGTACCAGCCCTGGCTGAGTGAGCGCTTGCATCCTGTCATGAGAGGGATTGGCCCATCCTCTGACTACAGATAATGAGGACTCATGCCTTTTGCATGGCCGGTAGGATGACTGCAGTCCGCATGCACACGGCACTCGGACCCGAGGCCTGTCCTTATGAGGGACCAAGGACCCCGAGATGTCTGCCATGCAATGCATCATTGAGAGAGTTTTGGCGCCCGCTCTGACCTTGTGCTGTGCAGTCCGCCACCGCAGGCTGAAGGTGGGGCTTGCAGTCTCCAGCATGGTCCTTGTCGGAGGAGGGCTGCCCTTCGTTGTTGCCTGGTGGCATCAGAAGAAGGCAGGGCTGCCATTCCCGCCCCCTACCAATGCACCATCGCCGGCTTGATCAATGAGAATCCTCCAAATCTAGAGGATTCAAGGCGCCTTATGTACAAGTGCTATCAGCACAAGGGAGGCAACCTGTAGCCTAGGGCCATAGGGCATACACATGGGAGTATAGCAGCCTCCATCTAGGGCACCAGCACAGCCACCATGCAATCAATCAGCAGCCTGTACGTACTTGCACAGTGAACATGGCCTTTGCGGTTGTTCTTGGTAGACTGCCAGAGATGTAGCCAGCATGCCAACAGATTGACAAGGCAGTCTGGCAGCACCATGTGGCTGGCAGAGTCACAAGATGCTAATAATCACACACTGTGCTTTTGACTATGGCAAGGCATGAGAGGCGCGCTTGGCTGAAGGCAGGGGGCGTCGCAAGCAATTCTGTGCACACCCATGAACCAGGCAGTTTGCTAAGCAACAGAGGAGGTTGCTTGTAGCCTTAACAATTGAGCTGAACACATGACTGGGCTCCAGAGGAAGGTAAAGGTTTACAGGGCAGCCAACCACATTTGCAATTGTGACTATATCCTACCCCCTGGTTGCTGCCTTGATCGGTATGGTTATTCACTTGCATGTACACCACCCGGGCGCACAAATAGACTCGCTCAATAAAGAATACAATTGTATGGTCGTCGCGTCAGTTGCTGTATGATCTGAAGTATACCTCCGAAACACAAACTCGTCAAAAGCCCTCTTGCACAAACAGAAGTGATTGTACTGTAGCTCTCCATGTACAGGATTGGCTAGAGCATCTCGAGGCAATACTCACACTGGTGCACTTCTGACTTTGCGCATTCTGCAGTCTGTCAGGCCAAGTCTCCCATGATCCTCGAAGCACCAGACTCGACAAAGCCTGTGCATTTCAAGGATCACTACATGCCCCATCTGATGCTGCTTGACTTTGCACCCTGCGAGATGCTGCAAGCTGTGTACCGCTGTGAGGAGATTGCAAAGATGACACAGACAGAATTTCATTTGATGTGAATTTTGTGAGGTTCTCCAGCATGGTCACTCGCTGCGCAGGGTGACCATGCAGCCAAATGCGGCTAGTTCATGGAGGCCAAGCAGCTTGCGCTAATGAGACGGGTTTCCTGCATTTGACGTCGTCGAGAAGCTGACATTGCTGTAATGCATGTCTCTTGGGGATCTGTGGTAGCCTGCATCCTGTGCGGTGGTCCCAACCTTGTTAAGCATGCAGCGTTCCAGCAGCCGTCTCGAGTGGTTCCTCACTCAGCTGTGGTCTTGACACCTCCTACTAGTCCCTAAATCAGACTTGTCCACCCCTAACATGCTGCCAAATCAAGCCCCTGATGCTGATATGGTCGCCACCTGTGCCTCCGCATGGGTTGCCCCTCCATGCAGAGGCCCCACGTGACCATCCATGATACTGGAGCAGATCATGAGGGGTCCCCCCTGGCTGCACCATGTCCTATGAGATTGTCCCAGTGGCCTTGAAGCGCATGCGCGTCTGCGTCTTGCTGCCTCTCGAGGCCGGCAGCGCATGCCACACAATTGCCTCTGTGCTGATGTCCATCCAGCAGAAGAGGTGCTCGCCCTCCCCGTAGATGACCCGCAGGATCCGCCCCTCCGGCTCGCCCCGGTCGATGATGTGGTAGGTGCTGAGAGAGATCTCCTCCTCCAAGAAACCCTGTGTGTGTGTCCACCTCATCAACTCTGTCATACCTCTTAAGAAATATGAGACTTGTGCACATCGGCAGACCAGTCTTGGAAAGACCCTTGCCACTACTGTTGCAGGCTTCATTGTGGCGGCAGATCTATGTTGCTGCGGCTGCACAATAGTCATAGTCATGACACAGGCACCTCCAGATATCTCCTTGACATCATGTTCTGGCAGCGTGTTCAGACGCTTCGGATTTTATCAGAGGCATCTCGATAGAGCCCATCGTCAGCGGCGGACCTCGGGCTTGAAGTCGAGGGTGCGGAGGAGGGGCCCCGCGGAGATGTGGGTGACGCGCTGGGAGGCGCGGTCGATGCGCATGGCCCAGTGCTCGGTGTCGTAGCCGCGCCGGTGCACGATGGCCAGCAGCTCCCGCGACTTGGGCCCCCGCTCCATGTCCCAGGCCACCGGGTGGCCGCTGCTCAGCATGTCCTCCTGCTCCGCGATGTCCAGCCCTATGCACACAATGCATCCGTGTCAGACCACACGTGCATGTGACCAGCCTGCTCGCGTGCTGGGTGCCGCTTCACATGATAGTCCACTGGGTGCCCGCTGCTCAGCATGACCTCCTGCCCCGCGATGTCCAGCCCTGCACGCATGCATGCACACGGTCATACGCGAGCATCGCATGCCTCCAGATGTGACAAAATCATCTGCATGTCGGATATTTGCTCTGTGTCCCAGGCCACGGGGTGCCCGCTGCTCAGCATGTCCTCCTGCTCCGCAATGTCCAGCCCTACACACACAATGCATCCGTGTCAGACGACACATGCATGTGACCAGCCTGCTTGCATACTGGGTGCCGCTTCACATGAAGGGCCCCGGGTGCCCGCTGCTCAGCATGTCCTCCTGCTCCGCGATGTCCAGCCCTGTGTGCATGCATGCAAGCGGTCACACACGAGCATCAGATGCCTCCACATGTGACCAAATCATTTGCATGTCGGATGTCCGCTCCGTGTCCCAGGCCACAGGGTGCCCGTTGCTCAGCATGTCCTCCTGCTGCGCGATGTCCAGCCCTGTGCACAAATTGCATAGTGTCAGGTAAGCCCTACGCTTTAGGTGGCCCGTCTGCATGCCAGATGCACGTGAGGTCCCAGGCCACCGGATACCTGCTGCTCAGCATGTCTTGAGCTACAACAAGCCCTGTGCATGCGCTTGCAGGCACTTGCGTCAGCATTAGACACTTTGTGGACCCACCGCACCCCAGATGCCGCTTCCTTCTACAGAATACCCAGCCTCTGAGAGTCCACCTGCTTCGCTATTCTGATCTCGCCCAATAGCGGGAGGCCTTGAAAGCAGATGTCATGTGGCACAAACACGGTATAGCATGATGGTGTGACAGGCTGGGGGCGCCCTCAGACTGGTAGAACGCAGCACTCCTGCAAGCAATAACGTGCTAATAACAGACATGTTCACCTGTATGGCTCTCTATCTTAGCTGCTGCATCCTCGTAGCAGTGCTTGCTGCGCAGCACCGCCCCGTCTGGCGCGCTGCCGTCAAACTCCAGCGCGACGGTGCAGGGCAGGATGCTGGCGTAGATGACCAGCGCCTCTTTCTCCGCCACGAAACCCCAGCCGGCCTCGTGATCCGCCATCTGCAAAGTGACTCCCCTCGTCAGGGTCAGAGCTGCCAGTTGCTCTGCTACAGCAACGGAGCGGCCATGGAGTCCCTAGACAGTACAAACACTTAGGCACATCAGCTGCAGTTCCTCCTTCCTTGCAAAGCCCTAGGCAGCTTCATGATCGCCATTCGGGCAATGTCCCATCCCGAGTGTGGACATCCTCCGGGCACTGCACAGATGCGAGGCTACATGCAGCTGTGCACAAGCACTTGACTAGCAGAAGGATGATTGTCAACATAGCAAGGAGCCTCTGCATGCTTCTTGCTGCGGCAACATACCTGCTCCAGAGTACTGGTGCTGCGCTCATGCGTCCTGGCCTTGAGACCCTTCAGCTTGGCCAGCTCATCCTCCAGGGTGTCAAAGCGGTACACAAAGGAGAGGCTGTTGTGCTCCAGATCCAGCTTTGCCAGGGCTACCCTGTCCTGGGACGGCGGCAGACTCAGCCAATGGCTGAGGTACACCCCTCCCTTCCATGCAAATGGCCTGCATTTAGCAGATGGAGGCTTTCCATGTTTTGCTTTGTAGTCGCAAACACGCGTGAAGCTGTGAAGCAAGGATGTAAAGACTTGTGTGATGTATCACCTTGCTGGCCCTATATTTCCCTATCTGCTGCACGAAAGGGATGCTCTCATGCAGTGCACAGACCTTTATGGTCTTGCGTAGTGACCATGAGATCATTGAGATGAGATGCATTTACCCAGAAGGAGGCAGCCTTTCGATCAGACTATCCTATGCCCAACAGTCAGATTCTAATGCACTTGATGGGCGCTAACAGTACGTCTGTAAGGCTCACCGCCAAGCGGAGGCCTTGAGCGCGGAGGTGCTCTGCTGCTGGCGCAGGCGCAGGTAGCTCTCATGCAGCTGCAGGCGCTGCACCTCGCTCTGCACCAGGCGCAGGTCCGGCAGCGCCCCGTACCCTGACCGCACCATTAGCGGGTGCGACCGCGTTTTGCCGCTACCGCCATCCTGCTTGCACTCCTGCTTCCCCGCGCCGCACCCTACTTGCACCTCCTGCGCAGAGCACCTGCTGTGAGGTAATATAGAGCGGGACCAGCGCATCAGTCGCACCCGGTTTCTAGCTGACCAGCAGTTGCAACGGCCTCCTGGGTAGTGCCAGGAGCATCCTGCTGGGGACTCCCTGCTTTCCCCTGGAAGCCCACCTGCACCTCCAGTGCACAGCACATAAATCTGATTATAATGTGCAAGTGTTGGATAGCACCGGTACGTCATCAGCAGGTGTAGTGCTGTGGGGCTGATGCCGTACTGCTGCTTGGGTCTTCCTGCTCATCTCCCATGTGCCTGCCTCCGCACAGAGCACCTGGCAATTAGCAAAGCAAATCACAGTAGGCATAGCGCCAGTCAGACCCATGCTGCCACCATCCCATTTGTCTTGCTGCCCTTCTCCCACACTCTCACTGCACTGGCGCTGCAACTACACAACTTAGCTACTTGACAGAGCTCCAGAATTCTTGAGTCTCTTGAGCTACATGGGCACCCTGGTACCTGCTCACTGGCACACAAGGTACCAAAGACACCAGTCACCACGAGATGCATGGGGGCGTCCAGGCTGGCAGTTCTGCTGTGGGGTTGTTATGTACAATGCAAAGGTCCTGAATGACACTTACCTCCTGATACGTGAAGAAGATCATCCACTCTCCTGTGACAGGATCTCTCACTGCTGCTGGCTCTGCAGGTAGTGCCGAGGCATTTGCTAGAGGCCCTGGTAGGGGCAAACGGTTGCATCTCGCTGCTGTAGGCTGTCTCAAAAGAGCTGAAGGAGGCCTGAGGCCAAGTACTGGGGCTGGACTGCTGAGGAGAGGCACCGAGCCTATGACGCTCCGTACACCTTCGCCCACGCCCCCGAACGGCACCACAAGGTACACCAGTAGGCAAACAAGTGCTGCTGCTCCCACTGCAAGGAGGCTCCGCTGGCAGCAGCTCACGGCGCCTCCCGCACTCCGAGACATATGCGACAAGATCACCGCATCTGCCTCTTGTATCTTTGGGCACCTCACCGATCTGCTGCGCCACGTTCCCAATCGTATGGGATCTGCTTGTTGGTTTGTAATATGTGCCCTAGGGCTGCCAACAGATTCCTTACGGCTGATGTACCGATCGTCCGGAGCTCCGAAAGCAGTATCGAGGAGAGGGTTTTGCTCAGGGTATCTTTTGCATCTCCCTTTAAGTATCCCTCAGAGGCTTGCTCAGCGCACAAATGGAGACAAATGCTCCGGGGAAATGCTCCTGACAGCCTCGCGGAGCCTACGCCAAGCACGGGCCAGCCCTCGAACATCTGTTCACCGGAAGACTGGTGTACGCTCATGTCAGCATTTAGCATAGCAATAGTGGGACCACGGTGATTGCTGCAGAGCAGCCGCACAATGATACAGATTGAGACTCGGTAGTGAACATATCTTTTTGATCAGGACCATCGCACAGGAGAAGGCAAAGGCCTATATTACAAGATTAAACTCAGACTGACTGCAATACAGCCGTCACCACCCCTGCAACGACTTAACACGGCCAATGACATGTCAAATAGATTGCGTATATTCCCTGACAATCGGCCTTCTCTCAGCAGCTCCCTTATAAGGCGACTCTGCTTAAGTACCTCTGTTCATATGTTCATGCATTTTTGGGTCAGAGCTTCTGTCTCTTCAGCTTGACCTTCAGCCCAGGTGATGGCGCAGACGCCTGCTGAGACTGCGCAAATTGCACTTCCTGGTTGCCAGTGTTGGCATCACCACCCAACTCTCTGCCAGGATCTGCCTCCTGGGATGCTCTCTGCTTCCTGCGCGAACCCCTTCTGCCAGCATTCTCATCAGCTTCCATGCCAGATGCAGTGCCAGCTGGTGAGTCGCCAGCAGCGCTGCCGTGCTGAGGCGTTGCAGGAGGGTCAGCTGTTGGCAGGTTGACGCTGATGTGGCGCCGCTTCTTTGGCGGCCGCGATGCTTCTTGTGCTGCCTCAGCAGTGGCTGCTGAGTTTTGGTGCATGTCTATGTCTTTGCTGCCACGCAGAGCGGCCCCTTCAGATGCCTCGACAGGCTCCTCATACATAATCTCCGCATCAGTTGCTGCTACCCGCGCGCCTGCGAAGCAGTAACAGCTTCAGACCCCACCCAGGATGTTTAAGCTCTCACCGAGAGGCAAACGTGACCGGCATTGTGGGACCTGCTGTATGCTCAGACCTTGTTGCACAATGGAAGTCACTTCCCAAGTCTACCTGTAAGGATGCACCGCAGAATATGTGGGCCAGCAGACCTCGTTGAAGTCACAGGGAATTGACAGAACCAAACAAAGGCTTGAGCAGGCTGAAGGGCGCACCGGCTTTTTGGCGGCGCCTTTCTCTGCCGCTCAGGGGCGGAAGGTCCTCTTCTGCAGGACTGGCTACCTCCGGGCCCTCGTCCGCTGCTGCTGCAATGGCCAGAAGGCCCGCCTTGAATCTGCGCCTCTCAGCGCCCTTCATGGCGCCCTGCTCTGCTGGAGAGGACGGATCCAGGGGAGTCTCCTCCATAGGCACCTCTGGCTCTGTACAAAGGCACAGCTTGTGACTATCCTATCTCTGCTTTCCTAACCCTCCAGGTCCGGGTATATTGCAGGGGGTAGGGGTATATCATCTTCCAGGTTGCAACGGGAGATTGCCCAATAACCGCTCTGAGCAACGTCACAAAACCAAGCTGTATCAAGTGACCCACCCAAGCATTGGCAAACACACCACAGCTACAGGCAGTGCTGCAGCATATCTGGGAAAGACATTGGCATGCTTTTGCTGCAAGATATTGGTCTCCCCAGCTATGAGCACGCATTTGCAGAGGCATGATCCCTCATAGAAGACACAATGTGTCCAGACTCGCACCTACGGGCAAGCCAGCGCCTTGCCAGCGCTGCAGAAAATCGGCCTCAGCTACTGTGCACAGTGGCAAGAGCTCAGATGTGGGCTCGTTGTACTGGCGGCAGTTGGCCCAGATCAGCGCCACATCAGCCAGCACATCGCCTGCACACCCACATCAAGGTCTGAAGCTCCTGGTAACTCCCGGGGGAATTGCCTAAAGAGTGCGAGCTGGGATGATCTGGACCGCTGCACAGAGCTGCAGGCTTTGCATTTCAGATGCAAGTCATGTGCCTCTGAGGGATGAGTCTGAAGAGTGTCTGAAATCATAATTTTGACTTTCACAGTGATGGCTTACCCAGGGTGTAGTAGGCACCAGCCTTCAGATTTTTGGCCACTGTCCCTAAGTCCATGGGATTTGTGATCTCTTGACTGTAGCCTGGAGCCACATCATCTGTCACTGGCACAGCAAACAGCCACCCAGACTCACCCTTCCCCGCAGCCTTGACCACCTGCACATGCCACTCATCTCAATCTCCTCCCATCCATCACGGCCCGCAGTCAAGTGCAGGGACTTTGTCCAGCATCCGCAGAGCTGTGTATTGGCATTATGTAGCTCCACGTCTTCAGACTCCTCATGGCTCTGTGAATCTGCGATTGTCCGTCTTGGGTGCATGCCGGGCCAAGAAGGAAGGCTCACCTTCTGCGCAGCAGCCAGCTGCTCGGCACCTGCCGGTGGCCATTCAATCCTCCTCGCGCTCTTCTTTCCCTTTCGCCGCCCCTTCTGCTGCGCCTCCATTTGCTGCGCTGCCTCCTCAGGTGCGGTGTCGGCAACGCCTGCGTCTGCCGCCACCCGCCCCTTTGACCTCCCAGTGTGGGCAGCCGGGGCAGGTGTGAGCGCCTCCTCGCGCAGGGCTGGCGGTACAATGACGCGCCCTGTGCGGCTGACCTTGGTCTGAGGCGCTGCATCCTCTGCGTTGATGCCTTCTGCAGCTGCGCTGGCCTCTTCAGGCCGCCCTCTCTTCCTGCTGTGCCTGCCCTCATTGTCTGCACAAGCATGGAAAATTTTGAGACACATGCATGCACTAGGCGCACTGTCAATGTGCCACATATGCCACTTGAGGGCCGAAGATCAAAGGCCCTGAGAAGTCATCAAAAGCAGGCGAAGCAGCATGAGATCACAGAGATAAGATTGAGATCTCTGTTGTCTCATGCTCTCTGCACACCCTTGATGGCCTGTCAGGCTGCATAGGCCTTTTCCAAGGGCAGCACCTGTGAGTGTCTGCAGCGAGGCATGCTTGCGGGGTTCTGCCACCCGTCCCAGGACATCAGCAGACTCGAAGGGGAGCTCCTTCTTGGCCCAGAGCTGCACGAAGTGCGCTTCTGCCTCATCGGCCATGGCTGTAATGTCCGAGCCCTCAGCGTTGAAGGTCCTGCAGTTCTGCCACACCAGGCCCACATCTGCCAGCACTGCACCTGCAAGCATATTGTAATAACCTGAGTCCTCGCACAGAATCTCAGAAGGCCCCTAGAGACGGCACAGCAGGAGTGCTTGAAGATGCATGCCGCATTTTGCCTTAGCATACTGCTACACATCAAAGCATTGCCGTTTGGCTGCGTCAGCATTTTTTAGCTGAGTGCCAGGACACACATCCCAGGAACAGGGTAGGAGGCCCAATTGTTTACAGTTCCTACCATTTGGGCCTCCTAGACCCAGCTCGTAGTGCATGTGTCCCTGCACTCCTACATAAGATGCATCTCACAACATGCCAATGATCATGAAATGGAGCAGTAAATGACCTAGGGAGGGGTATGCATGGCTCTCCAGGCCCTGCAGGATGCTGGTGAGATCCCGGGGCTGCTTGACAATTGCGTGGTAGCCGGGCGCAGCCTGCTCAGACACGGGCTCCAGAAACGGCGCGGCAAAGCGTTGCCTCATCAAGTTCCCGAGGACCTTCAGCGCTGCCTGCGCCTGCTCTGCGGGAATGCCTGCCTCTGCCTCTGCAGGGCACAGAAGCTCCAGGTCACTCAGGAGGTTTTGTGCTTTGTCCTTTTACAGAGCACATATTCGCAGGTGCCTGCCATTACAGAGAGGAACTGGCACTCACAGAAATTATTGATGAGGTGAAGCAGAGCTATGGGCAGGGGCCGCACCAAAGTCCTGCCTCGCACGCTTGCCTCTTCTGGCGCCGCCCCAGGCTGGCAGGGGGCTGCCAGTCCCTGCTGGCTCTGTCTTCACGCCATAGACATCCGTGCTCCCCTCAGCATGGCCTGCAGGAAATACACACCTTCCAAGCTGCAAGCATTGATCTTAGTCCTTCTTGAAAGGTTGAGGAAATGAGTACTTAGCAGGGTCATGCGAGTCAGGATCTGTCGCCTCCACTGGGCTATATCAGGTCAGATTCTGCTGCAATACCTCAGCTTCTCAGTTGTAGGATTGATCATGCAAGCAAGCAGGCAGTAGAGACAGCTTATGTCAAGAGCTATGGGCTCACCGCTGCTGCCATGCTTGCGTGAGAGCTCGTGCTCCTTCCAGGCGGCCAGCGCATGCTTCTCCAGCCGCTTGCAGGCGCGGCTGATGTCAGAGCCCTCTGCATTATACAGCCGGCAGTTGGTCCAAACCTGCATGCAAAGCGCCAGTTCTCATGATCTCACTGCGCATGCTTCAGCACAACCCGCTCCTGTGAACGACAAAGCCTTGGCTTCAAGTCATAGAGCAGGGTACATGGTTCACTGCACCCGCGCCATATACAGGTACAGGCCTGTCACATTGTCGGTCATCTGGAAGCATCAGGTAGGTGCACATAGCCACAGAGACTGGCAGTAATTAATGAGCACACTGCATTGATGTGCTCAAGCATGTAGTCCGGGGAGCTACCTGGCGGATGTCGGCGTACACATCGGCTGGATGCTGGTACTGCTTGCGCTGCAGGCGGCCCTTGATGGTGCTCAGATCCATGGGGCGGCTCACCACTCTGCTGTAGCCGGGCGCATCAGCGTCTGAGACTGGCGCCGAGAACAGCACTGCCTCCGGTTGCTGCATGATCTGCATACGAGGCCAGGAATGGGTCATATCTGTCAGTGTGCGTGTATGCATCATCCCCTCAGCATAACCAGCTGAGCCTCCCAGCATCAAAGCTGCCACCGTATGCAATGATGTTGCTAACATGGCACAAATGTTGTTGGGAAGCTCAAGAGTAGAACCTATCCTTGGATCATTGCATTGTCAAATTGATACATGTGTGGCCAGGACCCAAGTCAGCTCGTAAGATGGACTGTTACACACCTGGACCATGGCGCTCACAGCGGTGCGGCGCCAGTTGACAGGCAGGCCCTGCTGCTCAGCAGCCCCAGCAGCCTGCAAGAACAGTTCTTGGTATCAACTTTGGAGTGGCATCCTTGCACTCTAGCAATATCTGAAACCCTCATGCAGAGTGTCCGCATATCAACACGATCACTCCTTGGCTGAAGTGGAGGATACTCTCGCCTACCTTTTTGTGCTGAGGTATAGCACTAGACAGCGTGCTTGCTCACCTCTGTTATGGCAGGCAGCCTCAGCTTGAGCCCAGTGGTGGGCAGTGCTGCATCGTCGTCAGCATGGCGGCCATGGGCACTTCTGGGCAGGTCAGCCGCGACCGCAAAGCTCTCGTCCTGGAGCGTGCGCGCCTCTGCCGCAGCCTCAGGATCAAACTTGGCGGGCGCGGAGCGCAGCGCAGCTGTGCGCAGGCCGCCGCGGCGCCTGGTGCACAGCGGGCACGCCCACTCCTCCATATCATGCACCGCCTGCAATGGTGCAACCAGGTGACAGCCATGTCTATTACAGCCATGTGAAGGCCAAACATGTAGCCTTGTGCTGAGCAGGCACGCCCACCCCCAATGCCATGCAACGCTCCCCACCAAAGCTCCAGTAAAGACAGCATGTTGACATGCCCATCAGCATGTCACCGCTGTATTTACAGAGACTATGATGGAAATGGTGCATAGCACGTTGACTTGGCCATCTGCACCTCTCCAGACTGAACAGAAAGGGCATGGCCACTGCTCTGTCTAGCTGTAAAGCAAGGAGACCTAGCCGCCCGTCCAGGAGAAAGGAAGAGCCAGGGTTGACAACACAAACAGGGGTAGACGGCTCATTTGGGGTGTGTCTGGTGCTTAGGGGGTAAACATCCGGTGGCCAGGATCTAGAATGGCAGGCCCCACCTGTGTGGTGGTGTTGACGCACTCGGGGTGGAACCACTGCTGGCACTTGTCGCACTGCACAAAGTCGCGAGGCGCCTCGGGGTCGTCTGGCTGCTGGCACACGCAGAAGAGCTCCTGCGCTGCAGCTGCGTCCTCCTCCTCGATCTCGCGCTGCTCCTCGATGGTCCGCTCTGCCCGCGGCTTCTGCAGGAAGTGTTCAGATCTTAGAAGGAGGCACACCTCCCGCCATATATCTGAATACTTGAAAGGAACTTGCTATTGCAGGTCTTGTACATGCCCCATAGCATGACTTTTTGCAGATGACTCCGCCTGCATAGCCCTATGGCAGTGGGAAGCGACCTAGGCTTTGCAGTTGCTTCTACATCTTCTCCTTAACTGCTTTAAACGCTCTGCTGCATGCTGCGGCTTTAAAGCACGCATCACACCTACAATGCGATATCTGGGATGTCAGAGGGTTGAAGCCGTGTCTGCGGATGACATGCACTCACCCGGGGTTTGTACACTCTCTTGTACTCCGGTTCCTCGGCCGCCTTGGGCGCGCTGTCGCGCGCTGCAGCCCTGGATCGCACGCGGACGCCCGCCTCCAGCTTCTTCTCCTGGGGAACCTGCCTGCGCTGCTGCTTCTTCTCCTGCTTTGCTCGCCTGCACACAGTACAGCGTGCTGGGCTACGTCCTTAAGCCTCCGTCATGATGCGCTAGACCTGCGCTAAATTACAGTCACAACCCTGTAAGGGGACTGCTTCTGTCTTTCAGCTGTTGCAAAAAGCCCTCTTGTCCTGCTCCTGAGCAGGCAGGTCCCGTGTATTCCTTTATCTGCAGCCCTCAACCTCGGCAGGCCAAGACATGGGGGCACAATGTGTCTGAGGTGGCTCGGCGGAGTCACCTGGAGATCTGGCACTCTGGGCACTCCCATTGTGCATCGCCCAGCGCATCCAGCTCTTCCTGAGAGGCCCCCACGCAGGAGCCGTGATACCAGCGCGTGCATGTGTCGCACTCTACCCACAATGAGCCTTGATCTGCAGTATGCATGTAAGCCTCAAGCTTTCTCCTTCACACTGGTCGCCATGCTCTGATATGATTGCAGCACCCCATAACCTGAGGCCTGTCAGCATACCAAGGTAACGTGCATGTCTGCAAAAGTCCTCTCGGAAGCTGTCACGCGCAGCACACCATCGAGACATGCGGAATGAAGAGACAATTATGCTGGTGCCTTGCTTCAACCTGCTTCATGTCAAGCTGAGAGCTGCCGGCAGGCTGAGCCCATGCATAGAAATGTGGCACACCTTCACCCTCGCCGCCGCCGCAGAGCGCACACAGCTCTGAAGCCACAACTGCAGCTGAGCTTGTCCTTGCCGCCTCCCTCACTTCCTGCAGGGATGCATGGTAAGCTGTCATGCACACTGCTACAGAGCAACTCACCAATATATATGCTGCCTTAAGACTGCACTCCAAGGTACCGTAGAACCATTGGGAGTGTGCTTGCGCCACGGGGTGCAAGCCCAGGAATATCCAGAACTGTCGGTGGATGACCAAAACAGCGATCATCCGAATCTGCTCACCCGTGCTGCTCTCTGCTGTGCTTCTGCAGCCGCCATGGCAGCCTCACGGCGTGCCCTCTCCTCCTGGGCCCTCACCAGCCACAGGGGGAGGTCCGCCTCCTCAACCCAGCGGCCAGGCTGCGCCAGTATAGGCTGCTGGTACCAGCCCATAGCTGGCCTTGCTAAGCTGGCCTGCAGCTGCCTCTGCAGCTGCGAGGCCTGGGGTAGGAGGCCGGCAAGGCCACCTGTGTAAGCACAGCAGCGTCAGGCAGTCTAGTAATCATTGAGGACAGAACAGCATAGACACATTGACATGTATATGTACCAGCAGGTGGCTGCAAGCGGGTAGCCTGCCATGCAGGAGAACTTTCGGTGCTCGGACCCCTCCCATCTGTACTGTTCTGGAATCACCTTGTCAGTCCTGTCCTTGCTTGCTCAGCATCCTGAGCGTGAAGAGGAGAAGCTGGGAGAGAAGGACAGCTGACCTGGAGGGCGATTCTGTTGGCCACTGCTGGGCCCATTGAGCTGCTGCAGCGGGACAGTGGCTGCTATGACTACCTGTGCCAGCCTCATGAACATGGGGTTCACAGTAATGTTCACTGGGCTGTTGCTGGTAGCTGCCCTCACTGCATCACCTGCAAAATTTGTACCTGAAAGCTTTAGACCTGGGGGATGTCAGGCATGAGACAATGACAAGCGCAACATGTGGCAGAGGCAGATGAAGATGCAAATTCACAATTTGCCGGTACGGATGTCCTTTAGCAGTTCTCGGAGGTCAGCTTGTGACGCCAGGTGACGGCAGGGAAACGTGGAAGGCGCTCTGCAAGGAAGTGTACCCAAGACGGCGTAATCTCTGAGTTTCACCTGGCCTGATGCCATTTGCAGCAGCGCCTGCAGGGATCCCGTTTGCAATGAGGAGCTTTCTCAGCACCTCAGGCGTCAGGCTCGGCTGCACGACGCCTTGTGCCTGGGGAGTTGCTGCGCCAATCTGCATGGGGTTGACCACTGGAGGGGTTGCTGCGCCATTCTGCATGGGTCGTATAACCAGGGGCGGGGTGCTGGCTGTGTGCTGAGGAGTGAACGTTGGCTGGAGTGGGGCTGCCAGAGCCCTTTGCTGCTGAGCTACCGCAAAAGGGGTGCCCAGTCCCTCCTGACTGGGCTTGCCATTGATGTCCAAGCCCTCAGCAGCCTTGCAAGTGTCGCTCTGAGGACTCTTTGCCTGCAGTCACATCAAAGTACTTGTGAGGCACTGGCACCTCGGCTGCTATGGACAAAGGCTACCAAACTCAAACCCTGTAGCAGATGAGTATCAGCACATCAATCCTTAGGGTGGCCAGGTTTGCTGCAGTCTCTCCGCTGTTAGCATTCTTCTGCACGCAATGTGTTTGATGGCCTGATATTGCCAGACTCGAGTGTGCATCACAGAAGAACACAACAGACCTGTGGAAGGTCTGCAGGGCCGCCAGTGACCAGGTACTGCCAGGAGCCGGGCATGAGCCCGGCCCGCCTGCCCAGGAAGTGCACGCCGGCCCATCTGCCCTCCTCAGCAGGCCGCCGGACAGAGTCCCACAGGACAGCAGCGTCGAAATGGCGCAGCGCCACAGCCAGCTCAGGACATGTGACTGCCGCCTCGACGTCCGCTATCCAGCGCTGGCGCTGCGCTATTCCTGGCGCCTTCTGCGAGTACACCAGCCCGGGGATGGGCTTCCTGCCGCTCCTGCATAGTAGCACCTCCTCAGCACTCATAATTGCACCCTTCATCAGCATCACCTCTTGAGGAGAGGTGTCAAGCTGTGCAGCGCACCGACAATCATTCACAAAACGCCCACGACAGAGTACAGGTCTGCGCACAATCCGTAAGTTGAGGACAACCCAAGCCTCCGGGGTGGAATCTGCCCTCAGCCATGGCATGGGGCCCTGCTCCTGACCGCTGACAAGGCAAGCGATTAGTATTTATTCAGCGAACAGGAAGTGCACTCACTCGCGCGCGGCCTTCTTGGCGAGGGCCTGAGGAAGCCTGTAGCGGCCGCTGAACCGTGCCCAGAGGCTCTTGTTGTTGACCACCCAGTGCGCTGCCTTCTTGGTGGCCTCGTTCTCGACCACCCGGCTGTCGCTCTTGAAGTCGTACTCCACGAGGTCGTCCGTCTCCTGCTTTGGGGCCGGCGCTCGGGCCTTGTCAGCAGTGCCAACTGCTGTGCTGGCCTGCATGTCTAGCAGGCTGGGCTCCTTGTAGTCCACCTTCCGGCGCTCCCGTGTGCTTCGCCCCGTGCCTGCAAGCATCAAAGCAACATCAGCACCCTGCATGCCCGTCTTCAAGACAAGACAGACACGCACAAGCTCTGCTGAGAGCCGAATGCAATGCGCCATGGTCATCACTTGCTGGAACCCAAAGTGCCATACTGTTGAGCAAATATACACATGATGAAATGGTGATCGAGGGGCATGCATCGGGGGCTGATAGGGATTACCTAGTTCACCAGATAGGGTCTTAGGGGTGCCTGGGGCTGAGGCATCTGCCTGCGGCGTGGAGGGCTGAGCCTTAACAGGCGGTGAAGGCGCCAAAGCCGTAGCCGGTGCCGTGGCGACGGGTGGCAGCGCCTCGCTGGCCGCCCGCCTGGCAGCCAGCCTGGCGAGGGGGTCCCAGTCCCGGCTGAGGGCCCCACGGCGCAGGCTGGCCTCCAGCTGAAGCATGCATGCGGCAACCTTCTCCACACTGGTCGCGCTGCGTACCTGAGGCATCCCATACTAATCAGCATCCCAGCACTCATCCAGCACCTCTTACCTGTGCTCCATGACACCGCAGGTTCCAGTCTCTGGTATGCAGCACTTGCCTTCAATCTATAGAGCATTGTAAAGCACTTCTGAAGGCAAGTGCAGCTCACTCAAGAAAAGAAACTGCGGCGTGATATGCAATATGAAGGCTCTGATGCATGGAAGTAGGAGCAGAGTAGCCCAACACAATGATCTGCTCCATCATTCGAGCACCTTTTTCCTGAAGACATACCAATGTATCACAACCCTGATAATAAGAGGGAGCATGCCTGTGTGGACCAGGTCCTGCGGTGGTCAGCATAATCTGGGCCGTCCCAGGGCCCATCTAGCAGTCCCCACAGATCGCGCTCTGCTTTCAGCGCGTAGTTGATGAGGGTCTGCAGCCTGCACAATGCATGCAGGACTCGTAAATTATTCAAGGTCGCTGCTCCATGAGTACTATTGCGCATCCTGAGTCAGATTGTCATCTCTATGTTTCAGGAAAGCTGAGACTTAAGCAACAAGGAATAAACGGAATCCAAGCACAGAATGGGCTGAGGGGCAAAAAAGGAAGAAGGACAGGACATACTTTGCAGCCAGGTCGTAAGCCTCATCAGGGTTCTCGGATCTGACGATGGGGTTCAGGCAGCCCTTGCGCAGCGCGGGCCTGGTGCAGTGCAGGCACACGCCGCACTTCTCTGTGGGGCGGGCACCCTTGCCTTGGCCCTGCACGTGACGCTCAGCATCAGGTCCTGCCATCACCGTGAGCATGTCCCATTGCATTTACACACGCACTTCTTGGAAGTTGCATCATCCAGGAAGTAACGCTTCATCACTCAGATGACTTCATACAAAGAAGTCTCTCACGCTACAGACACTCGAGATGTGTGATTGTGTGAGCTGGCATGCAGTGGGAGAAAGCGATGGTGGCTCACAAATGGCCACAGGAAGCGGGAGATGGGGACAGCGACGGGCATCTCATTCAGAGGGATGGGCGCCTGCCCACCCAGCGGCTTGCCCCGCCGCCTCACCATCTCATCCACCCAGGCCTTCGTCGCTGCGGCCGAGGTCGCCCAGCCGTTGCGGTAGCGGTTCAGGTACCCCTCAGCGCTCGTCAACGCGCGCTTCTCTGCACAGCAGGATATCTCATCACCAGGGAGGTCCCCCGCAGTACAATGCCACCGCTATGCATGCAGCGGCCCTGAGTCCATGTCTGACATCGCTGCCCAAAGTTGCCCAAGGGGTCTCACTTTCACACACTTTAGCGAAATATAGTGTTGAGCTTTTTCGGGACAACAGATTGTCATTTCAAGCACGTTGACACTGAACCAAAGTGATGCGCAAAGCTCCTCTCACCTTGCGGCGCAGGATCATGCAGGGCCTGCAGCGAGGACTTGAGGTACTTCTCCTCTCGCCGGATGGGCTTCAGGAAGGCAGCCTTCTCCAGCGCATCCGCCCCCCTCAGACGAATCATGGGGACGACATCGTCAGCTTCCTCCGCCTCCGAGCGGCTGCCGCGCAGCTGCGGCCTGGCCGAGCAGAAGACGGCGGACTGCACCAGCCAGCAGGGCTGCTTGGCAGGGTCCAGCCCAGCCCTGGGGACTCGCAGACCACCAGCTTCACCTGCAACCAGTCAGCTCGTGAAGACAGGATGGTCCTGGGGCTTGAGAGCGTGTTATACTGCTCAAGCTGTGTAGTCACCATAAGTAATACTGCACTCCTGCTGGCCGTCAGATATCCAGCAAACTGAGTTCAAATTATTGAAGATGGCTCATGATTTCATGGACATGACAGCCGGGTGCAAGGCAGCCACCCTGTCAGTCATACTCTCACTACGCAAACCTCCACACAGCATTTCAATACCGCAGCTGGGTCAAAATGACACCCCATCTGTCTTTGTACATACAAGAGGAATGAGAGCTGTTGAGGAGGGCGAGAAGGGACTTGCCTCGGCCGCCCACGGCGCACTCTGGGCAGGCCCACTCGCCCTCGGGCAGGGACTTGGCCTGCTCGCCAATGCAGCGCATGTGGTAGGAGGCCGGGCAGCGGTCGCAGCACAGCAGGCTGCCGCCCTGATTGCACAGGCAGCACATGTCTGCGTTGCCATCCCTCTCCACGCCAATCTCGACAGGATCTCCCTGCGCATGTGTCCCCCTTCAGTTCATCCGCTGTGACAGACAGCCGCACGACGGGAATCAATCCCGTTTCAAAGTTCGCATATATGTGCACCCGACCTCTAGAGTATAGTAACTTTATGAAACCGGAGACGTGATCACAGGCTCTCTCGGGATGGCACTCAAGGCCACGCATGGAAAGGTTTAGGAGTCCTGGCAAGGGACCTGTCGGCACATGGAACATAAAGCAGACTGATGACGTCTAAGTGCGAGCTGGCAGAACAGACCTCGTTGTCTGAGCCGGCGGCCGCGCGGCGCGCCTTCTCCTCAGGCGTGCGCATGGCAAAGGCGCCGCCCTCGCCGCTGCTGCCGGACACCCACTGCCCGCAGGCCTCGCGCCGGTCGATCTCCCGCCGCACGCTGCGCACGTCCAGCAGATACCCCGCCATGGCATCCATGATGGCTCCCTGCAAGCGTGTGTGTATTGATTGAGAATAGGATCAAAGACAATGCTGCGGCTGCACCCAAAGGACTCTATCACCATCTCAAGCGCAACTGACTGGTCCCGTGCCAACAGGCTCTCTTGTCTGCCCATGCGCTACGGAGTTGTCTGCAGGCCATCAGCATATGCACTCTGTGGACAGCATGTAGTGACCCAAAGGTATGCATACCTTGTCCTCAGCAGGCAGAGAGTAAAACTCTCGGCAGCGCCGTCTGGGAAAGGAGTGCTTTGGGAGCAGCGCCTTTGCATCGGTGGGCGCTGTCTCCTCAGAGCCGTACTTCTTTATGCCCTGCCCCAGAGCGTGCATGTGGTGCTTGGGCTCCTGCGCTGCTGCAGCCTCTGCTGCTGCGCTGCCGGGTGAGGCAGCAATGGGGGCCGACAGGCGGCCGAGTGGGTTCAACACCAGCCTCAGGTAGTCCCAAAGGTGGTCGGGCCATGTGACGGCGTCCAGCAGCGCCAGGTCCAAAGCATGCTCAGCGCGCTGCACCCGGTTCTCGTCCTCTGCAAGCGCTCGCAGGATGCAGACCATCATCTGCATGGGCACATCTCGCACTTGTCATGATTCTGGAGATGCCCCACAGGCAACACGCTCTGGTTGCCCAGCCCTCTGGTTATCAGAGGACCCTCTCTTCCATTTAGAGGCTCTTTTGTGTGGAAAGAGGCCATGTCAGGGAGCAGGAAGCCTGAACAGGAAGCAGATGGTCTCACCTCATCAAGCAGTGGGGAAGGATGGCTGGCAAAGAGCGCTGCAGCGAACTCCTCGAAGGCTACCGGAGACAGGCGCAGCTGCCATGAAAATGCCCTGATGATCATGTAGGCTGAGATTGCATCACCTGCAGGTACCAACCAACAATGGTCAGATTATGAAGGCACTTGGTGGGCCACACAGGTCATGTAAGCTTGACATTAAGTGTCTACAAGGTTGAGGGAGAAGCTATGACAACCATGACATCGCCATCCCATGGCACCAGCAGGCTCATGTCCCACACTGCGCTACATGTCTTTGTGAGGCGAGGGTCAATGGTTTGTGAACATAGAATCACGCGTCAGTACAGGAGAAGCCCTGACATGACAGCTTATACTTACACATCCTTCTTGTGTGGATGGGAAGCTTACCCATTGCACTTGTAGGGATCGTCACTGGCAACTTTGTGCCAGGCCTCTCCAGGCTGATCTCAGCTGGCATAGCATCTGTTTTGTCCCCCACAGCAGTTGCCGCCTCAGCTGCCACCTCTGCAACCTCTGCAGCCGTGTCTTCTATGTCGTTACCCTCTGCTTTGTCAGTCTCTCCGTCATCTTGCTCCTCAGCATCAGCATCACTGTCTGCGTCTGGATCACTGCTTCCATCTGCACCCACATGTTGATCCTTTAGAGACAGAAAGAATTGCGACCTTGTCACCACGACATGGTCAGCAGTCCCTTGTGTCACCTCTGATAACTACTACTGGCGTGGGGATGCTTTGCTTCTGCATCAGAGCTCACCCGTTTTGCAATTTAGAGCCTACTGCTATTGGCTGCAAGGACGTGACATACACATTCTGCCAGAATTGCACTAACATCTACAGAGTAATGGCCATTTACCTGCCAGACGAGGTGGCTCTGAAGCATCACTGTCCTCCTCTGCATTGCCGCTGGGCTCAGATGAGTCATCATCCTCCTCAGCCAGAGGTGAGGGCTCCACAGACCCACCATCAGACGACTCAGAAGCTCCTCTCAGCCGCGAAGCTGCCCGTCTGGTGACCCTTGCAGCAGACGGCTGCTCCTCTGCTGTGCTGGTCCTCCTCAGCCGAGACTGCAGCAGGTGTTTGGTCCATTCATCACCCCTGCTCAATCTGATGCTTCATGCAGAATGCCGAGGCAACCATGACTGTGCTGCATTATCTGCAGTCTCCCTTAGGGAAAGTACTTGCCCTTCAGAAGGAGGTCAACCCTCAACTACAGTGTGTCTCAGGCAGCCAAGAGCATTCTTGCAAGCCCTTGCTACCTTCCAGAATTTCTTTCACAGAAGCTGCGACCTGCCGAGAGGACATCCCGATCCTCTCTTGGGACAGGGGAAGCAAAGAGCTCTCGAGGGTCGTGTGCTAAGTGAGGGCGCCCACAAAGACTCAAATGGTGTCCAAAGGGGGTGGCAACCAAAATTGCGTACCAGTGGTGCTGATGGGGGACGTCCAGTGCCGCGTCCTCGACCCCTCCCTCTGCCCCGTCCTGCCCCGCTGCCCGATGAGGAGCCTGGCTCAGCTGGCGGGGTGGCGCCTGCATCCAGAGGCGCCGGCTGCTTGTGGCTGTTGGCGAACCGCTCCAGGAGCTCTGCATTGCTGGGTCGCCCTGGCTTTCGCTTGGGGCCTGCAGGCACTCTCCACCTTGCTGCTCTCTCAATGTCATAGATTGTGAAGGTCAGGGTCTCTGTTTGTTGTGCGTATGCAGTGTTTGTGATGCTGCAGCCTGTAATGAAACAGGCACGGCTTGGTTATTTCGCCCAGGATCTTTGGCCCTGACAGACAATGTTGCATATAGGGCAACTACTGTCACGATAGCATGCTAGAGAAGGAAGCTTATATGGTAGCTGTGGCATCCTCTACATGTGTCAGCCGGCTCAAGTATGCAGCGCTGGCATGTGCTGGTTGTCAACAGCAGCATGTGGCAGCAACTCACCAGGCGGGAGCATAGGAGTGCTGTTGGCCTTTTTGGGCCGCCCTCTTCCCCGTTTCACCGGCTCTGCAGCATCTGCCTGACTGTCTTGGAGGCCATTGGGAGTACTGGCGCCCTCAGCTTCAGCAGTGTCTGCTGGAGCCTCTGGCTGCCCTTTCATCTCCTCCCCAGCATCCACAACATCTAACTCCACGTCTTCCTCGTCAGACATGGCTAATAGGGCTCAGCTTGCCGCATTGCTCGATCAGCCTCAGCGAACCTCAGCGTCTGCAGAAAGCAGGAAGCCTTCAGGGCGCCCCTCCTCAAGCGACACGCCAGATGGCCTGCAGCGTAATGTCACTGCAGGAATATCATCGGTCGTGCACAAGGTCTCAGAGGCCATCATCTACGAAAGCAGACTGTCTCGGAGGGCTCTTGCCAGCCTCATCAGGACAGCCTTCAGGTGCAGGCGGTCTTGAGCAGGCATTCACCTTGTTGGCGCGCTATCAACACTCTTTTCGATGCACTGTGGCTGCTATAACGCAAGTCAGCAGCATCTCCCACATGGTGCAGATCACTGATGCTCGTACAAGCGCCAAGGCTGATCGCCTCGTTCTAAGTGACCTCCTTATCTCAGAGGTAAAAGATGATATTTGGAAGCCTATGGTGCGTATGGAGACCCCACAAAGCTCGAGAAGGGCGAGTGTCGGAGAACGCCAACAACGCCTTGAAAGCACTAAAGCTCACGACAAAGCGAGCCTCACGAGCGCATGCGTTGCAGATGAGGTCAGAAAAGTGACTCTTTAGCGTCTAGGATTGTCACAGCTTCTGTAACTACGACGAGGCTGTGTGCGGACTCTTGGCATCATAGGGACCCAGGGCATCCACCCCGTAGGAACAGCTGCCTGAGCTGCCTTTCCCGAGTTCGAAACAGGGGTTTTGGGAAAAGGGCTCGTGGCCTCCCTGCACATGCCTGGAACTTGACATGGCATGGCACTCCCTGCTCATGGCCTTCACTTCAGCCAGCTATGTATGTGCAAAGGAGAGCGGGAACCTCATGCCATGATATCAACAATGACAGGCACATTGACCTCTGATACAGCTTAATGTAGCTGCGATGCTCTTGACATGATAGCACAGCAAAGACGAATGCCCTTCATTTAAGCTTTTATGCTGATGATACATTTGCCACCCGCCACAGGCCATCTGATTGTCGCAGAGAGAAAGCCAACGTGGATCCTGCAGTTTCTCTTTGGGCTTGTGACCTTCCCTTGACCACAGAGGAACTAAAAGGTCTGCACCCTCTGCATTGACCACTGCGCTACGCATTCAGCAGTATGCTAGCCCATCCACTGTTGGCTGGCGCATGTCCACTGGCCATGATAGGGATATTTGCATAGGGGATGTTTTGAGCCATTCCCGCTTGCACAGCTTCCGAGACTGCTTGCAATTCCACCGCTGCAACATGCCTGCAGCATGTTGCTGCGAGCCCTCATGGTCTTTGCAGGGTGACGAGAGGTTCCAAGAAGCCAGAGAGCTTGCTCAGGGCACCGGCTGTCTCTATGTAGCGCCCATCCTCAACAGGAGCGCGCGCATCTACCAGCCACAGCCCCTCAGAGACGCGCTCCCCTCTGCTGAAGCCCACAGGCGCTTCCTTGAACACTTGCAGGACGGCCACCTCCACCTCATGCCCCTCCAGGTAGCAGCAGAAGGCCTGCCCTGCCTTGACCATGGAGTACTGCTTCCTGAAGCCCAGGGCTGCCCAGAAAGCGGGCACGTCGGGCCCTCTGCAGGCGCTCTGCGACACCGCCCGCACAATGGCTGACAGCTGGTTGGCCTGCTTGCTCCTCACCGGCATGCCCTCGTGCAACACGGTCCACTCCTCAGATGCCTTCTCACCACCCCCTGTGCAGCAGAGCCACATGCTCAAGATCAACATGCGCTCCTCCTGCATCACTTCCCCTGCACTGCCTTTACTTACAGCTTCCCACATGACGCTGTTTTTGAATCTTCTAGTGGGCCTTAAGCCAGCACTGGTGCTGACATGCAAGCCCTAGTGACCCGAAAGATGTACACACATAGATGCCTTGCTTGAGGCAAATTTCGCGCCAACAGGAGTAAAGAGTACCTGACTGCAGGTTGGCATGGGTGCCAGGAGAGGAGGATGAGTCCAGGTGTTGAAGGTCATGCACAAGGCGCAGCTGTGGCCCCTTGACGTTCTTGGCATACGAAGCCCCTTCGATGACCATCTCCAGCAGGTGCACGGGACTCCCATCCTCCCCAGACACCCGACCCAGGACATCTAGGAGATCTGGCAGGCTCTCATCCGGGCAGGCACCCAGAGCTTGACACTCCATTCCCTACCTGCGCGAAGATGCTCCGCTTTTCAATGCAGAATTCAGCGATAACTCATCAGCATGCTCTGCAATGGCATACTTGCCCGCATGCCACTTGCACCATTCAGACGTATTGACGCATCGTACCTCGCGAGTCGCAGTACTATCTCCGATAATAATCTATCTCTAACGGCTTTGAAAGAGCCGCCTCTTCCTGAGCAGAGTGTTCACTATGGTCTTGATGAGTCACACAGCCAGATGGGCTTGCACACACTTTGAACACAACGTATCTGATCTGAGAGTCTACAATGACGCAGATTGCTTGAATGTCATGCTTGAGCTCGTAGATGAATGAGTTGAGGGGGAATTTCAGGCAGAAGCAAAGACTGTGTCACTTAGGGCATTAAAGCCCTATTGAGGGTCTGGGCACCATTGGAGCAGTCTTCTCGGAAGGTATGTCAGAAGCAATGCATCTGGCATATCATGACGAGCTGACCCATGCTGCTCTCGGCGTAGGGCCATCCCTTGGGGTTCAAGGCATGGCTCGAATGCAGTGCCAACATCGCCAGATCATGTAGTCCTTTCAGGTTGGTGCGTCTTGCAAGCTGTCCAGCACATGGAGCTTCCTGTAGCCGCCATGATGGACAGGAAGGCATCCGTACCTGTGCCGACACCCAATATGAAGAAGAAGAACGGGCACGGCAGCTCATACAGTCGTACCTCGGTGAGGCTGGGCCTTCACTCCTGTATGGTTTGAATGCATTTGGCCAACCCTCTGGGGCAAGCCAGGTCCCTTCACACTGATCAAATGCCGGCAAAGATCTATCAGGATCTTGACGGGTCTGCACAGCCAATCCTCATAGTGCCAGTGCGATATATTGGTGGGTTCTGTGCCAGGGGGGCCTGCTGAAGGACCAACTCCAAATGAACAAGGTCAATGTCGATGGGCGCTCTCGGTACTCCATCAAGCCCATAGAAGAGCAGTTGTCCTTTGACAAGGCGCGGCGCGGGCATCCCCTCTCTTCTTTTCCAGCTCCTGCGTAGCATCCCATTGCTGACACAGTGTCTGAGTATCGCTGTCCGAATGTCGCGCGCTCGGTGAAGTGCTGAAGTTGACAACATTTGCTGCAGGGGTTCTTTGTCTTCATCAGAGCTGTCCAGTTACTGACTGCGAGCAATCAGGGTGTTGTAGTGGTGAGCCTCATCTGCACTGCTTCATCCCAACATGCTCTGCTGACACTACTCTCGATGTGCTCAGAAGTATGTCAAAAGGATTCCCTGACATGCTGCTGTGCATCCAGGTTGGCCTGGCAGGTCCCTCTGGATCCGGCAAAACAGCATTCTCGCAGAAGGTGCAGGACTTTTTGCCAGGTGAGAGGGAAGCTAGCGCTGTACCAATAGCGATCACCCTGTTTCACTGCTCATATTAAGAGCTTTGGTGGCATCCAGACATTCACAGAGCCAAGCCCAAGATTTGGGGGTCTCCTGAAGCCGGGTGTTCTTGCAGGATGCGCTGTGCTATCGCTGGATAACTACAATGATGCCAGCCGCCTGATTGATGGGAACTTTGATGGTGAGGCTGAGCTCTGTTTGTGCCGAGCTGCCAATCAGTGCATACCTACTGTGGGGTAGACATGCAAGGCGGGCATTTGTGCTCAGGCTTGCTGTGCTGCAGACCCTCGTCTGACAGACTATGAGCTGCTTCTGGAGAACCTGCGGGACCTGCAAGCGGGCAAGGACATCCAGGCAAGCAGTGCTCTACCACTCAACACACACAGCCCTCTGCTGCAAGTGCAGTCAAGGCTGCAGAGCATCTTTTGAGGTGCTGGCCTGTCTTCATGTGAGGCATGCCGAGGTGCCAACAGTATCCCTGACAGGTGTGCTGGTGTTCAGGTGCCCATCTATGACTTCAAGGTCAGCAAGCGGGTGGGGTTCAAGACAGTAAAGGTACCTGTTTCCAGGGTCGTCATAGTGGAGGGCATTTATGCCCTGTCAGCACGCATCAGGTACAGCCATCCACAAGCCACTGCTCCCCTGAAGTGCACTTGCTATACGCCTTGCAGAGCTGTAATGCGAGCACATTCTTTGAAGTTGTAGGCACAGGCCTGCAAATTCTTGTGCTTCTCGTCCCAGGACCTTTACACGCGTCAGACAAAGCTGTGCAAAGGTCCCGGGCGGAAGACATGCAGATTTGCTGGCCTATGTTGGCTCTAGCTTGAATATGCTCTATGTTGCGATGCCTGCAGTCTTATAACATTGGAAGCGCGCATCTGAGCAGCACGCCTCCCCTGTGCAGGCCTCTGATGGACCTGAGGGTGAGCGTGACCGGGGGAGTGCATTTTGACCTTGTGAAGCGCGTGCTGCGCGACATCAAGCGCTCGGGACAGGCGCCTGAAGAGATCATCCAGCAGGTACACTACTTGCTTTCTTGCCTCTTTCCGTGTCCTCTTGCTGGCCACAGCAGGCTGCTAAGTGAAGGTCAGCAGAGATGCCTTTCGCATTGATCTATGTTGAGCTCTTGGAGTGAGGCAGAAAACGATTCAGCAAGATTGTGCTGAGCGATGCTGGACTGCTGTGCAGATCACGGACACAGTGTACCCCATGTACAAAGCCTACATAGAGCCGGACCTCAACACCGCGCACCTGAAGATCTACAACAACTTCAACCCCTTCTCGGGCTTCATGGCTCCCACATACATCCTGAAGTCTGCCAAGCAAGTGCTGCCAGAGCAGATCAAGGCTGTCCTGAAGGTCAGCACCTCCAAAGCCCACTTTACCTTGCGGTCCTGGTCTGACAGCACAGACAACCTGTGCAGACTGCTGACAGTCAGTGATTCGGGATCCATCAGCAAGGCTCCTTTGAGATCTGCCTGGAAAGACAGAGGGACACATGCCAAACAGGTTATCCTGCCTGGGAGTGGCACCTGCCACATGAGGCCATCATGGAGTAGGGGACATCACGGTTTGTGCCCAAAGCTGAGGTGCTTGTTGCTGTGCAGGAGAACCACATGTTCAAGAAGGACAGCGACACCTACGACATCTACCTGCTCCCGCCGGGCGAGGATGTGGAGACGTGCACGTCCTGGCTGCGCATGCGCAACCGCGACGGCCGCTACAACCTCATGTTTGAGGAGTGGGTCACGGACGGGCCCTTCATCATCTCCCCGCGCATCACCTTCGAGGTCAGTTTGCCAACAGCATGCCGTGCTAGTGAGGCACATAGGCTTCTGCAGTCACACGAGGTGATTAAGAATGCCCTCTGGTCAAGCCCCAAGGTGTGTGTGCAACTCAGCACTTGCCTGCGTGCTGGCAGTAGGAGATGGGTGCCAGCGGCATGCTGTCCGCTGGCATCTTGCCATACTGAAGATGCGGCAAGTGCAGGTTGGTCCTCAATCTCCCTGCTGCAGCTTATGGCCCTTCACATAATATCAAGTTGATGACTTGTTGTTGGGGTGACTGCAGGTGAGCGTGCGCATCCTAGGCGGCCTAATGGCGCTGGGCTATGAGATTGGAACGATGCTGAGGCGCTCCAGCTCGGTGTACTCTGACGAGCAGCTGACCATCAAGCTGGACGACATAGAGGGCATGGACAAGCAGTTCGTCCAGATCCAGGGTAAGGACCGGAATCAGGTGGCTGCGGCTGGCAAGGCTCTGGGGCTGGATGGCACCTACATAGCACGTTCCTACATCGAGCAGGTGCGCTGACGGCGGCTGCATAAGATGCTTGGCTGCAAACAATAGACTGCCCACCATTTCTGATACAAGTTGACAGCATGTAGCCCGAGCCCAGTCAGGAATAGCTGCAAGCTGCTTGGGAAAGCAGCAAGAGCCTTGAAAGGTCCTATGGCCCCTGACAAGCAGAGTCAGCGAGGAGACCTCTGACGACTTGCTGACTTCGGATGTCAGGGTCTCATAGCTCCTTGCTACCTGGCAGGTGCTCGCCCTGCTGTCTGCCTGCATGTGCCCTTGCCGAGGGTGACGGCGATCCTGTGCCCCTGCAGCTGCAACTGGAGAAGCTGACGGCAGCCTTCCAGTGCGTGACGGAGGATCTGCGGCGGCAGTTCATGGTGGACGGGGAGCCGCTGCTGCACGAGGATAGCATTGGCTCGTCGCCTGTCCTGGCCAGCTCCTTCCGGCGCCAGATCGGTTTCTCCGCGCCCGAGCGGCCGCCCCTCACCTTCTCGCCAGGTACCTGCTGCGCATCCTTATCGTCAGCTCCAGCATATGACTTTCCAGCAAGTTCCCACCAGAGCCCTTTCAGCAGAGCGAAGGCCCTGCATGGGGAGCAGATCCCTCCCTGGTGTTGGAGAAACTATACAACAAGCATTCATTGTGCAAGGCAGTCATAGTGAGGGTGGATAGCTTCCCACTGCAGACAAGCTGGCAGATGTGTATGTGGCTAGGGTAACCTCTAGCTGGCGTAACACTTCTACTGTACCTTCATCAGGTGTCCTGAAGGGGTGCCTGATTGCTGGTGGATATGCTTGCAGCGCCCATCCCGCCGGGCATCTGCCAGCTTGTCTGCAATGGGAAGCTATCTACCCACTGCAGACAAGCTGGCAGATGTGTATGTGGCTAGGGTAACCTGTGGCTAGGGTAACCTCTAGAGCTGGCGTAACACTTCTACTGTACCTTCATCAGATGTTCAGCCGCTGAAGGGTTGCCTGAATGTCGATGGATGTGCTTGCAGCGCCCATCCCGCCGGGCAGGCCAGCGGGCGGCAGGCAGCTGAGCAGCTCGCTCAACAGCAACGGCCTGCTGAGCCAGAAGATCGCCAGCTCGGAGTCCAACGGGCACCTGCCCAACGGCAACGGCTGCGCCTCGACGCGGCAGTCCTCCGAGTGCAGCGACGAGGAGCGCCCCGGCTCCGCTTCTGGCAGCGCCAAGGTGCGGCTCTGAGCCTGCTGCTTCCCGGGGTCGACTGCAGGCCTGAAGCTTGGTAGAAAAGAGCTCTGCCTGTCAGCTTGCAGCAAGGCCTGCAGATATGGCTGACCATCGAGTTTAGCCAATGACACACCATGTCCTCCCTGGCCACCTGGCGGTGCCTGGGGCAGCTGGACACTTGTAATTCTGCATACCAGTACAATGCTCCGTATAACACTCGCAAATTTGAGATGGATTTTGGCAGTTGACCTTTATTGCTTGGACAATGACACGTCGGGGTGCTCTTTCAGGTGGAGAAGCTGCTTGCGAGGTTGTCAGATCGGGTGTCAGAGCTGACGCAGGTCACTGCTCAAGGGGACAACTCTGCCCTCTGTGCACAGCTACTGGTGGGTCCCTGCATCCCTCAAACATTGCAGAGATATCATTGCAATCCGCAGCAGGGAAGCGCTCTCATGGTATGTCATGAGCTCTAAGATATTGTTTTATGCCATGACATTGCCAGATCGGCTGAAGGCGATTTTATTGCTGCCGCAACCAAGCTCCCCAGACTTTGCCTGAGAGGAGTCTGCTGCTGAACAGGAACTCAGGGAGCAGCAGGGAGCAATAGTGCAGCAGCTGTACGAGCTCTCGCGCAGCATAGTCAGCCAGCAGCAGCTACAGATGCAGCAGCAGCAGCATGCGCAGGTGGCGCAGCTTGCTAATATAGGAGTGCCTCCGCCCAGCATGTGGGGAGCCTACTCAGCGCTAGGGTTTGTAGCAGCCGGCGCTGTAGCGGCCCTTGGGATAATGGCGTTGTCGGGCCGGTAACCCTAGGTGTCCTCACGTGTCCTCAGAAGATGCATCAGCAGACCGGAAGAGGCACGGGGAAGAGGGTCATCCTCAGCAGATGAGGCTACGAATAAGGACAAATGCGGAGCAGGCTGCTCACAGTAGGTAGTACACAGCCAGAGAGCGCCACATACTGGCATGAGAGCGGTGACTTGCTCGCTTGAGATATGGCAGCATGTAGCCTGCCAAGCCACGGGCTGCCCAGAGTTGTGCCCTGAGTTATGGGCTGGCCTCTGTTGTGCAGAGTAGGCAAGGAGGGTATGAGCCCTCCCCATACTGCCCAAAGGGTTTGGCGCAGCCAAAAGCGTCTTCTGTTCTGCCCCACACAGTTGCAGTCTAGAGCTAGCTGTTGAGCTGTCAGTCATGTTGTCAGACCTTCATTGAGCAGGAGTACCCTAAGCAAGCATTTCAGCAAGCACAACATCCTAGATACTTCCTGTTTGAGGAGTGCCAAAGCTTCAGCATGCAAGCTTTGCTGGTAGGTACATGTTTCCAGAGCTACAGGGACCTTGCAATTCAGCTGAAACCTGCTGCAAGCCACAGGTGGCCAATGGTGTATGTGCCTTGAAGGGCTTGCAGGCTGGAGAGCATCAAAGGACATCTGCCTTTGTACATTATGCTGCTGGGTTTGTGCACTCTCTTTCCGCTGTAGCTGAATGGATGCTTGCCCAGCTTGGGAGGGTTGAAGTGAATCATTGTGAGTTTATCAAATATGATCATGATTGCCTTGGCTGCCAATGTTGGCAGTTGATAGCATTGTAAGGCACCGACAGATCACATTGGCAATGTATGAATTCGAGCTCAATCACAAGATCACGATGTCCTTGAACTCCTGTACTTCTCTTCACAAGACATCCAGTCGATTGAGGTCAGGAAAATGGGCACTGTTGCCAAAGTGCGGCATGCGGGCAATTTACGTCACTGTGTAGATGCCCTCGTCCCTGGATCTGAAGGCATGGGACTGCTCGCATTGGGCGTCCATGTTCGTTGCAGGGCATAGGGTGAGCCTTGTGGACTATTGCTGGCAGCCCTTGCAAGTGTGCTAGTTGCAAGGGGCCTCAGGGCTACCTCTACAGGGAAGCTTGCGCTTCCTCTACCTGCTCCTGCATGCATGCATATGCACATAGTCAAGCTACCGCCCTGCTTGAGAAAAATAAAGCCAGACGTCAAAACTGGTGCAACAAGTGCAGGGTTGAACCTCATGTTGAGCTTTGCTATGTTATTAAAAGATGCACATGAGAGGCAGAGTAGTGAAAGTATTCACCAGGGATGGCTTGTCGTCTGCCATCTGCTGTCATCTTGGTGCTTGCCGCTGCTGAGGAAGATGGGATGTTGTGCAAGCTGTATTTCTGGATCTCCGCTGCGTGTGTTATGTTCCCGGTTGCAAAGGGGTTGCCTGTAGAGTGACGCTCTGTCGTGTGCGAAGTGGTCTGGTGGCTGTCATCAGCAGGGGAAGAGTTCTCTAGGGAGCCTTCCTCCAACTACATGGGACACAACCAATCTATCAACTTATCAGTCTTCGTCCAGGAGCCTCCAAAAGAGGTCCATATGATCTAAGCTGGGCAGCAGATAGATCATATGGAATGAAGCACAAGGAACTCAGCATGACACATGCAATGGCAGGCAGACCTGATAGGGCAATATTACTGCCAGCCCTGATTTAGGTCCATATAGGAGAGGGTTCTGTCCCTCACCTCAAGCACATGCTCTATTTTGGCGCCTAGGCTGGCCATCTTGGCGTCGTGCAGGGCATCCTGCTTTGAGCGCCACGCTGCGCTGGCGTGCAGCGAACGCAGGCGATGCTCTGCAATGAGGTCCATAGCCTTGGACGACTCGGGATACTCCCTCATCACATTGTCGAAGTCGTCCTGCACAGGCGTGCCCACATGTACGTAGGGTACTGTGCCGGACATTGTGAAGATGTGCTGCGGTCTATCATTCTGCAACTTGCATCCTACATCAAAGCTTTCAGCAACCGTGCTATGATAGGCACAAGCTGCTGCGTGACGAGCAGATGCCTAGAACGCACTTGGAAGATGTTCTCATACTACGCCACTAGCACATGTGGTCTGGAAGAGAAATCTCACTCCACATTCGTGATGATGACGGGAGCAGACCTTGGACAAGACAAATAGGTCTACGTTTTCTGAGATGGCTCGTATTGAGGCCGTCCGCCGGCAGGTGCGCAGCAGCCCTATCTCCCCAAAGTAGCTCCCCTTCTTTAGCACTGTGACCACCCCCTCGTTCACCTCCACCTGCCAAAAGCAGACCAGGCAGGATCACATGGCTCTCTCAGCATCTTGAAAGGTGGTAAGATTTTGCTCACTTAGTTTGGCTAGGTCACTGTGGGGTGAGGAACAACCAAGACAGGGCATGAGTTCAAAATTGGTACCTGCACAGCCCCGCTCTTAATGAAATACATCTCCCGGGACACCTCCCCCTCTCTGATCACCATGTCATCCTTCAAGTACACCTACACGCGGTACTATGACTTCTCAAGGCACCGACCTTGGAGGCACCCTGTCCCGTGAGGAATGCCCAGATAGAACCGGATCGCAACAACATGTAAGCAATTCACAATCATCGAGGCCATGAGCAGGGCTTAGCAACAATACAGGTGTGACAGCGGCCAAACTGACCACTGGTCTAAGGAGGGTGACCACAGATGTGGTGAAGCCCTCTTCAGCGTCCTCAAAGAAGGGCACATTTGCTATGAGGTCCCCACATGTATACAGACACACCTGCACGACACTTGCAGGCTTGACGCGACATGCAGAGAGTGCCGCAAACATTTGCTATGAGGCTCACTCAGCACAGACAGAATGAGCAGGGCTGAGTAAAGCGTTAGTATGAACTACAGATGCACAGGAGGGGCGTGCCTCGGTGCGCAGGGAGTTGGGCAGCTCGTGCATGATCTCCTCCTCGTCAAAGTGCTTCTCCGCCTTCCAACGCGCCTCGTAGCTGTCTCTGATGCGCTGCCGCAGCCCCTGCATAAAGAGAATCCTTCCTGAGACAGACCAGGTTCACTGCAGCCCGGGCAGCCTATGTAAACTTTCAGTGGACACCGCAGCCCTGCAGGCACCCACAGAGCATCTGCGCGCGACTCCTGATGCCCTGAGAGCTGAACCTTGCCGGGGTGAGTGCCTGGGCTGCTGAGAAAGCAGGTGCTGATGACATGTGGTCAAGGAAGCCACTCGTAAGCAATGTCACAGCGGAATCTCATTGCTGCGTGTGTACTGGATTATGATACCTGGGGAAGCTTGCGGTGCGCCATGTATTGATTCAGGGCTGTGATCTTGGCAGTGTACTCCGAGGAGGCGGCGTTGAGGTGGATGAGCAGGGTGGTCACAATCCCGCCCAGAAATGTCCAGATGCAGACGCCCAGAAGCATGCTAAGGATGGTCAGCCAGCAGTCCAGAGTAGTTATGGGATCCTGCTTGCCGTATCCTGCATGCATGCTCCATTATGAAATTTTGCTGAAAGGGTTCCAGATGGCCCTGGTGCAACCCCTTCACTGCAGGCATAGGTCAGCCCACGAGACTTGTGAAGGGAGATTATGCCCTCATGAAGTGCCCTGATCTGCAAGAATCTGTAGCAAGGCTTGTGGTGAATCACAAAGATTGTGTTTTGGCTGGTAGGATATGCAGAGGGCAATGCAAAGGGCACCTGCCTGCTGTGATGGTTTCAGACCATGCTTTTAGCACCGCCCAGCTGTACTTCTCAAAAATCCCCCCGTCCTTCAGCCCGCTCGCATACACCCAACAGCTACTGCACCAGAGCACAGGAAGGCTCATGCAACCCCCTATGGCTCGTTCCTGCCTTGCGTCAAGCATGACTGGGCCAGGGCTAACAAGTACCTGTCCTGGCACTCAGAGTTGTCTGCAGACTTGGTTGTCGCTTTGTCAGAGAGAACTGCGGGCATCCACAGAGGGCTGAGCATACCTGCTGGGTGGCTGCGATGCACATGCGCCGTACTGCAGGCACGCATCCCAGTGCACCCAGACGAAAACGAAGGCAAAGAGCTGGATGATCTGGATGTGGAAGCGCGAGATGCTGGACACCAGAGGACTCCTCCTTAAGTCATGCACTGCACCATGAACCACAAACCTCAGGTCGGACCAAGCAGGCATCCGCATGGGGCCCAGAGAAGCGCACTGCTTCTGTGCCGCAGCAGAAGCAGCATAGGCCTGAAGACCACAGCACACTACCAAAGCCGCCCTTTTGGATTCCTTGCAGCGCTGTGATAGGCGTAAGGGAGAGTATCAGCAGGCGAGAGCTCCCAAACAGCAAGTCTCGGTAGGTACATTGACGCAGTAGCTTCAGGATGAGCCACAGACTTTGGAGCCTGACCTGCCTGGCTGAAGGACTTGTAGTGCATCATGCGGATGATCTTCAGCAGCCGGGGCAGGCGCAGGATGTCCAGCCGGCGCCCCCTCAGCAGCAGGTCCAAGGGCAGGGATGCAAACAGGTCCAAGACGAACCAGGTGCGCAGGTAATGCACTGCCACCGTCTTCGGTTCCATCACTAACACCTGCTCGGCACGAGCAGCCAGTACAACTGGTCAGGAGTCGGCTCTCGTCTGGCTGGGAGTATTTGGATCCCAGGCTGCATGTTGGATGCATTGCTACATGAAGATCAGTGTCTCACTCGCTGTCATGACACTCACCATACGCAAGGCGACATCCCACAGCTGCCCAGAAAGAAGCGGCAATTGATTGGACTCATACCTGCTCAGCTATGTAGCCTGTGTTGAAGTTCAATGCAATGTCTGTGAGAAAGAAGAAGTCTATCAGGAGCTCTATCAGCAGCATCCAGTCAACCTGCACTCCCGCGTTACATCATGCTGCAGATACGGTACAAGTTATATCTGAGCGCATTGCTGAAAGGGTGAGATGTCCTGAGGCCATCAGCTGACCTCAAGCTGCTCAATGATGCTGTGGTGCATCTCCAGGTCTCGGTAGTACTCCCAGTAGAAGGCTGCTCTGAAGGGTAGCACCAGAAGGGTGTATATTGTGAGGGCAATAGCTGTGAGATCCCAATTTCTCCTGACATGCAGTCAGGCGTCATCCCATATGCAGGGCAGGTGTAAGCCCATTTGGAGGAAGAACCTTCATAATGTCTACATGCCCTTTGTCGATGGTCTCAAGAGCAGGGGAGTGCAAGCCTAACAGTCCCTTTACACCACTCTGGAATACCCGTGCTGCTCAGACATGTACTGCGCATCATTGAGTGGCCGCACCTGAACAGAGACAAGGGATGGACGCGCACGCCCTCAGTTGCAGCCTCCCTGATGAAGTCATCCTCCTCGCCTTGAAGAAGCATAATTGATACAGTCAGCACTGCTGTAACTTCAGATCCAGCATCATCATCTCATGGCATGCATGGACAGGAACGGAGATGAATACACACAAGCACACCTGGACCTCGCTTGGCCTGCCCAAAGAGCTTCGTTCTGAAGCTGTCTGTATACCTGTACTTATTTTTCAAGGTCAGCCGTCAAAAGCCTGAGTGAATGCCCTGAGGGAAACGCAGACATCACAGATAATACCTGAGCTTTCTCTCGCCAGTGACCGAGCTCCGTCGATCTCCAAGGACGATGCGGAGGGCTGCTGCGGGTTCGCAGTCCTGAGATTCTCTTCTTGTGCTTGGTAATTTGGCTGTGCCAGAGCACCTTCTCGGGGCTTGGCCCTCAATGTCAAGCTTAAGACTACTGTCCTGAAATTTGTGTCCATCATCGCGGTCGTCTGGATCTAGCAAACATTCCCGCTCATTGCTGCCCACCTTGGATGGATTTTCTGATACAGCAAGCCTGTTCAATAACACGAGAACCTGATCAGTTTTGCTAATGCTGAAAGCCATACCATCACATGAAGCCCGGAATCTTCATAACATCTTCTGCGCTAGCTCACGAATTGATCGCAGAAATGGATCAGAGAACAGGCCCAAGGTCCCTGCGTTTCACAGAAACCCCAGCAACGCCTTTTTAGGACCTCAAATCTTTCACCTCGATGGCATTGCATCTGGTCTCTATTATGCTGCGAGGAACTTAAAGGACAGTAAACATTCATCATGACGACCCAGGCACTGCTGCAGCCGCTAGCGTCCTGTGGGCGATGCTCCTTTACTGCCAGCCAGAGGTTTACTAGGCAGACATACTGCGCCAATAACGCGCTCAGGCGGCAATGCAAATCACCATACGGCGCGCCTAGAACATCTAGGCGTGTTCATTTGGCCCGAGCGGAGGATAAGAGCAGGACTGAGGTTAATGACTATTCACCAGTCAGAATGTTGCAAATTTTGCATGTTTGTCCTCGTACCATAAAACCACCAGCACGGTGTGCAGCACTGCAACTCCAATGACTATCCACCGTCTGCCTTCAATAGCAAGACGAGCTCATCTCAGCCTTCATGGGACGCCGTTGGCCTTCCTATGGTACGCACGCTGATATCCTCTTCTGGTCCAGACAAAAGAAGAGGAGCTTCCCCCTTGGATCCGCTCTGAGCGGGAGCGCAAGATGCAAACTGAGGAGGGCTCAGACCTGCCCTTCCCAGTGTATCTCATAGGCTCAGCTCTCGTTGCCATTGCTGCGGTAAGCCCCATCAGTAGCGACAGCTATATCCCTTCACTCCAGACTGCACGTCATGGCTTCTGCGGCTTCTTACATGCAGCAGGTCGCTCTGCATGAAGCACTGCAAGAGCCTGATGCGGGGCTTGATGCATGCCTGTGGAGAACTGAAGTCTGTGCTGCTGTGCAGGTGGGATCCATATTTGAGTATGCGAACAGGAATCCCATTTTTGGAGTGGTGAAACCCGACAATTTCCTCTGGGCACCAATTTTGCTCTTCTTTGCCATCACAGGGTTCCCATCAGCAGGTACTTGCCCCGCACTCAATGTTGTGCTCTCGGGTCTCTCAGAGCTTTACTTGACCTCGCAGGAGAATGTGCTGGTGTCCAGCTTACCTTGCATCACAGCAGGTTGTCGCATAGCACCAAGCTCTCCTAATGCTTGCCCGTGTTGTCACAGGTTTCCTCTTCATCAAGGCTATCAATGCAGCCAACAAAGACGCAGAGAGGCAAGATAAGATTGACGGCTACTGAAGTCCTTTTCAGAGCAGAGTGCGAGCATGTGAACAACGCTAGAGGGCCGGGCTCAGCACGGCCAAGAGGCCCAACAGATCTTAGGATCTGCACAGATCTCAAAAAGACATGGTCAGGGTCATAAAGGCAATTAGTGCCCCAACACAGATCACCCGTGTTCCGTGAGGCCTAGACTGCAAAAGGGTGGTTCTATGTTGCACATGAAGATGAACATGAATGATGAGCAGTGCCGAGGCATATGCATTGACAGGCCTGGCATAACCTGGACTGAGTGCCAATGCGCGCGCAGGCCCTTTAATTTCAGGTTCCTAGATGTTGTTACATTCCAATTCACACCCATGGCCATGCACAGCTTCACCAGGCACTCTTTCTGTGCAGCCTGCTGAGATTCTCTACCCAAGACCTTGTTATTGACCATTGAGCTGTACATGTATTGTAGGGGCCTCAGACACCTGTTCTCATGTCTACCCTTACCTACTGTACACTATATGGCAGATATGGCACAAATCTGTACATTCTGAACCTCACATCTTCTGAAGCTCAGCCAACTTCAGCTTGTTGCGAGCAATATTGCGCTCACGCTGAGCCTCGTACTCGTTGGGGCCTGTCCGGGGTGCCTCTTCAGGCAAGTCTGAGACAGCCTCTGGCACCTCCTCTATCATCTGGTTGCGCGTCTTGGCAAAACGCTCTCCCGAGTGCATCTTGCAGAAGCACAGCAGCATGGCGTCTGATGCCCGCAGCACCACCACATTGCCATGCTGCCGCGCGCACAAGATGTGGAAGGCCCGGGCACACTTGCCAAAAGAGCACTGCACCATACCGCCCCCGCCCTGCACAGCACGTATTGGAATTTCCTCCATGCACATAAGGCATGACCTGCATCCTTCTGCAAGGCTTCCAGCTTTACACCAACCAGCTCTGACCTCTGCTGCAGACAGGGATCAATACAAACACCACTCAGTCTGCCTGAATTTCCAGCATGGTCAAGGAACAAGCTGTAGGGTGTCCCTCTTGAAGCGCATCACATGGCTCCTAGACATGTCAATACTACTAAATCTCTGCCTGAGCTCAGGTACCCACTATGCCCACAGATACAACCATCAGCAAGCTGGCCATGTGGTGAACGACAATAGCGGCTGTCCGGGGTGTGGAAAGCAGCCATTGCCATCCACTATCAATCATAGCCACCTTACAAACAGTGGGATACCTAAGCAGTACGGTAAGACGATTGGAGTGAAGTCTCTAAGCTCAGCAGCACACCTGCTTGCACAGCCCACAGAGAAGCTCCATGCGCTCAGCAGTCAGGTCGTCCAGGCGCATCCCCTGAAGCTCTGCCGCCTGGTCAAAGTACACCTCAGGCGTCCAGATGGCGCACGCCAGGTGCACCCATGCTCCCTCTGATGCATCCATGCCTGCAGTCAACATTGTTCTCGTGTCAGAACTAGTGGCTCTTGGTACAAGATGTGTCATTCTGTGTCAGACGTAGCTGCCAGATGGGGCAAAAGATTGCAATTCCTGCACTCCTGCAGCCGTGTCATCACATCTCATTCTGCGCATGGCTACGGAGCTCATAGTTGCCAGCAAAGGTCTCAGCACTTGCAAGAGGAGGGGGTTTCCCCCACCTGAAGGGAGTTTTACAGGGCCGGTGTGCCCCACCCTGCGCAGGGCGCCCCCGGAGACGGGGCAAAGCAGGCACATGTGCGCCTGCGGGGGGACCCCCGCCGCGCAGCCGTCGCAGAGCCAGTCGCCCTCGGGAATCTCCGCCACGCCGCAGCAGTGCTGGTGCAGCGCCACCTTGCACCCGGGGCCATCGCACAGCAGGATTGCATTCCTGCAGAAGATAACTGTGTTGTTGCAAAACCTACAGCCTTTTGCGCTCTCTGTCAGGGATGTTGCCTGAGTCAGCATGAGCCAGCAGCAGTGCTGGTGCAGGGCCACCTCGCGGTCCGGGTCATCACAGAGCAGAGTTGCGCCGCACCAAATAAGATGTATTTCACTGCACAGCCTACAGGCTCAAGGACCTGTGCAGCCTATCGTGGTCACACAGATCGAGGCTGGCATGCTTCAGAGACAGGCAGGGAGAGGCTGCCCAGGATGCCTCACCCGTCCCAGCCTTCCCCGCTGCCACAGACATCGCATAGCTCCTGCTCTCTGGGGACGTAGGGTGTTGCCTTAAGCCGGACCAGCTGTGCTGGCCCGCTGGCTGCGCCTGTCTTGGCATCCGCCTCGTCTGCCTCAAGACCATCTTCCACCTCATCGTCATCACTTTGCTCCTGCTTGACTTTTCTCACAGCCTGCAGGGGAGCAAAAGTGCTGTCACACTGTACAAGAGACGTATCAGCCACTGCCATGTCCTTTGTGAGCTGTGTGACGCACAATGACGTCTACCATAAATATCTTAATTGTGCCAATCTGTATCAGGCGGTGCTTGTGACACGTGCGGGTCTCAAAGGGAGACGGACAGCTAGACCACACAAATCCTTGCTGAGCAGATCAGCAAGAAGGCCTGCTAGGACAGTGCATCTCACCTTTGCCGCACGGCGGCCAGTCGTCCTGCCGGCCTTTGCTTTTGTCTTCTGGCGCTTGGCAGGCGGCTCAGCCTCAGAGTCAGCTCCACTCTTGGCTTCACCCGGCTCAGGCTCAGCTTCAGACGGCTCTGTGTCCTCGCCATTAGAGTCAGAGTCCGGTGCCTCTACCTCTTCAGGCTCGGTCCCAGAGTCCTCAGAGGCCTCAGGCTCCTCATCTGGCTCCTCCTTGACAGACGTACGTTTTCGCTTCTTAGGACCTGCAGGTCAGCCGCATAATGTATTAGCGATCCTTGAGCACAGCTGTCACAGCTAATTAGCTAATTTATATATCAGCTAACTTATAAAGGCTTTGTGTGTTTGCTGGGCAAGTTACAGGATCACTGCAGGCTCTCAGAGTGCAGTCAATGCTGGTGTCTATGAGAGACCCGACACGGCATGCCCCAACACTGCTTGGAGAGATGGAATTAGCCCTGAACTTGTCTGTGTAATGGAGCCTCCACGGCCAAGATAGGGTCGAGGGTAATGAGGGAGCTCCACCTGCCTTGGGCTTTTGGGCTGGCTTTGGTTTCCGGGCAGAGCGTGAGCGGGCCTTGGGCTGCTTGGGCTCTGTGGCAGCTTCAAAGCCCAGCTCAGCCAGCTGCTCGGTTGAGACGACACAGCCGCCATCCCGCACAGCCCTCAGCTGCCGGCTCAGCTGCACAGCCGAGCATGAGATGTCCCTGAGCTGTGGAACATTCTGTCACATAGTCTGCGTTGGGTGCAACCTAGGCAATGTTTTGCGCCTTTAGGCTCTTGCACTTCCATCTGTGCTAATGCCCAAAGCGAGCTGCACTCATGCAGTCCAGAACAGATACATGCCAAACTTGCCTCCCAAGAGATCACAGGTGGGGTGCAGTGAAACAGCAGACACACTACCTGCTCACCTCAGCAAGGGCTCTGATGTGGCGAGACAGCCAGTGCAGCTGCGCAGCAGTCAGCTGAGGCGGCTCCCAGCCACCTGGCGCAGCCGCACTCACCTCCTTAAGGCACAGCTCTGCTGCCATGGTGCCTCTGTCTGAGCTACATCAGACTGGTAGTGCTGAACGTCTCCTGCAGCGCACAGCCATCACACTGACAGGTCTCCTAAGCGTCAGCAAACATATGGGCATCAAGGGACATTGTACCCTGGAGTTGATACGCTGTCAAGAAACTGAAAAGAAGTGCAGGGGCTGCTAGCAGACACGAGGCATCAGGACTTTGCTTTGTTGTCAGCCAGCCGGCAGACGCAAATTACCCATGAAAGTAAAGTCATCATCTGCCTGACGTCTGCAGATGGGCTCCTATGCATATTACTGGGTTCCATGAAGGGCTCAGAATGAGTAGGAGGTTGTTCTCAACAGTGCTAATTTGCTCAGAGAGGGTTGTCCTCATAGCCCTAAGATGGAAGCCCACGGCTGGCATGCTGATAAAACGTATTACAGGCCTAACAAGCTGGGATGTCAAGAGCCATCAGTATTAAAAAGCTCGTTATATGTACTTTTCATGTTGAATCAACGTTGGATTTGGTATCATCCTCTGGCTCTTGACTCGACACCTCCAAGGTCCTAGACTCTACCTTCTAGAATGCCATCAGAACCACAGCCAAAGCGAATGTATTCAACACAGTACCTTGGTACTTCAGAGAGGAACAGTCGTTGTAAAGCTTTTCTTCATCATCTGGCATTCACTCATCTAGGATCCTAAGTCGGTCTAGTCCTTCATCTACCCAGTCATGACATATCATAGGCTGCCGATCCTCACCTTGCTGATGTAAGATGAGCCCTCTTCAGAGACCACCGCGACTCGCCGCCCCACGGAGTTGGCCACAATTCCTGGCACGGTGAAGTTGGCTATGCTGTTAAAATTTGCACGGCCCCTCCTCCACTGCAGATTGTGCGAGGAAGGCCTACAAGTGTCCAAGCTAACCAGTGTCTGTGCTAAAAGAAAAATGTGCAGCCGCCGAAATGCTCCAGGTGCAGCTGTCGGTGCGCAGATCGTAGATCGCCTTCGTATTGACGTGGTTTCTAGCCTGGGTTCATTTCGTTTCTTGGGGCAGGCTTTCCTCTTCTAGACGTGCATGAGACACTGTTCTGTGCTTTGGATAGGAGAGGCAAGCAGGGACAGCAGTCATGACGGAGGTTGAGTTTCAGGCTGGAGACGAGCTCGATGGTGATCTGGAAAATGAAGGGTTCGCTGGAGATGCAGGAGCTGCCGACGAGAACGCAGATGCCACAGCGGTGAGCCATGCTACACTCCGCCGCGACACCCGGCTACAGATCCTGGGTTGCGCTGTGCAACATCTGCTGCAGTGGAACGTTGCAACGCCGGTCCTCACACCGCACAGCACGCTAACATCTCTGTGCTTTTCGTAAATCCGTTCAGGATGCGTTCAAGTATTGTGTGAAGTGTTGAAACTGCATCTCAAAGCAGGTCTTGTGCTGCTCTAGGTCTGCTGTGCCTGCACAAGCAGCACAGTGGGTCGAGGTGGCTTCAAAGGGGGGGTAAAGAGGCAAGAAAAGGAGTGTCAAATGCCCAAACAGTTGCTGAAAAAAGGAGACCAATTGTGTTGACCCCTGAAAAAAGGAGATGATGGCTGAACCCGCCACACTGCGCCCCTGTGCTATAGGAGTTGGAGGCGATGAAGGCTCGCCTGGCTGCCATGGAGGCAGAAGCAGCAAAGCTCAGAGAGGTGCATTTCTGTCCTGCTCCACTGCAGAAAATACTAGTCGTTACAGCCTGCTTCAGCCTTGCCAGTGCATGCAGAGATAAGGCATACCAAACACACTTTTCTGCACTCTCACAGAGCATAGGGTGTGATCCCATGCAAGAGTGAGCAGTCTCAGCTGTGAAGACTCATAGGCTAGCTGTCCAGTACATGGTGCAGCCCAGTGAATGGTGCTGGCTTTCAGTAGTCAGTATGTGCATTGGTCTTTGGCAATTAGACTGGACTATATGATTCAATGTCTTTTGATTGTGGACATACCCTTGTATGTGCAGAGAGCCAAGGGGGCAGCTGACCAGAGCCTGGCGCAGCCTGCAGGCGCAGACACAGCATACTGGACAGGTGGACAGGGCTGCTTGATCAGGATGTTACTTAAACACGGGTCTGTGCATGTGCAGGGGGCCAAGGGGCCGGCTGACCAGAGCCTGGCGCAGCCCGTGGGCGCGGACACAGCATCCAAGGAGGAGGCGGACAACCGGTCGGTGTATGTGGGGCAGGTGGACTACAGCGCGACGCCCGAGGAGCTGCAGGTGCACTTCAAGGACTGCGGCACCGTCAACCGCGTCACCATCCTTACTGACAAGATGGGCAACGCCAAGGTGCCCTTCTGACCACCCATGATATGACAGTTGTCGGATAACTCTTTCGTCTTTCATTAGGCCGGATGGTCACTCACCCACAAGATGGGCAGGACCATGGTGTCCTACTGACCACTCATGACAGCTGCCGGATGCGGTCACTTTAATTCTCATTCAGCCAGCTCGGTGACAGTCCTCGCCGAAGAACTGGACGACGCCAAGGTGCTGCAGCATTTATCCTTCAAGATTTGCCAGAGGGCAAGGAGACAAGTTTTCATCTTGTTTTGGACTATCTGGGATGACCTGTGAGAAATTTCTATCTTGTGGCCGTCATCTAGAAATGATGCCTGAAAGTGAAAAACTTGGAGAACATCTTCAAGACTCTGACTGTGGCGAAGACATTGTCTGGCTTGAGCATGAGGTGGGCTGTGCAGCCCTTCCCCGCAACGAACTGACTTCTTGCCTGACATGCGCAGGGCTATGCATACATAGAGTTCCTGGAGGTGGATGCGGTGCAGAATGCGCTGCTGCTGGACGGCAGCGAGCTGCGGGGGCGCCAGCTGAAGGTGCTGCCCAAGCGGACCAACGTGCCCGGCCTCAAAGTGCGCGGCCGGGGGCGGGGCGGCTTCTACGGCAGCTTCCGTGGCGGCGGCGGCTGGCGCGGTCGTGGAGGTGGCGGCTACTACGGAGGAGGGGGAGGAGGCTACGGGTGTGTTATTCCCTGTCCAGAATTGGCTCCAGCCTGCAGTGCCCTGCCAGAACCTGCCAGGGGCTTCAGAAAACATTGCCCTGCCAGATAATTTGTCGCACTTCGCGAGGCAACTCCTGTGGAGGAGGAGACTACAGGCACATAGAAGGTTACGTCCTCATAGTCTCCTCCTCCACAGGTGGCTACCCGCCATCACCCTGGCAGAGATCCTATGACTCCAGGGTGCACAGCCCTGTGATTCCCAGCTATTGCCTGCCGGCATTGTGAGCACACCCCATCACAGCGTCGTCAGTGTTCAGGCAGTAGTTTTGTCTCCCTCAAAGTGATGTGGGACAGTCTGGCGCAGGTATGCACCTCGCGGGCGGCGAGGGCGCTTCTACAGCCCGTACTGAGCATGCAGGGTGAGGATGGACCTTGGACAATATGATGTGTGGGTTAGTGTCAGGAAGTCGGGGCTGCAGAGAGCTGTTGCAGGTCCAGGACTCTGTGATGGGCCCCTCCTGCAGAGGGTCTCTGCTCTGCTCGCAGGTCCATCACGGGTCTCGCACCACTACAGCTCTTTGCTTTAAAGCAAATTGCAGCCAATTAATTGGAATCAGGCTGAGAAACCTGACGCTAGCTTTGATGTACATGTATAGGATTCAGGGAGTCTTAAACACTGGTCCAAGTCGGTGAGTGTTGGCGCCATTGTGCATGGCATCCACTTGCAGGTATCAGCTCTGGAGCTCTGTATTGGGACCTTCACCAGAAACTATCTCTGCACTTCACGCAAGGCTTGACCTGACAGTGCTGGATTGACGACAGGGATGACAAGGACTGTAAAGAAAATTGCTTTGAGTCTTGAAGATTTGAGCAAGGCCAAAAAACCTCACTGCACATCAACTTATACACTTGTGCTCAGCATGCTGTGGAATTGATGTGCTGCAATGAGCATTGCTGAGTCATCAAAGCATAACACAGGAGATGGACAATCTTAGGCGTGCTGAGGCTCTCTTTGAGCTCATAAGTGCACCCACTGCGTCTCCTTTACACAGTCGCAAAGCCTCATCGCAACTGACAATGCTGCAGCAGTGTCATGCATCTCCATCTTAGCACCCATCTGCTTTCCACCAGTTTTCTGAAGACTCAAGATGTATGCGTGCGCGCTGTGTGGGCATGATGAAGCATTCTCTGGAGGATGCCTTGGTCCTCTGCTGGGCCCTGTGGCAACCGATCAGCAGACCGGCATTGAGTATCATGTGCATCGGCTCTGTGCAGTCTGGTCGCCAGAGGTATATCAGACGAATGAGGGCACCCTCCGATGTGTGACAGCGGCTCTGAGGCGTGGACGGACCATAAAGTAGGGGGAAGCACCTTCACTGTCCCCAACTGAGCACTGACATCTTGTCATATAGTAGCATCACCCGTCCCTTTAGCAGAGCCCCGTTTCACATGATGTGTCTACAGAAAGCTTGGTATATGCAGGTGTGCATACTGCCACAAGAGAGGTGCCACCATAGGATGCAGAGTGGAGCGCTGTGCTCATTCCTTTCACCTGCACTGTGCCAGAGGCGCAGGCTGCACCTTCTATCCTTCCAAGCACGTCATAGCCTGCACTACGCATGCGCCGGCCTTCCAGCATGAGACAGAGAAGGACAGGCGAGTCTCTGTTTCTATGGCGTAGCCCCTGCAGACCATCCCAGAGCCCTTAGGCTGCCCCAAGCACAGCTCTGAGAGCAGATTATCTGCTGCGCCTTTCCTGGCCATGATTGCGACCTTCCTCATCACTCAAAAAGTGAGTAATTCCCCAGTTGACAAGGCTGCAGACTGTATCGATTGGCCCCAGACTCTGGCTGCAGACAGCCTCTGGCTGCGGGTTGCCATCACACATAGGTATGCGCAGCAGCAGATCCGAAGTATGAGGGGCTGGGGCCTGTGATGTTAAATTCTGCACTGCTGGGTGTGCAGGGCCTATCCTCAATCCCCTTACAACCCAGTGAGGAGGAGGAACAGGCAGCTGGAGCAGAGCCACAGACAAGCAAAGAGGTCGCACCAGAATGCCCTCGATGATTCGCATGTGAGGGCAGCCAGGGCGGTGTACAAGAAAGCCTGCATGGAAGCCAGGTGAACGCTTATCTCCTCGCATGACAGATGTCGCCTGCTCATGCTACACTGTATGCATGGATTTGCAACAAATTTGTAGCGCAGACTGGGATGTGATATCTCTGTCGTTTCGAAGATCTCAGTAACACCATGAGCAGAAATTCAGCAGCTGATCTCTATGCTCCATGGCATAAAGGAAGAGCGCCTGACAAGCTCGATAAAGTGCATGCAGGATGCAGCAGGTGGACTCGTCAGACGACGAGGAGCACTTCAGGAAGAAGGAAGCGAACCGCACGGAGCGCGACACGGCCAGGCTCCGGCCTCTCATACTGGGTGTGCTGCCCTGGCTCCACCTTTGCACGTGACAGAATCATGCAGCCATGTGAGCTGTGCATGATTCATTGTCACTTGCACATCCGCGCCGCATATACAAAATACATGCCAGGCTCTGCCAGTAGGAAGCTCCTGGTTCCCGGGCGTCCACAGGAGCGCTGAATGTTCAGCAGCATTGCATCCTCAGAGGGTTGGCCTGCTGCATCGAAGTGCATCAGAATGCAGGGCCCATAGGTTATCTCTTTGTGCCACAGCACCAGGACAGTAGGAGATTGCCAGAGCAGAAGGGAGTCTGTGTGGTGCTGGCACAGGCAAGGATGGGAGCTCAGATGGGCAGCAGCTGCCGGACTGGAGCTCGCTGGGAGGGCTGCAGCCCGTGATCAGGCAGCTCAAGGAGATGGTCATCCTGCCCCTGCTCTACCCGACCCTGTACCGGCAGATGGGGATCACAGCCCCAAGGTTCTTACCCCTCACGCCCAGCAACATCATCACATGAGAGTTTGCCTCTGTGATCTAGCTGTACGGCTTCCACAAAAATTCCCGCACAGATCTTGCCATCTTCCCTGCAGTGCAGGTGCCGCATGGAAAGCCTGTGTGTCTCCACCAGAGTGGGAGGGTGCCCATGCTTGCTGGCAATACCCCTCCACAATATGTCAGCTGCAGGGGCTGACAGTCATGCACAGTGTCACATGTCAAAATACTCCATCGTTATATGATTCAGACCTGTTCAGGACTCATGCAGGGGCATCCTGTTCCATGGGGAGCCAGGGACGGGGAAAACGCTGGCGGCGCGAGCGCTGGCGGGCGCGTGCGCGAGGCAGTCGCCCAAGCCGGTGGCCTTCTTCTCGCGCAAGGGGGCGGACTGCCTGGGCAAGTTCAGCGGGGAGGCGGAGCGCACGCTGCGCATGCTCTTCGAGGAGGTGGGCCTATTCTGGACATCCTGGGTCACCAACATAAGAATTGTGTACTATTGGGAGTAACAGCCCCTGAAAATACAGCAGGAAAGCAACAGTGGTGGGCTTATAGTGGATGCCCAGGACCAGTGACTTGAGACAACTTCAGTGCGTTCAAGAGCTGTGCGTTGTCCAAGCCACTCAAATGACACCTGCTTGATGTGGAGTGCCAACAGCAGAAGCCAGCTCAATGCTGCTAAAAAAGCATTTGGGACCCAACCATCAGGGTCCCATGAAGGGCTGCCCTACTCCTTGTCAATGCATAGGTGACAGGAGACACATGATGGTATGCTCAGGCCCAAACCCTAGCCATCTTAAGATGGAAGCCTGCCCTGCAGGCAGCTGCCAAGGCACCTTCTATTATATTTCTGGATGAGCTAGACGGGCTGGTGCCTGCCCGCGGAGCGAGCGCCAATCCAGGCATCCAGATCTACGCCAGCGTGGTTTCCACCCTGCTGGCGCTGCTCGATGGCATCTCCGACAGAGGAGACGTCATCATCATTGGCGCAACCAACAGGCATGACACACTTGCCTATCTGTCGTCAAAGTTCTGCCATCCTCCTGCAGTCATCATCTTTACATTGCCGAACCCCAACAACTCAGTCTGTGTAGCAGGGACATGTGCACATTCCAGTGGTCATTGTCACGTAACACTCTTGGCTGGGTTGAGGGCCTGTCAGGGAGTGGAAGATTGCTGGGAGAGGCGTCATGTGAGCTCACTCTGTGATGCAGGCCGGAGGCAGTGGATCCAGCCTTGCGGCGCCCTGGCAGGTTTGACAGGGAGGTCTACTTTGGCCTGCCCACCTTGGAGGACCGGTGCGCCATCCTGGACGTCCACACTCGCAAGTGAGCTTTCTACCTTCTCGTGCCACTTCATTCATTGAGTGCGCTTCTGAGATTGCGAAACAGGGCTCATGAGCCTTAATGCGTGGGTGCTTGACATGACGTGAGGCATCTTTACATGTGGCGAGTGCCTCAGCTTTGTCACTGGGAAGTGAGTGCTGAGCGGGATTGGTCTGCAGGTGGGCTCCTAAGCCATCACAGGAGCTGCTGAGGGCGCTTGCTGCAGCCACAGAAGGTACAGTGCACTTAAGCGCCATATGTTGTGAGGCTGACTATCATGTGACAAAACAGCATGTAAGGGCTGAATCACGGGGTGCCAAAGCTCAATAGATGTCTTAAGGTCTTGGGCTCATGCTCTTGCATGCTGAGGTGGCTATACAGTAAAGCTATAAGACGTTACAGCCTGCATGCTGTGCATACAGCACAAGTGCGGCACTCAACAAAGTCATGCATGCTGTGCAGGATATGCTGGCGCAGACCTGCAAGCGCTCTGCACCAGCGCTGTTATGGCCGCCCTGCAGCGTAGCTCCCCCGAAATCTTGCTGGACCCTCGCCTGGAAGAGGCCATTCCCCTCACTACACCCTGTGCAGCTGCAGCTGCAGCCTGTCCACCCAGGGGAGAGGATCAGCTTTCAGGGAGCTTGCACAGCCCCCAGCGAGCATCAAGTGCAGCCATGGACAGCAGACAAGCTGGGCCTCCCAGCAGTAAGGGCGGAGACAAGCAACATATATCAGGAGCGTCTATCGCAGCCACTGGATTGGCTCAGGGTACCAGCTTGGTATATGAGAGCTTGCAGCCTTCTGAACAGCAGATCAGCAATGAGCATCCCAAGCCTGCTGAGGCAGCCCGGATACAAGAGTCAATGTCCCAGGCTGCCATAGAGGCTGGTCATGTTCGACATGATGCTGCTGACCCAGCTCAGGCCTCTACGTCACAGCCTGCAGCACCAGCAGACGCTCAGGACCTCACAGCACCTGCAGAGGGCATCAGTGCCCTAGGCCATGCTCACCCTGACAGGGCCCCAGTGATAGACCCTGGAGGCAGGCTATCGACAGAGGCAGCTTCTGCGCTGGAGGCGCTCGAGGTGCGCGCCTGCGACTGGCGGAAAGCGCTAATGAGCGCGCCCGAGGCGTGTGCGCGCCGGGGCAGCATGGCCGCCATGTCAGCGGCTGCCGCGCAGGCCCTGCCTGCCCAGCTCGGGCACATCCTCCTGCCCACCTGCGCCATGGCGCTGCAGGTCTGCTGCATGCCTTCAACCCTTTTGAGCCTTCTCAGATGTTCTGTCATCTTCTGGCCTTGACCTGCTGCGAACACTGCTGCCCACCCACGCCTGCTGAGCACTAGCAGTTGCACAAAGCATCTCAGGGCAATTGCAGGGGTGTGGAATGTAGGAGCTGAGGGTATTGCAGGTAGACTGACAGGTGGGTTTACCGTGCGCAGAGTCTCCACAGCAGTGGCGTACCACTCCCTGCTGCGGCCAGAGGTGCGGCCGAGTATGCTGCTGCCTTGCCAGCCGCTGCTGCTGCTCGCACTGAGCTGGGTGAGACATGGGCAGATGATGAGCATTGGCTGAGATTCAAGGCTGCCATGGAGGCGGCAGGCGCCCTTGGAGCAGACATGGCAGCAACGTCGCCACCAGGTACGCAACTAAAATCCCTCACATACCACCTGAGTGTTACTCTCCCACTGCTGAAGGGCCTTTCACGCAGGAAGGAATGCAGAAGACAGTGCACCTCTTGCTCTTCATCCACCTCACTGTGCGTCTCTCTGGACCCAGTACTTGGCATGCCCGCGCATGAGGCTTGCCTGACAGCTGAGTAGCGCTGCAGGTGGCAGCATCAGCGACAAGTCCAGAGCGCCCCAGCAATTGAGGCCAGAGGACGCCCATCAGATGTGCAGGCTGCTGCTGGCAGGGCAGGGCGAGAAGGGGCAGCAAGCTGTGGCTGGGGCCCTGATGAAGCTTCTGGGCAGCTGCCCCACTGTCGTGCTCGGCCTGCCCCAGCTCATGGCTGCCGGCTCAGGGGAAGCTGGCGCAGGCTGGCTCTCCTTGCTGCACGCCAAGGCTGGCAAGTGAGCAGCTTCATATATGGGCCACAATTGCTATGGCAATTGTCCTCCTGACCTATTCATTCTGACGCGACAGAGGAGACGGTACCATGCAATGGTGTGTCGGGGACCGGCTGTACATCTCCTCATTGTTGCGGCAAGTGGCTCAGACATTCATCGGACATCATTTGACAATGCGCTGACATTTGCATTAATGTGCAGAGTGCCACAAGGGCTGCCTCTTCTGTTGTACTTGCCACGAGTGGAGGCCTGGGCGTACAGCCAGGTGCACCTGGAGGCTGATCAGGCAGAAGAGGAAGCTGCTGCTGTACGGCAAATGCAGCAGCCTGCAGCGGCCATGCCCTTCAGGTGGTCAAGCGTCCCTCAGTGTCACCTCTGCTCTGGTGCATGATGGTCTCCTTTCCTGTGTTGAGTCAAAGTCATGCAGTGCTCTGGGGATCTCTCACGCTCTCTCCCCATCTCACATAAGAACTGAGTCCAAGCTATGCTCGCCCTGATGTGGCTCTATCCCAATAGAGCCTGGTGTCTCTTCAGCCAGCATGCTCTCCTCTGGCTGCTGAGTAGAATATCATGTGCAGTGGCATCCTGGATAAGTCTGGGCGTAGGCGCAGTTTCGCTTCTCAGAGCGGCAGCACGAGCTCGGGCCGCTGTGACAGCAGTGCTTCTGGCCGGGTGAGCATCGATGGCGCAGCAGCAGCAGCAGCAGCAGCCGGAGATGTGGAGGTCGTGCTGACAGAGGCCTGCGTGCTCTCTGAGGATTGGATGCTCCTTCTGCAGGCACTGAGCCAGGTAGCGCACACCCGCAGTTGGAGTCATAGCTGAAGGTGCTTAAGGCAATATTTGAGAGAGGTGCCTGCACAGGGAAGCTCATGTCACCTGCTCATGCATGATGAGTGCTCGACAAGCATCTACCCACCTGGGTATGCACAGACTCAATGACCACCTGTAGTCAGGGAGGGTATCTGGGATGCAGGTGGCAGCCACACAGCCTGTCATCCTTCTTGCCACGGCGCATCTGCTGCCAGGAGACCTACACCCGGATCTGCTTACGTTCATAAGCGGGCGAGGACCCCCACCCAGCGCCCAGCAGGGTGTTCATGCCACATCCCAGCTTCCTCAGCAGCAGTCACTCAGGAATGTTGTTGTCCTGGAGCGAGATTTGCCAGTCCATGAGCCCAGTCCTGCCTGGCTGCGCCCTGGGCCAGACTCAGGTGCTGCAGCGCAGGCCCGCCATTCAGTGCTGAAGCACTATCTTGTTCTCACCAGCCACAGCAAGCGCACGAGATGGGATTGCACCAGCAGCAGTCCTATGCTAGTGAGCCTGTCAGTGTCTGCTGCTGTGTGTTGTAAGAAACAGGCATGTGACTGACCCTTTCTCTGCAGATGTGCCTCCCACGTCATCTCAGCCACAGGAGAAGGGCCCAGAACAGAGGCTTCTCAGCACGACAGGGCAGCACAGTCAGCGTGTAGCCCCAGTACAGCAGCTGCGTGCAGAGCAAGCCCTCTCTGGGCCAAGTAAAGCAGAGCTGGACCGGCAGAGAGCATTGCAGCAGAAGGTAACGCTGTCAGGCAGCAATTCCTGACCCCTTGTGCACTGCTCTGGTCTTGCTCAATGCTCAGAGCCTGACACTGCAGCGCCAGACATGGCCTTGGACATACTCTTTATTGAGATACAGAATGTGGGCACAGTCGCTGGTGTGCTGCTGCACAGGTGAGTGAGGCGATCAGGTGGTGTGGATATCAGCTGCTTGGGAACAAGAAGCTTCTCTCAGCCAGCAAGAGCACGAGAGCAGAAGCTCACAAAGCTGACTTGTCAATAGAGGGAGCTCTCAGGCTTGTAGCCGTAGCTGAACAGGCCAGTGGCGGTGTGTTCGCAGATGTGCGCACCTTCCAGTGTGCTGCAAAGAAAGCTGTGCAAGGCTGCGTCTGTCAGCCCATGCTGTCAGCTCTGCTGGACCAGGTTGATAGCTGGTCTTACAGCATCACAAGCTGTCTTGGGTTGTAGCAACCCTGTCGGCATAAGTCATTGTAGTGGTGATGGTATGCAATGAAGGATGATGTCAGCATGCATGTATGCTACAGCGTTTTGAAAGAAAGGGGTGTGAGCTTGGCACTTGAAATTCTTGCTTACAGTCTAATGCTGTCGACGCTGCACCACTCTTGCTCTCCCTGTGGTCTGATCTGGCCATAAACCTGTGCTGGGCAAACGCTGCCACTAAAGGATTGCCCCTCTCAGGGGCAATGCTTGTAAAGGTTGCAGGCAGAAGCTTTTGCCACCAAGCCAACATTATGGCTCGTAGGTTGTGTCACTCTGTACAACTCTCACGTCTGCAATTTGTAGCTACCACTAATAGATATGCCACCAACATCAGCTCATTTCCCAAAGATCACCAGTAAGGCATGAGGTGAGGACCAGATGATACATCCAGCGATGGGGCCCCTGAAGGAGCGAGGCAACCTCTATGTCCAGAGTGGATCGCGGAGCCTCCTGAGAGGGCCGGCCACTGGCTCAGGGACATCAAGACTGACCACTTGCCACCAGGCGACAGGGAGTCCTAAAAACTCAGGAGCCGGCCACAGTACGGGGGGTGACAAGGGCCTTAAGGCGCACCTCGCTCCCAAGGAAATCCCAACAGCTATGAATGGACCATGGCTACCTCACAGCTCATCATTCAGGACTGCTTTGCTGGCTCATTCTCTGCTCAAGCCAATGACAATGTCTCCAGCGCCATTCAGAGTTCTGTTGCTTGATGTCTTGGCTATTGTCCTGATTGCCAGACAATTGTTAGCTATTGCATTCTGCTCTACCTTCTGGATTACAGATTGATACATGCATATGTACAAGAAGGTACAAGATGGTTTCTCTGCTGTCCCGCTCCAGACGCCAGGCAAGGGACCATTCTGCAAGCAGCCTGCCTGAGGACTTAGGAAGGTAACTTGACCAGGACAGCAAGCGCATCGTGCTCTGCGATATCATTGATGCCTTCTGCGGTGTGGATGTGGTATTCAGGTCAGCTGCGCTGTGCTGCTGTTCCTCAGCACCAAAGCCTTGACAGCATACAGCAGGATTTGGCTATTGGGAATCGCTGCCGGAAGCCTCCTGTGATAGTTTGCATGATATGGGCTGTCCGCTGTTGCCTTTCTTGGACAGCAAGCTGTGGAGGGTCCATAATTGCTTCAGAGCTCCTAGCTTTAGGCGAGCTGCAGGGAGGACCACATTGCTTGCATGCGAGCGCCTGCTTGGTTGTCATTTTGCCGGGGCTGAAGCTCCAATGAGTGGACTGATGCTGCTGAGCTGCAGCTTGCTCATGTCCAGCAATCCTGTCCAGAACGCCCCTTCCACGATAAAGGGCTGTGTGGTTCTGGCTTGGCTGAGCCAAGCTAAGGCGGTTGCCCCTGGAGTCCACAGCTGCATGTCATACCAGTTTCCAGCACGACTACTAATCCTAGCATCTACCCTGCAAGGCAACCTATTGCTATGGCAACCAAGGAACGCAAGAACCCTCCCTGAAGATCGTGCCTGCCAATCTTTGGCTCTGTTCAAGCAAATCCTTTGGCTTCACACAGACTTGCTGCTCAGGTCTGTTGAGCTAATTTGCCAAGGCTGAGGATTTTCTGCCCCATGTCATGGCTGCAGTGCTGAGCATGATATGACATGTCACCCACATCACTGCCCTCAGGCACATTATGACACTTGACATACAGCGTCAGCACATCGCAGAGCATAATGTGAGGCTCACCTCAGAAAGCTGCAGCCAGAGCGCTTGCAGCAGAGCTCCACAAGCATCGCGCTGCTTTGATGTTGATCTTGATGCTCACTTCCGTCAGCGCTGTTGCAATGGCCGCGCCGGTGATGGCGGCGCGCAACAGCCCCTTGGGCTCCTGCACATGCACAAGCACTGCTCCAGACCTTCATCTGCCAGAAGCCCCTGTCATGGGCCTTGTTTTGTACTTCTTTTGGGAGTGAATGCAGAACTAAACCAGGCCTTTTAAGCTGGCTGCCAGCCGGCTGCACACAACCAGCATTGCGTGCAAGTGTACATGTCAGGCTGATCAGCTGGCCGACACAGTCACAAACACAGTGCAGGGCTTGTGCTTGCCAGGCAAGCCACCAAGCCACGGCATGAGAGGGACCCTGACCAGCTTGCTCTAGAGCAAGTCCGAGAGAGACGCACGACGTACCTTGTTGGAACTCGCCAAAGAGCCGCCTGCTGACACGCCGCCAGCGCCAGATGAGGCTGCTGCGGGGCCGGCAGGGGAGGTGCTGGGGGTGGAGTTGATGATGCCGGACGCGTCTGCACCAGCAGTCTCGCGGCGCTCGTCTTGCAGGGCGCGCAGGCGGGAGCGCAGCGCCTGCCTCTCCCTCTGCCCTGCCTGCACTCAACAATCCAAGTGAGTCTGGGGTGATGCAGGCACATGTTTCACCTGCAGGGCCTCATCTGAAGTGCTGGTAGATTGAGATTAACATGGCGCGCATCATGCGCGGGAGCTTGCATCTCAGCGCTGTGAGGGCGCTTGAAGTAAATTAGCAAGCTCCAGAAGAGAGGAAAGCCCTTGAGCATGTCCACCTAGCCTTGAACTGAACTATGGCTATATGCAGGCAGCCAACATACATGCAGCTGTACAGACGGTGGGCTCCCACCTGTATGGCCTTATTCTGCTGCAGGGCCAGAGAGGCCATCAGGGCGGCTTGGTCCCTCGCTCTTTGCTGGCACTCAGCAGCCTGCCGCTCCGCCTTCATGCGCGCCACCTGCTCTGAGGAGAGCGCGACGGCCAGGGATGTGTAGCCGGCCTTGGTGTCCTGCAGCTGCTCCTGCAGCTGCGTGCTGTGCTGCGCCTCAGCGCCAGCTTCCTCCGCTGCCGCAGCTGCCGCATTCTGGGCCTGCCAGACACACGCCTTGCATGAGCGGGACAGATCTGGCAACACCATGCCATCATGCATGAGACAAAACATCAGCCTCTGCAGTACATGCGTGCATGCAGTGTTAAGCTCTTGCTAGGCACTGTGACCCCTCTGCAGAAGTGGCCAAGGGTCACCACACATCTTAAGCCATGAAAGAGGACCCCTCTCACATGGTCATGTCAAGACACATGAGGGGCAGGGAGGCGCAGAAGTAGTCTGAAGACAAGCATGCCCCTTCGGTAGCTGACGTGATCTTGGCATCCAGCGCATGTCTGCAACCCATGCATCAATGGCTGCTCACCTGCTCATGTCGCTGGTTCAACCAGGCACTGTATTCTTGCTCGTCTTGAAGCTCCGCCTCCACATAGGCTTTCTGCTGCAGCGCTGCTGCCGCAGCTGCAGCGCTCTCCTCAGCCTTGTTCTGCAGCTGCACACAGACAGGACCGCTCAGGGTATAATTGCAAACGTAGGCCCTGTTACGAAAGGTACAGAGACGCTCTGCCATTGTGCACACCAGTGATACTACTGTGCATCACATCACGTAGACAATGCAGAAGATACCTCCAGAGCAGCGAAGTGCCAATGTAGTACACTCTTGCTTGCACAACGCAGCGCTCCGAGATGTGGTAGATGAGATGCCACTCAGCCTGGGATCTTAGAACCTCCCCAGACAGCAGGCAGGGTGTTGATACACTTGCATCCGGCAGCTCACCTTTGCCTCCCGGGCGCATGAGAGCGCAAGTTCCCTGCTGAGAATCCCAGTGCTTGCGCTGCTGGCGGACTGAGCGCTGGAGGACTCGTCTGCCTCATACAAGAAGTCGAGGCTGTCGGGCAGAAGCGCCGTGCTCTCCGCAGCCTCTCCCTGCAGCTGCTTCTCCAGATCCCTGATGGTCCCCTGCATGCAAGGCAATGCTGTGAGGAGGATGCGCATGACAAGGCGGTCAGAGAAGACCTGACAGCTGTACACATCCCATATGAGCAGGGCTCCCATATCTGTTGTGGGTGGCTGGCCTCGGCAACGCAGGGATGGTCAGGAGCTGCACAGGCCTCAAGCAGCTTGAGCCTGCTTCCGGGCAATGACGGGTGGACAGGGTATAAGGCAGCGCTGCTCACCTTGCAGCTCGAGACCTCTGCCGCAGCTGCGTCGCGTTCCCTGCTCAGGTTCTCCACCTTCATGGTCCTGTTCCGCTGCAGCGCGAGGGCTGCCGTCAGAATGGTGTGCTCCCTGGCTGTCTGCTCGCACTCAGCAGCCCGCTGCTCCGCCTTTGTGCGGGCCACCTGCTCTGACGCGAGCGCCACTACGAGGGATGCGCAGCTGGCGTTCTTGTACTGCAGCTGCTCCTGCAGCTGCTTGCAGTTGTGCGCCTCAGCGCTGGCTGCCTCCGCTGCCGCGGCTGCGGCATTTTCGGCCTGCCATGCACACGCCTTGCATCAGTGGGACAATTCTGGCAACACCATGCCATTGTGCATGAGGTTAGACATCAGCCATTGCAGTGAATGCATGCATGCAGCATCAAGGCACTGTGACTCGGTGCCTACTCTACAGCATTGGCCCGGGGACACACTAGTCTCAAGCTATGAAGAGTGCCCTTTGCACAAAGGCCAGGTCAAGGTAAGGGAAGTACTGAATACCATAGGAAGGCGCAGGGGTAGTCTATATCATTGACACACTCTGTGGGGGAAAGGCTAGACCTTGAACACCCTTTGCAGTCAGCCCCTAAACTAGAACAGCAGCACGTGAGGTAGCTGCTCACCTTCTTATGCCGCTGGAGCAGCCAGGCGGAGTACTCCTGCTCATCTTGAAGCTTTGCTTCCAGAGAGGCACTCTGCTGCGGCGCTGCCTCCGCAGCTGCAGCCTTCTCCTCGGCTTCCTTCTGCAGCTGCATACACATGGACAGCTCAGCGCAGCATGGCAAAGGTACTGCCAAGGTGTCGCGGAAGGTCGAGGAAATGAGTTGCAGCCATGCACACCAGCCACAGTGCATCTAACACAGGGTCAGTGTTGAAGAAGCTGAAAGAGCAGCATGCATTCGCTACAGCTGCATGGAAAGGGTGCAGGACTCCACATTACACAGCGCTCTGATGTCCTGCCAAATCAGCTCAGGACGCCAGTGGTTTCCCAGACAGCAGGCAGCGTGTCGATGCAATCTCTTCAGACATTCACCTTTGCCTCGCGGGCGCTCGAGAACTCTGTGATGAGGTCGCCAGTGGCAGCAGACTGGACGCTGGAGGAGTCGTCATCCATCTCATCCAGAAAGTCCAGGTCCATGTAGGGAGGCGCCATGCTCTCCACTGCAGCCTTGGCCTCCAGCTGCTCCTCCAGGGCCCTGATTGTCTCCTGCATGCAAGGCAATGCTGTGAGAGGATGCGCATGAGCTTAGACGTGGCGAGGGCCGAGATGCCTGATGACAAGCGTTACACGCGCATGCGGCAGAGCTCCAATCTCTGTCACTGACGACTAGGCCAAAACTCTAGAGGATCTGGAGAGCTGCACATCTCCACACTGCTCAAGGCCTGCTTCGTGGCACCAATGGGTGTGATATGGTGTAGACCTGAGCTGCTCACCTTGCAGGTTGCGACCTCCGATACAGCGGCGTCGCGCTCACTGCTGATCTGCTGCATGCATACCTGGATGCCACAGAATCCATGTTCTGGGCTGCACTCATGACCAAGAAGCTAGGAAAAGCTAGGAAATGGCAAGGGAATTCTGCCAAGCAACATTAGAGTATACATTTGTGGGTGCTTACTGAAGCATTCGCCACCAGAGCCTGCTGCCACTGCAGGCTGGTCTGGAGACTGGCATTGGCCTCCAGCAGCAAGGCGACCTGCAGCACATTGCACGCTCGTGAAGGCGCCCGCAAGCGACACCGCGAGCTGGGTTTACAGGGGCTTGTGAGAAGCAAGGAAAGCAGCTTCTAGCAGCTCGCCTGTGCCTGCTCCTCGCCGAGGAGGCTCTCGCTCTGCTGCTTGGCCTCCAGAGCGCTCTTGAGGCGCCTCTCTGTGTTGACTACATGGTCCAGGAGACCCTGCACGGTTTCCTGGCGTGAGGTAAAACTGTGCATGGCAAGCATAGTAAATTGCCAGGCCGTAAGAGCTGCAAGACAGAGAGGCCCGCAGCGTGTGGAATTTCACCATGAGCCTTCCCAGGGCCACCTGGAGTGCGGGCTGCTGTGTCACGAGGGACAGGAGGCCCTTGCACTGACCTTCCAAGTTGAGGTCAGGCAGAACATCAAAGACCTGTGAAGCATTGAAGGCTGAGTATAAGGCCGTATCACGTCAACAGGGGGAAGAACGCGACTTTCGGGTCCGGGGCTTGCCTCGGAGATGCTTGGCATCCTGGCCAATGCTGCAACCTTGCTCAGGAGGGGAAGCGTGCAGTCCCCTTCGTCGTCGTGTATGATGATCACAGGCTTCATTGCTGATGAAAGTGCGAGTGCGAAACGTTTCCTCGGAAGCTATTGTAGAACGCGGTAAGCTGACTTCTGCAAGTTTGCGAGCACTCTCACGGAGCAGAACCCTTGTGCGCTGTCGCAGACGGCGTTTCCATCGCGAAGCCAATTCTGGATCCCCGTGTGCGTGCGTTATGGACGGCCCAAGTCGGCAGGCAAGAGCTCTGCTGCCATGGACCAGAGAAAGTCTCGCTATACTTTCGACTGCACTGGAAATTGCGTTTCGGGTCACGGATCAAGATTGTCGGTTCTAGCAGCGCTCTGCCGTCGGCACACAGGTTTGAGAGCTCTACAGAGGTTGACTGAGCACTGCCACCGGATGCAATCGCTCGGCTAGATATGCCCTTTCACCAAAAGTACCATTGCCGTCTAAGGGGTTGCTCGTGCTGCCCACTCTCCGCACAGCCTTTTGCAGCAACGGACAAAACTGTCCCAAGAGCAGCCCTCCTGGCACATCTGGCTCCGCAGCAAAGTGACATTCTTTATCCCTGCTTCTGGTAGCCTGTATGCATGAGCAGATACCAGGGCTCACAGTGCCAGATTGGCGCATGCTAGCCCCTGACGTGCTGTTATTTATGGCCCAAGTCTAGCGCCAAACATTGAACTCCTGGCCCACAGCAGCAGCAGAATATTGGGCCTCAATCAGCTGCACTGAGCAACATGCCCCAGAGGATGCTGTTTCTGATGGGGCCCCCAATGGAGCCTACAGGTAAGCTTTTGACAGGAGAAAGAGCTCCAAGCTCTGGAGGCGCTCAAGATGCGCGCGACTGTAGCATACATGATGCAGCACAGCGCTCATCAGCGCTACGCCAGAGGCGTATGCAGCCAGGGCAGCATGGCTGTTGTGTCAGCAGTGCTGCGCAGCCCTGTCTGCCCATATAAAACCCGCCCACCTGCACATGCTTCAAGTTTCAGAAGGCATGGCACTGCGGCCTCCTGGACGTTGTACAGAATATGTCAACAAGGTTGTGCAGGCAAGGCAGGTCTCAGCCTGTCTTGCCTGCTTTGCTAGATGATGGATTGGCGCATCAGCATGCAGCTGTGACTATGGCGAGGATGTTGAAATTTAGCAGATCTCTAGAGTAGCCTGCTGACTGTTTGAGGTATGATAGGGCGCTGGGTCCGCAGCCTTGAAGTGGAGCTTACAAATTCTCTGCAATCTTTCCATTTCCAGAGTTCTGCATAGGCCCAGCCCATGGGCCGTCGTGATCATCTCGGGCATACCTATCACTACAAGATCTGCCAGTTCAGTCACTGCAATTCACATTCTGCCATAAAGCTTACTCCTCACAGGTCTTCAACCAGGTCTACCTATCATCGAAGGCTTTTGTCCATCATCGTCAATCAAAGATGAAACTCAATGCAATGACAATATGGCACACATCCCTTCAGAGCGGACTTTGATACATGCATATGTACAACAATGGTACACCTAGTGTCAGGCCCGCTATCGTCATTCTCGATGCGGCAAGTAGAAGCTGCGCTGTGCGGAAGCCTTTCTCAGGATCCTGGCAAGGGAGCAGGGAGGAGTAACACAAGCGCTGTATGTGCTTCGAGACCTGCTGCAGCAATGCCGAGCCAGAGGCTGGCCATTGAGATGGCTTCGAGTGCAGCCCATGATGAAATACAGCTTCCCTTCAGCCTGCAGCTGCTTGAGTCTATTGCCATAAATCTCTGACATGAATCCTCACGAACCACCCTGTTCCTTCTCTGAGCGGTGAAGCTCGACCCGCTGTGGAGGAAAACGTCCTCGAAGCTCGAGACTGGCTCTCTTGAAGGGCGTGTGCAGGGGCATTGCCTGGGCATGTGCTACAGGGGCTGAGCCCATAAGTATAGCAGGGCTGAGATGAAATTGGGGACCTTCATTTCAGCACTGCGCACTAACTTTTCAGGGGCAGGGAGGCTTCATTGCTGGCAGAAGTATTGGCACGTTGCTGGGGTGGGGCTCTTCAGCTCCAGTCCTGCTGGCAGAGTTTCTGGTACCGGCCCCATCCCCTCTGTCTTGTCAAGCCCACAGGATTGAGTAGTCCCTTGACTGGGTTGTGCTTGGAGGCGGCCGCACCGTTGTAGAAGGCGGCGGTGGCAGATGAACCAAGGATGGGTGCAGCCTTCGACATGCCTGAGAATGTGGCCTGCTCAGGAATTTGGGACTCCTCCTCCTGCAGGGCGCGACGCATGGGATCTGGTCTGGGAAACTACACGCCATCTCAAGCAGGATCTATGCAGGTCGTAGGGCACAGCAGGCATACAGCCGAGCACCTATGCTTTAGCTGATCAGGCTGGCATGGCGATTCCACCGCAGAAGCCCACTGGGAAGCACACGACTGTGCGTACAAGGCATCCATGACACTACTGCTGCGACTTCCCCTTGGCTTACACTTCTCACCACTTGTACAGCAGGGATGCATCCCTCACCTGGGGGACGGTCTGGTAACCGGCGCGTGCTGACGCGTTGCCAATGCAGAGGAGGACAGCTGCTGCAGTGGCTGACACGCTGCCGTGGCGCTGCTGTCCCTCTTCAGCGGACAGGGTTTCCAGCAGGGTTTCCTGCTCCGCCTCTGCGGCCTGCGATTCAACGTACTTTGCTCTATATGTTGTGCTTGCCGGCAAGAGCGGAAACCGCAGGGCTTCGTATATATGTATGAAAATCTGTTGATGGGGCATTGCTTGCATCAGAGTGAGCGCTACTGTCAATGCTCACCAGGCTGCCTATACATGACTTGAGCAGATCATCATTTGCGGAGAGTGAGATTGTGAGCCAAGTATTGACCGCAGGACTCAGGTGCAAAGGCTGCAGCAGCCCCTGAGCTGGCCCACTCACAGCATTTGTACAGTGGGATTAAGCCCTCACCTGAGAGGCGGTGAGCGCGGGGAAGCCAGACGTGCTGACAGCGCCAAAAGAGGCAGCTGCTGTGGGATCTGAAGGCGTGACGGGGATCGAGACGCAGTTGCTGGTGGGTGAGGCCGGGGTGGCTGCACCACTGTTGCAGGCGGCATTGGTAGATGAAACAAGCATGGGTGCAGCCTTCAACTCAGGAAGTGTGTTCTCCTCCTCCTGCAGGGCGCAACGCATGGGATCTGGTCAGGGAAGCTACACGAAATCTCAGGCAAGGCCTATGCAGGTTGTAAGGCACAGCAGGCAATATAGCCAAGCACCTGCGCCTGAGCTGATCAGGCTGGCATGGCAATTCCAGCGCAGAAGCCCACTGGTAAGGACACGATTATGCGTGCCAGACATCCATAACACTACTGCTGCAACTTTCCCTTGACCTACACATCTCACCACCTGTACAGCAGGGATGCATCCCTCACCTGGGGGACGGTCCGGTAACCGGCGCGTGCTGACGCGTTGCCAATGCAGAGGAGGGTAGCTGCTGCGGTGGATGACACGCTGCCGCAGCGCTGATGTCCCTCTTCAGCGGACAGTGTTTCCAGCAGGGGCTCCCGCTCCACCTCTGCGGCCTGCAATTAAAAGTATTGTGCTCTGTGTTTTGTGCTTGCCGGCAGGAGCGGAAACCGCAGGGCTTTGTGGATTCGTAAGAAGATGTGCTGATGGGGCATTGCTTGCATCAGAGTGAGCACTACTGTCAATGCTCATCAGGCTGCCTATACATGACTTGAGCAGATCGTCATTTGCAGTGCGTGATATTGTGAGCCAGGTATTGACCGCAATCCTCAGGTGCAGGGGCTGCCGCAGGCCCTGAGCTGGCCCACTCACAGTGGGGTGAAGCCCTCACCTGAGAGGCGGTGAGCTCGGAGAAGCCTGCTGATGCGCTGCGAAATGAGGCGGGGTCTGCAGGCCTGGTGGGGGCCGAGATGCGATTGCTGGTGGGTGAGGCCGGGTTGGCTGCAGCACTATTCTGACGCGGCTGCTGCTCCAGGGCAGACAGGCGGGAGCGCAGCGTCCTGTTCTCAGCCACTGCGGCCTGCAACCAGAGAACTCTGCTCAATTTGTGTCATTACTTGGTCGACTGCCTGATAGCTGACGTGCCTATAGAGGCAATGTGCAGCTGCCTGGCATCCTGGGCTGGCCAAGTGCTCTTGTCCGAATGCAAACGCTATCGCAGAGAGTCACATGAGACCAGTCTGATACCAGGGATAGCGGCTGGTCATGCTTTATGCTGCAGGCTGTCAGAACGGCATGCAGCTCTGGAGCTCGGAGATGGAATGCCTCTCACCTCCTTGGCCCCGGTCTGCTGCTGAGCAAACAGTCCCAGCACAGCAACATGGTCGCCATGCACCCGCTGGCTAGAGGCCAGCCTGAGCTCTGCCCTTGCGCGAGCCTCCTGCTCCGCAGTCAGGGCGCTTATGAGAGAGTCGCGGCCAGCCTCTGTCAGCTGCAGCCGCTCCAGCAGCTGCTTGTTGGTGCATACTTGCGCGTCGGCCTGCTCCATTGCAGTAGCCACAGCAGCGTGGGCCTGTCAGCAGATAAGGTTGTGCGTCAACGGGACAGCATTCGCAGCATGATGGCACTTGGCATGGATGTATGCAACACGATCTCAGTGCAGATATGTCAACAGATATCCATCCCGCAAACAGCATGTGGATATGCGCTGGCTCTGCTTTTGGCCAATGAAGCAGATGTGAGCAAGCCAAGCTCTGAGACAAGGGTGCAAGGGCATACAGAAAGGGTAATATGCTCCATATGTGAATCTGGGTGCATGGCTGCCAGCACATATCAGTTCTCAGATCTTCTCGCGCAGGGAATCATGATGACGGTGGTGCTCACCTGCTCAACCTCTGTTGTCAGGCAGGCAATCTCAGTCTCATAGGTCTCTCCTTGCTCCTGGAGGGCTACCTCCAAAGAGGCGCATCTCTGCTCGACTGCTGCTGCGACCGCAGCCATGTCCCGTGCTGTGCGCTCTGCCTGCAACATAACAACACAGAGGGGCTCAGGACAGTGCTGCATTGCAAGCTTTTCCAGGAGAGTCCAGGATGCCCTCTGTGATGTCATGCACAACAGCCAAAGCACTTGGGGGCATATGACAGAGCAATGGCAGGGGGACAGCACAGCACTGACTCCGCGCATGTGCAGGCTGTGGCAGAGTACACTCGGCACTGCGCTGATGCACTGTGAAGATCTGTCTCGTCAGCCTAGGGCAGCCTAGGGCAGCAGGGGACGCTGGGATGGAGACAGTGCGAACAGTGCGGATGCTGGGAAGGCTCACCTCGGCCTGCTTGGAGCGTGCGAGCGCCAGCGCCGCATCCTGCTGAGTGGCACCAGACATGGCGGCCTGTGCATTGACCCGCATCTGCTGCTGGAGACTTGCAATCATCTCCTGCATTGCACAGCCATGCTTGTGGAAGGCCACAGGAGTTGGTGAGGGCTGGACATGCTACTGACTCAACACAGCTTCTTTCGTCACTGGGGATCAGCCTTACTCTGGGCATACTGGTTAGTGCTGGAAAGCCTTGAGAGCCAGGAAGCAGCACACGTCATAAGTCCTAAAGACCTGCTGGGAGGGCAACAGCGGGTGAAGCCTGCTCACCTTGCATGTTGTGAGATCTGCTGTGAGATCGACGTTCTGCATCTGCAGGGCTTCAATCTGCAGTGCACCACATAGTAGTGACGGCTCTGTAGGAGGGGCACGTTGCCAGGCTGATCCGAGCTTGAGATAGGTCACGCAGCAGGTGGTGCAGAGGCGTGCCTGATATTCCTTCTCGTCGAGCAGGCAGCCTTGACTGAACAGCAAGGTCTTACTAGCTTCCAGCTCAGACTTCACGTTGGCGAAACTCTTCAGCACCTCCTGCACATGTCACTTTGTATGTTGCACCATCACACCCACCAGAAAGTGGCTGGGCTTGGGAACGGCAACAGCTGACGATGTGACGCTGATTACATAAGCTTACCAGCAGTCTTCCCATAGCTATCCGAATCAGGGGGTGCTGCATGATGAAAGAAAGCAGCCCAAGCTGCTCCAGGCCGATATCGCTGAGAAGCTCAAAGACCTGCGCAGTGGTTCATGGCTCGTTAGAACATGCTTTACCGTTCCTATACCATCATTTGTAGCACTAAAGTACGGTGCTTACCTCTTCGTAGGAGGGGAGAAGGTTCCAGGCGTCAACTATGCTCAGCAGTACGATGTTCCAGATAGCTCCGCATGCGTTCTTGATCAACATGGAAGCCATTGTGTATGTTCCTGGTCGTGGATAACAGCCGAGGGGTGCCCTTTGCCGTCTCCAACAAGCTCTTGTATGGAAAGTGGTCCTTCGGCTTCCGGGACTTCCTCATGACAGGCGTGCTTTGCCTTGTCGCAGATGGCGTTCCTACATCATCCACCTCGTCCAGTTTTTATGGGAGGAAAGTTTCTGCAACAGCAGGGAGGCGGAGACTCTGTAAGCAATGCATTGACAAAGCAGTCAGCTTTATGTGCTGTCTTGCGCCCTCTCAGGACCAAGCCTCCCGCAATGATCAAAATGAGGTGGAGGTAATTGTGCATGAGATCTCAGTAGAGTTGGAGGGACTTGTCTGATCAATTTAAAGCATCTTGTGCACGGCTTATCCTTTTTAATCTGAAAAGGGGTACTTGGAGGGCTTTTGGGTGAAAGCAAGCACACTACAACACTGGTGCAAACAGAGTCTTGCCAGGATCTTTAGGCGCTTTACAAATCAGCCCTCTAGCTACAGTCTGTACGACTTCCCGCAGAAGGAAACGCCACTCACAGCCAGGGCAAGCATCAGGGGTGGACCGGGGGGACGTCCCAGCCACCCCATAGCCTTGTTCAAGCCAGCGCCACCTGAGTCAGGTTTCTGCGACAGGCAATCATATCGCCCCAGCTGCAAGCGCCCTACCCTTCTGCGCCTGTTGTTGTTGTCAATCCCACCATGCACAACTCTCTCACGTAGACTAGCTGGCTGCCATGCATCTCTGATACCTCATATCGGCCGTACCATGCTGAAGTTGAAAGCAACTCAGACGAGCCAAGCATCATCTCTCAGCCCGGAAACTGCAACAGTGCTGAAGGCAAGGGCCAAGCAGCTCTGCCTGCCAGCCTCTCTCAGGAAAGACCCAGGCCACATGACGCCTGCCTCAACAAGAAGTCTGGCTCCATGACAGCCCTCACGAGAGCTTCCTCTCTGCTAGCTCTGGTCTGGAGGCACAGCATCCCTGCCAGCTAGCGTCGATGGTGGGCGCCTAGGCCATGGAGATCTCGGCGTCTTCAACCTTGCAGACCTTTCTGCCAGGGTGCTGCTTGCACTCCGGGGGCAGAGCCTCCCTTCTGGCCAGCAGCGCGCGCACCTGCAGCCAGCGCAGCGGCTCCTTACAGGCTCTGTGCTGACGCGCTCTCATCGAGCAGCTTCTTCACCTGCAGCACAGAGGCTTGGGCTCACCAGACCTCCTACAGAGCTGCCCCTCCTGTCCTATGGCACCAGGTGCTGACCGTCTGCAGTGTGAGATGCATCCCAGATGAAGAATGCGCGAGAAGTCGCGGCTATGCAGACACAAAAGACAACTCCAGAGGCAACTCATATATGCTGCTGCTGCACAATGCTGCAGTGAAGGAAATAGAAGAGCCCGCTGGAGCAATTCATCAGCACAAACATACAGCATCAATTGCACAGCAAGCCTCTGTCACGCAAAGCAGACGTTCACAAAGCATAGCTATTGTGTGGGAAGGTGCTTACATCACCCTCGAAGTCCTTGGGGTTGTACAGGGAGTTGAAGCGCTTGCGCGGCACACCATCCCTGCCCACCAGGAACTTCACATAGTTCCACTCAAGGTCACCTGCAACAGCAGTGGGTCCCAATCGATACAGGCTTTCTGTCTGACAACTGCTCCTTCATGAGAGGATCCCACTCCACAGCTCAGATGCGCACCAAGCCTGTATAGTCAAGCATGGGCTTGCGCAGACACGAAGATGAAAGAAGACATGCCTGTCTTAGTGGCCTTCTTCAGGTAGCTGTAGAGAGGGTGCGCGTTCTTCCCATTCACCTCAATCTTGTCCTGCAACAGTTACACCACCATTTGCCGTGGAACTGCTAATGTTATTTTGCTTGTTCTCAGAGCACTTCCAAGTGCTGCTCTGTCAGAGGGGAGCTTTGATGCAAGAGCCCGGTCAGGTAGAGACTCTTTCAGAATGGGCTCGGTCTTCGGATGGCGATCCATCCGGGTGACAAAGGCGCTGTACTGATGCGAGGCTGCATCGCAGGCTCTGCTGTCTGAGTGACAAGGGCTGCTGTATGACTGCAGCTCAGAAAAGGTCTGTGCTCACCATGATAGGGAACTCAAAGCCAAATTTGGAAAAGGCGGCCTCGCGCTCGCCGTCAGAGGATTTTGGTGCCTGCCCACCAAACTGATTGCAGGGGAATCCAATAAGGTTGAAACCAGCACTCCTGTACTTCTGCATATGCAGCACAAGTACATTCATGCCTTGCAAGCACAGGGCCTGGCACCTGTGCACCCATCTGCTGACACCATAAGCACCGTCACACAAGTGGTGCTATGGCAGATGGCACAATGTGGGTGCTGTCTGGCTTGCAGCTCGACGGGGAAGTCAGCCGCATGCTAAGCAAGTGAGTTGATATAGTCAAGGAAATTGCTGGCAACTCACATCGTACAGCGTCCGCAGAGCGCTATAGTTTCTGTTCTGCAAGCCTCATTCGCTTGCAATGTTCAGTATGACGGTAACCTGGCCCTTGAACTCGCTCAAGTCCCGCTCCTTGTCAAATTGGACCACTTTGAAGTCGTAGGCACTCTCATCTGCAGCAAAAGCATCTGCACAGGCGGCACAGATATTTTACCCCCTGCGTACCTTCGTCAGAGCACGCACGGAGAACTCGTGCACACAGCGAGTATCATCGGAACCTGCCCGACATGTAGGGGGAGTGACAGAATACACACAGGTGTGACTTGATTGACTAGCCTCAGACATGCAGTTCTTGTGGCTTGGTGTGCGCACATTGCGGTGCAGCCAGCAATGCGGCTCCACTCACACCAGCGATGAGCGCAGTCCTGCGAGAGTAGTCGCGATCTGCCCCAGACGCGGGATGCGCTGTGGCCATAGTCAAGTGCCGCGCAGCTGCATTCGCCCGAGCTCTAGGCGTTCTCCCATGGCTGATGCCTGCAGCAGGCGCCCTAGGCGCCTGTGAGGCTACGCAAACTTGCATCTTGGCAAGTCTGCTCTTCTGGGGCGACGCGTCGTCGCTTTGATGCCTGGGCTCCGACATCGTTCCGTAGGGGTCGATAAATATGAGATGGCCACCGACAGGGAGGGCTTGCATTCTTGAGCATTGTGCCCGCTATAATCTTAAGCACCACAGTGTTTATCCTTATCCTGGAATGGGAAGAATGTCCCCAGACCATCCACAAAGTTCCGGGTACGCAGAACAACACAGATAGGCTGATTATGAACTCAGCGAAGGTGTGCGAATGAAGCCATGCGACTGCTCGACGCATCAATCTCAACCAAGTTTACACGATAGCAATCCTTTTCATTTGCAGCAAGAGCAAGGGGACGACCTAACTATGCACATGCTCTGGGAGTCAGCTCTAGGCCAAACCTCCTGGCCCTTCAGCGTCGTCTCTATTCCTTCACAGCCATAGTCCTACCGTCCTTATAGCATTCCCTGCTGATTTAAGCATGCAGGAACAAGCTGAGATGATGTCAAGGAGCCCTCTCTGTGGAGTCTAGACTGATCTGTGCCTTCAAAATAGTGTCAAACATCATTGCGTTTGCACGGTCACCAGCTTGTCTCACTTCACATTATGATCAGCATATAATCCCCATTGAAGGGCCAGTCAGCTGTCACCCCAAGCATCCCATAATCTGAAATCGTGAAGGGCAATGCGGAGGCTGTTTGAGCAACAAGCTCTCCAGAGCGGGCTACAGATCTGGGCTCCAATGTGTCGCAGCAATACACAAATCTGATAGAGGGGAATACTAGCGCTCACTCCTTCACTCTCAAGAGGGACTTTGACGCTTCAAAAGCTGCATAGGACAAGGCTGCGCTTGGCAGCACCTGCAGCAAGCGGAGCCAGCCTTACGCAATACACCGGATCAACCAGCATGCCATTCCACTTGACATGATGTTTGACAATCTCCATGTGGATCAGTCAACATAGGGTCTAACGCAACAACCGCAAGTGGATGCACCAAGAGCCTTAACCAAGAGTCATGGCCGCTGGCTTATTGGCCTGCCTGAGAGTGTTAGTAGATGATCCCTGTATGTCAGCATGGGCAACATGCCCCAGGAACCTTCTCTAACCCCGGAACTGTGCCTGCGTTGGCTCGCATCACAGCCCTCTAAGAGACAGGGCGGGGCCGGGGAAGCTGACCTGGACTGTGTTTGGGAGCATGCCGGCATAGAACCCCCGCAGCCTCTCTCTGGCCCAGATGTCCAGGATGGCCTGCCGTGCCACCATCACACCTCTCTGTGACATGCCCTCTGCTGCCAGCGTCTGCATGCGCCTTCTCACCACCTCCAAAGGGAAGACCTGCAAGGCCCCTTGACGTTTCAACTTGCTGCACTGTCAGGAGATGCCTTCCCGGCAGAAGCTGGGTCTCATACTGGCTCAAAGCTCTTGAGCAAAGCCTTGTAAGTTGTTGTCTCTGCCTGCTGACGTCATCAACCATTGCGCTGCAGTATGCTGGAGTACAGCCATGCTGGCATTCTGGCGAAGGATGTATTGTAAAGTTTCACACCGAGGGACCCACCAAGCTCTCAGCAGTGCATCCCGCTATGGCACCGAATAACAAGGAATGCGCTGTGTCTAATCGCTCTGGTCGCCGGCCTGCAGAGAGCTGACACTATTAGCTGGTACCAACAATAAAGGCCGTGATGTGGGGCTCGATGCAATTGACTGCAGTATAATGTAGGCAAGGCTTGCTAGGGAGCGCAGTCACCATCAAAAGGCTGTCATGCAGGCAAGGTCATCACCATGACTCATCAACTGCTTTCATCACAGGATGCCAGGCAGGGCATGACCCACCTTTTCTCTTTGCCACCAGCTTGAATTGCCTCTCTTTCAACAAGTCATACATCCTGCACACGAGCACATGTGCGCTCTGTCATAAAATGATTCAATGAGACATAGGTATCCTGGCTGTCAGGATATCACGTGCAGCTCCTACACAATGTCCTCGGATAACAGACCATACCAGTAATATACTGCTCCAGAAGGAATCATGCCCAACAGTGACGGCCCAATACCCACGTATAGTGCTGCAAAGCCCTCAGTCTTGGCTATCCTGCAGCCAAGTATCCATCTGATCACAGCTCTACCCCTGAGACAATATTAGAGCGCTACATGTTTAATGCTGTTGTGCTCAGACACGCTGCCGGTATATGTACGTTTACATGAAGCATCACACTCTGAACTTTCACAAAGACGCGTGCCAGGGGTCCCAGCAGTGGTACACAAATGTTTGAGGAGACAACGACTAAGCTCACTTGACTAGGGTTCTCAGCGGATGGCTCCTGACATCAGCCTGAGGAGCACAGAGCACCCGGGTGCGCAAAAGATCCAGCGGGAAACAGCACAAGCTGGCAGTGGCCCCTGCACGTGACAAAGCACATCAGCAGCCGCGAACACAAGCCTTGCACCCTGACACTTGTCATTGTAGGCATCACACATGTCATCATCCCTTGTCTGTAAACATGTGCGACGAGACCTGACAGCACAGGTGCACAGGTGCACATGCCTTAATGATGCGTGGGTGCTGAGACTGCTGTGTGACTGAACAACAGAGGGATGTGCAAGGGCAGGAATCCTGACACATTCACCTGCCAGAGCTCCAGCAGTAAGGCGCGCCTCATTTGAGAGGGTTCCACCCCCCATGCGCGTGAAGGTCTTGCGGTACATGTCGAAGCTGAAGAAGTTCACTGCCTGCAAAGGAACCTGCCTCTGATTACACATGTCTGGGTCATTGCATAGACATTGTAGCCCAAATATGTTGACCTTATATCTCGTGGGTTGGTGGACTGACCTTGAAAGGAGCTGTCCGAAGAATATTCAGACCTGCAGGCCCACAGATGACTTTCTCCGCCAGACTCACACATTGAAGCTACAAGTAAGGTCTGCCACATACTATGTACAGCGTGGAAACAGCAGACTGCCAGCAGGGTCTGCATAATGCGACGCAGATAGACCATCTCTGATCTCTGCTCTACTTTACATTGGTCTTGCCTAAGACCCATGACATGCAGGTGTGTCGAGAAGAGCGCACCGTTGCCTCTCCAGAAGCCTGGCACCCCCTCAGCCCTGTAGATGCCTCCCGCCACCCCAAACGCTGTGCCCGTGCGCTCATGTAGCATCATCTGCATCTTGACACGCTCCATCGGCGCGCAGCATGTCCTGCGGCCAGTCTCCCGTACATCTTGTCTCTGCCACATATAGGCACTCTGAAGATGCTTCCGTCTAGACACCGTGTCGAGCAGCTTAGACACACCCTGTCAGCAGTCCTGGTCAGCAGCGTGCCAATCTGCAAGGCATCGCATGTGCCAGGCAAGCAATGAAATACGCTGTAGATTCTGGGTTTGCCTAGAGTATGCCTTGCCTTGAGACGACAGCTGACATGGCTCCGGCCAGAAGATGCTTTGCATAATTTGCAGCCTCTGCAATGGCGTTTGGCGCTGCGGCTGGAGCCGCCACATCTGCGCAGCGTTGTGCACTCAAGATGCGCCAGTTTCGCCCCAGGTAATACATGACACTCTCTAGCATGGCAGTGACATGGTGCTCTTGTGTGCCTTGCATGTCTCTGCGATCAGGGCTGCTGTGCACCATGCACAGCCATGTGGTACCAGCAAGTACTCAGGCAGAGGCTGTTTGACCGCCAATACCTCCTCACCAGCTGATCATCACACGATAATACCTCATGGAAGATGCGCTTTTCTGTACATTGCCCTTATAGGTGGTGAACTCTGCTGGTATGCTGCTTACAACGCAGGAGAGAGGTGGTGAGTCGCCTACCAACATGAGCTACAGTCAAGGAGAGCCGCCTCTGACGCGTGCTACTTGGTGTCAAGGATGTCCTTTGATCAATCCTCATTCTTGTTATCGCAGATCTTCAGCGTTTGTACGCCGCGAACCAAAGCATTGACCAATCCTATGATGTAAGATCCTCATCGTATTTGCTCCATCCCTTCCACTATAGGACTGTTCAGCTCTAGCAATCCCTCCAAAAAGTCAAGGAGTAACCTGTAGAAAGCTTTGCAGTGTCCCTGCTGTAGTATCGGGCAGTTCTTAGCATCAGTTAGCACTAGGATACTGCACTAAAGTGAGCCTTCAATCTCAACGTGCAACTCTCCCTTTCAGATTCCCAGCACGCCCCTCTCGACAATTCCATACACAATGTAGGTCCCCTGCCTCTCCCGGCAAGTCTGGGCCAGAGACTGGGCATGACGTGACGGAGATCTATTGGGTAGGATGGGCCCTGTGGGCTGCCCAATCCGCTGTACTGAGATTTAAGCTGCTGTTGCTCTTTAGAGCATACTATCAGGGCGATACTCTTACATGACCAGTTGCAAGCTTCCGGGAGCTGTGAGGACCATCATGTCGACTCGTTCGCCGAGGTCTATATACGACTCATTCTGTCACAAATTGGCATCGAGAAAACCCCCCAGTGGAAGGCCTGGGGGAACTCCTTGTGCAGGCCCTGCCAGACTACACATTGGATAGGAAGGCGACTTGCATGCAGCTAGCAAAACGTACTATCTCACCCCCCTGCAAGCATGATTGGTATCTCAAGAGCTCAGATAACAGGTTTTGCCAGTATGTGCATACACGCCCATGACAAAGAGTACGGTCCTAGCTGTATACTGCACACTGTTACGCCTCTCAAGCAACCTGTGTGGCACTAAATTATATTGCTATCTGATATGACGGAGCGTACATGTCCTCCTGACTGCAGAGTATGTCAGGGCAATGAATATATCAAAATTTCCCTTCCCTGAGGATCATCCTCCTCCTTATGACTTGCAAAATCTACGAAAGAAATACTCTTATGAAGTCAAAGAATTCTGCAACAAGCCCTATCTGTACAGGCTAGCCGTGAGAGGCCTCTGAGCGTGTGTGTGGGTCAGTCACCGGCCGTCATGCCAGCCTAGTTTTGAAATGTATCACTCGCAATTGCGCTGGTCCCTGCTCATGGCTATTGCCTGCTGGCCTGAGAAAGCAGAGGCGCAGCAAAGAGGCTTGCCGGCTCTGAGGGCTGATGTGTCTGACCCGCACATGTGACATCGGTCTTCAACCTCTTGTAGAACTGGACAGAACTCAGCAGAGCAGGAGAGCCTGTGAAGGTAGAATTCAGCAGAGCAGGCGAGGTGCACATTTCTGCGCACCCAGCCCACAGCTGCAACATGTTGGTCTCTGCCGACTTGCTTGAAACGATGTGTACGATGGAACGAGCTAAGGGTGGAAAGTCCTCTGACTGTGAAGTGATAAAACCCACTCATTGCTGCAAGGTAGCCACGGGCAATGGAGTTGGGCGTCTGCAGCATAGTGACTGGCATGACAAGCAAGCTCCCTGGAAAGGCAGGGAGTTGACTGGTGCAGGCCTGAAAAGGGCTTGCCTCTGCTGCCGCATCTACAATTCCCAGACTTTCGATCAAACCAACGCATTGATGGCTGCAAGTCATGATGGCCTCTGTCCGGAGAGGCCAGCGAGGATGTTGGCAGCCGACTGCAGCTGCTCAGGAGGGGATGCAGCATCCGTGTGGCGCCTGCCTGGCGCCGCGCCTATAGAGGACCTGGACCTGGAATTCTCTGAGCCCACTGAGTCAGCCCGCTGCAACGCCCTGAATCCTCGCGGCCTCTGCGCAACTTTCTGTGTAGCACCCCACATCAGTCAGACAGGCTGATGCATGCTTACAGCCAGGGATGCTATAACAATTGCAAGGCCTCCTCATTTCCAAATTGCAGATGAGCCTATCAAACAAGATCAGGGTTGCGAAGGCCCGCACGAGCAGAATAACAAGGGTCAACAGGCAGTGAGTGCATGGCTAATTGGGGTTACAAACACATAAAGGTGGCAGAGTTGTACCTGAAAGGCTGAGCCTCCTGAGCCAAAGGTATTGCTCTTCTTGGTGCCATTGGTCTGCCCTGTGGCTTCAGTCATGGCGCCCTTGCTGGTGGCGTGATGCCTCTTCATGCGCTGCTTTGGCGGGACCCACTCCTCATGCTCACTGCAGCACAGCCTCATCACATCGGTGTCTGTCCTGTGCAGATGGAAGGCTACTGACACTATTCTGGGAACATGCATTTGCACAGGCCGGTGTAGGACTCTTGCCTACACCTCCCTGTGAGAGTTCATCCAGTGCGAGCCTGGGATATTGGTCCTGCTGCAACATGTCGCCAGTGCAGACAACCTCATGGCAGTGCATGCAGACGCACGCCCTGGGTGTGTGTAGTGGACATATCACATGCAGATGGCATATGTGGAAGCTTTCAGCGCATTGCCAGATCTGGGGTTGCTCACCGGCTTTGCCTGGAGGCTGGCTTGTTGTGCTTACTGGTGCTGTTACTCACTCCCACATCTCTGTTCCCATCCCGGCCGTCCAGAGCAGGCACTGCAGGGCCGAAGGCTGCTTGAGGGTCTTGCCACCAGTGCACAGCCGGCGCCTGAGAGCTGCTCCGGCCCCGGCTCTGCCCGGCTGCCCGCCTGTCCTGCCCGGAAGCCGGGCGTGCCTTGGCCGTCCTGGCTGCCGCAGCATCCTCCACCTGCATGCTTCATTTGTTTAATCCATAATCCCATGTGCAGGTGTGGCCCCTCCTGCAATGGAGAGCTCCTAAAGACCCTGCGACCAATGGTCTCAACCAAGGATGGCAATATCTGCCCCATCCCCAGCGCAAAGCGGCAGCCACTCCTAATGAGCAGGTCGGCATCTTTGCAAGAATCAGGCACAGACAGGCGCAGCTTGTGCAGACTGGCGCTCACCTCTGCAGCCTGAGCATCCGCCTGAGCATCCACCTGGGCATCCTCAACCGCCTGCTGCGCTTGTGCATGCGCCTGGGCCTGCGCCTGCGCTTGCGCGGCGCCCCGGCCGTAGTGGTGCGCATACCATGCAAACATGGGGTCGAAGCTGAGGCCGCCTGCGATGCCACACAGCCAAGGACTCTGTCAAGCCCTCACAGAACCCTTTAAAGCACTAAGAGCAACACTAGAAAGCAGCATGCTGTGATCGAGCAGTCAGAGGGCTTCCCTTTTGCAATCCATGAAGCAACATCAGGTGCACTATGACTGCATGATTGACTTCTTGTGTCTCACAGGCTCTGTGCAGGTTGCCATACAGGCTGCTGGGTGTTGCAGAGCTTGAAGGAGGCAAAGGTACCTTGGCCCATGATATTGCTGGAGCCATAGCCTTGCTGATTGGAGTTGTTGAAAGAATTGAAGCCTGGGTAGAAGGGCTGGTTGAAGCCATTGTAGCCCCCAAACCCTCCCATCTGACCCTGCACCCATACACATGTCAGGGCCAAAGGCAAAACCATGTTGCAGACACAATTGAAGACGCAGTGTCTCCTCTCGAGATAAAAGATTCAGGCTATTGAAACCCTGAGGAATGGCATTTGGGTTTCTCAGACAGCATGTGGAGCTGAATCTTGGCTATCAATTGTGGTGCAGTCTTCGGAAGTGCACCTGGATCTTTGAGTCTACCTGCACACTCATGGGATTGGGGAAGCTCTGGTATGGGTTGATGTAGGGCGGGTAGCCGTTCCAGGGCATCCCAAACTGAGGCTCTGGTGCGCTGGCCATGTTTGGCTGCTCCATGGGCCGCTGCTCTGGGATGACTGAAAAGCCTCCCGTTTCAGCATTTTCAGTGCTGCCATGGGGCTGAATTGCAGTTTCCTGCTGACCCCCTGCATCAGAAACTGTCCCTCAGCATTTCTGCCCATCGTGAGCATGCCGACTTGCTCCTGTTCATATCCCTGAGACAGGCATGGTTGAGAGCTAGTCGCTAAAGAGACAGCCAAGCTTGATGAAGTGCGGCCAATGCCCTAAAAATCACATCATGCACTTTACATACACCCGGTGCATGCTGGGGCATCACATGTAATTACACTGCGTGCTGCAGTAGGTGAGCACAGGTCTCAATGCACCTGCTGCTGCCCCGCCACCATCGAGATTGCGCTGGCTCTTGCTGAGCCTCAGACCCTGCGGGGCTGCGCGCTGGTCCTGGGATGCCTGGAAGGGCGTCCCAGAAGGCATGCCCTGGCCGTAGGCAGCTGCCATGCTCTGATGGTGCTGGTGCTGCTGCTGTGCTGCCAGCTCCATGCTGTGCTGCTGCGCCTGCTGCGCTGCGGCCATGCTTTGCTTCATCTGCAGGACACAGGTACGAATAGCAATTACCCTCTGTGGGCCTGATCTATGCACATACTCTAATCCTTTCACTTCAGGCAGATGAAGAGTAAGCAATCAGGCCATGTGAAGATTCATGGATGTGCAGTACACCTAAGAATCTTCACAGGTTGACCATTCTCCTTACTCTTCACCTGCTTTGAGTTGCATAAAGAAATGATTGAACAGCATCCCATACATGTCAAGATGCTGGCCTTGGTTCAGGTTGGATCATGCAGACTGCCTTTCGCTGACCACCGTAAAATAACCTCTGTTGGCTGCAAGCCTTTGACGCCATGCCATTAACACCAATTCCATGCACAAGGACGCAACAAGAGGGTCTGGGAATGCAATAAGGAGTAAGCATGCTACCTGTTCCTGAGCAGCTGCCATGTTCTGGTGCTGCTTCTCCAGGTCCTGCGCGGAGGCCTGGCGCATCCCCCTGCCAAAGGCCTGCTGCAGGCCGCCAAGCCCGTCCCCGGAATTAGCGCCAGCGCTGGCGATCAGCTGCTTGGCGGGCTCTGGGAGGGACTCGCTGCTGAGGGCGGTGCCCAGAAGCTCCTCAACGGGCATTATGGGCTCGTTGCTGCCCTTGCGCTCGGTGGATATCTCCCGGTCCTTCCGCACCTCCGCATCCTTTTGCACCCCTGCACATGCAGAATCCTCTGTACAATGTGTACGCTTTGCAGTACTCATGACGATCTGTGCACATTCTTTACCTGGCCATATTTGTAGGCAAAGCACCAGCTCTCAGCCAGAGGTCCAGTGATCAGCAGCCATAGACTTGATATTTGTGAGGTAGCAAAAGTCCTCAACAGGTAGATTCCTACCCGCATGAAGGAGATCCTTCCGCAATTCTGTGTCAACCCGCGCCTCTGCCTCTTTCGGCGGCGCCTCTGCGTCCTTCGGCACTTCTGCGTCCCTCTGCGGTTCTGCCCCCCTCTGCGCCTCTGTACTTTCGGGCACCTCTGCATCCTTCGGTGGTTCCATACTCTCCTGCTGCTTCATGGCCTGCTTGCACAACAGTCACACTATAAATGCCTAAAAGGCTGCAAGGAGCACACACTTGTGACGTCCATACTGCACGTACGATTGCTGTCACAAAGCAAGCTGATGTGAGTGCGGCCTTAGAGCGTCTCCATGCATGAGATCCACTGTCCAGTGGCATTGGATACACAGGTGGTAGATGTGAATGCAAAACTGCAACTACACACAGTAGCCCTGAGAGCGCCCTGGACCTCCGTGCCGTAGGATGAGAGGTCGCACAACATAGGAGCTGAACGAGAGGCTGCTAGGATGAGGGAAGTGATCCACCTCAGCTGCGCCCTCGGGTTCCGCAGCAGCTTCCGGCCCCTCTGGCTCTGCCGACGGCGCAGTCAGGCGATGCAGCTCCGCCACATACCTCTCCCTGTCTTCAAGAATGCCCTCCAAGTGGTGCTGGCGCCTTGTCAGGCGATGCAGGTCGTAGATGTCTTCCACGAATGTCTCCATGTGCCTGAGGATCCTGTCCCGTGTGGCTGTGTAGGCCTTCTGGCCAAGCTTTGCCTTAATCTGCAAGGGCAACACTCCCTGGCTAGCATCCGGGCCATCCTGAAGAAGCATGCTCAAAAGTCCAAACACAACTCTGTGCTGTCAACACCTTACCGAACGCACAGTCCCACACACTGCAACTCAGATGCAGATACACTGTTAGGCCTTACCGATTGGCATGAGAAGCACAACAACGCAAGGAGGGGCTGAATGGGGCTTTTCACGATAGTACTTGTGCAAGTGCGAGGATTTGTATTCCATGATGGACTCGTGATGAATCACGGGTGGTAACATTAGTCTATACCTTGGCAGGATCAGGTGCGGCTTCTTGCATGTCCACCAAGTTGGACAGCCGCCCCTCGCTGCCAGCAGCATCCACTTTGTGAGGCTCCTGCGAGCCTGCGTTGGCGGGATTGCCAAGCAAGGGCAGCGGGCCATGGGCAGGATAGCCGGGCAGGTTGAAGGTGGGCCTGGCCCCAGCCCCCATCTGCCCCATGCCCAGGTGATTCTGCTGCGGGTGATTTGGCTGCGGGACTCTGCTTGCCATGTTTGGCGCGGTCCACCCATTGGGCTGCCATGGAGCCTGCTCTACTTGATGGGTGCAATTCTGATCGGCTCGGCGGAAAAGGTTCAGCAGGTACTCATCTCGTGCTGCATCCACCTGAAGCAGATTCCTCCTCTGCGTCTGCCTCTGATCTGCACAGTGCAGAGAGCCGCATACATTCCCTGACAAGGATGCATTCTGGGCATGAATGCCGAGCCCTCCACATGTGCAGCCTGCTGGGGTCTACCCTCAGGACGCAGACCTCCGCAAGGCAGCTCTGCAGCGTGGCATGCGTATGTATGCAACCTACTGGGCAGGATTCTCAGTCTACCCCCAAAAAGTGATGGCCACCTAGATACAATAAAGTGCACTCAAGCAGCCTGCACTTTTCCGAGATTTCCCCCGGACGCACGTCGGTACTGCTTGGCTCCACGGCAATTTTATCTCTGTCTAACATACCCCACATCCCATGCGTTTGCCACGGCATGCTGATGCTCATGTTCACGCTCAACCTCTACCCTTCCCGGTCCTACCTGCGTCCGAAAACGATGCGCGCATTGCCAGGGACGCCATATTCCCCCGCGCAATGTCTTTATTGGGATCGCTCTGTGCGGACAGATTGCCGCGCATGATGAGAGTGTTGTCATTCAACTTTGTCAGCTCCACTGCCCATGTTGTGCCACCACAAGCAGCTACACGGTCTGCCACGGCGGCTCAGGCCACAATCGCACTACTTATCTGCGCCACTTTCAGCTCTGCGTATTCACCAAATCTTATTTGCCTGGATACCGGCCCGCTCCGTAATCTACAGCTCGCAGAGAGCCTCAACGCATCAGCCTGATTAAGCTCTTATCGGCGCGCATGCTGGCAGGTGCCGACATTGTACGCATTCCTTCCGCTATACTTGCACTTGCACACTTCGGCAGGGGCTCCAAGACGGACAGAAATATCAATCACCATAGTCAGCGGCTGTGAGAAAGGGTCAGGACGGCAGTTCTTGACGTCTTGACCTGGAGTGTGCTTCCTTGCTGAATGTCTTCCTAAAGTAAGCAGCAAGCCCCCTTACCCTCTGGCCTCATATGTGTCTGTTGAGATTCCAAATAGCGAGGTGAAGACGCGTTAGGACTGCGCTCTGAGTCGATCTCCTTCCAGTAGAGGGGTCGCCTTTCTCTCTTGCAGGAGCAGTGCCGCACACCCTGTGGCATCAGCGTTTCGACAATTAGCTCAGATGGCATATCACATATTGTTAAGCGCCCCTTCCTGCTTGGACCGGCACAACTGCAACTGAGATACAGAGGTGGTCCGCCTTAGGAGCGCCATGCCCAGCCAGTGTTAGCCCAGGACGGTGACAATGGGTTATTTGAGTGTGCTCATGCAGGTGGCAGTTCAGGGCAGCAGCTGAAGCACTTAGGCCAAGTCAGCGCAGCCCAGCCTGCCCTAGCCTTAGCAGCAGCTAGTCCCTGAACAAACAGGCCACACAGCTAGCATTTGAAGCAGCCCCCATAGGCACCTGCCCTGGGCAGTCTGTGGCGCTAGAGGGCAGCTGTTCAGGTCACCAGCAGGAGCTGCCAGGAGAGGGGGTGGGCTGCTCCCTGTGAGCAGCAGGTGTAAGCATGTGCCGCCTGATGGCCTACCTAGGGCCGCCAGTGCTGGTGGCAGATGTGGTCTTGTGGCCAGACAGGTCCATCATCAAGCAGTCCTACGACGCGCGCGAGCGCAAGATGGACTCTAATCTGCCGTCCCACCTCGCCTATGGGAACCTGAACGGGGACGGCTTTGGCATTGGCTGGTACACCGAGAGCAACAGCCAAACCTCTAGGCGAGGGAATGGGGCCGTAGACACAACGCCCTGCGTCTTTACCTCTATCACGCCAGCATGGTACGCCCAGACACATTGCGCAGATATCCCTTGGAGGAGTTCATGCGATCTGTGGCTTGCAATTGGTTTGCAGTTGAGAAGCTGGGTGGCACATGAGCAGATTGATTGAAGGCCACATGCCTGCTTGAGCTCCTGCAAGCTTCAGTGTGGTCCATGCAAAAGAAGACATATGCGACATAGACGTCTCGCAGAAGCTCTTTCTGCTAGTTTGCTCAAATTCTGGGCAAAGGTGATACTCTTACGCGTGTGAAAGTGCTGCATTGAGTTCCAAGTTTATGCTTGCAGGAACAATGACAATCTCGGGCGGCTGTCCTGCAAGATTGTATCTCCGCTGGTTTTTGCTCACGTAAGCAGCCACAGCCTTCTCAACTTACTCAGGACCATGACATATGACAAATTGACTGGCTGACCGGATGCTCACTGTTACTGAAGCTGTATCTTCCCATCCGGGCACAACGTCTCAGGAAGAAGTGTGAGTTGAGCAGCAAGCAGACTGCTCGATGGGCTGTGCAGGTACGTGCTGCAATGCCTGGGATGCCGGTGTCAGAGCAAAACTGCCACCCCTTCCAGTGGGGCCGCTACATGTGGATGCACAATGGCATGGTGGGCACTCTGAATACCTCTCTGAAGTGCTTTGCGGCTTGTAACCTCCTCAGATGGAAGCTCATGATGCCACAGCTGCAGAACAGATCACATAGGGGCTGATGTGCTTGCTGTGACATCAGCAGTGCACTTCTGGCAAGAGGAATTTGTCCACTGGGGGCAGGTGCAGTGACACAAGCCCGATCGCTAGCTTCACTTCACAGTGGTGTGTTACCGCAGGTGGGAGGATTCATGAAGGTGCGGAGGGCGCTGCTGAGCGAGCTGTCGGACGCAGCCTACGACACCGTGCAGTCCTTCCACTCTGACAGTGCCGTCTGCTTCTCCATCTTCCTGCACCACCTGCCCGACCTCACCTCCCAGCATCCCCCCAGCGTCCTCCTGCATGCCATGGAGGTGATCTTCGGTTGCCTTTCACACCCTGGAATTTGTTGGGGAAGATGCTTCTCCTGCTGCACGCATAAGCACGGTGACGAGCTGCAGAATCAGGAGAAGTGCTTTATCATGTGCATCAAATGCTGTGCTAAGCATCTGCCCTGCTGTGATAAGGCGCTTTGCCTGTCTTTCAAGCTGGTCACCGTGTTTTTTTTACTCAGTGCTGCATGTCCAATTTGACAGCTGCTTTACACAGTCAAGCCATCATGGTGCATTCTTGTCAGAGGGTTGTAAACTTAGGCCTGCCACTGCAGGCAACACTGGCAAGCATTAGAACAGCTCAGGAGGGGGCTGCAATCACAGAGGTTTCTCTGCTAAACTTTGTTGTCTCGGATGGCTCCACCCTGGTCGCTACGCGGTATGTGTCCCATGAGGGCGAGGAGGCCGCCTCGCTGTACTATGCTGAGGGCTCAGCCTTCCAGGTACATGAGCATCGCTGTAGTCCCCCTTTCTCACCTGGCAGGCCAGTCCAAGTCAGACCATGTCAGCATGTCACAGGTCTTGTAGAGCTGCTTACAGGCACGCTGACACGCAGAAGTGCCCCCAGCTGGCTTCCAGCTGAAGCTTCTCCCTTCTCGGCACAGCACCTGGTATTCTGCCTGGGTGCAGGCAGTGAGCTGCGCATCACCTTTGCCATGGTGAAAACATGCGGTTCTCTTGGTCTAAAAGTATTCATTGCCCTGCTTTGTAGCGCTGCCCTCCAGAAGCCCGGCCGTCTGATGCGCCCTCCACCCCCGCCATGCCCTCCAAGGGTTCAGCCAGGGGGGAGAAGGGCGCAGCGCCCAGCAGCCCCACCGCGAATGCAGCCAGCGCCCGCAACACAGCCGTTGCTGGAGAGGTAACTCAACTTCTGCTGTTCCTCTGCTACCCTCAGGAGACCGTCAGAATCTCATGCGTCCAGCATGGCCCTCTGAGATTGAAGTATAAAAGTGTAGTGCCTATACAGATATACACTGATAGTGCGGCATGCGACCCCGTGCAGCTTGAAGGGACCTCTCATGGTGGTTAAAACTGGCGCGCAAGTGGCGCCCTGATGGAGTTGATAAGGGCTTTACTTGTGAGGCATGCCTGCAGGGGGAGTATTGTTTGAGCTATGGAGCAGTGGGAACTCGGGTGGCCCTGATTGCGTCTGAACCCATCACAGGGCAGGCTGGCGATTGGGTGGCAGTACCCAACAACACAGCTCTAGTAGTGATCAGCGAGAAGGTGAGGTTAAGCCTTGTCCTGCGAGACGGCCATATTGCGCAAAGATGGTGTTGAGATGAAGTTGTGGGTAACACAGGATGGCGCCAGAAGCAGCCTTATCAGAAGATGGCAATCTGGGACCCCTTGATTGTCGTCCTTTGATGAGGTCTGTTTCTTGTGCCTGAGGTGAAGGGACACTGTCACTGAAGAGCCTTGATGTTGTGTGAGAACAGGAGTACAGCTATTCAGTCTGTGGATGCACTGCAGGATGGCTGCATAAACGTGCTGCAGAGCCCCATTGGTGCTCGAGGAGTCAACCCTCGGCAGCAGGAGGTGGCGCGCTGCCTGGAAGCTGTGTCAGCGGCCAGTGAGGTAGCGGGCCGTCTATGGAGCTATCAGCGCAGGAAACGGAATGATGGTAGGCCATACACCCGCCCCGTAGCCTCAGTGCCTGGGCCCTTATGCAACGCCACCCCTGGCAGCGCTGCCACAGCCGATCCCTGTGAGGAAATGCTTGAAGCTGACTGGCTTCTCAATACAGCCCAGGGAGTGTTTGCGGCAGTGCTTTGAAGCTCATGCATGACTTGCAGCCATTCGGCAGAGCTCTGCGGCCATTCAGACCGCTCAGAGTCTGCCCGGAGCCCTGAAAATGGATGAGAAGGCGCATGTGCTGACATCAGAGGACCAGCGGTACACAGGGCACACACAGGTTGGCGTCTGCATCTGTGAAGTTGCGTTGGGCGCGCTGTGCTGTGTTTGCATTCTATAAGATTTCCTTTTTGCCTGACTTCTATTTGGCCATCAGGGGTGGTAATTGCAACGCTGTGTGCAGGCGCTGCTTTGCTTGGCCTTCCTTGATGACCGGCTGCTCTTTTCATCCTCGGCAGACCTCACCATCAAGGTAGGGATGATCAAAGATCTGTGAGATGTGTACTCAGACTTCACTTCTTAGTGGCCATCCTTGTATCAGCAGTGTGGGATGCATCTGACGAGCTGAGTCGTGTCTTTTAGCCACACCAGTCAACATGGGCATTGATTGGGATTTGATGGGTGCAGGTGTGGGACCTGCAGCAAGGCAAGTGCATACGCACGCTCGTGGGGCACAGCCGCGCGGTGCAGAAGCTGAGGGCTGAGGGGCAGCGCCTCTATAGCGTTGGCGGGCGCGCCCTGCGCATCTGGGACCTCGACACCTACCTCTGCATCCACGTCATCCATCTCCCGCACGACAGCGGTACCCTCACTGCTCTGGCCGTAGATCCCGGCCGGATGCTGTACATCGCAGGACAGGTGAGATAACTTACTGAGATGCTTACTGAGATTACCTGCACCACTCTACGTAAGTCAGGAGTACCCCTGGTTGACATACTGCTGTGGTGTCAGCATATATCAGAGCGAGCGGCATTCCAGCAACTTCATGCCGAGCTGTTGCTAGCTCCTGTCCAAGATTGCCTGCCAAGATTCTGGCCACAGCATAGGCTATAGCAGTCGAGGGGACAAATGCTGCAGTACATGCTGACTGTGCTGCTCCTTTTCAGGACGCGACCATCAAAGCCTTCCTGCCCAGCAATGAGGCGCTACAGGCGCCCAGCACTGGGCAGGTCCTTCCCCTGGGCAGCCTGGCCCAACGAGGGGTCCCGGACGCGACCAGCAGCACCGCAGACGCGCACTGCAGCACCGTGCATGCGCTGGAGCTGTGCAGAGGGTACCTGTGCAGCGCAGGGGGCGACGCCATGATCCGGGTGTGGGACGCAGCTACCCTGAAGCTTCACAGGTCAGTACCAGTTTCCGTCGCGATTGCTGCTTGCTGACCAGATCCTACCATGTTGCATATGTCTTAGGACAGGGTCATACTCTTTGTTGTCGTGTGAAGGCCAAAGGGATGTTTCCAAGGTTAGCCTCCAGAAGCTTGGCCTTGAGGCGGCAATGACAGAAGCATGACCATGTGCTAAGTCACCCATTTCCTAAGGACACTCTCAAAGCAGAGTTACTCTTGAGCAGCTGTCAGGCTTGGCAAGCCCTTTGCATGCACTAACCTGCAGTTGTGTGCTTCTGTGCATTGACATGAGGTATGTGGTGCACCTCTCTCTGGCATCCTGATTGATAGTGCTTTGCAGGGTATTGCGAGGCCACAGAGGCAGCGTACTGACTTTGTACAGCTCGGCCAGCCTCCTCTTCAGCGGTGGGCGTGACAACGTCATACGCGTCTGGGTAAGCGCCAAACTTCAGTAACATTCCTCAGGGGGATCTGGGAAGGTCATTGCGCCTTCCTAAAGACAGGCAAACATGCAGCACATTGGCGGCGTTACCTGGTGGCAACAGCATGCCATGTCATGTATTTACCGTGGCATCAGCATCCCTGCTGGTACGGATCAGGGAGCATAGGAGCTGCACACATGTCTGCAGCAGCCCCCGTGCTGTGTCACCCATATGAGTGGATCCTTGCTCATGCAGGACATGGAGACCCTCGTCTGCCGGCAGACCCTGGCAGGACATAAGCATGATGTTTTGTGCATATCTGGGCTGCAGCTTTCTCCCTTGCCCCGAATAGCCAGCAGGGCAGCGGTGAATGGGACCTGGGACAGCAGCAGCTCGCCTGCACAGGTAGCCACTGGAAAGCGCACCCGCTCAAACACCTTGGATTCATGTCTGTCTACTTAAAACAGCAACTCTTTTCGCGTGAACAACGTCTCTTTGACCTTTCCCAGGGTAAGCGTAGCAGTGTAGGTGCATGGTAGCAGGGCAAGCTGGAGCAAGTCTACTAGGTTGTCGCAGTGCTGAGTTAGGATTTTGGTCGCTGTCCATGTGCATTGGCACTTGCGAACAGGATCATGACCTCGGCTTGTGACCGCCCTATTACTAAGCTCTGTCACCCTGCTAGAGTGCACCAAGACCCTGCACGGATAGATGGAGAGGCTCTGGTGCGGCGGCATTTGGTGCTGCATCCTCTGGCTAATGATAGGGGTTACAACTCTATGCCCTGCAATGATTTTCATTGTCATGCTGCAGGACTGCAACGGGCATGCGGACAACGCAACACTTGGCGCCCAGCTGAGGTCATTCGGGTCCTCGGTGGAGAACGCAGGCCTGGTAGCAAGTGCCAGTGCAGACGGGACGGCCCGGCTGTGGTGCACGCGCGCCTGGCGCTGCGTGCGCATCCTGCAGCTGCAGCCGCAGCCCCTGCCCTTCCTCAGCGCTGCCATCTGCCCTCAGTGAGGCTCCCGGGGCCCATCACCCTCCTTGGGCACTGCACAGCAGCACCATGAAGCTACTACAGCGCATCCATGACATTGTGCAATGACAGTCTCACGCTGAGATGTACATCCAGGGATTTTAGAATGATATATTTGCAGAGGTACAAGGAGGCATGCTACATCACAGCGCCTGCACGGAGCCATGCGCTGTCATCAACAAGGTCTTAATGATGCTGCATGTCAGTGCTGTCAGAGCCTTCTATCAGGCATCAGGCCAAATGCCAATGTATGCTGTCATGTGCAAGGTACACTGTGACTGGCTCAGAGGACGGCATACTGCGGCTCTGGAACAGCCGGGATGTGTACGAGGCCGCAGCAGGCCTGCAAGAGGACCCCTCCTGCAGCCAGAGCTCTGAAAACACTTTGCAGACCCCCAACGGTGGGTTCTCCCACTGACAACCGCCTCCCTCTCTGATGAGTGTCCTGTACCCCACAATTTGTCCTCACTCGATGGTGGATTGTACCCCTTCAGTATGAGTACTGGAAATGCCACCACAGGGCAAGACATGTACAAGATGCACTTGATCACATGAGACCCCGGTGGTGCTGAGACTTGTGCATCTTCTCACAGGCCACACGTCAAAGCGTGCCCGGGTAGAAAGCGGCAAGGAGTGCAGCACGTCGCAGGCCGGAGGCGCCTCGCACCTGGAGCGGGAGCTGGAGCGCTCGCTGCGTGAGTTTGTGCGGCTGCGCACCGTGTCCAGCGACCCCACGCTGCGCGAGGAGTGCTTCCGGGGCGCTAAGTACCTGGCCAACCTTTTGGAGTCCATAGGTGAGGCATACCTAACATTCTCCCAGGTGTATGATGCTGTGGCTACCTGGCCAATCTGCTGGACTTCATAGGTGAGGGACTGAAGTCACACTCTTCTCCTAGTGTATGACGCTATTTTAGGGCGCAAGTTTCTGCCAATTTGCTGGGATCTCAAGGATAGATCATGGTACTTTTGCTTCCCCTGGTGTATGGGATGTTGTGTAGCCAAAACTTCGCAGCTGTGGCTTCTAATTCAAACTGCTCCTTTTGCATCACGACTATGTAAGTGCAGCTCTCACTGTTCCATCATACACTGAGCGCTGGTGGTCAGCAGTGGAAGGAGCACATACATAAGAATAGGCATGCTGAGACCATCTGTAGAACAATTAGTTGGAGTGCAGGTGCGGAGATTAAAGTCAGCAGGTTGATGGAGGACAAGAATCCGATGGTGCTGGGCAGGCTGGGCAGGAACCCAGATGTGCCCACAGTGACCTTCTACGGACACTACGACGTCCAGCCTGCCATGGAGAGGGAATGGGCGACCGACCCCTTTGAGATAGCAGCCATTGACGGCTACCTCTATGGCAGGGGTACCTCAGACAACAAGGTGTGCAGCGTCTGAGCCTTGCCATCCATAAATCATGTCCTCAGGATCTGCTGTTATGAGGCTCATACCTCAGTGGCTCACATGTTCATTTCGAGGTATGAAGCTCATATCTTAGCTTAGAGGTGACCATTGCCAACCACCGTCTGATGGGCCTGGTCTCACGGCCTTAGTTGCCTCCCCTCTTGTCAATAATGCAGTAACTACAACAACTATTATAGTACATATCGAGGTGTTCAACGCCCTTCATGTTGACAGTGGACGTGCTGTGTGCAGGGGCCCATTCTGGCGTTCGTGTATGCGGTAAAAGAGATGATAGAAGAGAGCAAGCACACTGGGGGGTCCCTGCCCGTCAATGTGGCCTTTGCGTTTGAGGGCGAGGAGGAGAATGGCAGTGGCGGCTTCCATGAAGCCATCAGGGCAAACCTACACTGGTTTGAGGGCACCCAGCTCATCATCATCTCCAACACCCTCTGGGTGGGCGAGGAGGTAGGCTTACTGGCACTTCTGTCTCACAGGGGCTATCAATACTCAGAAGTGAGCGTTGACAGGCCATGAGGCTTGCTGAGAGCTGCCAGAGCCTGAGATGATGTGTATGTGTGTTTTGAGAGCCAGCTCATTGTGGATACCCACAAGAGTACATTTGAGGTGGAAGCAGAGGAAGGCACAAGAATGATCCCAGCTGCTGGGTGCTGACCCAATGCTGTGCCTGCAGGTGCCTTGCCTGACGTACGGCATGCGTGGCATGATAGCTGCATCCGTGGAAGTAAAAGGCCCTGCCAGGGATCTGCACTCCGGCAATGATGGAGGTGTGCACCACCTACCCCTTGCAAGCAACCCTCTGTAGTACAGCTGCCAAAGATCAGTGCTTCAAAGTAGGTGCTTGAGCAGAACAGCTGTCTGCAGGTGTGTTCAACGAGCCGCTCAGTGACCTGATGAAGGTGCTGGCCAGCTTGGTGGATGCAGACAACCACATACTGGTGAAGGGCTTCCTTGACAGGGTACATCTCTGTCCCAGCCGTTCCCCTTGCTTGTGGCCTCGGAAAGTCTAGGGTTGACCCGAAGCTGATTAGCGTGCTGCCAGCCATTTCCCTGACCGAAGGGAACTGTGGATGTTTGAACACCTGGATGCCGGCAACACTGTGACATTAGAGGCCCCTGTTTGCCTGCATCACACACAACAGGCTTTCTCCACATCGTACCATGTCTCTCTGTCATGTCAGCCTGCATTTTGGGACAGTGCAGCTCTAAATAGTACCGCGCTTGAAGCTGTGTCTGAAGCTTGTCACTGTTCGGTTTTCCAGGTGAGGCCAAATACACTGGAGCCAGCCCTGGTGCGGCTGAAGAGCTCGGGAGAGTTCTCCCTGGAAGGCTACAGGGCCGCTCTCGGCATTCCCCAGCTGGTATCCTTCAGTTGCTTGTTCCCTTGCAACCGCCTGTGATACCCACATGGATCTTCTTTGAATCTTAACTCTGTGGCAATGGCCTTGCCTGCATCCGCACTGACTTTTTGCACTGAACAGGCATTTACGAACTGAGAGGAGTCTCATGACATGATGCAAAAGCTTCCCAGTTGCCAACTGCAGATGGTGTCGCAGGCAATATGCTGCATGTCACACATGATGCGGCCTCTCATTGCAGGTGAAGGCCCAGAGCACCTGCGATCTGCTGAGAGCGCGGTGGTGCGAGCCCGTGCTGAGCGTGGTGGACGTCCGGGTGGGTGACGATGAGGAGGCCGCCACAGATCCCTTCTACCGCTTTGGGCCCACGCGCTTCTCGGTCATCCCGCGCTCGGCCGTCGGGAATGTGTCCGTGCGCTTTGTGCCAGATCAGGTGATACCCGCCTCTATCCATTGCCAGATTACCATGCAGCTTTCAGCTAGTAAGTGTTCTCAAGGCGTGTGCCTTGGGTGATGCATCCGTGAGATTCTGATAACTACAAGTGTACCCTAGGTGAGTCAACGCCCAAATCACTGCTGATGAGGCGTCTGGTCTCCTCATGTGCGGAAATTTTGGCGCCATGCGCTGTGACCTGTAAAGGGATCGGGCTGATGCATTTTGCGAGTTTGCTTTGGGCGAATGATGCTGACGCGGTCCGCAATGTGCAGGACGCGGAGCAGCTGATCGAGGCACTGCGGGCGCACGTGGAGCGGGAGTTTGCGCGGCTGGGCAGCAGCAACAGCGCGGGCGTGCGCGTGAAGAGCGTGGGCGACTGGTGGGAGGCCGACCCGGACAGCAAGCTGTTCAAGATGGCCGAGCGCGCGCTGACGCGCGAGTGGGGCCGCCAGCCCCTCTTCGTGCGCGAGGGCGGCACCATGCCCGTGCGCCCCCTCCCTCACTCCTGTAGATTCTCAATACCTGACCCTAGGCTGCGATGCTCTTCTTGGGATATTTCTTGGAAGGTCCTTTTTGCCCCTCTTTGTGTGGCATCATGCCCGTGCTCCCCCTCCCTCACTAACGCGCCCCTTTTTGATCCTCGAGACTTGATGCTGAACTGCTTTGCTCTTCCTTGGATATCTCTTCCGAGGACTTTTGTGTCCGTCTCTGTGCGCAAGGGCGACACCATGTCCCTTGCGCCCCCTTCCTCCCGCCTGTGCTTCTAGACATTTCATATCTGATGCTGTAATAATGCTGTTCCTGAGGGCCTCTTCTGATGGGCTACCTCCCCTTTAAGCCTCCTCTGCTGCCTGGCATAACTGCGCTATGTTAGGCAGAATCAGGAGCAAGTCTCAACGGCAGATGCATCAGGTTGTGCCTGTCATTGTGTGTAAACAAAAGCCTGGCTCTCACCATGAAGGTAGGCAGGTCAAGCCAAGCAGGGGATCTTTCGCTGTCCATGCTTGTATGCAGCGTTTCGAGAGCTGAGCATCTCTGTGCAGGTGGCCTCTGCACTGGAGAAGATGCTGGGTGCGCCTGCCCTGCTGGTGCCCTTTGGGCAGTCCAGCGACGCCTGCCATCTGGCGAACGAGCGCCTGCAGCGCATCAACCTCATACATGGCAAGAATGTCATCAAGCACCTCCTGCACATGCTGGAGGATGTTGGCTCATTCTGAGGCAGCCAGAGTCTTGTGTCTCCCAACAGCGTCAACGATACGCACAAATGGTGCAGGGCGCTTGTGTACATGTACTGCGATTGTCGGTCCCGTTGTGGTGTGTACAAAAGTCAGCTGAGCGTTCAGGGAGCGGTCTTTAGGTCTTGGTGCAGCTGACTACTTGCAGCCCTGGTGAGTGCTACATGGCAGCATCGTCCAGAGAATTGGCAAGCCTGCCTTGCCGTTTGGCTTGCAGATCCATGCAAAGCTACCGAGTGTGACTGTGCTTTCTGCTACTGACCGAGCGCTGACTCATTCAGCTATGATACATCTGTATAGCTGAAGGTGGTATCCACATTGAGCATGACTATGTGAAACCTTGCAACAACTGACACCAGACAACCTAGGCCTGAGCCACTTGAAGCTCATGTAGGTGATGAGTCTCAAACTGTAGGGTAGTGGACATGCCCCCCGTGCGGGAGTGTAAGGCAACTTTGATTGACATTGAGAGTATCCCTGAAAGCGGCAGGGAAAGTTGCAAGCTTGAACTGGGCTGTTGTTCAGTTTATGGACTTGCAGGCATATAGCCTTGTTCTCGGCAGGATCAAGGTGACTCGGTAGTGTACATTTTCGGGAGCTGCTTTACCATGAGACACACTCAAGGCCATTGACTCAAGCTCGCTTGTCCAGCTGGGCCGCTTTCACTGCTTTGCATCCTGTTGACTTCTTCACTAATGCTTTGCGCTCTGCTGCCGAGATCATTCAGTGCCCCAAGGCGTCAGAGGGTCCACATTCTTGCCTGCTATATGGCCGGTAGCCCCCTTCCATTCACCCACTCCCAGGCTGTACCCCCAGTCGCTCTGCGTCTCTATCTTCACCTTGTCGCTCACCGGCCGCGCCATGCAGATCAACACCATGCCCTGCACAGCCAGCCCAGCCTTGTTATGCAGTGGAACAGTACCAGGCTGTTGCAGACAGCAGCATGATAGGAAAGTTTTGTATGCTAGACAGTGTTGGGGGTAGGAGGAGGGGGAATACCTTTTCTATTTCCTCTTCATCGAGTGTGAATGCGATGTCCGTGATCTGCACAGCAGGAGCTAGCGCTCAGGCCGTGAAGCCTTGCAGAGCTGCTGTGTCACGCTGGGGCGCGTTAGCACAAAACGCCACAGTGCGTGTACAGTACATGTCGAGCACCAGGGAGGAAAGAAACATTCTTGTGGCAATGCAAGAGCAGGATGGACTCTCAAAGGCTGTCCCTCACGTCCGACATGTCGACCTCGCCCTCGCAGACACGGCCCACACAAGCCCTGCAACAAGCCATGATGTCCAAACCTCAGCTCAGCCCCTCTGGGCATTGCAAAATTCCTGTCCAGGCATGGTGGGTCCCAACCCCTGCATATACAAGGAAGGAGAAAGTCGTACCCGCAGATGCCCCCTCTGCAGGTGTAGGGAAGCTCCACGTCGTTCTGGAGTCCAGCCTCCAGAATGTATGTATCCTGCTCAGCCCAGGGTACGGTCAGCAGGCAGGAGGTATTTACAAGAAAGTGAGTTTTGGCGAACGGGGTATATGTTGCGCCCACCTTAGGGCAATCTATCTGGATTTCATGGCCACCAGCTCCTAGAAAGGATACTCTTGCAACCCCTTCGGACTTGACCTCCTTCTTAATGTTGACAACGTCTTTACAATATGTGTCTTGCTTTGCTGCCGTCCGCAGGTGCCGGCATCTGCCCCGAGATGATCTTGAAGATGTGTGTGCGCGTCCACTCGTGCTGCAGGACTGCAAGCTTCCGCGTGTGTTGGCTAGCATCGTATCAGAAATACGAATATGCAAATAGATGGGCGCTTTGCGACTGTATGCGAGATGACTTTGCTTTTGTATTGTGACGCAATCTGCTTCTGACTGCCGCAGTGTATACTTGAGCGCACTGCAAGGGTCTATCCAGAAAGGTGCAGATCTAAGAATCCTACGTGGCAGCTTCTGTGTTATAAGAAGCTGTCTCGGTGAAGGTCTTGCATCGCTTGGGGCATCATTGACTCAACACCAGCAGGTCTAGTTGTGCAGAAAGCTTGCCGGCCGGTACTAACATATACGTAGCGTTTTATCATCCCTGTACACCGTTATTGTTGACCTAACGATCCTTGCCTATCACCGCTACCCTCGCCCATGATAAAATCACTCTGAAAGAGCCAACTGTAGCTTGAATGGTGAAGATTGATCCCGGCGTGGTTGTGAAGCTTGTGGTATTCTCAGCCGTACTTGTCACCCTTCCTGTTGGGGTCCTACAGGCTTCTATTCATGGATTCTTTGATGGTGAGACACATTGTTTCCAGCATGGCCGCATGGTAGTGAGCACAGATGACAGGGAGTATCAGGAGATATGGTACCAAAGGTTGCAGGCACATCATTAAAGGGTCGATACATGGTGCAGTCGCCATATCAGCCCTCTTTGGGACTGTCACAGACAATCTCCGGCAGCTCTTTGGAGCCGTACTGGCAGTGCTGACTGTAAATGCGGTAAGCCGCTCTGAATCCCAATCCCTCCCTTAAGGCTGCAGCAGCTTGATGAGGCGTAGCGTCCGCGCAGCAGCACAGAAATTATGTCCCAGTGAGTTCAAGTGCTTGCATTGATGAGGCGACTTGCACTCTGTGATCCTGTTAAGGACCTGGGTGAGGGCTTTGACACAACACCTGGCGTTTGTGTGCAGGTGGTGATCGCGTATGTTGTCTCAGCATATAACGAGCGGCCTACATCGGCAAAGCTTGTGACAGAAAGCAAGAAGGATGAGTGAGCAACAGAGTACCAGATAGGGGACAATTCAGCTTTCTCGTGATGCTAGCATGGCTGAGCCTGGCTCAGCTGCTTGTCTCCAGACTTCTTGGCCCTGCACAAGTGTTGTGCATTTCTACTGGCATTTCAACAGAGCAGGGGCGGAGGGTGTGATGGAGAATGCAGAATACAGGATGTGGACGAGTCCACAAGCCTTTGCCCAGTGTTACAGACTCTGAATTACATTGTAAGAGCATTCAACTGGTACAATATGGTGGGACAGACAGACGAGAATACAGTGTCAGTGTCTCTCGCTGAAGTGCCATGAAGTATGGATCTATAGCCCTGCCATGGTGTGGCAGTGGCTCTGTGATTTTTTAGCATCAATGATGTGAATGTAGTGCGAGTTGCTCACATACAGCGCATGTTTCTTGAGGGATGAGGAGAGCTATCTGTTATGCTGGGTGCCACAAGAACCTGTGCCTTTGAGATTCTGAAAGTCAGTTTAGTCTACTATACAGTGCTGTCCCTACTCCCCTCCCATTGAGAGTAATAAATCCCCCAATGCAAAGCCCCAGCCTCGCACTTCTTGTGTCACCCTTAAACGAGAATCTGCCCCCGCCGTTGAGGACGAGCAAGTGCTCACGTCGTCCCTGCTGCAGTAGGTGCAGCTTCCTTTGAGAGCACGTAATGCTCATGCAGACCCGCCTTTCAATGGGATGCTCGCTGATTGGAGCCCATGAGAAATCTGGCAAGGGTACTGCTTCTGTCTGCGCTCTGCCAAAGCCTAGCAAAACCTCGCGCAGGGATGTCCGCCAACCCAGGAGGCCTGACAACTTTGCAGGCTTTGCACAGACACTGAGTGCTGAAGAATGTTGTCAAAGGACTGCTCTAAGCAGCTACGCCCTCTGCAACCTTGTTCTTGGAGCCAAAAGAGACGCTCTTGGCACCGGCGCGGAGGGCGTTCCCTCTGAGGAGGCTGCCCAGGGTCTGGATGGCCAGCTTGGCGTCGTCCAGAGGGTTTCCGGGCACCACTGTCTTGTACAGGTAGGAGTCAAAGGTCATGCGCTGCACGTAGTCGCTCTTGCACATCTCCACAAAGGCCTCCCTTGCAGGGTTCGATCTGTAGAACACCTGCACAAAGCACACCCTGTCTGAGGAATGCTGTCACTGGCATCAAGCCCGGGATGCTTCCTTGATTCCCAAAAGGCAGACCCATCTTGTACCAGCTAGATCTATGTGTAAGCGATGCCAGACAACAGCCCACAAGCAGGCAGGTCCAGTATGAATCTGCTCACGGGTGAGCTCTGGGAAATGTGGGGTGAATCACCTTCTGCAGGATGTCCAGGACCTTGTATGTGAGCCAGTACTTCTTGTCAAACTTGGACAGGTAGACAGCCAGGTCCTGCTCGCCGACCATCATGGTGCCTGCACCATTCGCAACGCTCAGCCCCAATGCATGCCTCCTTGACGAAAGCAGCCACAGGCAGTCTGACACATCCCTGAAACCGACAGAGACCCAAGGCCTTGACTGCTGCAGGACTGCTGCCAATATTGAGGGAGGGAGGTGGGCTCACCATTCTGCGATGCCTCGACGATGGCCTCTGCGCACATGCGGCCGGACTTGGCTGCGAAGTAGATGCCCTCTCCCGAGCACTTGGTGACGTAGCCAGCTGCGTCTCCCACCAGGGCCACTCTGCCCTGGGCGCGCCTGGGCCGGGGGTGCTCTGGGATGGGGTGCGCCTCTACCCTGATAATTTTGCCACCCTCTGTCTTCACCTGTAGGTGTTGCAAGACAGAGATCAGGACTAACTGGATTATTGGACTCCCCCTGATGATCTTGAAACCCTCTGTCTTCACCTGTAGATGTTGCAAGATACTGATCAGGGCTGACTGGATCATTGGACTCCTCTTGGAGAGGCGCACTCCCTGGGTAGCTCTCTTTGCATCTGGGACATGTTGACACACAATGCTACTCATCCTGTATAGCTATGGTGAGTGTGAAGCAGAGGCGTGTCAAAGCCATGCATTGGCCTAGGCTGGGTTCAATGTGTATAGGAGTTGCTCCTGTACGGTACACACCTTTGAGCGATCCCGCGTTGCCTGCTGGTACTGCTTGATGCCGCTCTTGTTGATGACTGTGCCGGTGCCTGCATACATGGATCGGGCGTGAGAGGCAGGCATATACAGGGAATAACCTCGGGAGCCTTGCAGCCCATGCTGCAGCATCTCGTACACAGCCCACAAACTTATCTCTGCACTGATATGTGACCACATGCTGTCTGATGCATTGCTAGGAAGTAGATGCTGTGCAGAAATAGTCTTGGCAGGGGCCTCACAGCATAAAAAGTCCCAAACTAGCTGACTGATGGGACTCACCCACTGCAACGTGGTCGTACTTGGGGAACACCCAGCCGTAGAAGTCGGGAGACACGTCGTCGCCCACATACATCTCTGCAAGGTCCTTGTAGTAGTCCATCTTGTCGTCGGGGATCCGGATGCGCTCCTGGAATGCGATGGCGTAGTCGTACTCGCCTGCACCCGGGCCTCACATTGTCACAAGTGGCCCCTCACACACATCAGGGATGGTGACAGGCCTCTCACTGCCAAGTGCAGGTGCAACCACCGCTGGGAGCTTGCACTGCTTACTGCTTGCGCAGAACAGAGCTCATGCCCTTGGCACCCTTCCTTGTTGTAATCACATGCAGGTAAAGCGCTGTATGAGTGTCACTGATTATCGAGTCTGAAGTGACGCCCTATATGCCTGGTGCATGCTTGCAAGAGAATTTGCGGGAGCAGGTCAGACGGTGCTCGGTGACAAGCTGGCTGAGTGTGCAACTGCTCGAAGACCCTCACCGGCATCAATCTCCTTGGCAACGCGGCTGTTGGCGCCATCAGCGCCGATGACCACGTCCACCTTGATGGAGTCGGGCTTGCCGACCTTGCCGCCCTCTGCATAGCTGTTGAAGTGCACTGTGTACTCGCCCTCGGGGCCATCCTGCACCCACCAAACAGACTCAGAGTTATGAAAGGTCCCCTATGAGAGGAGCCACTTGCTGGGCAGCCAGCCGCAGACAAGAATGTTGTAGTTCAGAATGTGCTTAGAGCAGAAATGCATCAGGCACCAGGCATGGCGAATGTCGCTTTTTCGTGTGCGTCTGATGGGCGCTCATGGCAAGGCAGCGCATGGTGGGAAGCAGGGATGCAGCCGTTCAGCTGCTGTGCAGAATGGCTGTGCAGGCAGGAGGCAGAGGGGCTGGCTTGCCTGCTCCATGCGCATCATGAGGCCGTTGTGCACTGTTGCGCCATTCTGCTTGGCGCGCTGGCGCAGGTAGTTGTCCAGCACCTGCATAATGCCCAAGTCTCTGAGGATTTGCCAGAAAACAGAGAGACAGAGGCGGATGCAACTGATACTTCCCTACTTGACCAGATGATATCTCTGTGTGGCATCTTTAGCATCACCAGCAAGTAGGGCCTGGGACTCTATACATGCAAGTGAATAAGCTGCTACAGTGCAAGGAGCAAGTACCTCTCGTCTGCACATGCCAATGTACTCTGTCTCGCTGAGGGTCTTGCCCACATCCACCTCCCTGTTGGATGGAGAGATCATCTTCATCTTTGTGACCTTTCTGTCGATGATCTCGGCTGGGATGTCGAACTCGTCCACCATGCACAGCGGAATGGCACCTCCGCATGGCTGCACCACAGCGCTAGGCTTCAGTCCCATGCAGCGTGTGCAATACTATACTGCAAAGACTGTGTGCGATGATGCCGCAGCTGCAGGCCAAGCAGCCCGACATGTCATGAACACAGCCATCAGATGCACAATCACCAGAAAAGGCCCTCTAAGCATATAATGGACAGGCATCTCAAGGCACGATCTTAGGCAGATCAGCACGTTTGCAAACTTTGATCGAAGGGATTCTGCTGCAATTGCAGCACGCAGAGATCGTTTCGATCAAATTCTCTATGGCATGATAGCTGAGATGAGGCTCCTATGTCAGATATTCCGGCCTGCGTAAACCCCAGCACAAGATAGATAGACAAATATCCTGCGCCGCACCTTGCAGTTGTCGAGCTTTCTCTCAATCAGGTATGTCTCGCAGCCACCCTTTGCAAGTGTTTCCGCAGTGCAGGCTCCAGATGGGCCTCCGCCGATAACAGCGACACGCAGCTTTCTATCCAGGACGGCACCGTCTTTCACAGCCAGTACCTGCAGCGCTGCAGCGCGCTGAGCCCTACCAGTCTGCTGCACAGACTTCAACTTTTGCCCTGAGATGCTGCTGGTGAAGGCAGCACGAGGAGCAGCGCTGCTGTTGACAGGCGCTCTAAGTGCGCCGATGGGCTGTGCAGCTTTGCTGCTCGAGGCGGTCGGCAACATTGCCTGCATGCTGAAGCCCGCTGCTGCCATATTGCTTCCTGCGTTCTGGGCTCTAGATTGTTGCAGAGGAGTTGCAGAATCGAGCCCTCATTATCCGTGCCATGCTGGAGCTGGAAGAGATTGCCTTGGCCCTGCTGGCACCCTTTCCTGTTTTGGCACCGCTTCTGCATGCAGTGCCCAGACTATGCAAAACTGGGTATAATTCACCTGTAAGTGTAGCATAAACATTCGAAGTCAGAATTAGAAGGCTGCCGTGTAGCGAAACACAAAGGGCGACGGACCATCGGAAGACAGTGGGTTTTTACAGGGCGTAGGGCAGAGAATCGGGACATAGCGGTCTTGCGGTCTCACGCACTAAGTATAGAGCAGAAAGAATTCCCATCTCTGTGTTGGCGCTCTGGCAGAATGCTCACCGCATTGCTGCATCGACTTCGGAATCCAGTCGGTCTACATTCTCTACGATTCTTTGCTGGCGAAGCAAGTGAGCTCTTAGCCTGGAAGATATGCTCACACAACAAAATCTCACTACAGGCCTGCACTCTATCCTTCTGCAGTCAAGCTGGGGCTATGAAAACTTCGCCATATGTGAGTTCCCATTCGCATGTTGTATGCCTGCAGAGCCTGCTGCAAAGTCTGTAGTGCGCAAAGAAAGCAAGGCAGCCGGGGACGTTGTGGATCAGCCGTACGACAGCGACTCACGGACCATCACAGTGACGCCAGGACAGGCCTTCGCTGGTGACAACAGGTCCTCCAGCGGACTAGGGCTGGGCGATGGCCTTACATCCCACACTGCAAAGTGGCTGGCGGTGAGATGCAGAACCTGCATATACTGCTTTGTATATAGAGGTTGAAGTGCTTCAGTGTTGCAATTACCATGGTACCATAAGGAGGGGCTCAACACTCTTGTATGGTTCATACAGAATGACGGGAGCTTTGACGGGAACCTCAAGTCACCCATGGAGTACATCCATGATGCGCCGCCCATGAAGGTCCATGGAGCAGTGGTAGCATCTTTCGGATGTAAGACACCTGTTACATCATCTAACGGTCATGGCCAAAGACTCTCCCTGCATGCTTGCCATGTCTCACGATGTTATCAGCCGAGACTATGTGCCAGAGGCAGGCAGTTGATATCTTGGTATCTGCCTGTCAATACTGCGAGCATCAAGGGGTTTCTAGAATCTGAAAGGAACGACCGCGCATCACTTAAGGGTTTTGCTGACTGTGAGATATATTGGCACAGCTGAGGATCCGGCGCTGGGCGCGCCTGTGGAGTACATTGACCTCAGAGGGACCAGCTATGACAGTCCCGCTGTCTGCAAATACACAGGTAGGCGGCTACCACATGACATGGCTCAGAGTGCTCCTTTGCAAGCGCTGCAGTCTGTTTCTGACCCTCTCTGACATGATGTGAGCATGTGTCAGGCAAGGCCGGGATTGCGCATTGGTCCTCCTTGTTATCAGCACGAGTTGTGCAAACACGTGTCACTGGCAATGTGACAGACATGCGGTCGGGCTGTTCGGTGCCCACAATACCTGAGACAGAGATGCTGACAGTGCATGGCGCCTGCGCAGGAAATAAGTACTACAGTGACGACTGGGGACCACCATTTGCGCCAGGCCATTCATCTGAAGCCCATCACTAATACCAGCAACCATGGACGCCAGCAGCATCAGCTGATCTGTGAGAGGCCAGAGAAGGCATACTCCAGCATGGACTCTGGGGTTTTTCCTCAGTCTGGCTCAGCTTGCCGAAGCCAGTTGTATAATGAATAGGCATCAGCTCTATGAAATGGAGTTTCACTAAGGACCAGCATAGTGGGATGCCACATCAGAGCCATCGCTGAGATGGACTTAAGCACGTCATCTAGAGGAGGGCGCAGCCCTGATGCAAAAGTGTAGTTTGACAAGCCCAAGTCCAACATCTAGTCTACACAGTGTGACTAGCAGCAGACATCTAGGCGGTGAATGCCTCACACTGCTTACCAGCTTTGCTACTCTGTGGCCACCCCATGGGGTGTGCTCCACATGGCATGGCAGGCACTTATGTAATTGTGTATTGGTGCGCTGAAGCCATGGAGTGGCAATTCCCAGCGCAATGGTTGCCTGGGGCTGATGGGGAGCGCATGCTATCAAAGCTTTTGATTGTCGTGGGGGCAAGAATGCGCGATCGCCCACATTCTCCAGCCCTGCTAGCAGCGCTGAGCGCTACTGGGCCCACTTCCAGCCTGGAAGTTCCAGGTGGGCCCTCAGGCCCTTGGACCACTGTTATACAGGTCATGCCGAGCCCATATGCAAATGAAGATGCCTGCAGGTCTCCCAGAACCCTCCACTGTGCATTGGCCACCAGCTTCCAGGTACAATGCACCTGCTCCAAATGCTTGCATTACATAAGGCATACTCGCGTGTCTGCACACTCCTTGGACTGAGAGTCAACATTGCCAGTATGCTAGCGAAGCATCTCACTAGCAACGTCACGACTGCTGCCTTCACCCGAGCTCTGCGGCCCGCAAGACATTCGAGAGCTCTCCAGAGGAACACCATGGCATCTGCTGCCACGGACAAGATCGTGTTTTGGGACATTCTACCTGCCCCAGGAGGATGTGAGCCCCAAAATTCTGCTTATTTTGCTTATCGTAGCATCGTGTGTCACAAGTACAGTGATATATGCGGTCGTTGCTGTTGGGCATGCCGGTCATCAGTCTGGCGTAATGCTCAGCGAACTGCCTTGTGTGATCCGCCGACTGACTGGTACCTCCTAGTATTATACATGACTGGCCTGGACATGGCAGGGGTTGCAACAATGACGAATGGTCCTGGTCTTTATATATGTCACATGACATCGCCACCTCACCATCAGATTGACTTATTTTCATTAAGCGCCAAGCCTCGAGGCTAGAGGCGCCTCTGCTGACCAGAGTATTCTTAAGCTTTTGCACTTGCGAAACTGACCATAGCCAGTTCTCTGTCCCTGGCTCACAACGATGACTATGACTTCTTACCCTGCATCACCCAAAGCCACTCCAACTGACGACCGTCGTGACATACGTTGCTGATGCATTGAAGGCCCATATGCGCAAAGGGCATGGATAGCGTTTGAGGAGCTTGGAGTGCCATACGAGCACAAGGTCTGTCATCACACTTATACTTCAGAGGCTATACACTTCAGCGCTTTGAGCATTTCCTGAGACACTGGAGGCATTGGTGCCCAAGCAAGGGTCATATGAAGTGGCCATTCTAACAAGTACAACTCGCCAATCAGGATGAGCTAAGAATCTACAGCAGCGTCTGCTTGTGCGCTGATCAAGAGTGTGCCCACTGCAGCTTGCAGATGTGAGCGACAAGCCCAAGGAGTTCACAGACCTCTACAAGAGCATTGTGAAGTCAGACGACTCTGCAAAGGTTCCCACCATCATAGGTCAGAGCTCAACTACTCTACGTATCTCTGCACATGCTGCTGCCTGGATTTGATGTCGTCAAGGACCTTGCACAACGCCAGCCGTAGCTGGACAAGCTTCATGAGCTCTTTCCAAACAGTGCAATGGCAAATGCTGAAGGCATAAGCTGGCGGTGCAGATGGCGACTTCAAAATCACAGAGAGCATGGTCGTGGTGGACTACCTGGACGCCAAGTATGGCAAGGGGAACGGCCTCACGCCCTCAGACCCTCAGCAGGCAGCTGAGGTCTGCACTTCATCCTTCAAGACTTTTGAAGGCTGAGAGCTCACATGTCTTGTGGGACTTCCGACCTTCATGAGGCTCCTCCTCCTACTGCCATTCTGCTCAGGAGGTTGCCACGGCATGCCTCATCTGATGTAAGCAGCACTACATCAGAGGGACCTACCCTTGGAGACCTCCAAGGCAGCTAGAACTAGCATGAGTAAATAATTCCTCAGCCAGCCGCCTCCACAGGCTGCAGGAATCTTGATATGTTGTGCAGCTGTGAGCTCGTGTGCTCTGCTTACAGGTCAAGCTATTCGTGGAGGTGTTCACCAGTAAGTTCCAGGGGCCCTTCTTCAAAGCGCTGCGCTCTGAGAATGACGAGCAGCTAACAGAGGCTCTCAAGGCCCTTGAGTATGGCCTTGAGGTGACCTTGCTCCCACCTATCCTTCCAAATTATTGCTAACTGCAAATCCTCTAAATTTGTCCCTTTTTATAGAGTTCTGCAAGCCATTGGCAACATCGTGTATGTGGTTAGCACTTGCCCTGAGAAGATGGCTCTGGCGTATGCAGGTCCTAGATGACTACGTGAAGGCCTCAGGCAGGGACGAGAAGCCAGGGTACTTCTTGGGAAGCAGGTCAGTAGCCATGTTCCTGCTCTCTGTCATATTCCAGCATGCTCTGTCTCTGGCGCATGCCCTGGATGGCATGCATTGCTCTGTTGTAGTCTTTGTAATGACAAATGGGCTCCGCATCGCAGACTCTTTGTGCAATTGAACTTTCTGACAAACCTCACCTTCAAGGGACAACTGGAAGGCTGTAGCCTTGGAACACTGCATCATATGAATGCTTGGTCCTGAGACAGCTGAGCTGCCGCAGGTACAGCCTGGCTGAGACTCACACGACACCCTTCCTGCGGCGCGCGCTGGTGACGCTGCCCTACTACAAGAAGGTGGACGTCGAGCAGCTCGCCAAGGAGAAGGGCCACACCCGCCTTCTGCAGTGGTTCCAGGTGCCCCTTCCCTCAGGCACTGTTCACGTCACACCATAACATGTGCTTAGGGCCGTGCCCTTAGGCACTACCAGCTTCACAGAACGTGCATGTGCCATCGGTCAGCCCTGCATCTTTGATGATATCAGTACGGCGTCCATCTGTGGACTTCTGTCAGCTGAGAGCATGGCTCCTGATGCTTGTCATGCCCAACGCCATGTGCCATGATCATGCATAGCAGCGTCAGCCTTATTTCTGCTCGGAGCAAAGGGCGCGCCATGTAGCCTGATGACAGAGCAAGTAAGCCTTGTTTGGGCTGGCCTGTGCAGGCATCCCTGGACAGGGATTCCAACAAGAAGACAGGCCCTTCTGATGACGACATCATCAAAAGCTTCAAGAAGTGAGCATCACTTGCTTTAGTACTCAAGCTTCTGAATACTATAATGCGGATTCCTCACAAGAATCTGGCCGGGTTGCTATGAATGGGTAATCATCTTGGGACTATTACATCAGCCTCTTGGACGACGCTCCTTCTGCCCTGCAGGTTTGTCAATGCGGATGTCTCTCCAGGCTTCCAGTACAAGAGTACAAGCTAGAACCAACTTTGTGCGAGTCAAGGAATATAGACGCCTCCGGCAGCATTTGAAGCATTGTAGATATCTCTGGCGCCTTTTGATTTGCCAGGAATGCAGCATCTGATCAGATCCGGCTTACATAGAGAGCATTGCGGTACCAAGAAAGCAAGGACCTCCTGCTGCAAGGTTCGTGGGGCTCAGGCCAATGTCTTGTTGAGCTCTGAGGACGTCCATGATATTGTACAGTAATTCTGCGTATGCAAAAGTGGCGGCCGTGATGAAGCATACGATGATTTCGGTGTCTTGTGGTCATGCATGCCATACTTCCCTTCTTTTACCACCGTTTCGATAAACAGGATGCAAATCATGCAGCGTTGAGCACCCTTGAGATTCCTGTTACCGTTGCACAAGAGCTGGCCTTCTGCCTGTGCAGTATGAAAGAATTGCTCTGGGCCAGAATCACCATATAGCGTAGACAGGCTTGTCCAAGCATTGTGTGTTATAATCGTAATGTCAGAAATGTGCCAGCCTGTCTTGAGCATATGAACGAAGCTTAGCGTTGAAAATATAACCGGCAAAGTGTGGTCCATATGGATGTTCATGCGTGACTGCATTCGGTCTACGACAACCCCTTGCGTGGATGGTCACTCGCCTTGCGGTATGTGAGCCCCAGATGGCAAAACAGTCAGAGTGCTGGTGAGAAGCTGCCCTGCAAAAGCAGGAAGCTGCCTCTGGCTCAGGAGGAGGGGCTGTCTTCCCTTTTGTAGGGCTGTATTTCCGCCCTACATAGCTGTCGGACAAGAGAGTGTGAGGAGTATTCACAGCTCACAGTCGTCCATGCCTGAGCTCTGAGCATGATAACCTCAAGTGGAGCTTTGTTCCCAAAGTAGTTGCTGCCACCTCTTTCATCAGGGCCACCGCCTTGACTCCAGTTAGCATGGCCGCTAGGGCTAATCAAGGCAGCCTGCAGGCTCCTATTGATGACAAGGAGGCGCAGATGGACTTCAACGATGTCTTCAGCTTGAGGTTGACCCTCAGCCAAAGTTGTTGTGCTGTCATTCGCCTGGTGCCAGTGTGGGCGTGAAGCACGACAGGGACTATTGTGTGGTATCTCTTGTCGCTCGATGCTGATCGTCCAAGCCATGTTGCAGGAAGCCGAAAGATGCCAAGGCAGGACTGAGTTCTGGTCTGAAGTCCGCAGCCAAAGGCATAGTGGGCGGAGCTGTAGCGCTGTTCGTAGCACCTGTGGTCATGGCACGCGAAGACGGCGTGAAAGGCTTTGCCAAGGGCGTGGGCACAGGTATGGGCGGATCTTGACCGCCCCTGCTGCATTCCTGAGCTGAAGGAGTGGAGTAATAGAGGGCATGTGCAGTGCTGCAGACAGATGAGTAACACCTGAAGGCTTGTGTCTGCTCCTGACAATGGTGGGCGGGCCTGCGACGGGATTAAGGACACCGCTGAGGCCGTCCTGGGACTCAGGATGCCTGCTTCTGTAGGTGTGCTGGGCGCTGTAGCTCTGCCAGTGATGGGATTGGGCGTCGGAGTTGCGCAGATCGTGCGAGGAGTGGCCAACACTCCCGAGGCAATCCGAGAGCAGCAGAAAGGAAAGAGCTGGGATCAGGTATGCCCGCAACTGGCAAGCTAAATGTGTCGCGCTCTGGGAGCAGTTTCAGCTATGTGTCAGGAGGTGCCAGCAAGTCGCCTGTCTGCTTCTCTCCTGGAGTGTAGCCCTGTAGGGAGGTGCAGGGGGAATCTTCCCTTGCCCTCATGAGAAACTTCTTGCTATGGAAGCTATTTGGATGAGGGTAGAGGTTAAAGTAGAATCTGTCGTGTTTTGCTTCCAGCTAGGCATTGTCACGGCATCTCTTATGTTCAGCTGAGGCACAGGAGGGCCGGAGATGGGTTGACCAGCCGGAGTCAGCCCTGGTCCTGGACGATGAGCTGTTTGCATCAGCCAGGGAGCAGTGGCAGCAAAGCAGTGGGAGCGCCAGCACCTCTGGCCAGCCCGGGGACTACTACAGCCTTCTCGGCGTGAGCATGGTAAGTACAACCTTCATCGTGCGGCAATACAACAGCGTTCTCTGCGTGCATGTACGGAGTGCTGCTTGTCCTACCCATCAACTGCAAGGATCCCTATCCCAGCAGTCACTTGTACTGATGACAGCAAACGACACATGCAGCAGAATGGCTGTCCTCCACGTCATGCTTTCCTGCTGCATGTGTCTTCAGCCCTCACTGACCTTGACTTTTGGGCTTAGCCTCGTGCACGTGCTCATGCTCAGCGTACTCAATTGTGTTTATGACAGCAAATGACACATGCATGAGGCCTTTGCTGTTGCCAAAGTTGACTTTAGGCAATTTAGCCTTGTGCTCATGATTAGCGCACTTGCAGGATGCTTCGCCTGAGGAGATAAAGCGCGCCTACTATGTGCTGGCAAGGAAGCTGCACCCAGATAAGAACCCTGGCGATGAACAGGCTCACCAACGCTTTCAAAAGCTCGGCGAGGCCTATCAGGTGAGATTTTTGGGCGGCAACACAAGCAGGATGATCAGATCTGCATTTGGGCATTCCTCCTGCTGTGCGAGCCTCACACTACCGTGAGGTGCATAGAAAGGCTTGCCTTCAGAATTTGTACACTGCAAAGCCCTGATCTATGAGTCTTTGGCTCTTTATCTGTCAGCTCACAGCATGATATTTCAAGTAAGCAGTTAATGCATCTTGCACTTGTCTGCAGGGCTGCATTGTAACACTGCCAGAGGAATGTCATTTGACCAATGTGCAGGTGCTGGCGAGTCCAGATCTGCGCAAGCGCTATGATGCCAAAGGCGCAGAGGGCGTTGACGTGAACTTCATGGACCACGCAGAGTTCTTCAACGCGCTGTTCGGCTCAGATCGCTTTGAGCACCTCGTGGGAGAGCTCATGATTGCCGCAGCGGCTCGCCATGGCGATCTCAACTCTCAGCAGATGAGGAGGATGCAGGTAGGCGTCTGATGCTGCTCATGCACCACCTGTCACAGATGTGCGCTCCCTAGCGCTGCATGTTCAGAGGAGGTTCCTCAGGTCGCTGTAGCGCATATTGCATGGCAAATGAGGGTGATATAGTCTTGCAAATGTCTGTGTATAAGGGTCTCTTGAGACGGAGCCACCAACTGTGGGCCTGTGCTGTGTCCAGGAGATCAGACGGAAGCAGCTAGAGGTGATGCTGAATGCGCTGCTACGGCGGTATGTTGAGGGTGACGTGGAGGGCTTCCGGGTAAGCTAGCCTCTCCTGGATCATGCGCTGTATTCGTGGGCAGTCAAGGATCGAGTGCCACCTTAGATCTGGTAGTCGCGCGTTATGGTGCTTTCTCCCTGAGGCATGACAGGGACAAAGCACTAAACGCACTAAGACCACATCTAAGATGCTGCCATGTTGTTAAGCTACGCTATGATGTGTCTTGAGTTCTGCCTATCAGCCAGTCCACTCATGAGAATTTGCAGCAGCTGTAAGCTTGGGGGTTGTACATCTATCCCCATGTCTGTGTATGTAGCAGTGGTGGGTTGAGATCAAGTGGTACACCTGCAATTAGGTGTGGCGTGTGGGTGTACTGCTTGTCAGCGGGCTGTCAAGATGCAGTACCACAAGTGGGTGCTTACGGCATGACGCACTTACACGCAGGAAGCCATGGTGGCTGAGGCAGACAGCTTGGTGAAGGCAGCCTTTGGGCCCACCATGCTGAAGGCCATCGGGAAGACCTACTCGTCCCAGGCGGAGATCTACCTGGGCAACATCTTTGAGGGCTCCATTGCGGCCATTAAGTCCAAGAGCTCCTCCATGAAGTCCCAGATTCATGCCCTGGGGCTTGCCATCAAGGTGAGCATACATTACCATTGCCTGGGAGCAGAGACAGTCATACCTGTCGCCAAGACTGATACGGGGAGTTTTACTGGATGTGTTGCTGTTGCCTGCTCCCGACGAGCGGCGGTGCACCCTGCAGCTGAGTGATCTTGTGAGCAAGCATTAGTGGCATGCTCTATGCTATCTTCAGCACTGGAGGTCCGGGGTTGCTGCTCATCCCCAGTGTCTACCTCTGGGATGTCGAACATGTGCGCCCGACACAACCGACTGATGGGCAGTGAGGAAAGATCAGCCTTGCAGATGACGACGCAGATGTGGCTTGTAATGCATGCTAAGAGCCAGACCTGGCGCGCAGATGTACAATAAGCAGAAGGAGATTGAGGCGCTGGAGAAGCGCCATGCGCTGAGCAAGGAGCAGCAGGTGGATGAGGAGGGCGCGCAGAGCGCCGCCCCGGCGCGCCAGAACGGCGCCTTGCAGCAGGACCAGGCCTACAGCAACGCGGCTGCCAACGGCGGCCTGTACAGGGCCACCTCCAATGGAGCAGCACCTGCGCCTGCGCCTGCTGCGCCTGTAGATCCCGTTGCAGAGGTAAGCATGCTCTGCCTGAAGCATCATGACCCTGCTGGAGTTAGGGTACTTATGTCTTGAGAAGGGGAGGTGCTTAGCTCTGGCTCTTGGCCTGTCCCATGCCATGGGGCTGGGATATGAGCTGGAGCTCAGCACCTCCAGAAAGTGAGCACATCTGCATCTCCTCAACATGCGAACGTATTGTAGAATCTGCGCGCTCCATGCATGAGTTCAAGGCATTGAGTCAATGCCAGTAGCCTTGTCCTTGAAGCAGTGATCTGCAGTTCAACTGCTCTACACGGAGATCCCAATGGGTGCGCCCCTGCAGGCCAAGGAGAGGGAGCAGCGCAGGCTGGAGCAGCAGAGGACCCGGGCCCAGGCAGAGGCCCAGATGGCGAGCGAGCGCCAGGAGCTGGAGGAAGCTGCCCTGCCTCTCATGCTGGATGCCATGTGGGCTGCCAATGTGATGGACATCCAGCAGACCCTCAGAGCCGTCTGCCAAGATGTAAGGACCTCCTCTGTGTTGCTGGCATTGGCTTTGTCAGACAGGGCTTGCAGGACAGTCCTTGTGAGTCATGTTGCTGGCAGGTCCTCTCTCATACTTCCAAATGTGGTGCTTTGGGGTGACTTTTGCTGATCTCTGTGCCTGGTGTCTGGGCATTTTCTTGAGGAGACATCCAATTGCAGACAAGGGATGTGGTGGCATGGGAGTAGCCTGAAAGGCTAAGGGATAGGGTTGTGGACCTGAACTCCTGCAGGGCTCACACATGGAGTTGGCACAATGCAGGTCTTGCGCAACAAGGCGGTGAGCAAGGATGTCCGCAGAGCGCGTGCACAAGGCCTGCACGAGCTAGGAGGCATCTTCCAGGATGCTGCTGCCTCCTATGTGGAAGCTGCTCCAGCTCAGGACCAGGTACCTTCTGCCTCCTCGCTCCCTCTGATTGATGTCACTTCCCCTCCCTGAGTTGGCCACGATAGCAGCATCATGCACATTCCTTGGACCAGATATGCGTGGAGCCCTTAGATTGACGCTTTTGCTACACAATGGGAAGGGCAACCTGTACTGCTACCAGGGTGCTTGTGTCCTGCCATGCGTCACGGATGTGGAATCTTAGTATCTTGTCATTAGAGCAAGTGACGACAGACATTCTGCCGTGCAGCCGCAGTCAGAGCAGGCAAGGCAGCATTTCGAGAATGCCTTCCAGCGGCTTGTCGACAAGAGGAATGCTGCAGACGAGGCCACGTATGGGCAAGGTTGATATAGCAAGGAGATCAAGGACAAGCCCTGCAGGCATCAGCTTATCTATTGTTGATGTCTTTCATGCAGCTGTGGATCCTGCACTGTCACAGATGTTGCCAAAGCCTGCAGCCCAAAACGTATGTACATTGTTGGGGAACGGCTGCACTGCTGTGATTTGTCATTGCCGGGCCACACAAAGTGTTGATGACTCTTAGTTCATGTGCCTGTACGGGCACACATGCGTGTGCGCCTGTACAGTGGCCACGATGCAGCAGAAATATCCCCATGTCGGGCCTTGTGGACCCTCTAGAGGGTCATCTATGTCTTATGCAAGAGAGGCCTTGTAGGGAAGATGTGCCGTAAATGCCTTTACTCACACTCCAAGATCAAGACCCCAAGTTCGTTCCATCCATCAGTCCACTGAAGCACCATACAGTATGTCTCGACCTGGAAAGGCTGCTTGCCATTCGTCTCCAAGAGATAGTGTCAGTCAATGCCAATCTACCCCAAGGTAGTCATGAAACAATTCCCTTGCCTAGTCGGCACGCCCCAATTGCTTGCGATATTGAATGCACGGGCCTACTCTGCACTACACCCCAGCAACAAATTGCATACATGCTCTGGCCTTTGCATGGAAGACCAGCGTTGAATCCTGGAAGTTGATGACACAGCAGAGCCATGTCAGCAATGGCTGGACTGATATCAACTGCCTGTGCAACTTCTAGAGCGGAAAGAATGTATCCTCAGGGAGTGCGCATTTGTTCCTTCATAGCTGGCCTTCAAATTCAGGGTACTTCAAGCCTATGGGGCAACGCATGCGTCGCTCCAGCAATGAACTTTGACGAGTGCCTGACTTGCTGCCCTCTGTATATACACCTGCGAGCTGAGGATTTGGGTAGCTCCCATTATCTTCAGTGCAAGCAATGCACAGCTGATGGATCACACCAGGCTGCACTGGGTGCAGCCTGTTTCTGTCATGAAGACTTCAGCTGCTCTGAATGGCGCCCCAGATTCACAGATCTGTTGTTGAGGCTATCCAAGCGCTTACACCTTGGGGAGCGTGCTGTCTGTAGCAGCGCTGTGCGTGAGTGCACAAGCACCGCATAAGACCACAGTATGTGCATTGGCCTGACCGGCTGCAAAAACTTTGGTGTTTAGCAAAGCCTCTCCTGACTCCTTGCAGCAGAGGTGCAGAAAAGTAGGCGCCTGTTGTGGGCTTCTATCGTCCCGCTGCAACGAATGGACTCTGCTGCAAGTGCTGCACATGTTGGTACTTGATATGTTGACCTGTTGCTCATGGGCAGCATGCGCAGCAGACATGCCCTGCTCTTCATGGTGCATAAAGAAGCCATACTGTGAACTGGGCTCTCCGTAGATGTGCACCCACCCAGATATAGATGCAACTCCGCAGGCCGACAGGAGAATTTCCTGCCATAATAGGGGCGACCTGTGGATTTGTTGTCATGCTTCATCAAGGCCCCGGGAGTGGGCCCTGATCAGTATGTGTACTGCGCTGCGGCCATGTCAGGATGACCCTTGTGTGCTGGCGATCCCACCACATCACTCGGCGCTTTTGGCAGCGGGGGAGGGCCCTGCAGGCAGTGTGAAGGCATAGCTCATACGACTACGCCCTACCAGACATTAGGAAACGGGCAGGCTACCCTGTTCACCAAGCTACAGGTACGTGGCCACGTCTCTGGCAGCCCGGCCAGCATGTTTAGAGGGTGTCTCTGACAGAATGGCCCAAGCCTTTGCATTGAAGAAAGAGCTAGCATGCCTAGCACTCATGCAGGGCATGTGAGGCTCAGACAGCGCTGAGCTGATCTTGGTTCATGAGAGGTCTGCTGGCTAGACTAATCATCACAGGCAGGGCTTGTGCGCTGCTTACCACAACAGCAGTTGCATTCTCAAGGAATCTCGCTACGGTCAGGAGCTTGTCCATGTAGGCATACAGGATCTCGGCCATGGGCTTCTCAGAAGAGTGCATGACATGTGTTGCTGTTACAGATTCCACAGCTGCATGACCTGCATTTACAAGACATACTCTCGGTGTAAATTGGTGCACCAAGCATACGTCTCATGGTACGCGTTACTGAGGGCACGTTGCTTCGCAGGTTTTTCCAGTGCTGAAGCACTTCTAAAAGTGCTGTGCTTCTATAACACGCAGGTGCTTCATAGATAGCAGTCTCACCTGATACGACGAGAAGGCACGACAAGTACAGACCAGCCAGGGCCAGGCCCAAGCAACGCCTGCTTCCCATCATAGTGGTCAGAAGCCTGAAAGCGAGTCTGAGAGTGGGGCGAAACAAGAGAAGATGGGGGCAAGGTATCGCTTGTGCCCAACCAGGCTCAAGCACATGCCTCTCCCACAAGACCCCCAAGTAATCCTTATGCGGACCTATGAAAAAAGAATGAGGACCAGCAAGGTCCCACGGTAGAGCACCGCTCAGGCTAGCTGCAGAAATGCGTGATCTGTCTCATGTACTATTTGAAGCGAGGCCAAGGTTGCCAAATTAAGATACACCCAGCAACAGTTGATGACGGGAATTTGTCTTCTGACAGATGAACTGCATATTCAGCGAGCAAGTCTCAGACCGTTTAGAGACAGCAAATACATAGATGGGTAAGCTCAGCCCAGAGCAACACCTGCCAAACAGTGAGCGGCATTAGGGTTTCTTTGCTGGGTCAACCAGTCTTTGCTTCCAGGTGAGCGTGAGCGTCTTAAAGAAATTTCAGTCGATCTTATAGCGTTAAAGTAGGGTGCGCTGGAGCAATGCATCGTGTGGCCTTCATGCCACCGGATGTGCATAGCATAGTACCTGGTGCCCCTTCTCTAAGTCCCATGTGACATGCTGCAGGGCTGACGTGAAGGGAGCAGCATCGCTGATGATCTGCTAAAGCTTTTCATGGCACTCTCAAGCTCTTAGAACTGGGATGGAAGTCAGGGCAGGCCTTGCCAGCAGAGGCCTACTGGCCCCTCAACATCCCCTGTTTCAGGGAAAGCAACTGGTCTGCAGCAAAGCATGGAAGCATTGTAGAACTGGAAGTCAATGCTGTAAGCCTAGCAGGCGCAGCCTGCATCTGGTGGCACTCAAAAACTACTCAGGGCATGACACTCCCGTCTCGAGCCCAGTCGTGAATGAGAAGGGCATTGTGGTAAGCCTTGCCTTTACCCCTTCTGTTCCTTTCAGTCCCTGCGCCAAATCCTCAGCAGCCCGTCTGTGTGTATAAAGCTTTGAAGATTGTCAGGCATTCCCATGTGTCGGAATGAGCGGCAATCAAGCCCGCAACAGCGCTACCTCACATGACACTGACATGGCAGCACGCTGCAGATCGATGCAGCAGAGAAGACGCCCTTCAAGCGCATCCTCTGCGCAAACAGAGGCGAGATTGCAGTCCGGGTGTTTAGGGCGGGCACGGAGCTGGGCCTGCGCACGGTAAGTGCCTGGCCTGCCTGCGATACGAGAGCTCAGCTCAAGGGACAAACATGCTTGCCACTGAGGCGCAAGTGTCTCATATCTCCTTGCAGAGCATGCTCTGCTCTCTAGCCGCCAGGCAGCAGGGATATGTCCCCAAGTCGCTGTGGGTCTTACCTATGCAATAGCACTGGGCGGGCACCTTACTACCGCATGATGTCCATGCAGCTGGCCATCTACAGCGAGGCGGACCGGCTGCAGCCGCACAGATACAAGGCGGATGAGTCCTATGAGGTCGGGGCCCCTGACGTGACCCCGGTACAGTGCTACCTCGACTATGAGGGTATCCTCGCCCTGGCAAAGTGAGCCTTCCTTGTCCTTTGGCGCCTCACAGATGAAGGATGAGATTACTAGCTCGCTTTGTTTAACTCCTGCCAGAATAGGTGAATCAGAACAAGCAGCGCCATACAGTACTGTCCCAGCATGTGTCCACTGACAAGACCCTTGACAAGCTTGTCGGTGACATGGGCCCGCCTTGCACTGCTTTTGTACCAAGGTGTCTCACAAGATGTGGGAGCTTCGTTTGAATTTTTGGGGAGTATTGATTTGCAAGTATATCCGGGTGCAGGGAGCAAGGTGCAGACTGCATCCACCCTGGGTATGGGTTCCTGTCCGAGAACGCAGACTTTGCGCGGCGCTGCGAGGAGGAGGGCATCGCCTTTATAGGTCCCAGGCCAGAGACCATCCATGTATGCACCCGCTCCCACAGCTGCGTGCCTTTGCTAGCCTAGCTGGAATCCTGTCATGTTGTCACCCCCATCAAGCGCAGAGGATCAGAGACATGTCTGCCTTGGAACCTGACCATGCAGCATGAATGGAATGTGCACTATGCAGTATGCACCAATGCATCTGTGCCACGAGTGAGCTGTAAAACTGTACCAAGAGGGGTGTGGCCGGCTGCAGCGCATGGGGGACAAGACGGAAGCCAGGAAGGCAGCCGGGGAGTGCGGAGTGCCCGTGGTTCCGGGCAGCAAGGCAGCCATCACGAATGCCCAGGAGGCCTTGGAGTTCGCCCGCTCTGTGGGACTCCCTGTCATGCTGAAGGCGGCCTACGGCGGCGGCGGGCGAGGCATGCGGGTCGTCAAAGCAGGTCAGCCTTTGGGGCGCTTCCTATCTCAAGAAGGGGCACTGCTAAAGTACTGTAGCTACATCAATTGGTCATTGCGACAGATTCTCTGTCATGGCACAGCATCTTGCAAGGGAGACCCATGTGGCGCTTCTGCCCACTAGCCGAGGCTGTTTGAGGATGGTCTGGACATTGCACTGCCCCGGGCGCTGCTGGATCAGTCAAGTGGGAGTCTTGGGCAGAGCATGGTGTTGCCTCAGTACCACACACGTCTGGAACATAGCTGTCTAGGAGTACTGTACTGTCTAGGAGCAGGAGTGACGGCGGAACGGTGTAAGCTTCGGGAAGTGTCAGCTTCACCAGAGCATCAAGAGGAGATGCTCTTGCAGAGGAGGAGCTGGAGGATGCCTTTGAGAGAGCCTCCAAGGAGGCGCAGGCGGCCTTTGGCAACGGGTCCATGTTTGTGGAGAAGCTGGTGGAGGAGCCGCGCCACATCGAGGTCCAGATCCTGGCCGACAACCAGGGCAACGTCGTGCACCTCTACGAGCGCGACTGCTCCGTGCAGCGGCGGCACCAGAAGGTGTGCTGCGCCTGCTCGCCTCCGGCTACTTTGGTCAGTGTACCTGGGTGTATGAGGTCTTGGCAAGGCATTGAAATTCACGGCGCCGAAGCACCCTGACACCACGTGTGACAATCTAGACAATGGTATCTGAGCAGCTTATTCAGAATTAGGCAGTGGCAATGCTCCTTACTACAGCCCAAGACTGAACCTCAGCACCACTGAGAGGAGTGTGTGCTGTAGTAAGAAGCATTGCTGATCGACTCTGCACAGCCTGCAAAGAAGGTGTTGTGGGCAGCTTTGCTTGAGGGAGGGCTTTGACTGTTCAGGTGGTGGAGGTTGCGCCAGCGTTTGGGCTGGACCCGGAGGTGAGGGCAGCGCTGCACAGGGACGCAGTGAAGCTGTGCCAGCACGTGGGCTACCGAAATGCAGGCACGGTTGAGTTCATGGTGGACAAGCATGGGGACTACTACTTCTTGGAAGTCAACCCTCGCATCCAGGTGCGCTGCTCCAAGCCTGACGCTGCATCTGGCATCAGGCTTCCAGCGATGGCCTGCAAGCCCTCACATGTCCCACGGTCTCGTCATCTCTGAGCTGACTCAACGGAATGCACAGCATGAGAGCAAGGAAGGGATGGCAGGGCTGAAAGGGAGGGTATCCTTGCCAAGCTGAAGGACCGCAACACCTACTGTACAGTATCAACATATGTGCTTGTTGGATGACAGGTAGAGCACACATGCACAGAGGAGGTCACGGGAGTGGATCTGGTGCAAGCCCAGATCCGCATCGCTGGCGGTGCCTCACTGGCAGATCTGGGCCTTGCAAAGCAGGTGAGCATGTCCCCTTATGATGGCACCGGCACGGCCTGGTGCAGCATGCAGCCTGGAGATGGCAGAACCTGCAGGGTAGCCAAGTTGTATTGTCAGTCCCATGTGAGAGGCAAGTAGGCCTTTTCGCTTGCTGTGATCATAAATGGTTACAAGAAGGTACAGGGTCAATGCCATGCTGACGAACGTTTGCCAGTGGCACAATCTCTGTCTGCGATCTTACATGAAGAATGGCATTATGAGCGCAGGAGGACATCCAGCAACCCATGGGCTACGCCATCCAGTGCAGAATCACCAGTGAGGACCCAGAACTCAACTTCCAGCCAGACTCTGGGCGCATACAAGCCTACAGGTAGCCCCAGGCTTGTTTAGTCTCAGTGCACCACAGCCTGCCCTCATGCTTGCCAAGACAAAGTGGAGGCATGCTTGCGTCACAGATTGTGACAGCATGCAAGATGCGTCGACTGGAGAGCTGGTTAACCCCAGCATCGCTTTTAAAGGTATTTACTCGACCCTGTGCAGATCGCCTGGAGGCCCGGGCATCCGGCTGGATGGAGCCATGGCAACAGGCAACATTGTAGGAAGCTTCTACGACTCCTTGCTGGTGAAGGTGAGCTTGCATGGTCTCTGGATATGGGCAGCCTCATTGTGGAGGAGAGACTGGAGCCTTCCTGCCCTATTTGCAATGCTGTCTTGCCCTTACTCAGATAAGCCGCTTCTTTTGCAGGTCATTTGCAGAGGCAACACCTACTTGCACGCGATACAGAAGATGCAGAGAGCCTTGTATGAGTTCCACATCAGAGGGGTGAAGACCAACATTCTGTTCCTGGAGAACGTCTTGCGCCACCCTGAGTTCCTGTCTGGCCAAGCGACCACCTCCTTCATTGACAGGTATCTTCATACATATGTTTGGTCACATACCTGAGGAAGTTGCCTCATACATGCCTATCAGGGGCAGGAAAGTTTAGGGAAGTTTGCCTGAATTGCAGAGGACAGGTACGCTCAGTATGAGACCCAACCGTGAGATCGATGATGCCAATGAGCACTTTCTGCAGGAACGCACAGCTGTTCAACTTCAACAACAAGAGCGCCATCCAGTCATCCAAGCTCCTCACTTACCTGGCCGACCTGGTGAGTTTCCCGCTGCTCTTGCCTTGGTTATGTGTTCTGATAGCAAGGCATTGCATGAGACAACCTGCAAACCGGCAAAGTTCCTTGCAGCTACTCTCAGAAGCATGCCAGTGCAAAAGCGTATGGCCGGGATGGCCGCAGACAGAGGGCCCACAGCTGACGCTTGCATTAATATACCAGGTGGTCAATGGGCCCAGCCACCCCGGAGCAGTGGGCCTGCCACCCTCCAAGGTTACCCCTCCGCCGCCAGCTGTCCCCAAGGACATCGGGACGCAGCACTCCTGGCGAGACGTGCTGCTGGAGAAGGGCCCTGAGGGCTGGGCCAAGGACATCCGCGCCCACTCAGGCCTGCTCCTGACAGACACCACCTGGTACGCTCCTCAGTCATCGAGTGCACGTGACGCATCTTACATTTGGTGCTATTGGCTTTATAAGGCGTATGTCTAGCTGTGGAGGCTTTCATTGATCATCCAGGCCTTTCTTGTCTTGTCCGCGATTGCGCACCTGAAAGCCCCTATTGCTACCAACCTGACAGCCCTGCACGTTAGTGGTTGACAGCACTTCCATTCAGAAGACGATATTCTAATGGAAGCTGGTGCTAAGGAGGCATGTGCGCAGGCGGGATGCGCACCAGTCCCTGCTGGCGACGCGCATGCGCACGCACGACATGGTGAAGGCGGCCCCGGCCACCGCTAAGATCTTGGCGCCCTGCGCCAGCCTGGAGATGTGGGGCGGCGCCACTTTCGACGTGGCCCTCAGATTTCTGCATGAGGACCCCTGGCGGCGCTTGGACCTGCTGCGTGAAAGGGTTCCTAACATACCCTTCCAGGTCAGCCGTCATTCCCTCCTTGTTGCCTCTGCCAACCCGTGTGCTCCCATTCCCAAGCAGGGAAAACTAGATGAGGACTGGACTCAGTCGTCAGGGCATCTGGTGTGGCTGCAGATGTTGTTGAGAGGCGTGAATGCTGTGGGCTACACCTCCTACCCGGACAATGTGGTCACCAAATTTGTGGTGGAGGCCAAAAAGTCCGGAATTGACATCTTCCGGGTCTTTGACTCCCTCAACTACCTGGACAATCTCAAATTTGGGCTGGATGCAGTCCATGCGGCTGGAGGGGTGGTTGAGGGTGAGTCTGGAGTCCTCTTCACTGTGAATTCTGACAGGGATGACATCAGCCTGTCTGCAGCAAGAATGAGATCAGCGTAGGCTGATACAAGGTGAAAGGTCTGACATATTGAAGGGGTATTGACACTTGCGAGCTGCAAGCAAGAGCAATGTTTGTATGCGCAGGCACAATCTGCTACACTGGAGACATCCTGAATCCTGAGCTAGGCCATCCAAAGGTCAGGATCAGTCTTTTACCCTCGTCATGCCACCCTGACCCGTCAAGCATGCCTCGTGAAGCGCTCCCTTATTGATTGCATGAGCGCATTGAAATGGCCTTTGTATGATCCAGGCCTGCCGGACTTGCATATCAGATAGTTATTACCGCAGCCGCCCACATTGTGGTCCGATGAGCACTGCTTATGCAAATGCACCCATGCAGTATACGCTGGACTACTACATGGAGATGGCTGAGAAGCTGGTGGAGCACGGCATTCACACGCTGGGCATCAAGGACATGGCGGGCCTCCTGAAGCCGCGCGCAGCCTCGCAGCTGGTCGGCGCGCTACGCGAGCGCTTCCCGGAGCTGGTGCTGCACGTGCACACGCACGACACGGCCGGCACGGGCGTCGCCACGCAGCTGGCCTGCGCCAACGCGGGCGCCGACATCGTCGACTGCGCCATCGACTCAATGTCGGGTGCGTGCTGCTCACTGACACCTTACCCTGCTGCAAATAGATGACAGGCTGCACAAAATCCACGATGGGTGTGCACGTAAGTGCTTCTGTGACCTGCTGTGACTTGTTGCAGTTGTAAGCAACACCTGCAAGTGGGCCTGGCGCACCGTGTGGAAGGAGAGGGCTCTAGGGGTGCTATCTTGGCTCCTGGACTGGACCGTGCTTCAAGAGATGGACAGAGTGCACCGCAGAAGCTTCATAAGGAATACAACAGAGGAAAAATAGTGACAGAGCTGTCCCATGTGCAGGCACGACATCCCAGCCATCCATGGGGGCCATCGTGAACGCCCTACATGGCACCTCTCTGGCCACCGGCATCGATCCTCTCTGGCTGGCCAGGCTGTCCATCTACTGGGAGCAGGTGCGTGCCACATGCCGGTGCAAAGTCTATTCTGGTACGCAATGCACTGTGCTGCCGAAGGTGCGTTGCACGGGACATGACATGAGATGCGAGACCCTGCATGTGCTTCAACAGGCTTCTGACTGACTACTTGATGCAGACGAGAGGGTTGTACGCGCCGTTTGAGTCTGATCTCAGGAGCTCCTCCTCAGACGTCTACTACCATGAGATGCCAGGCGGACAGTTCACAAACCTGAAGTTCCAGGTGATAAGCCTTCCACCATTTCACACGCCTCCGTCAGCAGACACTGAAAGGCTTCAAGCGCTGTGGCACATGACAATGTAGGCCCAAACTTTGCCAACAATACAGGCCTTGAAAGACCTTGCTGAATCTGCATGTCAAGGCAGTGCTGTGCCAGGAATGGCCCAGCAGGCATCGTCCTATCACCTATATCAGAAGGGATGCCTTATGGGACTTTTGCTGTGCAGGCGCTGTCGCTGGGCTTGGGAGACCGGTGGGAGAAGGTGAAGGATGCCTACGCCCACGCCAACCGCGCTCTGGGCGACATCGTCAAAGTCACCCCCTCCTCCAAGGTGAGCCGGCCTGTGCCACAGTCTCATGCCTGCGTGCCGGTGCACGAGACAGCATGCTTATCCATGAAGTACACATCAAGCAGGTCAGCACAGAGGAACTCCTCAAGATTCAGGTGCACTGCATTGTGATTGTGACCTGGAGGCTGCCTTCATGCTGCCTGCTGATCTTGTCCTTCCAGAGGACAAGCGCCCACTCTGATGGAGAGATTGTCAGTCTTTCACAGACGTACACTCTAAATTGAATGCGCAGGTGGTAGGCGACCTGGCGCAGTTCATGGTCCAGAATGAGCTGACTGAGAAGGAGCTTGTTGACAGGGCGGAGACGCTGGACTTCCCTTCCAGGTGCTTCTGACACGACTGCTGCAGTGTAGCTCCTTTTCATTGCATCCACCTGCAACATCACTATAGACAGTTGATGACTTGCATCTCAATAATCGACAGGATAGAGCACCCTTGTACAGATTGTGATAAGGCGTGTCCAGACTCAGGGTGCCATGCCTGTTAGAAGATAGAATGATACAAGACGATTGGTCCCAGCCATAGAATCTGACTGCATAATCTGTGCTATGCTGCTGCAGTGTGGTGGAATTCCTGCAAGGCATGATTGGGCAGCCGACAGGAGGCTTCCCAGAGCCACTGAGGAGCAGAGTCATCAAGGACCTGCCCAAGGTTGAGGGCAGACCGGGCGCAACCATGCCCCCTCTCAATCTAGTCACCCTAGAGGGGGACCTTAAGGAGAAGCACGACCAGTACAGCATCACCCCGCGTGATGTGCTGTCTGCGGCGCTCTACCCCAAGGTCTTTGATGAGTTCAAGTGAGCAATCCTGTGACTTCCTGCACTGACTGCATGAACACCGATGGGGCCCAAGGCCTCTTGATTTGGATGTGCAAGCACAGCATTGATCAAGTAAAAGCCCATTATGCGCCAGGACAGGCTCTTGGGTAGGGCCTCAGGATATTGCAGCTGTGCAGTCCTAGGACTGCAGCGTATGCGCTTGTTCATGTCATCTGGGGATGGCAGAATGTGCGCCAATGTGATGCATTCTGCGCAGGCTGTGGGAGCAGCAGTACAGCAAGTTCACGGCGATGCTGCCTACGAGGGCGTTCTTGGCGCCCATGGATGAGGATGAGGAGATTGAGGTGGAGCTGTCCAAGGGCAACTCTGTCATCATCAAGTATAAGGCTCTCTCCGAGCTGCAGCCCAACGGCAAGAGGTGGGCTGCGCATTGATCAAACAGCTTTCTGCCATTGTTGTAGCCTAAGGCTCCACACCATGGCCGAGCTTTGCATGGGCTGTATACACTGCCCAGTGGAACTGTGCAGGGAGGTTTGACATCAGATTGGTTGTCCGGACGCCAGCTCGTACCTCCAGCAAGGCCATACGTGGCCTCACCTTAGCTGCAATTCCATGATGTCCCAAACCTCTGAGAGACCACAGCGGCTTGCAGGGAGGTGTTCTTCGAGTCGAACGGCGTGCCGCGCGCAGTGGAGGTTGTCGACAAGAAGTCATACGAGTCCGACGCCTCCAAGTCGGCACGCGGGCCGGCCCGCGACAAGGCCGACCCGCTGCTGCCCGGCAGCGTGGCCGCGCCCATGGGCGGCGAAGTCATCGAGGTCAAGGTCAAGCCAGGTGCGCCTGCCTACGCTGCTGCCCTGATTCCAGGCCTGCTTGATCTTGACGCAACTGTCTCTCAATAGCTAAATGTCTGTAAAGACGCCGAGAGTAAATGCCCAACAGGGATGTGTGTTGCTCCATCCTCTTCCAGGCCCGGCAACAAGTCAGGTCCATATGCAAAAGCTCCTCCATGCGTAAGGAGTCCTGTGAAAGGGATGTGCTCTTGGGAGGGGTGGCTGCCTGAGGAGCATCCATGGTGCAGGGTCCAAGGTCAAGGCCGGGCAAGCAATGGTGGTGCTGAGCGCCATGAAGATGGAAACGTCTGTGTCCTCACCTGTCAACGGCACGGTCAAGCACGTAGCCGTCAGCAAGGGCGACCAGATCGAGGGCGGTAAGTGCTGCCTGCTGTATGGCTTCACTGTGACCTGAATCCGGTCAGTCAGTCTCAGCTTGCTCCTGGCAGTGTCTGCAAATGCTTTGTGCCAAGATGCTCAGTGTCCCTCCATGTTAACACCCGCCATATGCCGTTCTAAGCACTGTGCCACAGAACTATCTGCAAGCAAGAGGGCTCCTGAAACACACGGAGCCAATCAGGCGCGAGCATAGATGTAGGTGTATTCTCTCTCTGTGCCCCCAAGTCAGCTGTGGGGTGAGGCTTGTGGGCCCTTTGCAGGGGACCTTGTGGTGTCAGTGGAGGAGCAGGGTGAGGGCGCGGAGACTGCAGAGTCAAATGGAGCCCCAGCAGCCGGCCAACAGGAGCAGCCTGCTACAGCATGAAGGGAAGCGTCTGTGTGGAGTCTTTCCCTCCTTGACAGTCCTCGTTGGGGCCAGTGTGATTAGGTTTGTGTTCTGGTGTCTGTTGCAGGCGACTGACTGTTAGCATGACATGGACTCTGTTGGAATGTTGCACACTGGGTATTGTGGCATTGCAACTGCAGCATTGCTGCGACTTCAAAATACTATTTCTTGCTGAGGGATGCTTGACATGTACTTGCCCAAGACAAAGAGGGATGCAGTGACCATAGGACAGTGACACTGACCTGCTTTACCGGATTTGACTGTCTGACACTCATTGCGGATCCGGAGGCCATTCTGATATGATGCATCATATCAGAATGGGTTTCTGAACACAATGACCAGGATTTTTCAGGCTGAAATAGGTCTCTATTCATTGACGGCATATTGGTGCTCACCAAGACCTTCTGCTTTGCTGAGTCAAGTGTCTGAGTGTACACTGTCCTATGCATGGGCTGCCCACTGCACTGACATGTGCAAAGATGTCCAGTGGCTCAGGAGAGGTTGTTGCCGGATCATCTGGGCGTACACATATCATTGGCAGGCGTGTATCCTATCGCGCGATTAAAAATGGGACGAGCGTTTCTTTAAAAAGTCCCGGCTAAGATTCCGCCAGGTGGCAGCTGCTACTGCCAACAGTCATATGAACGGCTATGAAGCAGCTATGTCTGCATCCGGGTCAGGCCTACTCCTTTCTGCACGTCATTCTGTGTGATAACGTTCCTGTGGCTGTCGACTCACCTGACGGCCATTAAGACGACTACACACGTGTTCCAGTGGCACCCCCTGCATCGTTCTGCCAAGATCGTCACCGCGGAAGGCATTAAGAATGGCGGTAGAAAAGCTGGGTAAGGCTCTTAGTACTTCACAATCTATATCTGTGATCGTTTCACAGCTTCTTTTCCCACTGTCATGCTCTTATACCGTCCGAATACTCCCCATGAGAGGCCTAGGAAGTCAGCTTTCAGTGAGTGCCAGAACCGTCGTGCTGGTATCCCTTGCTCTGCTGTATATTACACGGCAGGAAAGGATACGGGAACGCTCCCAAACAGAGTCCTTCAGCATCGCTTTCATTCAAGATCTGACAGCACAACCGCAGCTCTGCTGAGGCAAATGTCCTATCGGAGAAGCTACTGATGGCATGCAAGCTTCTTGTGCATCTTGCGTACCTCGGTGGAGACGCAGGCCTTGCAGAAAGCATGAGGCCTGTTTCGATATCACCCAGCTGTGGTAGCATCTGACCATTGGCACGCCTCCTGTGGCTCCATACTGCTGCAGCTTGCCACGGTCAGGAGACCAGTGCATCCCAAGTCGACATTTTTCGTAACCTGTCTTGATGCATGCAGGCCAGTGGCGCCAGGGGCTCTCAAGCATGAGCTTTCCAAGATGGCCCAAGATGACAGGGACGCTGGGAGCCTCCAAGAAGGTCAAGCCTGTGCCTGCGGTGGACCCAGCAGACAGCAACATCGAGATGGCCGACTTCCAGGGCATGCCCAGATGCTATGAGTCAGGTCTGCACATGATTCCTCTGCATGCAACCCTCTTCCGCTGTCAGAAGCCGTGCTTGCATGAAGCTGCAGCAAGGTGCCATACTTCTGGCCACTCATTGCTGCGATGGTCAATATTTCTCTCTGTCATGCAATTTTGTAAGCAAGGGTACACGCACCGCTCTCACAATGATATGTTGCATTCTGGAGGGAGACTCATGGTTCTGACATGAGCTGCTGTGCAGGGTCCGATTGTGAGGATCTGCTGTCGTCTGACGCGTCAGTCTCTTCAAGCCAGACCTGCGCAAGCACGCCTCACTGCGGTGCGCAGCCCAGCAGCAAGAAGCTGCTGCTGAACAGCAGCCCGCCAGTCAGTGACAGCCTCTTGGCGCCCTCGCGACTCAGCAGCGCCTGATGCAATGCATGCGGCTCCCACACCAATGTGGCAGCACCACCGAAACCAAAATTCTTGGGGCAAGCATACAGCAGGGTCACCCCGCCAGCTACATTTCCCAAAGCACTGTGTTGGAGGCCTTTGAGGCAGATCACCCTTTGGCGCTTCCCTGTCCAGAGCAGCCAACAAAGCAGGAAAGCACAACACTTTGAAAAGTTTCTGTCCCGTCAGCACTTCGGTCACATGGATAGGAAGTTGGTCCCTGTACTGCAGCCATCACGTAGCTAGCTATCACTGGAGACAGGCTCCATTACTAGCACAACAGTCTGCCTGACTGCGCCCGCCTTAGGATTAGTCAAGTGTGATGGCGGATGCTCCCTGAGTCCCCTTGAGCGGACTTCATGATGTGAAAGGGGAACATCCTCACCGCCAGCACAATCACATGATCTCCCAAATCCAGCAGACGTTCAGCGCATCGGGGCTGTTACAGTTGATTGGCATTACTTGTCCAGGTTTTACAGCGCCTCAACACCCACTGCTGGTGAAGCAACTGTTGCAGTGCAGCTGTGATGTCAGAACCGCAACATGAAGTTTAGGTGCAGTGACACTACCCGGTGTTGAGACCCAAAGACGAGACTTGTCTCTCGTAATGCTCAAGCTGAGACCAGAGAGACTACAGGCATGCACTCTTTAATGGACACCGACCAATGCAGCCTTGTGTGAGAGAGTGTGTGAAGAGGGGAAACAGATCAAGACCTCTGGGTTGCTGTCAGAGGTGGGTACTTAGCAGTATAAGGGAAGTGATTTGTTTTCCAGGAAAGCAAGCGAGGCTCCTCAACAGCATGGTTGTACCGCATTGAGCCATAGTTGTAGGCATGACCAGCTATCGATGACGCAGACAAAGGGTCTACATAGGTTGTATGTGTACCCAGGGCACCCCATAGCAGAATTGTGCACAGCCTTCGAAGACTGACCTGAATACACCCGATCTGCAACAACGACTGTGTGTGTACTGTGGCTTCATGATCAGGCTCAGCCTGTAGGCTGTTTTTGATGAGAAATGTGACAAAGAGCTTCATGCACTTGCTAGAAGGTCTGCCTTTGACCTTGCTGACTTGCTCTCCTCATCCTGTACCTGGTACGTACACAGGGCCCCAGGCACCGATTCCAGTATGGATGGGCTTCATTCCGCAACCCGGGCAGGACAATTTCGCTGTTCGACTGGCCCCCGACATGTATGCTACACCGTGTAGTATCAGCGCAGATCTGCTGCACAACTGCTGCAGCTGCGCGCATGGAGAGAGGCACAGATCTCAGCCTCTGCGTGCTCTGGGATCCTCAATATCCTTTGGGGCCTGCACAGCATTGAGTACATCAGCGCCTACCGTATGCAGATAATCAGGGTTTGGGGCAATGAAAATTTGCACACAGCGGGACAGATCGTCTGCCTTTTGGTGTCACTCTGCCAGCTTGCAGTGACAGAGGCCTGTCAATGCAAGATCACTCCCTGCTGCCTGTCTCACATCCGCCGCCATAATATAGCTGCAGACAGCCACCTCACTGTGGCAAGTGACGCAAAGAAGCGACTTCAGGACTCTAAGAGACCGGACATTCTTTCAATAGCGGTGAAAGTGCACAGATGGCCACCTCATGCGTCTCGTACTTGACAGGCTGCGGCTTTGGTGTGATGTCGTCTCCAGCATGCACCCATGCCGCCCGTGGATCCCCAAAGTGACCAATCCCCTGCATGACATTCGTTCAGCTTGCAAGCTTGCTTCACATGCCCCAGTAGCTGCTCCTTGATATAGTGCCACAAGTACACACTGCTTGATGGCGGCAGACAGCTCCTGAGACCAGTGAATCCTGAGCCTAGTGTCGTCCGAAACAAGCCCTGAAATTGCCAGACACAGCTCTAAATGATCGACATGATCATGCATCCGCACTAGCAAGAGATGTGTTCCTGCCTTGTCTCAGTGCATGCACGGCAGCTCTGTGTTTGGGGTGGGGGTCGTACCGCAGCACGGTGGTCTGCTGACGCGTCCTTGTGCTCTTCCTTGGGCACCGGCTGCACCTCCGGTCTCAGCCATGCAGCGCGTGGGTCGCCTGTCAGAGGGTGGGCATGCCCGCCACCTGCACATGCGAGCGAGTACATGAGCAGCTGCTGGAGTAACAGTGCTGCGGCGTCAGATCTTGACAGGGCAGTGCTGCATGCTGCATGCTGCCATAGGTATGATATCAGGCACAGACAAGCACAAGGCACTTTAGCATCTGGACCGCCATTGGCAACACTGACTGGTCCTAACCATGCCATGGCTTCAATGCGGTGTTCCGGTCAGATTGAGCAAGGACTGCTCATGCATGTGTATGGATCAATATCATGCAACACCTGAGGGTAGGCAATTTTCTGCACTGCCCCAGGGGATGCCAAGCATGACCCAGGAATGTCGACAGGGTATCACAGTACTGGCACAGGTGGTCATGTCATATCCCTATTGGGATGGGCACCTGTGTCTGTGTGCAAGGGCAGCCCCCTGTTGAGATGGGCGAGCTCCTTGGGCAGGTTGTTCTCGAGCAACATGTTCGCTGCCTGCAGCTCACACGGCTCAGACCAAGGGACTGGGAATGACACAGTGTATGCCATATCCTGTGTCATACAAGCGCACCCCTATAAGCACACAGCGCTGTCCTCTGTATCTGCTCTGAAGCATCATGATGACGCTGTGGTATTTGTACCACGTACTGCAGTGTACGCTGGCAGCTTGCATGATTGCTAAGGCATTGAGAACGCAAGGCATGCTGCAAGCTCTGGCAGAAGAGCAAAACAGGGCTCATGACTATGGTCTTACCTCCTCTGCATCATTGTTGCAATAAGCCAGGCTAAATGTCAGGAAGCCTTCTCCATAGCCAAAGGTCTCCCTCAGCTCCTTTAATGCCCCCTCATCAGCATGGAATGATGGCGCTGCATGCAGACACACACGAAGCCTTGCCAGGCTGTACCTTGAGCCACATACCATGGAAAGGGGAAAAAATGATTGGGCTCCTCTTAAGTGCACCCGAGCATCATCGAGGACATGGAAGGCAGCTCATACATAGACAGATGGAAGCCCTGATCTCAGCCGATGAGCCGTACTGTGAACGTGAAGGCCTGCAGTGTCACTTATAGACTGCGCTCTCGGGTCGCCGATCTGGTGATGATCCATGCTCGCGGTCCAAGATGAGAGAGTGCGTGAGTGGGCAGTGATATCACGCAGCTTCACGCCGTCACTATGGTCTTCCGAGCTGAGGATCGGCGCTGCCGCTCTACGATGGGATGTCTCTTGAATATCTGCTGTTGTCCAAGGGCATCTTCGTCTGACCTTGGACTCTGTGCTCTGACCTGGCAGCTTTAGGCCCTAGCGTATCAGGGTACTGCTAGTAGTCCAGGAGCACATTTCCAGACCTAGAACTGACATCATCCCACTGATACACACCCTTCAACATGTCTCTATCTAGATCTCACAGTGTTTCGCAGAAAATTGTGCCTGTCAGTATGATCTGCAGGCAAATACCCCAGTCATCTTATCGATAACCGTCGGCAACTTTGTCAAAAGTCCATTGATGTCACTCGCTCGCAGCTGCAGCAATATTGTTCGGCTGCTTATCTCAACTATTCTCTCTGGACTGCACCCTTCAGCCTCTGACTTATGAACTCTCATCTGTCTATCCTAACTTGGCCCATCGCTGCTCCCCAAGCAACCAGATCTTGCCGTCTGACGCTTGCATGTCATCGTCGGTATCGTCTTCACTCTGCAAGCTCAGGACGTCAGAGGGCTCTGCACCATCCTTCATCAGCGTTTTCCAGGTCCCAACATCTGCCACACCTGTCTCTGGCAGGCCTTTGCACGCCTGCATCCATCGCACACTGCTCATGAAAAGCTTCACCGCCTGCGTGTGTGTGCAGGCAGCTTGTAGTTTGCTGACATTCTGCGCACAGCTGATCACATGGTACTGGTAAGTTTGTAGAGGACAGTGCAAGGGAGGCTCGATGGTGATGTGAGGAAATGGGACAGCAGCTGCCATACCTGGAAAGTCAGGAGTGAGCTATATGTGTCGCTGCCAAACTGCCACCAGACGGTCTCATCCTCGCCGCAGTAGTACCCGTGCTGGTTCAGCACTACTTGCAGGTGGTGCACCTATGAGAGACAGAACCTGAATATCAGCAGCTTCCTTCCATGCATGGGCACAATGTGCCATGGGTCCTGCGTCAGCAGCTTGGTCATTATGTGAGCTGCAGGAGACATCCAATCAAGACATAAAACACGGTGAGAGCGCAGCTGATCACCAGCTTGCCGCCTTCACCCTCCCTCAGGATGGGCCAGTCCTTCAGCTCCTCATCAGATGAGTATGGAGCGCTTATTGGCGCCTCAGCAGCCGCAAAGCTGCTTGACGTGCTGGGTGCAGCAGGGGCTGACGAGACCAGAGGCTTTGCAGCTGGAGCAGAGCCAGCGCTGTAGTTTGCCCCATCGTCCAACACGCCCTGCAGCACCACCGCAGGATGCTGGAGGTCTGGAGCCCCGGAGATTGCCCATTGAGGCTGTTGTTGCCATGCAAGACAATGTACAGATGAGCTGTCAATTTTCATAGCAATGGCAGCTTCAATAATATCACACCTACTGAGTGGACCTCTCAGCCCCTTCAGCTGAAACAGGCATCTGACATGCGCAGATAGCCTGACGTAGTGGCATACTCAGCCCCATCAGCTGAAACACGCATCTGGCATGCGCAAATAGCCTGGCGGAACGGCACGCTCACCAGCTGGGCAGCCTCTTGAAGTGCCTCTTGCAATGCCTCTGCCCCCAGCAAGGCCTCCCATGTCGCACTGTCACACACGCCGGTCTCCGGGATGCCCGCCACAGCCTGCATGCAATCCATCCTCCCTTTGAGCAGAGTCTCTCCCAGTGCCCTCATCCAGTGGAGCAGTGTGCCCCATGCCCTGTTCTCATCACTCTGTCACATCTCTCACATAGTCATACTATGCCAAGCAGAAAGGGAGGCAGGAGTTGCCATGGTCAAGGTACAGAGTGAAGGTAAATGGCACCTGGAATGTCAGCAGGGCAGACTGCGTCTGATCGGCAAAGAGCCAAGACTCCATCTCTTCATCGCCCGGAAAATAGCCCTTACTGGATAGCGCGCTGTGCAGATGGTTCATCCAGTAGATGTCATCGCAGCCGGGCACAAGAACAGGCGCTCCCGCAGCCCCTGCTGCTGGCGCTTCTGGCTCTGCATGTGTAGTTTAGAATCTCATACATGGGACGAAAGCTGCTGCGTGAGAGGCTACATAGGTTCTGGAACCAGGCAAAGAAATGAAGGGAGCAAGAGCAGCCATATGAAGTGGTTGCTGGCAAGAGGAATTCACCTGGCACACAGTTATCATCTTCTGCGGCTGTGTCGCCAAACAGAGACCTGGGTTGCTCCCCCAGATCTATACTAGAAGCACGGAGGCCCTGCACACATCCGATCGTCATGAGCTCTGGTTGCCCAGACAGATGCACTGGTGTTGGCTGCTGCATCCAACACCAGTGCAGGCTATCCCGTCAAGTTTGAGGAGCGCACAAAGTTGTCACCAGCAGACATGCCAACCAATCTGTAAAGCAAGGCCCAGGCACTGCTGTGGACATTCAGGGCAGGTTGACTCAGTGCACAAGGACGATCGCAGAGACTCTAGACCTGCTGCTCAACTCTGCGGAAGGGGTTCTCGTCCTCCATGACGTCGGTGAGGTCCACGGCAGCGATGGCATTGGCCAGGTCTGCTGCAAAGTCAGCAGATCCACCCACCTCCTCTGCCTTCCTGTCATACAGCGCCTGCGCAGCGCTCTGCCTCTTACCGGCCACACTGAGTCTCATGCAACACATGTGACCTCGTGGCAGCATGAGACACCTTCCTGGTGAGGGCGGAAGTTGCCCTGTGACATGCAGCACATGCATGACTGGGCTTGGGATACATCCATGACTGGTGAACTATGGAAGGCTACCTGGAATTCTGCCAGATCAAATATGGTGTCGCCTGGGGACGGGCCGGCATGTGCAGGGGCGCCCTCCTCGGGCAGGGGATCAGTGGCTTCTGTGGGGTTCAGGCTTGGCTGCATGAGGTCAGCTGCCAGCTGCTCGGGTGCTTGCGTGCTTTCTGGACTCTCAGCTGAGGGCGCTGTGTATGCTTGGGCTGGAGCTGACGCACTGCTAACAGACCCTGAAGGGCTAGTTGGAAATGCAGCAGCACTCTGCCGCTGAACGTCTGCCTGAGGAGGTACGGAGGCTGCTTGTGGGTGCTGGGGTGCACTGGAAAGAGCTGTCTGAAGGGATGAAGTGCCTTGAGGTGCAGCTTTTGATTGCATTGCCAGTTCTATCTGCATCAAGGCACCAACAGCTCAGGTTGTTGAAGCATGCAGTCTCGAGAGCCATGCCCATAGGCTGCCCTGAGACCTGCCAGGATTGTGGGCCTGAGTGCATATGCAGATGCTGGCCCGTCCTGAGCACATTAAGCGGCGGGGTGCGCACAGAGATACCAACAGGATGGTGCGCATGTTGCTCACCACCAAGGCTTGCAGGTTAGCAATCTGCTGCTGCAGCCTCTCCTCTCTTACGGTCCATAGTGCGCGCTCTGCATCCCACCTCTTCATCTCCCTATCCCACATCGCATCCTGCCTATCCCACAACCTCTCCTCGTACGAAGAAGTGCTGCACAGAAGAATAGTAGATTGATTTCACCTGTCCAAAGCCCGATCACCTCCTGGTGACAGACCTGTTCTGGGATTGAAAGCATCACTGCCAGCTGTGTGTGTAGGTATTTCCACTTATGAATGAGTACCAGCCCGTATAACTCACCTTTTCGGCGACTGTGTCCCCACATGCCCGTACCTACCATTGCTCTCGGCCTGTGTCGCACAGAAAGGGCTTAAGATGTGCGTCAAGTGCACAAAATGGAAACGAATTACCTTCACCCGAAACACCTGCAGCAACATAAATCTAAAGAAAAATAATGTACCTTTGTCTGGGAACGCTCTGTTCTGCCTAGAGCCTTCGCCCGACACCAAGCATGGTGTCGGAAGATCGCAGTTTGCCTGCAGCTTACAAGGCGACAATCGCGAAGGCTGAGTGCCCGGCATTGGGATACGTGAGATAAGTGGCCCCTCATTTTTACAGCTTAATCCACAAGCAACAGGCGTCAAGGATGGATGTAGTGACACGGGCAAAGCATACGCTAGCGTATCCCATAAACCGCCTCGGATGCTCCTCAGATGAGTGAGCATGGTGGAGCCCTAGAACGCAGATCCTTCTGTACGTATACTTCGCAAGCCCTGCGTTTATTGTCAGGCTGAGAGTTGTTGGCATACGTAGCACCAGGATACCTGCTAACAAGCCGAGGGGGTATGCTGCTACTTAGGGCAAGCTATGACACCGCTTTGACACAGCTGTGATCGGTGCCTGATCGACTTGAAGCATGTACTGGCTCGTGTGCCTGCCGATCTTGGAGTCAGAAGAGCGCACATGGACCCTCCTGCAGAATAAGACAACCTATGAGAGTGACTATAGCATCAACTTCAAGTTCGCAATCCCTGAGCTGCGTGTTGGCACTCTCGACACACTGATGGTTCTCAGTGACGAGCTGGTCAAGGTCAACGCCCTTGTAGAGTCGGTTGTAAACAAGATCAGGCGCCAGCTCTTTGAGATGGCCTCTCCAGGACGTGACGATGACTTCCAGGAGGTGGGACTCTCAGACACATGTCCCTTCATATGTACAGACTATTTATGATACGCTAGCACTTCAGCAGGGCCCGATGCGCGAGAGTTCTGGTGGAGGGGCTTGACCTTTCCTGCCCTTTGACCTCCATGGAAGCAGATGCAAGAAGTGCATTTTCGAGCGTTGGTGCAGGTTTCTGTGGCAGGACAGAGGCCAGACCAATACCTGGAGAGTTTCTCTTGGGATGCAGCCAAGTTTCCGCCACGCAGGCCACTGAATGAGACTGTCTCGGCCATCACAGAGAATGTGCAGAAGCTTGAGGATGATCTCAAGGTAGACCATTGTTCCAAGGATCTCAGAATACTACTAGCATCTTTGGAGCCATGTAAACTACCAACAGGACAGCTGGAGACTCACATGCGCCAGTGGCCGAAAGCCATGCGTCTGAGAGCAGCGTGCTTTGGCTTGATGATATCTGTGGGTCATACACCTATGAAGAGCAGCCAGATATCCAGCTGCATGGCTACTCCCCTTGACTTCCAAGCGATAGAACCCTTTGATCAGAGAAGAAGATGCTCACTAGGAATGCGCAATGCAGGTGCGTATGAGCGAGTACAACCAGCTGAAGGGGCAGGTGACGGCAGCAGCCAGGAAGCAGACGGGCTCCCTGGCAGTCAGGGACTTGACAGGGCTTGTCAGCGAGGAGGATGCTGTGAACACAGAGAACCTCCTTTCGCTGTTCACGGTGGTGTCGAAGCACGACAAGGCCGAGTGGCTGAGCACATATGAGACTCTCTCAGACTTTGTGGTAAGCTTGACCCTTGTGCTCTGTTCTTCCTGAATCTGCAGGAGTACAGCAATATGCATCCTTTCTTCAGCCAGGGCTCTGCCTGTGGTGAAATCAAGCCTTTGGAGTCTGCAGTCTGATGCTATCAGCACTAAAGTAGGTGAGGCTCTGGGTTGTGGCAGCCAATGGTGGGTCTTAAAACCTCTGCTGGGCAGGTGCCAAGGTCGTCGAAGCTTATCTATGAGGACAATGACTACGCCTTGTACTCAGTGACGCTGTTCAAGCGCGTCGCTGACAGCTTCAAGCAGGCGGCGCGCAGCAAAGGCTTCCAGGTGCTGCCCCTGTAATCAGTCAGACCCAGTGTGTGACCCACTGGACCCATGCGCGTTGCTCCGCTGACCTGCACAATCAACATCAAGCTCATCCATTGTCATATCCCTGACTTGAAGATCGACGAGGAGGTGTGTGACCTGTTACTGTGTGCCTGCACTGCAGGTCAGAGACTACGAGTTTGACCAGGAGATGCAGAGCAATCAGAGCGAGGCAGCGCAGTCTCTGAAGGCCAACGCTGACAAGAAGCGGAAGCAGCTGGAGGAGTGGAGCGCCTCAGCATACGGCGAGGTATCCCGCTACTTCATAGCACATCTTCGGAAAGTCCTTTGGGCTACGCCATGCTAGTCATCATGCGCATCTGTATGAGCATACCAACACAGTAGCATACGCCTTCAACAGCTGATTTTCCCTGCTCACAATGCCAGAACAACTTCAGTAGGAGAACATGGACAGCTCTCCAGATGTCTCTGACTTGACAAGGATGGTGCTGCTGTGACAGGCCTTCAGCGCATGGATCCACATCTGCGCCATCAGGCTCTTTGTGGAGAGCATTCTCCGCTACGGCCTGCCGCCCAGGTTCCTCGCTGCCCTGATGAAGCCGAACCAGAAGAGCACAGCCAGGCTGCGGAAAACGCTGGGCTCCTTGTTCGGCAACTCAGGTGACTTTTAATGAGCCAAGCTCTGCTGATGAGGGGTTTACATATGCTACCTCCGTGCAATTGGTGGGAAGACAGAGCTCAAACTTTTGTGCTTAATTATTTCAGTGACATCTGCTTGCATGTCGTTGCAGGCACAAGCCAGTACTTTGATGGTGATGACAAGGGCGCAGCAGGCTTGGCAGGCGACTCAGAGATGTACCCATATGTCTCATTCACAATCAGTGTTGACGGATGAGATTCTCCGTGAATGTACATTGTTGCACAGTGGGCCGCAATGCAAGGGCGCCCAAGTCAGTGCTGACACTAAGCACTTCAGAGCTACAGCATCAGAGTCTGTCAGGGTTTGTGGGGATTTCACACACATGGCTTTCACATTGTGTCATGAACCTGCTTTGTTGTCATCTAAGAGGATGCTTCATGCATTCTTTGGGGCATGGACATGCTTGTGCCATGAACATGTGAAGATACGTTCCACCAGTATGCGGCTTGGAAGCCACAGACACCCACAAATCTTGTTTCACAGCCTTTTTCGTTGAAGACTATATCTGTCCCTGAACAATGGTGTACATCACAGTGTTCAGCACGCTAGCGCTGCCCATGGTCACTGATGCGCGGCTGCAGCAAGGGAAGTCATCAAACTGTGCGTGTGGCCAGCGTACGGGAGATGGCTCCTGATTGGGCTGCTCGCTGCTGAACTTCCCTGATGCCTCTGTCCCATTGAAGACTCCACTCTACTCAGAAACTCTGGGCTTGGGCGTCCATTCTCACTCATGCTTCTCACCTCTCCTGCCTCCTGCCTCTCCAAATCCTTCTTGGGGGCCTGCCACTGTACCCAGCCCTCTCTCAACTTGCTGCCTCTCGGTGCACCCGCGGCGGGCTGCTGCACACCAGTCCTGCTACCCGACTGACTGCTCTGGTGCTGCAAGGCAGCCTTGACGCGCGGGTCACCAAAGGCCTGGGCTATCTTCTGCAGCTGCTTGGCCAGAGACTTGTTGCCGCCCACAATGACATGCACTGGCGTCCAGCCGTGCGCCTCCAGGAGGCGCGCCTCGGCCTTGGCCCGGCCGAGCAGCTCCCGTGTGTTTGCAGACATCTCATGCGGACCCATCACCTGTCCATGGAGAGCGCGTCAAGGGTGTGATACTTCAATGTTCAGAGTAGATCCTCTCATCAATCACTATGACAGGCTGGTAGCATGACCCTGTGACTCGCTCAGTCAGCCCGTGAACACATGTGGTTGTAAGCATCGGGGTAACACCCTTTCTGCTGACTCCTGTAAGGAAGCTTGTTGGGGAAAGAGCATACTTGCGTCATGGGCACCCCACCTGAACAGCAACGGATCTGGACCCAGTTTTGGGCTGAATGGCAATGTCTATCGTAGGCAGGCCATCCCCCAGGGGGAGCAGCATCTTGTGGGGGACCCCTTGCTGGCGCAGCTGCTGCGAGACGCTGCTGTGTGTCAGGGAGGGCACTATGTTGCGTGTAGCACCCCACCACTTGGCAGCTGTTCTGCGGGTCTGCTCAGGCATGCTCACCTCCACGCCAGCTGCCTCAGCCAGAGCAGCCGCCTGCAAGCATATGAGAAGTCATACAAAGGCCATACAACATCCAGCAATCCTCACACTCCTACTTACAAAGTACCAGAGAGCTTCTACTAACAAGGAAATGCCACCTTCTGTCTGCAGCCACCGACAAAGGCTTCGGGTAGGCTACAGGCAATACAAAGCCCATTCCTACTGGCAGACCTTGTGCATGAGAAGACAGCAACCGCAGCGACATGCGTGACCCTGCCGTATACAGAGGCGACTATCACACGCAGCAGTATCGAGAGCTTCACAGGTACCTGAAGAAGCTGGCGCAGCAGCCGGGGTTCAAGACTCCTGTAAGAGTGCCTCTGCACGGCTGCCTCAAAAGCTGCTTCAAAGATGGGCTGGTCGCACAAATCCATAACTCCCAACCCCCTGCAGGAGTGGCAGGGTATTGAGACGCTCGGCTTTGCAACAGACGTGCCAATGAGAGCGTCACTCTCATACCTGCACTCCAGGCAATGCAGGTACAGAGTCGCATTGACGATCTGCAGCAACCTTGACCTCTTTGCATCAAGGCTATGAGGAGCAGGGGTGTCAGTGCTAACCATGACAGATTACAGAGCTCTGAAGAGTTCATGCTCTGCACTAGGCCTATGCTGTGCTGACTGATGGCCGCAGCTGCTGCAGGGGTCACCGCTGCTCCTAAAGAGGCGAAGCCCCAGACCATGGATGCCCAGTCAGCTCCCTTGAAGCGAGAAGCCTGGTCTGCCTGCTGCACTGTCTCATCCAACCTCGCCAGAAGCTTCTTGGGCTGATACCTATACTGTACAAAGGCCCACAGGGTGTTCATCAACTCCTGCAGAGCCGTAGCACATATGAGAGCCTTGAACCACAATGTTGCAGGCGGGTTCAGAGTGAGCAGCCTCTCACTCTGGCTAATTGCAACTGACTTCAGATCCGTTGCAGGATGCAGGGCTGGAAAGGAACATATCAAGACTATCATGCTTGGCAAGGACCTGTGACAGAGCCGTTTGGGGACACCTCACAGTCTGTGAGCTTCACCTGTGGGGTAAAGTCTGGTATGCTCTCAGAGACATGCGTGTCCACAGCTGCGCAGAGCTGTGCACTGTAGTGCTGCAGCCGCGCAAGGCTGTAGAAGGTGTTGGCCACTGCCTGATGGCCGTACTGCGGCAGCCCAGCCTGCAGGCTTGCTGATGCAACATCCAGCATCTCTCCGTCGATCTGAGCATCCAGCTTTGCTAACCCCGACATCAGCATGGAGATGCCCTGCAGGTGCACAATGCATATCTCACGCCATAGCTGTGGGCCAGAAAGTCACCAGCACAGAGCAGGGAGCGGATACAGCACTTCTGTGATGCATCGGGAGAGCAGCCGTGTGATGACAGAACAAGTCTGTCGGACTGCATACCTGGGGTTCCATGCTGTCCCATAGGTTGACAGCAGCAGAGCTCAGGCTTTGCAGGAGGGCGGGGTCCATTTTGGAGCGCATGCTCCCAAACGCCCAGACGATGGTGGAGATGTCTCGGCCATTGAGCTTGTCAACAATCTGGCCGGCCTGAGCGGCCAGTCTGGCGACCAGCTTGGGCCTGGTCTGCCTCAACTTTGCCAGGCTCCACAGGGCTTGAGCGACCTCCTGCATACCCCATCAGCGGCTCTGGACATGCAGGCTGCATGACTTGAGGGGAAATTTGTAGCGACTAACCAAAATTTGGGCAGTACTCCCATTCTAGGATCCCAGGGTCACGCTGAGCCAGGTACAAAGCATTGAAGGTCAACACCACCGTGATCTTCATGACATTAGCCTCTGAATTGGCCCCTGCAACCGGCTATCTCACATCGGGACATGAGTGTTGGCATAGAGAGGACACACACACCTTGGGGGTGAGCATGAATGCCTGCTTTTCGAGCAGGGCCAGCAGTTGCGTGAACGGCGCTGAGACTCTGAGCTGGGAGTGCTGCTCCCGAGGGCACTGCGCCAGCCGGTGAAGCGCCAGCACACCTGCCTCTCCCGTCAGCAACCCTGCATTGACACTGTCCTCCATCACCCTTTGCATTGGCAGCACAAGCTTCTTGCTTGCCTTTACAGGCTCTGGACCACACCGTGTTCCATAGAGCATGCTTCCCTTATGCCTGGAGGCCTCTGCATCCGGAGGCAGGTGAGGGGATCTGCGAGGCTCTTGAAACTGTCACAACTTATGCAGTGTGTCGGATGAGTCTGAGGGTTGCCAGGGACTGACCTGCTTCCTCACTGACGACCTCCAGGATCTCGTCTACCTCACTGCACTCAACAATCTCGGCGGTGAGAGCTGACAGCGCGCTGCTGCTGCTGCTGCTCACGCTCAGAGTGGCCCTCTCAGCCATCCTGCCCTCCTCTGCTTTTTCATGCAAGGCTGGGGAAGACGATACTGACTCTACCGGCTGTACATCTGTTGACCTGCACGGCATGTGTTCCTCTCAGTCAATATATATAGGCTGCAGGGAGTGATCTGCACAGTTTGACACACAGAGAGCTCTCAGAATGCACAGGCAGTCGCAAGATGGTAATGAAGAGAGGCGCACACTCTTCCAGGGTACAGGCAGGGGACAGATGATGCAATGGATGTACCTGGCACGAGACGCTAAGTCAAATGCTGCGCTAAAGCCATCACTCTCTCTGGGAGATGCCTCAGCATCTGGCTCAACAGGCTCGCTCTGTCTAGGCCGCCGCTGAGGCCTCTGGCGAGCTCTCAGTGCTGTCTGAGGCCTGCCTCCTCCTACTGTCTGCCTCTGCAAAGGAATGAAAGGACAGTTTGTCATTCTACACGGCTCATCATCAGTAACAGGGCTCATTGCGAGAAGCATGGAGCGCTGCAGTGCAAAAGCGGCACCACTAGTAATTCCGGAACGCTAATATGGGAGAGGGCACTTGGCCCTGGAGTGCTGCTTCGACAATCACCTGCTGTAGCAATGCAAATCTCCCTTGTGGTGCATGACGGTGGCATACAGGAAGCATCGGTACACGAGACCCTGGTCTTGTAAAGCCCTGCACAGTAGCGTCAGTTGTGTAGGACGTTGTCGAATGGCGCGTCAGGCAAATAAGCGCTTGTTGAGTACAATTATATATTCAAGCAAGTTGATGTTAGTGGACAGCCTTGGTTGATCGCCCGAGAACTGCTTGCGAAATTCACCAGTTGAGTGACGGCTAAAGAACGGGCTTAAGAGAGGTATGTGTTGCAATCGCCCTGAAGGTTATGCCTGATGCTAGAACACTATGCTCTTTCAAGTCCTCAGAGGCTGCCGCACAGTCGAAGAATTCAACACGCACCCAGAAGACGGCCTCTAGGCACGTGGGCATCGGCCACGTAGGTGATCACTCATTAGCAGGGACAACTGGGAGCGCCTAGACTTTCCATTCTGAGGCATCAGAGGTCCTTCGTCACCAGCGCTTCCCTTCATAAGGCTCACAACAAGTTTGCATTTGTGCAGCCAACAAACCCGTTCAGCACACCCTGTGGACAGCCTAGCTGAGCGCCATGAAGGCCATGAGGTCGTTCATAAAGCTGCTGGAATTGAGCACTCCTGTGCCACCCAGCAGGAAGCGAATGCCTGCTGACCAGCCTTCATTTCTCTCCCCCTGGGTGTTCAGCTCTGCAATTGCTCGCGCCTCTTCGTATGTGGTCCCGCCGATGATGAACACCATGATGAGCTGCAGCAAGCAGCAGGACTTTCAGAATTCATGTGTCTATGCGGCATAGGACTGCCGTTTGGCAGATGCAGCGGCTTCCCATGCAACAGCACGCTTCACCAGCAGGACCCAAGGCAGTGAGACTGTCCCATTGAAAACAGCTCTGGCTTCTACCCGCAGGATCGCAGACTTGCAAGGTAGAGGGTGCTGACTCAGAACTCACCTTTGGTATCTTTGCTGGCGTGCCTGTGTTGGACGCTCTGTCAATGTATGGGAAATCTCCATCCTTGAGGCGGCCTTTTACTAGGGCTTCCAGCGTGTTCAGTAGGAGAGGAGTGTGCTGGGTGTACACATTTTCCACTCCCTGCAAAGAACACTGGGACACTCAGATTGCTCTGCAATATGATTTTGCCAACTTTAAAGGCCAGCATGCTCCTGATCAGGGATCAATAACCCTGCGACACACCAGGGCAGGACACGGTAGGCCTGGGCTGAGACCGAACAAGTCGAGCTTCAACCCCAAGGCCCTGCTTGGCAATGCTGATATAGGCCAAGAACATGAGGATTGACTGAGAGCACATGGGGCTGTCGGTCACCCTGTGGCTCTGCTTGGCAATGCTGGCAAAGGCTGTGGCCATAAGGTTGACTGAGAGCGCACAGGGCGAAGGCCATGATCATTAAATGAGTGAGAGCAGATGGGGCTGTCACTCACCCTGAGGCTCTGCTTGGCCATGGTGGCGAAGCGCGAGGAGAAGGAGCGGTTGGAGAAGAGGTCTCCGACACGCTTGTCTGCGCCCGCGTGCGCCAGCATCGTGCGCACCAGGCCCAGCTGCTGCCGCGGCATCCCGTAGTCCTGCAGCTGCGTCAGCAGATTGCTGATGTGCGCCTGCCCGTCCCGCTCATAGCGCAGCGCATACAGCAGCACCAGGCGCATCCTGCAGCCATGCAACAGAAGCTCTCCCCACTGACTACACTGTATTTGCATTCTTTTGCAGCCCAGTGCATACCTGCTGACAGGTACGCCCTGAAATTATTAACAGGGCGCTCATGCAGTCTAGCGAGAGATGATGGCTTGCCTGTCATTGTCTGTGATGTTGTGGCTGTCAATCAGGCTGCGCACTGCCTCATAGTGCGCCGACATGTTGCCTGTGCTGCAGCAAACCTCCTGCTCTGTGCTTGAGACCTGCGCATCGATACAGCCCATACCTTGATGACAAGCGACAGCTCTACAACAAATCCAGGCTGAGCTCATGACATATGTACTTCACAAGATAAGCAGGCGTCAAGTGCTCATCATGGACTGGCAACTGCCTTTCAGGGAGATTGACGTGTCCCCCCTGCTGCAAGTTTTGAGGTATGCTCCTGAGGCATAAGGCACATTGATGAAAGGCCCACCGTCATGAGCGTCCTGGCTTCCACCAGCCGTGAGAGCTCCGACATGAGCGTCACATGCTTGCCTGCATTCCTCTGGGCCGCGCTGAACTCGCTGAAGTTCTCCACAAAGTTCTGCGGGAACACAGCCATGTCTTTGTTATTTTGTTGCAGTTCACCTCATCTCAACAGTTCGTGTGCCACGTCAGTCCAGCAGACATGCATGCGATGCTGCGGAGCATGCTTCATGACTCCTCCCGGCAGTGCCTGCCACTTCTGGCAACTGTAGGAGTATCATAGCAGGTCATAGCACAGTACCTGCATGTCCTCTATGGTGTTGATATTCTGGCTGCTTGTGGTCTGCCTCTGGAACTCGTCCACCAGGCTCTTGACAGCTGCTCCGGCATCTCCAAAGTTTGAGTACATGTGCCGCCTGTAGAAGTCGTCCTGCCTGGCTGACAGCACTATCTCCTGGAAGTCTTTCTTCACCTGTGCCCAGCGTGCTCAGTGAACCCTCAGCAAATGAATGCAGGAGTGCTGCTTGCAATCCTGAAATAGGCCTGTTATTTGAAGCATAGCCCATATCACGAGCTCCACTGACCAGGGCGGCATGCCGAAACATACACCGGTCATCACAGAGTTTACATGGCTCCCTCAGGGGGTGAGTTAGATGGGTGAGCATGAAGGCCTACCCCGGGAACCTGGGTGAGGTCCACGCGATTGGTGTGGATGCCGATGAGCTCATGGACCATGGCCTGGTAGGTCCACTGCAGCAGCAGGGGCGTGACGGGGTCCTCCTTCCTGTCCATGATCATGATGATGGGGGCGGTCTCCCCTCCGCGCTTGCCAAAGTCAAAGAGCTCCCGCTCCTCAGACGTTGTGAGGTGATGCAGCGACTGCGCCAGCTTCTCACACATCTCCGACCCCCTCTGATACCTGCGTCCAGCGGCCACAGGACCTCCATAACTGCTGCACAGGGTGCCTGTGCTGTGAGTCATTCCAAGATGTGCAGTCTCTACACAGGAATTGCCCGTAAGACCCTTTGCCGCAAGTGAGATATGCGCACAGTGCCCCCGCTTTTGGGGTTCCTCAGCAAACAGGGACCATCTACCTGTCCCTGAAGAACAGTAAGGGCATGATGGTACTGAAGGACTGTGCCGAAAGCAGAGGCAGGCATCACCTGACAGTGAAGCGCCGCCTGAGTGACAGCATCAGAGCTGCCAATCCCTCGGTCATCCGCGCCACTGCATCCGTGCTACAGCACACAATGCAGACACATTAGCTCACCACAATCTCTGACTCTACATTTAGAGGTATTGCATTGACGACATGCAGGCACAGATATAGTTTCCAGCGGAGGAGAAGGTATGCAGCCAAGAGAAGTCACCTTCTGCCGTAGTCCCATGTGAAGGGCTGTAGCGTGACCTGGTTCTGCTGGATTGGGACAGCAAAGTGGTGGGGGTCCAGCACAGCAAAGTCCCCGAAGAACTCCTGCACCTGGTAGATCACCTCCCGAAGGTCCACCTCTGCCAGGTCTTGCAGCCTCAGGTCCTCAATCCTGTTGGTGAAGACTGCACAGAACAGCAGATATCATGATTGCCCTGCACAACAAGCTGAGATTATCTGCTCAATGGAATGCATCTAGGGAGCATTTACTTCCACTCTTGACAGCATACTGAGTGCAACCTTCACCACATCTTGGATGGGGGAAGCTTACAAAGGTGATATTCGCCATATCTTGGGGACCTGAGCTCCTTCCTGAGTCTTGCGACATTTTCCCTTGTGGGTCTGAGAAAGCAGACGGCCTGCAGGTCGCAGCATGGGTCATACATAGCGCATCGGTTTGCACTATGCAGCCTGTATTCAAATTATATGTCATCGCGCTACTGGAGTTGACAATTCATCATGCGAACCTTTAGGTGCAGGAGCTGCTCTCCAGGATCTGAGTCCAGCTTCTCAACCAAGTATACCTCTTGTTCCAAGATCTCTGACTGACTGTACACTGTACTTACTATTCGTGTGGTCTCGGAGTCCAAAAGCATGGCCTTCATGCCTGTGACTTCCTTCAACATCTTCTCTATATAGTACCGGACAACATATGAGAGATCCATACTCCTAATTCAGCAGCCAACGCAGACGTGCTACGTTTTACGTATCCTCCATTTATCTATAAGCTACGTGCGAAGACACCCAACCAGCTTTTCCTGTAGAAGTCAAAGGACTCTGTCCATCATCTGGGTTCCCAGGCGATGACAGGTTTCAGCAGATTGTAGGGTGCACGGACTTCTACGATACCTCCTCAGAGCTTCCAAGGCAACATTGCTGTCTCGTTGTGGACAAGTGAGGCTCCAACACAAGACTGTCCATGTCCAGATCCACTTGCATACAAAAGCTAGTCCACTTTGCATGCTTCCATATTGGAGCAGAGCATGAGCAGGCTGGAAAATATGATGTTTCTCTCCCACTGTAATCTGGATTGATGTGAGCTCCCAGGAGCTCCCATGTCCAGTGCAACACACAGGCAGTGAAGACGTTGATTGTCAAGGTTACACATGTGCGCAGGTCGCATCCTCAGGGGACCAAGTGAGCAGCAGAGTCCTGTAGCCTAGCCAAAAGCTTAAGAGCTCAATATGGTCAAGCGAGGGCTGCAGGCGTGACTCACTCGGATTATAGCCAGCATATGTCTTAGGCATTCTTCTGCAACCAGCTGGAAGTGGTTTACTCCAGGCATTTTCAAGGTGACCTTTCCACGAACAATCTCCTGTGGCATAGGATCAGGGAGCCTGCATCTATAGCAGGGCTGACTAGTCACACTTGCATTCAAGCTGTCAGACAGTGCAGCTCTGCTAAGCTGACTGCTAGGTGGGGCTTCACAAGGTCTGGAGTTACTCTGGTTTCCCGCTGCCAGCGGGCCGCTGGGGACACCGATACAAAGCCCATGCACACTGATCAGCAGGCACTCAGCTGTGGTAGCAAGGATCTGGAACGGGAGCCGCAAGGATCATCAGCTGAAGCTGGTTGCCAGGGACAGGCTTGGGCTCAGGTCTCTCATTCATTCAGTCCGCATGGCTGCAGCCCTGGCACGTTCAGTGCCCCACATAATCCAGCATTGTGCATGGGGCTCTGCAGACTTGGAAATGTATGGCAGGCCATGCTTCCAGCCTTGTAAGGTGCTTAGAAGGGAATAGCCATGGATGTGCTCTCGTTGACGCGCGCTGGCGTGCCAAAGCAGTTGTTTGCCTCATCCCTGCAGCAGCAGTACATGCACGCCCCTGCACAGCAAGCCAGCTGCTGTTCAGAAATTGTGATGCTCACAGGCGATATGCATTACCGGCCCGAGCATCTGGGTCCACAGAGCAGCAGCAGGCGTTTCATAAAAAACGAACAGATACAAGGCTGCAGGGTGCACATGCCACCCACAAGTGAGGGCCACCCGGGACTTCTCCACACAGCCCACTGAATTGTGTCCTAACAAGTACGGCCTTGTTCAGCAACGCTTTAGAAGGCATACTGCAAAGAGTTGCAACCAGAGGGGTGTGCTCACCTGCTGGCCAACAGACGATGGCTGTCAGCACAAATCTGCAGCAAGTGCCCAAGGTGTCAGCTGGAGGATCCCACCTTCCACAGTGTTAGGCAGATACCAGGAATTGGCCATTGGTAGGCTTTGGCTTCACTGGTCCTAGTAAACTTTGCAACAGTCAAAAAAGGCAAGGTGTTCTCGACTCAAGGGTGAGCAAGGTTTGTGGGAAGGTTGCTATCACCCTACGAAGCCGAGCGTTGGTCCTATAATCTTGCATCTGCAGCACAGAGCAGTCTCATAATACAACGTTGTGAGCTTAAGACAGATGACAGGGATGCCGGCTGCAGGGCGAGAGCAGGATTCCTTACTTGCAGGGGTTGTTGACACCTGCAGCACACAGAGGATTTCATCAAAGCGCACTCTCCAAGACAGGACCTGGATACGAAGCATTTATAGGTGCCAGGCGTGCCGTATGTGAGAGCGCAGGCGGATCACCTTCGCCAAACTGACAGCAGATTGGGATGAAGAAGACCATATTAGCCGATATTGAGTAGCCTTGCGATGATGCCGAATAGAGAACCAGTCGCGCAGCTCCCTGGTAAGCGAAACTCCTTAATCAGCTTCATACTTCAGGGGAAGCTTCCCGGCTGAAGGGTAGCTGTGGATTAGGAACAGGCCTGACATCGAAAATCACAAGATCTTGATATGCGGCACTTCATCACCGAATTCAGCCTCCTCATGATCGCATCCACACATGTACAAATGAGTGCAAGAAGTCTCACAGTGTACAACAAAGCTCCCACAGGCTCAAGGGACAGTGAGAGGCTTATCGCAGCAGTTGCTGAATAGCTCTGCGATAATCTTTAGTCAGTGAGTGGAATCCCAGTCACCCTAGGGGCATGCCCACACTGCAGGAAGCCTGGCCATGTCACAATCATCCGTTCACGCCGCAACCTTGCAACAAGGCAATCTTTCACAGTAACAGGGGCCGACTGCATCCCGCTGCAACGCCATGCCATGTAGCAAGAGTCAATTGCTAAAAACCAGCCCTCCCAGGCTCCTGGCTGCTGAATGCTGGCCTCTGAGATCCTGGCGGCCACTCCCTGGCCCTAGCTGGAAGAACTTCTTGGCTTGTGTCGCCTTCCCATCATGCAATGAGAATCCTGCACGCAAATCAGCTGTCTGCTCACTCAAGTCGTAGTACAACACCCAGCTGTATGTGTCAGATTGGCAGATGCCTGCACATAATCTAGGATTAATGGCACCTTTCTGTAGAGGGCAACCAGGAAGGCTCATGGGTAGAGGCGGTTGCATGAAACGATTGCATCCGCTCTGGCACATACCTGTTCCACCTCTCTGCAGCTCAATGACATCGCTCGCTTTGATAGTCTTCCCCTCATAGATGCCGTCTGGCTTGATGCAGCTGGTGTATGTCTCATGTAGCATGACATCCCCTGCGAAAGCACATTGTGTGTCAGGGTAGCCTCCCAACACGAGAGGCTTAGAGGCAAAGGGTGATGTGGGCCCCAGCATGCACGATGTGCAATGTCCAGCCCATTCCACAATCCAAGTATAGTCCCATCCTTTAGTGCGTAACAGGCAGAGCTTGAGGGGCTGTGCCTGTGCTTTTTATGACGGCGAGGCGGTTTGCATTTGTGAAGGTGTCCTTTGTCACGGGGTCCTTAGCAAAGCCTTCCTCCTCCTCAGCACAGCGCTCAAATCTGATGGGTATGAGGTCCTTCAGCCGCAGCTTCTTGCCGCTGGCAGGACAGTAGGTGTTCATGTCGGGCTTCTCTAGCAACCGCTGCGCCTCAGGAGTCTTTGAGGGCATCCAGAAGGCTCTCATCTCCTGTCACCATTTGTAGTGACATTCAGTCAATGCTGAATGGATGTGTGCCATAAGAGCTGCTGTCATTGTTGTCGCTAACTCAGGACCTGTGCTCATGGTCTCTTGTGTACTGGCTGCAGGCAAGGAGCATGCATTTCCCCTATGCACATGGCTGTGGGCCAGACACAGGAAGTCCTATAGTGCAGCGATTCTTGAGGCTCAGATGAGGAGGCAGAGTCATGAATGGCTGCAGGAGATGGGATGTGGATTGGCACCTTCATCTTATCAGCGTTCTCCTGGATGTTGACAGCCCCGCTGACAACCTTCTTCTCGTTCAGCATGGCCTCCGCTTCCTCCTTGATGGCCTTCTTCAGGCTCTTGGCCAGGCTGTCAGAGGCGCCCATGTGGTTCTGCCGGTCAAAGGCCAGCAGCTGTGTCTGCACCTCCACTGCTTCCCTCTCTGTCAGCTGCAGGGCGCATAACCCTTGCAAGAAGGTGTAAAGACATGTACAGCTCAACCCCTAAGGTATAGCTCAGTTCAGACAAATGCAGGCTGTGTGTCCTGAGAGGTGCTACTGTGGATGAGCTTTTCTTGATTGCGCACCTTGCGCTGCTCATCTTGCTGCTGCGCCTCCCATGCGGCGTACTTCCGCTTGTTTGCCTTTTTCTGCTGCAACAAATTCTCAAGGATGGCTTCTCTGCTGAACATGTACCCATCTGGGGTGCACACTGGGTCCTGTACAGCCCACACACAATGTGAGAGGATTTTATGTTGTGTCAAGGTGATATCATGGCGACTATCGTGCCAGCTTGCACAGCTCCCAAGACAAGACGTACTGAGCCACCACGGCATAGCACTTGAGCCCATCGCAGGCAGGAGCATTGTGAGACTTGTGACTGCAGCACTCACCACAGCTGGTCGAAGCGTGAGCCTGCAGTCGTAGTAGTTGCCGACAGCATCCTGCACATGTAGGTGAGAGTCACAAAGGACCAATAAGGCAGAGCCCGAACGACCAAATTGCTTTGCAAAGGAGTCTACTGCCTCCCACAACCCAAACGGCGGAGCAGGTCCTGCACAGGCCAGGGTAATCACAAAGTAGAAACGAGGTACCTTTCCCAGCCTCTCGTTGACCGTGCCATAGCCGAGGCCCTTCATCTCGGCATAGGTCATGGACTCGGAGCCCATAGTTCCAGCATTCTTGCTGTGCCTGGATCCGCGCCCCATGTTGGCAGCAGACGGTCCTCGCTTGGCTACACTCTGTGAGCTTCTGCCTTGATCTTAAAGCTCACAGACCTGCAACCAGCGGCAAGACTGGTATGAGACGAGAAACTCCTCACAATGGGATACAAATTGCAGCGGTCTGCGCAGAGCGTCTTACAGGGTAAAGCTTCACACCTGTTCTCTGGCCTCTGTTTTGGTGAGACTGGCACTCACGATCCGGACGGACGCGGGCAACACACAGGCTTCAGCACGAGCCAGTAATACAGATATCGCCTCGCGAAGTACTACCTGGATTCCCGAAACCAGCGCAAAGTGTAGTCTTAAGCATGTGCTTCCTTCAGAAGATGTATGGGTATTGAAGTCAAAGGAGCGAGCCAGTGGGCTTTCTGCATCTGGGCACTTCCGGGCAGATGGGCACTCACTCACGGAGGACATCGACAGATTCTCCAGTGCGGCATCTAAGGCTGTATGACTGCGTCATTTGTAAGACGTCAGCTGTGAAGACACTAACTTTCATGCCAGTGACCCTCGAACCGACATACACGCGGTATGACAGGTGGCCATCACAATAGGTTGAGTAAAGAATGGCTGGAAGACCAGCCTTGTGGCGCACCTGATGACCCTTCTGTGAAGGATCTGCGAACTCCGAATGAATTGAGGCGCACAGGGCTCATGTTCTGAGGCTGGTAGCGTACATCAGTAATCCCGATGTCCCCCACAAGGAAGAAGCTGATCATTGACACAGATCCTGGAATTGGTGAGACCCCAGCCACTTGTTATCAAGATTTCTCTGGCCATGTTTCTGTGCATATCCTTGATCTTTTCAGCGACCTACGTGCAGATGACGCTATGGCCATTCTGACAGCCATGAATTCCGAAGAGGTAGAGGTGATTGGTTTGACGACCGTTTTTGGCAATGTCTACACTGACACAGCTACCAAGAATGCATTCAAGATACTAGAGGTGGCAGGAAAGAGCCAGGTACTCTCACGTTGCCAGTCACAGCATAGGTACTCAGAATTATGCCCTATGTGCTATGCTAACTCCAAGAGTTGATCGCTGCAATTTTGAGACTTATTAGGCTGACAAAGACGCTCACTGTGCAGATTCCTGTGGCAGAGGGTGCCCATGATACCTTTGCTGGAATCAAGAAGGACTGGGTGCCAGATTTCGTGCACGGGGATGATGGCTTTGGCAACATGAACTTTCCAGAGGTTCAGGTGCGCCAAACGCCGACACTGGATGTGTAGACATACCCTGGCAAGAGTGATGTGCTGAGGCGCCTGAAATACTCCCACTCCCATTCTCTTGCTGCAAGCAGGGTGTCAAGTACCCCGGATCAGCTGCAGACTTCCTCATCGAGACCGTCGCAGGCCAGCCAGGAGAAGTTGTTGTTTTAGCACTGGGACCTCTGACCAATGTAGCGCTAGCAATGCAGAAGGACCCCGCATTTGCAGAGAATGTGGTAAGCTATGTTCCACCTGTCAGCATGCTCTCTGGTGCACATAGATTATCAAATAAGATACATGTTGTTGCTTTGCTGGCCAAAGGGGCTGTACACTGTGCTATGAGTAAGCTCTCCGGGACTCTGCTCAACAGTTGAGGTCATGGACCGCATTCTTCAGGTATCTTAGTTGTTTGCATGCACCGCAGGGAGAACTTGTCATCCTAGGGGGAGCATTCTTTGTGAATGGCAATGTGAACCCTGCAAGTAAGTGCCTGGAACCTTGCTGCTGCCGTTTGCACCGTCTAAGCAATGCCTCTGCTGTATGGACTCTGTGCCTGATTGTGTAAGGTGTTGCCTGCAGCTGAGGCAAACTTCTTTGGAGGTGACCCCTCCACTCACCAGCAGAAGGCACTGATGTATCAGCTGTGCCATCTGCATAAAAGCGCAAATGTTTCTGATCTCTCGGTCTGCAATTCCAGGAATGGTTGCAGCAACAGAAATGTATTTAGGCATCCCTTCCTGTGCAGATCCTGAGGCAGCAGATTTCGTGCTTAGTCAACCTGCAAAGACAAGGATTGTTGGCCTGGACATCACTCACAGTTGCACATTCACTGGGCCTGAATTGACAGGCTTACATGGGAAAGGAAGATTTGGAACATTCCTTTCCAGCATTACCGCCTTCTACCTGAAGTATCACAGGTAAAGGTCAAACACCTCGCCCTGCACCCTCATGCATTTGAGCTTCACGAGCAGCACAGCGTCAGTCTTGCCTGGATATACTTGCATGGCCAGCGGGCTGGGGGCGTGCTGGACAGACATCTGCAATGTCCACTCCGCACAGCAGTGGCTAAAATTTGGGTGCTGTCTTTTTGTCATCACAAGCTCCTGAGGTGGTTCTGCATCTCAGGGATTCCTACGACATGGATGCGGTGTACGTGCATGACCCTGCAGCTCTAGCAGTTGTGCTGCGGCCTTCACTGTTCACGTGGCGGACGGGGCAGATCAGGGTGCTGACAGAGAGTGTGGCCCGGGGAATGAGTGTGATGGACACCGGGCTCAAGCGCTGGAACAGGCCCCATGCCTGGACGGATCGCCCGCGGGTGCAGGTCGCCGTGGCTGTCAATGCCAAGGCTGTGACAGAGATGCTGTTGCAGCGCATGGCCTTGTGATACAGAGACCGTGAGCAGCTCACAGCTGTCCTAGAGTTTCTTGTACCATGAGGTATCCCACCTCTGATGTGCAAATTTTGAAACTTTGCAAGAGGCAAACAGACACACCTAATCGACAATAGGTGAACTCGCATTGGAGTCAAAGGCCAAGGCCTTTCCTCAGACACTAATACTTGCAAGGCTTGCTCACAGCCCACCTCACATAGTATAAATACGCTATATTTATAGTCAGTATGAACTGATGTCTGCAGCCTCTGACAAGTTCTGCAAAGGACACCTACGTAAGAAGGAAGCATGCCAGGGCACAGCCTGAGGCACTTTAGGTAGAAAGCTGCAAAATCTCAAGACTATCTCCTAATGCAGCCCCACTATATGGACCGGGGCACCCCTGCATGAAGCTTGACTGACTATCACTGCCGTCTAGGCAATTGGCACTCTCCTTCGTCACTTGCAACGGGAGCGCTCTGCTATCACCATGTTGCCCTGATGCTTGGTACCAATAGCTTGCATTCTGAGCGCTGCCACAAACACTTGAGGCCAACATGTCATGCAGTCCACTGGACAACTCAGGTGAGTATTCTGAATAAGGTCTGATTGGCACTTCTATGGCCTCCAGTAACCACTGACTTGACAGGGCTGTATTTCCCTGTCATGAAAGACCAACAAACAGTATCAGCTGCTTCCAGATGTGGATGGTAGCACTCTCTCCAAAGCGCTTGACCCGGAGCATCAACACAGCACTGGACTGACGCCCCTGTCTTGGAAGCTGGTGCAGACAGCTGCCCATCAGCTTATTCAAGGCTGAGGACATCCGGCTGCGGGCTCCAAAATGACAATGCTCTAGCAATCCCGCTCTGCCTGCTAGCCCTCTGGCTGGGGAACTTCACCAGGGTGCGCGGCTCAGGCGTGTCCATGAGGCTGGCGTTGGAGTCCTGCCTCCGCCTCTGGGGCAGCTTCTCGGGGGTCCTATCGCCCTGAACGTCTTCCTGTGCAGTCGTCTGCGGCCGCAAAACTGCTGCCAGCGCTACCTTGTCAGCAGGCGTCGCTTTAGCTGACATGGACCCATGGTGTGCTCTGATGGAGTCATCTAGTGGCTGACCTGCCCCTGCATTGCACAGCCTTCATTGTCACCATAGCTGGATTTCTCTGTACTTTACCCTCCAAGAAAGTCTTCTATACAAAAGTGCCGCTTCTGTACCATACGGCACACCTGATGGCAGATGCGAGGCAATTTTGCACTAGCAGTGTGCAGCAGGCTGACAAGGCCTTGTCTGATCATATCTAAGAAGGCGTACCTGGCAGAGCGCTGTCTGTGAGCGGGGCCTTGCTCACGTCTGAGTGCCTGATCTTGCTCCAGGGACTTGCAGCATCCCTAGCAGCTGCCTGGTCATGGGGCAGAGGAGGATAGAACAGGGCTGCGAGGGATCCCTCTGAGGATGAGCTGCTTCTGCGTGTTTCTGCCTCTGAGAGCACCTCCAGCTGTAATGGTGCATCTTCCTCCATGAGGCTCGTATCCTGCGACGCAGCATTGACTGAATCAAAATCAAATACTGTATGGGTCAAACGTACGAGGCTGCCCCATTCGTCATGAAAGGCCGACATGGATTCACGCTGCAGCCATCTGGAAGCATGCTTGAAGGTCTAACCACTCCAAGATGAGAAATACATAGGACTGGAGGCACCCCATACCGTAGAATGAGGAACAGATGTGGCGGACTCCGGTGCAGGATTCCCATTGGAAAGCAAGCGAGACGACAGGCGCTGCACAGAGGAGCCTGCCCACTGCATCAGCGTGTGCAGGCTAGACTCCTGGCTGCTGGTGGCATCATCCTGCAGATGAGTACAACATTGCAAGCGCCCCTGGCAGCATGCGCGGTCATGAGTGCTCATCACAGGGTTGTGCAGGCTGTAACAAGGCTGCACTTTGATTGCCATCCAGTGTACTGTGCATTCTACAAGGGGTTGTCCCCTCTTGGGGGGTATGAGGGGACAACTGACAGGCATGTACCTGCTTTGCTGCTTCCTGGTGAGTTATGGACGCTGGGCTCATGTCAAGCATGAGGTCTTGCCCCGCACTGCTCAGATGATGCGCGTCAGGCGCTGCTTGTTGCAGTGGATGTCTTTGCAGGGACGCATTGACTGTGATGTTATACACCGGCGCTCCCTTTGCCTGCATACAAACATCTCAATCAGTGCAGAAGAATCTTCAGCATGCGCTACTGATTATCACAGACTGTCAGCAGAAAGCCCGCATGCAATCATCATGCTCTCGTAAACGGTGTGCAATGCGCAACGAGGCATGACAATCATGCGAGCGGTCTTCTGAATGTAGCCCGATGCATTAAAAGACCATGGAAGGATTGGGGAGGCAGCATCTGTACCTCGTTCATGGAGGCATACTTCTTCAGGACCTGCGTCGCCAGAGCCCCCAGCTCTGGAGGCGGCAATTGCACAGCATGCTGGGATGCTCCATCTGACACAGCCGCCTTCGCTTCCAGTGCCCGAGGCAGCGCTACCCAGGGATGTCCAATCAATTCCTCGACAGAGGGCCTCTTCCTGGCCGACTGCACGCAATGACAGAGCATTGTCCCAGTGCTCTTCAAGCGGCAAAAGGAGCAAGACCTGCGCATTTTGATGACAGTGGTAACTCAACGGGGAAGAATATGCCACACTCACATCTGTGGTGGAACTCCACTTTCCCCCAGTATTGTGCATACCAGGAAGCTGCATGCACAAGTCTCTGAGGCTGATGCTGGGCAGGGACAAACCCATAGGGTACAAGGATTCATATGCATGCATGATCAGGCCCACACAGATGAGCATACCTTGGTGAGCGCTGCGGAGATGAAGCTGCGGGGCGCCTCGGACAGCGCGGCCGGGTAGTGCGGCCGGCGGTACATGATCTGCTCGTATGTGTCGGTGCGCGTCTCCCGCTCAAACGGCGGGTGACCCACTATGAGCTCATACGCCAGCACGCCCAGCGCCCATGCATCCACCGCCTGGGTGTATCCCAGGAGCGCTTTCTCCTTGTTTTCCTGGGGATGGCTCTTCTCAGGGCACATCACCACCTGCACATCATCCACCCTCTGCCTGTTGGGGCCTGCACATCTCGTTGGCAGGGCGCTTGTGGTCTCTGCATCTGCTCTGGCTAGAGGCGCTGCGCACTCCTACCCAAGCCCATGATGTCAGCTTATGGGCATATACTGGGAGCTTCAGTTGGAGGTAAGAATGAGCCGTACTAGAATCCTGATTCCTTGCACCCTCACAGACTCCAGCAGAAGGCGCTTGTAGAGCCAAATGTCATTGGATTTGAAGCAATTCTGCCAGGCCTGTGTCACAGGGGAGTGCAGAGAAGCGGTGCACACCTCTGGAGCCATGTAGTCAAGGGTGCCAGCGCGAGTGACTGGGCGCTCCTCTGTCGCATCTATGGACAGCCCAAAGTCTGCCAGCATCACCCTGCCCCTGCCTCCTTTCCCTGACACCAAGATGTTCTCCGGCTTGCAATCCCTCCATATGAAGCCCTGTTATGCCAATGTGGCCTCAGTCAGCGCACTGCTGTCACTCCTTTGCAAATCCATGCTCACCCATGAATTAGCCCTTATCAGACTTTACTGATGCCCGTAGAGGCGAGCTTGATGTCAGCACTTCAGACACAGCCTGCATGACTGGCTTGATGTCACTCAGCATGGGACTGGGGCTGCACTGGTGTGGGACAGCTGCTCTGCTGACCTTCTGATGCAAGTAGCCCACAGCTGACAGGCAGGGGCCCAGGACGTCTCTGGCCACTTTCTCCTCTGACAAGGACCCGCCGCGCCTCTTCAGCTCCTCATACAGATCACCACCTGCCCACAGCCACCAGCTGTCACAACACGCTGGGCCGTGATATGCCCTTCATTGCTCCTTCGTGATGGAAACAGCCGTTCAGTGCATCCAAAGTAGTCCGCAGACAATGTGCCAGACCACATTGCATGGCGAAGATTTTGGTGCAACCAGCCCTCTGCCAGATGGTTGGGGCAAGGGTGTTCTGTCATCAAATGACGGAAGGTGCTGTAATGTTGCTGCGCCATAGTGCTAGTGATGCTTGAAGGCAAAAGCAGATACCTGCTGCATACTCCAGGGCCAGATACACATGCTCGCTGTCTTCAAAGGCTGCGTAGAAGGCTACTATGTGCTCATGCTGCAATTGGCTGTGTATCCTGATCTCCCGCTGCACCTGCAGGGCACCCCATAGGTGTTTGAGCATGCTCCCTGACCTGAATTGATAAGCGTGCAGGAATGTTGCAGGGAAGGTCCTCACCTGGTACCAGTTGAGCTGCGATAGCCGCGCCTTCCTATAGAGCTTCAGGGCCACAAAGATCCCTGAGACTTTGCAGACAGCTTTGTAGAGGAGTGAGGCCTTGCCCTTGTAGAGCTGCTTTTGCAATTCAAAATCCTCCACTCGCCATGGCTCTGACCTGATGCAGTCGCCTCCAGGTCAGACCTCATCTTTTGAAATGGCACTAGTGCCATGCTCTGAAGAAACTGCCATACTCTGTTCTGTGAGGTATCCCACTCTCATTGCTGCAATGGCACATGGACAGAGACCTATGGACGGTCGTTGACAACAGGAGCGCCCACCTTTGCATGGAGTCTGGGCACGAGGCAGCCACATGTACTGTCCTTGGCCCTATGCACTCTCTCGTGATGTAAACTCCTGGTGTGTGAGTCCACAGCTGTGTTCCGGGCATTGCCTATAGTGAGTCTGCAGGGAACAAGGAAGACTTTCACAGCAGCATCTTGATATATGAAACCGCAGCGCACTTTGACGACTGAGATGCAAGCACCTGGAGTGCTGCTGGGTGATGTCTCACCTTTTGCTTGGCCTTAAGGCGGCTAAGTGCAAGCGAAAGGTGCTTCAACCCTTAGACTGCTTTGTCTGTATTCTAGTAAAGAGCTGGCGTATGTAGCGCTACCGGTGCCTTGGGCCCCTCATTGGGAGCTCGTCTGATCATCGGGCACTGGGAGTCCTTTCCGCTTTGCCAACTTACATGTAGGAGAAACCCGGCTGCTCTCTACATAACTTAGTACATCTCAACTAAGTCCGGCCAACACAGCTTTCGATCAGCAACTTTCTTGTGACTTAGTTCCAGCAACTCTCGAAGCACCATTTCGGCAGATGATGGGCGCCCGAGCTCTCTAGGGACTTGCGAAAGCTCTACTTTGCTCGAAAAAAGCCGGCACTATACCGACTACGGCTGCTGCTGAAAAGTACAACGTCAGCCTTCAAGCCAAGATACGTCTCAATGGACTGGACAACTTGCTCTCGGGAGCAGCACACAGAGCGCGAGCACGCCCCTCCGAGAGTGTCGAAACCAGACTTGCGGCGTTCCTGACACCTGCCATGGATACACCCCAGCTACCAGAGGCCCGAACAGGCAACCATAGAGGGACGCCGTCTGTCCAGCGCAGCACCTGCTTCGAGCAACTCCCGGAACAAGGCCAGACTTCAGAAGAGCACCAAGACGTTCTTGCAGAGGCTAGTCTCGCTCAAGACCTTCGATATCTTCAACACATACTCGTTTGCGATGGATATCCTGATCATCAAGGACGGCGCTGGCGAGGACTACAAGATGGACCTGCTGCCCGTGGCTGACGCCCTGAATGGGCTCCCTTCCTCCTTGGAGGTGAGGCTCGTATCCGCGGGTGGTGCGGGAGATGTCTCCACGACGTTATGGGGCGTGTTTCTGAGCCCGGAAGCACTGTGCAGGTCTTCGAGCTGCTCGAGGCTCTCAATCTCGAGGAACAGGAGGGGCTGGTGACACTGATCATGGAGCAGCCTGGCCTGCGCGTAGCCATAAGCAGGACTATGGTACGTCTCTGTACTTCGTGACTCCGTTTGACATGCTCCTTACAAGCCCGGCTAGACTGTGGTGCCTGCGATGGCAAATGAAAGTAAACCCTGTGCGCAGGAAGCGTTAAAGCTCTTTGGCATCACTATGGGAGCACTGAAACACAGCAACGGGCGTGTCATCGAGGCCAACTACCTCCTGGAAGTGGAGAGGATCAAGGTACGCCCATGCACCTGCAAGTACTTGCCTTTGTTGAGTTGAACGAAGTCGAGCTCTCCGCCAACGCTCCTCCGTCTCACAGTAAAGCTATGTGATGCAATGCAGGTGGCGCTTCTTCTGCAGGAAACATGCAATCTCCAGGCAGGGTTGACGAGCCAGTACGAGCTTGCTGCTGGGCAGGCGGTGAGCACCTCTGCTTGCTCGCTAAAGCCCTTTCCACACGGGCGGATGCAGCCACGGTCTCCGCCGGCGTCCCGACCTTGATGCAGCCGGATGCAGCCCAAGAGGCTGCATCCCGATCTGCAATCTCTTGCTACGGAGCTGCACTGCCGGATGCACCGGCCCCAGTATGTTATAAAGCTATTGAATGCAGCACAAGTGAAGTTTCAGCTCCGGTCGCCGTCGTAGACCGGACTGCATCCGTCCCGTCTGGAAAGGCCTCAATGCTGTTGGGTCAGTCAGAATTGATAATCTATGCTTCTCAGTCCTGGGAAGCATATAGCTGATCGTTGCTGATGGGCCACCTGCACTTGTTGTGTCAGGCCCCGAATGTCACCACCACATGTGAAGAGCATATGAGCACTCGTCGACCAATGCAGGCAACCATCATGGAGCTCCAGCAGCAGCAGCTGGGGCTTCAGCAGCAGCTGCAGCAGCAGCAGCAGCAGCAGGAAGACGACATGTCTTTGCCCAACACTGACGCCAGCTTCCTCGATGAGGGCCTGCATGGGCCCCAGCCAGCCCCTGCCAGAGTGCAGGGCGCGGCGCTGGCGCTCTCACGCTCACGCCAGGCTGAGGTGAAGAGCTCTCTCACAATCTGCAGCAATTGCGCTGCCCTTTCCTGTGTCCTCTGCTGCCCTGAGCTCAGCTGAGAGGTGCATCAAGGCACTGGGTACTGCATTGCATGCCATGCCCTGTACATGCCAGGGCTGAGTCTTTTATATCCCACTGACAATGGGTGCCATTGCTCTGTCACATGTGTCTCAGGTGCTGCAGCTCTGGTGCACGGCAGCAGAGCGCAACCTTGACCTTTCTCCTGCATCCTGCTGCAGCGTTGCTCTGAGCCCTCTGTGATGTACACAGGCGGAGCGGAAGGCGCAAGAGATGGCTGCAGCTGCGGCGGCAGCGCAGCAGGAGATGACAGTCATGGAGGCGCAGCTGAGTGACCAAGAGGACGCGTATGAGAATCAGCTCGCCATGATGAGGACAGAATTCCAGCAGGTGAGCAGACAGCGCATCCATAGACTGGTGCAAGAGAAGATTTGTTTGCCGCCATGCACCCAGCCCGAATCCGCAGAGCATGTTCTGCTGCCTCAGGACACCATTGCAGCCCCCTGCCTTGCTCTGGTCAGTATCAGGGCTTGCTCCCCTTGCCACTCTGGGCAGACGCAGCGCAAGCGCCGCCTTTCTGAGACTGCATGATGTTGGCGTATGTGCGCTGCAATTCTGGGGCACATGCTCATGCCCTCTCCTATGATGCTGGCAATAACTCCACTCTCATGCAAGCGGTGTGTCTGACAGGCCCAGATTCTTGCGGCTGCGGCACAGCAGAAGGCCAGCGCAGAGGCGCTGCACAGCGAGCAGCTGCAAGAGCAGCTGCAGCACACAAAGACCAGCTTCAGCTCGGTCTGCGCAGCCCTGACATCAGAGAAGGAGGCGCGAGCAAGGGCGGAGCGCAGGGTTGCTCAGTGCAAGAGGGCTCATGCTGGCCAGGTTTCCGCGCTGGCAGTGCTCGCCCAGCAGCAGACGGGAACCAAGGAGGTAAGAGGCCCTCAAGTTCTGACCCAAGAGATGTGTGATGTCCCTGCAGCCTGCATGACCATGAGCTCTGCTGTGGCCTGTATCAGATAGGTCTTTATCTGATTTCTCTTTGACTGATTGCCTTTGGCAGTCTGACAAGGGCATGTGAATACATCTGGCAACCCAGGATGTCCACCAGATGTTTGTGTCCTCGGCAATTGGCCAAGCAACAAACTAAGCAGAATGCTTCAAGTGCAGGCCCTGGAGGAGGAGAATACGATGCTGCGCTCCTGCGTGTCTGCGCTGGAGCAGCAGCTGCGCCATGCGAGCGGTGCAGGACACCTGCGTTCACCCACCACCACCGCCCACTCTACCACCAGTGCAGACCTCGCAGCCGCTGCCTCTTCTGGCGCTGGCGGCACGTCAGCAGGCACCCCCGAGCAGAGCGCCTTCCAGGTGAGGACCGGACAAGCCTTGAGGTTTCTGCAGCATCTGCAGCTAGGTGCTGGAGTGGACGCCAAATGAGCCTGATCTTGGTTGCCTGTACTGGCAGGCTGATCACCTTTGGTGTCGCTGTTGGTCTGCTTTGGAAGCTGTGGCCTAGGCTCGCATGCAGCTGCATTCCTGTAAACACCTGAAGCTCCCACAATGACAGCATACAGAGCAGCAGTTGCGTACGCAGGCCATGGAGGCGGAAGAGGAGGCCATCAGCTCCGGCCTGCCCGCGCTGGAGGAGCAGGAGCGCCGCCAGAGCGCTCCAGCAGAGCTGCTCCTGGACGGCGGCAGCATCGCCGACTCCAACTCCACCGCCAACCCTTCAACGCCTGCAGACCCCGCAGCAGCTGCCTCCTCTGGCGCTGGCGGCGCGTCAGCAGGCGCCCCCGAGCAGAGCGCCTTGCAGGTGAGGGATCTACCCCTTTTGTGGTGGTGCGAAGTGGACAAGCCTTACAGTTTCTGCAGCATCTGCAGCTAGCTGCTGGAAGGGACGCCCGATGAGCCTGATCTGGGTTGCCTGTACTGGCAGCCTGATCACCTCTGGTGTCACTGTTGCTCTGCTTAGGAAGCTGTGGCCTAGCTTCATGCAGCTGTATTTCTGTAACCACCCGCAGCTCCCGCTTGTGCAAGCAATGACAGCATACAGAGCAGCAGTTGCGTACGCAGGCCATGGAGGCGGAAGAGGAGGCCATCAGCTCCGGCCTGCCCGCGCTGGAGGAGCAGGAGCGCCGCCAGAGCGCTCCAGCAGAGCTGCTCCTGGACGGCGGCAGCATCGCCGACTCCAGCCCCACCCAAACCTCTTCAACGCCTGCAGACCCCGCAGCAGCTGCCTCTCCCGGCAATGGCGGCGCGTCAGCAGGCAGCCCCGAGCAGAGTCCCTCGCAGGTGAGGGGTTTACCCCCTCTCTCTAAGTGCCGAGACAGGCCCGGGGAAACCTACGGCGCCCACCTGTCACCTAGCAGTGCGTTGAAAGCCTGGCAAGCACAGATTATGGGCTCCATGAGTATGCGTCTGTGCTGGTCGTGCATTGGTGGCCTGCATGATATGATGACATGCATGCTTATACAGAAAAAGCAGATCAGCTGCGTACTGGCATCTTATTACAGTGCCAGCTATGTAAAAACTGCAGCAGCAAACAATCTCAGATGCCTGAGCTCTCCCAAGCACATTGCCATCAGCCCGCGCAGAAAAGCATTCAGAGCAGGATAGCTGACATGCGTGTTGTCTGAGATGGCCCTTGTGCATGTGCAGGAGCCCAGCGGACTGCTGTGCGCTGCCATCTCGTGTGCGGCTCATGTGACAGTGCTGCCAGAGGCGGCTGTCAAGATCAGCGCTGCAGCAGTGCAGTGCTTGTGGAGCTCTGCTGCAAGGGCCCTGATCCCGACTTTCTAAGGTGAGCTTACACATCATGCCGCAGCGCAATCACCCTATGTAGGGTTTGAGCCCATGTCGGATGCTGCGTCGCATCTGATGCAAGATTTATGCCAGCTTCTGCTCTGCAACACGTCAGTGCTGCGGGGCACTGGGTATTTCACACTTGGCCACTGAGCAAGCACAGTCTGGCAGCGCTTTCAGCGCATCCTGTATGAAGTACTCCGTTGGTGGCTTTGAGATGAAATCGGGCAATGCTGCATGTGAGAGATGCAAGATGACCTCACTCGGCTCCCTGATCAGGCTGGACAGATGTAGGGTTTGAGCCCATGTCGGATGCTGCGTCGCATCTGATGCAAGATTTATGCCAGCTTCTGCTCTGCAACACGTCAGTGCTGCGGGGCACTGGGTATTTCACACTTGGCCACTGAGCAAGCACAGTCTGGCAGCGCTTTCAGCGCATCCTGTATGAAGTACTCCGTTGGTGGCTTTGAGATGAAATCGGGCAATGCTGCATGTGAGAGATGCAAGATGACCTCACTCGGCTCCCTGATCAGGCTGGACAGATGCAGTGTAAGGTGGCATGCAGGGTTGCTCAGCTGTGTCCTGGCATGCAGGTGTGGCGCTTTGAGAGGTGCTTGGTGATCCAAAGCCAGGTGACTGGCATCACCAGTGCACCACAGGCTGGAGCACGGCCTGAGTAGCTGTAGATGCAGCAAAGCACCAGATGCATATGCACAGATACCAAGATGGCATGAAAAGGGCGTAGGCGGGTGTCCTGAAACCTCCCACCACAACTGAGAGAGAAAGAGGGAGAGAGAGCCTTCGCATCTCTCAACCACTGGAGCACAGCTTCAAATCAACATTATGCCAGAGCATCAACTTAGAGCCCTTGCAAGAGTTGAATCGCCATAGTAGTGCCAGCAGCATGCAGAGCCGGGTCCTTCAAATCATGAAGCCTCATGGCCAAGCAACACCTAGCGGATGGCGTGTTGTCTATGGGCTCAGCTCTTGTATTGCCTCAAGCCCAAGCATCGCCTCAGTGCAGCGCAGCTTTCCCTCAGCTGCTATAGCAGTGTGCAGTAGGTCTTATTGCGCACCTCCTTCCTCCAGCTTGCCTGCCTTTTCCTTAAGCAAGGCCATCGCATAGCGGGCCCTCTGCTTGGTGCATCGACAGGGACAGCAGTGGCTTATCAGCAACTGTATCTTGCTTGTATATATGCATGTACCAAAGTGTGCTTACGAAGGATGTCTGTCTGGTTGTCCCTGGATTTCGTTTCAATTACATGAAGGGAGAAAAGCTTAGAATTAGAGATAGACCTGGTCTGCAGACCTCCTGAAGGAGTAAGGATTACTCCTTACTCCTCATGGGAATGACAGACTCAATTGAATGGAGACTGATTGAGCAAGTCTGCCACTGCGTGCTTGCGGCCAAGATGGCCATCTGGCCATGGCCCAACAGAGGTTGAGAGCAATTGCAATTGGAAGGGACTTGTAAGATCCTTACTTTACTGACAAGCTTGACAGCAGGCTTATTGTACACGCGTGGCTCACCATCCCCACAACTGCATACTGATACAGCCATAGACACTCTGCAAGCTACCCACTGGCCTGCTCCGGTATACCCACAGGCCTAAGAGCTGGCAAAGGCTGGTCTGTGAGCACTTGCTCCTGGGTTCCCGGTGGTTGCGATGAGCCTCCCTGTCTCTGTTCAATTCTACTGGCGAGTGCACGCCCTTGCTGGCTCTAAAGCATTCGCCAGTTCACACCTATGATTTGGCTGCTGCCTGCGCCTGGCCTGTTCTCAAACCTTGCCAGAAGCGATCCTACAGAGCTGGCACCCTTGGCGCCTGAGGACACACACTGTAATCATTAACAGCACCCAAAAATCAAGCAGATGCCTTGCTGGGACATGGACATTGTATCCTATCAGGCGGTGCTGAACACACTGCAACAGCTTGAAGTCGATTATGCCAGACTTGAGGTGCAGACTGTGCTCCTCTCATCCGCAGCATGCTGTACCAGTGTGGCAGCTGTGACCCTAAGAGACCGCATGAGAGCAAACACAGGCTCACAGTGGAAGTTGTGCCAGACATACAAAACAATGGCCGGAGGGCCCAGCACATACCTTGGTGCCGCTGCATTATCTGCCGCGGACATGCTGCGGGCTGTACCTGCTCGCGAGGGAATCTGCAACAATTGCAGAGCACTCAGCTGCAACTCTTGCGCGGTACAGAGTCGCCAATATAGTGTTGGAGGTCGCAGCACAACCACTGGCAGAAGAGCATGCGACATGTCCCTGGGAGCGTACCTTGCTTATAGCCAACATTGTTCCTGTTGGGTGAGGGCGTTTTCTGTGAGTCCAGCAGCACTATGTTCTGCCTGGAGTCCTCCATTCTGAGCACGTGGAAGGGCTGCAGCACCCCAATGCGCCTGGCTGTGGGACCTGCTATGGACGAGAACGGGCAGAAGGCCACTACGCCTGCTATGCCAATGCAGTATCCTCCTGGTACTGTGTTGAGCACTCTGCCCATGACGGGCTTGTTCTCTCGCATGGCCTGCTTGATGATGTCCCAGACGCGCTGGAACTTATCTGAAGCCACCTCTCGTTCTGTGGATAGCTGCATGTCGCCATAAGCTGTCTCCACTTCCTCCACCACAAATTTCAGGACGTCCCCAACCCTGAAGTCTTCTGGCGATGTGCGCACACCCCCATCGCGGCTGGAGATGAGCTGGGAGATCTGCAATGCTTTCCTGGCAAATTTGACGTGCTTGTTGAAGCCTGTGTCGAGGAAGACAAAGCGCTTGTCTGTCCTGAAGATGCGAGCGCCTATCGTCTGGCCCTTCAGTTGCTTCAGGCTGCTATTGTGGCGTCTGAGTATCTCAAGATTAAGCTCTCGGTCCTCAGGTGATATGCTGTTCTCTAGCTGATTCGGTGGCGATGCTACAGTGCTTGCTGCTTGAGACTGATGGCTGTACTGTGCGGCCACTCCTTCAATTCGACGCACACAGAGCTGACTCAGCTTGGCAAGTCCCACGGCGCGCATGGTAGCTTAAGTTCTTAGGGCGAATGAGGTCTTATAATGTGCTGCTCAGGCACAGGTTGGCTGGGCAGATGTTGGGCAGGCGGGCATCGATCGTGAGCTCGACACCAGCCATCACGCGCATGGCATCGCATATGCCGCACTGACAGTTTACTTGGACAGCTAGGCCGACATATTATAGCGTGCATGGCTGGATCAACTTATACTCCAAGCTTTGCTGTCCATCAGCACCTGACTCTGCCCTTCTGTTGCCGCGGCACAGCAACGCAGCTGATTTGCCTGCACAGCTGGCATAGCCAACAAAAGACTAATCATACCCTAACTGTGAACAGGCCATGCTCGTCGATCGGACGAAAGGCCAAATTGTGAGCTCTGCAAACACTCAGCTCAGAGAGCATACATAGACATGACAATGCAGCTCACTCTCCCACTGACACACAAAATGTGCAGGAAGCTGTGGGCAGCAGGTTTCGAGTCTGCAACAGCAAGCCCAAACAATGTCGGCAGTGGGGGTGGGTGGCATAGCCTTCCTTTGTCCAGGTACCCTTGGCTGCACAAGCCAATACTGTCAGCTGCACATGATAACAGTCTTCTTGCTGTACCACAGGGAAGCCAGAGCTGATGAAAGTGCAGTTCAGAGAAGTCGACACTTTCAATCTCTGGGTATGGCGCTCTCCCCTTGCACTGGGCCCCCCACTGTCCACGTGAAGATTTAGATAATACCAGAGCAGTGTAGTGAATGCATCTTCACCTGCAGATATGGCTGGAGATGGCAGCACCTCCCAGTGAAGATGATGCAGACATGCTAGACACTGTTTTAACATCATGGTTTATGATAGGCCGCCTTGGCGGTTACAATTCAATGAACCTACAGGCGAGACCTTGTGCTGGTCCCCAGGGATCACTGTTTCCCAACAAAAAATGCCTGTAACAAAGTCCAGCCATAGCGCTACCCTGTTGTAGCCCAGCTTGTCGTCAACTGCCTGTTGACGCCATGGCCCCCTTTCAGCATGGTCCCACTTTGGGCAAACAAGAGAGCCCCAACTCAGCGAACTGTCCTGCAGGCTGCGCATGTAGGAGGCAGCTCTGTGAGCTTCATGGACTACGATCAGAGCCAGAGCGACACAGCCCTGCAGGCGCTCTTCCATGACATGGGAGCTGTAGAGCAGCAGGGCAGCTGGTGCCGCTGCTGGTGGGCCAATCCCCTGCAGATCAAGTCCCCCTGACTTGCACCAATCAGTTTGCTTGTCGGATGAGGGACACACATACCTCTGCAGCTCTGTACATGCGTGTGTCATGGCTGGCAATCTGGATGACATGGAAGAGGGGAGAGTGCTGCTTCTGGGCTGCAGGTTTGATCTGGGGACAGCAGACGAGTTGGGACTAGACGTTCTCATAAATACTTTGACATGCTTCAGCAAGGAGTAAGCACTATGCATCTCATCATGTGAGCACAGGTCAACACACAAACATTGATTTGAACATGCAAGTCATGCTGGAAGTGAGGGGGACTCTTGCTGAGCAGGAATGTAGGCATCAAGCAGCTCATCATTGGGGGAGTGAATAAAGACTGGCCAGTGCCAAAGAAGCAGGTCTGTCATAATACCTCCTGGTCCTCAGCTCAGGCTATGTCTGTGATGGATAGGATGATGTGCTACTGCACATTGCAAGGCTGAAGGGGGACTCACACCTCTCTGGAAGACTGTGCCTGTTTGTGCCAACACAAGGCAGCAGGATAGAGCATGCAGGGATTCAAACAACCTATTGTGGGTGCAGGCTGGCCTCATTTGAAGATAATGCTTGCGCAGCCTTGAAAGGCGTGGTTCAGATTTTCGAGCTCGGGAGTGGGAGGGAATGCATGGCCTGTGAGCCTTTAAATTGGCTAATGTCTTGAGCGGGAGGCCTCCTAGGAGACCTGCTCCAGCGCATCAGGAACAGGCAGTGCAGCTCAGAGCGGGACAGGCTCCGAATACTTAAAGTGAATGAGTTGAAAGCTGCAATGGCTCTCATTAGATCAGCGCGTTTGCGTTGTTCTTGAATTATGGTATGAGCCTGCTGTAACGGTTGCCAAGGGCGGGGATGTATCTAGGGGCAAGGGTCTTAGAACCCTGAGCTGTGTTTGGAAGCGCGAATGCTGGGCGTAGGTGTCACTCTCCGTTCACACATCTGTACTCCCCTTATGAGAACTTCTCAAGATGAAGAAACCACCGTTGACGCTTGTGTTGGCTACATTGGTTGTCGTCTCGGCAGCCTTGCTTTTGCCCTCGAATGCAGATCAGGTGAGCTGTCTGTCTGCTGTGGCGATCTCTATGGGTACTTAGAGCCATATTAGCCTGCACAAGGCTATGCTGCATGCATGTTTCCCCCACAAGGTCCCTGATTCTGTAGTTTTTAACATCGTTATGACCTGGGCCGTCAGTCATGAGGTTCACGGGAGTGGTGGATTAGGATGCAAATCCGGGTTTGGGCATATCATGCTGTTCAAATCAGTCCTGCACATCATGACCCGTGCAGCCCTGCTGATGATGTTGAGGGAGCAGCTCTAAGGACACATGCATCATTGTGACCTGCATCATGCAGGAAGTCAATGTTGAGGCGGAGGGACTGAAGAAACAGATTGAGAAGCTAGAGGGCAAATTAGCAACCCTGAATGAGCAGCTTGAAGCAGCTCGGAAGGAGTCTAAGACTCTGAAGGCAGAGAGCAGGTCATCTGCGGCCCTGGAAAGCTCAATTAAGAAGGAGCAGGCTCGAGCAGAGGTACTATTCGCTCCTGTGCACACACTGGAGGTTGCTCTTTGTACAGAAATGCAGAATTCTTACATGCTGGACAGCAGGATGACATACTGATACCGCAAGGGCTGGAATGAATCTCATACCTGCTCTCCATGGCAGTAGATATAGGGGAAAGCCAGTAAGGGGCTGACTGCAAGACCGCCTTTTGATTCTGCAGGCAGCGGAGAAGAAGCTTCAAGAGCTGGAGGCCCGCATGAAGCAGTCTCAGGGGGCAGAGTCTCAGGTGGCAGGGCTTCAGAAAGAGCTAGACGAGGCTCAGGCAGCTGTGCAGGCCAGCCAGGAAGCCATCAAGGCCTCGGATAGCGAGAAGGTAGACCATACGCAACCCTGGCTCATGGCAGCTCGTCATCTACCTCTCTGACATTCCTGTAGGCTATCGTCATAGCACATGCACCAAATGAGTCGCAGTCATCGCCCTGCTTTGCAAATGCGGCAAGCACTGCATCATTAGCATACCTGAGGCTTGGCTGTCCGCCCTGCAGCTGGAGGCTCAGAAGGAGATGGAGAGGCTGAATGGGGAGCTGAGCAAGCTGACAGCCGCCAACAAGCAGTTTGAGAAGTCCCACAAGGACCTGGAGGCTGCGCAGAAGGCGCTGGAGAAGCGCGCCTCGGGCTCGGAGTCTGCCCTCAAGCAGGCGCAGTCCAAGCTGAAGAGCGCTGAGGACGCAGCTGCAGCAGGCCAGAAGCTGCTAGAGACCGTGCGTTGTTGTTCTTGTCTGTACATTAAAGGAATCCCTCATTCCTGCTCCAACCAATTGCATTGTCATGCTGCAATAAAGAGGTACAGGCCTACACTCTTGAGGGTCTTGTCGGTACCTGGGCAAGTTTGCCTGAACGTTATACAGGCTGAGACAAAGGCGGCAGAGGCGGCCACACGTCTGGAGGAGCTGCTGCATCGGACGACAAAAGCCTGGCTCCCACTGTGGCTTGAGGAGCACTACAACAAGGCAAGCTCTCAGTGTCAGCATCATACCCTGAAGTTGCCGGCTATTCTCAGCATGGCCTATCTCAGCTGCAAGCGCGCTGCTTAGCTTGCACTTGAGGGCTGTACTTGATGGTGTACGAAGATAGCACTGACGCAATGGTGCATGCCTGCAGGGTTATGAGTCCATCAGACCGCATGCCGAGACAGCTTGGAAACACGCCAGCAACGCTCACCAGGTGGCCTATGCCAAGGGCGCTGAGTGGTATGAGACAGGTTCTAAGAAGGGGCAGGAGCTCTGGAAGGATGCTGGCCCTGTGTTCCACAAGACACACACCAGTCTGAGGGTAAGCGTTTTCCCACTGTCCTGTGCAATTGCCCCTCAATGCGAAGGTTATGCGTGTTCCCTGAGCCGGCATCTTGACCAGATCAGACAAGATGGTACAAGAACAAGCCTTGTGTTGTGAATTGACGTTGGGTATCCTCTTCTGCCCTGTATGACTCTGTGAGGCTCCTTTATGATTGCGCATCTCTGCAGACGAAGCTGAGTGAGCTGTGGAAGAACTTCCTGAAGCATGCTGGGCCCCAGATCAGGAATGCTGCGCAATATGTGCAGACCACCACGAAGAAGTTGCTGTCCCACCCACAGGTGTGCTCGTGCTTCTCTCTGTTGCCACTGTTGCAATTTATGATAGGGGTTTCTGCTTGGCTGCGTGCGTTATGCCCATTTCAAGACCTGCTTCCACCCTCCTGTCTAAGGACTTTCTGACTGTGCAAGACAATGTGTCACGCGCTCACAAAGCGCCTGTGAATGGCTGTGTTGTCGACCAGTGCTGCAGTTCTCATCTGATGATTGTGTGCTGGACAGGTGAAGGAGCTGCAGAAGCAGACTGCGCAGCGAGTCGCAAAGGTAAAGGCGCAGCTCAAAGTGTACCTGAAGAAGCACCCCCTGGCTGCCAAATATGCGAGGGAGCCCTTCTTGACGTGGATTCTGTATGGCATCACAGCCGTCACAGTCACAAGCACCTGGGCGCTGGGTGCAGCTGTGCTAGGTACATTAGCCTTTCCTGTCTTGTATCAAGTGCAGTAGGCTTTCACCTGACACAGGCCTTTTCATATCAGCTGTGAGCACCTCTGAATCAATTTTGACTCCCAAAACCTCATCTCAGCCTTTCATCAGCAGAAGAGTGCTAGCAGAATTCCACTTGCGCAGAGGCATGAGGTATATGCACTCATCATTGCAGGTCTACTGGGAGGGAAGAAGGCAAAGAGGAAGCTGCCAAAGAAGCTGGCGAGCGCCAGCTCGAGCAGCAGAGGCACATCGGGCGCTGTCGGCGTCAAGCCTGGGAAGGGAAAGGCAAAGGGGAGACGGATCACCATGGGAGAGGACTCCATCAGGATCCCTGAGTGATGTCTACAGCAGTCCTTTTGCCAACCAGGAGTCTTTTTACCCTGTAGTACAGCACCAGGAGAGGGTGTTTGACCGTTCAATGCGTTTGGTCTGACAACGCAGATTACGGTGTCTCTGAAACCAGTGAAGACTTTGTTGTGTTGCAATTTCTGTACCAACAACGTAGGATTGTGTCACTGGGTCTCTAGCTGGCCACTGCCCTGTACATGCTCAGGCAAGGTCCAGGACCGAGCCGCACAATGCGTCCTGATACAGCTCAAAGGTCATGGAGATTGTGTCCATGGGTAGTCAAACTTGTTTCTGTAGGATAGCCCTGACAAGTCTTGACAGAAAAAGCAAAGTTTAGCAAGCTTTCGAAACATGCGCCTGATTGCTGCACAACTCCCTAGAGGTTGCTGGGTTTAAGGCTCATGGTCTTGCTCTTTGCTTGTGATCAGGAACAGCTGCTTGACATGCTCCTGCTGTTGAAGGGTGTTGCCTCAGCACATTGTTATTGAAGGCGACTTGAAGAAGTACGGCGCGGGAATGCTCCGGAAGCCTAATGCTGGGCATGTCGGCCTTATGCCTGCCCGAAATCGAAGAGGGGCACGGGAGGAGCAGGACACTGGCTGACAGAATACCTTTCCTGACCGGGTCCTTTCTGTTAGCTCATCCGTGCCTTCGTACATTCGTACTGTGTGGTCGTCCGAACATTTGAGGGTCGACATGACGTGATCTGAGACGTCCAGCGGGCCATATACCACGTAAAGGGGCACTGCAGCACTAACGAATCACAGGAAATGTCTTCTTTAATGGGTCTCAGGCATATATCTCCGGCTGCATGCAAGCGGCAGCCTATTTTCCTTGGCCAAGGGACGGTCAATGAGCACGTCTGGGATTATCAAGCATCTAGGTGAAAGGGGGCTGAGCAGCCTGTACGTGTCACATGGCTGGTCCAGTGGCATTTGTGAAACAGGTGCGGCAATGCTTGTCTATGAAGCCTGCATGCATGATTATGTGTTTAACCAGGGCAACCTGACCATCTCATGCTGACCCAGGTCCATCCCCCAACCGGCATAACGCACTGCAATGCTGCGTACTTCACGCAAGTCAATGCAAGAGGGACAACCGTTTTGCCAGATCTCATCGTGGCCAGGAGTACCCTTCTGCAGGTGTATGCAGTCAGGCAAGTATCAGTGGCATCCTCCCTTGGCTTTCTTTTCTTGTCTTGTTCTGCACCTAGGATTTTCGAAACAGGCAAATGTCATAGGATGCATGTTGTGCAGGGAGCAGCAGAATGTCAGACAAGGCCACCAGCTCATGCTGAAGACGGAATGCAACCTGTTTGGGGTAGTCGAGACAATGACAGTGTTGAGGAACAGGGCTGCTGGAAAGCAGAGAGATGCTGTCATCCTGGCATTCAGGTGCTTACTGCTCATCAAGAGCACGACACCTATGTCAGCACAGTAATGCTCGCAGTGCAGTCATACAGAGCTGGAGGGGCAATGTATGCTGAAGCTTGTATGCGGGAAGTTGCAGGGATGCAAAGGTGTCAGTGCTAGACTGGGATGCCAATAACAACACAATCAGGACCACATCTCTGCATTCCTTTGAGGGCGACGCCTTTGTCAGCGCAAGCCTGCCAGCTTCCCCCCACGGCCCTCGGCTTCTGTCAGACCCGCAGGTGATACCAGATGCCCTAATCTCCTGTATCGTATTCCCGGTATAGTCATGGGCAGCTGTTAACACTAGCCTCCCAGGTCATGGCTCCAGCACAGAGTACGCATGCAAACTAACTCGGCGCAGACAGAACATGTAATCGGGTGGACTGCAGGGTCGCTGCGCTGCAGTACTGCTGGGCCACAGTGCTGTAGCAGTGCTGCCAGCCACAAACACAGACGTCCTGGATGAGATGATGCTCGGAGGTGGCACTGCAGCCAGCCAGCAAGGGCTTCCAACAACTGCGGGCAACTCATGCCTCCTCAGGCTGGCCAAGCATGGCATCACAGAGGTACTGCGCCCCAGTCTCCTCTTACAGTCGTCCCCCTCATCATGAAGTGCCTATGCAATACAGCAGCCAAGGCAATCTCCAACTGCAAGGGCTGTATCATTTTGCAGCCTTAGTCACACCTGTCCATTGCTCGGCCCAGTGCGACATTGTGTAGGTTCCATACCTGTAGCAGTGTCTGCATTGCGTGAGGTGACCGACAAGAATGCACCCAGCATGCTGACACTTCATGCACCACCTCACAGGTGAGGGATGCAGTCTTCCTGCACCGGTACAGTGAGCCAGTGCTGCTGGTCCTGCACGAGGTGGCGCCCACTTGGACAGGCAATCTGAGGGAACGCAAGGACACTATGGCAGTGACTGCGCTGTCGGTGAACGTCGTGCACAAGCGCCTGACACTGCTCTGGTCGGCCAGGGACCTGCCCAGCGACGCCTGCCGCCTCTCTGCCGTGCCCCTGGGCGGGGCACTGGTGCTGTGCAGATCCCTCATCCGATATGTCTCACAGGTGTGTGCCCGCCTTCCGCTTGCTGCTGCTCACCCTTAGAGCAGATTTCAAGACACAGAGTCTGAAGTTCCGTTCACATTTGTATGGCTGTGTCTCGGGCGGTGACAAATCTTGAAGTCATACTCCTGAAGCTCGAGAGTTTACCATGTCAGCTCGGTGCCCCCCCACTTGATGACGTCCAAGCACCCACTTAATGACATCCAAGCACCAACCTGCCTTTGTCACCTTGAGCCTCAGGATTGTGATCTTCCTTGTCTTGGCTGTTTTGCCATACTGAGGCTCTCAGTATGACCTTAAGATGGGCGGTAGATAGCCTGGAAGCTGCTGATAGCCATTGTTTTGGCAGAAGAACATGTGAAGAGTGTTGGTGCTGTGCAGAGCGGTTCATGTAGCCTGGCGGTTTCTTCAATGGCATATGCTGGAGCGGATGCTCCCTCTCTCCCACTGGATGCGGGGCCGGCCATCGTGCATGTTGCTGTTAAGCATGCTGGCCAATTCGCTACCAATGTGCATCCAGTGCGTTCCCACATGGCCCAAACAGTCACCCGGATACCTGGACAGGATGACTGCATCTTCACTTGCATCATGCCGCAGAAACGTCTCATGCAAGTAAAGAGGCACTCACGACTGTCTAGGTATCTGGTCCTTTGTGGCTCTTGCCTTGCAGATATGCACTTTGATACAAGAATCTCACCTCACAGTATCTGCTTAACATATGGCAGTGGAGATGACTAAGCAGTGTGCCCTGTCTGCAGCAAGCGTCTTCGTCAGCATCAAAGGGAGCGCCAAGGGCGGAGGGCGTTGAGCTGGACCTTGTCAGCAGCCAGGGCGCTTGGGTGGCGGCCTCCACACTGCTGCTGGGTCTCGCTTCCGGGCAGCTCATCACTGTGAACCTGCAGGCTGATGGCGGCACTGTCAGGCGCATCAAGGTGAGCAACTGCCTGCCTGTTGTGCATACACTTTTGGAGGCTGCTCTTGCCAATTCCTGGTGGAGCGAAGACGCATACAATCACTTGGCATGCAAGCTGGGCAACAGGAAACTCATGATCTGATCAGCAGCTCTGTGGCGCTGCAGGTGTCGAAGGTCAGCGCGGCGGCACCGCCCTCCTGCATGTGCGCGGTGGGCCCGGAACTCATCTTCCTGGGATCCTGCGCGGGGGACTCGCTGCTGCTGCGCGCCCTGCCTGAGCAGCAGGCCAAAGCAGAGGTGTGGCTATTGTCTAGCAGTGCTGACCTTGTCAAGCAACTGCAACATCACGGATCCTCATTTGATTCTCACCTGAATGATCTGCCAGGTGTGCGCCAAGAGCACGTCTCCTTGCTCAGCCTGTGACTGCTTGAGTGCGCTGGGGATGCACGCAAGCAGGGTCGCCATCTGCAGGTCCTAGCGCTGAAGACTGCAGAAGAAGCTCTGAGAGATGCAGAGTATCTGAATGGGCACGAGAGGAAGCGGCAGCGGACAGAGCCAACAGCGCCTGGCCTGGATGCATCTGATGACGAGGACGAGGTGTGTCAGCGTGCAGCCTCTTAACACTGCAGTACAACACGCTGCAGATTCCGTGGCTTAAAGTGCCTTGAGGGCTGGCCCATACCCTCTTACAGGATGAGCTGAATGGGATAAGGATGGAGCTCTCTGCATAGAGGATGATGCTGATTCAACTCTGGGACCCTAAGAGTTGCTAGTGCTCTCACAGGTGTCCCTTCTGTACCGGTCTGAGGCACAGCACATGATGCCGGTCAGCGCGGGGTCTTCAAAGTACAGCTTGCAGGTGGCTGATGTCCTGCCCAGCATCGGCATCATGCACAGCATGGCCACAGGTGAGTCATCACAATCCTGAAGGATGCACTCCCATCTGTGGTTGTCCCTCTCCTGTTTATCTTTGTACTTGTCCCACCTCAGTAGTGTATTGTACCAGGCGCCGGTGCTGCTATGAGGAGCGGTCTTTAAATAGGAAGAAGAGAGCACTGTGATCTGTGCAGGACCTGCAAGTAGGGACGAAGGAGCAGGGCTTACTGCAAGGGGGCCGCCAGCTCTTGTGGCAGCTGTAGGTCATGATAAGGCCGGCGCTCTAGCAGTTCTGCAGCAGTCCATTGTACCAGATCTCGTCACGGAGACACCAGTCACAGGTCTGCATGCTGCTAATGCACCCTGTGCATGTTTGACAGAGCATGACGCTTGTATTCATGTAGACATGGCATGACCTGTGGTGCATGTGGCTTGGGGGCCAGTACCATGCAATCAGCTGGTGGGACAGGACCAGAGGTCAAGCTCGTGATGATGCAATTGATACAGCAGGTGATCTCGGGATTGACTGTGCGTCTGACGACACACTCACTGCAGATGTGCAAGGCGTATGGGCGGTGCACTTCTTTCCAGAGGGCCTGCAGGCGGACGAGTCCGCCCTGTACCACGCCTTTCTGCTGGTCAGCACGCGCACGGGGACCAAGGTGCTGCGCAACGGCGAAGAGCTGGATGAGCTTGGTGAACAAGCCGGCTTTGTCCTGGACAGCCGCACCATCTTTGCAGGCAATCTGCTGCGGGCTTCCCGCATCGTCCAGGTATTCTGTCTGCCTGTCGCACAATGCCCTGTACTGCCAGAGGTCTTGCCTAATTGCAGCTGCAGGACAAAGCCTGCAAGTCCTACCTATCGCTGTGGGGAGGGCTTACCTCCAAAACCTCAGGCCCGTTTTGTCGCACCACCACAGACGCTTCAGCACAAGCAGGAATTGCTTGGAGGTATGCAAGTGAAAGACCGGGCATGCCATCTGCTTGAGTTGGTACACAACTGCTTGATCCTTCATAAGACCCTGCTGAATGTAAGCATTGTATCCAGGTTTGTCCAGGAGGGGTGGCCCTGCTGGCAGGCTCCTCTCGGGTGCAGCACCTGCCTATGAATGACCTGGGAGTGCAGGGCCGCATCAGCATCACTGCAGCTACAGTCGCAGACCCTTACTTGCTACTGCATATGTCTGATGGCCGAGCCATCCTCCTCACTGCCGACCCCACAGAAGGTTTGCTCCGTCTACCGCCATTGAATGCTGAAGGTACCCAAGCAGCTCGCATTGAATTTGCAGGACGCCCTCTGCCAGAATGCAAATGCCATGTGATCATCACAGTGTCATCCCTAGCATGAGGGCTCAGTACATTGCCTTGCAGGTCTCGCGGTGTTGCCGGATACAGCAGGTCATTTGGCAGCAAAGACTTCCAGGATATCCGCATGCAGTCTGCATGCAGACGTCAGCGCCACCCTGGCACCCGACTCAGCCGGCGACCAGACAGTGTGCCTGGTGTGCAGAGGAACAAGCCTTAACATTCTGCAAGTGCCATCTCTTGAACCGCTGATGTCCTTCAGCAGCGTATCAGCTGGCTTGCCTGTCATGGACAGCTCTGAAGGAGGTGCGCATCCACCCATCTGCAGCAGAATTGGGTGTATCCCTCATAATGTTCACTAGCACAGACCATTTTATCACAGTCAATAAATCCAACAGGAGCCCTTCAGCATTGGAGTTTCCTGACATAGTTCTACAGCCTGCTCACACCACGGTAGTGCAATCGAGTGACTGCTGTTTTATAAATCTGGGAAAAAGCGTCATGTAAGGCTTAGGGTGGTCTGGCGCAACTGTGCAGAGTCTCTGGTGGACACCTGGCTTCCCAGTGTTGTGGAGGTTGCTATGGTAGCACCACATGAGAGACAGAAAGCTGAAAAGGACATCCGCCTTGATGGGGATGCCGGGGCGACCCATGCGGCCTACCTCATTATGCTTCTGTCAGGTCCGACACGATCATGACAAGTGAGAGCGTGATGATCAGTGCCATTCTTTGTGCCCTGCCTGACAGTATCTTGCTATCACCTCTCTACTGAAGACTGCACATGCAAGGCTTCATGCATGAAGACTCCTGTAGGGCACAAGAACTATAGCACGGTGGCAATGCACACGTGATCTGCCTGAAATTCAGAACTCAAAGCTGGGTCTTACATACAGACGGGACTCTGCTCATATACCAGCCATTCAGGCGACTGAGCAACGAGCTCTGCTTTCAGCGCATGCAGCTGCAGCAAGCTCTGCTCTACAAGGCGCCGGCTGCTGTCAGTGGCTCCCGTCCAGCTTGCATCAAGCCCTTCGACAGCATCATTGACGGCGCAGATGCCTTTGTCAGGTAACAGTGCCTTCTGCCTCTCTGCTGAATTGACTGCTGTTCGTAGCTCTGCAATTTCAAGCTTTACTGCTTGACTGGCCTTCAGTATGCTCTCGTGATCCTGTCAGAATGTCCCTTCTTTCAGGAAGTGGCCCTGCTGTCTGTATGCTTGACAGTCCTGAGAGTGTGGTGTATAGAGTGTACCGACGGTGCAGTGGGTGTGTGCAGTGGCATCTTTGTTGGAGGGAAGACGCCCATTTGGCTGGTGGCATCCAGAGGCACTCTGGTGGCGCATGTCATGGACTGTGAAGGAGCTGTCACCGGCTTCACACCCTTCCACAATGTTGGCTGCCCGTATGTGCGTCCTCTTCCCTCTCATAGATGCTATGCTCCTTTTGCATGAAGGCTCTGCCACTGACACAGAGTCTCTATCCTGGCTAGATGTGGTAATGAACCCATTGTAAGCTACCATGACAGCTGCTCAGGGTGTATGAAGCAGGTACTCATTCAAACTGATGTTTAAGTTCCTCTTACCTGCCACTTGAGCACTGGCTGTGGAACAGGGCTTCTTCACAGCCTGCTTGGGACCTGGGGGAAGCCAGGCGCTGAAGATGTGCCGGATGCCGCCCAAGCTGCGCCTGGACACGCCCTGGCCCATGCACAAGGCCGCACTGCGGGCCACCCCGGCAGCCGTCACCTTCTGCGCAGACGTGGGCCTGTACGCTGTGCTGGTCACTCGCCAGGTAGCAGCCGTGCTCCTTCCCTGCATGATGGTCCTCCTAGACTGGAAACAAGACAGGAGGTGCTCCTATAGGAAATTTCCATAAGACAGCTTGCAGTGAGCTAGGGGTGCCCTGCAACTGAGGATGCTGCTGTTGGCTGCTGAGCAAGCATGCGCTTGACTGTGCTACATCATTCGCAGATGGAGTATCAGCCATGGCTTGAGGAGACTTTAGAGGGCGACCGCGACCCTGGCGCCTCGCATGCCTACGCAGTGGCAGAGGCTGCTGCCAAGGCTGCCGGATCCTCACCCACAGGCGAGGTGAGTCACCTGTGATAAGCTCGAATCGCAGTCAGCGCACTGTCACACCTGCTTGTCCAGAAGATTTCAGCGTGCCGAACGCTGGGACGACACTCTCAGCCATCATTGCGGTGATCCGCCTGCCAGCTGCCCTGGTCCTGTCTACAGCATCACAGGGGATTTAATTTGCAACTGTGTGCAGCACAGTTGGGACTGAGAATAAGGTGGTGAGCTTGCGTCGCAGGTGAGGCTCATACAGCCTGGCCAGTGGCAGCAGGCAGTGTGGCGGGAAGCCCTCCAGCAGGGAGAGACCCCCTGCGCGCTGACGTCCCAGCTGGTGCGCAACACGGAGACGGACGCCATGCAGACCTACCTCGTGGTGGGCACCGCCTGTCTGTTTGGCGAGGACTGCCCCTGCACGGGCCGCGTCATTCTGTTCCAGGTCACAAGGGAGCAAGGGCAGTGGCAGGGCAAGCTTGTCTGTTTTAGGTGCACAGCCATACCAATCTTTCTCACTCAAGCTAGCCTGCATCTTGCTTGCAATCACCTCCTTGAAACAGCCACATCCTGGACGTCAGTGACCATTGCTGCTGTCGGCATAACTTTCTTGACCAGCATATCAGTGTTATCACTATGGCCGGATAGGCACACCTTTCTGGGTGAATATCTTGCCTTACCTCACCTGGACCCTGCAAATGCAGGCCTGAAGATTGAGCATGATCACGCAGGGAAGTCAGAGGCCCTGTGCTGGATATCACTGTGCTGGACGGCGTGATCCTGGCAGCTGCTGGCACCCGTTTAGAAGTGTTGGAGCTGAAGGGCAAGACCCTGCAGCGGACGGCCTTTTATGATGCGCAGATCCTGCTGAGATCGGTGTCTGTCATCAAGGACTACATCCTGCTGGGCGATGTCCACAAGAGCCTGACCTTTGTGCAGAGCTCGCAGCGCTGCAGACAGCTGAATGAGCTTTCCAAGGCAAGCATGTTATCCTACTATCCTTCAATCTTGCAGACCCTATTCAGTATGCCCAGCCCCAGGTCTCTGCCAGAAACGTCTGCATGGCTGTAGATCAAGGAAAGCCACAGAAGCAGAAGCAATCCCGGTAATTGATGCTGTGCAAAATCCTGCCGGGTCTGCTGTGATATCAAGCATGCTGCTGCAGGATTACAACAACTTGGATGTAGATGCGGCAACCTTCTTGAGAAGCGGGCGCAAGCTGTACTTCCTGGCCTGCGACAGGGGCCAGAGCTGCCACCTGTTCTGCTACGATCCCAGTCAACCCCAGTCCTTCCAGGGCAAACGCCTCATTGCTGTGTAAGCTGCAGCAATCAAGACTGCCTTCAATACCCCCACATGATGTCAGGCAATTGCTGAGCAAATCATACTCCAGAGAGGGTGTACTTAGCTGCCACTTATTCTTCCCGTGTGCAGCTTGAAAGCTGGTGAGAAGGCGATACAACAAAACACCAACCTGCTGTGACTCTGGCGTTGTGACGTTTAGCGCTCTGCGTGCAGGGGAAGGGTACATCTTGGGCAGACTGTGTGCAGCCACCTGCCATACAGGGCGGCACACGCAGACAAACAGGCGCCTGCGCTGGTAGGATCGCTGCTGGGGACTTTCTCTGGAGCCATCTGCTGTGTGTCCCCAGTGTGGGACGGTCTGCCCACCACAGCCCTCCTTGCCCTCCAGCAGGAGCTGGGCTTCACTGTCACGCAGCATGCTGGCCTGAACCCCGTCAGCTTCAGGTGGGCTCCCAGTATATCGGCACGCAGAGATGTGATGTGTGCCTTGACAAAGAAGGGGGTGTCTCTCCTTTGTCTAGCATTGAAAGCATTGGACATCCTGAAGACTCCAGGCATGCAGGCACAGTCTCATGCCAAGGCCTGCCTCTTCTGAGGATTTACATGCTCTGCAATGTGTGCAGGAAGAGACATCTGAAGACGCCGAAGGCTTTGGGAGGTGGGCAGTGCTTTGAGCCGCCATTGAGGAGAATTAATGATATCCTGGATGCAGACCTGCTTTCATCATACATGTGGCTACCTTTGCACCAACAAGAGGCCCTTGCAACCCGATGTGCTGTCGCTAAGCAAACAATTGAGCAGGCAGTCTTGCAGCTGCTCCATGCAATCAAGACATTCCCACAGCAGAATTGACGTTGCTACTGTAATTTATGGGTTTGTAAAGAGCCGAGAGTGGTGGCGACTTTTCTTCAATCATTCATAATTCCTTCACTGTAATTCACAGACCAAACACTCTGTGTTTCAGCAGTGTGGACCTCTGTTAACCTATAGTTGTAGTGACCCATGGGCCAAACTGGTCGCTCAGGCAAATCATCATTGATAACGTGCCAGACTTCACGGGCTGGTGGGTACCAGACTTGGTTCCTCTGTTGATGACCAAAAAGGCAAGCTGCAGGTCTAGATAGAAGCTCCTACATCCAATGGTCACGAATATTCAGCTGCATGCGTTTGCCCATGGGGGGCCCTTTTTGGTTGACAGGTACCGTTCGAGTGAGATGCTTCCGCAGAGACCCTTGCCTCTTGGTTCCCTACAAATGCTGTGGAAGGCCCAAGTACTGCTTCAAGGCATCATAGATTGTGAAGCCTATTGCAGTGGATGGGACAACTTTGATGTAATTCAGGCTCAAGCCTGCGAAAAGAGCTCGGGGTCCTTGCTGCCTGACAATCATGCGCAGACCCTGCAGCGTGGAGCGTATCTGCTGGCCTTCCTGCTGTTGTGCACCGCCCTCTTTCAAGTGCTTCAACCCTTGCACCTGCGAACAGTGAAGCATATCAAGCAAATGCAGCCTTGCATGTCTACTATCTTCTACCTTAACAGGCCGAAGAAGGGCCTCTACTGTCACGTAGCTCAATCAAGGTTGATGGGACAAACACAGAACGGGGTCAGATTAGAGCGCTGAAACCCTCTACCTGCATCTGCCTCCGCACCACATCAAAGGGGTAGGTGACCGTCTGCGCAACAAGGCCAGAGCAGGCCCCAAACATGAGCATGACTGGCACTGGCAACTTCTGCAGGTGATCGCCTCTTGCGCCGCCCCCCTCTTCTATCCATCTGCGATTGTCTTCAAAATATCAGATGGAAGTGACGCGATCTCAAAGCGGGCTGCATTCTGTGATAGGAGACATGGCTACACCCCAGACGTCAAGGCTCAGATACACAGAAGACCCTAGCGGACTTCTTCATGCCCAGTGATATGGCTATGCTGTGGTGCCCAAGGGCTTGTCAAGAAAGAGGCTGAGGCTCACAATCTGTAGTGTTGCTTGAGGCTCTGGTACACATAAAACTTTAGGCCGGCATAGGGCAGAATTCCAAAGAGAGTTGGTCCTATCCCTTTGTACAGCCCCACAAAGCCCTCTGTACGCAGCGTGGTTGTCAAAACTCCCCTGATAGTCAGCCGTTGTCCTCCAGAGGTACTGCTTTGTACCAATCTACCTGAGCAGCAGAAGCTGGAAAGTCACTGGAGCTGCTGTAGTTTCATGTTTATTGGTGACCTTTCCCAATTGACGCCTCTTGTGCAGCGCTGGAAGGACATCGCAGGGCAGGGTAAATGACTTCATACATGACAGCATCATTTCTAGATCTATGGACGGCTGACCTGTACTGGAGGCTTGGCTTTCGCTGCTTCCTCTGCTATTGCTACTGCTACCTGAGTCCATCCCATATGCTAATCTGGTCCTTACAAGGTCCAGAGGATACGTCACCTGGGGCCATGCAGTACCAGATTGTGTACGCTCACTTCACTGTTACGATGGCCAATGATCGCAATCACCACTGTGCAAGAGCAGTTCAAAGTTCTGTACACAGATGCATGAGGTCGGATGTTCACCAGGACAGCGGTTGCACCAGCGGCAGACCCGGCTACCAGGTCTAGGGCAGGTGGCACTGTATAGTTGGAGACGCTGCTCTTTGACATGGATGCTGCGGCCTTCACAAGGATTTCTCTGTAATGCTCATAGGCACCAAAGTGCAGCGCTGCATAGGGCACTATGCGCAGGACGCTTGCGCCGTTTCCCCTGCAAAGGAAGAAGGGCAATCCTGCTCCAAGCTTACAGGAGCAAGTCAAAGCCTCAAAGCATGTGCAGGCGCCAACACGGAGATGGCACACATCAAGGGCTGGCCCCTGCAAGTCTTTTTCTCCAATGCGCAAAGGGAGCATGGTGAGTTTGGCGGTAAGATGCCTGAAAAGGCCAGCGGGGCCCTCTTGCTGCACGATGTGCAGCAGAGTTTCGCCAATGCCTCTGCCTCTCATGCTGCCAGTCTGCAGGACAAGGCCAGCTTGTATGAGTTGGCCATGCGCGCCCCCTTTGAACGTATATTGAAGCACTGCATCGAATGCAGGCAATCAGCAGTGCTTTTTGGGAGAGGTAGGTCACCTGGAACAGGATTTTCACACGCTCCAATGGAGCAACCATAGTCTTGGCCAAGCCTCCAGCAACGCCGCCCGCCAGCAGTTCCTGCCATGTTCCATTAATCAGCCAACATACCGCACCTATTGACAAGGTCACTTGTTTACGCATTCAACAGAAGGCGCAGCATCACGATGATATTGCACCTTCGCGAACGTTGGAAGGCCACGCAAGGACTCCTGAGTAGTGTGAACATGATCTTCGCCAGATTTGCTGCGGATGCTGCCTTGCTCGACACCATCCTGCTGCGAGACTGCGACCTCTAGCATAGCTCAGGTGGTCAAACGAAGGATGCCCATGCTAGCAGTCGTCCATGAGCGACAATATACATTTACGTCTTCCGAGCAGCTGTCTTCTACAAGCTGAAGTGCTTCTTTACACGGCCATAGGGCAGCGTTTCTAGTATGCAATGCTGAGGAAACCATGAGCGGCGCGTGTCCATTACGCATTGCGTCGTCATAATGCAGGATTATTAGCATATCCGGGCCGCATTTAGCAACCTGCACATACTCGGAGAACTGACAAGGATTCTAGGGAAGGTTCTTAGTCATCATTCCCGCCATCCGACACTCCAGTATGTTCCATCAGATACAGGGGCCAGCACGACGTATATCTGGCAGCGCAATTCAGCTAGGCATCGCGTAGACCTTCGAGAGGTCGCTAGAAGCTTCCGTCTTGAACAAAAGGCTGGTTCATAGCAGCTGGCTGTCAGAGTTCCGGAAGTCTGAATATTGAGTTCTCGACTCCTGAAGCCGCATCCTAAGCCATATTTGACTAGCGTAATCTTCGACACATGACGGTCGCCATGCACGCTTAGAACAGCTGACAGACGGACATGTGTTGAGTTGCGATCTGCACTCTCCAAGGCTTTTGCCAGCCCTCATGGGCACGCAGATAGAGTAACAGCCTGCCAGCGCCCAATGGACTGGCAAAACACAACCTTTGAGGAGTTCCTGAGCAGCTTGCAAGAGGTGAGCCCTTATGCCTGAGTCCTCCTGAAATATGCCGTGCTCCGCTTCTCTCACGCCTCAGGCTCACATGACTGCAGGTCGACTGGACGCTGCCACCGAGGAGCATCAAGGAGTTTTGCACCAATTTCACGGGCCTCCCATCACGGGACAAACTTGCACCAAGGGTCAAATGCAACCTGTACTACTTCAGGTGAGACCTTGGGGCATATCACCATCTGCGCATGTGCACTCCAACCTGTCACCTTCTGTGGTGCAGCTATAAGCTGAGGCCTGATGCAGGACAAACTACCTGCTCCTGATGGTGCTTGCCTTTGCTGTGACATTCCTGCGGAAGCCCTGGGCTCTCGTTGCGATTGCGGTTTGCTTGCTGGGCGGCCTCTGCCTAAATGACCCGTTTGCAACTTCTGTGAGGTAAGCAACTTGCAGCCTGCATTTGTGTATGGCCTCTGTACCACATGAGAATGCCACTGCCTGCCGTTCAAGAAGTTGAGGCTCCTTGATGCAGCGGTGAGGAATGTGTGGAGGAGTGCTCTGTGTGTGTCTCCTACTGAATGAGCAAGAAGGCTAAAGACAAAATGTGCTGGCGTCTGCAGTGACCGCATCCTCAGGCTCCTCAGGAAAGTGCACCCTCCAACAGCACTGCGGCTCAGAGCAAGATCTGGGGGACACTCTGGCCTGGGGTGAGCTCTTCCTCTCTCCTGGGCTTTCATTGCCTTGGTTGTTTGAAGCGGCCTCCTCTCGACACGTGGTGTTGCTAGCGCAGCTCTGTCCCTGAGGACGCTGCAAGAGGATTGTCTTCACATGCATGCAGGGCTCCTGGCAGGACGCGTGAGGTCAGGATTGCAGGAGTAAAGCGGACTGTGGTGGTCGGTGCTTTGCTGGGCTTAGGCGTCCTCCTGCTGTGGAGAACGCATGCTCTCCTGTATCTGGCCATTGCTGTACTTGTAGGTGGGTCGCCTGCACCGTGCCTTCTTTCCTGGGGCTGCTGTATGTGCGCAAATTACTGACAGAGGGATTTTGATATGAATGGGCTGTGGCATGCAGGGGATGGCGCTGTGCTGCTTCATGCTGTATTTAGGGCACCCAACCTGAAGGCACGCATGGCAAGCGCACGTCAAGAATTCAGAGCAGTCTGGCGCGGATACCAGACAGACTTTTCACATGATTACACATTATGAGTTCAAGGCAACAGCAAAACGCATGACCAGCTCTTGGCAGGGCTTCCTGCTAGCGCATAGGATCTCTGTGGTGAAGTCAAACCATATGGCTGAGGCTTCCAGTCATTTGTGAATAGCCCTCATGCAAAGGTGACGTTGCGTACAGGTGCACTTTCACACCTCTAGGTTGCTTATCACACAGCTCTTACATGGGCGACTTAGAGAGTCTCTCCCAGGCTCAGCCTTCAGGCCTAGGTATAGGATTGCTACAGTTGGAGCCTCTGCTGTTGCAGCTTTCTATGTCTCTGGGTCACAGGTACAGAATGAACAATGTACAGTGTGGCAAAGCACATATTGGGTGTGTGTAATTCATCAGTGGACCCTATCTTGTCCCAAGACTACCGTCCTGGCTGCACCAGCACTCTGGCATTGCCTGCCAGAGCATCTTGGTAGTATCCCTTTCGAAGGGGATCTATCTCTATCAGCTCCTTGTAGAGCTCCTTGAGCCTCTCTTTCCTTTCTCCAGGACCATCCAATTTGCTGTCCCCAGCGCCTGGCAAGAGACATATGCCTTCAAAATCCCACAAAATCAATAATCTGTCTTTACTGCTGTCATGGCTGCAAGTCAAGGCTCCGCTGTCTGTTACAAGCCTTTGCTCTAAGGTACTGAGACAGGGCTTTTAGTGCATAGGGTGGAGCATTGCAAATTGGTGGAATGCAAGCGTCTCACCTTGCTGTGCGTGAAGGGAGTCTCTGAGCTCTAAGAGGCGAGCCATTGTGAGTATAGGCCACTTGCAGTTCCTTCTGTCCGCCTCTGCCTCAAGAAGCCCTTCACACCGACCAATCTCCCTCTTCAAGAGATCACACAGCTCCTGCAGTAGCCAACCTTCATTCTCATGTCCTGCATGGCCACCAGTGGCAGACAAAAGTGAACAAGCAGGGAGAGGGACTGGACCGGGAGAGATCAGCATGCATCATGCACCCCTTGCTCTTACAGTCCATGAACTCCCACTTCTGAGCACCAACCAATGACGTGGCAGCCCTGTTAGCTCATGGACTGCACCTGGTAGGCAGTGCTCTGCGTCTGGGGCTCAGCCTCCTGATAGCGCTGCAAGGCTTGGCTGAGCAGCCACCTGTGGTATATCCAAGCGCTCTGGTCGCTGGGGTCGGTGAACGTTGCCTGCTCCACCAGATCCAGCTCGCGCTCTATCACCGAGCTGGGCATCACCTCTGCACAGCGTGGCGTCAGCATGTCACCACTGCTCAAGCCTCACCTGGTCTCTCCTCAGGCTGGATTGCTTGTACCTTGGCAATGTGAGCCCAAGTCAGCTTTGAGCAGAAATGATTAACCTCAATCTCTTTGGCAAGCACATATCAAGTGCGCAGAGCCTGTCACAGCACAGTCTGTGCATGGTGGAGGATCACCTTGCTGAGCTGATCCTTGGTCTTTCAGAGGACCAGAGTCTGCTGCATGTATTTGAGGCAGAAGCACAGTCCGGGCATGCCAGGCAGAGTAGTCACTGAAGTTGGCATTGATGAGGCTCATAGTGTAGTGCTCTTCCTGCTCGGGCGGGATGCCTGCTTTGGCTGTTACAATGCGCCTATACCTCCATGCATGAAAGTTGCGCGGATCCAGCTCCTGCAGCCTGCATATTGACAAATCAGTAGTCATACAGATTATGCTCAGGCTGGCCTCTGTCAATGTGGGACGTCATAGAACGTTCCTCCTGCAATTCCTTCATTGTTGTGGCTGCTGACAAGTATCAATATGAAATGTGTGGCTGGCATGAAAGGTCTGCAGATGAGGTCATGACAGCAGTCTCACTTGGTCAGCAACTGGAGCTCTTTGTCGAGAGGCACAAGGCCTTGGTCGACAAGCCATTTGCGGTGGTGCCATGTTGCATAAGACTTGGGGTTCTTGCGAAGCGCAGTCTCAGTCAGCTTGAGCTCAAACTGAATAGCTTTTGTTGCTTCTTCTGGCCCTTGATCGCCCTGCATACGCAAGAGCGTCGCTATTTTGAGTATGCACGGCTCCCAACACAGTCAGTTTGTACCCAAATGCCTGACACACCTCACCTTGAAGGTGCCTGCAAGGGCCTCTCGACGATAGTTCCACACTGTGTACACCTCAGGGTTCTGCTCTAGCAATTTGGCTGCCAAAGTGATGGATTCTGCATCGTATCTCTTTGCCGCTCTGCGCTCCAGGACCACATTGCAAAGTCGGCTGAACAGTGCTAGCTGCGCCAGTGACGCATGCTCAGGTGAGGTGTACAGAAGGAGAAACAACATTGGCCCGAACTCTACATCACATTTCCATATGCAATGTGATAACAAAAAGCAAGTGCTGAGTTGGCCAGAAATAGGAAGCTAAGGTCCTTGACAAGATACATGGATCGGGCAATCAAAAATCGAGCGTACCCGCTTCTGGCTTGCTTTCTTCTTCTCGGGATCCTCCGGCTTACCAGTCGGCGGTCTAGGACGACCGTGCATCAGACGCAGATAGAGCTGCTTCGTGCAGTGTCAGCTGCAGAAGCTTCTCATGCCAGCTCTGTCTCAAGAACGGTGTTTCTGGGAATGATGATAAAGTATAGACACACAAGCTGAAGGAAGGAACACCGATTCATGGCTGTCCTGTGCACCTTCGGGTTGCAAGTCCGTGAAGCCAGGGATACCGACAGCAATCTCGGAGGTCTAGCTTCCGGCCATGTGGCAGCTTCACTTCTACAGGCTATGCGGACATCCTGGAGAGAAGTGACTGTGATGCATCTGTAAGAGCTTGTATAAGATCGACTCATTTGAGAGGTATAATTATGAAGTAGGCCTGCATACCGGACCTGGAACTGCTACATGATTGGCACATGGGCTAAGGATTTAGACTGGATTCACATATAGCGGCAATTCTGCCGTTCCCAGTTCACAGGCGTCCTGTAAAATATCTTTTTGCTCCATCGACTGGGAAGAAGATCCGTCAACACATTTATAGAGCCTCCAGGGTTTTCACCATGTCGCAACGGGACGTGCGATTTTCCATTGACAGGGGTGGTACTTTCACCGACATCTTTGCTGAGGTGAGTCCACCATGCCTCTGCTACAGCACAGCCTTAATGCGCAATCCTTCTCGTATCTGACGTAAGACGCCGAAAGGGTACCTTCTGTGCAGATCGACACAGATAATGGGCATTCGAAACAGAGGTGAAGCATCATCACGCGTTTGCGCCATTGCCATGCATCAGTAAACCAATACCGGAGCTTGTGTCAATATCGCTAGTTTGGATGTTCAGGGTCATGAAGCTCCTGTCAGAAGACCCAGCAAACTACAAGGATGCTCCCCGGGAAGGCATCAGGAGAGTTCTTGAGGAGGTGACAGGCAAGAAGCACCCGCGGGAGCACCCTTTGGATACCTCTAGGATTGCAAGCATCCGCATGGGCACGACGGTAAGCATTTGCAGGTGCTCTGTGACCCCAGAATCTGTTTGAGGCAGTCCTTTGACCATCAAGAGCCTGCAGGACCCCAGAGGATGCTTCTCGCCTTGTGATCTTACAGCAAGCAGCTGACAGCTGACGCTTTGCTCAATGCTCACAAGGTTGCCACAAATGCCCTGCTGGAGAGGAAGGGCGAGCGCTGCTGCCTGGTCACCACGAAAGGCTTCAGGGATCTCCTACACATAGGCAACCAGAGCCGTCCTGCCATCTTCGACCTTGTGATTGACATCCCAGATGTCCTTTACGACAGTGTTGTCGAGATTGATGAGCAGGTCAGCCCTGTTTGTGCCTCTGTGTGTGACATCTGACAGTGATTTAACCAGGATGCGGAGCAGGAGTAGGATGGTCACCAATGTGTTGCCCTGCCCAGCTGCTGGCATGCTCATATACTGGCTGGCAGAACTAAGTTGCTTGGAGCGCCTTGATGTGGTACATGTCAGTGCTAGGCCTTGCATGCGCAAAGGAATGCGGTACTTGGACACTCATGCCCTTGCCCTGTTTCTGTCAGGTCATATTGCCGTTGGGTGAGGAGCCGGACAGGAGAGCAGGCAAGGATCCCTGTGGTGACAGCCAGCGATACCCTCCAGGCGGCAAATGCATGAAGGGAGTGACTGGGGAGCTTGTCTGCATACGGAAGCCGCCTGATCTAGATGCTGTCAAAAGGTGAGTGCTGGGCAGTGCCGACGCTACCTGAGTGCAACCCTAATGCCACGAGTAATATTTAGGGTGCTGACAGTGCTTCTCATGGACCTACAATGGATATCAGGGGCCAGCAGGGCAGCCTTTGCTTTTAACCCCTGGTCCGTACAGTCGAAACACACATGTAGCTTGTACATGCTTGCTGAATGCATATTCTGGACTCTGCAGGGATTTTCAAGCTGTGCTGGATAGGGGCATAAAGAGCATAGCAGTCGTCCTGAAGCATGCGGCTATCTACCCGGATCATGAGGAGGCTGTTGGCAAGCTGGCTAAAGAGATGGGCTTTGAGCAGGTACAGCTGCTGCTTGCATCACCACCCTTAATGTTGACCATTCCCTCTCTTGTCTGTGTCTGTAAATGCAGTTAAAGCCTACGATGTAAGTCCTTTGTACTACATATACAGGTCAGCCTGTCTTCAGAGGTGATGCAAATGGTGAAGATGGTCCCCAGAGGCTTCACTGCCACTGCTGACGCCTACCTGACTCCGCACATCATGAGGTCAGGCTCACTCACCGTTCCGCCTCTGTGTTGACATTGAGATCTGAAGCACATGACTGTGCTGCGGCTGGTCACATAGCCCTCTGGCCTCGCACTCCTGTCAAGCGCCTTAGCTCTGAAGTTGAGGCAGCTGCTGAGGCAGATTGTGGCGCATCAGGTACATTCAGGCGTTCCAGGGAGGCTTTGATGAGGGTCTGGAGCATGTCCAGCTGTCCTTCATGCAGTCAGATGGCGGGCTGTCGCCTGTGTCGTCTTTCTCGGGCCACAAAGCCGTCCTCTCAGGCCCGGCTGGAGGGTGAGCATTCCTGCGCACCACCTTTCCCCCCTTGTGAGCTGGGCACTGGATTTGCATGGAAGCAAGCAGACTTGTCTGCGAATGATACTTGCAGGTATGTCGGCTATGCGCTGACCACGCAGTGGGAGGGACAGGAAGCGTCAAAGCTGCAGATGATTGGCTTTGACATGGGCGGCACCTCGACAGATGTGTCGAGGTTTGCGGGGTCCTATGAGCATGTCTTTGAAAGCACCACCGCAGGTAGACTTCTTGATGCTCGTGCATTGCAGACCAATATCTTGCGCGCACCTCACACAGTATGCCACAGTTGCTGAGCACGAAACGGCAATGGCGACAATTCAGCTCATGAATGCTAGAAGTGCAGGGGTGACCATCCAAGCCCCCCAGCTGGACATCAACACAGTGGCAGCGGGTGGAGGCTCCCGCCTCTTCTTCAGGACTGGGGTCTTCCAGGTCAGCTGAGATACGGCTTGGCAGGATCCTGCATGTGCTGCTTGGCACTGGCCCCTTGAATGGGGAGTCACAATGCGACCTGAAGTAACAGCATCTGGCTCTGGCAGCACCTTCTCAAGCCAGACAGGTTGACATACGTCAGGTGTTGATTGTCCTGCACACAGGTTGGACCTGAATCAGCTGGAGCCCATCCAGGCCCCGTGTGCTATCGCAAGGGAGGCTATGCGGCCATCACAGATGCCAACCTTGTGCTCGGGCGCATCCTGCCAGAATTCTTTCCCAACATCTTTGGGCCAAAAGGTGATTATTCCCTCTGCGGCTGCCTCACCTCTGTGCAAGGCATTCGACGAGTGTCCTTGAACAATTATGAAGATTGTAGAAGGGGTGAAGGCCTCCAGTGTGGTCCCATGCTTGAGCATACTCATCTACATGCAGAGGATCAGCCTTTGGACAAGAAAGCAGCTGAGAAGGCGCTTGCTGAGTTGGCAGAGCAGGTCAATGCGGGTCAACCTGGTCAGCCCAAGAAGTCTCTCGATGAGGTGCTCTTGCTTCTTTGTTGATACCAGACGACGTTGGAACCGCTCTTCAGAGTCTGCTGGCGCCTGTCTCACACTCTGATTCACCCAAAGTGAAGCTGTCATATTGAGCCCTCACGTATCAGGCCGCCTGATACCATCCATGTCACACCCTGCAGGTAGCAATGGGCTTTGTGCGTGTGGCCAACGAGACCATGTGCCGGCCCATCAGGGCGCTGACTCAGATGAAGGGCTATGATGTGGCTCAGCACTGCCTGGCCTGCTTTGGTGGGGCTGGCGGCCAGCACGCCTGCGCCATCGCCCAGAACCTGGGCATGCGCACCATCTTTATGCACAGATATGCAGGAGTGCTCAGTGCTGTTGGCATTGGCCTGGCAGACGTCGTCGCAGAGGAGCAGGTGTGTCCCCGTTAGAACTTGACATAAAGAGGTGAGCCTGATGCTGGGATGGGGTGCGGGCGCACGTATGCAGGCAAGGTGATGCAGCCGTGCTCCAGTCATAGCACGCCAGTGCTGCCCTGCAGGAACCCTGTGCGAAAGCCCTGGACTCAGCCACCATCAAGAGCTTGGATGCTCAGCTTGATAGTCTGCAAGAGAAGGCTGAGCAGAGGCTGCTAGACCAGGTGTAGATGCGAGTCTCCCTCCATGCGTGAGCTATCCCAATTCGGAAGTGTGAAGGATAGCCCTAAAGGCGCACGTAGAGGGCATGAAAAGGCGGTCAGATACGCCCTCACTGAGAGACCCAAATGTTCTTGCTACACTGTGTTTATATGTTACTGCCTTTGATTGCAGGGGTTCGAGAAGGACCAGGTCAGCACAGAGAGGTTCCTGAATCTCAGATATGATGGCACTGATGTGGCTGTCATGACTACCTGCTCCTCTACCAGCTCGTATGAGGAGGCCTTTGAGGACACGTATAAGCGTGAGTTTGGCTTTGTACTGGAGGACCGCAGCATACAGGTGGGCAACCCCATTCTTTGAAGCTTCCTTGAACAGGCTGTGCTTCATGTTCACATTTGACCATGCTCCTTTGACCTTGAGTTGTCCACAGACAATGTATGCCCTATAAAGACACATTGCTTGAGGACATGCCAGCCATGCAAGGCTCTCTGTGACTCAGATCATGCCATTTGCAGGTGGACGATGTCCGCGTGAGAGCAACAGGCAAGGCGATGCCATTGCCAGAGCCGGGAGAGCTTGCAGGCGACCCAGGCCCCTTGCCAGAGCCAGCACAGGAGACTTCTGCATACTTCCAGGTACGATTTGCATGCGAGCCACCAAGCTGAACGCTCTCTGCAATCTTAGCGCCATCGCAGAATGCAGCGGCATCTCCTTCGATGTCCTTGTGGTGATCAGCTGTTGCGCGGTCTCGTAATGGATGGCATGCTTGGCAAATGCGTTTTGCTCTGGAGACCATCTCCTTTTACTTTTCCCAAAGTGCTTCCTGCATGCAGATTGGAGGGAGGCAGAAAACTCCAGCATACCTGCTGAACACACTGAAGCCTGGTCACACTGTTGAGGGGCCAGCCATACTTATTGATGACATCAGCACAGTGGTGGTGGAGCCACAGTGCACTGCCTTCATTACAGCAGGCCAGGACATCAGAATAGAGGTACTCATGCAGCCTCCTGACAGCGCCTGAGACAATGTATTGCTGGCCGGATCCAGAGAGAAGTGCAACATAGCCTGTAGAATGGAGATGCTGTTCTCCATCTGAAGTATCGATCCAGAAGAATGTACCTTTCTGCACAGGTGCATGCAGAAGACACAGGTCCAGACAAGCCTCTTATGGAGTGCGACCCCATTCAGCTGGCCATTTTCTCTCACAGGTCTGCTCTGCGCTGCAACCTGTCTGGTAATGCTGCAGTCCCTCACCCTTCCAATGTCCCTGATTACTAACCGGATCAGGGCTGTCTGCTGCATGAAGGCATGTCACTGGTAGTGCAATGACCTTTGGCAATTGGTGCAGGTTCATGGGAATAGCAGAGCAGATGGGCAGGGTGCTGCAGCGCACCTCCATCAGCGTCAACATCAAGGAGCGCCTGGACTTCAGCTGCGCCCTTTTCGGCCCGGACGGCTCCCTGGTTGCCAATGCGCCCCACCTACCCGTGCACCTGGGTGCCATGTCAGAAGCCATCCGCTCCCAGGTACACAGCGCACATCCTGAGAGTTATTTGTCTAATCAGGGACTCATTGGGATTGCTGCACTTGCTGATATAGCTGTTGCTCTGCACAGATCTGTGATGTGCCTATGCACAATACACTAGCTGCCTGCCAGCGTGCATTGTATATATTCTGCCTTGCATGCAGAGAGATGAATTGACCACGGCTTTGTTAGCGGCCAGCTGACACATTTTGTCCTGTTTCTGTCAGATCAAGCACTGGGGCCCAGAGGGAGAGGGCAGGGATGAGGGGCTGCAGCCAGGAGATGTGCTGGCCTCCAACCATCCCCAGCTTGCTGGGGGGTCCCATCTCCCAGACATCACAGTCATCACCCCTGTCTTCAGCGAGGGCAAGATTGTGTTCTTTGTGGCATCTCGCGGCCACCATGCTGACGTGGGAGGCATCACGCCCGGGTCCATGCCGCCCAACAGCCACAGCCTGGTGGAGGAGGGCGCTGCCATCCTCTCCTTCAAGCTCGTCAGAAAAGGCGCCTTCCAGGTGCGCCTGGCCCGGCTGCAGTGTGCGTCAGTACCACAGTAACCAGGACACTCCTGTGCTATTTTATGTCTCTTGCATGCCTCGTCCTGCCAAGAAAACTTGGATGAACCCTTGCTCCCCCCGCCCCCCAAGGTGTTTAATAGCAAGCTCCTGCTTCTGCAGACTGACGGCATCACAGAGATCCTAAAGGCTCCTGGAAAGCTAGCAGACAAGATACAGGGCATCAGCGGCACTCGCAACCTGGGTGATAACCTCTCGGATCTCAAAGCTCAGGTGACGGACAACATGAACGCCATTGACCCGGTCCAAGTGCCTACAGCCATGTTGGAACAGCTCTCTGGGCGCAATGACACCCACTTTTGCTTCTTGAAGCACAAGCCCTTACTTGCAAAGCACATTTGATAGCTAATGTATGCCAGTGGTTTGAAATGCGGGCTGTGGTAGCACAGCAGGATAGTGTTGCAAAGGCATGCCTGTTCCCTGCAGGTAGCTGCAAACAACAAAGGCATCGGGCTGGTGCAAGATCTCATAGGGGAGTATGGCCTGCCCACCGTGCAAGCCTACATGCATCATATTCAGGTACTTATCTCAGGGGCCTCTCACAAAGTTGCCAGGCCCAGACAGCAGCCTTGTCTTTCCTGTCTTGCAGATGTGGTGCCATACCAAGTACCAGTATCTCATGCAGGCCAACGCAGAGGATGCTGTGAAGCAGATGCTTATAGGATTTTCAGAGGAGCAGAACTTGCCGGAGGTGGGCACTGTGGTTGCGGAGGACCAGATGGATGATGGCACTCCCATCAGAGTGGGTCTTTCCTCCTGTGCCCGAGCACATTATCAGGATGATGGAGTACCTCCCCCAGCCTTAACCCATACTGCACAACAGAAGAAGGGGGCAGCCAATAGCCTGACAACAGGAGTAAGACTGAGGGTTGAGGTAGGACGGATCTGACACCTGCCCAGGTCGCACCTGCTGAGATGGCTGCTCTGCGCTGCAGCTTGCGGTGACAATAGACCGCCGCGATGGCACGGCTGTGTTCGACTTTGCCGGCACCGGTCCTGAGGTGTACGGCAACACCAACGCTCCGCCCGCCGTGACCTACAGCGCCATCATCTACTCCCTGCGGTGCATGGTGCACCAGGACATTCCTCTGAACCAGGTCGGCATTGCAAGCCCCTCTTGTTTGATAGACCATCTTTGTGCTATGTTCAATCTAAAGCTCAATACATGCAAGGCAAACCAATGTCCGTGTAGCATCTGATCTGCAAGCATGGCGTGCTGGCGTTGCAGCGAGCGCCTTCTCTGACTAGCTGTCTTGTGCAGGGTTGCCTGAAGCCTGTCACTGTGAAGATTCCCCCCAACACAATCTTGAGCCCGTCGGCAGAAGCAGCAGTGGTTGGCGGCAATGTGCTGACCAGCCAGCGGGTGACTGACGTCATCCTCAAAGCCTTCAATGCTGCCGCCGCATCACAGGTACTGAACCTGCTGCAGGCCTTGAGCATGGTGACGAGAGTGCTTACCTGGCATTGAATCAGAGATTTTGCCTCTATTGCTGTGCCAACGGGTGAGGCATGATGTCACTTTATGTTGGAGAAGTTGGCTGAGATGGAATGCCTGCTGTAGGGCTGCATGAACAATCTCACCTTTGGAGACGCAAGTATGGGGTACTATGAGACCATTGCTGGCGGCGCCGGGGCAGGCCCTGGATGGCACGGCCGCTCTGGGGTGCACACCCACATGACCAACACAAGAATCACAGACCCAGGTCAGACGCAGTCCAAAAGGCATGCAAGGCTGAAGATGAGGGGTGTCACTAAATCCGGCAGTACAAATTTGATGAAACAACTGGTCAGATGAGCAAGCACAGCAGAGGCATGTCTTTGTGGACGTGTGCACACTGCCCCTGCTCCTCTCATGTGCTGAGCGCAATGGCCGCATCAGGATTTGATTACGATGGTGCAGAAATTCTGGAGAGGCGGTATCCAGTGGTGCTGCAAGAATTCTCTCTCCGCCCTGGCTCAGGAGGACCAGGAAAGTTCAAGGGAGGCGATGGGGTTGTCAGAGAGGTTGGTGACCATCACTGGATCTGCAATATGCAAAGCTGGACTTGAGCATGCCACCGGTCGGCATCACTTGCTTGCTGTACATCAATGAAAGCCTCAAGTGCATACCTGTTTTCAGCATGGAGTGCCAGGCTCTTGAGTGGTACTCTGCTTGAGCAGTTACAGCATTGCGTGCAGATCGAATTTCTGCGGCCAATGACAGCTTGCATACTGTCGGAGCGGCGCGCTGTGCGGCCATTTGGGATCATGGGTGGCGGCGCTGCCCTCGCAGGCGTCAACCTCCTCCTGACAGCAGATGGCCGCCAAGTCAGCCTTGGGGGCAAGAACGATGTGCAATTGAAGGGAGGAGAGCGCCTGCGCATACTCACTCCAGGTGGGATGCTTCCTTCCATGTGTTGTGAGGGTGCAGACCATCAGGTCTGGTCGGCGATCAGGAAGCCTACCAGGCATGCAGGGCTGTCAGACGGCTGCTCATGTGCAGCAATGTACATGGCTCGTCATGAAGGGGCTGATGTGTGTGTCCAGGAGGCGGAGGCTTTGGGGAGCAGGACACAGGGTCTGTGGAGGATGCTGATTGTGCCCAACAGAACCGGACTGCCAAGCAGCAAACTGAATTCAAGCAAAAGGACTACAGCGCAGTTGCACATGTCAGTGGCAGTGTAGCTCGGTACAAGGCGAATCAAGAGTCTGCATAGCCACGCTGTGGTTGAGGTCCTCAAGTACTGGCTCAACACAAGGCAAAGGCAAATTCAGGGTCTGCAGAGCCCAGCTGTACACATGTGTGTAAGATTCTTGGGTGCAACGCCTTTGTCTAATCACTTGCCTTTACATGTCAACCTTAACTTCTGAGCCCAAATGGCTCTTGCAAGCTTCTGTCCAACCCCAATGTGGCACAGTATTTGTTTGCCCATGTCTGCAGAGATTCAGAAATCTTTTCGGCATACAGCCGATTTTGCAGGCCGACACAACAAAAGTCATGCAAAAGACTCACTGACATGGACTCTCAGAAGAACGTCTGGGTCCTATTTCAGCCCTAGCACAGGCGTTGCCCAGATCCTCAAGGAAGCACTCATACGAGACGCTGCTGGTGATATTCTGCGAGGGCGACCTCCTCTTGCACAAAGCTCCAAGATTTCATGAAATCTGATCTGGAGGCTACTTGTGTTGTAAGACACAAGCGCGTTGAGGTATAGTTGCATCATCCCTCCTCCTCTGCGCATGCAAGCTCTGGTTGAGAATGATGATTTCCCCATGCACCATGTGCGCAATGCCTTATCTGCATTATCGAGGCGACAAGGCGTTGTGCCTTATCTGCACAACGCACCTTCGATACCTCCGTCTTGATTTATTGAACGAACGCCTGCCCTGCAGCTGCTGATGCACATGCACATGACAGGTTTCATCTCTTGAACATGCTGCGATAGCAAGGCACCTTCAAGTTGCTTTTCTGCGTGACGTTTTGTCGTGGTCAAAGATATTGCTGGAGTCTAAAGTGTCACACCATGGTCCTGATGTAGTGCAGCCTGCCCTTGTCAGGCGCATAGCGGTTGCAAAGACAGCTGGGAGGGGTCATACCTTCTGTCTCAGATACTGTATCTGAGATCAAAATTCCAGGGTGGTCCTCAACACCTGCTTGCGAGCGGTACAGCACTCAGGGCATGGGCCGCTGAGGCCTGCACCAATATGCCTTGATGCTCCTCCTTGTAAATGCGCTACCGCGCCGAAGGAGCATGACACATTGGCCTCATATGAGTATCTGAGAGTGGGCAACCTCACCTGCGCAGCCTTCGTGCGCCTGAACAGGTAGCGCTGCACTGCCGGGCTTGCGCTTGGACACTAATGTGTCGATACCCAGCGCCTTGCAGACATCTGTCTGCGTGCTGTAGGAGCTCTTCTGAAGCTCCTTAGCGATTGCCTTGAAGCCCTGCAGTCAACTAAGATACTTGTGTGACAATTTCACAGCGGTCAAATCCAGTGCACCTCATCTCCCGAGCAGACAGCGATGCAAACATGGTTGTGTGAGATGCTGTGATTGTCCACACACAGGGAACATGACAAGCTGGATGCATGCATTTGGCCAATGGTGCAATTGCCAAACACATGCAGGACATGCTACATGCATCACGGAAAAGGCTTTCAGGATGAGTCACCAATGTTGCCATGCACATGACCTCATGGCCGTGACTGACTTCATCTCATGCGCCATCATAATCTTTCAGCAGCTCCTGTGAAGGCAGAGCAGGAAGCATCCTTACAGGTGGTGGAAAATATGTATGCTGATAGTATTCGTAGCGTGTGTTGGTCCTGCTGGAGACGCCACTACGGAGCCAGCCTTCCGTCCTCCACTTACCCTCCACTGTACCGCCTACATTGCACCAAGAGTATACTTTCACACGCAGCCACAGCCAGTGCAGCTCCTTGACAGGGCTGCAAAGTAAGAGCCCCACATACACAGCTGGAGCCCAAGGCTTGCATTCTTAGGGACCATCAACAGCACTGGAGCAAGGCGCACATGCGACAGGCAGAAGTAACGGCATACCAGCTGACAGGATGGTACACTCCAGAGCCTTGGTCTGCGCCTCTTCATTGTAGCCGCGCTCGTGTCTGCGCATCCTGCTGCGCCTTCGGCGCGGCTCGTCTGCGACCTCAGCACTCTGCTGCTGGTCCTCGGATTCGTCGTCCTGTTCAGTCACGTCTTCCTCCAGGATGGCAGATGTTCGCCGGGAGTGCCTTAAATGCTTCCCTCCTTTGAGGAACTTTGGTGGCCCCTGGCGCTCACGAGGCTGCTGCAAGTGAGGCATGCAACTCCCTTTCAGGAATCTGGGCTCCGGCATGGGCTGCAGGCCCTCTGTCCCTGGGACAGGTGATCTCTGGCCCTGAGAATGCACCTCGGTCCCAGCCGCAGAGCTCTCGCGTCTTGGAACTCCCACCTCGGCACCTGCAAAGAATTGCCAATGAACACTCGGAAGCACAACAGCTGCGGAGAGGATAGTATGGGCTCTGTTTTGCTGCAGACAGGTGTTGCCTCAGCAGACATAAAGCTTGTGAAAGTCGGCAAGTCCCGACGATATCTCCTTGGTCCTCGGTATTTGTACAGACATGTCTCCTGAAGTACATGCAGTGCTGGTACAGGATAGCCCGGGGAAGAGCAGAGTACCGTGCTTCACCTGAATTGAGGAACATCCAAAGGCCTGGAGTCCTGGCCTTGGAAGCCTGACCAGCTGGAGCTCCAACGCTGGTCTTAAATGGCGCTAGCCTCTTCTGAGGTGTCCCTGGCTTCATGGCGTTAGGGCTGCCTGCACAAACGGGAGATGCCAATGCATGCCAAGCGGCTGTAGAGCAATGGACAGGCAATTAAGCGTGGGTTATGCATGAAGCCTGATCATGACTGGTATTGCAACTATACCAGAGCGTGTGTGGTGGTGGTGTACAGATGCTGGTCTCACACTGAACACTCTTCATGGGCTTGAGTTTGCGGTCACCTGCTGGTCCTGGTGAAGCAGTAGGATTAGGCACGGCATCTGGTTTCTGATAGCTGACCAGCAGCTTCTGGGTTGTCTTGGTTCCTTCAAGAGTAGGGCATGCCTGTGCTGTCTCCTGTCCAGCACTGTGCCTAGGGATGTCTGGCACCTGGAAGTGCACAAGTTGTTAGGCTGAAAAGAGATCAGGCCCACAATTGTGCTTGTTAATATGGCAATGACCCCAGCGTCATGAGTATTGCAATGTGCTCAATTGAGCACAAAGGGGAGGACAGCCTTGGCATTTACAGCTTACCATCTCACTGGTGTCTTCAATGGCAGCTGGATTCAGGAAGGTGTCGACACAAAGTTCACCTTTTGATGCCATCTGGACTACTTCTCTGTGGGGTGCCTGCTATTCCAACCCAGACCAAAAGGATGTGGAATATGCACTCTTGGGCTGGAGTCTGGCACACCAGCCCAAGTGCAAAAGAAATATGTTGCAGCAGCACCTTAATGCAGAATTTCTATAGTAAGCAGGTGACTGGCGTGGGACATGAGAGGCTTAGATACCCATTCGAATTTCGGAGCCACGCAGCAGATGTGTGGGACCTCTCACATGCTATGACAGGAAAGTGACAATGCATCCCATAAGTGGCATGCATGACATACCCATGCACCTGCTAAAAAGCCTATCATGTGTGGCATGATTTGCATGCACACAATAAACTTCAGCAGAAGCCTTGGCTCTTCAGAAGGGATGTCAATCTTGACCAATAGATGAGAGTGGATGCCTCCCTGCACTAATAGCATGAATCATGCATTTGCAAAGCTCTGATGAGCCTTGTCACAGGGTGCATGTCAGTGGCATGCAACATATGTTTGCAGAGCAATTGTGCATCATGGAAGGGGTAATCATGATTCAGTCCAAGCAGATGCACTCTACAATGTGAGAGAGAGAGAGAAACTTTACATCTTTTCCAGCCACCTAGGGCTGATCAGATGCCTGACCCCCATAAGGGTCAGTGCCATAATATACTCCCAAGCATTCCTTGATAAACATCGCAACACCACGCATGTCATCTTGCCACATGAATTGAAGCATGGTAGTTGCATGCTCTCCAAACAAGCCTTGATATCTGTCACGAGTATCCTGCAACCCTGGGCACTCAAACACAACATGCTGTTCATCACCCGGGTTTTCACCAGCACACAATGTTCATACCCTATGCAGCCTGGGGATACCTTGCCTACGACCAAGATCCCAGGGAAGATTATGGCAACCCATCCTGAACCTGAGCAAGGTTTGCACACACCCAGCGGACAGTGGCAGCCTGAATATTGCCTTGGGATGGATGTGGGCAGGCCGTGTGATAAATTTAAAGACCGTCCTAAGAGATCCTTCGTAGACATTACATGTCGCAACTGTGACGAATGAGTATCTTGATAGGTCAGCACATGGCATGGATCCTTGTGAGCAACACCAGCCACCAGTCATGACACTAACACATGTCACAACTCGTGGAGAGAAACCAGCAGCATTTGGTCTTGGTACAAGATATACAGTGGGCATGCACATCAGGCGCATGGTAGTCCAGCAATTTCAGTACTGTCTAGTCTGACTAGTCCTAGAAGTACTATAATCCTGCGGTCATCCAACACACGCCCATGAATTCCTCAAATTCCATACACAAGCAAGCATTCCTCTGCAGGGCGCCCCCAGAATGTTGTATTGTCCATAATTGCCAATAGTGCTGCTCTAAGCCACAAAGATACCTGCACAGCATGAGCAGAGAATTCAGCGTGATCACTGCGCTCAGGTTCACCATTCTTGGAGAGATTGCGACCACTCTTTCTGCCAAACTGCAATTATGCTGCAGATTGGTGGAGGTATAATGAGGTGTTTGACGAGCTCAGGCAGTCAATTCTAACACTGTCAGAATAAGGTGGGCTGGATACAAGAGCACGGCAGCGCCATGGAATCTCCTTATCAGCCCTTGCGAAGAGATCAGAATGCAAAGGCAGAAAATATACCATTCTTCAGAGGATGCTCAGAAGTAGCGGGTGTAGACATGCTGCCAGACATGGCAGACATGGCGCTGGCCCCAAACTGCCCTGTGCATGGCTTCTCCAGTCCACCGACCCAGACTGACATCAGACCCATCACACCTGCACCGGGAAGAACCACACGGTCCGCCGCTAGCTCATGCACAGGAAGAGCCGGTAAGGCAGACGTTGCTCACCACGCCAGCGTGCACACGAGAAGAATTATAGCAGGAATCCAGAGTGCTGATTGGAATCAGGCAACTTCACATGTCCATTTGGACATTCCATGGATTGAGCAGACGCAGGATGCTCACCCAGGCGGCGCTCAGCAGCACTGTAGTCGGACACAAGGCGCACACGTGTGCCAGGCTCCACAAGATATGGCGGTGATGGGTCACCATCTGTCATCTTCACAACATAGCCCTCCTCATTTCCAGGCACACCTGCATTGACATCTGTGTGAGAATTTCCCTGCTAGCATGTGTGTACACCCTCCCTCCAATTGAAGCAATGCACAAACAGATTTGCATGGGCAGGTGTGGCCACACAGACTCACCAGGCTCTGTGCCATATACTGGGCAGGACTTGCAGATGAGCTCATCCTTGTCCAGGTTGTACATGTAGAGGCACTGCAGACACCAACACGTCAGTGAAGAGGGGAGCCACAGATGCCTACTCATACATCACAGCTCCAGCTCACTGATAGGAACACTGACAGGGACACACCAGCCAATGCACCCATTTAGGCAGGGTGACGAGGAAACACTTACCTCACTTCCCACATGCTGGTGAGCAATACACCGCACTACCTCAAAAGGCTTCTTTTGGGGGCATCTGTCATCGATGACAGTGTCATAAGTCTGCAGAGCAGTGTCACAAAGTTGATCTCAATTCATGAAGTGCAGGTCCTACAATGCACGATAGCTCATTACTACGGCAGGCTCGCTATGCCCTCCAAGCAGCTTGCAGCAGGCCAGCAGGCATCCCATCATGACATGGTGGACGAGGCTGAAATGGGCCTCACCTTGCGGAGGGTAGTGTTGGGACCCTGGCTGGCCAGAATGTCATACTCAATGTCTCCTCCTGTGATGTCAAAGCCAATGAACTGCACCTTCTTGGTCTTGCTGTCCTCCACCGCAAGAGGCCTGCACAGCATGTCTGCCTCTCACATGTTCAAGGCATGCAGCCTCTCAGGCAGGGACAAGAGTGACAAAACATTTGCCCCTATGTTTGAGCAAATCGGCTGCACCTGTAGGTGACAGTGTACTCCAGGCGGTAGTCGACTGCTGGACCATCTTTTGCGGGGCAGTCCTTGCAGCAGAAGAAGCTGCCGTGGTCCTTCTTGTCCACGCACCAGCACTCGAGGCACTCGCGCTTGTCCTCCTCTGCAACTCCAATGGTGTTGATGAGCTGGATGTTGGTGTACCTGCGCCCATGACCAGCAGACATTTATGGAAATGCTCATGCCAGTGGCACCATCTCCTGCAATGCAGCCTACAAGCTGTTGTCTCGGGTCATGAATGTGTCGTGCCAGGTGACCAAGCTATGACACCAGCCGTCAGTGTATGCCACACCAGGTGAAACCCTTCACAAGATGGCAATGATACATTTCGGCTGCTGCATTCCCATACATGAGAGCCAACGTGACAGTGAGAGTTGGGCTACCTGATTGTGTCGTTTTTGAGCTTGGCAGCATCAATGACCAAGGCATAGGGCTCCTTGACAGGCTGCCTGCTGAAGCTACCGCGCAGCTCTGCTCCATTGCCCAACAAAAAGGCGCTGGAAGACACATAGTGGTGCACATACACCTGCAAAGGCACAATATGCTCTTCATTCCACATGCAATTCAACATCCGAGAGCAAAGTGGCAGGAAGAATGGAGTGGCTAGAACATCATGCTATGGGCGCCAGGGAGGTCCTTACATCTGAGAGGGGCACAGGCCGCTCCTCAGCATCCACAAGCTGTGAGGTCAGATTCAGCACCACCACTTGTCCCTCAGCAGGGTAGGGGCTCTCCAGATACATCATAGTATTAACTGTCTGCCCTGGCTTGAGAGGGTGGGCCGGGCCCAGACACCTCACTGTGACTGACCCATCCTTGTTCTCTACCTTCTCGCCACAGGTGCCATTTCCTACGTGCACACGATATCTGTGATATGCCTGAAGTAGGCTGTGCGCAGAGACGATTCAGGTACACTCGTCAACGCAAGGGCTGCAAGAAGGGCATGCCGGTAGGACATTAGGGATGTTTAAGATATCTGCGATAAAGCGCGTATAGCACGGCACCAGTAAGCATCCTCACCGGCAAAAGGGAGGTCTGGGAAAGGGCTGTACTTCGCCTGCACACAGCAGCGAGATCACGTCAGCTCGATCGTGCGTGGCCTGATATTTTGTGCGCGCAGGATGTAACAGCTCTGTGGAGCTCAGTCTCACACCAAAATTCCCGGATGCTTGAGAACATACCAATTCGAGAAAGGCAGCATCCTGGTAGAAGGCGGTGTCAGCAGCGGCAAAGCATGCCAGGGACAGCACTGCAACCGAGGCAACGAAAGCAGCCCTCATGGCTGCGGCACTCCTTTGTGTCTTGCTTGGTGTCCTTTACGCTTGTACTATCGGGATATTCAATGAGGGAGAAGACGAAGCCATCGCGTGATCATAGCATGAGTGTCCAAAGTAGGCCTACGTCACCACCTGTTCCTCTTCGCTTGTTTTCCTAATGTGACTTGCTTGGCTCTCGGGTATCGCTTGGCTCACCGATCTTACCATACAGACGGTATCTAATGGCTGGGGGTTTTCCTGCTAGTGACAGAGAGAGGGCCAGGCGCTGGTGATTGCAGGCCAGCCACTTGCTCTAGCAGCATGGGTACAGTCGTGGGCGCAGGTCACTCATGTTATATGATACATGGGTGGGGCTGACAAACGCAGTACCAGATGCACTTGTGGTACAGTACTGTACCAGACTTGCAAGCAATTCTACAAAAACCTAATCATTGTAAGGCCCTCTTATGAGTGACTTCCATCGAGCCTCGCTACAGCTGGCATTCGTGCACGTCATCCCACTTCGAGTTTGCTGCAAGAAGAGTATCGGGGGCTTCTAATTGGCAACTGAGCACCCTGCCTGAGCTCTGCATTGTTGGGAAGTTCGTGCTTTCTGACACAGTTGTGGAAGGTCTCTCATCCATCAAGGGAGCCTTGGCCTGCTCTCAAGCCTGGCAGCCTTCCCATTCCCTCAGAGCCTGGGCTGAGCCCTCTGAACCCTCTGCCAGCCTTGCCGCCTAAAAGTCTGTCTGGCCCTTCTTTGGCATGGCGCGAGACACATCGCGCTTGCCCCCTGCTTTTGCCCCAAGAGGCCCCCTCGCCTCCACCTTGCGACGCCTAATCTCAGCGTTCCTGAGCGCCTCCAGCTTAAGTCCTGCATCCCTCCGCGATGTGTTGCCCATAGCATCGTCCCAGTCGAAGGCAATCTCCTTGTCGCCTTGCACGCTTGCCCAGCCCTCAAATTCGGTCACCAGTGTCTGCATGGGACAGGACTGCAGTGGGCATTGCACTAAAAAGGTAGCAGGCCACATCTCTTTCGCATGATCGGGAGATGCATGGCATCCCCATGCCATGCATGCACAGGACCGGGGCTCTTTGGGGCATACGCGTCACAAGTCGAGTATGTTCTACTGCATTGCTGAGTCAGGCAAGAAAACTCATGACTGTACCTCCATCTTCCCGTTGGGGAGCACTTGTGAGCACAGGGAGCGCAGCACAGCTGGGTCAGCACGCTTCTTCTCAGGAGAGCCCACAATGAGCCCATGCACCCGAAGGCTAAGCTTCTCCTTTGCACCTGCAGGCATACACAGCCACATGATGACAAGTTTTGCTAGCAAGTCAGTGCACAGCAAAGTCAAACCCGTACTCCCGCAAAAGCCCGGCAGTCACCGGAGACAAAGAGATGCTCATATTGAGATACAGCTGGAGGCGGGTCATGAGAAGGGACTAGCATCTGCTCAAATGAGCAAGTAGCCTATGCATTAGTACCCAGAGCCTGAAAAGGGCAGACCTGCAAGCTTGCGCATGATCTCAACTCCGGGCTGCCGAAGCTCTCCATCTGAGACGAGGAGTATGTCAGAGTTAGCCCATGCAGCAGTGTGTAACCTGTCCAGGCACCTTCGTACGGGCTCGTTGAAGTCTGAGCCGCCATTGAAGACCTGCGTGATGGCAGTGGCATCAGTCCTGCACCACAGAGCGCTACTATACAGAGACAGGATCTCTGCACATGCCAAGCTATGATGTCCAGCATGTATCCTCAAGAGGCCCACCTTCTCAAGGAAGCCCAGTAGATTGTTCACAGAGGCCATGTCTGTGCCAAGCTCCAGCTCACGCACTTCTTGTGGACCCGCAAAAGCAAAGACAAAGCAACCCCGCTCCTGCAAGGTAGCAAAATGGGTTTAGGTTGAGGCATGGAACTAGTGATGACTTCGTCTGCAGCACAGCCTGCCAGACAGGAGATCTGGCAGGACATCCCCAGGCTGTCAAAGTCTTCATCCTGACAGGGACAGAGATGGGACGATGCTTACTTGCGCACGTGCCGCACGCATGCACTCCAGCGCGAGCGCCTTTGCAACAACCTCCCTTGCCCCACGCATTGAGCCGGAAGTGTCCACGCACAGAAGGATGGGTCCACGATCTGCGGTAGGCCGTATTTCCCGGCGCTCGGGCACGATCTGCGTGTTGAACTCGCTCCAGCCATCCCTCTCGTATGTCTGCAACGCCTTCTCAGCAACCTGCAGTGCAACTGAGTGCTGCTATTCTCGGATCTTCAAGTGTTGGTTGGTCTGTGGTGGCAGCGGTCATTAGCTCTTGTAACGTGTAGCTGCAAGTAAAACCTTCAAGATTCACGGGTGGGTATCACCTTGGCAAAGAACAAGAGCTTGGACTGCCGAACTCGTCGTCCGCGAGCCATGTTGGCAGCCTCACTGGGCAGCAGGCGAGAGATGTCATCGCTCCGCGTCAGGCCCCTGGTCTCCTGAGCTTCCAGCACTGTGCGCAGCAGGCCAGGCCGGCCCTGCAATGCGGAGCAGCTGCCTCTCAAGTCAAGCACACACATCCTGGATACAACCGCCTGCCTATTTACCTGCGCATATATACATTCTGCAGGTACAGCCCTACCATTGTTCTGCTCAATGCACATGCAGGAGCGACACTGCACATGGCAACACAGTGTGTGCACAGGAGAGGCCCTCTGCTGCATGCAACACCCATGTCTACATTCTGACCTCCAGCCAGAGAGGGCACGTGCTGCACAGAGTAGGCACCAGCCTTAAAGATAGCGGAGCATGTACACCTTCATGTCGAGATACTGAATAGGGGCTCGTCGCAAGGGACCCCAGCCTCCGCCTCTACCCAGAGATCTCACGAGGTCGCGCAGCTCTTTCAAGTCCTCCAGCTTTGAGCGCATCTTGTCCATTGCTGCCCATCCTTTGCGCTTCCACAAATTGCCCTGTGCGAGCACGAGCTGCCCGTCGAAGTGTGTGAAATATGCAATCGAAGAGGCACCATCAACAAGCAAAGGCAGAACACACACCCCCTCCCAGCAGTGAACAGCTCGACCATGTCAATCTTCATTCTCACTCTACATGGATACCATGCTGCATGCTGTTCAAGGCTGATCGTCAAATGAGACCATGCATGAGGCACTGTGGCAGGCACAGGTGCTTGCCTGGAGATCAAAGGTTCCACTGCGACCTCCTCCGAGGAGGTCTTCCAGGCCTTCAAAGGCTTTTCCAGCTCTGCTCAGCGTCTCTCTGCATAGCGTACGAAGTCAAGGCTGGCTTGCTATACCTGTCAGGGGCAGGGCTGCTATCACAACTCACCTAAGACATTTAATAACCCGCTCAAGGCTACAAGGCTCTGTCAGGGGCCTTGGTGCCCCTTTGAGGTCATCAAATTCCATGACAGACCAAAACCTACATTGGAGCTCGCCACTCCTCAACAAGCGCAGCAACCAGGTCCTCAGCAACCGCACGCTCCTGAGACCAGGATGCTCTCTCTGCCTGTGCGTCCGCGTCGTCCTCAGGCTCCTCTGCTTGCCCTTGTGAGGACGCTTGCGGCTCCACAGCAGCCGGGTCCTGGTTCATCCGCACTGCGTATAAAGCATGACACACTGTTGGCTCCCATGTCCTGAGTATGAGCAGTCACACAATCCCGAGAGCCACATCACCCAAGCCTATGTAGCGCCTGATCATGGATATCCTGGCAGGCTACATGTCGAAATAGAGTCCTTGTAGAGAAGCCAGCACCCGCTCTTTGCATGGCCTCCTCCCGCTTCAACTCAGCGATGGTCTTGTATTTCTGGCCGCTGCCATCCACGTCTCCATCCTCAGCCTCGTCTTCCAGCCTGGAGGGCGCAAGTAAAAGACAGTGCGCCATGCTTCTTGTTTGAGCATCTTCTCGCAAGCTTGCACATGCACTGTTCTGGCGTGATGTCAAGCACAGTCAGACTCCATCAAACCATGCCACACCTAGCAGAGGCACTCACCCGAGTACCAGCTTCTGGTACTTGCATACCAACTCGAGTACTGACCGCTGCAAGGTGCTCAACACAGCTGGATACTTTTTGCAGAACCTGCTGACACCCATCGTGGATAGCGATCCTGCAGGTAATTTTCAATTTTTTTGAATTGACAGCTCAATTATACAATGGTGCCTGAGAGACTTAGCAGGCCATCAAAGTGACACGGCCAGAAAGAGTAGACATCAGGGTGGTCCACCTACTTGTAAGCACATATCGCAGGGGCTCCTCGGGCCACCTCAATGTAGAGATATCTCTTCCAGACAAAGGCAGCTCAGGATCAAGCATCAGCTGCCGAAGTGTCTCGTCGTCTGGGAGCAGGCCGCGGGACAATGCCGCCTGCAAGGCAGGTAAGACTCTTGTGGTGCACCATTTCTTGCGGTTGTCATGGGACAGGTGTGCCAATGGGTCTCTGCCATAGTTAGTGCAGTGGCACAGCACAAGGGTGGTGTGGTCCAGTGCCAGCACATACCTGCCAGATCAGTATACCTCTTGCATTCTCCTTCAAGGCCTCGGTAGAATCCCCCCCTTGCACCTTCGCCCTGAATGGCGCACCAACCTCACACAATGACGCAAAGAGCACTGTTCACAAGTGCGTGTATATGCAGTCAACATACCTGATGTGGGACAGACGAAGGAGCCCAGGCATCAAGCCTGGTGTCACATCTCCAAGCTCGCCCAGGCCTTGAAGCAGGGCGCTGTGACCCTCCGCTGATTGCACAGGCCTATGATCAGGTGGCGCGGCAATCGCATTGCTGACCTCGAGTCGGCCTCTTCTTTCTGCTCTTCTCCCGACTAGCTTGTGGGGCAGGGATTGTACTGGCGAGAGCTGGAGGGGTGGCAGCACATGGCATTGAGAAGGCCTGCAGCTCAGCATAGCCATTTCGGGCAGTGCAGAGTGCATGAGAAACTGAGCAGGGAAAAGATTGCAGATAGGGAGCTTTACATTAAGCTCCTTGGAGACTGACAGACAACTGTTCTTCTTGTGAGTATGTTTCTGTGAGTGCAGGGTAGACAAGCGTCTGCTGCATATCCGATGACTTGCTCCATGTGAGTCGATCTACCTGGCTTCAGGATAGGCCAGCTGGCTTCCACCTTCAGATCAGCTGGAAGCTGTACTGCTGGCGGGAGCCTCCATTACTGAGGGATTGAGCGGTGAGGCCAGTAATGCTCGATCTTTTTTGGAGATTCTCCGCGGAAGGTGGGCAGGGTCCGACGCTTGGCGCTAGAAAGGTGCGCGTGCTGACTTCAGTGCGAGCGAGCCAGGCGGCCCCTCTGCCAGGCCGTCCACACATTTGTACTTGATTGGTAAGGAAGTCACTGTATCCCCCTTCGTAAAGCTTTTCTTGGGCCTTTAATGTGACTTTTTCCGCGTGTCGCAAGTGTAGTGACTTGATGCCGGGCCTTGGCCTGCATGAGATCAAATCACTTCGACGGTCGCATGGGAATCGCAAATAAGATGTCGTGCCTAACCAGCCTGTAGTTCCCAGTTTAATACTCCTCACGTGCATATCAGTGCTGTCTATGGCCCCGCAGAGCTTGCATTATTCGGTAGTCCAACTCCTGCAACCTGTGCAGGTCCCTGAGACTAGCCCATCTTACGATGCCGGGCCTTCTTGATACGAAAGGCTTCCAGTTCTACTCGTTGAAATTTGGTATCGCTGTCACGGCAGAGATGCTTGGAGTCCTCATGTTTGCCTTCTACAGCAGCTCAGCCCCCTCTGAGTATGCGGCATGGGCAAATGGTCTCAGCTTGGCGGTCGCCGGTAGGGCTGGATATCTGTCAATCGTGATATGGCAGCCGTCCCGTATGAGTTTCCGCATCACTGAGTTGGTTGCTCCCTGCAGTGTATATAACCGCCAACATCAGCGGCGGTCATCTCAATCCAGCTGTTACAGTGGCCACTGTGTGCACTGGGCACATATCCCTTCTCAAAGCTGCAGCGTACATAGTTGCGCAGATTGTTGGTGCCATCTTAGCTCACCTCATCCAGGCAAGCTAAGGCCACAGATTGCCTGCCTCACTACTGGCTCTGTCAACAATGCCTTCATGCCTGCCACATGACGGGGGTCAGATGCAGGCTGAACAGGCACATGACTATACCAAAAGACATGTGCAAATGTGAGCGCAATGCAGTGTGGGCTGGTGCCAAGTGCAAATGTTGGGAATCCAGTCGGGGCAAGAGGCATCTTCTTCCCTGGACCGGGTAAGACACTCACCATGGGCAGGTGCATGGAGAGCATCCATCTCACACAACCATCCTCCTGGTGTTGAAGCTATTTCCTCCATGCTGCTGTTGCAATTGCTATCATTGGTAGCATATCATTGGTAGCTTCTGCACTTAAGTGATTTGCAGCTTGCATGCAGGAATTATTATTTTGTCCATCCCCTGCAGACGCTTTTGGAGTCACTTTTGGGATGTCTGAACGGGTGCCTTGCCCATGTCTGACCATGTACCTGCAACAATGCAGGGGTGACAAAGGGCATGGCATTTGGCTTTGAGCTCATCATCACATTCGTTTTGGTGAGCCTGGCAACAACTTGCAAAAAGTACTGGAGATTGTGAAATACTCGTGTTGAAAGGTGCTCTGACCCTGGAGGTGTGGTGTATGCAGGTGTCCTGTGTATACGCTGTAGCAATTGGCAAACCTCACTTTGGCAATGTGAGTGCTGCAAGCCTTCCTGTGGCCCTTTGGCAGGCTTGTGTTGACATTCATGCAGACCTCCACGATACGTACAATGACCATGAAGCCGAGTTCGGTGCAAGTGTTGCACTGCAACATCCTGCTGTTGTGAAAGTCCACAGATCAGTCTTCCCTTGATAACCTTTGCTAGGTGGGCCCCTTGGCAATTGGTCTTGCGCTGTGGGCTAGTGACTTTGCAGGTGAAGCTCGCGAAGTTGCAGCAGCCTTTTGTCAAGCTTGTCAAGCAGAGCTCCATCACTGCATGGTGGGATTGCCAAAGCAGCCTTCTTGAGTCCGGCAACATGCCCTTTGTGAGACCAACTTCCGGTGCCTTTGCAGCTGGACCATACACTGGGGGAGCGGCAAACCCAGCGCGTGTGCTTGGCTCTGCAATTGTCTTCAATTCCAAATGGGGAGATGTGAGTCAAGCATCTGCCTTGAAGTGTCCACATGCGCAAGCTGCTTCGTGTGGTCACTGTACATGTAGTCAGAGAGCTGTGTCAGATTTGATCCTGCAATGGAATCTGCTGCTCTGCTCTCCAAGTAAGAAATGTTGCCAACAGGCCTGGGTCTACGTACTGGCTCAGCTGGCGGGCGGCCTACTGTCAGCGGCTTTCAGCTTCCCCCTATACGGCTTAGGGGCCGACTGGGCCCGACTCTGGGATCGCTCCAGCTTACGGCCTCACATCCACCGCCGTCACCACAGCCGCGGCACAGGCTCAAAAAGCCTGGAAATTGCCACCCCGAAAGAGCCCACCTTGGAGGTCAGTCCCCACAGATGTATCACCTCCTTGGCTCAACCATGTCAGACCCATCTTGATCGTGTCAGCAGTGACTGCTTGGGAAAGCCTGTATGTGCTGGTCATAATGACAGACTTTGAGAGTATGACATTCATGTCATGGCACTCTCTATCAGGTTGGCCTCTACAGTACATCATACCGTGGGGCAGGTTCTGACACCTGCTGCATTCCCTCACTTCTGCAGGAGGCACTGGGCATTGCGGACCCCTTCGGTCCTGATGCGGACGCCAGTCCCAGTGTCTCACCGGAGACCAAAGCGCCGCCCAAGCAAGTAACTCCAGCAGGTGCCGGTAATGCAATGGCCCGCGGAGGGGGCAATGCTGGCAAGGCACCGCCAGCCCTCGTGAACAACCATGCTGCTGCTAAGGATGCACCAACCACGGCACGAGGTGAGGCAAACGCGGGGAGGCCACCAGCTGATACCACCATGTCAGACGCTCCTGGTTTCAGCGGTGGCCAGAACTGGAATACCAGACAGGGGCTCTTTGGCCCATAGCCAGTTAGCTCCCCGGCTATCACATTGGAGGGCCACATAACAGCTCAGAGCGTCTGAAGCTCCAGACCCATGTGAAGACCCCTTACTATTTGACGCTGATCCAGTCCTCCTCCTCAGCCATGGGCATACCTCGTAAGATGCTGTGACTGTGCAAAGTCAAATAGCGTGAAGCAGACCATGCATCTTCTTTTATGCTACCACGCATTGCTTTTCTTTTCCTGAGCCGCCTTTGTTGGCGCTCAATTGAAAATTATTTAGCATAGTCACAGCGGCGTCAGCCCAGATTAAAACAGTGAACAATTGATTGCAAATGTCTTCAAGCCAGGCCTATTGTTGGTGTACTCGTCAAACCTGTCCTACTTTCAGCTGGCCCCAGAGATAGCCTCCAAATGTGGAGCAGAATCTTGTGAGCTCTAGATGAATGGAGCCTACTATCGTACTGGGTGAGGTGGTCAGGACGAGGTGCCCAATAGAGAGGCCTCAGCAAGCTTTTGATGCCGCATGTTGGTGATCATGGCGTACTCAAGAAATTGCCTGACCCTAACACAGCAGCGCTGACACGCCTGCCGGGACTTCAGCCGGCATCGCAGGTATCGTGTGAGAGGTGGTATATCACCTGGGCGCCTGTGTCAAGTAAGCAATTGTCTCGGCTTATCTGACTGCACTTGGACGTTTTTTGACCGCCAGCGGTAATTTGCCACAGGGACTTTCTGAGACTGAACCGATCCCCTTAGCTAAAGCATGAGCGCACCTCACTGCTGCTGATCAATTGCTCAGCCCATGCCTACTTAGAGATCCTTGGTCCCTCTAGCTATAGCGCAAGCACTGTACTTCAATGATTGGCATCCGCTCAGCCAGGGTGCCATACCTTTTGTATGCATAAGTGATACTCCATGGCCATGATGCCGTTAATCAGTGGCGCACGGTGGCTGGCCAGAAGAGGAAGGTTGAACACGTGTGCAGATGACATGGCATGTCTCCTGGAAGTCACGCCGAAACTTGGCAGGCATTCATATGCTCAGCATATCTGTGGACTGGCAGAAGGGGCTACATATTGATTGTCATATTTCTTGCTATTGCTGATTTGATCTGGGATACATCACATCTGGTCTTCGTCGTGCTTGACCCTGAGGGACCGAGTGCTTCACAAGGAGACGAACAGTAGAGTGAGGAAGACCTCAGATGCAATGTCTGGCTCTTGAGGAAATCCAAGGTGACAGATCCCTGGACGGTGGAAAGCCTGCTCTCATAAGCCTGATGGTGTCCTACTTCGACTGCACCTGATGCGCAAAGGTAGCTCATATTTTGAATCCAATATCCCTCCCTCCAGGCACTGCCTCTGATCCTTCACCACTCAGAGCCCATACGCAGCATCGAACAGGGCCATCCATAGAAGTCGCCATGACATGGTGCGAGCATGCTTTCCGTTAAGCTTGACAGATCACCCGGCATATCTGCAGCTTCAGCGAAGTTTACACTTCAAGCCGCTCCGGGCAGAATTCAGTGCCCAAGCTTGCCGACCAGACCGAGCGACACCACTGTGCAAGTCATGACACTACAAGCTGATAATGACAGAGGTGCCCATGCACAGCTGGTTGTTCTTCGCAAGGACCTGCGAGGCGCACACAAATTACACGCCCACCTGTTGTTAAAAGTCACGCTAGATGACGTGACCAAAGACAATGCGAACGGTCCTTTACAGACAAAGTACCAGCAGGAAACATAGCTGATTGCAGTAGGTTCTCCTTGACGCCTTGGAGCGATAGTGCATTCCTAGGCACTGTCAGCCATAGTCTGAGATCTTTAATCGTGCCACTGCCAGCCTGCTGTTGAGGCGATGTATGGCGGAGGTGATGCCCTGTCTCTGGCTCACTTCTATGTGTCGAGCCGAAGGGGGGCTGCGCTCAAATCAATGACGTGTGCTAATGAGCAGATGAGGTGAATGCCTTGGTGGTGGATATTGGAAGTGGCACCACAAAGGCAGGCTATGCGGGCGAGGATACTCCGAAAGCTTTCTTCCCCTCGGTAATCAGCTCTTGAAGGATCCCTGCGCACGATCTGCTGCCGTAGCAAAAACGCCATCCAACTTTGCATGGAGTATTCTGACAAACCCTGTTCACCTCGCCCACCAGTCCCATCAAGTAGTGTGCGCTAAGTGGTGTTCTCCTGACATTTTACAGGTAGTTGGACGCGTCGGGCAGTCCAGTGGCGACAGCAGCACATCTCATGCGGCCAACGGCAGCGAGAAAAGCACACGGCAGCTATACGTGGGTTCCCAAGCCATGGCTCACAGGAGGGACGACATGGAGGTGTGCCACTGGACATTTGCTGCGTGTATTGCAGATGCATGACCTTTGACTGCGGTCAAATGCTGCACATGTCGAATGATCTGTGATCAGAGGTCAATCTTCATGCTCACGTGAACGGGCAACATGACATGCAGGTTGTGAGTCCGCTGAGGGACAGTCTCTATGACGACTTTGACCTTATAGAGGGCCTGTGGGATCACGCGCTCAGGTGCGCCCCATCTGCCACCATGCACACATAGCTCCACACTATGCCTGTGCCTTTCAGACACCGCTCGCAGCGGCTGCTGCTGCTGCTTCAGACATGCCCGTATGCATGCAGGGATAGGCTGAGGGCCAACCCATCGGAGCACCCGCTCATGCTGGCAGAGCCTACCTTGAACACACGCGAGCTGCGCGAGAAGACAGTGGAGATGGCCTTTGAGAAGCTGGCACCGCCAGCTCTGTTCCTAGCACGGAATGCGGTGCTCACATCTTTCGCCATGGGGCGCCAGAGCTCCCTCGTCGTCGATGCTGGCCATGAAGGCACCACCGGTGAGCCAATCTTCTGAGCTGCGGTAGGCAAGCTGCTTATGAGGACTTTTGATGCCCCGCTACAATAGGCAGTCCAACTGACTGACTTATTTGGAAAAGTGCGCAATCCTGTGGTCATGAGAATCTCCACTGCTGTGGTGTGCAGTGGCGGCGGTCCATGATGGCTACCTTCTCACAAAGTCCATAGTGAAAGGGCCCATTGGCGGTCACCTGTTGTCTCAGTGCATGCTACAGTCTGCACAAGCCAGAGGCACCACTGTCCGGCCAGCCTACTCCTTCAGACGCATACAGAGCGCTTCAGGTCAATGGGAGGTGTGCACACCTGTATGGCAGCCTCGCATCGCTTTCTGATCCCGCTACCAATGTCACTGCAGCTTAAATAATTTCCTCCTTTCATTTGATTCCCTTGCTTGCTTTACTGCTTGCTAATGGCAGAGTGTGCGGCACGGACAGGTCAAACCCCTGGACTTCCCTCTCACAACAGCCAGCTACAGGCAATACCAACTTGAGCAGATTGGCGCAGACATCAAGGAGAGCATCTGCCGAGTGTCTGATGGCCCTTTTGATGCAGAGCAGAACGCAAACATCCCCACAGTGAGCTATGAGGTGAGCCGATCTGGCATGCATGCTTTTACAGCTTGTATATCCTCAGATCTCCAGGACACTGTAGTTGCTCAAGGGCTCATGCTGAGCACACAGGTAGAGCAACCGTTAAGCTTTGCTCCAGAGGGTATGGGACAGATGCTGATGCATAGATGAGGTCTTCCCTGAGAGACACTTCTGCCAACATGCCACTGTGCAATTGCAGCTTCCTGATGGTACAGAGATCCAGGTCGGCCCAGACCGATTTGGGGTTCCAGAGGTCTTGTTCCAGCCGGTGAGTACCCCAGCATTGTGCTTCAACCCTACTCTTGGCAGTCGTGGACATGCAATGCAGGTTGCACTGCTTGTGAGTGCTATGCAAAATCCTGACAGGATAATACGAGGGCACAGGTAGCACAGCATTGCAAAACTGTTTGTGAAAGAGAAGCAGATCACAGCCCAGCCTATAGGCTGTCAGGAAAGATCACTGATATGCTGTGCTTGAAGATGTAAGGACATCATCCCCGCGTGTCATTTTCTCTGAGCCATCGCTTTGCCTGCTACAGGAGCTGCTCAAGTCATTCAAGGGCCTGGACAGTGTGCAGCGAAGTGATGGCGGGGACCTGAGCATGCATGGTAGGGCGAGACCCCTGTCATTGCGGGGGACATGCCCAACAATAAGTACTCTGCAAGGGGCCTGCGTGTGTGCATTGAGGCCAACATTGCTGCACCCTCCGCAGGTCTCGTATCAGACAGCGTCAATCGCTGTGACGCTGACCTAAGGAGGGACCTATTCAATGGCGTGCTGCTGGCGGGTGGGTGGACACTGCCAGCATCAGTGATGGCAATGTGAAGCTGTCACCCTTCCATTTGTGCAGCAGGTCTTCCCCAAATGCCCAGGCATAAGGCCGATCATAGTGCTGCTGCATGCAGGGGGGACCTCCATGCTCACAGGCCTCAGAGACCGGCTGGAGCGCGAGCTTTCTAACACAGCACCGCATACAGCTAAAGTGAAAGTCACCACGCCCTCGAATGCTGTTGAGCGGCGTTTCAGCACCTGGATAGGTAGCTTGCTGACTTTTGAAGCTTGCAGACCTGCGTTTGCACTCCACCGTTGTCTGGCAATGCTCGTGAGCATGATGCGAATCCCGGGTTTGGGTGGGCACATGACGCCCTGATATTGCGATTCAATGCTGTTTTGCCTGGGAATGCAGGTGGGTCGATTCTGGCGTCACTAGGGTCCTTCCAGCAAATGTGGCTCTCCAAGGCAGAGTATGATGAGGGTGGGCCTAGCTTGATTCATCGCAAATCAGCTTGAGACATCTATGAGGGGATACTCAGGAGCATACTGATCTCAAGCTTGAGCCAAAGGGTGGAGCCTGAGTGCATGTGTGCACATGTGACTGTTTTCAGGATCCGAGAACATTGCACACACATGTGAGATTACAAAAGGTCTGCATTGTGATGGGCTGGATTCAACCGCTCTACCTTGGCTTTCTGCATCATGAGCTTGTGCAGATGTGGACTGTGCGTGATGTTCACTCCCATACCCTCTCAGTAAGACAGTCTGCTCATGCTCATACCAACAAGTCCTGTGTGCTGGCTGCTGACCAGCAGCCTCGTGACTGCTGCTTAACCTCTGTCCATCTAGTGTACAATGACTGATGAAACCCACACAGGGTCTGCTTAGCCCGCTCCTCCACAGCTGTTGGGCTCATCCTACAACGCTTGCTGAATCAGAGTAGAATCTTCCGCACGCACCCCGCATGGTGGGGCTTTGCTCTGTGAGTCTTCTTGAACTTTGTTTTGGAGGCTATATGAAGGGTTTCACTATGACTGGTCTGTAGCCGCATGTGGTCTGTGAAAAATACGTCAGGCATCTCTCAAGGTGCCCTTCACGCCCACCCTTCAGCCCCAAAGCAACCCTAGACCCCTACCTGTATCAGGGCGACTGCGAGTGCACTCGCAGGTCAGGTCTAGCGGCATGTTTTGGCGACACAGCGGTGGATCAGCGTCAACATCTTGGGCGCCATCGTGATTGGATGCTGCCCCCTCGGGAGGGAGGGCCCATTAGGTTGTCACGATGTCCCGCACATATCGCTTGCCATGGAGCAGCAGCTTTCCCCGGAGCTGGTTGTGCTGTGCAGACATGTCATTGAGCACGTCACTGAGCATGACATCGCTTCAGGTTTTCCCTCCAAAAACAAAAGTACAATTCAAGCCGAGTGGCTGTCCCTCCAGCATAGTATACCTGATTCCTTTTTCATTTTTTGGTTGAGGAGGAGACCTTACATGTCGGCCAATCTTGCCGATGACAGCAACACCAGCAGACAGATAAAGGAGACCTCCAGGATTGTTGGGTACACAGCACGACACACTCCGGGTCCCACACAGCGACCGCATGCATGACCCAGTGCCGCTTGGGCTAGCACGACGTCCTCCCCTGCAGCACGGCCAGACCTCCCCACCGAGGGTACCACGCATTGGTCTTGCCAGCCAAGCCGGGTTGGCCCCACCCGGTGCCGTCTCCTCCGCAGTATGCGTGTGCCCTCCACTCATGGGAAGCATCTGGCGGGCATGCATGACTGATTGATTGGTTGCCTGCTTGCTGACATGGATTGCTTAGATTGCCCAGTGGGTGCCTGCTCCAGAGAAAGAGCCGTGCAGACTGAGGGTGTGGTGGGGGTTAGCCCGCACTGCTCGGTGACTGGGTTGCCCTCGACGTCACCCACCGGTGTTGCGTTGCTGCAGGGCTGGAGTATGGGTGCGTAGGTCGGTTCCCTCGGGAGCCGGCCGCCGGTGAGAGGCCACCGACGTGCTCTGGGCTTAGACGTGTCCCTCTCACTCAGGCATGGATGATACATGCCTGGTGCCATGCGTGATTGGATCCTGCCCCCTCGGGAGGGAGGGCCCATTAGGTTGTCATGATGTACCATACCTGTCGCTTGCCATGGAGAAACAGCTTCCCCCGGAGTGGGTCGTGCTGTGTGTCCAACAATCCTAGAGGTTTCCTTTATCTGTCTGCTGGGTATTGCTGTCATTGGCAAGATTGGCCGACATGTAAGGTTTCTTCCTCCAAAAAAAAAAAAAAGAAAAAAAAAAACCTATGGGGCCCTCCCTCCCGAGGGGGCAGGATCCGATCACGCATGGCACCAGGCATGTATCATCCATGCCTGAGTGGGAGGGACACGTCCAAGCCCAGAGCACGTCGGTGGCCTCTCACCGGCGGCCGGCTCCCGAGGGCAGCCGTCCAATGCATGTGTGGCGGCCCACCCTCAGCCACGTCATGCTCAGCTGTCCAGTCTCCCAGGCGGTTTGGCACTGGTTTGCAGCCACATGGACAGCAGTGACCCAGCAGCCAGCACCTCCACTGCATGCAGATCTCCTGCTAGCAGACGACAGGCGTGGTCCTTGGCAGCCTGCCGCAGGACTGGACAGCTTGTGGTAGCGACTTCGCTTGCTGGTCATCATGCAGCTGTGAGATGCCGCCAGATCACGGCCAGAGCAGCCGACGCAGCCGGCGCACATCGCAGCGAGAGTCATCTCTGCAGCCAGGATCCAGATGCGGCGAGACTGGCTGCTTGTCGGCTCAAACATCAGGCTCCGGGCTGGGGTGCTCAGCCACTGGCTCAGAGGGCGGCAGCCCAGCATGACTGCTGAGGCGTTCCAGAGCCGCTGGTGCCACGAGGAGGTCCTTTGCAGCAGGCCAGCTGAGGTGACCGACCAGCTGCTCCTGGCAGGCTGCATGCGGGCAGAGGTGTGACTCTGGCGTGCCCCTGTGGATGTGCCTGTGGAAGGCTCCAACGAAGAGCTTGCCGTGCAGCAGACGCCAGACCACCACCCGTCCAGGCCTGTCCAAAGGCAGCTGAGGTGGCAGCCCTCCATGTGTGTGCCCACTCAGGGCTGGAAGGATGTGCCTCTGCTAGAGAAGCAATGTCGGTATCGTCACTGCGTAAGGCGGCACGCACGCGCTGTCTCGGCGTAAGCTCCGCTGGCTGAGCTGGTGCCGCAGGGAGCGGCTGCGGTGGGCGTCTGTCTCGAACAGGAGCTGGACGAGGCTGAGAGCGATGCACCCACGGAGCGTCAGTGGATGGGTCTGGTGCTCCTCTGATGCGAGAAGGACCCGAGGCACCTGGAGCTGCTAGCGATGATCCCATGCTGCTGCCCAACGAGACTCAAGGCGACGGATGCCGCTGTGCTCATCACCGTACTCTGCTGGCCAGATGGCTGGCCGCATGGAGCTGACCGCGTCTGGCAGGCCTGCAATGATGCGTCGCAGCGTGCGCAAGCGGCTGGCCCGCGTCCTGACGACATACTCGTGGGCAGGCTCGCTGCCGAAGCCCGGGTCGATGACGCCAGCTGACCAGGCACCAACGAGGTGAGGGCTGATGGCCAGCTGTGGCTGAGGCTGAGGCTGTGCCGGAACCGCGTCTGCGTCGCCGGCTCGTGCCTGAGGTCCCATATGGCGAGGATGCCAAGGCCTGATGGGGTCCCAGTCCATGACGAGGACCGGACGCAAGTCAGCTGGGAGAGGAGGCTGCTGGCTAGCCTCTGGCAGTGGTAGTGCCGGCTGGAAGCGGGAGTCTATCACCTTGGTGTACAATTTACCCATCACATTCAGGAGCGTGATGCCCCTGTAGTTGCCTGGGTCCTTCTTATCACCCTTCTTGAAGATGTTGACAATGTTCCCAGAGCGCCACGGTCCGGGCACCAGCTCTGTGGTCCACAGGGTCTTCACTTGCGTCGCTGGAGGGCTGGAGTATGGGTGCGTAGGTCGGTTCCCTCGGGAGCCGGCCGCCGGTGAGAGGCCACCGACGTGCTCTGGGCTTAGACGTGTCCCTCTCACTCAGGCATGGATGATACATGCCTGGTGCCATGCGTGATTGGATCCTGCCCCCTCGGGAGGGAGGGCCCATTAGGTTGTCATGATGTACCATACCTGTCGCTTGCCATGGAGAAACAGCTTCCCCCGGAGTGGGTCGTGCTGTGTGTCCAACAATCCTAGAGGTTTCCTTTATCTGTCTGCTGGGTATTGCTGTCATTGGCAAGATTGGCCGACATGTAAGGTTTCTTCCTCCAAAAAAAAAAAAAAGAAAAAAAAAAACCCGGGTGACGTCGAAGGCAACCTATGAGGGGAGAGCCACCGAGCAGTGTGGGCTAACTCCCACACCCTCAGTCTGCATGGCTCTTTCTCTGGAGCAGGCACCCACTGGGCAATCTAAGCAATCCATGTCAGCAAGCAGGCAATCAATCAATCGGTCATGCATGCCCACCTAGTGTGGAAACGCAAAGAAGTCACAGTGTCCGTGCCGCCTAGACCTGACCTGAGAGTGCACTCGCAATCGTCAGCGGTAATGTTAAAGAGGGTAGCTGTGATAGAACACCATGGAAAGGAAGCAACACGCAAACGCTGCTGAGGAGCAGCATGCTAAGGCCTAAATGCACCCGCCCAAGGGAGACCGTCCTAGGTACAAGGTGGAGCCTACAGCCTGACTGCCAGGAACATCATGCCAGAGATGGCGAGAGAGTATACTAGAATTGGTGGCCAGATGGAGACAGCCAAAAAGCAAAGAACCACTAGACTCAACCCCAGGTGGTGCAGCCCAAATGATGCAGACAAGGACTACAAGGTGATGGAGCTGCTGCGACCGGCTGTGCTGGGATGCTGTGACAGTCTGGGAGTCCACTGGTCGGGGGCATGGTCGCACTCTGTGCGCCCAGGCAGCCGGCCAGAGGCTTCCCATGGGTGGAGGGTACACTCATACCGCAGAGGAGACGGCACCGGGTGGGGCCAACCCGGCTTGGCTGGCAAGACCAAGTGCGTGGTGCCCTCGGTGGGGAAGTCTGACCGTGCTGCAAGGGAGGACGTCGTGCTAGCCCAAGCGGCACTGGGTCATGGATGAAGAGCAGGCGGTCGCTGCAATGTGGTATGGTGGTGGATGTGCTGGCTGTCAAGGCTGCAACATGCGGTGCGCACAATGCAAGGGGCTCTGCACCACCTAAGGCTGACCTAAAGGACCTATGGCAGTCAGGTACACCATGGCAAAGCTGAGGACCCTGCCCGAAAGTATGGTCCAGGGACAGCCACCTGGCTGAAAAGTGCCTAACTCACTGACATGCTCAGGCATGTCTGGGCGAGGTGCTGTGCCAAAAGGGCACAATGCAAAGGATTGTCATACCAGCGCCTGTTTAACGCCCAGGGAGGCGTGCCAGCTTATAGCCCTGGCAGGCTCACCGTGGTAGCGGCACTGGATGGGCAGCCGTCCAGTGCATGTGTGGCGGCTCGGTCACCTCAGCTGGCCTGCTGCAAAGGACCTCCTCGTGGCACCAGCGGCTCTGGAACGCCTCAGCAGTCATGCTGGGCTGCCGTCCTCTGAGCCAGTGGCTGAGCACCCCAGCCCGGAGCCTGATGTCTGAGCCGACAAGCAGCCAGTCTCGCCGCATCTGGATCCTGGCTGCAGAGATAACTCTCGCTGCGATGTGCGCCGGCTGCGTCGGCTGCTCTGGCCGTGATCTGGCGGCATCTCACAGCTGCATGATGACCAGCAAGCGAAGTCGCTACCACAAGCTGTCCAGTCCTGCGGCAGGCTGCCAAGGACCACGCCTGTCGTCTGCTAGCAGGAGATCTGCATGCAGTGGAGGTGCTGGCTGCTGGGTCACTGCTGTCCATGTGGCTGCAAACCAGTGCCAAACCGCCTGGGAGACTGGACAGCTGAGCATGACGTGGCTGAGGGTGGGCCGCCACACATGCATTGGACGGCTGCCCTCGGGAGCCGGCCGCTGGTGAGAGGCCACCGACGTGCTCTGGGCTTGGACGTGTCCCTCCCACTCAGGCATGGATGATACATGCCTGGTGCCATGCGTGATCGGATCCTGCCCCCTCGGGAGGGAGGGCCCCATAGGTTTTTTTTTTCTTTTTTTTTTTTTGGAGGAAGAAACCTTACATGTCGGCCAATCTTGCCAATGACAGCAATACCCAGCAGACAGATAAAGGAAACGTAGAGTTCTCAGCCGTTAAGGCTGTAGAACTACTGTTCAAGAAGGACGTTGCATTCCAGGATGCCATGTGCTTGCACGTGATTTCACGTGCTGGCACGTGCTGAAGTGAGGTGCAGGATGCCTGTTTTGGCAGGCACTCCTGCAAGAGCATAAGGAGGGAGTTTGCTGCAAGTTTGATCAACTGTGCAGCGTAATAATCGTGTTCAGGCTCTTTTCGAGCCTGTGTCAAACCTTTATACTCTGTCCTTGCCTGTACGCACCATGGCGGAAGGAGACAATGAGGACACTAGAAGAACCAATGAGGAGCTAAGGCTTGCCCTGGACGCCGCCAACAAGCGCAACAGCGATCTCCTTATCAATCAACAGATGGGCGAGACCGTGCTGACAGAAGTCGCCTCCCTGAAGCACATGTTTCAGGCTCATCAGCCAGGCCTTTCTGAGGAAGCCAAGAAGGCTCGCATCGCCCCAGGAAAGCCCTGTTCCTGCGTTCTCAACAGAGTGAACACTCGTATCACTATATGAAGACGCAACTCTGCAGTATGCGTGGTACGAAGAGCGATTTTCCCTTGCAAATCCCGCTCAGAAACTTGAAAGAGAGGGAATGTGCCTACGATGCCTAAGGGAGCCATGCGTGCCATCCTGCGTGCCCATAGTGCCTCATATGTTATTTTGGGATGGTTCAGAACTGTTCTACAGTGCTTTCGCGTCGAATGTGTCCCTCTTGGGTATGTTCGCGAGTCGCGATCACGGATTCCGTAAGGTCTGCAGTCCTACCAAGCTCATAGCTGACGGCTTGCGCTATGACTGATCGAAGCATAACCATTTTCCCATGCTTCAGGCACGTCTCTGAAGGAGCCTGGCTGCCAGAAGGCATACACCAGAACGCTGTCCCTGACAGAGCTGCTGGAGAAGGCAAAGCGCCAGCACACAACCATGGGTGCGGAACCCACCCCAGAGGAGATCGAGCGCGTGGGTGATCACATCGATGAGGGTGAGCATCGTAGCCTTTCTCTTTTTCACATTTTTCAAGGGTAGCTTCCGGGGTGTGACGCGTTTAGGCGGAAGCGCGTGGGTGTGTGTGGTCTCTGTCTTGCCCTGGTGCAAGCAGGATTCGCCAGAAATTTATTTCGAGCCTTACGTCACACACAGCTCACGCGATCGGACGCCACTACATCTGCAGATAGCTCTTGAAATTTCCTTTCCATCGATACCACTCTCGCCCATATCCCTAGAGAAATGCCCAAATTCTGCTTGGGATCCTGCCCAAGGAACTTGGGTTTCGGCACGCTACGGTACTCCATCTCTTCCCATTGCCCGTGAAACACTTCTTAGACTTATATCTAGACACTCTGCCATGCCTGCACTGGTCCGTTTGGCCATTTATACACGGTTGTGGCTTACCATCTGCACCTCACCTTCGTAGTAGAATCGTTTCCAGAGGGTTTGCCTGCATCCCACACGTCTTCCAGCGTTCTCATGACATATGTGAAGATGATAGACTGATCACACGGCGTCATTTGACTGGCTGAAGCCACTTGAGGTCTTCGATCTTCTCTTTATCTGTCTAACATCTCCTCATAGAGGGAGGCTTTCGTCGGGCTTGTTACGCCATTGTGCAGGCACCTTTCATGGAATAGATCATCACGTCACCATCCCTCACACCGGCCCGCAGTGGAGACAGAGGCAGCAGGATTCTGTTTTAGTCACCTGAGTCTAAAAGAAGAGGCGTAGACTCAGGTGCCTTGAGCAATTGTGCTCAAGAGCCGCCGTCTGGTTGGCTGCCAGGCGTAGCTAGCCACCGTGAGCCCCGTCCCTGATCTCTTAAGCTAGGCTGGGAGCTGCACACACGTATCCTGCCTGACCTGCCATTCTCCCTGGACTGCCATGGGCAGCATGAGACATGTACCCCCATAGGAGGCGTAGTGATCACATCCTTGGTGCGCTAGAGACCTAGTGGTCAGCACTAGGGGAGGGCACAGGAGTATAGCACACCTTTGGGGTCTTTCAGCAGTCTCACCTGCAGGGCAGCTTGCAGGGCAGCAGGCTCCCACCGTTTGCAGGGCAGCAGCTAGTACGGTGGCTAGCTAGACCCCTTAGGACCTGTGCTCCTCCTTAGTCTCTAGTCGCTTACACATTCAGTCTGCAGGGGATTGCCTATCTTCTTCTAGGATTCTTGTCGCATCCTTACAGGCTCCCAGCCTAGCCATGTCTCTCTTTTGTTTTGTGCACGTATTTCACCATTAGGACACATACTGTTGCATTTCTAGCCTCACAGGAGGCAGCAGCACGCCCCAGGCCGCATCAGCCAGACAGCCATCACTCCTGGTGGGTCCTTAGTCGATTTGGGTCCCTCTCTAGTGTGTCACAACTCTCATCAGCCACAGCCACAGCCACAGCACTCAGCCATAGCATTCAGCAGCAGCCTTCAGCAGAGCAGCAGTACTAGGAGCCGTGCTTGGTGGCCCAGAAGAGCCACCTCTAAGGGGCCAACAAAGGAGCTGGGCAAATCGGCAGCCAAACAAAAGGATCTGAGCACTGTGACTCAAAAGAAAATACGTTTAGGGGCTACCAGCACAGCAACATGCACCACAGTAGGACGTCTGGCATTGGCTGGCAGGCAGATGTCCACATTGGCCTATATGGTCTCTTGCAGAGCAGAGCGCCATTGCTGAGGCCCAGGCCTGCCACTTGGGGTGGTGGCACGCCAGCATTGGCTGCACATCTGGGAGCTATCACTCTCTCAGATGGGAGTACAGTCCCATACGGCACGCTGGAGCGCACAGCACTGGAGGACCGTGCAGTGGCAGGATTGCTGGCACATTTCCATGGCCACTTACATGGCTTGAGAGCTCGTGGAGGAGCAGGCAGTGCAGACAGCAGGATGCTGCTACACTTTGATGAGACTCCTGAGGCTGAGGAGGCACAGATTCAGGCATGCGATGAGCAGCATATCACACTGCCAGGCGATGATTCTCAGGCAGCCTTACACATTCCGGTGCATATGTCCCAGGGCCAGCTCATCAGCCCATTCCTATGTCAGCTCACAGTACATGGCTTGCCTCCTAGCCTCGCGCGGCGCGGCATCGGGCAGCAGCTCCTGTCCAGAGCTGGATACTCATCTCAGGAGTGCACTGTGGAGGGAGAGTTTATGGGGGACCTCCCTACGCAGTATGCCAGCCAGCAGGCAGCTGGAGGTGTCGGCAATGCTGATGCTTGCCTCATATTCATCCGGCCGCCACCGGGAGATTGGGAGCTCTTACGCATGCCGAAGAGCTTCCGCATCGGGGAGGATAGGATACACATCTCTCGGCCGGGTCAGAGGCTACCCACACACACACAGCCATTAACAGCAGACAGCCAGGTTGTGACACATAGGGAGAGACCTAGGACGATTAGGACTCGCCAGCGAGTACAGCGTGCAGCTAGACGAGCTGCCGCAGCCGAGCCCAGCCGTCCTGCACCGGCAGCCAGGCCCACCAGATGCAGCCCTACTTCAGGGGCTGCCATTCCCCAGTCACCTGCACCCACAGCCGGGTCCCTCAGATGGGATCCTGCTCCAGGGGCTGCAGCTCCCAGTCCTGCTCCAGGGGCTGCAGCTCCCGGTCCTCCGGCTCCAGATAGTCGGGTTCCCGGCTCACATAGCCGGGCCACCGGTACTAGGGCCCCGGTCAGCCCGGAGCTGCGGGCTCTTGAGGCCACTGTAGCCGGCAGCCGGCATTCCAGCACCGATCGTCGCGGTCTTGGCTCTACGCTTGGCCGGCAGACAGCATCAGCAGGGCAGACTCGATTCACTCGGGCTTCCCCGGCAGCACAGCCTCAGGACATGGACTGCTCTCCACCCATGGGAGCTATAGTGCTGCCACCTCTGCACCAGTGCGATAGCATGGATGCAGATGATCCAGAGCCGCAGACAGCCCAGCCTGCCGTTTCTGGAGCCCAGCCTATGGACGTCTGTGCACCTCAGCTGTCAGAGGACATCAGAGATGAGCTCATGCACTGGATGGATGCCCACACGGCGCTGAGCATTCCTCACAGAGGCGATGCCCTGGCCAGGCTATACGCTGCGCAGCCTCATGACTTCGCAGCCCAGCCCCTCCCACAGCACATCTATGCCGCTCTCCAGGCCATTGATGAGGCTGAGACGCAGAGGCAGCAGACTGTGGATCCTCCGATGCGCCGGCGAAGCCCTTCCCCAGCTGTCCCTCCGGGCTTTGAGGCATCTGTTGCAGCGCGCACGGCAGTCACGGCAGCCATGACTGGACTGAGACGCTCCAGCAGAGTCAGCACACGCCCTTCACAGTGGTGGACCACATCTGAGCCACAGCCCTCGGGTCGGACGGCATCTTGCCGGCGACCCGGTCAGCCATGAGCCGCCAGCGTCAGCCCTCTCTGCGCCTGCTCAGCCTCAACGTCAATGGACTGCGGTCAGCCGACAAGCGCCGCACTCTGTTCAGCCTGCTGCACAGAGACAGATGGGATGTGGTCTTGCTCCAGGAGACGCATCACACAGACGACACCGAGGCACAGGCATGGACACAGGAGGGCCCACATGGCCTCAGACCTAATTGGTCTGGGCCATCATTCTGGTGCCACGGCAGCCCCACATCACGAGGAGTTGCCATTCTTCTCAGACCTGCAGCAGACATAGCAGACATCACTCTACGGCACCAGGCTGAGGATGGCAGAGCCCTCAGCATCGACTTCTCCTTTGCTGGAGGAGCATTCACGGCGGTCAGCGTCTACGCACCATGCGTGGCAGCGCAGCGGGCAGCCTACTTCACACATACATTGCTGCCCAGCCTCCCCACAGACAGACAGCTCCTCGTCGGCGGCGACTTCAACTGCGTCGCCGGACAGCTTGATGTGCTGGGCCCAGACAGCTCAGTCCTTGGCCGCACCACAGGCTACTACGATGGTCTCAGGATCGCTGAGACCGACCGACAGCTCTTTGACATCTGGCGAGACCGGTATCCAGACCGGCAGACCTTCACATGCGCTGGCAGCCAGTCCTCAGCCCGTCTGGACAGATGGCTTGTCTCAGAGCAGCTGCGACGCTGGATCAGCGCAGCCCCTGACGCTCTTGACCAGACAGCAGGATACCCAGGAGATCACCAGGGTGTCACCCTCAGCCTCACAGCTCCAGGCGGCACATACTTTGGCAGAGCAGCCTGGCGCATGCCGTTGCACCTCCTCGACGATGAGGGCTTCTGCACAGAGATAGCAGACGTCATCACAGCATACCTCCAGGACCATCCCACCTCTGAGCTCCTCAGCCGTGGCCAGCGATGGGTGCATCTCAAGCGGCACTTGCGCCTGCGCGCCATCACAGCGGCGCTGCGGACGGCTCGGGCACGCAGGCAGGCTCTCAGAGCGCTCGAGATGGACAGCAGAACAGCACAGGCCCAGTACGAGGCCAACCCAGCTGATGCAGCATCGCTCCTGGCTTGGAGGCAGGCGCACCATCTCCTGCAGCAGCTCAATGCTGCTGCTTCACACTCAGCAGCTGTCCAGGCTGGAGTAGTATGGCAGCACTACGGCGAGCAGTCCACCTTTTGGTTCTACCATCTCGCCAGAGAGCGCCAGGCTCAGACGACCATCACGCAGCTCCACACATCCACAGAGCCTCTGCAGACAGTCACACTGGACAGCTTCGAGAGCACGCAGCAGGCAGCTCAGGCCCTGGAGACATACTACAGCGCCAGCACACCAGAGGGCCTCTTTGCACCACCTCAGACATCTCTCGACGCCCAGGATGCACTCCTTGCAGCTGTCGACCGCCACCTGACTCCAGCACAGCAGCAGCAGGGAGAGGGAGCAGCTGGAGATGGCAGCATCTCTCTCGAGGACCTCACTCAGGCCCTCAGCTCCCTGCCGCGGGGCAAGGCACCAGGCTTTGATGGCCTGCCATACGAGTTCTACCAGCGCTTCTGGGAGCAACTGGGCCCAGAGCTCACCGCTGTGCTCCAGGCTGCCTTCCAGCCAGATGGCCCAGGACAGCTGCCTCCAGACATGACAGAGGGCCGCATCACGCTGCTCTACAAGGGCAAAGGCCTTGACAGAGCTCTCCCAGCCAGCTACAGGCCCATCACGCTGCTCAATACGGACTACAAGCTCGCAGCCCGTGTACTGGCAGACAGACTTGGGCCGCTGCTCAACCACGTGGTTGACAGCACACAGACTGGCTTCTTGCCACAGCGGTGGATCGGCGACAACATCCTAGCCCATCTGGAGATCATAGCCTGGTATCAGCGCACACAACAGCCTGGAGTCCTTCTCTTCCTCGACTTCGAGAAGGCCTTTGACAGGCTGGACAGGCCTTGGCTGCAGCGCTGCATGGCAGCCACAGGCTTTGGAGCAGGCGCTCAGCGCTGGGTCAGCCTCATGCACGCCAGCACGTCAGCGAAGGTCGCCTTCAACGGCTGGCACACACAGCGATTCCCAGTGCAGTCAGGCGTCTTCCAGGGCAGCCCGCTCTCGCCGTTGCTGTTCGTGCTCGCCGTCCAGCCCATGTCAGCTCACGCCAAACAGCTGGCCACACAGCAGAGCCTACATGGCCTCAGGCTCCCAGATGGCCAGGCTTCACCATTCCTGCACCTCCATGCAGATGACACCACAGTGCACGCCAGCACTCCAGCTGACGCACAGGCCGTTCTGGACGGCAGCATAGCTCTGCACGTGGAAGCGACGGGAGCCAGGCTGCAGCGCAGCAAGTCCATTGGCATGGGCATTGGCTCTCTCCAGCACCTTGTTGGCCCAGACCAGGCCACAGGCATCACCTTCAGTGCGGCTGGCACGTCCGTCAGACACCTTGGCATCCCTCTCAGCACAGATGCCGGCAGAGCAGCAGAGACCCTCTACACAGACATCCTCCAGAGGCTGCATACCCGCATAGCCCGCTGGTCCGGCTTCAGGCTCAGCCTCCTCGGCAGGGCCCACGTAGCCAAGCAGGTGCTGGTGTCCATGTTCACATATCATGGCACCTTCATCCCGGTCCCAGAGCAGCTTCTCAGGCAGCTCTGCACAGCGGTGTACACCTTCGTGGCGGCCAACCGGCCTGTGGTGGCAGGGGCAGCGCATCTTTACCCCAGCAGAGACGTCTCCAGCAGAGCAGTTGACCAGGGTGGCATTGCCCTTGTGGACATCCGAGCCCAGCTGACAGCTCTCCAGGCCAAGGTCATCGGCCGCCTGCTGGAGCCTGAGCACATAGCCTGGAAGGCCTTCTTCGACAGCTGGCTCTCCATGCCTCTCACAGCAGGGCAGATCCTCAGCACACCTCCACAGCAGCAGCACATCTGGCAGCTTGGCAGATACCTGCCCTTCTCCAGCTTCAGCACCCGCTTCATCGATGCGCCAGCGCGGGTGACAGCCTACATTGACGCCTTCCGTCAGCTGCATCCTCACAGACTGGTGGCAGTGGAAGATCTGCCTTATCAGGAGGTCATGAGCCAGCCACTGTTCCACAGTTGGCAGATCCAGCACATGGGCACCCCCATCTCATGGGAGGCCTGGGCCAGGCAGGGCAGAGTGAGGCTGCAGCATCTCAGAGACATCATCCTCTCAGGCACCGCTCGGACGCAGCCAGCCCTGCAGCAGGAGGTCACTCTGCTCCTGGACAGCATGCCCGCCTCCTGGGCAGCACATGTCTGTGGCCCAGCACCGCAGCCCACACACCTGGTATCAGCAGCTGCAGGCGACAGCCGTGTCTTCTGTCCAGACGCTGATGGTCAGCTCATCCACACCTACACGGTGACACCGACAGCAGCTCTCCAGCCGGCACTACCACTGCCGGAGGCTAGCCAGCAGCCTCCTCTCCCAGCTGACTTGCGTCCGGTCCTCGTCATGGACTGGGACCCCACCAGGCCTTGGCATCCTCGCCACATGGGACCTCAGGCACGAGCCGGCGACGCAGACGCGGTTCCGGCACAGCCTCAGCCTCAGCCACAGCTGGCCATCAGCCCTCACCTCGTTGGTGCCTGGTCAGCTGGCGTCATCGACCCCAGATCTTGGGGCTTCGGCAGCGAGCCTGCCCACGAGTATGTCGTCAGGACGCGGGCCAGCCGCTTGCGCACGCTGCGACGCATCATTGCAGGCCTGCCAGACGCGGTCAGCTCCATGCGGCCAGCCATCTGGCCAGCAGAGTACGCTGATGAGCACAGCGGCATCCGTCGCCTTGAGTCTCGTTGGGCAGCAGCATGGGATCATCGCCAGCAGCTCCAGCCCCAGACAGGTGCCTCGGGTCCTTCTCGCATCAGGGGAGCACCAGACCCATCCACTGACGCTCCGTGGATGCATCGCTCTCAGCCTCGTCCAGCTCCTGCTCGAGACAGACGCCCACCGCAGCCGCTCCCTGCGGCACCAGCTCAGCCAGCGGAGCTTACGCCGAGACAGCGCGTGCGTGCCGCCTTACGCAGCGATGATACCGACATTGCTTCTCTAGCAGAAGCACATCCTTCCAGCCCTGAGTGGGCACACACATGGAGGGCTGCCACCTCAGCTGCCTTGGACAGGCCTGGACGGGTGGTGGTCTGGCGTCTGCTGCACGGCAAGCTCTTCGTTGGAGCCTTCCACAGGCACATCCACAGGGGCACGCCGGAGTCACACCTCTGCCCGCATGCAGCCTGCCAGGAGCAGCTGGCCACCCTCAGCCACGTCATGCTCAGCTGCCCAGTCTCCCAGGCGGTTTGGCACTGGTTTGCAGCCACATGGACAGCAGTGACCCAGCAGCCAGCACCTCCACTGCATGCAGATCTCCTGCTAGCAGACGACAGGCGTGGTCCTTGGCAGCCTGCCGCAGGACTGGACAGCTTGTGGCAGCGGCTTCGCTTGCTGGTCATCACGCAGCTGTGGGATGCCTACTGCCGCGCCAGATCACGGCCAGAGCAGCCGACGCAGCCGGCGCACATCGCAGCGAGAGTCATCTCTGCAGCCAGGATCCAGATGCGGCGAGACTGGCTGCTTGTCGGCTCAGACATCAGGCTCCGGGCTGGGGTGCTCAGCCACTGGCTCAGAGGACGGCAGCCCACCATGACTGCTGAGGCGTTCCAGAGCCGCTGGTGCCACGAGGAGGTCCTTTGCAGCAGGCCAGCTGAGGTGACCGAGCCGCCACACATGCACTGGACGGCTGCCCATCCAGTGCCGCTACCACGGTGAGCCTGCCAGGGCTATAAGCTGGCACGCCTCCCTGGGCGTTAAACAGGCGCTGGTATGACAATCCTTTGCATTGTGCCCTTTCGGCACAGCATCTCGCCCAGACATGCCTGAGCATGTCAGTGAGTTAGGCACTTTCCAGCCAAGTGGCTGTCCCTGGACCATGCTTTCGGGCAGGGTCCTCAGCTTTGCCATAGTGTACCTGACTGCCATAGGTCCTTTACGCCAGCCTTAGGTGGTGCAGAGCCCCTTGCATTGTGCGCACCGCATGTTGCAGCCTTGACAGCCAGCACATCCAGCACCATACCACACCGCAGCGACCGCCTGCTCTTCATCCATGACCCAGTGCCGCTTGGGCTAGCACGACGTCCTCCCTTGCAGCACGGTCAGACTTCCCCACCGAGGGCACCACGCACTTGGTCTTGCCAGCCAAGCCGGGTTGGCCCCACCCGGTGCCGTCTCCTCTGCGGTATGCGTGTGCCCTCCACCCATGGGAAGCCTCTGGCCGGCTGCCTGGGCGCACAGAGTGCGACCATGCCCCCGACCAGTGGACTCCCAGACTGTCACAGCATCCCAGCACAGCCGGTCGCAGCAGCTCCATCACCTTGTAGTCCTTGTCTGCATCATTTGGGCTGCACCACCTGGGGTTGATTCTAGTGGTTCTTTGCTTTTTGGCTGTCTCCATCTGGCCACCAATTCTAGTATACTCTCTCGCCATCTCTGGCATGATGTTCCTGGCAGTCAGGCTGTAGGCTCCACCTTGTACCTAGGACGGTCTCCCTTGGGCGGGTGCATTTAGGCCTTAGCATGCTGCTCCTCAGCAGCGTTTGCGTGTTGCTTCCTTTCCATGGTGTTCTATCACAGCTACCCTCTTCAACATTACCGCTGACGATTGCGAGTGCACTCTCAGGTCAGGTCTAGGCGGCACGGACACTGTGACTTCTTTGCCTTTCCACACTAGGTGGGCATGCATGACCGATTGATTGATTGCCTGCTTGCTGACATGGATTGCTTAGATTGCCCAGTGCCTGCTCCAGAGAAAGAGCCATGCAGACTGAGGGTGTGGGGAGTTAGCCCACACTGCTCGGTGGCTCTCCCCTCATAGGTTGCCTTCGACGTCACCCGCGGGGTGTTGCGTCGCTGGAGGGCTGGAGTATGGGTGCGTAGGTCGGTTCCCTCGGGAGTCGGCCGCCGGTGAGAGGCCACCGACGTGCTCTAGGCTTAGACGTGTCCCTCCCACTCAGGCATGGATGATACATGCCTGGTGCCATGCGTGATTGGATCCTGCCCCCTCGGGAGGGAGGGCCCATTAGGTTGTCATGATGTACCGTACTCGTCGCTTGCCATGGAGAAACAGCTTCCCCCGGAGTGGGTCGTGCTGTGTGTCCAACAATCCTAGAGGTTTCCTTTATCTGTCTGCTGGGTATTGCTGTCATTGGCAAGATTGGCCGACATGTAAGGTTTCTCCCTCCAAAAAAAAAAAAAAAAAAAAAAAAAAAAGCGATGTGATGCAAGGCGCTATAAGTCCTTGGCATGCGTGGTCCCTGGCTGGCCGTTGCCTGTGTGGCTGTATATTGGCACCTGGATGCCGTTGTCTGGCCTGTATGGCCCAGCTCTGCCCCTAGAGGCTATGGTTTGCAAACCACATGCTGCGTGCATGTGTTGGGAGAGGCCCTGGTGCCCTGAAGAGAGGCCCTGGTGCCCTAAAGAGAGGCCCTGGTGCCCTGAAGAGAGGCCCTGGTGCCCAGATGAGTGGCCCTGGTGCCCTTGATGAGCGAATAGAGCACCTGGCTCTTGAGTAAAGGCAGTGAGTCCTTTGTTGTCCTGTGTGCAGCGTTGAACTTCTCGTACGCTCTCCTCAAGTACCCCCAGATCGCTGATATGCATGGGTACCCTGTGGCTGAGGCCTGGTTCAAGGTCAACAATGGCACAGATGATGCCTCTCTCAAGCACCTGGAGCTTGCCATTAAGATGGCTGAGAAAGAGGGTAGGCAGCCCAAGAGGGATCGTGCTGAGTTTACCTCTAGTGGGTATAGAGGTGGTGGCCGTGGAGGCAAGGGTGGCAGGCATGCTTATGCCTATGGTTCTCATGCTGGCACCTGGCCAGGCCATGATGCCTATGGGTATTACCAGCCTCAGGGGTATGGCCCTCCTCAGATGCCAGCAGCACCTGGGGGATACTTTGTGGCAGCCCCTGGCCCAGGGCCAGCTCAGGTGGTGAAGGCTTTGGGTGCACCGGGTGCGAAGCCCGGATCGTGTTTTCGCTGCGGGCAGCCTGGCCACCTTGCTGCTCATTGCCCTATGGCCAAGGGTGCAGGCATGTAGGCTGTGTGTTGATAACAACAGCTGCCTCCTTGTGCACTGGTAAGGCATTGTTCCAGACAATTGGCTGTGAGTGAGCACCTGGGCTCAGAGGTCATGTGGGACACCACATCTAAGGTAGTGAACCTGGCTGTTGTGCTACCTGGTAATGGACATGCCGAAGAGCACAGAGATGTGCTGCTGGGCTGAGTAGGGCAGCTGATATGCATGCTAGCATCGCTGCGTAAAAGCCCGGTCACTGCGAGTGACCCTGTTGGTGCATACCTAGTTGAGTTGTGCACAGGGCTCATCTGTACTGAGCTGAGAATCATGCGTACGCGCGGTAGAATGCTGAGATTGTAGCTTGCCTAGGCACACAATCCTTGGCTGGTACTGATGCAAACTGGCTGACTGTGCGTACTGATGTGCCTCACAGAGTGGCTGTATTCCAATAGACCAAGGTCTCCTCTATGCTGTGCCCAGCTGGGAAAACTGAGAGATGCTGCGCATGCGCTGCAGCAGGCAGCGCTTGATATGGCCTGCTTGGATATCTGAGCAAATGCAGATTCTTTGGACAGACAAAACCTGCTATACAATTTGCTTATCTAAGCCCGAATCTGTCTTAGTGCGTGCGCGCGGTGACAAGTCACAGCCTGCCTGGGCTGCACATGCATTGAAGACTTGCCTTGCTTGGCAGGCACGCTGGCTGGACATGACGATGTGCCTGAGACATTTGTCATGGATTGCATCGACTCGGACGCCTCTGAGGCTGGTCCCTCCTGCGCACCGGCAGATGCCGACACCGCCGCGGCTGCGGCAGAGCCTCCCCGGTACATCAAGGGTCGCCTTAAAGCTAAGCTGGCATTCTGGAAGCTCTTTTGCACATCAACATGGGTGCTGTCATGGATCTCAGATGGATACCAGATCCCCTGGAATGAGTGGGGCCCTCCACCCCCTCATGCCTATGCCAACCAGCAGGGTGCTCTGAGGCACCACGAATTTGTCAGTAAGGAAGTTGCTGACCTTCTGGCTAGGGGGTCCATCATACAGACTGGTAGGCCACCCCTGGTAGTCAACCCCCTGAATGTGGTCGAGCACAACGGAAAGCTCAGGCTGATCCTGGATCTGGTGTACGTCAACTACTACATCAGAAAGGAGGGTATGAAGTTCAGGTATGAGGATATCAGGCAGACCTCTCTCTATTTCAAGCCTGATGACCACATGCTCTCTGTGGATCTAGAGAAGGCCTACCACCATGTAGACATGCATGAGTCCACTTGGGACTACCTTGGATTCTCCTGGCTGGGCCAGACGTATACCTTTACTGTGATGCCTTTTGGCCTGAGTCCTGCCTGCTGGGTGTTCACGAAGCTCACAAACGAGCTTGTGGGGCGCTGGAGGGCCCTGGGGATCAGAGTGATCCACTACATTGATGATTTCCTCTTTGCTGTGGCTCCTGACCCTGATGGCAAGCATTCTCTTTTCAAGAGCGTACAGGAGCAGGTGCTCGGTGACATAGAAGCGTCTGGCTTCTCCCTGTCAGTCCCGAAGCTGGTTCTTGACCCGCAGAAGGTGATCCAGTTCTTGGGCTATGTTGTTGACCTGGGGCTTAACAGGCTGACTGTAGACCCTAAGAGGGTGGTGAAATTGAAAGCCCTCCTGCGACAGCTGCTGGCAAGGCCTCGCAGAACGCATGTCAAGGACCTGGCTCGGGTCACAGGCTTGTTGCAGTCGATGAATTATGCTGTGGGACATTCGATTCGGATTTTCACAAGGTCCCTGTACGACCTGATGAACCAGAAGCCACTCCACGTCTGGAACTGGCACGTTGCCTTGGACGAGGGTGCGTTGTACGAGCTGCGTTTCTGGCAGAGCAACTTTGACAGGCTGCATGGGGCACCACTTTGGCTAGATCCCCATGTTCAGACGGTGCTGTTCACCGACGCTGGTGCCCATGGTTGGGGCGGCTTCCTTGTGGAGCACGGCAGAGGCCAAACTTTGCGAGTTCCCTCCACTTTGGAGGAGTATTTTGCTGCGGGGGGCAGCGAAGTGGCCCAGGGGTACTTGGACCCTGTCGAGCAAGCTCAGTCGTCCACCTGGCGTGAGCTGATTGCCATTTTTTTTTTTTTTTTTTTTTTTTTTGGAGGGAGAAACCTTACATGTCGGCCAATCTTGCCAATGACAGCAATACCCAGCAGACAGATAAAGGAAACCTCTAGGATTGTTGGACACACAGCACGACCCACTCCGGGGGAAGCTGTTTCTCCATGGCAAGCGACGAGTACGGTACATCATGACAACCTAATGGGCCCTCCCTCCCGAGGGGGCAGGATCCAATCACGCATGGCACCAGGCATGTATCATCCATGCCTGAGTGGGAGGGACACGTCTAAGCCTAGAGCACGTCGGTGGCCTCTCACCGGCGGCCGACTCCCGAGGGAACCGACCTACGCACCCATACTCCAGCCCTCCAGCGACGCAACACCCCGCGGGTGACGTCGAAGGCAACCTATGAGGGGAGAGCCACCGAGCAGTGTGGGCTAACTCCCCACACCCTCAGTCTGCATGGCTCTTTCTCTGGAGCAGGCACTGGGCAATCTAAGCAATCCATGTCAGCAAGCAGGCAATCAATCAATCGGTCATGCATGCCCACCTAGTGTGGAAAGGCAAAGAAGTCACAGTGTCCGTGCCGCCTAGACCTGACCTGAGAGTGCACTCGCAATCGTCAGCGGTAATGTTGAAGAGGGTAGCTGTGATAGAACACCATGGAAAGGAAGCAACACGCAAACGCTGCTGAGGAGCAGCATGCTAAGGCCTAAATGCACCCGCCCAAGGGAGACCGTCCTAGGTACAAGGTGGAGCCTACAGCCTGACTGCCAGGAACATCATGCCAGAGATGGCGAGAGAGTATACTAGAATTGGTGGCCAGATGGAGACAGCCAAAAAGCAAAGAACCACTAGAATCAACCCCAGGTGGTGCAGCCCAAATGATGCAGACAAGGACTACAAGGTGATGGAGCTGCTGCGACCGGCTGTGCTGGGATGCTGTGACAGTCTGGGAGTCCACTGGTCGGGGGCATGGTCGCACTCTGTGCGCCCAGGCAGCCGGCCAGAGGCTTCCCATGGGTGGAGGGCACACGCATACCGCAGAGGAGACGGCACCGGGTGGCCAACCCGGCGTGGCTGGCAAGACCAAGTGCGTGGTGCCCTCGGTGGGGAAGTCTGACCGTGCTGCAAGGGAGGACGTCGTGCTAGCCCAAGCGGCACTGGGTCATGGATGAAGAGCAGGCGGTCGCTGCGGTGTGGTATGGTGCTGGATGTGCTGGCTGTCAAGGCTGCAACATGCGGTGCGCACAATGCAAGGGGCTCTGCACCACCTAAGGCTGGCGTAAAGGACCTATGGCAGTCAGGTACACTATGGCAAAGCTGAGGACCCTGCCCGAAAGCATGGTCCAGGGACAGCCACTTGGCTGGAAAGTGCCTAACTCACTGACATGCTCAGGCATGTCTGGGCGAGATGCTGTGCCGAAAGGGCACAATGCAAAGGATTGTCATACCAGCGCCTGTTTAACGCCCAGGATTGCCATAGAGAGGACCTTGTGGTCCCTGCTGAGGGATGTCTCCCTTACAGTTGTCAGGTTGTTCACTGACAACCTGGCCGTGCACTATGTGTGGCTTGCGGGGAGCCGAAAGAAGATCATTCAGGACATTGTCAGGCGCATATTCGAGTTCTGCCATGAGAGATCCATCCGATTGTGGATAGAGTGGGTTCCTCGTGAGAATAACCTGTTGGCAGATGCCCTGTCCAAATACCATGACAGAGATGACTGGATGCTGAATAGCAAGTACTTCAGGATCCTAGACAAGCTGTGGGGACCTCACACATTTGACAGGTTTGCCTCAGCAACAAACAAGCAGTGTGAGCAGTTCAACAGCAGGTTTTGGTGCCCTGGCTCAGCCGGTGTCAATGCACTTGCTTATGATTGGTCTTGTGAGAACAACTGGGTCAATCCCCCATTCGGTCTGATGGGGAAGGTGCTGCTCCATATAAAGGCTTGCAAGGCAGTAGGGACTGTCATTGTCCCTAGATGGCCCAAGAGAGAGTGGTGGCCTTTACTGCGTGCGCGCAGCGGTACCAAGTGGGCACCGTCTGTTGTCGGTGTGCGGTGCCTCAACACCAACAGGCAGGCTGATGTTTTTCTGCCAGGCCCTGGCTCAGCCAACACAATTGTGGTGGGAGCACCCAAGTGGGCTGTGTTTGCCCTGCGTGTAGACTTCAGAAATGATGCATGAGCTGGTACTGATTGGCTGTAACAAGGACTGAGTGACACCTGAGGCTGAAGTTTTGCAGTGCTGTGCACAGATGTCATGCCCATCCTGAGGGCTGATGCAAAGGAGCTCGCCGGCAACCGGCACGCAGACATTCAGCAGCTCATGCATTTGATGCCTGGGGCACTGTCCAGTGCAAAGGCAGCCAGCACCATGAAAAGGTATTGCCCATCCTGGGGATACTTCAAACAGTGGTGCGCAGGACATGATCTGTCATTCCTGCCAGCGGCGCCGCTGACCGTCGCGTTGTACCTGCTGATGCTGACGCAGAAGGCGAACTCCTTCTCAACCATCAAGATGGCCTCTGCAGCCATCGCGGCATTCCACAGCTTCGCGTCACAGCCTGAGGTGACCACAGCCCCCATTGTGAATGCCATCAGGGAACATGCCAAGCGAAAGCTGCCTGATGGTGTCAACAAGAAGGAGCCTCTTCCTTGGGAAAAGGTGGAGGAGGTCTGCAAGCTGCTTGCCGAGCGGCCGGCTAGTAGCGGCCGGCTGCGTAACCTTTCCCTGGCTGCAGCCATCAGCCTGGGCTTCTGTGGCTTTCTTAGGTATGATGACCTGTCACGCCTTACGGTGGAGCAGATCACAGTGTCTCCAGATTTGGAATCCTTGGAGATTCAGCTGGGAACGAGGAAGAATAGCCCATATAGGAGTGGCGGTGACATCACTGTCACAGCAGTCAATGGCTTTGCTGATCCGGTCCAGCTCGTAGCCATCCTGATTCGCCATGCTGGGCTGGTGGATGGCAGCAGGCCACTTTTCTCTGCAGTCACACGGTGTCAGGGGCGTGAGGTTTATGGCAGCACCCCTATCTCTTACGGGTGTTTGAGGGTTGCCATGCTGGAGGTGTTTCTGGAGGTGGGCTTGCCCAAAGAGAAGTTTGGCACCCATTCTATGAGATCTGGAGGAGCCACTTTGGCAGCCAATTCTGGAGTCCCTGATAGGCTCTGGATGGAGCATGGGGGCTGGAAGTCTTTCAGGTCTGCGGTGGGGTATGTCAAGACCTCCAAAAAGGCAAAGGCCAGTATCACCAAGGCCATGTTTCGCGGCACCTGATCTTTGTGGCACTGTGCGCTGCCCCGATTCCTATGCTCACCGAGTGTTCGCTTGTGCTGGTAGCATAAGGACGATGAACGTAGAGTTCTCAGCCGTTAAGGCTGTAGAACTACTGTTCAAGAAGGACGTTGCATTCCAGGATGCCATGTGCTTGCACGTGATTTCACGTGCTGGCACGTGCTGAAGTGAGGTGCAGGATGCCTGTTTTGGCAGGCACTCCTGCAAGAGCATAAGGAGGGAGTTTGCTGCAAGTTTGATTCACTGTGCAGCGTAATAATCGTGTTCAGGCTCTTTTCGAGCCTGTGTCAAACCTTGCCTTGTGTTTGTGAGTGGATGGAGGCTGACTGTGATTGGATGACAGATTGGATGATGCTGAACTGGTGGAGAATTTTACCTTGCATTTTTTCTTTAGGAAACAAAACAATTCTACCTTTCTGCTTTTTTATGTTCTTCATGCGTCTCCGGTCGTGCATCTATGCCCCTGCGGCTGACTGTCTACACACCAAACATGTAACCACGACCGGGGCGCCTGTGCGCTGCCCCGATTCCTATGCTCAAGAGTGTTCGCTTGTGCTGGTAGCATAAGGACGATGAACCTCTAGGATTGTTGGACACACAGCACGACCCACTCCGGGGAAAGCTGTTTCTCCATGGCAAGCGACAGGTATGGTACATCATGACAACCTAATGGGCCCTCCCTCCCGAGGGGGCAGGATCCAATCACGCATGGCACCAGGCATGTATCATCCATGCCTGAGTGAGAGGGACACGTCTAAGCCCAGAGCACGTCGGTGGCCTCTCACCGGCGGCCGGCTCCCGAGGGAACCGACCTACGCACCCATACTCCAGCCCTGCAGCAACGCAACACCGGTGGGTGACGTCGAGACTGCTCAGCCTCCTCGGCAGGGCCCACGTAGCCAAGCAGGTGCTGGTGTCCATGTTCACATATCATGGCACCTTCATCCCGGTCCCAGAGCAGCTTCTCAGGCAGCTCTGCACAGCGGTGTACACCTTCGTGGCGGCCAACCGGCCTGTGGTGGCAGGGGCAGCGCATCTCTACCCCAGCAGAGACGTCTCCAGCAGAGCAGTTGACCAGGGTGGCATTGCCCTTGTGGACATCCGAGCCCAGCTGACAGCTCTCCAGGCCAAGATCATCGGCCGCTTGCTGGAGCCTGAGCACATAGCCTGGAAGGCCTTCTTCGACAGCTGGCTCTCCATGCCTCTCACAGCAGGGCAGATCCTCAGCACACCTCCACAGCAGCAGCACATCTGGCAGCTTGGCAGATACCTGCCCTTCTCCAGCTTCAGCACCCGCTTCATCGATGCGCCAGCGCGGGTGACAGCCTATATTGACGCCTTCCGTCAGCTGCATCCTCACAGACTGGTGGCAGTGGAGGATCTGCCTTATCAGGAGGTCATGAGCCAGCCACTGTTCCACAGTTGGCAGATCCAGCACATGGGCACCCCCATCTCATGGGAGGCCTGGGCCAGGCAGGGCAGAGTGAGGCTGCAGCATCTCAGAGACATCATCCTCTCAGGCACCGCTCGGACGCAGCCAGCCCTGCAGCAGGAGGTCACTCTGCTCCTGGACAGCATGCCCGCCTCCTGGGCAGCACATGTCTGTGGCCCAGCACCGCAGCCCACACACCTGGTATCAGCAGCTGTAGGCGACAGCCGTGTCTTCTGTCCAGACGCTGATGGTCAGCTCATCCACACCTACACGGTGACACCGACAGCAGCTCTCCAGCCGGCACTACCACTGCCAGAGGCTAGCCAGCAGCCTCCTCTCCCAGCTGACTTGCGTCCGGTCCTCGTCATGGACTGGGACCCCACCAGGCCTTGGCATCCTCGCCACATGGGACCTCAGGCACGAGCCGGCGACGCAGACGCGGTTCCGGCACAGCCTCAGCCTCAGCCACTCCTGGCCATCAGCCCTCACCTCGTTGGTGCCTGGTCAGCTGGCGTCATCGACCCGGGCTTCGGCAGCGAGCCTGCCCACGAGTATGTCGTCAGGACGCGGGCCAGCCGCTTGCGCACGCTGCGACGCATCATTGCAGGCCTGCCAGACGCGGTCAGCTCCATGCGGCCAGCCATCTGGCCAGCAGAGTACGGTGATGAGCACAGCGGCATCCGTCGCCTTGAGTCTCGTTGGGCAGCAGCATGGGATCATCGCCAGCAGCTCCAGCCCCAGACAGGTGCCTCGGGTCCTTCTCGCATCAGAGGAGCACCAGACCCATCCACTGACGCTCCGTGGATGCAATGCTCTCAGCCTCGTCCAGCTCCTGTTCGAGACAGACGCCCACCGCAGCCGCTCCCTGCGGCACCAGCTCAGCCAGCGGAGCTTACGCCGAGACAGCGCGTGCGTGCCGCCTTACGCAGCGATGATACCGACATTGCTTCTCTAGCAGAAGCACATCCTTCCAGCCCTGAGTGGGCACACACATGGAGGGCTGCCACCTCAGCTGCCTTGGACAGGCCTGGACGGGTGGTGGTCTGGCGTCTGCTGCACGGCAAGCTCATCGTTGGAGCCTTCCACAGGCACATCCACAGGGGCACGCCGGAGTCACACCTCTGCCCGCATGCAGCCTGCCAGGAGCAGCTGGCCACCCTCAGCCACGTCATGCTCAGCTGCCCAGTCTCCCAGGCGGTTTGGCACTGGTTTGCAGCCACATGGACAGCAGTGACCCAGCAGCCAGCACCTCCACTGCATGCAGATCTCCTGCTAGCAGACGACAGGCGTGGTCCTTGGCAGCCTGCCGCAGGACTGGACAGCTTGTGGTAGCGACTTCGCTTGCTGGTCATCATGCAGCTGTGAGATGCCGCCAGATCACGGCCAGAGCAGCCGACGCAGCCGGCGCACATCGCAGCGAGAGTCATCTCTGCAGCCAGGATCCAGATGCGGCGAGACTGGCTGCTTGTCGGCTCAGACATCAGGCTCCGGGCTGGGGTGCTCAGCCACTGGCTCAGAGGACGGCAGCCCAGCATGACTGCTGAGGCGTTCCAGAGCCGCTGGTGCCACGAGGAGGTCCTTTGCAGCAGGCCAGCTGAGGTGACCGAGCCGCCACACATGCACTGGACGGCTGCCCATCCAGTGCCGCTACCACGGTGAGCCTGCCAGGGCTATAAGCTGGCACGCCTCCCTGGGCGTTAAACAGGCGCTGGTATGACAATCCTTTGCATTGTGCCCTTTTGGCACAGCACCTCGCCCAGACATGCCTGAGCATGTCAGTGAGTTAGGCACTTTTCAGCCAGGTGGCTGTCCCTGGACCATACTTTCGGGCAGGGTCCTCAGCTTTGCCATGGTGTACCTGACTGCCATAGGTCCTTTAGGTCAGCCTTAGGTGGTGCAGAGCCCCTTGCATTGTGCGCACCGCATGTTGCAGCCTTGACAGCCAGCACATCCACCACCATACCACATTGCAGCGACCGCCTGCTCTTCATCCATGACCCAGTGCCGCTTGGGCTAGCACGACGTCCTCCCTTGCAGCACGGTCAGACTTCCCCACCGAGGGCACCACGCACTTGGTCTTGCCAGCCACGCCGGGTTGGCCACCCGGTGCCGTCTCCTCTGCGGTATGCGTGTGCCCTCCACCCATGGGAAGCCTCTGGCCGGCTGCCTGGGCGCACAGAGTGCGACCATGCCCCCGACCAGTGGACTCCCAGACTGTCACAGCATCCTAGCACAGCCGGTCGCAGCAGCTCCATCACCTTGTAGTCCTTGTCTGCATCATTTGGGCTGCACCACCTAGGGTTGAGTCTAGTGGTTCTTTGCTTTTTGGCTGTCTCCATCTGGCCACCCACTCTAGTATATTCTCTCGCCATTTCTGGCATGATGTTCCTGGCAGTCAGGCTGTAGGCTCCACCTTGTACCTAGGACGGTCTCCCTTGGGCGGGTGCATTTAGGCCTTAGCATGCTGCTCCTCAGCAGCGTTTGCGTGTTGCTTCCCATCCATGATGTTCTATCACAGCTACCCTCTTCAACATTACCGCTGACGATTGAGAGTGCACTCTCAGGTCAGGTCTAGGCGGCACGGACATTGTGACTACTTCGCCTTTCCACACTAGGTGGGCATGCATGACTGATTGATTGATTGCCTGCTTGCTGACATGGATTGCTTAGATTGCCCAGTGGGTGCCTGCTCCAGAGAAAGAGCCATGCAGACTGAGGGTGTGGGAGTTAGCCCACACTGCTCGGTGGCTCTCCCCTCATAGGTTGCCTTCGACGTCACCCGCAGGGTGTTGCGTCGCTGGAGGGCTGGAGTATGGGTGCGTAGGTCGGTTCCCTCGGGAGCCGGCCGCCGGTGAGAGGCCACCGACGTGCTCTGGGCTTAGACGTGTCCCTCCCACTCAGGCATGGATGATACATGCCTGGTGCCATATGCGTGATTGGATCCTGCCCCCTCGGGAGGGAGGGCCCATTAGGTTGTCATGATGTACCGTACCTGTCGCTTGCCATGGAGAAACAGCTTCCCCCGGAGTGGGTCGTGCTGTGTGTCCAACAATCCTAGAGGTTTCCTTTATCTGTCTGCTGGGTATTGCTGTCATTGGCAAGATTGGCCGACATGTAAGGTTTCTTCCTCAAGAATAAAAAAAGAAAAAAGAAACAGTCAGTGTCACCCAAGATGTAGTTAAGGATGATAGACTGCTCTGCCCTAGACATGCGGCAACGTGTCTAAGCAGGCTGAAGAATCAATGGTCAGTGCAGAGTTTTAGGTTGTCATGATGTACCGTACATGTCGCTTGCTATGGAGAAACAGCTTCCCCCGGAGTGGGTCGTGCTGTGTGTCCAACAATCCTAGAGGTTTCCTTTATCTGTCTGCTGGTATTGCTGTCATTGCCAGATTGGCCGACATGTAAGGTTTCTTCCTCCCACAAAATAGAAATAAAAAAAGGCTGCATGCATGGCAGCCTGCCGTTCAAAGCATACATATTTGTGCCAAGCAAGAGCTGGATCAAGCGCTGACCGTTGGCATTGGTGTGGGTCTCCCCAAATCTGCCAATGACGTCTGAGTTGCCCGTGCCCGAACTAACTCTGGCATTAAAGTCAAGGAGTGAGTCATTTCCTAGTTGACAAGGCTGCAGACTGTGCATGATTGACTGGCCCCCGGACTTTAGCTGCAGACAGGTCCGTGTATGCCCTATGGCCTCTGGCTGCGGGTTGCCTCACATATATATATAAAGTCGCCAAGGACAACCACCTGCCCCTTCTCCTGGAAAGCCAGAATGTCCTCCATCAGCGCTGCATAGTGCTGCTCCTCCTCAGCTGCAGCCACGGGTGGCATGTACACGCATCCCACGTACAGACTCCGTTCCCCCCTGTGGCCAGCGACACAAAGCCACAGACTCTCTGGATGTGCTGCATTTGTGCAGATATCAACCTCTGGTGATAAGGAGTTCAGGACAAGGAACCCAACACCGCCCTTCCTCCTGCCAACTTTAGGGTTACCAAACCATCTGTGACCAGGCACGTCTATGTGTGATGCATTCCCCTCATGTGACTCCTGAATAGCAACAATGTGCTCCGAACACCCCCAATCTCAAGCTGCTTCCTTGCACTAGTCAATTTCTCAACATTCCATGTGCCTAAGGTAAGGCATCTCCAAGGCAAGGAGTCAGGAGTGCGTAGTGGGATTGACGTAGGCAATGGCTCTGTGGCGCGTCTTGGGAAGGCTGGGAGCCCCTCCGTGTGCAGCACGCAGCGCCAGCGGTAGGTGCGGCGCCTTTTTTTTTTTTTTTTTTTTGGTGGGAGAAACCTTACATGCCGGCCAATCTTGCCAATGACAGCAATGCCAGCAGACAGATAAAGGAAACCTCTAGGTTCATCGTCCTTATGCTACCAGCACAAGCGAACACTCGGTGAGCATAGGAATCGGGGCAGCGCACAGGCGCCCCGGTCGTGGTTACATGTTTGGTGTGTAGACAGTCAGCCGCAGGGGCATAGACAGATGCACGACCGGAGACGCATGAAGAACATAAAAAAGCAGAAAGGTAGAATTGTTCTGTTTCCTAAAAGAAAAATGCAAGGTAAAATACTCCACCAGTCCAGCATCATCCAATCTGTCATTCAATCACAGTCAGCCTCCATCCACTCACACTCACAAGGCAAGGTTTGACACAGGCTCGCAAAGAGCCTGAACACGATTATTACGCTGCACAGTTGATCAAACTTGCAGCAAACTCCCTCCTTATGCTCCTGCAGGAGTGCCTGCCAAAACAGGCATCCTGCAGCTCACTTCAGCACGTGCCAGCACGTGAAATCACGTGCAAGCACATGGCATCCTGGAATGCAACGTCCTTCTTGAACAGTAGTTCTACAGCCTTAACGGCTGAGAACTCTACGATTGTTGGATACACAGCACAACCCACTCCGGGGGAAGCTGTTTCTCCATGGCAAGCGACAGGTACGGTACATCATGACAACCTAATGGGCCCTCCCTCCCGAGGGGGCACACCAGGCACGTATCATCCATGCCTGAGTGGGAGGGACACGTCTAAGCCCAGAGCACGTCGGTGGCCTCTCACTGGCGGCCGGCTCCCGAGGGAACCGACCCACGCACCCATACTCCAGCCCTCCAGCGACGCAACACCCCGCGGGTGACGTCGAAGGCAACCTATGAGGGGAGAGCCACCGAGCAGTGTGGGCTAACTCCCACACCCTCAGTCTGCATGGCTCTTTCTCTGGAGCAGGCACCCACTGGGCAATCTAAGCAATCCATGTCAGCAAGCAGGCAATCAATCAATCAGTCATGCATGCCCACCTAGTGTGGAAAGGCAAAGAAGTCACAGTGTCCGTGCCGCCTGCGGCGCATAGCTGTGGCAATGAGGCTGAGTACGTGCACGGCCAGTAGCCTGGATGTGTCCTGTGCCAGGTGGACATGGACCCTGGTCCCATTCCAGAGGATGCCTGAAGCAGAGTACTGGCCAGCAGAGTACGGTGATGAGCACAGCGGCATCCGTCGCCTTGAGTCTCGTTGGGCAGCAGCATGAGATCATCGCCAGCAGCTCCAGCCTCAGATCTCCTGCAAGCAGACGACAGGCGTGGTCCTTGGCAGCCTGCCGCAAGACGGGACAGCTTGTGGCAGCGACTTCGCTTGCTGGTCATCACGCAGCTGTGGGATGCCTACTGCCGCGCCAGATCACAGCCAGAGCAGCCGACGCAGCCGGCGCACATCGCAGCGAGAGTCATCTCTGCAGCCAGGATCCAGATGCGGCGAGACTGGCTGCTTGTCGGCTCAAACATCAGGCTCCGGGCTGGGGTGCTCAGCCACTGGCTCAGAGGACGGCAGCCCAGCATGACTGCTGAGGCGTTCCAGAGCCGCTGGTGCCACGAGGAGGTCCTTTGCAGCAGGCCAGCTGAGGTGACCGAGCCGCCACACATGCATTGGACGGCTGCCCATCCAGTGCCGCTACCACGGTGAGCCAGCCAGGGCTATACGCCTCCCTTGGCGTTAAACAGGCGCTGGTATGACAATCCTTTGCATTGTGCCCTTTTGGATGCCTGAGCATGTCGGTGAGTTAGGCACTTTTCAGCCAAGTGGCTGTCCCTCGGGCAGGGTCCTCAGCTTTGCCATAGTGTACCTGACTGCCATGGGTCCTTTTTGCCGGCCTTTGGTGGTGCAGAGCCCCTTCCATTGTGCGCACTACATGTTGCAGCCTTGACAGCCAGCACATCCAGCACACCATAATATACCGCAGCGACCGCCTGCTCTTCATCCATGACCCAGTGCCGCTTGGGCTAGCACGACGTCCTCCCTTGCAGCACGGTCAGACTTCCCCACCGAGGGTACCACGCACTTGGTCTTGCCAGCCAAGCCGGGTTGGCCCCACCCGGTGCCGTCTCCTCTGCGGTATGCGTGTGCCCTCCACCCATGGGAAGCCTCTGGCCGGCTGCCTGGGCGCACAGAGTGCGACCATGCCCCCGACCAGTGGACTCCCAGACTGTCACAGCATCCCAGCACAGCCGGTCGCAGCAGCTCCATCACCTTGTAGTCCTTGTCTGCATCATTTGGGCTGCACCACCTGGGGTTGAGTCTAGTGGTTCTTTGCTTGTCGGCTGTCTCCATCTGGCCACCCACTCTAGTATATTCTCTCGCCATTTCATGATGTTCCTGGCAGTCAGGCTGTAGGCTCCACCCTGCACCTAGGACAATCTCCCTTGGGCGGGTGCATTTAGGCCTTAGCTTGCTGCTCCTCAATAGCGTTTGCGTATTCATCACAGCTCCCACCTTCAACATTACCGCTAACGGTTGCGAGTGCACTCTAAGGTCAGGTCTAGGCGGCATGACTACTTTGCCTTTCCACACTAGGTGGGCATGCATGACTGATTGATTGGTTGCCTGCTTGCTGACATGGATTGCTTAGATTGCCCAGTGGGTGCCTGGTCCAGAGAAAGAGCCGTGCAGACCGAGGGTGTGGGAGTTAGCCCGCATTGCTCGGTGGCTCTCCCCTCATAGGTTGCCTTCGACGTCACCCGCAGGGTGTTGCGTCGCTGGAGGGCTGGAGTATGGGTGCGTAGGTCGGTTCCCTCGGGAGCCGGCCACCGGTGAGAGCTATTATTATTACAAGGGAGGCAACCCGTAGCCTAGGGCCATAGGGCATACACGTGGGAGTCTAGCAGCCTCAACCACGGGGGCCAGCACAGTCACCATGCAATCAGTCTGCAGCCCAATTGCATGATGAGAGGCCACCGACGTGCTCTGGGCTTAGACGTGTCCCTCCCACTCAGGCATGGATGATACGTGCCTGGTGCCATGCGTGATTGGATCCTGCCCCCTCGGGAGGGAGGGCCCATTAGGTTGTCATGATGTACCGTACCTGTCGCTTGCCATGGAGAAACAGCTTCCCCCGGAGTGGGTCGTGCTGTGTGTCCAACAATCCTAGAGGTTTCCTTTATCTGTCTGCTGGGTATTGCTGTCATTGGCAAGATTGGCCGACATGTAAGGTTTCTTCCACACACACACACACACAAAAAAAAAAACCCCAGGCATGGATGATACATGCCTGGTGCCATATGTATTTGGATCCTGCCCCCGAGGGAGGGAGGGCCCGTACATATCGCTTGCCATGGAGAAGCAGCTTCCCCCGGAGTGGGTCGTGCTGCGCATCCAACGATCCCAGAGGTTTCCTCTATCTGTCTGCTGGTATTGCTGTCATTGGCAAGATTGGCCGACATGTAAAGTTTCTTCCACCCAAAAAAAAGAAACAAAAAGGGCCTGAATGCACAGATCAGCATTGCAGCGCGAATTGGACCGCGGGCAAGTCAACCCGTTAGATATTGATTACCCCTAAACAGCCTCAACTGCGGGGGGCCCCTACAGCCACCATGCAACCAGTCTGCAGCCCAATTGCTTGATGTCGGGATAGCATGCACAGCATAGCCTCCAAGGCATACTTGCAGCCTGGGAATGTATAACCTTGGTGTCCCCACACCAAGGCATTTATACCCCAGCCCCACAGCAACGCAACACCCAGTCCGTGGCATGGTGACGTCGAGGATTTCTAGGGTGGAGAACCTTCTCTGTCTGGAGTTGCGCAACATTTAACAAGCAATCTAAACACTTGCATGTGACAAGATGGTCGTTGAATTTCTTTTTGGTCGTTGAATACTGGGGTAGGATGTTGCGTTCTGCGGTGCTTTTAAGCTGCAGCGAGCCATGCAAGAGAAAATCTGAATAAGAGAGAATGTCTACACACAGGATTGCTAGCAGCCCCCAGCAAAGATGAGTTAAGGTCCGAATTGAACCGGAACAGGAAACACCTCCCCCAAAAAAGGAAGTCTGACATCTCTTCAAGGGAAGGCGCCGCGGCAATGATAGCAGCTTATCGCCCATGCAAGTGATTGAATGAGGCAGACAGGTTTGCAAATTGTGGAGCTGCTGTATCAACAATGCCGGCACCAAAAGCACCCCAGATCTTGTGAAGGGACGTCACGGCTTGCTGACTCAGCTCGGAGCTGGAGGCAATTTTGTTGATTAGTGCCATCGTGGATTCGGCCCGAAGGTGAGAGCAGAAAAAGGCAAGGGCAGCGCGAAGGAAATATCGGCTTTTGTTGGTGAGACTCAGAAGCTCAGCAATCCACACAACATCATCCTAAGAGCTAGCTTCATGATACACACTCAGCTTCAACCAAGCTTTTTACCTGCTTGCGTGTACACATGGATGGCAAACTTTAGCGGGTGCATACACCATGGCATGGCGCTGGCTTTGTGTAATATTGATGCGCGGGGTAAGATGTAAGATATCTTCCTCCACAAAAAAGAAAGATGCGCGGGGTATACACATAATCCCTTACCCGCCCCAATCCAGCCCACATTCTAGACATGACACCAAGATCAGGATTTCAATCAAAGCGTCGGACGGCGTTGAACAGGGCACAGGAAGGCAGAGAGCCCATCTAGACGATTGAACAACACGCCAGGGAGCACTCCGTCAAGAAACCCACGGGATGCTGCCTCAAGCACGATCCTGACAATACTTATGCTTCCAAGCCTTCCAGGGAATGTCCGCGCACGCGCACAACAAGAAAATCCGCCAAATGACGTCAGAGATGCCAGAAAATAGGTCGAACGTACGCAACAACAACCCGGGATCGAAGCGGCTCCCTGTGATCCATGGCGCACACCGGCAATCCAACCCCAGCGGGAGAACCCAAAGGAGGAAATGAAAATATCGCAAGCTCTGCGTTCCACCCTCGAGAATCCAGAAGTTAGGCACGCGGCCCCAGACGGAAAATACATAAGCCCCGAGACCTCCACAGCCTCCTCTCCATTTTAGGATCAAACTCCCACAACAGCACGGCCAATGGGGGAGACATATTCTTGCTACTCTCTAGATACCCTCAGATAGTGTGTCTCTTTCACCACGGAGAAAAGGACTCTTGTATGTGTGCGGACTTTGATATGGCAAGGAGCTTTTGCCAAGGTTGATAATGAGAGTCACGGACATTTGTTGATGCCCAAAACGCCAATGGAATCCGGCCATCCGAATGTTGCATGCTTCATCTTACCTCCCACCTTAATTTCGCATAGCACGCAACACACCTAGTCAATTGAAAGCTGCCACACTACGCGAAATCTTGGTTATGCATAAAGGAATAAGGAGAGCTCATCATGACCTCGGAGCGATGTTTGTTGAAGGCCTACCATCACAATAGAACCGGCGGTGCCAAATGGCAGCCCATTCATTGCTCAATTGACCAGTGGACAGCCTACATGATGATAGATATTTGCTTGCGCTCAAATGTATGCAATTGACTAGTTGGTATTTGACAAGTTATAGGCCCTGGATGTCAATCGTGGTGAAGTCGTCGTGCCTGCTGCAAAGTCCATTGCATTGCAATGTTCACAATGACCTTTCCTATGCCTTCGAGCCTACTCCTTTGGTGCTAAGCGCTCATCTTGCCACAACTCCAAAGAATATCTCTTGTTAGGACCAACTATATAGCTATGAAGGCAGAGTTGATAGCCACATCTCCAATTGCCTCTCTTATCTTTACCACCATGTAATTGTCACCGACATAGTTCTACATACGAATGCGCACATTGACAAGGATTAAGCGGATCACAAAGTCCAAGGAATAGAGGAGCTCTATAACATTGCGCTTTGCCTCCCGTGTATACATTAAGCGAGATGTCTTGATGGACCAAGCACATCGCACACGTGCGTGATACAAAGAGATGGCATTTCACTGTCAAGGGGCCTTGCACTTTGGGACTGTTATAACTCGTATACATTGAGGATTGCTTTCACATAGCCTTGCCCACAAGCCTTGTACAATGACATGTCACCACACACAAAAGTAGGGGAGATGCTATGGATCAGATCCATGCTGGTGTTTGCTCGCACCAGATGACGGCGTGCTTTTGCATGTCTCTGGTGCTCAATGTTTCATGAGATGGCCCATCGATGATATCAGCTCTCAAGAACTGCAAGACAATCACCCAATGCATTGATTAAGAAAGACGCTTCAAGATCTGCATGTAAAATCTTGTAAGAGTAAGACATACATCCAACCGATCAGAGACTAGTCTTGCACGACCCTTGACTTGACAAGTGACACCTTGCTAAGCAAGGCTTGCTTCAAAGAGAGGGTTGTCACATCAATTCACGTGATGGCATGTGGCTAACAGCTTAAAGTGTTTGAAAAGACATGCAATTGGAATCATGTTGGCATTCCAATACCATCCTCAACACTGTGCCCCACCTTAAAGTCTTGCAGCTGCGCTATAGTAACTTACCTTGTGCCATCAAAGGTGCATTTGTGCCATCTCTCAAGGACTTCACCTTCTTGCTTCCTCAGAAGACACCGTGGCACTAGTGCTGATTGAAGCTATCCTTCATGAATGCATGCGTGTGCCAAGCAGCCTGAGCAGCTTGTTTGCACTTGCGATGCCGATCTCAGTATCTGATTGCTTCATGAAGATTGATCAAGACCTGACAGCGTAGCAATCCTTAGGCCTGTCCTGCGGTAGATTCACACATCGCCAAGGGTCTGTAGCTCCATGACTGACTTGCTCAACTGAGTTTTATTCTTGGAGACGCCTGACTCTGGCCATATAGTCTACAATGAAGTTGCATATTCGCCTCAACTTAGTAGTAGCTCTCAAAAGGTTATGGCCTCCGAGCTGTGCTTACAGGGGCCTTCAAGGTCAACTGTGTTGGTATGTGCTCTGCAATATCCATTGCCTGTTCTCCTTTCCCTGTCGGCACGGTGAATCCCGATCACTACGAAGTATCACACACCACATGTAGCCATTTTAGCCAGTTATACCCACGTACCTGCTGGGAATGGCGAGTGGTGTCTCATTGGAGATTAAGCCGGCCTCGCTGCGTGGCTGCCTCATGATTGTCAGGAAATCTAAGCGTAGAACCACAATGCGCAGAGTACACGATAGTAAGAGAGCCGTATGAATGGGCGCCGGTGGCGCAAGATGTCAGCGTCGCATTGAACAAGATAGCCGCCATCTCTTCTATATTCACCTATACGACGCACTCATAGGCGAGGGACCTTGAATATCCTTAGACAGGCCATGTGCAGCATGCCCATGTGCTTGTCGAAAGCTGTCGCCTTTGAAACTTGTGCGTCCAGATCTGGCGATGCCCTGGCACAGCAGGCAGAGCACCACGCCTCCGCCTAGAAGCCATCTTTCAGGACGCACGATCCTCGCAGAAGCGGTGCTGAGACATACCCCTAGCTTTTCGCAGAGGTGATCTGGCTTGGACAAGTGGTGCTCGGCCCCTAAGTGTTTCCTTCGAGTTGCTACAAAATTGGGCGCGAGAGAGGTGTCACCAAAAGTGGAGGAGAGTATGAATGCTGTCAGGTCCAGGGTGAGGATGTTCTCCCTCGAACTGTCCATCGAAGGTCCCTATGGTTTTGATATCTGTACTCTTCGCCTCCATCAGATGCAGCTACCAGAGCCTCTCATAGCTTTCGAATTGGAATGCAGAGGGCTGGGAAGGCGGAGCCCGTCAAGGAAATCAAAGCATCACCCACCGAGTCGGAGAACGAGCATAATTCATCGGCAGTCAGCAGCCAGACAGGCGATGAAAATGGCGGACAACTAACGGTAACATCCTGTGCATTTCGATAAAGATCTTCATCAATCTGGTGTGAGCTTGAGCCTGCTGTTCGTTGATACATGCTGTCTCAACAGCATCACAGCTGGTATTTCTGACTGGAGGACGCTCATAGCTTGAGCTATGGGCGGTATATTAGGTGTTTGGCAGCGTCCAGCTTTCCTTGCCCTGCAGGACTCGGAAGCAGGACAGATGGCCGCACCAGATGAATTGGCGAGAGAAGAAGCAGACCTGCGCGCACAGAGGGAGGAGGGAGCAAAGAAAGCCCTCAAGGTGAGGGTCACTCCCTTTTATCTGCAGGGCACATGGTTTGCTGCACTGTTGCAGAGGCATTCGCAGGGCTGTCACACTGAGTGAGGACCGTGTTTCGCAGGATGCCCTTGTCCCTCAGGAGCAGTCAGCGCTTGACAGCAGTCGCTATGACCAGCTAGACAAGCTCCTGAACCAGACAGGCATGTACACCACATTTCTGAGCGAGCAGCTGCAGGCCATGGATGACCAGATGTTTGCAGAGACTGAAGCGGCGGCCGGTCAGAAGCGCAAGGCTGGCAAGCAGGGCGGCCGCACAAGGAAGAAGGGAGCAGCTGCACAGACCACTGCCGGCTCGAAGAAGGTACCTCGGGCTGAATAGCGCCTTCGTGTCAGTCACAATGCAGTGTCGCATGCTTGTTAGGTCTGCCATTTTCATATGCATGTGAGTACTATAGTAGGGACCTGGATCCGCTGTGTGGCATGCAAGAATTCGCACCCTCAGCAGCATGACGGAATGTGCATGAACTGCTTTGTGCAAAGTGTAGGTGCAGCAGGAGCTGGTGCCGCTGATCAAGGGAGACCTCCGGCCATATCAGCTGAAGGGGATCAAGTGGATGGTGTCGCTCTGGAACAACGGGCTCAATGGGATCTTGGCTGATCAGATGGGCCTTGGAAAGACGGTGCGCCACCCTGGGCATGTGGCGAAGTACTTGGCTCATCGTGCTGCTGCCTTGCCTGCAGACGGGCTAGTCTCCTTTGGATGCAAGGCACAGAGATGTGGCACAAGTCACATCTGCATATGCATGTGAAGTGGTGACGAGCTGGAGCAGGCATTTGGGTTGCCTGCCAGACACCGATAGCGCCAGTTGTATTTCTGCAGGTGCAAACTATTGGCCTGTTTGCCCACCTACGCTCCCAGGGTGTGGCTGGCCCCTTCATGGTCATTGGTCCGCTGTCCACGCTCTCCAACTGGGTCTCCGAGGTCCAGCGCTGGTGCCCGTCCATGCCTGTCATCCTGTACCACGGCACTCAGAGCGAGCGCCAAGCTCTCCGTTCCAAGAAGATGTCCCAAGGTACATCCCCACCGCCCTGCTGGGACTGGCTTCTTTCTTCAGGGGCTGCTGGAATGTATCAGCCTGGTGCTTTTGCTGCTGCTGGTGCTGAGAGGTACAGTTGCGGGAGATCTGCAAGAGCCGGCATTCTGAAATGAGAGCGCCTGCAGGAAGCGTGAAGACGATGGCGTTCCCAGTGGTGGTGACATCCTACGAGATCGTCATAGCAGACTCGAAGCACTTGGCACGCTACCAGTGGAACTACATTGTTGTGGATGAGGGTCACCGCCTCAAGAATTTCAATTGCAAGCTGCTGCGGGAGCTGCGCACCATCCCCACCAACAACAAGCTCCTGTTGAGTGGTGCGTCTCCCGCTCTGCCTGAGATCCCATGGAGCACCACTGCTCAGGTCCATCGGGGGGTAGATACAGCTGAGATTGCAGGAGGACAGACATATCTTCACAGAATGACACTCTGGGTGCAGGGACACCCCTGCAGAACAACCTGAGCGAGCTGTGGTCCCTGCTGAACTTCCTGCTGCCGGACGTCTTCAAGGACCTGGCTGACTTTGAGGGCTGGTTTGACTTCACTGCTGTGGGCAACGATGCTGAGGACCGGAGAATTGTGGCCATGGAGCAGCGCAACAATGTGGTGAGGCACCGCATCTGTGCCTGTGACAACACTACTTGGCACCCCAAAGCCGTACTGTCAAGGCTGCGCTTGGCACATGCGGATCGGAACATAGCTGCTGACGATTTATGCTGGTGCTGCGCACCACAATTACGCATGCATCTTGCACTTGCCCAACAGCTTTCCAGATTGTAGCCTCAAAATATTCCTATGTGCAGGTCAGCAAGCTGCACAAGCTGCTGAAGCCCTTCCTGCTGCGGCGCATCAAGTCAGATGTCGAGGACAGCTTGCCTGCCAAGCAGGAGATCCTCCTGTATGCAGACATGACCAAGGAGCAGAAGAAGATCAATCAGCAGCTGTGTGATCGCAGCTTCATTGTAAGCAGCCCTCATGTCATCTGCTCTGCTTCTGCTTGTCTTGTGCGGCCAAGCTTTAGGTGCTTCCCAGAGCTGAGATGACTGAGGCTCTGACAGCAGGTTTTGGTTTCAGAGGGCTCCTCAGGAGCATGACATGGTGCTCCTGAGCATCCTTGCTAGTTGAGCCTTCCTGCAAAGCAGCTTCTGCTGCCTGGCCAGCAAGTCTGAGCTGAGGGCGCTGCACGCAGGAGGCCATCAGGCAGGCGGAGGAAGGCCGCAAGGCACCCCTGGGGCGCCTGAACAACATGCTGATGCAGATGCGCAATAACTGCAACCACCCCGACCTCATCACCAGCAAGTTTGACAACTCGCCGACCTTCCCGCCTGCCGAGGTCCTGGTTCAGCAGTGCGGCAAGCTGCAGCTGCTGGACCGCCTGCTCACAGCCCTGAAGGCCGGGGGCCACAAGGTCCTCATCTTCTCGCAGGTGAGGCAGCTGCTACTTCCTTCACTTGGGAAGGATGTCCAATGCCCCTGCTGGTTCTAATCTCTCCCTGCCCCAGATCTTGTGTATCATGCTGCCTGTCTTATGGTGATGCTCTCGTTGCTGCATCTCAGAGATGGAATGCATATGAGCACCCATGTATGATGTGGTTGTGGTCTGGCTAGATGACAAAGATGCTGGACCTCCTGGACACCTACCTGGAGCAGCTGGGGCACACCTCAGCGCGCATAGACGGCAGCATCAAGTGGGAGGACCGCCAGGCCGCCATCAAGAACTTCAATGAGGGCTCGGACATCTTCTGCTTCCTGCTGTCCACGCGCGCGGGCGGCCTGGGCATCAATCTCACAGCCGCTGACACCGTCATCATCTATGACTCCGACTGGAACCCCCACCAGGACCTGCAGGTACATGTCAGTGTTCCCAAAATCCATGCCCTATCTGCAAGCTGCAATAGGTCCTTCAGAGCAAAAAGCTGAGGGAGATGGGTATGCTGCTTTCTGCAGTATCAATCATGAGTGTGTCATTTAATTTGTGAAGTATGCATGGCTGCTCATGTAGACGAAAAGTGACACACTGAAGTGGTGTTCTTTCCCTGCAGGCAATGGACAGGTGCCACCGCATCGGGCAGCAGAAGCCGGTGCTGGTGCTGCGCCTGGCGACATCGCACAGCGTGGAGGGGCGCCTGCTCAAGCGCGCCCGCAGCAAGCTCGCCCTGGAGCGCCTTGTCATCAAGAAGGGCGCCTTCCTCCACCAGGAGGTGAGAGCTGCTGCAGGGCATGTGCAACTCATATGGGCCGTATACACTGACTGGCACCCAAACATGCCGCTCTGATTGCATGCAGAGATCTGTGCTGAAAAGAGTGTAAGCGCTCTGTGCAAGGACTCTACACTGTGTGCAACACACTGTCCTTCATGGCGCAGGGTGTCCAGGAGGACACCAAGACATCTATGAAGGCCGAGGAGCTGGTTGAGATTCTAAAGGGAGAGGATGACCGGAAAGAGACGGATGTGGCACAGTCTGGTGTCATCTCTGAGGAGGTAAGCGCACCCAATATCTGGCTGTATTGTGATGACACCTTGTGCTGGACAGTCAGGCATGACCATGTGCACCTCCACATCTAGGTTTGCAGGGACATTCCTGACTTATCCTGCCACCTACTGCAGATGTTGGAGAAGCTCCTGGACAGGACTCACCTCGAGAAGCACATCAAGGCCCCATACCCCGATGTAGGAGTGGGCTATGAGATGGTGCAGGCCAATGACGGCTCTGGCTTGCTGTCTGGAGTTGAGTAGGCCAGCAGATCCCGCCTGGTGTACATGACTGTCATGGTTCTCATGCCAGGCATGGCTCCGGACCAAGTTCACTGGTGTGATTACTCCTTCTTGACTGAGTGCACATGGCTGTCAACATGGCTATTTACTAAGACTCATAGCCCGCTATGAATGGGGTCAGGTCTGAGGCGCTCCCAGCTGCGCCGCAATGGTCGCCACACAGCTCTCACAGTGGAAAGCGCACATGATAGCGGAACGCATGAAGCAGGAATGCACTTTGAGCAATGAAGTCACGGCAGTGCCAAGACCTGCTGCTGGCACAATTATTTGATTGCTTGACGCCCCCATAGCTTCCCCTCATGCTGCGCACAGCATGACCGGGGCTATGAGAGAGCGGATGACACAGCTGGTACTAAAGATTGCAGTGCATGCAAGCAGACTCAGCACTGTATTGAAGGACCAAGCAGGCAGGAGGGCAGCCCATTTGAAACACATAGGGGTCACACCTTGACAGCATCACTGACTTTGAGCACAGCCAAGGGAAGTGCAATGAAATTGGCCAATGGGTTGCTGCGGTGCACAGCATGCCGAAAGGCATGGTGTTGCTGCGGGGCCTAAGAATGGGGCTTACCCAATAGCAAGAGGATGAGATGCCTCAACCTCTTGACCAGTTGGGATAAACGTTAGATACCTCAAAGCAGCCTCTAGCAGGCATAGGCAATTGTCTCCGTGACTGGGAGCCAATCGGTGACAAGTGTAAAATGTGCAAGATTGAGATAACACGGGCTGACTTGTTTGTGATGCTCGCCATGGTTCATCCGACAGGACATCAGCCTGCCAAGAGGTTCAGATTGGGGATATTCAATGTGGGGAGAGCTTTCCGCTGACGAGCGGAGTTCCCCTGGCACTTTGTGAGTATTCCCTGTTACATTTTCAGATAGGCTGGGGTGCACGGGGTAGCAAGAGTCTTCAAGTAACTTACACGAGCTGTAGTCATCAGTGGACATGCTTGCTTGATCTCGCTAAGGCGCTTACATATTAATCTGTGCTTCTATACAGAGCTCAAAATGTTTTACCCACTTCTAGACTTAGGGGGCTGTCAGACATCTGGTAGTTGACTGGCGCACCCATGACAACCCCGCAGCTGCAAAAAATGGTGCAATTCTCTGCTGAGATTGCTGTGCTGGTGTCTGGATATGCTGCAACCTGTGGTGCATAAGAACTGCTATGCATGATGCTGATCCTCTCCACTGACTCCTCAAGAGATCAAAGGTCAAGCTAGAGATGGTCAGTTCTTCCCGATGTAGTATACAGATGGGCAAGCGCAGCCAATGCTTGAATAGCATTGGCCTGAGCTGGGCTCCTTCACGCTGAATTAATTCTGTTCTGGGCGCTCTCACAGTGTGAGAGTCTAGGGCACAGACATTGTGCTCTGAGCTGGCATGTCTGAATACTTGACACCAAAACATTGCTCTGAACGGCTTACCCTGCTAAATCGCGCTGGATGAAATGACTGTGACCGCTTCATGGTTCCTAGGGACAGGACTCAAGCATTATTGCTGCTTCTCATGCCAGAAGAAGCCTCCGCAAGCGCAGCGGCTGTGGCTGACTCAATCTGCTGCTGGCCTCCTCAGCAGCCTCCACCACAGGCTCCGTCTCCAGGGCAGACCGCGAGCTGAGCGCGTCCCTGGTGGTGCCGAAGACATTCATGGGGAACTTTGTGTCCCAGTAGTTCACCATCTCGTAGTCCTCTGCCGGGCCCTTCCCGTGCCATGCTTGCTGCGCAGCCGCAGCAGAATGCATCAGACTACGTGTTTGTGGCATGCCACAGTCAGACAGGCTGCAGACTTTGTTTGTACACAGGAGGGTTCCAGGCACTGGCAGACAAGCCGACAGCTGATGCCCATATCAAGTGGGATGGCAACTCACGTCCTCAGGTAGGAAGAATGTGCTGTTGGGGTTGAAGGCCTCCTGGCCAACTGTGAAGCGCTCATAGGTGTCTCCAATGATACCCTGCAGGACGAGGTGCCCCTCAGCGGTCTGCGATCGCACAACATGCGCCTGCTGGACTCAGGCCCAGCGGTGCACGCACAGAAGAGCATCGTATGTAGAAGGTGCAAAGCAGCAGCTGTAGGAGCCCAGGCAATTCAGAGATGGGGACTCACAGCCATGCGGTCATCCTCCGGGGGCGCCATGAGGGTGATGTTGAAGTTGACATAGCCCTCCAGCACCTTGCCGCCCTCATCAATGATGCCCTTAGGTGTGTGCCAGACCATCACCTTGAGCACATCTGCATGCCAGAAAGATATGCTCGATTGCTGCGGCACACGTAAGGCACTTTGGGGACAGCAGAGCAAGCACACACACCGACCGACCAGATCAAGGCAGCATGCTGTGGTGCCCTGAGTGGGAAGATGTGCCTGTTGACATACAGACAGGCTGGCATGGACAAGAAAACCCCACCTGTTGCAACAACAATGGCATTTCCAATGCCAGGGGTGTACGGGTCCCAGGACATCTCAACAGCTGAGCCATCCTCAAAGCGCCATGCGTGCTTCTGCTTCTTCTTTCTGGGTGACAGCTCCTTGTCATTGATGTATACTGCAGGCAGACAAAGCAGTGTCAGGGGCAGTGTCATGGATCAGGCTGACTTTTGGCTGCTGAGGAGGCTGCTGAACTGCAGCGCAACAGGCAGGATGGTCAGCATGGCAGCATGGGGCCTTGGGACGCACCATGGGGGTTGTCGCCCTCCAGCTCAAACAGCACCCTGTAGCTCTTGTACATGAAGCCGACGCCGTCCATGGTGGTACCGTTGTGGTCGGACATCACAGAGAGCTTCAGCCTGGCCGACAGCTGGTGGTTCCTGCTGGAGATGAGGTTGTAGGTCTTGGCCACATCACCGAAGAAGTTGAAGGCGCGCCCAGTGAAGCCTGTCATGATGGGATCGTTGCTGCCGCTGCCGCACGTGTTCTTGCCCTGTACACAGAGGACATGCAGTTAGAGGGCTTGGTCTTTTGCAGTTGAGGTAGGCCGGCCATGTTCTGGGTTTCAGAGCTGGTAGTGCAGGCACGTGTGCTTCAAGGTATGTCATCGTGACTGGGCATCACAGGGCTGGTCTTATGAAGCACAGGGCTGATCGACGTGAAGGACATGAGGACAGCTGCCCCTACCGTCTTTGCGCAAGCGTTGCCGTTGCCATTGTTATTGCCATTGCCGCTGCCTATATTGCCATTTCCTGCATGATTTCACATGCATCTGACAAACTCTTCCTGTCAGTCCCAAATCCTCTACAGGACAAAGCATACAGCACAACTCATGCAGCAGACCTTTCACAGCAGCCTTTTTGGTGGTCTAATAGATCCATGTGTCTGACACTCCTTTAGAATGGGGGGTAGCAACTTACCATTGTTGTTGCCATTGTTGCTGCTGCCCTCATTGTTGTTGCCATTGCCATTGCCGTTGTTGCTGCCTGAGTTTCCATTGCCATTCTTGTTGCCATTAGAGCTGCCGAGGTTGCCGTTCCCGTTGCTATTGCCGTTGCCTCCCAGGACATTGCCGTTGCCATTCGCATTGCCATTGCTACTGCCTGTATTCTGGTTGCCATTCAGGTTGCCATTGCCGCTCCTGCATATCATGCAGCGTTCAGTCTCATGGTATAAGCGCATCACCATGCCATGTCATAGCCATCAGTCAGCACTATGAGAGCTGAATGGCCGTAGCATGCATGCTACTGTGCACTGCATCAGCGCAGCAGTTTGGCAGCAGCACAAGCTGCGGTATGCTGAAGCAGGACGTGTGCAGCAGCAGTGAAGGCTTACCCTGTGCCTCCGCTGACTCCCGTGATGAGTCCGCCGTTCTGATTGCCATTCCCATTCCCTGCACAGTAGAACGCCACCCCTCGGTCTCTGTATAGTGTTGCACTCGACACTCGGCACTTGCTCAGTGCATGCCTGCGCCATCTGTCAGGCTATATACAAACATGTTCTACACGCCAGGCCGGCAACTATGCATCACACACCCACGACGTGCGCAGCGCGGCTGACAAAGTGCCAGGCGCAAAGTTTGGCGTAGCAACAACGTTGCCACGGCTCTGCAGAGTAATGTCAACCTGTCCGTGAATATAGGCGCACCGTTCTTGTCGCCCAAGTTCGAGTTGCCATTCGAGTTCCCATTGCCGCCGATCAAGTTTCCGCCCCCATTGCTGTTCCCGTTCAGGTTGCCGATGTTGTTTCCGCCGTTCTGATTGCCATTGCTGCTACCGCCCATGCCAATGAGGCCACCCTGGGACGCTGCTCCTGCGGCCACTCCTCCCACTGTGCCCAGTGTGCCGAAAGTGTTTGCTGTCTGCTGCCCGGAAGAACGTCCACTGCTGCTGTCTGTGGTTGTACTTGTCATCGAACCACCGCTCTCTTGTCTTTCTCTCTGCCTCAAGGCGATTTCACGCGTGTTTGAGCCTGTAATCTGCGCCGTGGCCAGATGCGTTGTGGCGAGCAATGCCGCAAGGCAGAGCGCCCGTCGCAGGAAGGCCATGGCTATGCTGGCCTGCTGTGCCGTGCGAGTGTCCTGCTGCCTTAGTGTCTTTAGATCAGGCGGGCATCAGCCGCGATGGGTGATCGAAAGCAGGGAGATCAGTGCCGATGACAGATCTGGGTATGTCATGTCGGGCATCATTTCGGAGGTGACGCAGCGCGCCGGGTGACTAATTACTAATGTCATCACGTGGCTCTGGCCATGCAGCCCCACAAATGTTGAGTTCGCACGCGTCGCATGTTAGGGTACATTCATCCGCTTCACAGAATACAGTCATCCGCTTGTGATGCACTCTGCTCCTGCATCGTGATGACGCCCGTGTCGGCTCAGATCGAGATATGACTAGAGTTCTTTCAAGGAGAGGGGATCGTAAGATTTTCCATCCTCGCTAGCATTTGGTCGCCCTCCTTTCCTTTGGTGGGGCTGTTAATCATACAGACAAGGCTTCCCAACACAAGGCTAATCGCACTAGCCAGGGTCCTGCTGGTCTGACCATGCCAATAGCTTCTACATATACCATATTCAGACCACAGGGAGTCGCAAGATGTGTTCCTCTGCACGGTTGACATGGCAAAGGGAAAGTCCTCAGTCAATGCACTCATTGCACGAACTTTTGGCCAGCTGCCAGATATGTGTAGCTGAAAGTATCAGCTGCAGCCAGTTGCTTGCCGGAGATCTTGCAAGCTCATCACAGCGATACGGGGGTTGCGTGCAGCCCTGTCCCTCTCCTCTGCTGTGTTATAGCCCCAGTCCACAAGGTACAGCTGCCAGCCGCTCAGAGCATCAACCTTGCACACCTGCATGGCGCAATGAGCATCACTGGCAGCTTCTCACCTAGGAAGCCAGCTATGGGAAGATCCCCCGCTTGCTCGCTCCTATACGCCGTATAAGCCGCACAAGATGTCAGGGTCAGCGCACATCTTGTCACTGATCCTCACCTTCTCGAGGGTGCCAAGCTTGTCCTCCACAAAGTGGTATGTCATATCAGGATGCTGCCGCTGCAAGTCCACCAGGATTTCGCTCTTTGGCTGGCCGGACACCGTTGTGGAGAAGATGTCCTGGGATGCAATGGGCACCTTGGCCATGCTGTGCATCAGGGCTTCTGTGAAGCGTGCCTGCACCCCACTTGCAAGCCTGTGAGGAAGGCAAGCTGATGCAAGCGTTATCACACCACCCAGAGCAGCACAAAGCTGCTCAGCATGCATGCGTGCTCAGCAATCTGGGGTCAAGCAAGTCTTACCTGCTTGGTGGTCACAATGTAGAAGGATTCCTGCGATCTCAGGTGCTGGACAATGGCAGGCACCCCCTCATAGATCTCGTTGGCAGCCAGCCAGCCGTCCAGGTTGTCTGCCATCCATGCATCTCTTGTGGACCCGAACAGCTCCACCAGCTGCAGAAGCCCAGGTTGGATGTCGCTCTTTCATGGGCTGGCATCAGCCTCCACTGCAGGCTAGCTTTGCAGGGCTGCAAGCTCTCAGACAGGTGTCATGTCGTCATCATCAATGCCGTGGACACCACAGGAGCAGAGCTTTGTACCTCCTGGCGATCCAGTTGCCATCGCTGCATGCTTTCAGGCAGGATGGTGTGCCAATGTTGCAGGATGTCATCCTCACTGACTCCTTCCAGCAGGCAGCGCACCTGCACGAGGTTTTCATACCTGCACGCCGGCCGTAGCTCAATGCAGCCCAGGTCATCATCACAGCCGATAGCCTCAGCGCCTGCCCTGATGCATGTGATCTCCGCAGAAGTTGTTGCGTAATGCTGAATATGAGCTGCAGACACACCCAGTCTCGACCACTGGTCTGACAGTGCGCATCTTCTGCTCAATTTCCGCCTCCCTGGCTTGGACATCAGGCTTGCTGAACATTTCTGGCCACTTTCTTGCTGATGCCTGCAAGAAGCTCCTGTCAGCACCTGTCAGGGCCCACCAAGATCTTGACGGGGCTGAAGAGTGCCTCCTCCTCACCTTCCATGCGGACTTGCTGCTCTCGCCAACAGAGTTGCAGACTACACCATCAAAATCAAATGCCCATAGACTGGTGCTCATTGCCTGCACAGGTGATGAGCACCTGTGTCTTGAATGACGTGTGGGTACCGCTACAAATGAAAGGCTCGCCACCCGGTGCCTTGTATAAAGAAGACTAGTATGCTGAGCAGAATTGGTGGCCTGAGGATACGTTCGAGGGATCATGAGAATGGCAATGCCCTAGGTGACTATCGAAAGCTGTTCACACTCTCAAGTGGTTGTTGAAAGGCCTCCTACTCTGCAGATGATCCCCCCTGCTGTGCCTCTGCCCGAATGGTACAACATCTGCCCTGCTGGCCCAGTGGCGGTGACGTGGACTGAGACCCCGATTGTCAAATGCCTCCCTTATGCGTCACTCGTGGCATATACGCAAGACAACATGGTGCACCGATGCGCTTTGCTGGGCCTGCTGGCCCTGATCTATGTCGCCAGTGCTGCAGGACTGCCTCCCCGCTTTGCAGACCCCAGACAAGTTGCAGTGCAGGAGTCGGAGCCGCTCTGCAGCTCATGCACCTGGCTAGTCAAGTCGATGAAGTGCGAGCTATCCGACATCGATACTCAGGACGAGATTGTCCGGACCATCCTCAAGGACGTCTGCCCAAAGCTCCCCAATGAGGTCCAGGATATCTGTGGCCAGCTCGCACCCCAGCTCATCCCCATCGGCGTGATGTACCTTCAATCCATTTCTTCGAGGGAGCTGTGTGCAGACGCGGCCCTCTGTGGGATCACAGCACCAGCTTCTAGGGTCAATCACAGCCTTGTCCAGCAGAATGACCTCAACTGTCCCATGTGCAAGATGGTGCTCATTGCCATCAGGCAGGAGCTGCGCAATCCTGACAGCGAGACGGCACTCATCGAGCAGGCCCACGAGGTGAGGCTTGCAGCTCTATGCCATAAACATGTATAAGACAGGCCAGGGCCAGACAAGAATTCTGCTCCTAGTTGTCGCAGTTCTATCCAATGCAACTGATATGCATTCCTTCCTGTGCCAGGCTTGTGCAAGGCTGCCCACCGACTGGCAGGCTCCATGCATTGCCTATGTGGACCAGCTGGGTGAGCTCATACACCCTCCACCTGGAGAGATGCATGATTGAGAGATGCAAAAGATGTGCTTGCCCATGGCGCCGATGTATATCAGGTTGCCCAACTCAACTGACAACCGTATGCAGGCGACCAGGTCTTTGAGTACATTGACAACATGGACCCTTCAACCATCTGCATGAATTTTGGCGCCTGCCCACCAGTCATGCAGGCCCTGAGGCTCCCGGTATGGCCCTACCTGTGTATGAGCTCTTGCATGTGGGCTCTGCTTCATCTTGCATATGTGGCTAGTGCAACGCTTTTGACCCCCCCGACTGTTCTGACCAATCCCCGAAAGCCTACATCTGGCCATCACCATCCTAGCAGTGAGGACAGGTTGCTGCTGCAGGTTCCTCCCTTGCCGCCTGTCTTGGTGGCAAAGGCAGCTGCCCTGCGTATGCACGCACATGAGCTGTCTGCAGAGAACGACTTCTGTGACACCTGCAAGCTGGTTGTGACTGAAGCAGCTTCCATCCTTGGCAACTTGGTGAGCAGTACTCCTCCTTACTTTTCTCTGCTGTGTGCCATGATTGGTACGGTCATGTAGGACAGCAACTGCGATAATCACATGCGCAGGTGCTCATCGTGTATCTTTTACCAGAGCAGTGTGACAGTGCTGTGCTGTATCCTCCTCAACCTGGCTTGTAGTGCTGAGAGGCGATGGCCGAGATTGCTGATGCTCTTTTGCCATGTGCCCTTACAGGACACTCAGAAGCAGATCCTGGAGTACGCCAAGGAGGCCTGCAGCTCCTTGGGACCCAATCTCAAGGACCAGTGCCTGAACTATGTGGAGCTGTACGGCCCACTGGTCGTCAACATGATTGTGCAGTACCTAAAGCCTGAGCTCTGTATTGATGCTGGCTACTGCCCAAAGGTTGTGCCAAGCAGGCTCCACACCATATATGCGGCCTGAGAGCGCACTTTCGTAAAGCGCTCATGACCTATGGCTGCTTTCAGTGTGCATGCCGAGCCATGCTTGTGTATACAGTAGTTGTACCATAGAGATGCAGCCTTTGTGGTGGTACCATAGCCATGGCCTGAGTGTGTCATGCTGCAAAATGCAATTTTGCACTGGCTGTTTGCACTTGTGTATGCTGTACTTGCCCCTGTACTCACTGAGTCATTTGGGACAAGTGGAATCGTCTAAGGGAGACTGGTCACCATAAGGAGCTTCCTGAGGCGGAGCAGTTACAGGTAGCTAGCTGTATCTTAGGATATGTAATTCAGTCCCAGCGCAGTGTCTTGAGGAATCATGGCTAACTCACTCTGGGCTTACATCTTCCAGAGTGCACTAGCTAGGGCTGATCAGATGCCTGGCCCTCATCAGGGCCAGGGTCTCCCGTACAAATCCCAAAATTTTGATTGGCATTCCCATACGAGTAATATACCGCCTATATGAGCACCAAGCAAACTATATCCCTTCCCCTTCAACGGGGGAGACTTTCTGCCCGTCTGCCTCGTGCTGCCCGAACCTGGGCAGGCGTCACCTGGCATTCCAGCACGCAAAGCGGTCGTCAGAGCGCACCTCTGTTTAGTTGCATTTCGATGTGAGATGTACACATGGACAAATGCAAGCCCTAATGGCTCATTACTTTGCCAGCATCCCATGTCATACGACACCATGTAAACAGTGAGTCCATCGTTTGTGCTCACAGTCAAGGGCCCACAGGATGGCCTTGCAGGGCGCGACTCTCTGGACACATCAGGATGGTCAACTGGCAACGGCGGACATCATCAAGGGCTTGGCTGAGGGGAAGGTATGTGCATCTATGCATGCCCCATGAGCTTCCTCGTGCTCTGTCAAGACGTTGCCGTCCACACATATGGGGTCATGTCTGCAACCCAATAATTGCAATTACGATAAATGAAAAGGACCGCTGTCTACTTGGCGGAGTTGCGAAGCACAGTGTCGCTGTGTGCAGGTGGTTGCGAGCGACATTGGGGCGACAGTGCTGGGGGTTTCTGAGGCAAACGTCCGGCAGTACATGCTGGAGCTCATGTACGCGGTTGTAGCTGGCCAGCTGCCTCCAGCAAAGTTTGCTGTAGGTTTCAGAGCCAGTGGTGTAAAGCTGGAAGCCCAGTTGCCAGACGTGCTGGTCCAGCTACTATGGTATGCAGCCTCTGGAAACGTCTGCTCGTACATAAGCAGCCTTTGTCATCATCACCTGGTTCCATGTATGCATTGACAGGGGATGTTGCCCGCCTGATGGATGAGAATTCACTGCTAGATTAGCGATGGAATTGGGAGGGTTCCACGGCTCACAAAGGAGCGTATGATCACAGCTCTGACACCTGTAACACAAAGGCGGGCGTGCCTGCAGGGTTGTATGGACGCATCTGACCTACAGGGAGACAGGCACTGCTGAGAACAAGAGCAATCTGGTCGACCTGACAAAGGAATTGGAGAAGGCACAGCTGGTGGGCACTCCGCAATTTTACTCCACTCATGATATGCAATTGCTAGACTTGCTCAAACACCTTTCCTTTTTGATGTAAAAGGAACAGGAAAGGAAGTTCTCAGCTAGTTGGCACCTGTGCCTATCAGCAGGGTGCTTGCCCAAAGCCTGCAGGAGAGCAACACAATTGCCCGATCCACCATCTGTATGTTTCTGCAAGTGTCTCGTGAGAGCCACAGTCGGCACCCTCTGATAAGTTGAGCCCTGCTGGATCACACAGGTCAATAAAGACGTCCTGGTCATGAACGCTGACCGCTTTTTCCTGGAGGAGGTGGGAGCCGTCACAAAGGCCGACACCCTGAGGAAGCGTGAGGTGCAGGTCAACACGCGCATACATTACGCTCAGCGCAGGTGAGCCTGCACTGGAAACCTGGCATGCCAGAGAGCTCTCTATGCAAAATGTGTGTTTGGTCTCCCAGCAGACGTCCGCCAATCAGTCCAGACCCACCAGCACGTTCTTGTCTCAACATGTCTGACCATGGCCCAGGTTCAATCTTCTGAGGGAAGAGAGCGAGGGCTATGCCAAACTGCTTGATGCCCTGCTCCGCTTTGAGCGGCTCTCTGTGAACCCTTTGCACATCAAAGTCCTGGTAAGACCCGGGCCCAAAGTGCAGAGACCTTCTGCCATGTCCATGCAGCCTTACTTCCAAGCCACAGTCAAGCAGAACTGCTGAGCAGAAGCTGCGTGATGCTATTTCACATACATACATAATTCACATAACCATTTTGGCGGTCAATTGTCCACCAGGTATTTGTAGCAATGTCAGCATCAATATACTCGCCTGCAGGTGTTGTGCAGGTCTGGGAAGGTCTGACTGAATTTGGGCTTTCCCCGCATCGCTCTCTAATGCTCTCTGCTGTGTGCAGGTCAAGGAAGTAAAAGCCTTGATTGGGTTCTTTGATCTGGATCCAAAGAGGGTGTATGATGTTGTGCTGGAGGCCTACGAGCACATGCCTCATCAAGAGGCTTTTCTTCAGCTTACAGGCCTCTTCAGCCAGGATGCCCGCACACAGATTCTGGGGTTCAGATTTGTTCGCCTTGCCAAGGATGGCGTAGCTGATTGTGATGCATTGCATCAGGTCACTGCCCAGCTCATTAAGGTGCGCAGGGTTTCCTCAGGTATCAAAGGGCTGATATTTGGAGGATCCACTCGAGTCTAGACGACGCCGTGTACTCGTCTGCCTTCACATGGGGCAGCTCTTGGCAGAAAAGGCACCTCAGATGGACCTGTGAAGCTGCACAGAACCTGTGTATCCGAGGAGCAGGAGGTAGAGACTAGCTCCGCAGAGATCTGATGCTGCCTGTTTGCCTTTGACAGGCCAGGCAAGTTGAGCTCGAGGCCCTGTTGGCCCACCTGGGGCCATCAGGGGAGGAGACAAAGGCAGCGTATACCCAAGCAGCCAAGGATCTGGAGGCTGCGGTCTCAAAGATTGGCAGCATCAGCCTCACTCAATCTTCCAATGACAAGGTGCATCTGTCATGCTGTGTGTCATGACCACTCACCTGTCTGCAGCTTGGCCCAAAGCAGTATATAGTGATTTGCCAGAAGCTTCTCCGCCAACCAAGCATCGCCCCCAGCCTTTGATACATTGTGGCTCATGTCACGTTTCCTATGCATGTACCTTCCATGCATAAGGCGGCGCATCATGCACTTGCCAGGGCTGACATTGCAACTATTCTGAGCGCAGGATCCAGAGAGCCGCTCTCAGAAAGTTGGGCTTACAGCAGCGAAGCTGGAGCTGGATGCAAGGCCTCTGAGTGATACCATCTTTGGCGCTGCTCTGCATGGCAACCAATTTTTTGGTCTAGCAGCAGCTCTTCTAGAGGTGCACCTGCCCCTGCTTGCGCTCACCATCCACACCCATAGCAATTTGGCTGCACCCATGCACATGCTCAGGCTTTGGCAGAACTCTCTCTTTTGGAAGCACAACATCAAGTGCCAGGACACTCTCGCTGCAATTTGAAGAGCCAGTTTCTTTGGTAGACCGGGCACAGCATCCCATTCCTACTGTTGTGGACAGCTGCACGCCCAAAGTTTGCTTCCATTTCCACACTGGTCCGAAAAAAGTCAGTAGTGCAGGGCTCAGGCATTGATTTGCTCTGTTCGTTGCAGGCTGGCGATTGGGAAAATGGGTCCAGGCTTCTCAGGCACCTCACTGATCTTGGTGTGGACCCAGTAGCCTACCCTGCTGTTGCAAAAGCCCTCTGCAAGCTGGCTCGGGAGCATGTGGCTCCCACCTACAAGGGTCTTTACCCTGATGGGCTTCGTGGCCAGTGCATACTAGCGCGCAAGGTAAAGACATGCACTTTGACTCTCAGTGAGATCCCACCAACCCATTGCTGTCTAGTCATGAATGTCTAACTCACAATAGACACTTCTTGTGTCTACTTATGCATTGAGATACCTGTTATTAGGCAGCCTGGGAAACAAATGGGTTTGCAATCCAGGATGGAGGCCGCGCTGTGAGCCTGCAGCCCCTCTCTGAGAGCGCAGTAAGCTTGCTCCTGCTGCTGGGCTTTCATGCCTACCATGATGCCCAGCTTCTGACCCAGCTTGCCCGCATCTTCCGCCACATGACCCTGTCCAACACCATCCTCTTTGCTTCGCCCGTCACCATCAAAGAGGCCTACGAGCGCGCCAGCATGGTGAGCCAAGCAGTGTTCTTATCACAATGCCTTACGTCCCAAAGGCATCACTATCAGGCAAAGATTGTGGGGAGCCTTAAGGAAGCAGCCTGGCTTAACCCAGTTGCAAGCAGATGTGCTTCAACCTGTGCGCCGTGTCATCTGCGTCCCTCAGCACTCAGACCTCATGCCAGCTTTGTGCCTTGCAGATGGAGCAGCTGATGGTGGACTGCCTTCTGCCAGCCATGTGCATGGTGCCTGCGCTCACCGCGCTGGCCAATGAGGTCTGGGGGGCCCTTAATCTCCTGGACTGCACCGACAGATGGCGCATCTATACTGCGCTGAAGGTGAGAGCTGGCTGAAAGTTGACGTACACAGGGACTGTAGGTGTTGCTGTGGAAGTATCTGGCTTGGGATTCACACCAGCTCTGCAAAGCTTTGACACTGAGGTGAGAAGCCTCTGCGCAGGCAAAACTTGCTGCCTCACCATTGTTGCAAGCGGCTGGCAAGCTGGCCAGCGTAGAGACAAAGAAGGTCCTGCGGAGGCTGCACGTCGCTGGCGCCCAGGACAGGCGCGAAAAACGCCGCGGGACGGCATCCTTTGCTCGCCTGCTCGCCAAGGCTTCGCACACAAACCCTCTGGCTGTCTGCAGCGTCCTCATTGGGCAGGTGCACTTTCTGGCTGATACTGATGCCATGATCAGGACGTGCAAGCCTGTATAGCAATGCAATGCATGCCAGTATTTACATGATTGTACCAGCAGTAGATGAGGCGTAGCATGCTCAGAATGCAAAACCTTGTCACAGGCGAAAGTCTCTGCTGTTCAAGAGGGCAGAGGGCTTCAGCCCTTTTGTGATGCTAATGTGCTGTGTCTTGTCAGGCGGAGGCGTACTCTGTCATGGCGCAGCCCATTGTGGAAGCGCTGACATACTTCAGCGCGCTCAGCTTTGACGTCATGTCTTTCCTGCTCATAGAGCGCCTGTCCGCCTCAGGCCGCCCCAAGATCAAGGATGACGGCATCAACATCTCAGACTGGCTCCAAGTATGTCCTCCCCACCCATGCGTGTTGCCTGAGTAGGTGCCGCTCAGTGAATATGCAGTGCGTGACACCCGCGCCCTGTGGCACGAATGCAGGCCCAGAGATTTTTTTTGATTCAGAAATCCCAATTTGGTCGTAGTGAGCGCAAGAGCCATGTCCAGAGACAGGCTAAGTTGCCTGCATGGTCCACAACAATGTGTCACATGCATGCAGGCACTGTGCGTCTTCACAGGCAGGGCATGTCTGGCATGCGACAAGCTTGATGTGAATTCCATCTGCCAGTATGTAGCTGACACCTTGAAGCAAGCTGAGAGCTACGACCTGCTCGTCCTGCGGTCCATTGTAGAGGACATGACGGTAAGCCAACACATACCCTTTTAGCTGAAAGCACCTGGAACACAAGGCTGTCCGTGTGGCCACCCCAGCGACATGTGTGGGCTCTTTCTTGTGATGAGCTTGCTGCTCTTGTGCTGCACCCACACTGCACCCATACCGAGATCAAGCCCATATTTGAAGGAGTTACAGTGATTAGATGACTCATTGATGGAGGCATTGCCTGGCAGGGCATCTCTCTGGTGAGTGATGTGAGCGGTGAGCAAGTGGAGGCTTTGGCTGGAGGACCCTTTCTGCAGCAGCTGATCCTCAACCAGGAGCGCAATGCGCGCCAGGTCACTCCCAAGATGCTGGCGCGCGCCACCCAACGCTTAGCCAGCGCTCTCCAGCAGGTTTGCCTCAGCACTTCACAGGTTGTTCCTAAAAAGCAATGGGGCTGCCCCTGCTGCTTACGCCATGCCTGCTGAATGGAGTTTGGCGTGATTGGCGCACGCAGCTTGATGCAAGAGTTGCTACAGCGCTGGTGCATGCACAGAGCACAACACATACCGATGCTGTATGTAGCGAAGATTGAATGTCTCGTCATGCAGGGCGTGCCGGAGGAGCAACTTGCGCTGCCGCTTCTAGTTATGCTGGCGCAGCAGAGGCGATTCATTGCTGTGCAATCACAGACTGGGCCGCTGAAGCTCATTGCTGAGCTGTATGACAAGGCTCAGGAGTCGCTCTACCTGGTAAGGCGACACACATGGCCCTAGCTTCTCAGTCAACAGCATACCAAATGTGGCAACCAAGGCCAACTTCCTGATCATCGTGATATGCAGCAAGTGCAGCGGCTTGCATCTACCCTAGCTGCTGATGTGGTACTTGCTATGCAGTATGTGGAGTTCTTGAGCTCGGCGTTGTCCTCAGAGGCTTACAGCAGTATGCTGCCGTCCATTGCTGACCTAGTCCACAAATACAACCTGGACATAGAAGTTGCCCTACAGGTAGTTATCCCCTGTGTCTTGCTCAGCTGCCATTCGCTGGCTCTTATTGTGCCTGCAGTGGTGCATGTCTGTGTGGTTAGCACTGGACCCTTATGATGGTGCCTTGATGTTCGCACTGAAGAAGAGAGCCTGGTAAAGCTTACCAAGGAGTGCTCCTGCCAAAAAGTTGCTTTGTCAAACAGGCACACAGGCCAGTCCTAAGAGACCTTACGCCTCCAGAACCTGTACATGATGTATCCCTGCCAAACGGGAGCATGGAGGTGGAAGATGGGGAGGCAGAGGAGGGTGAACTTGAGGAGGGCGAAGCTGCAGAGGCACCCAAGGATGTCGCGATGCCGGACGCAGAACCTGAAGGTGTGCTGCCGCACATTGTTGACAACACACCGCAAAATCTCATTTTAGGATGCACTACCATGGTGAGGCACCTGCCTCTATAAATGGATATAGTCAATGCCATATCCATAGGTCCTACTCTCACACATACATACATGTATCAAAGCATCCCTGAGGCTGGCCTGATTTGCTGGTCAGCAGTATGACTCCGATGGATTGTGCAGGAGAGGCAGCGGCCGTGACAGCTGCTGTGACAGCTGAGGATCAGTCCACAGCTGAGGACACTGAGGGCTGGCAGGAAGCCGTAGGTGATGTGCGATCTGCACTGCCAGAGAGTGTGTGGGAGAGTATCAGCCCCGAGTTCTACATGGCCTTCTGGAGTCTCCGCTATGAGGACATCTTTGTGCCCACTGACAGGTGAGCGAGCGTACAACAGCCACCACTTAGGAATACCAGCAGTACAAGCTTGGTGTTGCTCGAGCTTCCTATCCTCCTTCTTGTGATCCTACTCCCACTACACATGACGCAAGCATCTTGATTATGCCTGCTCTACCTTTTGAGACCTCGATTCCGACTTCAGATTGCTTCTGCTAAAGGTATGCCAGGGAGCAGCACAGCCTGAAGGATCAGATCAGAGGCAAGGAGGAGGAGGTCATCAGCATGGAGAGGCTCGCAGACGAGCTCAGACGCCGAGAGGGACAGGTAACGCCCTGCATCCACCTCTTGTGACCACAGCATCCTTACATGAAGGCTTTACTTGTGTCAGGAGAATGCAAGATGTCTATCACAAGTGCCCGTGTCACCTCGAGGCCTGCCTGGCAGGTCTACTGCAGAATGTGTTGCAGACTTCCCCCGCCTCAGGAACCTGGTTCAGAGGTCTGCTGGGACGTGCTTGGTCTGTCCTGCATGCTGCCTGAATGCAATGCTGCTAACCCTGTAGGCCGGGCAGTATGGAGGCTTCCCTGGCATGGGGGGGTACCCGGGCGGAGGGGGCTACGGGGGTGGCGGAGGCTACCGGGGTGGAGGCCGGGACAATGAGCCCGAAGTCAGCCTGGAAGACCTCCTAGAAAACGTTGAAGTCATGAAGCAGACCATCAAAGACATGAAGGTCTTTCCTCTGCCTCAAGCATCTCCCTGCTGCTTTCCTGCTCAATGCATCACCTCAGGGGTGCTGCCCCGGGTGCTATGTCATGCTGAATGTGATACAATATATACAGCTGGCTCTACTTCTTGGTGATGACTGATATATCTGTGTGTGTCCATGCCATGGATACGTATGCTGTGCTCACCTTCACCTGAGCTATGAGTGATGCTGCAGGAGGTCTTGAAGCACATACCTGGTGAGCTTGCAGCACAGGAGCAGCATGTGAGGGTGATGGACAGAGTGCTGCGGGCCAGGACAGGGCTCTGGCAGAATGAGCGCAGCGTGATGGTCAAAGCATACATGCAGCACTGCATCCTGCCGCGCGTGACGTACTCGCCCGCTGATGCAGCATTCTGTGCCGTCTTCATGCAGCGGCTCATTGACTTTCAGACGCCCTGGTTCCCTGCCTTCATCTATCTTGACGCGGTGAGTGCACTGTCTCTGCTTTGGAGAGGGTGTCAGTGGCTCTGCTCCATTGTCTTGGGGTTTGTTTCTCAATTTTGGATGCCATTCTTGAAATTCCCTCCAAGCAATTGTGGAATTAACTCATGCCTGTTATCCCCTTTTGAAAGCTCTCTAGAGGAGAAGGCAGAGCTCTCAGATGCGCCAACTTCTTTAGCCAGAGCCAATGCCTGCAGGTGATGAAGCAGCTCATCTATCTTCTACCGACCTGCACAGACCGGGAGATCCTCAACCTGGCCATTTTCTACCATGAGACATTACTTATCATGGAACGCTGGCGGGTATGCTGCTACACATTTCCACAAAAGGCTCACAAGAGACTCTGAGATACCCAACATGTGAGCGCATTGTGAAGGCCGGGATTCACAGTGCCTGTCCATAGCTGCTTGGGAAGACTTAAGCGTGCACTATTTAGGATGTAGAACATCCTCATCAATCCATGAGGTTTCAGCATCGAGTTGGAGGGACTGAATGTGCAGGGGAGTGAAGCAGTCTTTGGGAAGGAGTGTGTGGGAAATCCATGCTGCGGAACAATCCTGAAGCACAGCAACGGTCCATCATTGAAGTTCAGCGATTACAAGCGCCTGTGCCTGAAGTGGGAGCAGGCCGTGGTTGCTGCCCTTCGTACTGCTTTGTTGTCCAGGGAGTATGTGCAGACCCGCAACGCTCTTCTGTTCCTCAGCTACAACAGCAAGGTATATCATTTGCCTTGCAGCCCACTCGTCATAAAACGTGTTATGTGGGTGTGTGTATGCGTGCATCCTTCTCCTTATGTATGTCAGTTGTTCCTTTGGCCTGTGAGGCAAGTCTGTGCGGGAGGCAGTCTTGGGGCAGGGTGACAACTGCAGAGAAGACCACGCACTACCCGGCGCCATTGATCGGGTCTTCAATGTCTAAGCTCAGGACATCCCTGCAGGTCTTCCCCATGGTTCAGAGATATGCCGGCGATCTCAGGCAGGCTGCGCAGGCAGTGTCTGACCACACTGACCGCGAAGACCTGCGCACCATGGCCAGCATGTACAGTAACAACTTGGACAGCGAGATGAGGAGGGCTGGGAGGTATGATCTCACTCTTTTGCACTACAAAACCACGGTTCCTTTTTGTATCTGACAAGGGAGATATAGAAGCATGGTCCGTTTCTAAGCAGGCAAAGGTGTTGGGACGGTCAAGCATCCCCTACACAACTTGCAGTTGCGAACTTCACAGCTCTAGCAAATCTTGAGCTTCCATCGTGTATGGCAGCTGCACGGCATAAGCCACCCTGAGCATATAAGGATTCTCCAAGCTGTCTCACCCTGTTGAAATGAAGAGCCCACGTCCTGTCTGTAAGCCACGGAGCGACGTTGAATGCATCTGCAGGATGATGTCTGAGGAGGTGTACTCTGGGCAACCACCAAAGCGGCCGCCTTCTGCTGGCGCCAGAACAGGTCTGCCAGAATTCACCAGCCAACATGCTGGTCTTTTGAGATGTGACACAGCATGCCACTTCCAAATCACCCTGCATGAATATGATTGTTATTCGGCCGGGTGCAGTATTCAGATGTTTCTCAACGCAGTCCAGGAGAGAGCTGTGGGTGTCCCATGCAGATGCCTCCACTGGAAAGGCTGCAGACACAGCAGCGGCACCCAAAGCTGCCAAGCAGGCTGAGGAGAAGCCTAAGCCTGCACCTGCAAAGGTGGCAGGTGACCATAAGAGGGAGCACCAACAAGACACTGACATTGAGGCTGGGGAGGTGGACGCCAAGAAAGGCAACCTGCTTCGCCCAGATGCGCCAGAGTTCAAGCCTGGGAAGGAGGACTCATCCGCCTCAGCAGCAGCAGCTGGCACCAGCGGCAAGCGCAAAGAAGCTGAGCAAGCCTCATCGACGCAGGTCCAGACCACTCGCAGTTGTTTTCTGCTTTGACAATCACAGTGTTGCTGGGAATGTGGACATGCAGTGGGTATGTCACTGCGGGGATGCCAGTATAGGCAGCAGCGCTGGGCTAACAATCGGAAGGCAAATAGACTAATCTTCAACCAGTGCAGGCCAAGGAACAGGAGCGACGGAGAGCATCTGACAAGGGCGAGCGGGCCAGCAAGCGTCAGAGGACGTCTGATATTGAGGTAGGTGGTCCTTCAGTGCACTTCGTGTCAGCCTTTGAAAGCCTGTAAGACAAGTTGAATTTCCAGTGCGCTCTCATGTCCAAGCAGCTGTCGCTCATGTATGCTCATGTGCTCTCAGGCTGGGGAGCTTGAGGCTGCTCCGACTGCTGCAAGCAAGCTGCCGGCTGCCATGGAGCCCCCGCGGCGCCCTGCCAGTGACGAGCGGCGCTCGCGGCCTGCACAGCCAGAGCGGCAGGGGTCGCTGCGCCGCCAGCCAGATGGCCCTGCCGGCAGCCGGGCTGACCGCAAGGCCTCTGACAGGGAAGCTGACAGTGAGCTCCAGATACCTGTACTGGGTCATCAGCATGTATGCTCTCCTGCCATGTGAGGCGATGCAGAATTATACGCCCTACTGTTTGGCCACCCTACAAACTCAGGATGCTGTCACAAGGCGTCAATGGGAATGCTTTCCATTATATAGTATCCTCCTGCGCAGAGCTCGCACGCCGTGAGGAGCGCTTTGCTGAGAAGGCTTCATCAGCTTCTGTGCGAGCAAAGCCTGACGAAGCTGGAGAGAAGCCTGAAGCTGATGGGCGCTCGAGGAGGCCAAGTGAGGCGAGAGGAAAGAAGGAGACCAGCTCTGCAGCGGCGCCTGCACAGAAGAGCGAGGACAGCAGGCCCAGCCGGGAGCACAGGCAAAAGGACAGAGACACAGCATCGCACAAGGAGAGGGACAACGGCACAGCAGACAGGAGCCGGCATGTACAATCAGCTGCGCAGAAAGATGAGGCATCAGGGCAGATGACGAACCAGGAACAGCCAGCCCAGAACGGGAAGGTCAGTGAAGGCAAGCAGGTGGAGAAAGATGCCGAGCCAAAGGCGAAGCCAGGTGCCCGCAGTAGCCAGAAGTCAGCTGCTCCAGCTGCTGAGCCAGCCCACAAGTCAGCGTCGCAGCCTGAGGAAAAGGCTGAGAAGCCTGCTGTGGAGCTGGATAGCCTCAGGGAGCGGGCCCTCAGTAGCAGGCGGCCCACTTCAAAGCAAGAGGAGCCAGCTGATTCAGCAGGTAGAGTGTAGGGGCTGCATGCAGTGCTGGAGTGCCATTATGTTAGACAACACCATGGGTGACAATCAGGGTTGCCTGTTTATGTCACTGTAGTTAGTGCTGAGTTCGTGATGCATCGTGGTGACGACCATGAGTGTAATGCAGACTGCATACAGAAGCCCCGCTGTCTGCTTCAGGTGACAAGAAGGAGCCGGTCAGGGCGGCTGCCAGGCCAAGCAGTAAAAAGGCGATAGAATTCAAACCGCCAGAGAGGACTGCCAAGGAGCCTGCTGCAGCTGAGTGGACACCTGTGGCTCCTAAGCCTGAAAAGGAGATCTCCAAGCCCAAGGTGCCCAGGGCAGCTGTCGCGGAGCGCACCAGCAGCGCACCCAAGGTGATATCTTGGGTTTGGTACAGAACTGCTTGAATGAATGCATCCACAAAAGATAAGGGAGCTTGATCTCAACAGAGGATTTGACTGTTTTCTAGTTCACGTATCAAGATTGTGCGGATGCAGGTGCAGGGTGATGTATCACCCAACAAGCCGCACAGGGACTCGGCAAAGCCAGGGCCAGACAGGTCCAAGGCAGAGGCGGATGCGCCAAGGGGCCTGAAGGGCAGACAGACTGGGATCTTCTCCCGACTGGGCTTGCCAACAAAACAGGATGACTCCTCTCCACACGGGTGAGCGTTGGAGGAACAACAGGCCTTATTTCAGCATATGCAAAGTGCAGACAATCTGTTTGGTCGAAGGAGTACGCAAGGGCATGGAAGGGGTGGTTTGACTGCTATTGATGTTTGCGCACTATCATGGATGCACTATGCAATTGGCGTATGCATGTGCAGGTGGGTCCCTGCAGTCATTGCGCCGGCAGATGCACCAGACAAGGCCCCTGCTGAGACAGAGCAGACTCTTGCAGCCGAAGTGGAGAGCCCTGATGTCAATGGCACCAGGGCCAAGAAGGACAAGAAGAGCAAGAAGGAGAAGAAGGAGAAGAAGAAGCGCAAGGAGCGGGAAGGCGCTGAGGGTGAGGATGAGGACGATGAGCTGGCAAGTGTCAGGAGTGGCAAGGGAGGCAAGAGAGACAAGAAGGACAGGAAAGCAAAGAAAGCCAGGGAGGAGACATGACTAGGGGTTCCTCCTTAGTGACGCAAGGACATGTATAGATTTTGCCATGCTCAAGCCATTGAGTTGCTGCAACTTACGATGCAAAGTCGCCCTAGGGTGTAAAGAGCTGAATCTGCAGATGTTTATGGCCACAGGCGCTAATCGCATCCTCAGTGAGTACACAGTAGGGCCCTGGCGTTCCCAGGCGCCTTGAAGCCTTCTGTCATTATGTGCACCAGTACAAGTCGGCAACCCAGCATCCCACTGCATGTTCAAGGCCTCAGTGTATCTCTTGTCGAAAACTCCAGCCTGCCTGGCGTAGCTGAGCTGGCGTGCCCAGCATGCCCAGCCCGTTCCCGAGGAGCTGTACGTCGATACTGTTGGGCATGGGCCTGTCATAGCATTATGCGACAGATGAAGGTGTTTGGTGTCATGCCTAAGAAGCTAAAGGCGTTGCGTATCTTTTAGCAATCTCCTCTGGCTGCTTCCTTGGTGCGCACCTGGATGTCCCAGCTTGACCAGTCGCAGGCATTGCCTCCGAAAAAGCGGGGCCTGAGAAAGCGAGTCCTCGAAGAATCATCGGATGACGAGGTCCCACTAGTTGAGATCTTTGTCAAGGATACTCCGAAGCCCCAACGAGTACCCATTACAGAGTCAAAGATACGAGGAATTGCTGAGCCTCGCAAGCCCCGCATTGGCAGTGAATATCAGGCAGTACTCCCGCCTTTGAGGAAGCCACCAAAGCCGTCCGCAGAGCAGCAGAAGTAGGGCATCACCTATGATGGTCTTTCGGGAGGTGTAGTGAGGGCAATGTTTGGCGGGTCTCGGAAGGCGCCAAAGCGCTTCAGCCTCCTTCTGCTGGAGGAGGGGGAAGACTATGTCGATGACTGGGTTGCTGCTGTGGTATGGCCTGCAGCGGTGTCGGGCAACTGGCAGGGCTTGCCCAAAGTGCCCGGTCGCCTCAGGCTGTGCTCCAAGTCGATCTTTTTCGAGCCAGACGACGTAAGGATACCCATTGCCAGGTACGGGATTTGGTGACTATGAGCTCCTGCAAAATTGATGTCTGGGCTGTGAAGACCTGCAGGCTGCAGATTTCATCAGCATGACTTGTAGGCATCACCCTGCAGAGGACAAGGCGAAGCAAGCTGAGTTGGTGGATGGCACCTGTGCAGGTTGCCAATGGCCCACGTGCAGCACATGGAGCCCGAAGGCAAGCAGAGCTTTGCAATGGCAACGTCCCTGGTAGTAAAGATGCGGGCAAATATGACCGATGCGCCCTACGTCTTTGAGAAGGGGGCCATCAGAAATTGGCGCTTCAGCCTGGTGTATGCGCAGCTGAGCGCCTTCATGCCCCTGGCGCACCAATACCTGGCCGCCTCTCGCTTGCCGTATGCCGAGCGGGAGGAAGCTCTTCAGGTGAGCACCAGTACATGCATCTGCTGACCTGCGCTGTAGGCCATGTTATTTCTGCATAGCAACTTACTGTGATCACACATTAGGAGCAGACCCTGGATCGCATCAGTCTAAGGGAGCGGCTTTGTGCACCTGACCTGATTTGCAGCAGAGGGCTTTACACCTTCTGCGCTGCGCCCCAGGTCCTGGCCCAGCAGCAGGTGGAGGCTGCAGTCTTTGACACAAGCCGCCTGGTGGACTTCACAGAGAGCGTGCAGTATACAGGGCCAGCGGTGCAGCTGACGCCGCTCGTGCGCGAGGCAGGCTGCTTGGCGGTGACAGATGCACGACTCTACTTTCAGCCGCTCCACAATGTGACCGGCGACTCCCCAGTGCGCGTTTTCGCCCTGTCAGATGTTGCTGCCATGGCGCGCCGGCGCAGCTCACTCAAGCCCACAGGTATCCTGTGCGCTGGGCTGAATTTTCCGATAGATGTTTGCAGAATGGACTGGGCTGATCATTGTCAGGCAAGATGACTGAATTCTGCGGTTGGGTGGCCACCCAATGCACCTCTGAGAAACACTAATGTGCCTGTCAGCAGCTTTGGCAGGCAATCGCAGTACATATCTGTCTTCTGCAAAGCAGACCGCAGAAGTTACAAATCCTGTGAGCACAACTCCTGGTGCAGGCCTGGAGCTGTTCTTTGTGGATTCGGCCACCCCTGGCATATCAGTCCAGACACCCAGCGTGTTCTTTGCTTTCCGCAGCGAGATAGATAGAGACAGAGCTACCAGGGCCATAGCACAGCAGCCCAGTCTAGGTATCAACCTGCCAGGCGGACGTGCTGTGGCTTCTGCATGTGGATCCATCCTGGAGGTAAGCAGTGCCTGCTGCAGGCAGGCCTGTGGTGGTCTGTTTCTTGGCACCTCTGTACCAAATGGACAATGCCACACTGGCTTGACTAGGCAGCTGACCAGCTGCTTCTGGGGAGTATTAATGGTGGTCCTGTGACTGCGCTTGAGGCTGGGTTACTTTGAAGCTTAATATGGGAGTGCGCAGGCTGATGGGCAGTGGCTGCAAAAGGTTGCGGCAGCATGGCAGCAGGGCAAACTGAGCAACCTAGACTACCTCCTCTTCTGCAACCTGGCCGCTGGGCGCTCGTTCAATGACCTGACTCAGTGGCCAGTGTTCCCCTGGATCCTGGCTGACTACACCAGCCAAAGCATTGACCTCAGTGATCCAAGCACATACAGGCAAGTGTACAGCTGCAAAGAGACTGTGTTGCATGTCTCCAAACCCGACAGACCCTACTGCGCAATCCTGTCATTGTATTGATATGCACCCTTGTCATAAATCGTGGGCTCTGCTGGGCAATCCTCAGATATCTGATTCGCTTGGCATGCAGGGATCTCTCCAAGCCTGTGGGAGCTCTGAATGAGGCTCGCCTTGAGCTTTTCAGAGAGCGCTTCAAGGAGATGCCAGAAGGGGAGGTATGTGTTGCCTTGCATCTTGCCTGGTGAATGTGCTGCTTGTGCCAGGATGGCTGCACAGAGAGCTTGTAAGGAGGCCTGGTCTCCAGCATGGTGTTCACTGGCATCCTATGCAGGGCATGGATGCACCGTTCATGTACGGCTCGCACTACTCCTGCCCAGGGTACGTCATGTTCTGGCTGGTGCGGGCAGCGCCCGGGCACCTGCTGCGCCTGCAGGGGGGCCGCTTCGATGCCCCCGACCGCATGTTCTGCAGCATCAGGGAGGCCTGGGATAGTGTCACCTCCAGCACTGCCGATGTCAAGGAGCTCATCCCGGAGTTCTTCCTCTCGGACGCCAGGTCAGCCCACAGCTCACAGCTCTACTTATTGGCTACGTTGAGGCAATGTCTGGCACCTATGACGCAAGTCACACATGTTCACGCAATACTCAGCAATGCGGAAAGACCCTGCACTTGCTCTCATAGGTGATGTCCTTGTTACACCTTAAGAAGACATGACCGATGATGATGATGATGCCGTCTGCAGCATGTACCTGCACTCGGCCAAGTTCATGGACCTTGTGCTGGATGCAGCTTCCTGATGAACCTTGATCACCTGGCGCTGGGCAAGCGCCAAAACGGGAAGCTGGTGGGCGATGTGGAGCTGCCAAATTGGGCGCACAGCCCTGCCCACTTCCTGCAAACCAACCGCGCAGCCCTGGAGAGCCCCTTCGTGTCTGCCAATCTGCATCACTGGATTGACCTCATCTTTGGGTGGGCATTCACCTCTGTACCCTCATGCTGCCTGACTACGAGTCACACACAATGAGCGCCTGTACCATCTTGCTGCAAGTGTCGGAGTCGGACATGTCTCAATATTGAACCCTAGCTTTTGACCATACGACAGGTACAAACAGCAGGGAGAAGCAGCAGTAGAGGCAGATAATGTGTTCCATCATGCAACATATGGAGCTGTTCTGTCTCGCCTACCTGCCAGCAGGCGCGAGCAGGCCGCTGTGGAGGTGCAGATCAATGAGTTTGGGCAGTGCCCTCGCCAGATCTTCCGCGCACCCCACCCGCCCCGCTTGACCTGCCCAGAGTACCCCAAACCTGGTGCGCATATCCTATGACACTTGGACCATCTATGCCAATGATTTGCACCTCGAGCGTTTGTTTGTCTTTGCTCTCATGGATGCCATGTTGTGGCTGAGTAAGCTTGTTGCGCCACCTCTGTCACCTGTCTGAGGCTTAGTGAGAGCCCAAAGACAATGCCCAGTGAAGCACTGAGTGCGCCCTACAGGTGAGGCGCAGCCGCCAGAGCTGAGCAGCCCTGGCAAGTATGCAAGGAAGACTGGGGCAGAAGTGGGCAGTGAGCTGTCGCTGGCATTACTGACTTCCATACGTGAAGCTGTGGCGTCCCGGACATCCAGCGTGCCGATGATCAAGGTGCTCAAGCTGCCTCGACCTGCATACACTGCTCCCATGTCATACGCGACTGCGGCCCCTTCACTGAATCCATCCGTTGAGTTTAGGCATGTAAGCGCATGGCCTCGCGCTTGCAGAGGCACACGGTAGGCTGCAATGTCAGCAGCATATTGGGAGAGTGACATACAGACGTCAGTGCAGGTGCCTGATGAGTTTGCCAGGCTGGACTTGCTGGCAGCCAGAAAAGACGCTGCATCTCCACAGACACCAGAAGAGCTTACACCAGGTGGTCCTGAAGTTGCAGCCCCTTCAGCGAAGGTAGAGCTCAAAGTGATGACAATTTGTTAGAAGGCATAATTTGGGGGATCTTGTAAAGAGCTGCATGTGCTTGACCTGCTACTGAAGGTGATGCATTGCATAAGGCTTGCTCATGAGGGCGGCCCACGTGAGCCTGCCACGGACGTGTCATGTGGCTGTCTATGCAGGAGTATTCAGCAAGCAAGGCTGCATCACAGCGGGAGGCACCTCCCCAGGCAAACGGCAGTGGGCGCCTGCGGCAGTGGTCTGGCAAACTGGGCAATCAGATCACCACCTTCAAGAACAGAGTCGGGCCAAATTCTGACCAAGTGACCTCCACGCTGCGGGGCCTGTTTCAGCGCCCAGGCAGTCAGGATGGCCACAGGTATGACACAACTTCTTATATTATCTGAGGAGTCCCTGCCTGGTGTTCAGATAGCCTGTCGCCTTCAGACGGACGCAGAACACAAGGATCGCCTTCTGTTGCAGGCTACTGTCGCCTCCATCTCTGCGGCCGACAGAAGCCTCCGACATGCAGCCTGACCGTGCACACTCAAGCCCATCTGAGATCCCTGTCACGCCATTTAGCTCAGGCATGGCCAGCACGCAGTCTGCGGGTCCCCACACAGCCCAGAGCAGGACCCAGGAGACCACAGCGGGCAGCATTGGACCAGAGAGCAGCCTGATGAGGCATGCGGGCAGCAGTAGTGCACTGGCAGAGCCTTCCGGAATAGGGAAGCTTCCTCCAGCTGGATCAGGTGGCAATACAAGTGATCCCGCACTACAGTCTTCAAGTCAGGCCAGCATGTCTGCTGAGAAGTTTGGCGCAGCATACGAGCCGGGTTACAGGGAAGGAAGCAATGCGCAGCCAGCACCTTGGCCGCATGACGACTTGACTAATGGGAGCGCTGTCTCTGCTGTTGGCCAGGTGAGCAGGGCATAGTACCTGCAGCATTGGCTGCACAGATGTACCGTGCATGGCTTGCTCTGGGACATACGTTGCCAAGGTCAATTGAGCTGGCAATGCTTAATGCTTCACACTCTGCAGCTTCAGAGCTCAAGCTCAGAGTTGTCGTGAGAGCCAGAGACGGGACTGTTATGAATTCTGGCGATCAGAGTGCGAGGGGCTACATAGTGTGAGGAGTGAAGTGCCCCTGCAGGATGCCAAGCTCGAGTGGAAGCACTCATGGCCGCTCGGCCTGCGAGACAGGCTGTCAGAGCCGGCAACACACTGCATACAGGCGCAGCAGGGCCCGGTGCATGCAGCAGCCCTGGCTGGGACAGCTGACGGGTGCCTGGCATATTGCATTGGCCACACTGGAACCCTGAAGATCTTCAATGCCAAAACCGGCTCACAGGTGCTTGCCGTCTGGCAAGCTATGCATTGAAGGTGCACCTCTTTACTCATCATATGCTGCACATGGTGCATGGCCAAGAGAGAACTTGGGATATCAAGGGCTGAGATGCTGGTGCAGGTGCGTGCAGCAAAACTGACAGACATGCCCTGCACATCCATAGCAGTGCTCCCAGTAACAGCCCGCACTGCAGCAGCGCATCCTACCGTATTATGTGGCTCCTATGACAACAAGGTGCACCTTCTCCTTTCCTCCAAGATCATGCATTCCCATTGCTGTACAATATTAGCACACTGATGCTGGCGTCCCTTCTGGGAGGGCTGTTCTGGGTGCTGCATGAATGTGGATTGGACAAGTATGGGCTGCTGCATCAGATAGTACATCACTGAGGACTTCTGGGGTACCTGCAGGTGTATGCAATGCAGCATGGCCGGCCGCTCGGGGCCTTTGAGGCACATGATGATGCAGTCTCGTGCCTGGCAACCAGTGACTTGCCGGACCAGATTATCAGCGCATCCTGGGACTGCTCTGTGAAGCTCTGGAGGTGACCTTCAGCAACTCCATCCCAGAGAGGGAAGGCCCAAGTCATGGCGTCATACCAAGGATGGCTGTGGAAGGCCATGCCACACGCCCTTGCTGTTGTGTCGCTGTTGCGGAGGGGCAGGAGCGATTGTTGTTGGGAAGGGTGCCTTGTTCTGCATCAGAGTTGTTGCTGGTGAAGCACGGTGGATCTCCAGATTGCTCAGGAACAGTCATGAAACCTGGTGCGTGCAGGGTGGCAGAGGGCCGGGAGCCCTGGGGTGGGGCCCCTGTGCTGCCTGAACTGGAGATTGGGGACCATGAGGCAGGCATCTGGGCGCTGTCAGCAGACCCACAGGGGCGCACCCTGGTCACCGGCACAGAGGACGGCTGCGTGGCGGCCTGGGATGTCAGAGGCCGCGCCTGCATCTGGCAGGTTAGCATCCTTCATCCGCGCATGCTCTGGTGCAGAGCTGAAGATGTGTGGCTGCATGTATCAGGACCTGAGAAGGAGAGGTTGACAAGGACAAGTGAGGCAACACTGACACACATATAATCTGCCAGGCATTCCGTATATTGTGAGGCTTTGTAATCCTAGCACACACTTTCATTCCATAGGCTGTCCACCTCAGACGGTTTGTCAACATGCCTTCATGGTGTCTTGCAGGCGGCAATCTCCCAGGACTACATTGGCGGCCTGAGCCTGAGCAGCGAGGAGCATAATGTGTTGGTGGCGGCAGCAGATGGGACTGCCAGCCTGTTGGACATGCGCAAAAGTGGAGCACGAGTGTCACAAGTGTCATGCGGGGCGCCCCTGCACTGCGCCATCAGTGATGGCTGCATGGCCCTTCTTGGGAAGGAGGATGGCGAGGTGACTCCTCAGCACAATGCCTGCCTCACGGCAATGCGATTAGCTGGGAGTGCAAATGTATGACTCATTGCATGGTTGTTATGTCTTGAGTGCAAGGGACACCAGCCAAAGGCGTAGAGACAAAACTATTGAGCCACAGCCTGGGCCAAGTAGCTGGCATGTCTGCAATGTCAGCCCTGTGCATTGAGAGTATTGTTGCAATCATTAATAAGCTTTGCTCGCAGGTGCTCATGTGGGACCTGAAACAGCAACAAGGAGCAAGAGGGGCATCAGGTGATGGAGCAGCTCCAGGGCCTGACGGTCTGTATGCGCCCTTGAGAGCGGGCGAGTCAGCTGTGAATAGCATCTGCTTTTTGGCAGACACTGGCAGCCAGTGCTTGGCGGCCGGCCTGGAGTCTGGATACCTAAGCTTATTTGCTCTTTCCTGAAGGCAGGGTATATGTTCCATGTGCACTTGGCTATGATCGCGTGCGGTTGGGGACTCATCACAGGGTTGATGCACCTTCCCTAAGCAGTACATTCAGATAGGGGCCGGTTGAATAGCCGACTCTGTGTGATCCATCGGCTAATAATATCTGCAACTACTCCGAGTCTATGTTGGCATACTGCGCGTCGCATACACTCGACGGCTGCATTCTATCATGGGGGAGTTGAAAGCCGTGCGTCGGGGCTGCCCAGTGCCCTGTGGGCAACCCTAGATGGGCCTAGTGCCAGACAGTCTTTCGTCACTTCTCAGTCTTGGCATAGCCGCTTCCCGGCAGGACGAGAGGGGCTTTATCAAAGACAGAATATGCTCTGGGCTTGCGCTGAGAGCGTCCGCTGGCGACAGTCCACTCCTTGCCTCTTCTAGACTACAAGATGGGGCTTGGCTGACCATGCTCTATCACCCATCTTTGCAGGACACCAAGAACCAGCGCCTGTACAGGCATTTTGCTCTCCTCCTAGTAGCATTCGTGACCTGTGGTACGATCGTTGCCGCTGAACCGATCCCAAATCAGTCTCTCATAAGCAGTCAGTCCCTCAGGTACGCGGCAGTTCCCCTGCAACATTTGCAACCGTGCCTTCTAGTTGTGCGTGATCTTAGTGAATGCACTGCAACTTCCGCTTGCGTTAAGAGCACTGTTCAGTGGAACGGCACATCGTGACAAAGAAACGCAGCTCTTGGAAGCCCCCACTGTGAATGAGCTATAGCAAACCTTGGGGCTCTTGCCCGCAGGCCCTGTGAAAGTCATGTCTCCTCGGTAATTGAATATGCCGACAGCCGCTGGGGAGTCCTGCATGGGGCAGAGCAGTTCCTTGTTGGGCTTCCCCTGCCTATTGAGGATGGCCTGCTACGTCGAACGAAGGCAGCCCTCAACAAGCAGAAAGGCTGGCTAAGCAGCTACATCGATGGCAAACTCCTCTGCATTGGTCCTCCAGAGGCTGCACGCGCCGCCTGGGAGACACCTGGCGTGGAGTGGCTGGTAGGCAGTCTGCAACTTTCTGATCTGTTAGTTTTGTATGTCTACCTGGCTGCAGTCCACCTCACATCGCTTGATGCAAAACTGCTTATGCAGCACATCGCAGTTCCCGACATAGTGTCGGCCATGCCGTGCAGGGACATCTTCAGCCTGACAGAAAGCTTTCTGCTGTGTGGCAGCCCATCCTGAAGCTGGCTGCTGATGGGAGCCTCAGGACCCTTCTGCAAGCCAAGCACGCAGGCGACAGCAGTTCTGGTCTCAGCACGTTTGAGACATGGTGCGCAACTGATGGTTGCACAGTCACCATCAGCGTGCACTTCCCGCTCGTGCACAACACCACAGCTGCTCGGCTGGAAGGCTCTGGGTTGGTCCATGGGCATCGCCCTGCCCAGGCTGCAGTGGCCGACTGGAGCAGGCACCTGGAGGGACGTTTCGGCACTGATATCAGCCTGCGTGAAGATGGCATAGACGTTCTGGCTGTCAGTGTGACAACCGTCATCTTGCAGGTCTGTCCTGCCTCCTACTGACTTTGCTCTTACAATTCATACAGAAGATTGCAGCAATATCTAAGGCTTGTCGCACGCACAATAAGGGTGGTTGCCCCTCACTTGTCTAGGCTGCAGCTGGAAAGCGGGACGTCTAGGCTCATCATGTGCGTAACAAGAGCATAGCGCTGAGAAGCTTGGAGACTCAGGAGTGCTAAATATGATGATGCAAAGCAGCACATACAAACAAGAGATGATGCTGCTGCAGGATGCCCTGCACTGGCTGGCCATGCAGCCTGCTGTGCATTGGCTGGCGCCAAGGGCGCCTGTCAGGCCGCACAATTGGCAGGGCACAGCCATCTCACAGAGCGCTGCTGCAGCGCCGGATGCGCCTGTGGCGCTGACTGACGATCATGGTTCGCACCCGGTCTGGGCAGCGGGCCTCACTGGGCAGGGGCAGATCATTGGGGCTGGGGACAGTGGCATAGGTGAGACCTTCATTGTCGTATTGCGCTGCTGACTGTGCAATGATGAATCAATGATTTTGCAAGTGGTTTGGCGAGTGAGACATGTATGCCGTCAGCGCATGCACAGGCTCACCCGCTGATGGTTTGGATGTGGGTTGCAGACAGGAGCAATTGCTACTTTGTCGATCCCAGTGTGGACTGGAACGGGAGTCTAAGAGCAGATGCTGCCTCTGGAGCCACAGTGTTTGACAGCACCATGCACAGGAAGATCAGGCTGTATGTGGAGCTGGGGGATGAGATCGACAATACAGGACATGGAACCCACACCATGGGTTCCCTCCTTGGCAGCCCATATGATATCAGCAACGTCAAGGCCCTTGACTACAGGTAGCCTTGCAGGACTCCTTTTGTCCCCGTGTACCAGCATCTGGATTGCTATGCAGTATCAGCTGACCGCATGACCTTCCAATGTGGCTGCTTTGAGCTACCCCACAGTGCTGAAGCACCTGAGGAGGATGGGAGACAGATGTTTGAAGCACCATATGACCAGAAGTGATTATGGAGGTGAGCAGCTTGCATGACTTTTTCCACAGGGGCATGGCACCTGATGCGAAGGTGGCCTTTGTGGATCTGGCTGACAGCAGCGGGAGCGGGATCAAGATTCCTCAGGACCTCAGTCAGCGCTACTTTCCCCTTACGTATGGCGTGGGATCCCGGGTGCACAGCGACTCCTGGGGCAGCGCCAGCCAAGACTATGACTACATGGCCTCCCAAGTGGACCTGTTCACATGGGAAAACCAGGTATCCACACAAATTGGCACCGCAAGTGGCCCTGCTAAGGCTACAAAGCGAGCGTTGGCCTCCTTTTGCACCCCAGCCATGCCTGCTTTTTTCAGGGGCAGTGGCACATGACAGTCAATGCACATGCCTAAATTTCAATGCAGAATGGCTCCTTGCTGCGCAGGACTTCCTGCCAGTCTTTGCTGCCGGCAATGAAGGCTTCCACGGGTCCAACGCAGAGGATGGCCTCAAGACAGTCACATCACCAGCAACAGCCAAGAACTGCATCAGTGCTGGAGCGACCAACACCGCGTACCAGACGGACACTCAGGCGACCTCCTCGCAGTACATTGTGTTCCAGATGAGCATCTTCCAGCAGCAGAGCAGCGGATCCCAGGACGTGGACCAGTACAGGGCAAGTTGCTGCACACACTGTTGCCTTGCATCTGCCTGCCAAAGGCTCCATGCTCTTGAGTGGTGCTGTCACAGGAGATGTGAGTGGTGCTGTCACAGGAGAGACCTCCACATCTGTGACGTCTGTGCTCTTTGCCTGCAGGTCATGCAGGCCTCCTTTGGCTCGTCCATAAGGAGCCTGTTTGGGCAGCAGTACACGCTCAGCATTGCTTCACCATCAGATGGCTGCAAGGCTTTCAACAACACTGGCAATGTTGCTGGGACGGTTGTGCTTGTGCTGCGCGGCAGCTGCTTCTTTGCTGTGAAGGTAAGGCACAAGCTTCCACCACTCATCCTGAAGCAGCACAATATAGCCACACCATCCCTCCAGGCTGTGCATGCATCTTGATATGCCCAACGTGATTGGGGTGAAGGTGAATGTGGCTGTGTTATGCTGCAGGCCCAGAACGCCCAAGCCGCAGGCGCAAAGGCATTGCTGGTGTATGATGATCAGATCTCAGACTACTTTGTGCCGGCGTCGGACGGCACCATCACCGGCATCAGCATCCCATCTGGCTCCATCCCACGCCGCACCGGCCAGCTTCTCGTCAGCTCCCTCCTGGTCAGCCCTTCTCCAGCCCTCAACAGCAGCCACCTGCACTACCGTCGGAACGCTTGCAGTGCATGTGCGCCTTTCCATGCAGCAGTGTCATCTGGCATGGTCTGCTGCTTGATAGCATGGGAATTGTGCTCAGTTCCCTGTCGATGCATGCGCAGGCCGGCGGGAAGCTGACTGTCTCCTTTTCCGAAGCTCCCCAGCTAGCCAATGCCTTTGACAGCCTGGCCTCCTTCTCATCAAAGGGGCCCACCAAGGATGGCCGCTTGGGAGTCGGCCTGCTCGCGCCTGGCACCCTGCAGAGTGCTTACACAGATAGCAGCAACACCTGCTCACTCAGGCAAGGACGGCTCTCACAGGAATGTGCTGATGCAGTTTTGATCTGTGCGCCTTGGAAGGATAGCATCTGAAAGCGTCTGTGTCACAAATGGAGTGCCAAGTGTGCTCGTGTGATCCTGTATAGGACAATGAGAGGGACATCCATGGCGACGCCTCTCATAGCAGGCTCCGCGGCCCTCGTGCGCCAGTACTTCATGAGCGGCTTCTACCCGGGTGGCAGCGCAACAGCGGCCGGTCAGTACGCGCCAAGTGGCGCACTGCTGAAGGCGGTTTTGCTGGGCGGCGCTGCTGGCATGGACGGCTTTGAGTCTGACACCGGCCTCCCCCTGGCTCCGCCCCCAAGCTTCCGGCAAGGCTTCGGGCGTGTGGACCTTTCAAGATCCTTACCTTTGCAGGTAGCGTCACACATCTCAATCTAGTCTGCCCTGGAAAGATGAATCCAAACAGCAGATACCAGAGGAACTTTCAGGTTGCATGGTAGGTTCATGCCTTGCCTCACAGGCAGCATCCTAATCTTCTTTCTGCTGCATCAATGCGTATTACCTGCCTTGCAATCTGTGAGGTCAGCCTGCTGACATGTGGCTTGGTGCAGGGGTCTGGGCCAGGCTGGAATCTGCAGATTGTAGATTTGGCTAACCTGACCACTGGCCAGTCGCATCAGTACTGCCTGAAGGCGCTGGGCGGGCCCTTGACGGTGACGCTGGTCTGGCACGACTACCCAGCCGCTGTGTCTGCGAAGACCGCCCTCGTCAATGACCTGGATCTCACTGTGCGCGCAGCTGGCCTCGATGGATTCCCGCTCCTGGTGCGAAGAAGGCCCAGCATGAACTTGCACGCTTTCAATGAAATGCCCTGCAGGCCAACTGTCCACGTTGTCCATCCTAGGAAAATCCTAGTGCACCATCAGATGCATGGCAAACTCTGGAGAGGTACGCCACTGAAAGGATGCTGATATGCAGGGCAATGGAGGAGGAGTAGGCAGCGGGGGCACCTTCGCGCCTGACCGCACCAACAATGTGGAGCAGGTGTCTGTGCCCAACCTACCCCCTGGTGACGTGTCTATTGAGGTGGGATTTTGCACTGTCCATTCAGCCACACACACTTGTGCGTGCAGACAAGAGAGCCCCAGCACTTAAGCGGGCTCACTGTCAATCCGCAATCACATGAGACATCTCAACCTGCTTCCACAGCATGCAACTGCCAGCAAGTTTTGTTTGTTACACTGTTTATTGAGAGAGCCGGATCTAGACAGAGCGGCTACCCAGCGCAGGTGAAGGCTTACCAGGTTTTCAGCACGCATGGACCTCAGCCATACGCCTTGGCCGTTCTTGGGAAGTTCAGCGGGGTCCTCGCATCAGCAAGCAATCCTGCAGGCCGGGAAGGCAGCTCCACACAACCAGCAACCTGCCGCATTGTTGTTGCCACCATCACGGACGGGCCCACTGGTCTGACTAACAAGACGTACGCCGTCTCTGCATCCTCACAGGCTTCAGCAGAGCTCGCTATTCCCAGCGCATGAGTTTTGTTCAGGCCAGAATGTGATCGCAGAGGATCTCATGCTATCTCTGTAGCCTTCGCTGGGATCAAGAGCCATTTGCGAGTCTAGGCATGCATCTTGAGACAGGATGGTCAGCTGATGCAGCACAGTCATGAGGTGCATAGAACGACTGACAAGGTGCTCATGTTGCAGGGCGGTGTCCTTTGCCTTCAGCACAGCCAGCGGTGGTCCGGGCAGCATCAGCTTCGAGTGCGCGCTGACTTCCGGGGACCAGAAGAACACCACAGCTGTGTTCCAGGCCTGCCAAAGTCCCCTGCAGTATGCTGACCTGGCCGACGGGCAACACCAGTTCTATGTCCGAGCGCAGGGCGAAGAGATTGCAGACTCCCGATCCTTCACAAAGGTGTGGCCCAAGCTCCCATGACGGCTTGCCGATGGGAGCCAGGTTCTCCCCATGTGATTGCTACCTCTGCAGTTCTGTCTTGCTGCTGTGTCTCCTTGCATCATTGCGAAGCCAAGGAGACATTCCCAAGGGTGCCGCAACCTGGCCTCACACAAAAGAGCCTACTTTTGCTGCTCTACGTTCCCGAGCTGTATCTAAGTATTTACTTGGTTGCAGGACACCACGCCTCCAAGGACAAGCTTCAACAGTACGCAGCCAGCCAATGACTCATCACAGGTGGTCCTGCTGAGCTGGCAGGCGCAGGACACTTCAGCTGTGACCTACCAGTGCAGGCTGAATGGCAGCAGTCTGGCTGACATACAGCAGCCGGTGCATGTTTTGTCGCCCTCTGGCGACCTGCCAGGCCCACCTCTGACGCTTGGGCAGTGGACACCTTGCTCAACACCCCTGCAGCTGTACTGGCTGTGCCCAGGTGCACTCCCTGAACCTTCACAATACAACTGACTCAATTGCCATCTAGGCAGTACCGCAGGCTAACAGGGATTGGCTGCCAGATCAGCTGGTACTGTTGCACATACCATGCGGGTGGTGACTACGGGATGTGGCGCTAAAGTCTCCTTCTGACATGATGTGCCTCATGAGCGCCTTTTATGTCAGGGGCATGGAGCTTTGAGGTACAGTCAACGGATGCAGCGGGCAACCAAAGCCCTGTCAATCTTATCTCCAACTGGACCAACACCCTGCAGCCAGGCATCCCCTATGTCAGAATACTGACTGGCCCATGGGGCCCGACAGCAAATCAAAGCGCCGTCTTCTCTCTGCAGGCAAGCGGCCTCTGAGCTCGACAGCCATTCCTACTCTTGCTGTGTCGCCCCTTAAGAGCCCCATTGGCTGCTGACAGGTGGCCATGACTCATAGAAAGTCTTGAGGTCATGGCAAAAGGCATCCTCTCTCCTAACATTTTCCTTACATGGGCAATAGTACCTTGCATGGGCCGCCAGCAATGCCAGTATCATGATGTGTGCATTCTACAGGTGCTTGAGCAGGACGACGAAGCCTCCTTGAGCACAGCGGGGGCCCCGCATGCGGAGTGCGCTTTGTCAGCAGCTGGATCAGCAGCCAGCAGAGGAGCCTGGTCGCCCTGCGAGTCCGCCCCAAGCTACGCCAACCTCAGAGATGGGACATACACCTTCATGGCACGCACGCCAAGCACCAGCAGCAACATTGCGCATCAGTATGCCGTGTCCAATTTTACAGTGGACATTTCTGCACCAGCCATAAAGGTGCGCGTCACCCAGGGTGCACACAGCAAATGTTGCGTCCCAGCGTGCAAAGCACATGCACACCATGAATTATTCTGCCGAGAGCCATGTGATCACGACGCATGCCTGAAGTACAACTACATGTGCCATATGCCTGCCACACCCAGGACTTGCCAGATGGGAGCTGATGCTTGCATTGTGAGGAAGATGGAGTGAGAAATTCTGAGAGCTATGGGGAGTGCAGATCACCAGTGCGCCGCCAAGCATCTGTGGGACAGCCAACACCAAAGTGGCCTTTAATGCCAGCAAGATTGATGCAACCTTCCTCTGTCAATTGACCAACACAGGTGCAATATACTCTCGGCTGCACTTGATGAAAAGGCATTTGCGGGGCTCGATTTCTCAAAGATGACGTCAGCAAATTGCAAAGTCCGTTTCTCTGTCCAAATAGTCGTGAGCAGCCAACACCATGCAGGCAATGCTGCCACTACTGGAGCAAGCACAGCGCCTTGTGCGTCCCCTGTGGAGTGGTCCAATCTGGCGGACGGGCACTACAGCTTCACAGTGACGGCACGAGACCGCCTGGGGAACATGGCGCAGGCCAAGACGGCTACTTTCCTTGTGGACACAACCCCGCCAGCCATAGACAACATCCTCTGCCCAGTTGCCACCAGGGACAGCAACTTCACCGTCATCTTCTCCGCGTCAGACAGCGGCTCTGGCGTCAATGGTACCGCGTGCTGGTAGGAGATCCTCCACCCTCACTAGGACCTTCTGCAGTCTTGGCAAGGGTAGGCATCCATCCCTGCGAGCAGCCATGTGCCAGGTTCTGCTCCGACACAGTGTCCTCTGCAGATGCACCCTCACAAAGCACTTGAAATTCGCAGGCTTCGGCCACAGAGCCAGGCTGTCAAGGGCAGCTTGGGAAATGTCCAAGGCACACAATACTCCTGGCACGCCTGCAGCAGCCCAGCCAGCTTCAGCGGCCTGCAGGAGGGCCACTGGCTGCTCACACTACAAGCCACTGATGCAGCAGGGCTCACCCGCCAGTCCAGGTAATGCTGTCCTGCTTAAGGTTAGCTAGCCAATATGTGTTAAGTGGCTCCCATCCCTCTGGCCCTTCTGTAAAGGATTTCTCTGTTTATGATAGGCCTGCTTGCATGGCAGCTGGAATGGGCTCTCTGGGCCATGCTCCTCATATGTGCAGAGCCCTGGTCCCAGTATGAGGGCATGATGAATGACATCCAAGCAAGACAGCTGCCGGTGTCTTGCATGGGCATTCTGAGAGCAGCCGGGCCTGACTACAGGGACATGGAGATTGACATCAGCAGGACTCCAGCCAATGCCACCATCACGGGCGGCCCCAGCCGATCGAGCGCCTCACCCTCCGTGGTGACCTTCAGCTTCGTGCCGCAAGTCAACAGCAGCGTCGGCGCGCCCATCGCCTCCGCGCAGTGCCTGATCCAGGACACAGCCAACCAGGCACAGGTGAGCGCTCTCTGGCGTGTCTGGTGTGACGCATGGAGACCTTTTCACGCGGCGTGTCTGACTTCAGATGCCAAAGGAAAAGCAGTTGTAGCAGACCGCTGCGTGACTGTACCCAAGCTGACACGTGGCTCCGCTCTGTGCAGGCATCAACGCTGGGCAGGCCTGGAGGTCGGGCTAACTCAACCGGCAATGTCAATGTACTGTTGGAGAGCATAGACACCCCTGCGATTCCCTCTGCATTATGGGCAAACTGCAGCAGCCCTGTGATATACAAGGTATCTGAGTAGCCGCCACTCTCTGCCTCCCATCTGCAGACGGCAGAACGATGACTTGCGCGTCTCAGTCTGAGAAAAGCAGTCGCAAGCTATCTATGCTTTGCTCCTATGCTGATACGATGCCCTCTGAGCAAGTGTAAACTTGATGCAGGGTCTGCATACGGGAAACTACACCTTCCAGGTTAGAATGCTGGATATGGCGGGCAATCTGGGCAATGCCACGCAGCTGTATGCATTTGCGGTGGACGCCTCGCTGCCTCTGCCAGGGTCAGAGAGCGCTGGGTGGTTTTCTGGCTGGCACAAGTGGGCCATCATAGCAGGCGCTGCTGCCCTGGGGCTCCTGCTGCTGCTCGGGCTGAGCGGGGCGTGCTACTTGAGCACCAGGAGGGCGAGACAGGTTTGCCTCAGTGCTGGCAAGATGGCACATGTCATACTGCAATCCCTCAGTGCCAAGAGCTACCCTTATCAGCAGCGCAGCTGGCGTCAGAGCCTCTGAATGCAGCTATCTTTCACGTCAGATCTTTTTCAGACTGTACATGGTTGCAAGAAGCCTGCAAGTGATCTTAACGGCTGCAAGTCAGAGTGTCACGACCTGCACCGTGGTAAATTCCTGTGAGTATGCTTTGTGGTTATTGCAGGCGGCTGCACACGCAACACAGGGGGCCTTGTATGATCCCTACGATCCAGCCACACCCTACAGACAGGGTGCGCAGGATGAGCGCGCTCTGCATGCTGCGCTGCACCGCTCACTGGCAGAACGCCAAAGGGAAGGCTCTGACATAGAGGAGCACCTCCGGTCGGCAATAGCTGCGTCGCTCGAGGTAGGTAGCGCAGCAGCAGTGTACTTGCCATAGCACTGATTGGGCTGCCGCTCTGAGTGTATACACACCAGAACACATCTCTAGACATGAACAGCTGAGATGACCAAGCTGGCAAGATTGGCAGTAGTATTTGTCATGCAGTCGGTCTGCAATATAAAATGTGACCTTAGCTTGGTGCGGTAAGTGCAGTAGTAGGTTAGATTGACGTTCCGATGTGTCATGCACCTGTTCAGCCATGAGTGATGTGGGAGATGAAACATGTCGGACTCCATACACACAGGAGGAGCGCTTGCGGCTGGCACTGGAAAGGTCCATGGCGGAGCAGCACTCACCGAGCAGGAAAAGGCATCCGCTGCCCGCCCCCAGGGAAGACAGCGACCCGGAGCTCAGGCGGGCGCTGCAGGCTTCCCTGGAGGAGGAACGGCTGCGAAGGGCGGCACTGAATAGCAGCAATGCGTAGCATAAGAATGCTCAATAGTACTTGTACCAAACTTGGCTGGCACATTGCCGCTGCATTGATGCCAACATTCTGCACTTAGGGTTCAGCGCAAGATTTCACTGCATATGAAGTCATGGTATGTTATGTCCTCATTATTCCTGGTGCTGTAAGGATAGTGAGAACAAAAGGGCTTTCCTTCGTGTGTCCTTATTAGGAAATCTGATAGCAAGAATATGGGCCTTAGAAGTCTCTCTGTGATATCTACACAGCCAATGCAACCTGTGTAGATGCTCAATGCCTGCTGCATAGTGGCATTGCAAACGCAATTAGGGTACGGCAGGATGTTGAGACACTCAGTGGGCTATAGGCTATGGTTAAAGACCACTGAGTGTCAAAGAAAAAGCGATCATGATGTGCCAACGCTCAGTAGAGTCCGTACCAGAGGAAGGCAGCTCCAGAAGTTGGTTTGCAAATTGTAACACCGCATCACACTCCTGACAGACGGTCTCAGCTGCGTCAAAGGCTGCTTCATGCTCAATGCTAGGCATAGCTCTGCATAATGCCTCTCGCACACATGTGGAAGCGCCACACCGTACCTCTGTCAGAATGTAATCACGTCCATTCTTTCGTTGGACAGAGTGCCTTTCCAGGCTGGTTCTCATAGGAGCTGCACCCAAAGCTGCGCCCAGAGTTTTGCTGCATCTATTGCCTCTCAAACTTTGTCCAAAGTCTGAATGGGCCACACATGGGCCAGAAATTGGCTTCAACGTGCACCAAGGGCTTTGACCCCTAGCCATACTGTCATTGTCAGATTTCATGCAGCAAACTCCCATGGCATGTCTCATGGTGGGTTAGCTGCTGAGCAACCAATCCCGGCCGCTGCCAGGGCTTCAGTAGTAGGAGGTGGGTCGCTGTTCATCAGCGTCAGAAGCCGATCCTTGTCCTGGCGACATTGGGTAAGGCTGTGAACGGCAGCATCCTTTGCAGCACGCATGTTGCCGGCATGCTCCTTCTGGGCATTCACCGTCTCGCGCAGCTGCTCCAGGTCTGTCTGTGGCTGATGCAGAATTCTAGCAACCTCCCCTCGTGCTACCTCCATCTCCTGCATCAAAGGACCGGTGTCACATGTCTATCCCTGCCTTTGTAGCGCTGATGAGAGGTTGTTGCACACTGGGCCTTTCAACACTCCTGTGTGGGCCTGCACTCAAGAGTTGTGATGAAGGGCCGCTAGAAGCCACCAGCCACAAGAGGGAGGCCGGGTCACCTCTTTCAGTGTGGCCTGCCTGCGCAGCACAGTCATGGCGCGGCCACGTGCCACCTCAGCAGCAGCCACCTCGCGCTTCAGCTCCTCCTGGACAGCGTTCAGCCGCTCCTGCACCTCCTGCACCCTCCTGCAGGGAGGAGAAAGAATAGGGTTGGTGTCATGCAAGATGCGGCTGGGGAGGACGCAAAAAATATTGTTGGCCAAACCTAGCCTCTGCCACAAATTGACGTGTTGCACGCACATGGGTAAAGCGCCCTGGTGATGCAGCCTACGCAGGGTTACTCAGACATACCCAGGAGTTTTGGCACACCTGTTGGCAGCAGAGGTCGCTTGCAAAGCTTCTGAGACCTCATCCACAACGTGCGCATAGGTTGTGTGGAAGTTTTGCTGCAGGCTGTACTGCTTATTGAGATGCTCCAAGCCCTCCTCTGCACCATGGTCAGATTCAAGTCAGGACTCACTTGCACACCTATACGTAGGCAGACCAAGCTGGTGGAACTAGGTTAGATGAGGTGGTTGCCAGCAGTCCATGCCTTGACCCACGGTTCCAGACGTGCCGGAAATTCCACATCAGCAAGGGCTGCACAGACAGCCTACAGCGGGATAGGTACGCACCGGCAGCACGGCAGACCTCGATGGCCTCCTGGGCAGCCTGGGCGCGCTTGGCCTCCTCCGCCAGGCAGGACAGCAGGATGTTGTTGAGCTGCTCCTTCAAGGCGCCCCAGGCCGCTAAAGTCTGTGAGGCACGCTAGCCCTCAGGGCACAAAGTGGATTCCCATGTGGCAATTGCACAGGACAGTACCTCTGCGGAGTTGTGTGCAGAACTTAGTGCTCTTCATCTTTTGAGGCATGTCTTATGGGGTGTTTTGGGTCTCAATCACCTGCTGAGACCGGGGTGTGCCATTGGGGGAGGAATGAGGCTGGGGTGTTGCGGCACCCTGATCCAGCGATGCGCTTGCAGCAATGACGGTCTCCTGCAGCACAGGTGAGGTGTTAGGAGACACTTTGCCCTTTTGCCCAGATGCCAGGAGGTGCGGGATGCTGCTCCAACAACAGGATCCACTGCTATGCTATTGCACTGGCCAAAGCCAGACGCCTCTGCTGTCAAGATGGTGCTGCTCAGCAACTGGCAGAGTGAACAACCTGGGAGGACAGAAATCATGGGACTCCAGTAAAAGACCCCGGATCAGGATCTTACCTGGTCGCCTGGCTGCACAGGAGCCACTGCTGCTTGTGACACCGGAAGAACTGCTGCAGCAGCAGCTGCAACAGGCGCCTGTGAGTCTGCTGCTATGTTAGCTGAAGACACTGCAGGAGTATGAGTCTGGCTGGCAGAGGCTGGCTGAGCTTGTGGCTGAGGTTCCAGTTGAGCAGCTCTCTGTGCAGGGACAGAGCGAGCGCTTACAGACGCTTGGGCAGGTGCAATTGGAGCAGCTAATGCCTCAGCCAGCTGCTGTGCAGCACTCATCGACCCTGCCTGATCACCTTGCACAGCTGCAGCGGCTGGCTGTGGGGCCTTAGTACCCCCTGGCTGTGCAATCTGCTGCGGCGTCTGCTGCGCTCCCGCTGCCTGCTGCTGAGGCGCACTGACGGGTCCCCCAGTGGGACGCAATGCTGGAGCAGAAGAGCTCAGCAGAGGCTGCTGCTGCATCCTGGCACGGAAAGCTGCTACGCCCACCGGCGAGGGCATCTGCATGGATGCGGCAGGCTCTGACTGGGATGATCTGGTTGCCACCGCGCTGCCTCGGGTGAGGGGGCTGGCGGCCACTTCAGAGCGCGACTGCTGTTTGCCTGTTGTGGCACTTGACCTCTTGCTTGCGGGAGCCTCCACACCTCCACCTGAGCGCTTTGCTGCCGATGAGTCCCTAGGAGGCTCTGCAGGTACAGGGAAACAGCAGTCAGGGAATTGCGCAATTTGCATAGGTGAGGCCATTGAGTACCGTCCGTGATAGCACGCCTTAGCTCTGTTACACTTATCAACCATGCTTAGGCAACCAGGTCGCTTCTACAACTCATGCTGACGGTGGTCTACAAATTCTTCTTGTTACTCAGTAAACTATTGGACCATACATGGGATATGGTTGCACACAAGAAGCCTGCGCTTGAGAGCTCCGCTGACAGGGTTCATCTGATCTGAAGGGTCCTTTATGGGCCAGATCCAGATCATGAATCACGAGAAGATCCAAGCATGGAGCTACCTGGCTGGGCATGCTCTGATACCGTGGCGGCCTCGCTGATCTCGGTGGGGCCCGTCACCTGCGACTGCGCTGCCTTGGCTGGCGACATTGCCGTGCTGGCGTGTACCTGAGCATCCGGCCCCAAAACCGCCCTGGGTGTGGCATGCATTTGCTAAGTTACACAGGGGGCATTTGAAGACAGGAAGGACGCTCACAGACAGAAGTTCTAGCACTAAAGGGAGAGGCGCTCAGAAAACAAGGCCATCCCGTGATATGCCTGTAATGCAGCTGCAACGGCCGGCCTGCAAGGTCATACCGCCATGAAGGTTTTCTGGGAAGGTCAGGCTTAGGTCCCGGAATACAGAGGTTATTGTGGCTGCAAATTGACAGAAGACCAAGAAGACCCACCTTTTGCGGACACTGGTGCTGCGGACAGGCCTGCTATGAGAGCGGGAGACATGGAACGCTGGGAGTTCATGGATGGCTTTCTCAGATATTTGAGGCTCGCCCTTCTGAAGCTCCGTCATGTCTCTCATCTTTGCTGGCCTTTTGCTGCGCCGCAGGCCCGGATAGTCTACGCTTGCAACTGGCACTGTTTCTCCTGAGCATACGCAACATGCCTCACAGCACGGCTCACTGCTTCAAATTGTCTACCTCAGAGTTGCAGCATGGACGTGGCAAAACCGCCTCGAGGGATGACAGTCTCGTCAGCCAGGTGCCAGGATAGCCTTGATCGGAGCCCTTATATCCCGCCAAAGCATACCGTAGCCCGCATTGGGCAGCCCTACTGATGACAGCAGAACAGAGGAGCATCTACTGCAAGTGTCTGACTGTCAACCTGACCAATTTCAAGCACAAACTGCAAGGTTGTCCCTGTAAAGGTTGAGGTGCAGCTTGCACATGCAGGCAGACAAAACTCACCCTGGGGGCTTGGCACAACATCCAGACTAGGTTGGGAGGGGTTGGAGCGGGCAGATGGACCAGGCTTGCTAAGGCCAGACGCCCTTTCCTGCTCTGCCGAGTCTTGCTGCGCTGTGGTGCCTGCTGCGCCCGCCTGACCCTGCACACCCTCTCCCGTAGCAGGCGCTGCAGCATCTGTCCGCTGAGTGTTTCCTTCCGCTGAGGGTGCTCCTGCTGAGGCAGGCTGTGCAGCAGGGATTATGACACCTCCTGGCACCACACGCTGAGGCGTGGCAGCGTTCTTGCGCTGCGCTCTGCTTCTGCCAGCAGGTGAGGCAGCTGCTCTTGCTGGCGAGCTGGCTGCAATGCCTTGGCTCAGCGCCTGCTGCATCCTCGTGGGGCTGGCTGTGCCCGCAAGGACCCCTTGCTGCGGCTTGATGGGAGACTTCTGCGGTTTCCTCCGGCTTGGCGACCTTGTAGCCAGTCCCGGAACTACACCCTGTGGCAGAGGTGCGCCCTGTGTGGGAGGTGCTTCCTGTGTGGGAGGTGCGGCCTGTGGCGGAGGTGCATCCGGTACGGGAGGCTCAGCCTGTGACATCGGTGTATCCTGTGTGGCAGCCTCTGCCGTAGAGAAGGCTGGCAGGGGTCCCTGGGGGTTCCTGATGACTGGAGGGTTCTGCACGGGCTGGGCCGATGCTGCGCCCTGGGCTGCTGGCTGAGGTGAGGGAGCTGGAAAGCCCAAGGCTGCAAAATGGCCATCCTGTAAGACCCCTGCCAGGGCCCCTGCCAGGGCTGGAGGGTACTCCTGCATGAGTGCCATGAACCCATTTGCAGGCAAGTCGAAGTACTCCTGAGGTTGCCCTGCTGACTGCTCCTGCCCATGCTGCTGCAGAAGCTGCTCTCGCTGCATCTGCTGCTGCTGATTGCGCAACGCATACATGGCCGCCTGCTTGGAAGGGCTGCCAAGGAAGCCAGCCCCTTGGTTCCTGCTCCATGCCTCATACAGGCTCATGCCCGGCTGGCTGGGGCCGTTCTGCGGGGGTGCTGAAGGCCTGGGAGCTCCATTGGCCAGGCGTGCAGGTGGCGCAGCTGCACTGGCTGCAAAACCTGGCGCTGGTGCCGCCCTGCTCTGAACAGGTGCTGCTTGAGGCCTGCTCGCATTCAAAGTGCTGTGGAAGTCTGGGGGCAAGGGGTACTTGCGCGGGCGGCCCCTGGGTCTTTTGGGCTGGCTGTCATCCCGTTTCCTCTTTGCAGCAGGCTTCTTCTTCGGGGCTGAAGCTGACGCTGCTGCGGACTTCTGAGTCACCGCACCAGCGCGCGGCTGTGCCTGCTGTTGCTGAGGGGCGACTTGAGGCGCCAGGCTAGGCTGAGGCTGGCGAGCCTCAGCATTGGGCCTTGTCTTGGCGTCTCCTGGCTGCCCATTCTGCACCTGGGAAGGCCCAGGGGATAGCAAATTCTCCGCTACCCTTCGGCTGGCGATCACCAGATTGTCGAATTTAGTAGTGCTCATTGGGCTCACGGTGTGCAGGGCGAAACGCTCATCGTTGCTGCTGCCTGCGCAATCTTTCCAACTTTACTATGCTACTTTGCGTTTCTCACTGTTGGGTATGAAGATCCTCACGCTCGGCATCGAATATCTCATGTTTCTGCCACAATTGCTCAGTAATGTGCAGGATGTTTAGGGCTGGGGACTCAAGCACTGCCCGGGTGATATTCTGCAGAGGCAGAGACCATTGGTCTGGTTACCTTACTGCCTCGCTGCTCAGGGAGGGCACGAGGGTGTCAGCACAGCAGAAGTCCTGAGTGTCACAGCAACACCAGATTGTCACAGATAATGACGAGGCATACGTCGACACAGCCACAATAGCCTCAAATCAGCCAAAAGGAAGGTCTTGTCTATGCCCATACGCTCATCTTCCAATATATGTCGGTCTTGCTCTGTGCCGAAACTGCAGGTTTGTTCGCAGCACGGAGGGCTTTTTCCAGCAGCATATCGACCTCCCAATCTGAGTTTAGGGCTTAGGGTCACTCTTTCGCCTCGGTGTCCAGCGTAGCTGCACAGTCAGACGCAGAGTCAGCAAATCGTGACACCAGTGCCTCCTTTTGCCAGCACCAATCTTCAACCCAGTCCTGCCTGTATACGTGTCAGATAAGGAGGCGGTGGTCACAGAACTTGTTCAGTGGGTGTCTCCCAGCACAGGCGTCTCACTCTACTAAGGGGGTGCCTTCAACACCACTTCAAGAGCCACCCACGTTGGATTGCTGCTCGGAGCGTGCGATGTTCGCTTGAACACATTATGGCGGAAAGGTGAGATATTCCGAGGCAGACTGCAGTGTGACGAGGGTGGACAAGTCTCGCAGCGTTTGCCGGCCCCCAGCTGACAGCCGCGGTAGTCATCCATATCTCCGCTCATGTCCTCACTATGCAACCCTAGTAAGCTGAATACATGGAAATGATCCGCTGCAGGCACGATCCGAAGATGCAGGACGTCGAGCTTGACACGGAGAAGGCCGCAGTCAAGGAAACTGTCTCTATAGAGACTGTAGAAGTGGACGACAAGAGGGCGAAAGGAAGGTGAGAATCCCTCTATTATGCCTATTCCATTGCTCAAAGGTGGCTGGGTCAAGCACCGTATCGTTCGGAGGTTTGGACGTTACCTCTGACGTCAAGGTGCCTCAACTACTTCTGACAAATCAACAATCCAGCCGGCGTGATGGTCTTCGATGGACTTTGGGCCTCTTAAATTTTCAGAGTTTAACGTACTTGCAGGAGATCTTGTCACCGAGCCTTTGCTTGCCCCTTTTGAAGGTGTGGTTCCTTGCAGGCAAATACGCACTACTATAGCCCTTACGCTGAGCTTTGTTGTCGAGAAAGCAGATGAAACAATCCTCCCAGCAGGTGAGCGTGCCGTCACGCTCAAGGGGTGTTTCCGTACTCTAGCCTTCCCATCAGTGGTTTCCCACGGGGACCCTGACTGCACAAGCAAGGGGGCCTGCTGCTAGAACCCTGAAGGTATGATGAGCTCTCTGATGCTGTGCAGCGTACAAATTCATAGGAGCGTCTCTAAATGCCACACCAGCTCAGCTTGGGAGCATCATGCTCACGAGGGCGCTTGTGCAAGCCCTCTCGTCGCCCATCGGAGGTTTGCTGGGTGACCGCATGGACAGGACACACATTGTGGCCTTTGGCTGCGTGCTGTGGGGGGCCATGACAGCCGGGATTGGGTTGTCGCACACCCTCACGCAGGTGTGCCTCGCCCCGTCAGCAAGCAAGGTATCTCGGTGGCACAAATATCCCGAGATACTTTCAGCGCTAGAGTACCTTTTCCAATCTGACACCTGCACAGTCAGCAGCACCAGTAAGTGTGCTAGCTCATGAGCAGTGCATGGACCTGTGACATTAAGACACCTGGTCCTCTGTCTGGAGCCAGATGCATGTGCTTCCACCCACGGTATACAGGGATGTGCGAGTCCTGATCCGGCATCGTGGCTACCAATGCAGGCGATGAGCTTCAGTGCATGGAACGGCCTGGGCTTGGCGCTGGTGATCCCATGTGTGCAATCCCTGATAGCTGACACGTACTCCTCAGCGTCCAGAGGCAGGGCTTTTGGACTGCTATTCTTCACATCCAGTCTGGGTGGGTGCTCGCCACAGTGGCAAGACAAATGCCAAGACTCAGCGTGGCTCCCTGCAGAAGTTGAGTGCAAGCTGGTCAGTCTGGCCTGTAGGTGTATACAAGATGGACTCTTGCCGCAGTGCCGGTGTCGTCCTTTTGACACGGAGGGCAAGCTTGCTTGTGAGGCTGCCACTGACTGCATAGTTGTTGCGGAACAGGTGGCATGGCAGGCGGCTTCTTTGCTACCAGTGTGGGAAATGGCCACCCGCTGGGGGTGGAGGGATGGCGCTTTGCCTTTTTGCTGATAGCCAGCGTCAGTGTCTTCACAGGCATCCTGACCCTGCTCATGGCCTCCGACCCCAGACGGGTATGCCCTACACTGCTGCCCCTTTGCAGTTGTCTTGTGCATTCGTACTGCAGAACTTCTTCAACGATAGTACTGTGCTCCTCTGCTATTCACTCCCACCGCAAGATCTGTGTGAGCCTTGACTCTTGTCTGAGTGTCAGGACAATCCACGGGTTGCCTTATCTTAATCTCATGTCCGGCATGGCAAGGCAACGCCATTGCCTGTGTCCAAGGAGAGCAGATAGCGGCTTGATAGCTGCTTGATAGCTGTAAGGGTGCATGTAAACAAGGGCGCCGTGTGCAGGCTGAGCAGAAGAAGTCTCCATTGCGGAAGGAGGATGGGCCGATGGCCTGGCTGTGGAATCGCAGCAGGGAGATGGCTCGGGACATCTGGCTGGTCCTGCGTGTGCGCTCATTTCAGCTCATCGTGCTCCAGGTGAGCACCCATAGTGACTGCACTGGTGCTGCTGTCATTATGAGCTGAGGCAGCAAGAGCAAAGTCTGCCCTCTTGAATCCTTGGTACCTAGGCACTAGCACCTCACAAATACAGCCTTCATGCACATGTACCCTGCTCCAACTTTGCACCAGATCAGGTCTGTCGATGTTTTACTCTCATGCAAGTGCCCTGTGCTGAGCACTGTTGTGCTCTGCAGGGTATCGTGGGGACGATGCCGTGGGTGGCCATGGGCTTCTCCACTCTGTACCTGCAGCTGCTCGGCTTCTCGGACCTGAATGCTGCCATTCTGGTGGCCATCTTCTCCTTCGGCTGCTCCCTTGGCAGCTTTGGCGGTGGCTACATAGGTGAGGCTAATGTCAGATCTGTCAGCACAAACGTGTGGATCTACCATGACACACTATCACAGTGCGTCAGTGTGCATGCATTCCCATCTGAGAAGGTGTGGATCAGGTGCGACCCTCGTGTGAGTTTTGCGCATCTGCAGGGGATGTGCTGACAAGGTGTCTGCCCAGCTCGGGGCGGATCGTGGCAGCGCAGTTCTCAGTGCTGATGACCTTCCCCTGCACCCTCATCATCTACAAGCTGCTGCCCATCACGGCCGCCGGCGGCATGAGCACCCTGATGGCGCCCTATGCCTGCGTCTTCTTCGTCACCGGCTGCCTCATCAGCTGGTGGGCCGCCATCCTACCCTTCTCAGAGCCTGCATGGTCTTTCACCCACCTGCGTATTCCAGCAGCTGCTTGCTTGTCATGTAGGCTGTCTATTCCCCACGGGATAGCATATATGCTGGGCTCTTTGGCGGTGATAAGACGCAGTGGGCGGTGCTCTCCTTTAGAAGCGCTGATCTATTCTGGTCCGTGTGCCGGAATGTTATTTTGATGCATGACGAGTCGCGCGCAGGTCCGGGACCAACAACAGCGCCATGTTTGCTGAGATCGTGCCGGAGCAGCTGCGCAGCGCGGTGTACGCGTTCGACCGCTCCTTCGAGGGCGCTGTGGGCGCCACCGCAGCGCCTCTTGTGGGCCTGGTGGCCGAGAAGGTCTTTGGCTACCACGGCTCCCTGGGGCAGGAGGTGGCCCCCGACCCCGCCGTCACCCTGGCGAACGCCCGGGCTCTGGGCAACAGCATGCTCATCCTGCTGCTGGTGCCCTGGGGCCTGGACTTCATCTTCTACTGCTTCCTGTACTTCACCATCGAGAAAGATCGGGAGCGCAGCCGCAACATGGGGCGCCTGCTGACCAGCAATATGTCGGATCTCAACCTTTGTGAGCTGGGGGGCCGCATCTCAGCGGCAAAGACCCTGCAGCAGGCTGACAGCCCCTACTCTGGGAAGCTCAGCGTCCCTACCAAGCGCTCCAGCAGCGTCCAGGAGCACTCTTGACCTCATCTGCACTCATGAGTTGGGACTTGCTGCGGCAGCACGTCTGAGGGATGTGCACATACGACATGCCCTGAAGACAGAGACGATTGCCTCACTGTGGATGACAGGAGGTCAAGGCTTCGCCTTGGCACATGCACAAGCCAATTTTACTCCTGTGGACCCAGTGTATACCAACCTTCTCTCTCAGGATTTGTGGCTGCATGTTAGGCGCTGATACCTCTGTCGGTGCATAGAACACACAGCTGTGATGCACCATCCTGTGAGTTCCAGGAATTTTTCTCTCTTACGACCTGCTGCGAGGAGGGGTCAACCTGATTATGCACCTCGATCGCAGATGCAAGCAGCACTGCTGATCGCAAATGATGAATGTTGTCAATACACTGCTTGGGTGCGGACGGTGGGTGCACGAATCAGTGTCTTTGTGTACATAGAGGCGGAATGAGCATGCTGCAGAGAGCCAAAATTGGGCTTTCCTTGCTGCTGCCTGTACAAAGCTGTGCTATGGAGGCACTTGATCAGCTGTGGTGCAAGCCAGGATTGTCATGGGAGTATTTGATTTACTTATATGGCAGCCCATGCTGACACAGAGTACAGCGACGGCCAGATATTGGGACTCTGCCCGAGGTTGTCAAGCATGAGGCTGCATCTGTTCATGATAATGCTTGGGCTGTATGTATTGCTTGCTGTCGAGCCACATAGGATTGCATCAAGGCGTAATGAGGTTGTGGGCACCCGCTTTAGGAGCAACTGAAGTATACACATCTTAGAAGTGCACTATCTGGGCCATTAATGCCTGGCGCTCAGAGAACACGGCAGTGCATTGCAGCCCTGTTGTCGGGGGATGGTTGCAGGCATGTATGGCCATAATACATTTTCGTAATTACACCAGCTGGTCATTCATAACTGAGGGTAGTGTCATGCCCAAGCAGGCAAGCATTCTACCTGGCATGTAACGCATGACGTGTTGTCGTCCGAATACACCCAAGCTCAAGCCTTGGCCAATCATGGTCTCTGACAGAAATGTGAAGTGTCTTCGTATGCGGACAGTCTTCTCAATGACTCTGTCAACATTAGTGCATGCCCACGGTGTTGCGTACGCCTCTCAGGCGTAGGCATAGAATGGTCGTATGGTGACATGCATGTGAGGGTCACTTCTGTTGGGAGGTGTGGTACACATGCATGCCCACAAGTAATGGACCACGCCATTCATGTGTACATAGCTGCTGCTGGATACCGCTCAGCTGCGTCCTCTGACTACAGACCAGCCACACATACAAGCGGGTCACATGGACTAGCCTCTACGAGATCATCTGAATGATCCCCTTTCGACTTTGGTGAGGGGCCCCCAGTTGGTGCACCATGTGAAGTCTTGAATGTGACAGACACTGCACTTTACTTACATGAAATAAGGAAGCCTTTAGCATTGTCGAAGCACGTTCATTTGCACACTGCCCTATATTGTACCACTCCAGCCTGAGCCTGAAACCCCATCATGAAATATGAGCTTTAGCCACATGTCTCTTTGAGCCCCAGAGAGAGTAGCAATTTGTGTTTGACGTGCCCTTTCTGGGAGGCACCACAAGAGGTGCATCTGTCAATCTTGCATGGCTCTCCCTCGGCCTGCGCCTGACGCCACTCTTCTGCTGTCTGGACAAGGAGTGTCCGCATTGCTGGACATGAGCCTGCTCGATCTGTCTACGATGGGATGGCTAGGTGTGTGTGGAGGACTAGCATGCTCTCAATAGCGGTAAGGTGCTCCCTCAAAGCCCATCGGGCACTCCTCCGAGTCTCTTGACGAATGAACCGGCCTTGTTGTCAACAAACCCGGATTCCTAAGAAAGTGTACTACAGCTGCTCCCGTGCACATCGACTCGCATCTCAGCAGACTAGTGGTGCGCCTGTACTGTGCCACACTCTCTCTCCAAGCAATTGCCATGCTGGTTTTCTACAGATGTTCTGCCTTCTAGCTTTCCAGTGAGAAGTTTCCTGTGCACTCTGATTGTGGTCTGATCACACTGCTGGCCCATAAGAAGGGCATGGACCCGGGAAAGAGCCTTTGGAAAAAGACAAGAGTAGGGTGCGGGGCCTTGTTCTGCTGACAGCCAAATCAAGCACTGATGGATCCTCAGATGTGGAGGCTGCAAGTCCCCAGCAAGGGCCAGCCTGCAAATGTACCCAGACAGCCTTTCACTGGCCTGCCAAGCCACCCAGCGGCTTCCACGCACCAACCAGATGTAGCTGACAACCTTCAGGTAAGATGGTGCCTTGCATCCTTGAGCTCAATGGGACTTGATGGTCCTGGCACAAATGGGGTATCACTTGGCCGCTGCTGCGGTTGCATCAGTGGCGGGAGAGGGGCGTGGAGATTCCTCAGGAGCCCCCTGCAGGCCCGCAATGCAGAAATTGCTTAGGAAACTGCCTAGTGACACACAGTCAGCAAGGCCAACACAGCACGAGGAGCTCCCCTTGATCATCACAAGCTTGACACACATCAATGGCATGTGCGTATGCAGCAAGACCCCTCAGCCTGGCTCTTTGAGGCACCGAGTCTGCAGTTGTGCCACACCTGCGCCAGGGCGAAGGGAGACAGGGATGGCTGCGCAGTGCCTGGGGCAGCGCTGGGGGACTCCGGGGGCAGGATGGAGGCGGGCGCCATTGCGAACGGCGAGAGCGGCCCTGGAGCAGCCGCAGCAGCCGGCGTGGCAGACCGCTGCTGTACCTGCAGTGTTCAGGACAGCTCTCCTTTCAGCCACCACTGCAGCTCTGCCCAAGAATGTGTGATGACACCAGGGCAGATTCATGGCAGCCTCTGCACACAGATGCATAACTCTCTCAGTCAGACACTACACTCTGCAGATTGAGAAAGGCTGCCACAGATCTCATGTGCATCACCTGTTGGCGGGCTGCGGGCTTCTTGGGCGGCTGGCCTTGCTTGCCCGGCCCATATACTGCCTGCCGGGCAAAGCCAAGGGCTGTGTGGCGGGCAACCCGCTGCGCAATTGTCTTCACGCCGCCAGTACGAAGTCGCATTGCTGCTGTGGCTGACTGCGTTGCCATCTCTGCAGCATGTGATGTCACCTCTGCCGCATCAGGCCCATACCTGACACAGCAATCTTGCATCAGCCACTCCATAAGACACAGTATGAATTGCACATCAGCAATATCAGGTTGCGTTTGCCTTGCCATGCCACATACACAAAAACCCCCAGACAACCCTGGCATGCACGCTAGAAGCTGAGGACAAAGACCAGGGATATCGCGAGGCAACTGTCCCATCACGTGCTTCACGATAGGACCTCGCACGGGTGTTGCAGTGGTGGGATGCTGGCTCACTTGTGGCCTGCAATATCTGACGCGGCTGTGCTGCCAGACTCCAGCACCAGCTGTGCAGCAGCTTCCATAGAGCTGTAGATCTCGACAGCTGCCACAAGCGATGCGGCTGCAATCTCCTGTGCAGCATCCCGTCGCCGCTGCCCACCCTCCTGCACCCCCAGGAGGCAATCTGATTTTCTGCTTTAGCACACATCTGAGGCTGCTGAGTAAAAGCTGCAGTGCAGCTCAGCAGCCTCTGCAACAGTCACAGCAGCAGTGCACACAATGCCTGCATTTGCTCGACCTGCAGGCCTATGGTGCAGCCTCACAGGCGCATATCCTGAGGCGACTCGGTATACCTGCAGCTGCGCGCCAAAGCCCTGCTTGGGCCCGACACGGCGCACGATGCTCTCCGCGACGCGAATGGAGATGTCGCCCGCCTTCTGCGCCACCCATCCTGACGTCTTGGCCGTCCTCTTCGCCATGTGACTCCCCTGCAACAGCCTCTTCTGCAGCGCACAGCACCCTCTGTAAGTCTACCACATCATCACAGAGTTACACGCAGAGGCGCACTTAGAATGAGGAAGAGGAGAAGCAGCAGACTGAACTAGCAACACTTATGGCTAATAAGCCGCTGGGATGAAAATGCAGAAGGTCATGATAGACGCTGCAAAACCCTGCAGGCTGCAGGGCAGAAAGCCTGCGGTGTGGAGTGAAGACTTGCCTTGATCTCAGGAGGGACATTGATCTGCTTTGCAGGCTTTATCTGCTGCTTCCACCTTGCACTCTGCTCGGCTATCTTCTGCGTAGCCCATGCTGCAGACACCCCGATTGCCTCTGTCACTCTGGCAGTGCCTGCAAAAGCAACATCCTGTCAACAGCAGCAATTGCACAGGTCCTGAGACTGATCCAAGTCAGACTGCTCAATATGCTGTACATCTCCCTTGCACATGCAGCAAGCCCATACTGTTTAATACTGTTCACACCAGATAGTTCAAGAAGCTGAACTGCTTTTTTGAGGTGTGAGGTGATTGAGCTTTCTAAGCACATGAATGTGATACAGCCCTTTTGGAGGGGGGGGGGGATTGGAGCCTGAAGGCCACCTGTCAATATCCTATGGCTGTGCGACTCAGTGGCGTCTGGCTCCTCCTGCTCTGGGGAGATGGACGGATACTGCTGTGAGGGATCGCCGGAAGGTGTGGCTGCTGCTGTTGAAGTGGCCACACCTTTTGCGAATGCTGCCGGCTGCTGGCCCTCTGCACATTGCCACAAAAGTGGGTGACACAATGCCAAGGCGGTGAGCACCATTCATAGGTTCTCATGCTGGCAGACACACAGATGGAGCTCACAAAGGTGCTTTTCTCATCCTTTTGGCACCCCAGCAGCACCTGTTCATCTTTTCCTTATGACATAGCTAAGGGACTCAAGGGCTTGAGAGGTGTCTTTGTAATGGTATAGTGGAACAGGAAAAGAGTTCTGTGCTCAACAGGCACATCACACGATGACAGCTCAGCCCATGGTGAGTTATAAATCAGTATCACAAGGGTGCAAGCCAGCACAGCACCTGTGGAGGTGACTGCTTCGGAGACAGCTGCTTGGGTGGCCTGGGAGCTGGGAGCTGACTCAGAGCCTGACACAGGGCCAGCTGGCGCTGAGCTGCCCGCCGTGCCAGGGGCCCGAGACAAAACCAACTCGGCAACCTCATTCACTGCCTCCTTCACCGACTCCTCTGTGAGAGCACCTGCCAGCTGGAAGGCAGTGCACTCCACCAGAATCTCTTCAAACAATGCCTGGTCTGCCTCTGGTGTTCCTGCAAGCAAATTCGCAGGAAGTCAAGGCAGAAGCCTCCTTGCCTGCCGCACAGGAATAACCCGCACTTGCTGCAGGCACACTCTGGACTCATCCTTGCACTGTGTATATAGTATTAAGAGTACAATGACTGGCTGTGCAGCAGACGCAATACACTCATACAAAGCTCCGGAAGCTCAACAGAAGCTGATCAAAGTGACCTCAGCAAGTCAGCGCCCCAGCGCTGCGCCCAAAATATCTTAAGAGGTAATTTGAGCTTCCTTTGAAAAGCTCAGAAGTGACATCAAGGTGATCTGTGACCAGCCTTGATGGCTGGGTGTCACCTCTTTTTTGTGCTGTTGCAAGATTTTAACAGTTGGACCTTCATACATGCATGACACTCCAGTTATGTGTCAGAAGCAAGGAGTACCTGTCGAAAGAAGTGCTGAATAGAAAGCGGTACCGCCCTCGATGGCGAACACATACGCATACTCGCCGCTTTTCAAGGTTGGGCTCGTCTTCTCAAGTGGCCAGCTGGTCGCTCCAACCTGTGCATTCAGTCTTCTGATTTTGCGACAGCGACCTCTGAGTGTGCAGAAAGTTTCACGAACACTTCAAAGGCGCAACTTCTTGCGCTGCGCTCGTACGCACGCAGGTTTAAGCAGCTCACCTTGGCTAACACTGTAGAGTCTGATTGTCTGCCGGGAATGCTCAAGGAGAGCGGTCCCTTCTCGACGAGCTGATGGCTTCCAGACTGTACCTGCAGCAGCGGAAGGTCCTCTCAGTCATGGCGCCCAGTCTTCACCTGCCACCTACTGCCTGTTGCTTTGCAGGGAAAGGGCCAAGATTTTTCCCTGTGGGGCCTTACCAGGTGCAGCTCCGCCGCTGGTATGAGAACCAAAGTATCTGAATCATCTGGTGTGCTCTGTTCGCGCACAGAGTCTCCCATGCAAGCCACAACTCAGGCGGGTCTGGCCCTGAGGGTGCTATCTGCTTGGAAGCTCAGTCGACTTCCCACCGTCGGGCACTCCTCTGCCTGCTATATCCTCTCAAGCTCGTACAATCGCTTTTGAGCTGCATTCGCGCAGCGTTTGAGCGTCTTCGCGCCCTGCCGAAAGCCGAGCACCGACAACTTGCGATCCTGTGCCGCTGCCCTCCAGCTTCCCCCTCACAGTTGCCAGTCCAGTCATGCATTGGCATTTTCACACCCGCGAAGCTCTAACGTTAGCCTCTACATTGTAACACTGGCTTTGTTTGCTGTACGCAAGTCTGTAAATGCGCATCTGAGTCCAGACGAGCACGGAATCGGCAAGAGTGTTGTCCCTTGCACTCTGCTTCAGCTGTCTTATTGGGGAGGCGGGAAGCGTAATATAAATCACAGAGCGGTAGTAGCAGTTCATTAAGAAGATTTAAATGTCTTTCCGATGCTTGGAAGGGTCTTTGCACGGCCAGGTCCTTGTCTTCCAGAGCACGAGATGCCCACGTAAGGCCCACGCTCCGAGGAGACGAAGGCTGAGCGCTCAGGCAGCACTGGCAGACGTTGCTATCACAAGGAAAAGAAGTGAGAGTCCACTGTATACTGGTGATGTCCACCGCTCAATTGATGTAATTGCAAGGCAATTTTGTCTGTCGTGCAACAGCTAGGGAATCATGCAGAGACATAATTTCGAAGGATGGTGCAGGGGAATACGCCTCTGAAGAGGCGGTCCTGATCGTGGGAGCAGGAATAGCTGGAATGGCTACGGCGGCAGCCCTGCACAAGGTCTCTTTCCTGGCGCCATCTGATCTGCTTATTACCTGGGATTGCTGTGGGTTTCTGTGAAGTCAGATGCGATGTATGTGCAGGTTGGCATTCCTGTGAAAGTGTTGGAGCGGGAGAGCGGTCCCCGCAGGGAAGGCAGTGCTATTGGACTCTGGTCCAATGCCTTTAGAGCCCTGGATGCCCTGGGCCTCGCACAGCCTTTGCGCGAGGCTCACCCACCCTTTGATAGGTGCTGTTCTTCCACAGGCAGTGTGTGTTGTAGCAGGCAATGGCACTGCCTCTCGACCAGTATTATGTCTTCAGGAGTGTCAGACCCAGCCTCTGTGAGCTAGGCTAGCCTTCACTGGCAAGAGTCCTCCTTCTCCGTGCTCTGGTGATCCTTCAGGTGCAGCAATTGATGGAAACTTGGGAGCATACAGCCAACTGATGGTTGCTGGGTACAGGATGGAGCTATGCAAGGAGGATGGGACCGTGCTCAAGGCAGTCATCATGGCTGAGTGTGACGGTGCGCCGCATGAGTTCCGGGGGGTGTACCGGGGCGGTCTCCTGCGCACCTTGCAGAGCGGCGTACCGTCAGACTGCATACAGTACAATTCTGCTGTGCAAAGCGTGGTCCAAGATGAAGACGGTGAGCCGGTCATGCTGCATCAGCCCCTCATTAAGACAGGTCTTCAAGCCAGCTTTCTGGACACAGGTCCCAAGGCGAGCAAGTTCTCAACTGTGAGCTTTTATGGTATGCCATGTGTCTACTTGCAACGAGGGGCATTTGGCTGCTGCTGCCAATTGTGAGCGCACAGCGTGCCGCAAAGTTGGAGGTGCGCAGGTGTGAGTGTGAGCCTGGAGAACGGAGAGCAGCTGCGAGCGCCAATTCTGGTGGGAGCAGATGGCGTGCGGAGCAGAGTCGCTGCCCACCTGGGGTTGAAACAGCCAAACTATTCAGGCTACATAGCGTACAGGTCGGATGCCTGGTGTTGCTGCTGTCATGAGGGCCTGTGCAACTGTCGCTTGTGCGGACATGCTAGGCTTGTCACCTCCATCAGATCTTCCAGTGTAGGCTTAGGAAGCACAGGGCACAGTGGCTGACATGCAGTGTGCCGATAGGCTGCATATGTTGCAGGGGTGTGGCCAAGTTCGATGGGGGCGTGCCCATGCGGAAGAACAGCATGCGCATGCTGTGGGGCAACGGCGTTCGCGCCGGCATCTACCCTCTGTCAGACAGTGAAGCCTACTGGTTTACCACCAAGAATTGCCCCGCTGTGAGTACTCCACTTGTTATGGGCCGGGATGGATCTTTGCGTCTTAGGCTTTAAAAACCTGAGAATCATCTGCACTTGAGCACGGTGAGGGTGCTGATGATGTGGAGCTGCACTGTACCACCACTCTGCTGCCATTAGAGAAGGGCAATGTACTGAATTGTGTTGAGTGACTAAGCTGATGTCTTGGTGAGATCCATCTGGGCATGCCACTCATACAGCAGGTTTGTCAAGACGCTGCACTTGCAGGATGAGCGCATCACAGATCCAGAGGAGTGTAGAAGGGACTGCTTGGAGAGTGTGAGGGGCTTTTCACATGAAATCATTGGAGCTATTGAGAGCACGCCTCTTGAGCGCATCACCCGCAGCAGGATAGCAGACAGGTTTCGATGCGATCCTTGCTCCTGTGCATCTATATGCCCGTCTGTCTTGTCATGAAAGTGGGGATGCCCCAAAGCCCACTTCTCGCAGCTTACTGTAGCATCCTTCAGAAGCCCAGGTCACCAGATGCCTGGCCATTCCCCACCTTGTTGTGGGTTCGTTTGAGGCATGCCTTTGGGAACTGGGACGGATTGGGTGATTGAGACTGTGCAACATGCAGGTGGCTGCCTCCAGGAAGGCCCTATGGAAAGGGTCGCATCACCATGTGTGGCGACGGCTGCCAACCGATGACCCCCAATCTGGGACAGGGTGGCTGTGTGGCTCTAGAGGTATCTCGCTCATGCAGCTTGCTCCCAGATGCTCGGCAACAGCATGTGTTGAGAGCTGTTGGAACAGCAGTTGGGAGGCAGAATTCTCTCATACATATATATAGACACAATGTGCCCCTTGTGCATGTGGCACACAAGGGCCGCACAGGCGTGTGTCAGCTGGTCATTGCCTGCCAACTTTATCGAAGTTATGCAGCGAGAAAGATGCTGTGCGCAGCTGCAGCCATGCCTAGGTGATGAAGTCAGGCTGTGCTGTGCGCAGGATGCCATCGTATTGGCAAGAACCCTCAGGGATGCACTGGGAGGCTCTGGATCGCCTAGCTTAAAGCAGCAAACTCTGGTCAAGGTGGATGAGGCACTGCGGAACTTTGAGCGGGAACGGACGCGCAGGAAGCTGAAGATATCAGTGAAGTCCAATCTCATGGGCGCTGCGCTGCAGATTCCCTTCGCCCCGGTAAACAATCTTGGAGCTCCCATAATGTGTTCAAGTATGCTACTTTTTGTTATGCAAGGAGACCAACAATTGCTGTGTGGCGACATTGCTGCCCAATTATTGGTATGCATTACACCAATGACACATCAGATTGTTCTTCATTGGCTCAACATCATCTGACTTTATTGCAGGTGGTGGCTGCACGCAACTATGCAGTTGAGAACATCTTGTCTACCAAGGGCGTGCTTGATCATGCCATGTATGACTGTGGGACACTATGAAAGTGACAGCACAGCTGGCATTGGACAAGTGTGTTAGTCCATCAGGGTTTCTGCAGCCCTTTACGGCAAGAGAACGCCCTCTGGTCTGTGGTAGTATACTGCGTAGCGAGTGCCTTACGCTCTGGAGCTGTGTTCCCTTGGCAGTGCTCCCAACCAGGCGCAGCCATGACCTGCGTCAAGCATGACAAGTGTTGGTCAACGGACCTCTCAAAGGTAGCTTTGACAACATTAAGTGATACAATGCACATTGTAAGGAGCTCCGTGGACCACTGTGGCAAACTTTTCCAATCCCTTCAGAGGTTGCCCTTTGCCAGTTGATCTGCACTGCCCTTCATTCGACATGTCTTGCAGACAAAACCGAGAGAACTCTGCTCCAAGAGTGAAAAGGGGCTAGCAGGGACAGAGCATACCTTAGTATCTAGTGACATGCTGTGCATGGACCAAGTCTGTCCTTCATTAACACTGCAAATACCATCCCATGTTGCGGCATGCTGAAGAAAGCCAAAGTTGGATGATGAAGCCAGCATGGTGGCTCTTTCATCCGCGCCCCACTGCCCAAACTGTGCCCTGCATCTGGCGCCCTGCCACGCACAACAACATCATCTCAAACGAGTGCATCAAGGTGCACGGCATCATCGTGGTGGAGGGTCTGTGGCAGGAAATGCAAATGTACCGGAAGTTAAGGGACTGTCTATGTACTGCCCAGTAAAGAAAGCTCTAGCCGATCTGTATGAAATCTTCCCTGGCACCAGCTTGGCCTTTGTGTCCGCATGAGCTACCGCTCACCTGCAAAGGTAGGTCTGGCATTGTTTTGGCCATTGCAGCCTCTTCATCATGCGAAGTCTCTTCACAGGAGTACAGCCAAGCACCAAGCTGTGAAGGGTCCTGGGCTAATGCTCCAGGCAGATGATCCGCATATTCCTACAATATGATAGAAACCCAACATCCATCTTCCCTCACTGTCCTGTGTATTCTATCAGTAAGGGTTTGCCAAGAGCTGCCCTCTGCAGTTGCTTGTGGCCAGCATTGGTCAAGGCACTTCCATTCATACCACTGTGGCTGCATGAACTTTAAGAAAGCGGGTCAAGAAGATTGGCCATTGCCTCAAGATGAATGTAAGGCTGCATGATCTCTGGGAGGCTTCACACGCAACGTACCTGCAGGCATGTTCTGATGCCTGCCTGTGACCACTTGGCGTCCTCCACATGCAATTGCAGGAGGGAGCCCTCTGCCACCTCTGACACTGCCACTTGCAGTGACGATTGTTCTGGAGTGACATTGAATCCCGCCTGCCAGCAAAACAGGCTTGAGTCTAAGATATTGACGCAGTCATGCATACTAGCATGTACCCATGCACTGCAAAACCTCACAGGTCGATGACTTCACGTGGTGGATGGAAGATGAGACAGAGCAAGCTTCATATTGTCTGGAGCTTAGGCAATAGCATAACTGGCCATGACGTCAATCATGAAACATGAAAGGGGAATGCCGCTCACAAGGTTCCGTGTAATGAAGGCACTGCCACTGCCAGAAGCGTCCAAGCCCAATTTCAGCGGCAGCATCCTGTCTGACATGTCCATGTCCAACCAGAGCTTCTGGAACTGCAGGTGGTACAGCAGTCTCAGGGCTTTGCTGCTATACACAGGTTCAGAAGAGACCATTGCCACTCACGACACAGATGTGCTCTTTCTGTTTCACTGAGGGCTGGGATCAAGCTTGTACACAGAGACTCCTCACACCACGCAGGTGGACATTTCTGGGTGAGAGCGTACCACTTCTAGGGCAGGAAGGTCGTCCAGCTGAGTGACGATATTGCCCTTGGCTTCTGTCACTTCTACTATTCTTCCTACCGGCCTGCAGCCCTGCGTGCATGCACTTTACGGTCAAAACAGGTCCATTGGAACAGCCATACAATACAGCCTCCTTCACACAGCGGCAGCTGCTTGTATTGTGCTGAAACAGCCAGGAAGTTTGCCATGGCTTGAGGATTACTTCTAGGCCCGCTGGTGTCAACACAAGCTCATGGAGCTGCTGCAGGGGCTCTCACCTGCCAGCAGAGCTGGTCAAAGCGAAGCGGCCCCCGCATAATGCACCCCACAGCGCCCTCATCGTAGGTCTCCGAGTTCAGGAAGAGGGCCCCCCGCAGGCTGGCCCCAGGCCCCCACGCAGCATGCTGCAGCACTCCCCCCAGCCAGGGCGCTTGTGGGAGGACCCCGCGCAGCCGCCCCAGCAGCTCCTCAACCTGTGCACCCCAGGGCAAAATGAATGGCTCATTGTGCTTGTATGATGAAGGGAGCTGCTGACCTGGCCATTTAGAATGCCTTGGGCTCTCTCTAGATGCTGCAGGCCGTGCAGAGGCAAGGCCGTGCTCTGAACTTTCACTTTCAAGAGGTGTTGTGGCAGCCTACCGCGGTGAAGTGTGGCTCTGACAGAAGAATGCCAGCTGTGCGCTCCCTGGGCCTGTCTGCAATAGCGCCGCTGCTGCTGCTTGCATTTCCGCTGATGAGATCCCGCCAGCTCCCGGACTCCAGCTCTGGCAGCGCTGTGTCTGTTGTATGGAAGGGGAAGAGCCGCACATCTGTGGCACGAGATGGCTCTATCTTAAGCAGGGTCCACACACAGCATCATGGCGTGCATGCACGTGCCAAGGTGTAAAGGACGACATCCTTACAGACCTGTTGATGATTGCGACGCCATGGGCATGACTTACTGAAGTAGAAGCAGCTTACTTGGCAGGGAGGCTGCCATCAGGGAGACGCCCTGCCCAGTGATGCCACCACTCCCAGAGCCCAGGAGGCTCTGCACGCAGTGTGTAAGTTGAGCAGCTGCTGCATGAGCTTGCTCAGAGGCCATGAATGGCAAGCACCTGCACTCACAGGACGGGAGCATCCGCTGAGATGGGAGCATTCTCATGGGAATTCTACCTGCACCACCCCACCAATGACCACAGGAGCGTCATCTCCAGACCCTGACAGGCACTCCCGCACATACTGCACAGACAGCGCATCCTCTTGTGACGTCAAGTCTCAATGTCACCCCGCTCAGGAACACAGCTGCAGGGGAACACCTTAAGAATTCAACATGGAAACAACAGTGCAGAGGCATATTACACTCACCGCGCCTCCAAATCTGATATTCCTGCTGGCATAACTGTCAGCGGTCACGAAGAGCTGGCACAGGTGTGGCGTGCGATCAGGGCCCAGCTTGCTCTTCACCTGCACCCAAATGGATCATTGTGGTTATGTTGGAAATAAGATAGACTGGAAGCGTGTGATAACCAATCTCGTCTGGTGTCCAGCAATGTCAATTAGGCCAACGAGGACATGCCTGTTGCACACACTCCACAACTGCCCGTGACAGCGTCGGATGCGATGAGCTGCCCAAGACAAACTGGAAACTGCAGGAAAATGAGTGAATCAACTGTCATCCTGCTGCAGCTCTCGTCATGCAGTTCTTCACAAGTATACCCAGAGGTTGGTTCGATCAGAGGCGACCAGACAAATGACTAGGGCCAAAATGCAGTAAGTGTGAGAGGAAGCCTGAAGTAGTCCTGCCCGCAACTAGCAACAAATGATACAGCCCTACCTGTCAGGGCTGAGCACCGGCCCGTGGCTGGCGGATCGTATGAGGTTGCTCTGTGAGGGCAGCAGTGCTCTCTGGAAGGTCTTTAGCATGGCCAGAAAACTCTGCAGGCCTGGGCTGTATGGATTTTGCATTTAATTTATGTATTGACTTCCTATGACCTCACCTATCACCGTGCTTAGAGGAATACGACGCCTTATTCGTTAGTGAGTTCTGACCAAACGACCCATTACTAGGCTACCTGAGTGTTGTCCAATGAGCAGGACGGCAGAGCTGAGCCTAAGACAGACAACACTTCGTGCAACATTTCAACTACAGAGCAATGGCTCAGGCAGTAGCGTCTGCCGTGCTGAGTTTGTGGGGCGCCATGTAGCGAGGCCGGTGCTGAGCCTGCGGCGATGACCTGGAAAGGTCGTGATTGCCTCATCGCGGATGAGAGGATCTGGGCAGCGGCAATAGCACTCAGGCTTGACAACTCGGCCGGCTCTTGTTGGAAGTGGAATCAGATGAGTGCGAACATTGCCTCCTGTGCTGTGACCGGCCAGAACCTGGCCTGCTTTGTGGCCGGTCGCAGACCATCTCGCGGGACTCGGCGTTCTCAGCTCGCATGCAACGCAGCCCAGAGGAGGTAATCTGGCACCTTGCATAAGCCAGAAATGTGGATGAGGAGGAAGGGGGTACCTGTAAAGGTTGCCAGGGCTTTGTATTCCCCCGTAATGATCAGACACAGTAATGTGCTCGCAGGTCCGATGAAGATCAGACTCCCGCCCAGAAAGTCGCGGCTGCAGGATTGGCAGCTATTTTGCTTGCAAGTCAACCTCAGGTAGCTTCTGCCAAGAACGAGGTGGCCGTTGCAAGTCAGGTGAGGCTCCATGCGCCCATTCGTTTCATTGCACATGCACACATCTGTGAGGCCTGCACCTGATAGTTGTTTCTCTGCAGGATGATCTGCTCACCGAGCTCTTGCAGAAGAACGGAGGCAAGGGTGAGTATGTCCTTCCTGACCACGGAAGTCACAGCAGTGCTGTGCCCCTCTCTGTACTGAACCCTGTTGAGCACATCACCCAACCTCACTGTCCCCACAGGGGTGAAGATAATCAGAGCACCGAAGAAGAAGGAGGAGAGCGCAAAGGAACCGACCTCACCCTACAACAATGCGCCAGCTCCGGCACCAGCGTCTGCCAGTAATAAGGCTGCTTCTTCAACGCCGCAGCAGGTTTGAACAGCGTCTCAGCATAAACTATCATCTTGTATCACTACAAGGTGTGCTGAGGAGCTTATGTCTTGGACCTTGATCTGCATGGCGCATAGCATGGCTAATGTACCACCTCAGCTTCCTCATCAGTCAGGTGTTCACCTGCAGGAGCCCTTCAAACTGCCAGCAGCAGACAAGGTCACTTTTTCTGGGCCTGTCAGGTCTGGGGTGCAAGGGGAGTATCCTAAGGTAATGCTGTGTCAGCTGTCAGCAGTCATGCACTGTCATTTATAATATTTGCAGCCAAAACAGCAGCCCTGAGCAGCTGCGTACTGCAGACCTGAGTATGCATCGGACAGGCTCATCTGCCTCAGTGCTGAGCCTCATAGTTGCTGGCACACTTCAATGTGTGAAGACATTCATCAAGCACTCTCATATGTATATGCAGGGGTATGAGGCTGTCAAAGCGATTGGCCCCAAGGCGAAGGGAGCGATCAAATCTGCAGCTTCCAGTGCAAAGGACGCTGTGCAGTCCGCGGCACCCAGCAACCCCCTGCAGCCAAAGCAGGAGGAGCAGAAGCCCTCAGCGCCCAAGCCCAGCTTCAAGAATCCCCTGCTGGAGAGGCGTGAGGCTGAGGACGCTGCCAAGAAGGCAGCCTCAGCTGTGAAGGACGCTGTCCCAGGCCTGCCCAAGATCGAGCTACCCAACCCCTTCAAGCAGAGTGCCCCTGAGAAGCTGCCAGCAGCTCCAAAGCCTGCCTTCAAGAATCCTCTTGCCGAGAGGAGGGATGCGGAGGCAGCTGCCAAGAAAGCAGCTTCAGCCGTGAAGGAAGCAGTGCCAGAGCCGCCCAAGATTGGGCTACCCAACTTCTTTGAGCAGAAGCCCAAGCTGCCAGAAGCTCCTTCCACGCCCAAGCCAGCATTCAAGAACCCACTGCTGGAAAGAAGAGAGCTGGAAGCAGCTGCCAAGAAGGCGACCTCAGCAGTGAAGGATGCAGCGCCAGAGGCGCCCAAGATATCGCTGCCCAACCTCTTTGAGCAGAAGCCTGAGGTGCCCAAGGCCCCGTCAGCGCCAAAGTCAGCCTTCAAGAACCCTCTGCTGGAGAAGCGCGATGCTGAGGCAGCCGCCAAAAAGGCAGTCTCTGCAGTGCAGGATGCAGTGCCGGACGCGCCAAAGGTGGAGCTGCCCAACCTCTTTGAGCAGAAGCCTAAGCTCCCCAACATCCCCGCGGCTGCCAAGTCAGCCTTCAAGAACCCTCTCTTGGAGAAGCGGGAAGCTGAGCAGGCTGCACAGAAGGCACTCTCTGCAGTGAAGGATGCAGTGCCAGACACGCCAAAGGTGGAGCTGCCCAACCTCTTTGAGCAGAAGCCCAAGCTTCCCGACGTGCCCGCGGCTGCCAAGTCAGCCTTCAAGAACCCTCTCCTGGAGAAGCGGGAAGCTGAGCAGGCCGCACAGAAGGCGTTGTCTGCAGTGAAGGACGCTGTGCCTGACACGCCGAAGATTCGGATGCCCAACCTATTTGAGAAGAAGTCTGAGCTGCCTCTTCCTGCGCTGCCCGAGAAGCCAGCCTTTGAGAACCCTCTCCTAGCAAAGCGCAAGGCAGAGGATGCTCTCAAGAGCGCTGCCTCATCAGCCAGCAAGGCAGTGCAGGAGGCTTCTAGCAGCGGCAATCCCCTGGGCGCTGCTGCAGGCGCAGCTGCGGGAGCAGCAGGAGGTGAGCCATCAGCTACTTTGGCACACATTCTGTTCCTTTCAGATGCCCTAGTACTGCCATTGGTGGATAAGGAGCAACAATGTTGCTGAAGGACCTCCTTGGGCGAGACTCAGATCTCACTGTGTGTTCAATGCAATATTGTACAAATGTAGCAGATCTGTGAGGCATTGTACATGTAGCTGTATCGCGCCAGTCAAGAGTGTTGAGTATTGAGTAGTGTCATGCCATATGCAGCTGCAGCAACAGCAGCGTCATCTGCAACATCAGGCGTCTCTGCTCCCTCGCTGCCCAGCATTTCCCTGCCCAGCCTGCCCTCCTTGGGGAGTCGCACTGCAAACGACACCAAAGAGGTGTGGCCTAGTCACCCCTCTACTTCCCTCTTTGGCTTATTGTGCAGCTTGGACCAAGTCAAATCTCATGTCATGATGGCAGCTCTGATGTACAACCAGTGGACCCGGACTTTGTCAGTACCTGCTAGAACAGCAACGTATTGACTGAATAGGCATTGCAAGGGAGGATCACATTGGCAGATGCACATGACGTGGTGCACCTCAACCTTGTGATCCGCATGAGCCTGATTGAGGAGGGTTGCGTGAGAGGGGGATTGGGATGCAGGCTGTGGGAGTCTTGGGCGCTGAGGTGGCGGCAGCGCTTCTTGTCTCCTCTGTAGTGGGCAGCATCACAGCTGATGTGCCCACGAAAAAGGAGCTGAACCGGTAGTGCAGAGGAGGCACTTCTGATCCTCCGGGACTCATAGAGTCCGACATGTCCAGCTGGAGTGCTCAGGCTGCATGTGAACCACTATGTAGGCCTTGGCAGTATGAGACATCACAGGTCCATCTTGATCCGGCAGGGACAAGACAAAGGCATCTCAAAGGAGCATATCAGCTGCGATAGTGGAGTTGTGCTAAGATGTTCGGCATTGGTCTGCTGACTTGGAGTCATGCCTGCTCTGGGCATTGGCGCTGCTTCTATATGATGGATGTAATCAGCATAGGGAGTGTATTCACAGAATGGTGTCACTGAAAACGGCTGTATTTTGCCCGTCTGCAAGGGGTACTTCAGGGCTGAACCACTGCATCTGCTTCGCATGCTTGCTGAGCTGGCACCCTCTCCTGACCCTGCTTCCAATGGCGGTAAGCAGCGACGAGGCCTCAGGCTTGCTCTGTATTGGCCCCTGTTGCCACTCAATTGCGTCAACGCTATTCCGCGCGTCGTCACTCTGCTTGCAGGCTGTTCCTGAGCTGTAAATGTACGTTAGCGCTTGGCCCCCTATCTGTAGTCGGGAAGGGTTCTCCTCTAGCAAACAAACAGAACAGCCTCTAATCTAGGTTATCAGGTTCCTTGTTCGCGGTGCAAACTTGAGACGAGAGGCTTTAGCCAGGCTCATGAGTGACAGTGATGACGAGATCCCACTTTCCAAGAGAGCCCTCAATGTAAATAAGGAACCTTCTCTGACAGCAGGTGCTATCTCCTATCGATGCTGAACTGCGCCTCCCCCGAAAGGCCCAGCTTTGCAGCACCTGTCGTCATGCTTTGTTTTCTCTAGTGTTGTGCTTGCAAGCTCTCGTGCGTGTGTCGCCTTGCTTGCAATGCAGCAGGGTCCAGCTGCTACGCGCTCAGAGTGTGAGATGCTGATGCATCTTGCTGCACGTGCAGAGCCTGAGAATGGACACCTTGAGAAGCAGAAGACTTCTACCGTGAAGGTAGGCAGTACTACCATGCCAGCGCGCTGCCCCACGACTTCTGTGAAGCAACTGGGACCACCTTACACGCGTCTGCCTCGTGCAGGCAGAGGACGACGTAGGGAGAAGCAGCGGGGATGGTGGTGCTACAGGACCAGCAGGAAAAGCTGCAGAAAAAGAGAAAATGCCAAACATCCCCAAGACCGAGCCGTCCTCTCCCAAAAAGGCATCAGCAGAGAAGCCAGCCAAGGGAGTAAAGGCCCCAGGCGGCAGAAAGACCTCTGCGGAGAAGGCAAAAAAGTCCAAGGCGGGCGCAAAGGCCGCAAAGGGGGCTGCGGCCGACGGAAAGCCCAAGAAGGAGAGGAAGGTGTACGAGCTGCCAGGGCAGACACGAGACACCCCTCAAGAGGTCCGATGAGCCCCAATGGTCATTGCCACGTAATCTATGCTTCGCAATCTTACAAGTCCTCATATGGCACCACTTACCCCGTCAACCTATGTGGACCACCTTGCTTTGGGCACTTTTTGTCTGCAGCTGATCACCCCTCAGGGAACCGCTGCATGACTCTGCCTAGAGCAGTGACTTTGCTGACCCTGTTACATTTGGCTCCTGCAGGTGGATCCCCTCAGGAAGTTTTACACATCGTTGAGAGAGCAGCGGCCAGAAAGCGCCATAGCAGCCAAGTGGTGAAGCCTGCTCTCAATGCGCTGAAAATCTTGACCAAATGCTGCTGCAGAGTCCCCAGCTGTACTGCATGCAGCATCAGAGCATCACTTGCATCTTATCTGGCTGCCCTTGGGCCCCAGAGTGCACAGCACAGAGATATTCTGTCCAGCAGAATGATGCTGAGCAGCCCTAATGATGGCGCTAGTCCATCTCTGCTGGCCGTTCGAGCCAGACGTGCAATCTTCGGTGATCGCCATCATTGCTGCAGGTTGCTCCAGGTTGGGCTGCTGCCGCCTGAGGTGGCGAAGGTGGAGGCTGTCAAGCTCAGGAATGCCAGGTGCGCCCATAGGAAAGTTCCCTCGCATCAAGTCTGCAGCCACCTCTGCAGACAAATGCCATCATCAACACGTTAGGACAGAAGATTTGCACTGATACAGTGCTCTTTGCTAAGTCTGCACTCTGCATAGGTGTTGATGCTTAAGGCATTGCATGATCGAGCATCTGGGTCGACACTGCCTGCTGAAGCTGAGTGGGTATGTCATACTTTGCCTATGCAGGTCACCAATGAAAGCGGCAAAACCAGGGACCAGCACGTCTGGGGCAAAGAGGAAAGCAGCTGCAGGTGGCAATACGGGTTCTGCAAAGAAGGCCAAGCCTGCAGAGAATGGGGCCAAGAAGAAGCAGCCCAGAAAGAGGAAGGCCCAAACGGGTAGGCGGCCTGTTGCTCTAGTAGCAGTTGTACTGGCTAATGACCTCACCTGCTGGGTAGTTGCAATTGGGGTCCACAGCAGATCCAAAAGGCGCTCAATACCGTGCAGTGTTTGGTAGGCATACGGGACAAGGTTGTGTAATGAGCTTTTGTGTGCACATGTAGAGCGCTGTGAGGTTCAGTCTTCCTCTGCTGCAGGCGAGAGCGAGAGTGAGGACGATGACGATGAGGACAGCGACTTTGATGAGCAGCCTCTGGTGAAGCGCAGGAAGTCCGCATCCAAGAAGCCTGCTGGGCAACCTGGCCCCAAGCGGCAAACGCCGAAAGGAAAGAAGGTGATGCAGACCCACTCATGTTGCAGTGAAAACTCCTGTCAGTGCAGAGGGTATGAGCATGCTGAGGGCATGTCAATCCCCCTGTGACTCTTGCGCCTGTCGCAGTGTTCCTCAAGCGGCTCAGCATCTACAAGGAGTCTATCTGTAAGAGCTGTGAGATGAATGCTGAGCGGGAGCCACTGCAGGATGTGGCGTTCACTGATGGAGGCATGGATGGGGAGGATTCTTCTGATGATGACATGCCACTGGCACAGCGGGCTATGAAAGTGACCAGCTGAATATGAGCATCAAGCTGACAATTCAGCTGGTCCAGCCAGCAGGCCCCGCTCTAGTTGCACTGTGATGAGAATCCCAAGCAAGACATGGACTACATGTCTCTCTTTAGCTAGCACTATAGTGCACCCGCTGGCTGCCTGCTGTTGAATTTTATACATGACACTTGCAATACAAGGGTGCACGTATGGTGTCAGCAAACGATTGAGCATGACAGTTGCCGTTGTAAAGAGCTTACAGAAACCTTCACAAAGGCATGCACAGTCTCAGCTGGCTACATATCATGAGTGAGCTTCCTGAACATCACAGCACATGAGTACATACAAGTCTAGCTCGACAGGACACACGTCCAAGGTTCCACACCTTCTGAGCAATAAGAAGCCAGTTGTGGCATCTGGCTGGTCTACCGCAGTCTTGAACAGTCGTGACTCAGGAACCTGAACCTACTTTGCATTGCAGAAGTTTGCAATGTTCAGCGCAGAAGCCATCTCAGCACAATCTAGCTCGGTGCTAGCTGAAACAGTATTTGTTGAATGGTAGTCCTTTATTCATGAGGTAGCACTTGCACAGGAAGGTGGCTTCCCATAGTTTGCACAATTTTATTTTCTCCCTACATTGCGCTCGCAAAGTCCTTCGCATGATGCTGCCAAAAGCACCCTCAATCACAAAGGGTATCAAAGTGACCAATAAAATTGCTACTGAGCTAGATGCTCCAAACAAGAGCCTTGCACGAGTTCCATGAAATGCCTTAATCTGCAAGCAGGTCTTGATTGCTGATGGCATATGATTTCGGTGAGCTGGCAATCAGTTCCAGGGTGGATTCTATGGGACTTTTTATTCATTGTGGGGGCAGCTACAGGCTGCCCCACAATGCCGCGCTACTCCTCTCCCACAGGGCAGGGAGGGGCGCGCAGTCGCTCACTCGGGCTTGCGCCTAGTGTACAGCTGGCATGCATGCTGCTAAGCGGTCCGTCATCCACCCGCAATCTACTTGCCAGCAGTGTTGCTGGGGGAGGGCGAGTAGGATGAGGGGCTGCTGCTGCTGCCGCTCGAGCTGGGGCTGCTGCTGCTACCAGAGCTGGGGGGTGCGCCCTTGTTGTTTGAAGTGCTGCCCTGGTACCCATAGAACCCGCCGCTGGAGGGGACCACGGGGGCGCTGTTGATGGGGGTGAAGCCGGCCATGAGAGGCGCGGGGGGCCCCGGGGGAGTGGTCCAGTTGCCGGCCTGGTAGCCGGGGAAGGCCACAGAGTCCCGGACGGTGTGGGTGGCGCTGCAGCCATTGCCGACAGCCGCGCCCGCAATCTTGCTAATGTTCTTTTGCTGCAGGCACCACTCACATGCATCAGCTCCCGTGTGATGTGCGGCCAAACCTTGCGCAGCTTATGAATGGTGGTGCTACAGCAAATGAGCACTGGTATGCTCAAGCCAGAACAACATGACACTGGGACCTCCATGTAGCACTAGCACCAGGCAAAGGAGAAAGCAAGAAAACCTAAAGACATGCTCTCACCTGAGCAGCCACCACAGCCATGGTGGATGTGTCAGCCAGAGTGATCTGGTAGGGGTCATCGCTGCCGACGCCCACTGTGTACAGGTTCCAGAAGTTGGAGCCCTGGGCCACACCGCCGCCGTCCAGGTTCTGTGAGATCTGCTCGTACACAGCCTGCAGGAACTGGTTGCGGATGGAGTCGCCAGCCTCGATGGTCTCGCCTGCACGCACAAGAGCTGTGTCAGGAGCAAGCCAGCACCTCTGTCAGAAGATGCAGGTGCTCTGTCGCATAGCATCAATCAAGAAGCATGCAGTTGTGCCAGTTCCTCAATTCCACTGTCCAGTGACAGAGGGCTGGTCTCATGTCAAAAGACTGTGTGGCAGCGAGCGGCATCCACAGGCACTCGGCCTCAGGAGAGGGCTCACCAGCCTGCAGAGAGTGGGGCAGCTCCCCAGTGTAGACCTTCTTGGCAGACACAGCCTTGCCGAACTCCTCCACGATGAGGGGCTTGCCAATGGCATCAGCATCGCTGATGTGGGCTGACAGCCAGGACTGGGTGTACGCCAGCTTCTCCTTCCACAGGTCCTTGCCATAGGTGTAGTCGAAGCCATCGTTGATGGTGCTTCCAGCAAAGTCGGCATATCTGCGCAGCACCACCGTAACATCAGCAAATTGGAGTTGACCACTCAATGGTGCCTTATTGCGAGAGGGCTCTTGTAGAAACTCCCACACAAGCAGCAGCCTGATACAGGATGTGATTGAAAGCTTGCTAAGGCCAGACATAAGACACAAGGCCTCTCTGATATGGCTGAATGAGCAAAGACTGCAAGACTGCACTGAGACTGGGCCCTACCCCATCCAGTTGTCGGCCCAGATGTGCGTTGTCACGAGGTCGATAGAGGGCACCACGTGGTTGGCCAGGAAATCCTGCCCCTCCTGTGCAGCCCATGGGGATGACTGGATGCCTGTGCGGCGCTTTCCAGCACCAGGGTTCAGGAACACCCTGCAGAGCAGCATGCACAACTCAGGGTTGAAATTCCGATCATTACAGAGTATGTTAGAAAGATGACAGGCCAACAGGTATATCCAGGGAGCCACCACCCTTGAGTGTCCATGTCAACACATGACATATACACAGCACCAATTCATTAGGGGGGCGATTGGACTGGGGCAATACCTGTCACAGGTGGTGGAGTAGAAGCCCTCCTCGCCAATGGTGACCAGGTGGTTGGGGTCGATGGACTTCATGTAGACAGACATCTCCTCCACCCACTGCTGCAGCGCGAATCCACATCCAGTGCTGCACCGAATACCGACATTGTCAGTCTCTTCCTCAACGACATACAACAAGGACTGATGGACATGGCTGCTAGACAGCAACAGTTTTACACGCTATGCAATCATATCAAGATGACAGAAGAGTGGCTGCTGTGTGCCAGTGTGTCGGCAACGATCTGCTATTGCCATGACAGGGCTGAACTGCAAGCCAACAAAGCACAGGGGCCCACCAGCGAGGCTCATTGATGAGGTCCCAGTAGAAGATGGTGGGGTCCTCGCGGTAGATGCGCCCGTTGACGGTGTTCTTGCGGTGGGTGAAGGTGTACAGGTGCTGCTTGTACATCTGGCGGCACTGGTAGTCCGTGTAGAAGTCGTTCTTGCCAGAGGCAGTCGATGACCAGTTGATGTACCGGTCAATGGACAGCCAGTAGTCCTGCAGGCAACACCATACAGGCTCAGCCACTTGGCATGCAAAATGCAGGACTGTATGAATCCATCGCTCTGCAAATTCCCGCAGCATATTCTCTAGCTGCCTGACTACCTGATCTGTGCGACTCATTCCTGACGCACCCATACAATACAGGTTTACAGCACAGGCAGCGAGGAAGTGAGAGGACTCTGCACCTCAATGGGCAGGATGATGCGCAGGTTCCTGTTTGCAGCCTCAGCCAGCACCCAGTCAAGGGACGCAAAGACCTCCTCGTTGTACACACCTGCACAGAGGCACAATCCTCAGTATCGTCAATGCATGCCAGTTCAAGACACGTCCGCTCTAAGGAAGCAGATTGCTCATGAGATGAGATCAGCCACAAGTCAACAACCGCAATGCCAGTATCCTGGCTCCCTGCACACCTGGCTCCCTGCACAGCCGCATGCTAAGGCAAGGCAAGAAGAAGTGTCACAGATTTGGTAGGATGAGGGTACTTGGAGCATCTTGAGGAGGGGTGCTCACCAGGTGCTGTCTCCAAGGTCTTGCTGGGGTCAGCAATGACATTGCCCAGGGGGCCGTCAGTGAGGCCGGAGCCCAGAGAGAATCCCCAGGTGCGACCCACGCTCCAGCCGGCCTTCACCATAGCGTCCAGGCGATCGATGATCTCGGGGCGCGCGTTCTTGTCACGCGACTTGTCCATGAGATCCCAGGTGTTCACGCCCACGTATGCAGCCCTGCAGTGTCATGCCACCTTTCGAGCCTGTTGCGCCATGGCACCCATATCCGAGGATGCAGCAAGCAAGACCATAACATATGAGCACTCTTTGGCATCAGGCATAGATTCTTAAAGTAACGGCAATCCAGCTATCTGCAGCTCTTGCCAGAAGCAAATTCCCACAGAAGGCTAAGCAGGATGCGGATCAATCAGCAGCCCCAAGATGCCAGGGACACGCAATACTGAGCATCTTGCGTGTCATGCCAAGTCCACAAGAGAGGAGCTCGTGGCTCACTTCTTGCAGTCGATGACCAGGTTGTTGCCGTCCACGCGGAGAAACTGAGTGGCGTTGACTGAGGTTGGTGCGGCGTCAAACTTGCCAGCAAAAGGCTGTCCGCTGAGCCACTTCAGCCTGCATGACATTGACAATGCATCAGATGTCTTGCACCCACACACCCCCTCAGGATCATGAGGGCCACAGTGTTGGGCACATGCAGCTCTAATTGCAGTGTCATTCGTGGAGGCGCAATAAGTGATGATGGTCAGCTATGATGGTTGACCGATCACCTGAGGCCGGGCTGGCCACGGTAGCCTCCATAGGGCATGCCAGTGTCGGCCTGCTGGACCAGCAGGTAGCGGGAGCCGGCCTGGATCGGGACGGTCAGGTTCCACGTGATCGGGCCGTTGGCGGGCGCGTTGGTGGCGATCTGCTTGCCGTCCTGGTACACCTTGAGCACCTGTGAAATCGCAGCTTTCTTTAGAGGGCTGACCAGGCTACATAGAAGGTGCACTATGTCTATATGCTATGCTACCTGACCCTATGCTAGAGAATGCTGAGTGGTGATGGACACACACACCCCTCTGGTGTGTGCTGCCACTTTTGGCAGAGAGCTGACCTGTGGGCTTCTCTAGAGGGCTAGCTTCTCTAGAGGGCTAGTCTATGGGCTCGTCAGTGGGCTGGCCGATTGTTTGGACATTGGTCCTCTAGGGGCCAGGATATATCATGTGGGCGTTTCAGCTTTTGCAATCTAGGTCGCTCTGAAGAAGCTCATTGTACAAGTTGATTTGCTGCATGAATGTGGAGGGCTGGACGAACCTGGTCATAGCCACCAGGGCTGCACATGAAGATGTTGAGGTTGTCAGAGCTGTTCTGGCCCTGGGGCAGCTCCACCTCGTACACAACGGTGTAGCCGTGGTCGGGCATGATGGCGCAGGGGGAGTAGGTGTCAGTCACGTTGGGCATGTTGGGCGTGGTGCTCTTGCTGGACAGGTCGCTGGCCGAGTAGAACTTGGGGGTCTGGAAGTCGAAAGACATGCCGGGGTGGGCAGTCTCCAGGTAGACGGTTCCAGATGACAAGTCGGCCTCCGGCTCCATGGAGAACACGCCGCGCAGCACCTCAGTGCCGTTGTTGGGCATGACACGTGTGCTGCCGAGGACCTGCAAGCATGCACATGCTCTTCAGGGTGTGCCACCTTCAGGGGAGATGCTACCACAGGCGCTTCAGTGTGACGCATACGGGACTGCTCATTGCTCTTCAAAGTTGCAGATGTTGCGCTCCAGCAAATGCCACACAGACATGTATACAACGTCCTCTGAAGGAGACACACCTTGAAGGTCGATGCAGTCAGGCCCTGGCGCTTGTACTCCATGATGAGCATGACGTCCACACCCTTGGCCTTGTTGGCTGCTGCCTGGTCAGGATGAGGGTTGCCAGAGCTGTCAGCACCAGGCCGGGGGATGTTTCTGGGCTTTCTGCATGCCACACCAAAGTCTTTCACACTCATGCTGATGCCGATGCAGCAAGTATTGCCACCTCCTTATCTGCCAGGTCAAATTTCTCCTCTACATTGTACATCCCACAGTCAACATGCATCAACACAGAGTGTGCTAAGAGGCCGCCTCATGTAGGTCAAAAGACCCAACACTTTGGCAGTAGGATGAGCCAAGGGACACGGACGGTAGAGGATGCCCACCTGGCTGTGCCCGAGACAGACACCGGGGTTGTGACCACGTACTGCACTCCCTTCGAGAGGCCGAGCGAGCTGAGCTGCACAGGCTTGGACTGGGAGTACACTTTGGTGGTGAAGGGACCGCTGCCAAAGTAGCCGCTCTTCTGCCCAGCCGCAGCAGGGGTGAGTCCCTGCTGCACAGGTGCCTCGGGTGCAGGCGCTGACATGGTGGGGGAGGATGGAGTCTGCTGCTGAGTTCCCTGGTTGCTGTTTGCGCCCTGCAGCAGGTGCCTTCCTCCCTGGCTGATGGATGCGGTGCTGACGCGTCCCTGCTGAGTCTGCACAGGTGGCAACATGATCAGCACACTCCTTCTGACACCTGAGCTTCCACCTAAGACAAGCGAATATGCTGTCCTGGGCTCTGAGACTTGCAGACATTAGGCTGCCTCCTGCAGCCCTCCCAAGCAAGGCACCCTTATGCAGTACGACATGCAGCAAGCATGCAACCGGAGCAACATCACAGACAGGCTGCACTCATAGGGCTCACCGCTGTGGCGTTGTTCCAGTACCACTCAAAGTGGGGGCAGCCACGGCGGGGGTCAGGCCCAGCAGTGCAAGGCTTGGGGGTAGGTGGAGGCGGTGGGGGCCACGAGGCGTACAGAGCATCCGCAGGGCATGAGAGACTGCCCTTCAGGCCCAGGCTGGACACATCCAACCTGCACAGGCCAACACATGATTCAGAGGCCCGTTCAGGGAAAGCATGCACGGGCAGAGGAGCAGGACAACAAAGCACAGCCTGCTGAGCCCAGACTGCCCAATGAATTCGGGTGCATGAAGAACCTCTGCGGGTCAGATTATGGTGTCACAGAGGACTGTCCAAATGGCATCCATCAGCAAGTGGAGCTCAGAGGTCAACAAAAGTGTGGAAGATGCATTGAGGACTTCAGCTGACCTGTAGTGGTTGGTGTCATCCTTGAAGGAGAGGGCAATGTTGGCCTGGCCGTTGCTGCCCTTGCCTCCCAGGAAGCCACCAGGGGGCAGAATGATGTCCTTGGTGAAGGTGATGTTCAGACCGCGGTCGCTCTTCACGCCAGTGGGCCAGGTGTAGTTGGTGAAGTGGATGTCTGTGCCCCCGCTGCACAGGTCGTCTCCATTGGAGTCTGTGAGCAGCCTGCAACACAGCACGCCCCTCACCTCCCTTGCCATAGACCCATGAAATCACCACGTACTTGTGAGGTACACTACATGGCAAGCACCAGACAAACCCAGCTTGCAATGAAGTGTGTCTGGACAGCTGCAAGCACATGCATCCTGCACACGAGCCAGGGTCAGGGCATACCAGCAGAAGATCTTGAAGTAGTGGTTGGGGTCAGCAATGCGCTTCCAGATACCCTCGTACTCGGTCTGCACTCCCATGGAGAAGGGGATGATGATCCATCCGCCCTTCAGGTTGATTGGCGTGGTGCCGTTGTTGGTGATGTTGCCCAGAATGAGGACCTCGATGGAGTTGTATGGCAGCCCTGCACATGACAGGCATGCCATGTTACTCAACAGCCTCCCCTGATGCAACAGTGTGAGTCACAGGCATACAGCCGCAGGAGAGCTGCAGAGATAGGGCTCACCGTGGTCACTGGCGCCCAGCCAGCCCTTTGGCGGGTTCTTGTACAGCTCTGAGCCCTGTGCAGAGTTGCACCAGTTGACATTGGAGGGCTCGCCAGGAAGGCAGGTCCAGGGCATGCCACCCTCATCCCAATTGACGGCCACATTCCTGCAGAGCCAGCACCTCATGAGCCACTCTGCCTTTGAGGTCCGGATCTTCATTTCATCAAAGACTTCCAGACTGCACAAGGTCCATCGGCAGGCATGCTAGTATATGCCCTGTCCATGGTCAAGGATCGTTCACCATCTTACAGCCCAAAAGCTTGGAAGACAGAGCCCTGCAGTGCAGCTGTGCAGGGTTCTTACTTGCATCCAATGCCCTGTGCTGGCTTTGGGATGAAGACGCAGGTGTCAGTGCTTGCAGACTTCGCATTGATGTCTGCGACAGCCTTGGCATAGCTCCTGATGTCATCAAAGATGTCGTCACGCTGCTCAGGGTGGAAGGCGGAGTTCTCGCCCTTGGCACCAAGCATGTTTGAGTAGCCGCCTCCAAAACGCAGGATGCCATCAAGGTAGGGGTCCAGCGGCTCATAGTCCTGGACACAAGTCAGAGATATCAGCACCCGATGATTCAGTGATATCACAGACAAGAACGGGCACATGCTTGATCAATCTGGGAAAAGCACAGCCATTCTAGCAGGGCCTTTGCTCTACAGCTTTGATCTACATCTTTGAAGGTCCCTCCTCACCTTGTGAGCAAGATCCCAGAACATGACTCCAGCGCAAGACCCGCCCCGCTTAGCAGATGTCAGACAACTGTCATAGGCAAGCTTGTACTGCGCATTTCTCACGTCCAGCTTGGACCCGAACTCTTCCAGGACAACTGGCATCTCAAGGTCCTCCTCTGCTGCCTGCTGTCTGGTATCAATCCAGGACCTGCATCAAATGCTGTAGCTGTAAATTTGTGCACGTTAAAAAGAGATGCCCTTGAGAATCCAAAATGTGTAGGTCAGTATTGCAGGCCACAGTGGGAGAGCCTGTCAGGAACTCACGTCATGAAGTCCAGCTGGCCTTGCAGGGTGGAGCCCTCAGCCACACAGAGCCACTGGTCCACATACAAGTGCATGGTAGCGTAGTCGATGCCCTTGGCCTTGTTGTTGCGGACGAAGTCAACTCCCATGAGAGAGGCCCATGCCCCAGGGTTGGAGAACATGTACAGGGGGGTAGAGTTTCCTGCGAAACCCTCCTGACCTGCGTAGTGCAGAAGCCACACTCATCCCTGGGCGTCTTTTGCCTGGAGGAGCTTCCAAACACTGGCAATCCTACATGCACTCCCTTCATCTGCACTTCCTCCAAATGCAGACTTTTGGCATTGTATTTTGCAATGGGCTGCATGAGCTTGCTGATATATCGTGCAAGAATGAAAAGCACCTGTCGACAGCAGATGGATGGGGTCGATGCCCTTGATGTAGGCAGCCATGTCCTCAATCCACGACTGCAGATCGTCAGCAGGGTTGTAGGAGATGTTGTAAATCTTCGACCCGTCTGTGGTCTTGCGCTGAGTGATGTAGAGCTCTGCCTGGGAGCGGGGCTCGTTCATCAGGTTGTACCCGAAGATGGAAGGGTCCTCCCTGCAGATACGGCATCAGCTGAGCACACGGAGGTTGATCTGCACAACAATGCGCAATCTCGCACTGCAGCACTCAGCCCTGACCTCATCCACTGCCTTCTCGTCGACAACATCACACTGGCAGGGCAGGCAGGTACGCCCAGCATGCGAGCCTAGATCACCTGTACAGGCGCTGGTTGAAGGTGTTCACGCGGTTGAGCAGCTTCTTCACATGGTCCTTGTAGTATCCAACAGCCACAGGGTCGCTGTAGAAGTCGTCACGGCACATGGAGTCACCATTGCAGTTACCTGAAGGCGACATTACACTCCGTGAGCACTACAATAGCAAATACAAATGCCATCCTGGAGCAAACATCATGGTGAAGCCAGCGTGAAGCCAAAGCAGCAGCAGGCATCACGTGCAAGCGCAGGGAGCTGGCAGCAACAGGTAATTCAATGAAACCTCACCGCTGCCAGCCTCAAAGGACCAGATGTTGTACTGGTCGATTCCTCCGTACATGGCCCAGTAGTTGGCAAGAACCAGAACAGCACGGATGCCGCGCTTGCTGGCCTCGTGCAGAACAAAGTCCAGACCCACCAGAACCTTCTCATCATACACACCTACACCATGGTAGCACTGCACCATGAGGTTCAACACTAGGATGGAAGCATCACAGCTGCACAGCCAGCTCATGCAGGGCTGATAGTCACACAACACTATGCTGGCATGTAACGCAGCTTCCTCATCAGCTACTGAGTGGCTGATAAGCTGTAATCAGATACTGCAACAGCTACACACGCATATGTGCCTTCTTTGTGATGAGACAAGCTATGAAGCTGACCTGGGTAGCGCTGCAGGGTGTTGTACTGCATTGGACCCTCGTCAAAGGCCCACATGCGCAGCACCTTGAGCCCAAGAGACTGTGCAGAGTCCAGGATCTCTAGAACCTGGGGCCTAGTCTCAGGGTCTGCAGCCCTGATCATCTGCAATCATAGAACAGCAGGATCAACATTACCTGTGAAGTCGTCTATCCAGAAAATTCCTCTTGCATGGCTGTCATGGCCCTGTCATCAGGTAGTTACAATTAGAGTGATAGGACACTCACCAGGTAATATGTGTTTGCTCCCGCAAAGTAGAAGGTCTCGCAAGAGTCCTTTGAGCCATTCTTGGCCGACACCACAAACCTGGTGCCACTCCTGGTCACAAAGTCCTGGATCAGGCCACTATTGGACTCCGTGGAGGCTGAGGAGTTGCTAGAGGGGGCAGTGCTGGGGGAAGCACTCCCTGCACAGTCAGTGAGAGTACATCAGCATCCACCTCATGCTATCCAGAAGTTGTCTTCAGAGCAGACATGGTCACAGGGAGTCTTCATCCGGGTTTGCAACAAAATGCATACTGGACTGGGGTTTTTGGATGGCAGAGGTGTCAGCAAGCTTGCCTGTGTACGATGCTCCACTTGATTGTGCTGATTGCAGTATTTGCCGCTCATGGCTGTGTGCTAGACCGTTGTCGAAATCTGCGTCTGCAAAATGGCAGCCCAGTCAGTGACACCACATGACAGACTCTAGTACAAGGGCAGCGAGACACCTAAGATTATTTGTAGTGCTGTTGCAACCCCGTCAGCTCACAGGAAGAACGCAAGGCGCTAAGGACGGCGCAGCGCCGGCATTGCTGTCCTGACTCCGATCGCTGAGCGACGCAGCTACAGCGCCGTTAAAACGAAAGGGCTATGACCGACTTGCGCACGCGCCCTGGCCTCGGAAATCATAGGCATTGCCCTGCCTAGCGAGAGACCATCTCTTGCGCAAGACCAAATGCGCTTCGGAAAAGCGCTGTCCTGACTGAATGGTACTGCGAAACAGCCCTAGCCGAATGGAAACGCGCGTCGCATACAGACAGGACCGTCAAGCGGCCGCTATGCCAAGAGTGAGGTTCCGAGGACACCATCACATCTATGCCTCCCACTGATGCAATCGAGAGCGGCCACGACGTGCCTGACAGCACTCCTACTACACTGATCGAAGTTCTGATAAATGCAAGCACAGCACCTATGCCTGCCGCCTCTATCGCTTGCGTTTACTTCTAAAGTCGTGCCATCAACAATTCTAGCGCTTTGCAGGAACGTATGCCACAGCAAGAGTCTGAAGTTCTTAGCAATCAAGTGTCCAAACTGGCATGACGTCGATGGATGTTTCGCTGCAAGCAGTGACCGGCAACGTTGAGTTCGCACCTTCGCTGAAGATGTGGGCCGCTGCAGCAACGCCCAGCAGGGCTGCTGCAAGGACCAGGCGGTCGGCCCGCATCGCCGCTCAAGTCACCGACACCAAGGGCACGCCAAAGCTGTCTGGGTCAACGACGGCAGCCTCTGCGCCCTCTATTTCCCTACGCAGGCCCCACCAGTCCCGAGAGGCGCGCTCACTGTGTGAAGTCTGGTCTCGTCCTTAATTCCGATTGCCAGCTCTGCAGTTTTTTTCCACTCTAGACAGGACACGCCGTCGAACCGACTGCCACGTCCGTGCCACGCAGGCATGTCACGCCATGAATCATGTTTCCCATGATCGAGTGTTTTACCATTTCCAGCCACTGTCATCTTGTAGAGAGCTGGCTTGCCTGTTGCTGGGAACCTTTGGCATCGCTAAGCCAGGGTTCGGAGTGCCGAGCTTGCCGATCTGAGCAGGCATCATAAGCTGAATCTCATGGCTGGCTCCATGCATGCAATCTAGGGAAGATCTGGGTCAGACTGTCACGCCTTTGCATATTAGGCTTCATGTGAAGATTCCATGGGCATTTAACATGCTGTCTGGGCGCGCACCAAGGCTTCCCGCATCACTCGAACGGCCAAATCACAGCAGTCATGGGGCAGCCCTGAGGAGGTCATCACGCCGGCTGAAGAGTAGCCGCTGCGCTGCAAAGCAGCCATTGCAAGTCGGTGAATCCGAAAGCCCTGGTATCTTGCACCTGGGAATTGAGAGCTGTGAAGGCAGCCTGTCATGTACTGGAGTACTCAGTTGCCCTAACAATCATGTGCTGCCTTGCAGGTCGAGACCTCTCATGGTCTCATACGTGTAGCACCATTAGAATTGAATGACCTCAATGCTGCTTCAGTAGTTCTGATAAGGAGTTTTGCAACATCCCCGGACTCTGTTACTGTGAATTTGAGGGATGTTGGGTGAGCCCTGCCAGCTAATATGACCAGTGACACAAGCAATTCCTGCTGGAACACGGCAATTGCCATCTCTCATGTAACATTGCATGACAGATGCGCCCATGCAGGGAATTCTTGAGGTCATACTTGGCGGCCGACAATGATTGTACCTTCTTCACAGCGAAGTTGACACTAACCGGTATGTACCTCTCCTTTTTGTGACCCTTTGTCTTGCTTGGCTGCAATCTCAGAGCCAGCGTTGTGATGATGCCTGCGCTTGTGCGTGCATTGCTGACGTATTGACGCCTGCATGCATTTGTCCTGAGGCACATGGGCTTATCTTGTCTTCCCTGTCAGCAAGACCCATCTGTGTCTTCGCAGACACTGCAGCATTGCAACTCGGCCGCAAAGACTTGGTTGTGGGCACGGCTGCGGTTTCTGTTGGGGAGGACTGCGGGGACCTGGATGCGGTACAGTTCCCGGCGAGTGCTGCTGTCATAGCAAATATGGCTGTGGACCAGAAATACAGGAAGCAAGGCATTGCAGGGTTGCTGCTACAAGCATGTGAACAGCACGCTCTTGCAATGGGAACGGAGTACATCAGCCTGGTCGTGCACAAACAGAACACTCCTGCTCGTGGCTTGTATGAGAGCTCGGGGTTCAGAGAGATGCCTCCTGCAAAGCCAACTGGCTTGTCTGGCTTCTTGAGGTTTGGCTCAGGCACGGAGCACATTGTGATGGCCAAGCGTGTGAGCGAAGACTTCTCTGTATAGGGTTGTGACATGCACTGCGTGTGCACAAGCATCACCGTGGGTCTGAGCTTGCAGCATGCTAAGCCAAGATGCTTACAATTGGCTGTACATTTACTGGCATGAAGCTCTATGGCTAACGGCTTACATGTCACACTGAGCGGAAAGAACTAGCTTAGTGTCTCCATCTGTAAGGCTCAGCATATGTGGTGTTTGGACAGTACCTCACATTCCCTCCATCACACAACGGCTGTAGAGCTGCTAAGATTGGCCTGTAATCCCATACTGCTTACAGTTCTCCCTTATGGCACATGTGCACACGCCCTGTTTCATCCCTCATGCCAGGAGCTTCACGACGGACCAAGCCACTGCTGGCACTGGTCATTCCCTCTTCTTGGATGCAGGCTTTGTTTGTCCCAAGAGCTTTGCATGGTACTCCCGCTTATCAGCAAGCACTGCCGTGGATGGCTTCAGCTCCGAGTATTTCAACTGCAGCACCACAGTCAACTTGTTATTCCTGCTCAAGGAGACTGCACAAGCTGTGCTGGCAGGGCTGGACTCCCCACTAGCAAGGGTCATCCAACATTATGCTCTTTGACAATCATGCAGGCGAAAGCAAAGCGATGACAGTTTACACATGCTGAACCAGCAGCAATCAGTGCGGTTTGTGAAGGCCATTATGCAGACCCACCATGTATGTGCGCACATTGCTGGCGTACAATGCAGGATCTGCCTGCTCCTCAGAAGATGGCACATACACAGGCAGCTGCACAGGCAACACTGAGGATCATGTTCAGATACCTGTCATGGGATCTGACCTCAGTGAGGGGCAACGTGTCTGTCTGTGCATAGCACTCCCATTGTAGTCAAGTGCACAGGCTGCCACAAGCAGAGTGTCACGCTCTGATAGGCATATGAGAAGGGGCACTCACCTCATATGCAATCAAGCTGTGTAACACATTGGTCAGTAACAGAAATAGGTGCCGAGGTGCCTTGATACTGTCCCATGCTGGCGATACCCTTCCCTGCACATGTGCAGCTTTCTAATGCACAGGTAAAGTTTCGAAACACTGTATGTCTCCCCCCAGCATCCATGCTCAGCTTGCCCTTGTAGCAGAGGGGTAAACGGCAATGAGCACCTTTCCATATTTCAGAATCACTGGCTGGACGGGCTCTCCTGCAAGGAAGGCCCCTGTCTTGAAGGGCAGCAGGTACTCCCCATTTGATGTCGTCCCCTGCGAGTTGTCACGCCACCTGTTGTTTCTGGCGCTGCCAGGTGTTGATGGGAAATTGAGGTCAGCATCTGCATAGTAACCATACCTCTGGAAAGAGCAGCATTGGCCTGTGTACAGGGGTCCCTCCTGATACTGTATGCTGCATTCTTTCCTTCACAGCTGCAGACACTCCCTGCCACACCAGGAAATGTTATCAGAGCCCCAGCACACAAGACCAAAGCAAAGGTCCCTTGCCATCTGTCTGCCTACCAGCTGAGCAACATGCAGATCAACACCTGTCGCAAGGGTGCTACAGAGATCCACGCATCAAGGTGAGCGGCACCTACCTTGACCTTGTCACCTCTTGCTTCTCGCTCAACATAAAGACATTCCATTTTCTGCCTGCGAGCACGCTATGCAGGGCGTGAACGAACACAGGACGTCGCGGTCTAAAAGTCGAAACACGATCATGCCACGCGTCTGCAATAGACATGTGAAGTGCAGGATGATAGCCATCTGAAGCTGTTTGCACTTTATATATAAGAAGATGTGGCCTACGAGATGAAGCCGATGAGCGGGATGCTCTCGGTCCCTCCTCGTGCGACAAAGCTAGGAAAACTCCTTGCCATGTGCGCCAGTATATCCACATGGCTGCAGTGGTTCGAGACGATGCCCACAGCTGGGCGATCACTCTTCTGCTTGTCCCAGTCTGCCTTGCTGACCTTTATCCATTTGATGCTCACGAAACCAATGCTGAGCAGACACAGCCTACTGAAGACCTTTCCGAATGCAGCTGTCACCCTCCTTTTCACATCGATGGGCAGGAGCTCTGCAAGCCTGCATACTAGGTAATAGCCAATGATGCAAATCGCTGCGCATACAACCTTTATCGGTAGGACCGATATGCTCAGGAAAGCCAGCCGTATCCTCTCGAGTAGCGGTTGGGGTTTCTGTCCCATGTCGCCATACTGGTCATTGCGCTGGAAGGGAAGGTGTTTGGGGCTATGCTGGCACATTGTAGGCTACGTTCAGCGTGGTCATCCTACTAAAGCTTTCCGTGGAATACCGCAATGGAGGCTCCTGAAGCCTGCATAGTACCTGCATTGTAGCTCTGAGATGAAGCTTCCGATAGGGCAGACCATAATCTCCTTAAGTGACGAAGACTTTTTTGACACAGCACAAGCCCTCGCATTCCAGTGCATACAGCGTATCTAGCAGGCCGCAACAACACTGCAGACTTTACGTTTGTGCTTGCAAACTGACTGATACGCCTAAAAGGTCTAGCTTTGATTCTCTCTCAAAACCTTCATCTACAGGACTCAAGTAAATACAAGCTTAATGATGAGACCGATTTGGGATTTTTACGCGCGTTGAGACTGTTGCACCTCTTGCTGCACCCAAGAAGGGCATATGGGTTGCTCGACCAGTAAGCCAGGTCAGTTCCATAGGGGACCTCTATTGTTGCGCTGCCTGCTTGCCGACAGCACCATCCAAGTGTCTTGACGTCCTGACAGCGCCTATGCTCTGCGAAGCAGCTGTGAATTGACGGTGTATCCTGTATCCGTGCCTACTGCAAGTGTTTTACGTTGCTGCAGTTAAGGCGGATAAGCCAGAAATACGCGGAGTCACTCAGAGGGAAGGAGAAACGGGACCTGGCGCCATACCGAGAATCAAGCTAGTACTGCTTGGCGACTCTGTAGGTCTCTAGCTGACCTGGATTTGATGCTCCCTCTGAGTGGGGTGTACAGAGTTGAGCACAGCAATCCCTGCAGTGCATGCCTCTGCCACAGATCATGAGTCACTGAGCTGGGCCTTGCAGGGAGTGGGCAAATCCTGTCTAGTGCTGCGATATGTGCGCGGCCAATTTGACCCCAGCAGCAAAGTCACCGTTGGCGCAGCCTTCATGAGCCACTCCGTGCACTTACAAGATGGCACGACAGTGAAGTTTGAGATCTGGTGCGTCCTTGTCTCACAGTGCTGTGCAGCCAGCAAGGGGACATGCCTCATGTGCTCAATAATAGGGCTGTGATGCCATCAGACGCCCAGGTGCTTGATGGATCTTGCAAAGGCAGACATCGTACAGTACGGGTGCCTGCTGCTTTACAGCAGTATACTGGACGTGGCTGTGTGGGTGGGTGTCCTGATAGGTGAGTGTTGCGCTCAGGGACACAGCAGGGCAGGAGCGGTACGCATCATTAGCGCCACTGTACTACAGGGGCGCCTCTGCAGCGTGTGTAGTGTACGACATCACCAACGCAGAGTCCTTCCAGAAGGCCAAGCACTGGGTGTCCGAGCTGCAGAAAAATGCAAGTGGCGCCATAGGTGAGCGCTTTCTGCCTGCCCATTCTGCATCTGCGCGGTGCACTGCATGTCAAGGAATAGTATCAGCTTTGCAGGAGATCTGCTGTCAGCCTCATGAAGTTTTGAGTGCCTCAGACTCCCATAGGGTACAGTGCATGGGGGGTGTTCTGCCTGCCTGCACAAGTGTCCCTGCAAGCCTCCATCAAAGAGTGGAAGAGCTGTTTAAGGCTTTTCATGACTGGCACTCTGATGGCGCAGTCATCATCTTGGTGGGCAACAAGTCTGATCTGACAGAGCAGAGAGAGGTGACCACAGAGTCTGGCCAGGAGTATGCTGAGAGGTGAGACCATTGCTCAGCCATTCACCCAACTTGTGTGCCCACAACAATTTGCCCAAGTGCGCCCTGTGATGATGACTGTAGCCAGCGCAGTTGACTGCCGGATCTGTTTGCGATCGAGGATGCGAGCTTAGGGATTGAAAGGCTCTGAACCATAGTTGATGTGGCATGGGTGTCAAAGCAGCAGAACCCTTGATCCAGCGTCCCACTGCAGGAACTCAATGCTGTTCATGGAGACGTCTGCCAAGACAGCGGCCAATGTAGCCGCCATCTTTGAGGCGGTGGCTCTCAAGCTGGCCGGCAGTGGCGCCCCAGCACAGCTCCCAGCCGCTCCTGTGGCGAACGCTTAAACTTCAGCCAGCCGGTGCTCGGTGTGGCTGTACACATTATTCACTCAGATCTGAGTGGCATGTCTTACGGGCGACTGGCGTGTGTGACTCTCAGACGACAGTTTGGGTCCTGGAAGACACATCGTTTGTGTGCAGTCAACCTGGCCCAGTTGCAGGGCTGTCAGCAGTAGGTGTACAGTAGACAGGGGTAGAGTTCCCAGCACTTATGAGGTTGGGATCCTGACTGCAAGCTGTGATGGTAGCGGACTTTGTACCCAAGGACTGACATGCCCTCGTTTTTGGTTGCTGTGTCTATACATGTGGATAAGATTTCACGTCTGAGACTCCTAGTCGGAGTCTTGTGCTCATGACATCCCTCTGTAGGTGTGACGAAGCGGCCTTGACCCCTCATGAGGAGTCAGGCTTAATCATGAGGCTTGATCAAGCCTGCTACGTGTAATTGTGTGAGTACGTGGGACAGGCATTTACATCCAACAGCATACCCTTCCTAACTTAGTTCTGCTCGAGGTCGATAAAGCTATGTTGTATACTGTAGTCAAGATGCATCTGTCTCGGTCTTAGGAGCTCACAGAGTCAGTGTCATAGACAAGGACCAAGGCTGAAAACAACAAGGGTGCCCATATTCACGCCCTTGCTCAGCTTGCAGCAAGGCTGCAACAGGCATTGCACCATGCCTGCCCTTTGCAGCAGGCGGCGTGCTGGCCAAATTTAGCAGGATGTATCTCACAATATTGCTGTACAGCCACGGTACCGGGCTCCCCTGTGGCAGAATTAAGTGCTGGCAGCTGATCAGTCTCTTACAGGTGAAGAGTGGGTGCCATTCATCCTCACAGCCATCTCTGCTTCCTTTCTGCTCTGCTCCAGGACCCACGTGCCCTGCGAACGTTACACACACATCATCACTCACAGCATGTAGCACCCAGAAGGTTCTGCTACTTACATCCTCTGCCGCTCTACGCAGTCCTTTGCATGCCTTATAACAGGCTGCTGCTGTTTGAGCCCTTCAGGGGACAGGCCTTGCCAACCCTTGCTCTCTTAAGAGTGTGTGGCATGATGTGCTATTGCATCGCAAGTCTGTGCAGGAGCTCAGCCTACAGCATGGACATAATCCGACCCTCAGTATGACACCGCTCATTTATCCAGAGTCATGTCTGTCAATCACCGCAGTGTCGGTCACAACCTGCTTGTCAGGCCCGACCCCAAGACAGGGTGAGGCGTGAACAGTGGCAGTGGGAGAGGCAGGCCCCACCTCTTCCTCGTCCTGGGTCTCCTTGGCATGGGCCCTGAAGGGCTGCTTCCTCACCTGGTGCTGCCACAGGCGCAGGCCCACAAACAGCACAAAGGTGGCTGCCATGATGCTCAGGACGCAGGTGCAGTAGAGCACCGGCACCATCATTATGCTGCCATGATACCGTGGGTCCCACAGCACATTGTCTGCAGCAGGGCTGGGATTCAAATCACACTAGGCAGCACTGACACAGCATTTGCATCCGTACACCCTCAAGTCAGATCAGATGCTTTGCTAAATTTTCAGCCCGGAAGCTGTATGAGGACCTTCTACTGCTCAGGCACTGGGAAACACAGAGCTACGCAAAGGCAGGACATGCACAGACCTAGCAGCACACCATATTGCCCAGGACAAGCGAAAAGGGAATGTCTGACATTCGGCACCATCTTGAATGGATCGCTCTCCTTTAAGGAGGATGCACACCTTCAAAGAGGAGCTTGGCAATCTGCATGAACCACACCCCCTGCAGCATCACCAGCTGCGCGCGTGCCAGACCCAGCAGCACATTCCCCGGCGCTGCAATCTCGCCCAGAATAGCGCCCACCGCTGCAAGGATGGACATGACCAGCAGCAGATGCGCCTTCCAGTTCAGCTCCGAGCCCTCCAAATGGAAGGTAAACAGCAGGCCCTCCACCACGAACGCCATCCCCAAGCACCCCTGCAACCAATCAACAGTCGGCGTCAATGGTCAGGCGGAGGTACAACTCTGCTCAGTGCGCTGGGGGACGCCCTGCAAAAGGCATGCATCTGTGACTGCCCCATGAGGCTTCACAAGTGCCAGACTGTTGGCTCAAGGTGTGCTCTGCTGCAGCAACAGCAAGCAGGAGATGTGCTTGCAGTGGAAAGAGCAGGGAAGTGCACCTGCTCTGTGCCCGGTGGCAGAGTGCCTTGCGGGGCATAGAAGCCGACCAGGTCAACCGCTCCAGAGATGAGGAAGGCCAGGTACATTGCAGAGTGCTGCCACTCGTTGATGTTGTCCACTATGAAGCGCCCATCGGCACCATGCAACGTCCTGCATGCCAAGAGTGGAACCTTGCATGCCTTCACAGAGTGTGCCTGCATGTGACAAGCCATGGAGGGCATGAGAAGTACAAACCTCCAGGACTCGTGGCCGAACCAGAGCTCCCCGTTGATGCCGATGAAGGTCAGCACGACCTTCAAGATAGGCTCCAGTGGTATACTCTTCGCCCAGGGGAAGTCATACCAAGCTCGAGCGCTGTAAGGTGCTTTGCCGCTGGACGCCATGTACGCTCGAAACACCCCTATCATCCACCAGGTGGCCCACCCAAAGAAGAACCAGCCCGGCAACATGTGCCCCAGCCAACCTCCATGACTGGGGTGAGGAATGGGGCCGTCTAAATTCGCAGCATCAGCGCTGTGTGCGGAGTGATCATGGCCTGCGTGGCTCATATGATCCATACCGTCCATATCGGGCTATGCTGTGATCCGGGAAAGAAGACCGGGGAGTCTTGCCGGCTAAAGCATTGCAAATTTGAATAAAATATCAGAGATGCGTCCGCCCTGACCAAACACCCTTGCTCACGATGACTAGGTGGAGCTCACAGGGCAGATTGAATCACAATATATTGCACTATTGGTGCATTTACTCTCAGCAGCAACTCCAAGTCAGCGCAAGCGTATCAGCAGCTTCGCACATGTGAGGAAGCCACTCCCCAGCCTTTGTCCAAGGTCGTTCCTTTTCCGCTTTCTGCATGATGGTAGTCCATGGTAGGCTCTACGGGTTGTCAGTGTCATTTGGAGTTACTCCAACGAGCGGATTCTGGCGTCAGGCGCCTGAAAGGTACTGCCGATCCCGCAGCAAGTGCATGAGCAGCGCCAAGGGGCTTACAAGGACACAGCTATTGGCCGAGTCCTGGACTACAGTCGCGCAACAGTATGAAAAAAGGCTTGCTCCACTGTTTCAGCCCTGGCTGGACCAGCTTGTGGGAGCTGTAGATGCTGGGCAATTGCCTGAAGGGCCAGTCATCGTTCCAGCATGCGGCCCAGGTGAGAAGCAAGCATTGAGCACACTGAAAGGCCTTCGTTCACTGACTAAAGGGCCGACAATGCCAATGTCAGCGTCTGTATGCAGGCATCGAGCTTCTCATGTTGGCTAGAGCAATTCCAGGTGAGAGGCAGGTCATTGGCATTGACCTCGCCCAGGGCATGGTGGATGTGGCCCAGGCACGATTACAGGCGTGCTCTGACTCTCTGCTCAGGTGGGCTGGCATTTCCGCACTATGGCCAGTGCAGCAAGCACATCTGTCCAGCTCTGCACCCAACGCTCGCTCAATTTCTGTCGGGCTGCTGTGCCAGCTGAATCACATATGCTGATGCACAGGCAGCGCGTGAGCGCATGCGCTGGCGACGCATGCAAGCTGGCTGGCTTTGGCCCGCCCCCGGCCCTGATCTTCTCCTGCTTCGGCCTTCAGCAGATGCCTGAACCTCAGGAGGTGCCGCACGCCCATCCTAGCAGCGCCCAGCTCCTTCAGCCTTGCCAGCATCAACCCACATGCTCTTCTGGGAAGCAACCACTAACAGCACACAATCTGCAGCTTTCCTGTTGACAATGCAACTACAACCTGTCCAGTGTACATCTCGAGCTGTTGGGCAGGCAACCTTAGCTGGACAACCCTCCAACTGACCATGGAGGTATGGTTATGCAGGTGTTGTTGGGCTGGCTCGCAGCGCTGGAACCAGGAGGGCTGCTAGCAGTGGCTTACTGGCCACCCCCTGCCGGGCAGCGTGAGATAGCCTTCAGCAGCCTTACAGACCCTGGTCTGCTGAAGGGAGGTGCAATGGGGCAGCCGTAAGCATCAGCATCTGGTTGTCCCACTCTCACGGCATGGCAAATCAGGGGCAGTGCCAGCATGCTAGGGCCGGCACTACGCAGATGTTGGCAGCATCTCTGGACTTGCACATGACCGGCATACACCCTCAGACTGTCAGAATTGCGAGGATCAGGTCTAGCATGGTGCAGGGCGTGGGATGAGGAGATCAGTTCGAGAATTATGGAGGCGGGCGGTGACCTGCTGATTGATGACTCGCCAAACCACAATATGGCTTTTGACAGTCCAGCTGAGTGCTTTGAGGTGACTCCCTGGCTGGCAAGCTGTGATTGCGTCAATGTCTAACTGGCCCATATTGACAATGATAAATGTGAATCAGATCCAGGAGAGTTTGTATTGTGAAGGAGATGTCTGTTTGCAGGTCATGATGGACGCAGGCCCGCTGCACAGCAGGCTGCTACGGTATGGGCCGGAGCACATGCAGACACTGAAGAATTCATACTGCAAGCGCTTTAGGCGGACAGGTTCTGGCTTTGTCATTAGCCCAAATGCACGGAGGCTCATCATAAGACGGCAGAGCATACGCTCGGCATTGTGAACCTTGAGGTGGAGTGAAACAAGGGTTGGAGATAGCCAACAGTTGTTTACTTTACATGTGCCATACTCAGACTGATGCGAACCTGGCCGGTCTATATAGCTGACAGAGCATGTGCAGGAGCATGAATCAATCCTGTTTGTACTTCATGGCTTGCACAAAAGCTTGCTCCTGCAAACCCTAGCAGCTGCGTATACTGCCCCATTGAGAACTGAAACATACAGGGCTGCAAGAGCAGTCACATGCCCACTCTGAATGCTGGGAAACAAGCAGACACATTGGCCTAGTGTCCTCTGCAGATGTCACTGGGCCTCTACCAGTCAGGTCTGTATGCAGCCCTTGATGCACTCAAATGCCGTCTTCATGCTTCCGCTGGCATTCAAGCAAAGCCCCTCCTTCCTCCGGGTTCCCAAGTCGCCTCAGCAGAGGCGCACAGTTGCTGTCACGACAGCCCGCTCATACTGTAAACACCCATCCATGCTGGTGCGCAACTGATGTCCTGAAATCGGGTCCCTGGAGAGGACAAGTACATGGACCCCGTCAGCAGGCCCCGCAAGCTGGCCTCTGCAACTGCATGGGAGCATGTCTGCTGCAGTGGGGCCATTCTGAGCACGGCCTCTGGACAGACCCAGACCACAACAGGCGCCTGCCTCTCAGAGCTGGAACACTCCTCTATGCCACATATTTGAATGTGTTTGGCTGGTTTGCGTCGCGCTCCTACGCAGCAGTGCACAACCTTTACAACGGTTCTTGCATAGTGCAAGGGACCCCTTCTCTTTGTGTTGAACCTAACACGGTGCAGAGCAGCAACATCAGGGTCCCACATGAGCTCCAGAGCTCACACACAGGAGCGTACGAACCCTGCAGGTGGCTGCTTGGGTGGCCTGTTCACTTAGCAAACTCAAGACCACCAACAAAAGGAGAGGCAGCGCACCAGGAATTCGCGCTGGATGAGGTCCTCAATGCGCTTCTTGATCTGCTTGATGTCCGGCTGGAACATGCGCTGCAGCTGCTGCACCACCTCCAGGACCAGCTGCAGCACCAGCACACCTCATGAACAGCCATCTGGCTACTCATCAAGGAAACTCATGCATCGAGGTCCCTTTGGTAACCTTTTGACATGGGGATGCATTGCTGTGGCACGAGAGGGGAAGCAGCCAACAAACAGCCAAGCACAGCATGCGACCGTTTGGATTCTCGGGCCCCTGAGGCATCAGCTGGTGCACTGCCTAGTGCCGCAGGAAGTGGCATCAGGGAGGGGCAATGCATACCTGCTGGTGCTGCAGGACCTTGCGGCTCTTCATGGTGCGCACAATGGCGGCATCGATGGCGTGCCGCCTGTCCTGGTCCACGTTCTCCATCACCTTCCGCCTCTCGTCCTGGGGCGGCGCAGGGATCTGCAGCCAGGCATTTAAGCGCTCAGCTGCTGTGAGGGTCTCGCTGGCACCCCTTGTCATCATTCAGCAAGCCCCAGGCTCTCCTAAATACTAGTCAATCACAACCCTCTGCACATGGAAGAACATGCTTACATTGAATGACATGGGCATCCCGGGAATACTGCCCATGCGCAACAACCTATCAAATGGCCACCCATCTGGCAATCTCTTGCAACTCCAGCTCGAGCTCTCCTTGCTTGTGGAGATGTGATCGGGAGAGAGAGGGCGGGGGGTGGGGCACCTTGATGCGGCGCATGCGGTCGGTGAAGGCCATGTTGATGGCGAAGGTGTCGTTCTTGCCGGGCGCCTTGCCGGGCGGGTCCTTGGCCAGGATCTTGTACTTGCTGCAGGACAGCGAGTGCAGGATGCGCACCAGGTCCTCCTCCGGCAGGTTGGCGCGCTCCCGGATCTCGCTGAACGACAGCTTCTCCTCTGCAGTGGCAGCCCATGACGTCAGTCATCTGTGCTGTGGCTCTGAACAGAGTCTCGAATCTTAGCTAGGCACATCAGGCCAGGCACACAGAGATCCCTGGGATCAAGACTGATTTGGGAAGTCAGAGGTGATGACAGCTCCAGCACACTCTTCTGCGCATGGCTCCTCTAGATGGGGTTGCCAGGTGCGCCCCATGGGTGGCCTGAATTGAGTGGCAGATTTCCCGTGAGGTGTACTCAGCCAATACCATACAGAGAGGCCTGTGTGGAGGACATGAGTAGTGAAGGCGAAAAAGGCGACATGCTGACCTGAGTTGAACAGCAGCACCACTGCAGCCTGGGTGGTGGACATGAGCATGTCGATGGGCTTCTGCTTGAAGTTGCCCCTGATGGTGGCCAGCCCGGAGTGGTAGTACCACGTCAGCCGCCTGTGCTTCACCGTCTCCTCATAGAACTCCTGCAGCCGGGGCCTCACATCAGACTGGTGCAAGCTTCCTGCTGCGTGTGTGCCCTTCCAACTTCATGCACACAGATGGTGTGCCCTTCTAACCAAAATTGCTTGTGGTCTGCACACCATCAACTTCATGTGCATGATTATGCATCATTAGGTGGCATCTTAAAAGGCTGCTCATTGCTGCCGTGGGAAGAGGCACGCTCATGATCACACTCAGGCCGCAAATACAAAGGTGCATGCTGATGCCATGGCCTGTTCAAGTATGGCGCACACCTTGAAGAGCGCAACGCCGTCCACCATCTCCTGTGGCAGCGCCAGGTCTATGGCCTGCAGCACAGCCCCATCGACGTCTCAGTGTGACACTTCAGGCGCATGCAAGCCCACTATCATGCAAGCTTCAGGGCATCCTCCATCGCACAGGATGAAGCATGTTGAGCAGAATGTAAAGCGTCATGCTTCCGTCATTCACAGAAAGGCAGTGTGTACCTTGAAGGCAGGCCAGAAGCCGGTGGTGAGGACGGTGACGGAGAGGTCCAGGGGGGAGGACTTGCTGTTCTGGCGCTGCCAGGACTCGAAGGCCTGCTGCTTCTCCCGTGCCAGCGCCAGGTCTGTGACCATGCCCTCCATCTGCACCAACACCTCTTGCTCAAGCTGTGCTCACATGGGTATAGGCGAGAACTACATGAAATACCCAATCTCATTTGCATGACCATGACTCCTCACTGCTATGTGTGCAGTCTAGGCACAAGACTGCAAGCTTTGACAGCCTCCAAAGTACAACTATGAGGATATGAAGCTGTGGGTCTCACTATTCGTGACAGCCACCCCCAGCGGTATTTTCTCAGACACATCGAAACAGTGGGCCTGGGCAGGAGGGCGCACCTTGGAGGTGAACTGGGCGCCGCACTGCTGCTTGAGGCGGGTGAGGACGGCGCGCTCGTGGTCGTCCGAGGCGCTCTTGTCCTGCAGCAGGCGCCGCGACAGGCGCTTGCGGTAGAACTCCGCAAACAGGTCCTTGTCGCTGATGTAGGCCAGCAGCTTCACCACCTTGTCCAGCATGTCCTCCACTGCATCCTCCGTCAGCTTCTCCCCGCCCCCCTGCGCATGCGCCAGGACAGGCTCAGTCGCGATCGTGAGCCTTCCAGTCTCAAGACTGGACCAGCATGCATTCTGTTCTAAAAGTCCCTGAGCTAGGGTAGGCAGGAAGATGACCACAGCATGCAGACAACCTCCAGCACGCATGCCGGAGCAGACAGGCTCTGCCGAGCATGGACTGCTCTGCCAAAGCAACACTGTGCTGGGGGAATACGGCAGATGTCTCTTATATGCTTGTCGGCTGCTGGGTGAGATGCTGGGAAAGCCTTGCCTTGGTGAGGAGGGTGTTGCAGAAGTTGGCCATGAGCTCTGCAGAGGCCAGGCCGCCCACTTGCTTGTTGCAGAAGGCCTCAAAGGCCTCCTTCAGAGCCTTGTGGAAGAGCGAGCTGCTGCTGAAGCACTCCGTCACATACTGCAAGCAATATACAGCAAACAACATTCAGGGACTGCCTCTACGTGAGTCATGAAGCTCATCAACACAAAGTTAGAGTCAATAGGACTGCCTGGAAATGCTGGCAGACTGTCTACGTGGCATTCTGACCATATTCAGACCAACGGAGCACACTGATACCAGAGGGGTCATCCGCAGCTAACCTCCAGGTATTTGTCGTGCAGTTCAATGACTGTCTTCACATACGTCTGCTCCTGGGATCCGCTGCCTGTGTCCTTTGATGGCTTCCCTGCAATAGCCCATTCAGTTTCTGTGAGGCAAGACACAATACAAGAATGGGAGGGACTCCCTTTGCTTCCAATCCTAAACCTAGAGCCTGACACCTCACACCCAGACCTTTGGCACCTCTCAAATCCACAATGCAGTCTTGGGGCTGACAAAAGGCAGGCATTCAGCTCAAGCTCCAAGCCAGGCAGAGGGCGCTGCACCTGAGTCCTTGTCCTTCTTGTTGTTGAGGGCCTCGGTGACCTGGAGAACGAGCTTGGTGCCCTCGCCCTCCACATGCTTTTTGAAGATGTTGGCTACCGGCTCCAGGCCCTTTGTGACCCGGGCAAACAGCCGGTACATCCGCGCCAGGTCTGCTTTCTGCGATGCAGACTGGCAAGTCAGTTGGCAGCAGCATCCATGGCAGGTGCATTGCAGATGTCAAGGCAGACTGCCCCTCAATGGTGTAATGATATGCAGCCTGTTGGTACCACGTGTGTGCCTACTTGTACAGGACCGCATCACACTGCGGTTGACGCATGTACAAGAAGTCGGTCTGTTGTGCTGCATGTCAAGGGGCGGGTGCTCAAGCAGACGCGACATATCAGGGAAAAGGGGCCTCTGTTGAGAGGCACCTTGTCATCCCGCATGAGAGCTGCAGCGCCCGAGTGCTCCTTCTCTAGCAGCTCTGTCTCATAATGCTCCAAGAGTTCCCGCTCCACCGCTGTGAGCAGCTTGGCCTTGGTGTCCACATGCAGGTAGTTGGTCACCCGCTCCTCCTCCATGCGCAGCGCATCCTCCGCCTTCTGCATGTAGTCTGGGCACGAGTCCTCCTGCATGCCCATATCGAGCCTCTCGCACACATGCCTCTAGGTCATGGCTCTTCTTCATAGTCTGAAAGGTATTTGTCAAGCATGCAGGGGAGGAGGTCGGCCCAGTATCAAACACCCTGACAGTTCAATCGCCACCCATATGGTGGCCGAACTCCTGTAGCAGTGAGCACTCTCTGCCACAGGAAGACCACTCATAGCCTAACACTCAGCAATCCATGTGTTGGGGACAGGGACAGCACATGAGCTCAAGCCTGTCACCGAGCATGAGCGGCAGGTGTACTCACCGCTATCCAGGACGCAGCCTTCTTTTTGTAGTACTCCGACGTGGTGGAGAGCAGGTGCTGCTCGAAGTCGAGGTTGTAGGCGTCCATGGTGCCCATGCCCACCTCTATGAAGATGCCCAGCACGTTCTTGAGCAGGGAGCGGTCTATCTGCTCCCCCTCCCGCTCCTGCTCTATGGCCACCAGCATGGCGTCCTTGGCCCTCTGCTTCACTTGCGTGTACACGTCATCTGCAAGCAGCAGCCCAGTCAGAGGGCTTTCCCGACGCTCTCGGCTCTTTGCTGATGTGGTGCATAGGGCTAACATGGAACAGTGCAGCACGTTGTAGCAAGCGTGATGCAGCTTTAGGATGAAGGATGCAAGCATGGGCTCACCTCTGAAGCGGAGCAGGCCCACGTCATTGAGCGAGTGCAAGGAATGCCGCGTGATGTAGTACCTGCGGCATATTGCAGCTGATATTGTATTGTGACTTATGAGCATGCTGGCGCTGTTGACCCTCATAACAGATCCAGAATCATAGCTGCACTGCTGTGGCTCGGGCGGCGGGATGCGGTATAAATGAAGGGGAGCGATAGATCATGCATGCCATAGGAATCTCTAAATGTCTTCCTGCTCACCTATCTAGGTAGTTGAAGAAGCGGGACAGCCATCTAACCATGACTTTGTGATTGTTCCACCGCTTGTGCAGCTCCTTCAGCAGGAACTCATTCTGTTCCTCTTTCAACGCTGGAAGGACCTGCAACAATAAACACATTGCCTAATAGAGCTCTTGACTGCACAGGCAGGAAAGTGCTCCTGAAGCATGAGTTTGTGATGCCAGAAACTCGGTGGTACCAGAACATGCAACACAGTGCACTGCTGCACATTGCTCTTGTGACACCTGCTTTGCACAGCCAGGCATAGGGCCCATCAACATCCCTTACCCGCTCACTGATGTACGTGCTGAAAGCCTCTCGGTACTTGGTGTACAGCGGCTCTGAGTAATCATTGGGCGGTTTCTGTGTGCACATGTTGTAGATAGTCCTGCACGGCAGCGGCATCGGTCAAAGCAAGCAGGCAATGATGTCGAGCCTCTTGCAGAGTTTACACGCCGAGGGAAATGGTGCTCACGTGTAGAGCATCATGTACTGCTCTGCTGAAAATTGCTCCTCCGCCTCGCCCTCCAAGATGTTTTTGAGCTTCGTGATGCCTTTCTGCAATGCAACAATGTTGAAGTGAGCACCACTTCGGTCTCGTCATGCCAGAAACCAGTCCTTGTCCTGGGTCTTAGCACACCTCCATAAAACTCCATCCTCCTTCTAGTTCTATGATTCTCCGTTCCTGCATCTTGCTCCTAGAAGATGGAGCGGCTTTCGAGGCTGCGACAAGACGCAGCTGGCCTACGATTACCCTCCTCAGAGAGACCTCATGACAGACTTGAGGTGTACCACTGCCCGCAACTGCAAGGCACTATAACGGTGGAAGCTGTGTTCAGACAGCGGAGCTACAAGGGCTGTTTGATGTGTGTGATGTTCCACTGCAGTCACCCCAGCGATGCCCAGGTAACTTTCACAGCGGTGTTGGACAGGAATGCAAGAACCTGTCTGGAAATTTCTTATTGCCCCAGCTGGGCATGACCACCCCTCCATGCAAAATTCCGAAGCAGGAATGCCTTGCGTCCTGTTGATGAAGACGATCGCAAGCTGTGCAGGGAGCTGTTGGGTAATATTGCTCTGGGCAGCGTTCTGAAGAGAGCCCAGCATGGTCATCCTGAAACTGAGATGGAAGACACCTGAGAGGAGACCCTTGGACATGTCTACTAGCATCATCAGAGGGCCCTGTCACAGCTTGCGAATGTGAAAGGACTGTACTAGCCCTTAGAAGCTGGCTGGGAGACGGAAAGCCCTGCTGATACGCAAGGTGGGAGTTGTCCATCACCAGGCCTGTGTCCTCTGTTGCAGCAAGGCCGCATATTTTTTGGGCATGTAAAGGCTTCATGAGCTTTCTCTGCAGTATAGAGCGAACTTACTTGGCGAGAGTCGCTGCATTGTGCGGCTTTGTCGACACTGTTTATGTGTGAGCAAGACCTGACTGCGCAATGAGCAAGTTCAACTGGCAGTCTCGCTGGCAAGAGACTGTCGGGAAGACCGTGACAGGTCTATCGGATGGTGCCGCCAGGTGCATAAGCTCTCTCACGATTGGCTGCCTTCGAGGTTACATGATTGCCTGTACTTCCTGCACTGGCATTGCACGGCTTGCAGAGATAGTACAGCAGCTTGACCTGGTACAACAGCTACCTGGAGTGCAGGTTGAAGCAAAATTGGGCAGAAAAGCCAGGTGCAAGTCCCGAGCTGGCCCGGCATCAGCCCAGCACCAACAGCAGCCCCAGGAGCACCACAAGCGCAAGCCAGGATACCCACTTCCTCCGCCTGCCTGTGAGTACACCTTCCTATTGCATAGCCCCACCCGCCCTCGTAGAGCCTTGTAAGGGTGAGAAGAAAAGCACTGTGGCTGTGTGGGGCCTGCCCGTAGTAGCAGCTTCTTGCCTGTGTCTGTGTTACGGCGCATGCTTGATGATGCTTCAGCTGCATGCCTGATGACAATTTCCGTGCATCTGCAGATTGACACAGCCAGAAAGCTGCGTTGGTATGACAGAGAGGATCTCTCGCAGCTCATCAGCATCAGCACACGTGAGAAGCAGCAGCTGCAGGACACCATCACCGCCCTCAGACAGGTGACATGTGGACTCCTACCCAGTGCTAGCCTTCATGTATTGCACTTTATTGAGCAATCTATGTGCATGGCATGGGTATGAGTACTTGACACCGAATGGCCTCATGCAGGTTATACTGGCATCTGGAACCACCGAGCAAGAGCTGGATTCAGATTTGCAAGAGCGCCTGGTCGAAGCTGAACATCAACAGGACACAGATGCCAGTCTGAACAGCGTCCTTGTCCTGGCTGCGCAAGCAGAGATTGATCAGCTGAGAAATGTCATTACAACTTCTGCCCAGGTAGAGGAGGACATCCTGCGCGTAGTTGTTAAAAGCCTGCGACTGCTGCTTTCCTGCTGGAGGAGTACGGAACTGTTTCCTATAAATGCGGCAGTCCTGTAAATTACGCGCTGTCACAGGAAGAAGGTTCTTCTGAAGGGGCGCTTGAAGCAGCAGCCCAGCATGCAAGTGAGCTGCAGGCTCTAAGAGTCCAGCTGCAGGAAAGGGATGAGCAGCTTCGGCAGCAGGGAGAGGAGCTCAGTGCCTTGCAAGAAAGGTTGGTATTGAACATCAGTACAACAGTGCCACAAACTCCTGCAATGTCTGAGCTTGCAATGCACGGGTGGTTGTGAGCTTTCACTTGCCGTACACCATGCTGGGTGGTCCTATGTCCTTGTTCCTGGGACCCATTTGAGAGCAGATTCTTCACTTTGCAGCAGCTCTGACACCAGGCTCTTTGCATCGTGCAGGTTGCTGAGTGTAGAGGCGGCGGATGCTCCCAGTACTCCCACTGCTGAGGCAAAGCGGCCGAGTAGATCCGCTCCTGCAGAGGCTCCTGCAGCTGAGCTGTCCCAGTCTCCAAACATTGTGCCGCAGCTTGCTCAGCCGGAGGCCAGCAGTTCTGCGCACGGGCCTCTCCCTGAGCACTCTAGTGGGGAAAGCGCAGTGCACTCAGCCTCAATGCAGGAGCCCCGACCCAGCAGCAGCAGTGGTCCTGAACACGAGTCAGAAGTCTCACAAGACACAAGTGCTCAGACCAGTCAGCAAGCGCATACTCAGTCCAGTCCCGCCGCGTCAGCCGAGCTGGTCCTGGCAGACCAGGTAGGTAGCAGCAGCGAGCCCAGACCTCAGCAAGAAGAGCAGCAGGCAGCCACCATGCCAGAGGCAGTGCAGCCGCCTGGCGAGGTTCAGGAGAGGGCTGTTCAGGAGCTGCAACGACAGCGGTCCTTAGAGATCTCGGCGCACCTTGCTCAGGTGAGACGGGAGGGCCCCAGCAATCCATGCAAGATCGTCAAAGTAGGTTCAGTGCTTCTTCGGCCCTTGTATGCCCTCCAACCCTGAGCTTGTCCATTCCTCTGAGCGGCGCCATGCCTTTGTGTGTCGAGCTCTCTCTGACAGCTTGGCCTGCGAATCACAGGTGAGGAGGCTCGAGTCGCAAATATCACAGGCTGAAGCTCAGGCCCATGCAGCAGAAGCAGCCCGCGCTGAGCTCCAGCAGGAGTTACAGCACCTGTCCCAGACTCTAGAAGAGACCAAGACATCTTCTGAGCAGCATACGCAGGTGGGAATTGGCTGTGTTATTGATAGAATTGTGCAGGCGACTGTGGATGCTGTGCTGCTGTTCCTCCTGAGAAAGCAATTGGTGTACATGAGCGGTAGCCGACACCACAGACAACCTCCATCTGAGTATGTGAGCCTGGGCTGAACCTTAAGGGAGGGGCGTTCTGTGCAGGAGCTGCACGCCAAAGTCAGCAGCGCTCAGGCGTCGCAGGCAGAGATGCTGCAAAAGGCGCAGGAGATCTGCTCCCAGGCCGAGGAGCGTGCTGCAGGCGCTGAGCGCCGTGCTGACCGCGCTGAGGAGCGCGCCAGCAAGGCAGAGGCAGAGCTCAAGGTGTCACACCTACTAAGTCCATGCATCTTGCAAGAGGACTGTCATTAAGGCGTACAACTCGGCAGGCCTTTCCCAGAGGTGATCTGATACAGTTGGGCTTCACTCCCTGCACTACCCCATGAAGCACCAATGTCCCATCTCGAGTGCTCTGTCCCAGAGCCAGCTTTGGGCCACAAGAGCATGCATTGGAGGTGATCCTGACAGGAGACAGCCTTGCAGGCCAGGGAGCGGAGCGGCAGCGCCAGCAGGAGCGAGCTGGCGGCGGCCAAGCGCGCGGCGGACGAGCGGGAGGTGGAGCTGCGGCGCGCCATGCGCGAGGGGGAGGCCAAGCTGCGCGAGCGCATCTCCCGCCTGGACGAGGACAACCAGGAGCTGCGCAGGTCAGGCCGCAGCCTGCTCTGCTGTGCAAAAGCTTTGCATTTGCAGCAGTCCCTGGCTGATACTATCCGCTTTGTAGATGCTTTGCTTTGAAGCAGCTATCTGTGCAGTAGCATGGGTCTCTGTTCATCCACCATAGCCTGCTAGCATGTGTACAGGGGCTCATCCTGCGCATCGCATCATCGTACACAGCATGGCCTCAGGAGCTACAGAAGACATGCGTTTAGGGTACACATACTGGTTTCCAGGTCTCATACGGTCCCAAGTTGTGGAGGCCAGTTGGAATAAGTGCATGCCCGTGTAGGTCTCTCGTGAGAGCAAGGGCAGACGCAGAGGCCATGGAGTCCAGGGCCCACCAGGCCGAGGCTGCAGAGGCGTCTCTGGCGGCAGACCTGCGCAATGTGGAAGCACAGTGCCTGAGCAATGAGGGCCTTGTCGCAAAATGTGCGACGCTGGAGGAGCGCCTGTCAGAGATGCGTGCTGAGCAGGTCTGCACAGGCCTTGCCATTATTTGTAAGCTCACACTGATGCTGATAGGCAGCAGGCATGCAGGACGCGGCAGTGTGTACTGCCGTCAGAGCAGAGTGGACCTTTCGAGAGATTGAGCATGTGCTCTTCTTGTGCAGGGCCAGCTGGCCACGTACAAGGAGATGGCTGCGGCTGCAGAGGCAGACCGGAGCCGTCTGGAGCAGGAAGTACTGGCGACCGCCCAGCTGGCGACCTCCCTGGAAGCCCGCCTGCGTACAGCGCTGGCTGCCAGGGACGGTGCCGAAGCGCGTATTGCTGCTGCTGAGATGAAGGCGTACGAGGTACGCTGCACCTATGCCAACCCAACTCAATGTCCGAATGTGGTTCGGCAAAGGCTGCTTCTGTTTGAGCAAGCGCAGAAATTTGCACGCAAAACCTTTACCTTGACTGGGTCTTCGACTGGGAGCACCCCTGACCTGCCGCTTCTGTGCAGGTTGAAGCGGCCATTGAGAGTGAGGTAGCCCGGCGATTGGAGCTGTCCGGAGCTGACTTCAAGCGGTGGCCGCGGGCTGCCAGGGATGAAGTTGCGCGCCTGGAGAAGAAGCTGGAGGCGGCGCAGGGCCTGAATGGGACGCTGCATGCTGAGGTGGATGCTGCCGCGCAGCAGCGCCAGACAGAGGCTGTGGCCCGCGCTCAGCTGCAGGTCTCTTGTCATGGGTTCTGATGCTTATGTGCGATGACATTGCGTTCCACAGCTGCATGTAGCATGACTCACCTTTCCATACACTCTGCATCATGTGAAAATCGGGCTGCACCCTGCGTGCGAGAGTGAGGCATGACGTTTGCATCTAAGGCTCTCTCCAGCAGACGAGTAAGTTTGTGCTGTCAGTGCATATTGGAGATGCCGTGTGAAAAGGCTCAGTGTGCAGTCAGCCTGAATGTGTGTATGCGCGTCAGGTGCGGCTGTCGTCCACGGAGGAGAGAGCAATGAAGGCAGAGCGCGAGCGCAAGGAGACAATTGCCGCGCTGGAGCGCCAGCTGGCGGCCGCCCGCGCTGAGGTCCTGGACTGGCGACGCGAGCTGGCGGCCGCCGAGGCTGAGCGGGACAGGCTGATGACAGACAAGAAGGCGCTCGCCAAGCGCGCCTCTTCTGGCTCTCTGTATGCCGGCTACGGAGGCACACCCAAGGCGCGAGGTCTGGCGTTGCCCTCTCACCAAAGAACATCCAGCTGCAACACACCAGGAAAGCAAAAGTCCAGCTGCGAAGGGTTTTTCTTGGGAGCGGTGGCAGTCCTTTGCTGTACTTTTGTTCCACAGCTGCAAGGTATCAGCAACACCCTCGAAAGGGATATGGGCCTTTTCAAAAGAGTACAGCAGCAGTCTGAAGCGTCTGGCCGAGGGACTGACCTCATGTGAATGGCAAACGCAGGGGGTGGCAGCCTGCGAGGCATAGCAGACTCCTTTGCAGAGCATCCCAGCAGCAACGGCGACCGGGACCACATTGGCGGCGTGGACATCATGTACCTCAAGAATGTGCTCCTGAAGTTCCTGGACTCTGTGGCATCAGGGCGCAGCGAGCAGGTGAGTTGCAGTGTCCATGTTTGTCAGGCAGCAGACACACTTTGTATCAGAGATGTGTGTCGGCTGCGAGGGGCAAAGGCGGTCCACTCGCCTGGGCCAACTCCACTCAGTAAAGCTTACTGAGCTTCTCCGGCATGTGCAGCTTGACGAAGTATGTCGGAGCTGCTACTGAATGCCAGAACCAGCCCCTGATTGTGGTCTTGCCTGCAGACTGATGCCCTGCTGCCAGCCATTGCCACACTGCTGCGAGCGACGCCGCAGGAGTTCAGGGAGCTGAGGCTGGCCGTCGTGGCACAGAGGCAGTCCTCCTGGTGGCCTAGTTAGGTTGCCAACGTGCGTAATAGCCCACAAGCAGAAAGCACATTCGGCTGCTGAATATCCATGTCTGGCGATGGAGACTTTGATGCTGTGGGAACTGCCACCAGATGCTAGCTAAATGCAGACTCTGCAGACAGCGTCTGACAGCCTTCAAGCTTGTCCTTGAAGAGTCATATTCAGTTGACGTTGCAAACATTGAACGCAGCAGGTCTACAGGGCAGTTTTACTGATAGCCGTAGATAGTTCAATGCACCTGTAGATTGGCCAGGTCAAGTGTGCATGCGGCTAGCTGCTCAATTGTAAGACAAATACTAGCTGAGAATCATCACTCGCATGATGTGTTGCCACTGCCAGGACAACTCGTCTGTAATCTATCGTCTGGCTCACAGGGCAGGTGTTGGCAGCCCCGAGCTGGGCTGCCCTCGAAGTGCCGTAGTCAAGCCACTTTACAGGCCAGCACTGCAGAATGCCGTAATTGACAAGGGTATTACGGGTTCTTCCCCGTGAGCCGTAGCGATGCACTGGTGCTAAATATGGAAGCGTTCTCCTCAAGGCTACTACTTGTCTCTTGGCGCATGAGAACAACGCGATCGATACATCCTATACTATTCTGCAAGTGCATTGTCGATCAGAACGCCGGTCGCCTAGAAGGTGAGATACAGGCCATGCCGAATGCCGATCTGCTTTGTCACAAATGACAATGCCCACCCTTCCGCCGTGGAGCAGCTCAGCACAGCGTTTCTTATATCCTATTGCGGGTTTCTGTTATCTGAAGTGGCACAAGTGGTGAAGGACAGGGCACTTCAATTGTGTGCACGTCAGATCACTTGCCGTCCAATGTCGACTCTTACGTGCGACCACATTTAGCACGGATCCTCCTCAGCACATCACATATTCACTGAAATCTGGTGCTTGGGGGACTCTTTTACTGCGCACGAGAAGGCCGCAGGTCATGGCCAGGTCTGCATTACCCAGTGTCGTTTGCAGAGAAGCATGTCGTGGACTCAGGAGGTGCAGAGCTTTCCGCCAGTGCCCATCGATGAGCTGTACAGCAATGCAAAGAAGTGGGCTGAGAAGGGAGAATGGAAGAAGCAGAAGGATCTGGCCATCAAGAAGGCTGTGGCCATTGTGACATGCATGGTGGGGTACTCCTCTCAGGTCACGGGTGAGACATTGAAGAGATTGAAGGAGATCTTCTCACGTGATGAATCTGTAAGGGTGTAGTGTTTATCAGCCTCCAGCAGCTGCTTGATGAGTGCACCTTCGGCACAATTGCTCGACTGACATTGCTCTACTTTTACAGGACTGCCGCGTGCTGCCTGACAGGATCTTTGGTCTGGAGCTGGGCGATGCAGAGTACATCCGCAATGCTGGAGGTATGTGCAGAGCCACCTCCTGCAACTCATAGTCTGAGCATGAAGCCGTGTCTGTCAAGGGAGAGAAGCGCACCCGTTGTGCCTTGAGGTCAGATCCAAGACACTTATATCAATACTGGCAATGGTCCTCTTGGCTTGGGGACACCCTCAGCTGCAGAGCATGCATCCTGCTAGATGTGCAGTGCAGGACACTAATGAAAGGGATGGATTACGCAGGCCGCGTGACAGATGACATCATCAGGTCCCTGCTCATCGCCCAGGAGCTCCTCCAGACCAAGGAGATTGTGCTCATGCACCACACAGGTACCTTGCACTTCGTATCTCTTGTCTGAAAGAGAGGCCTGCTAGGGACTGCAGGTGTAGGTACAGAGTTGTCCAATCTGTGCAACATCCAGGAGACACACTTGACCCATCAGCAGCTCGCCTGCGCTGAGTTCAGGGGCGACACAGGTCCTTGAGTCTAGCCAAGGAAAAGGGTTCTCCAACATTGAGGAGAAGGCTAAAGTGGTGAGGCTGCTGATGTGCTCTGTCTGCAGACTGCGGAGCCCAGTACGCAACCAGGAAGCACGATCAGTTTCTGGAGACTGTGCAGAAGAAGCTGGTGAGGCACCAGATGCTCTGTGATGACTTGCTGTGTGGTGCACTGTCTTGCATGTGGAATCCCCAAAGCATACAAGCATAAATGCGCTCAGTCTTGCTGGATTTTGGAGTAGGGCTTTGCACAGAATGGTGCTACAGAGCATTCAGATCTGCATACTCAGTCGGCTTGAGCCGTTCCGCAGAGAATACCTGGTCCTGTACGGTCCCTGTTGTACGGACTCCTAGCAGTTGTGAAAGCACTCACGGTTTGTCTCACATGAGTCTCCACGTGTGTTCTGATATTCAACTCCTCTTGCAGTATCATATGTCATTGCAGTGTAGAGAATAAGGAGCACAGCATCCTTTTCCGATGCTCATGATGCACCCTAATGTATATCGGCCTTGGCCTGGAGCTGCAGGCTCAATTGGCAGACCAACATGCAGGAGTGTCAGAAGCAGTAAATACCATTTTGTCTGTACAGGGGGTGGACCTCTCAACTTACAATGCGCTGCCCATTGGGACATCCATAAAGGACCTTGAGAACAGTGTGTAAGTCAACCTCCCAGGCTCTCACATCACTGGTGGCTGAGATGTGCTGCATGTGACCATTGTGAGCGCTCAGTGCAACAGCAGCGAGCCGTGTGCAAACTGGATCACCTGCTGCACATACATGAAGTGTAGCCGGGTCCCCAGTTTGCATACAGCCATATATCGCATGGCCATGTGTACAGAGCAATGCCTTTGCTGATAAGAGTGACCAGGTGACTGCTGCTGGGTGCAGGGTGGAGGATGTAGAGAAGCTGGAGAAGAGCCCCCTCATCGCCAAAGATATCCCCATCTATGGCGTCATCTACCACACAGAGGTCAGACACAGCTGTGGCTATGTGTTGAGAAGTAACCAGTGCACATGACAGAGCATGATTACCTGTACGGTTTGATTGCACCAGCAAAGAACATTTGGCCTTACTCTTGCTTCTAGATGGCAGCCTGGTCTGGTTGGCAGTCAATTGAGGCGCAAAGCTTCAAGCGCCGCAATTGAGGCAGCTATGGGCATTGTGTACACTCTCGCCCTCATTACAGTGCTTGGCTGCCATGCAGAATGGTGAAGTCACGGAGGTCATCCGCAAGCGCTCCTCACAGGGCAAGGCACAGTGAACAATTGGTCCTGCCACAAGCTACAGCATCAGCCAGGCGGAAAGGCATGTAGCGCAGAATTGCACAGATAGTGAAGGCTTGCATGTACCTCCCTGCATTTGTGAGTGAAGAAAGGAGTTGAGGGTTGACGTAGTAAACTTATAGCTACATGCAATGTGTGATGTACATGTTGGACAGCTGGACATGCCAACAATGCGGCACAGACCACATCCTGGCAAGTGCAATCTTTGCCAAACGCAGCCGATATTGCAAATTCCAATTGTACATGTATTGTGGTAATCTGCCTGCGGTGCCAGCCATGCCTCAACATATATGCTACAGTCGTTTGCAACGCACTTGCTGCAGCATCTCATCTGTGTCATACCAATGTGGCCTGAACCGGACAGCGTCTGCTCACATTCCTTCATCAGTCGAGATGCCAGAGCACGTATTTCATTACGCCTAGAAAGCACTTGCATCGCAGATCTGCTCTAGAGCGGGGATGCTTCCCAAAGGTTTACCAAAGAAAGGTGCATACATGCGTCCTCTCGCCCAGCTCTGCCTCACAGGCCAATCGTATACTCCTGGATACTTTTGGATCCTAAGCATTCAGTTCGCATTAAGCGGAGCGCCCTAGGCAGCCCGCAGGCCCTTGTGCGTCTTGCTGTTCTGAAGCTCCAAGGCTATGGCAGCCGCCAAGTAAGCGCTCCTTGCTTCTTTGGTGTTATCTAGGGCATTCCACTCGAACCATGGCACATCCTGTACAAGTTCAGACACCTTTCACCAAAGACAGGTGTCCCGCAGCAGCACGTATTTTGCATCAGATGCCTCCTGGGAGCAAGCGTTCCGAAGGATGCAGTGAATGCATAGCTGCGTGGAGTTCTGCATGGGCGTGCCAGAAGAGGGACCTACCACGACATGCCAGCCACGGGCCCTGAGCAGCTTGTTGCGCATCAGGGTACGTCCAGTGGGCCTGCAAAGCAAGAGCAAGCATGACGGTCGATCCCTGAAGCACACATTGTGCATTGACCGCAGGCTGCACATCCCTGGCGCCTGTCTTTTTGGAAGTGTAATGCACCAGACCGGTGGGGCACATACGACCCTCACATGCTAAAGACCTTGAGGAGTGAGAGGGCCCCATTTGCAGGGCAGAAGAAGTCTGGGACAGTGTTCTGCTGTCAGAATATATTTGCTGAGAAGAAGGGCACTCACATGTGATGCGGCCGGCCATCCACAAGGGGCCGGTTGCAGGAGTAGTGGCAGATGCCATCACACTCAATGGCCACCTGCAAAACCCGCAGGACGCCTCAGTGCAGCTCTTGCAGCCAGCATGGAGATCCTCAGCTGGAAGCAGCTTTCAATCCTGTGAGAAGACAGGCACATGCACATGTAGGGGCCAGGCCAGCTCAAGCAGGGAGTATGAGCTCAGGCTGCAGTGTAAAGGGGCGTGCCTTGCGCCTGTCGCCGCCAGGGTGGCTGGGAGGCAGAAAGAGGGCGAGATCGACAGAGAAGAGGCCCTCATTGTACTCCATCTGCACATCCAGGCCAGCCTCGCGCAGGCCGCGGTGGATGGCCTTCTGCAACTGCGACACCGTCACCCACTCCTTGCTCTTTTGCCAAGCCTGCGCACCAACCATGCCGTCATGAGCTGGCAGGAGAGAGGTTGCAGGCCCTCTGCTGAGGATGCACAGGTTGCCACAGGTGCTGTGCAAGAGCAGGAGACAGACTGCGCAGGGCTCTGGTGCCATCAGAGGCCTTGCAAGCCACCTATGACAGCTTTGCCATTTAAAGTGCCTTTCTCCTGCAGCATGCAGACCTTTGGGATATGCACAAAGCGCAGACACCTTTGCTGTGACCATGTCCCAGCAAGGCATGTGGGGGTAGGGCATGAGAGTGCGGCCCCTGGCCTTGGCTCAGCCCGAGGAGCGTGCCAGTGATGCGCATTGTGGGGGAGGGCGCTCACGTCTCTGCAGATGTTATGGAGGCTCAGGGGCAGGCGAGGCGCCTTGCCAGGAGGCAGAGCAGCCTCCAGGTACAGGTGCGTCTGGAAGAGCTGCGTGTGTGAGCGCGGCGACAGCTTGACTGCCAGCTTCTCATACGCCTGCGCAGAGTGCAACACCTCTGAAACAGCGAATTCATCACTACAAAGCCAGCCGAGCCACAGCTCGCAGCGCCTAGTCCAAAGAGGTGTCCCTCATCACACAGCTTGCGCACACAAGCAGGCGGCAGCGCCAGACGTCAGATTGAGCGTTGTGGTTGAAGAAGGGGTCACTGACAACATGATCCTGGTGACAGGCCATGATGTGGACATGCTGCTCGCCTGCTCGACAAACTCGGGGCGCAGCTCGTCCAGGACGGCGAGGGCCCAGAGGGTGTTGGCGACGCCCTGGCCCTTCTCCTCCTCGCCCTCGTGGTCGGTGCTGTCCAGCAATTCCTCCGACTTCTGCAGGAACTTCCGCATCAGCTCCGGCCCCGGGTGCTCCGCCAGGCGCGCCATCCCCCAGATCAGGTTGCACAGGTTCTGCAGCCACCCACACTCTCAGATGCCTCTGCCAACAACACTCCTTGCTTGCAGGCAGGGATCACTCAGTACATGTGTGCCATGGAGAGGACGAGCAGATGCACACAGGAGGCTTCAACTTTGCAAATACGCTTGCAACCTCGGCAGATGTCTACTGATGACATTGCCAGTAGGTTGAGCTATGGCAGCGCACGCTTTGCTTGATAGGCAATGATGTCTCATGGAGCACAGTGAACCAGAGCAGGTGTCATGTGGGCCGTCCACCCGGAACTGACTTCAGCATCAGCATCAACATGGCAAAAACTTAACACTCACCTGAGCATTGAACTCATCCACCATCCCCTTCCTGATGATGGTCGCCACCAGGTTCTGGAAGAAAGGCTGCCCTGCAGGGTGACAGAACATCACCCCTTTCCATTTCACTTCTGCTATGCATTGGTTCTATAGAATCAGCCGCCAAACGCCCAGGACCATCCTGACTCATGGCTCAAGGCATGCAGAGAATGTGAGCTGGTGGGCTGCAAGGGTATGAACACTAAAGCAGGAGCTCCGAGGTGGCATGCCTGGGTGGTAGTTGAGGGTGCCAAGGGACCAGATGAGCATGCTGAAGTTGACAGGGAGGCCCTCGTTGGGCAGGAGGCGTTCCGCCTGCTGCACCAGCCGCCACGCCATCACCTTGAACAGGTGCCCCTTGCCCGTGATCAACTGCATGCGCTTGGCGTCCTGCCGCGCCAGGCCCCACAGCACATTGGTGCAACCCTGCATGCAGCCAGCAGGAATCGACGTGCCACACCTCTGCATCCAAGTGCGTGGCATGGCTGGAGTGCTTGCAGCCATATGTGCAGGACAGGTAGCAGGGCACGCCAGCACTGGCATGGCACAAGCACTGCTAGCACATATTGCAATTGCGCAATTCTCGGCAACATTTTGCTGACAGTAGGAAGACAGTCCTAATAAGCCAGTCTTGCATACATCGCACTGGCTTCACAGTCCCTCGAGCTGAGCAAAGCTAATCCTGCCTCAGGCAACCCCACATGAAGCTCATGTTAAGCGGGAATGTCCTACCTGGACGCTGAATTGATGCGCGATGGCTGTCACACCATGCGCTAGCTTTGCCAGCATCAGGCCGTTGCAGGGGTCTATGTGCATGACGCCGCAGGCCCAGAACAGATGCGTGTAGTCGATGGCCTTCATCCTCACTTGGTCTGTCTCCAGGTCAATCAGATGCCTCGCCAGAGTCTCCAGAAGCTCATTGCAGAGCTCCCCATGACCATGCTGCATGGATGCATCACCTTGTCAGGCACATTTGCTGAGGACACGCATGCGCATGTATGTCGAGATGCCCTTTCATTTAAAGCTGGCGGGGTGGCCCGGGCACCTTTTGTGTCTAGAAGAAGCGCAGCAGACTGCAAGCACATTATGAGGTACTTGACTTCACTGTAGGTTTGCCATGCACCACAGTCTGGCGGACCGCTGCTCACAACCAACATCATGCAGGCAGACACAGGGATGACACACCTGCTTGCTGCTGATATGCAAGTTAGCGCATGCCCAGAAGACATGGGCAATGCCCACCGGCATAGCATAGACGCCGCTGTGAGCCGAGGCGAGTCCTCGCCTCAGCAGTGCTTCCACCAGCCTGCCATCTGCACTTCCCACAAGCCAATGAGGTCAACGCCAAACGCCGTGTGCTACAGATAGTTGTCTGGATTCGGGCCTGCCGCTGCCAATCTCAACGTCGACAGCATACACCTGCTCAATCGACAGGACGTCCTCTCCCTGGACTTTGCCCATCCACCTCTGCAACAGGAAGTGCCTCCACCCACATTGGCCTTCCCTACTGCATATGGCTGAGAGGACGCTCCAAAAACATGCAACAACCCTAGAAGGTAGCTGCCACCAGAGTGCGCACACTCTCACACAAGCCATGCTGCCTTGGGCACGCATTTGAACATCCAAGGCCCAGTGACACTGACCTGCAGGGCTGAGGCGCAAGGTTCCCAGGGCCCAGAAGATGTTGGAGACCGACATGGGGTCCAGCATGTGCACGAGGGGCAGCGTCAGGGCGGCCAGGCGCTCCAGGAGGGGCACAATCGCGGGGATGTCTGCGATGCGCTCCTCCATGTGTGGCGTCCTCGCAAGCTCAGCCTGCACACCATTGTGGCCCAACATTAGCCAGCCAGCTGTGGTGCTCACACAGATAGCTAGACTGCTACTAAGCTATCCTGCCGGAGCAGCATGATCTATGACTATGCCTTAGCAGTGAGCTGCACAGGAGCATGTCCACGATTGGCCAACAACGGGATCGCTGCGCTACAGGCCTGCTGCAGCCAGCCCGTCGCGACGGGGAACTTCAGCAGGACATGTCCACGTTTGCTACATAGGTAAGGGTGGGCCAACTGTAGGCAGGGGTGTCAAGATAGACTGTGCTCGCCTGGATTGTGGCGTTCATGACTTTGGCGCAGCGGTGAAACATGGTGCTGATGTTGGTGCGGGTAAGGCTGGTGCTCCTCTGGTCCAGCACGTCATTCATCTTTGCAACAAACTCTTCAGCCGCTGCATTGCTAGAGTGCCTGCAGGCCTCCTCCGCCTGCCACAGAATGTAGGGCTGCGGATTGCCTTCGGGCATCTCATGGAACGCCTCATCTGGCCGCCCTGACTCATCCACTCCGGCCACTGCACCAGAGATGCATCTTCTCACTATAAGCTCAACTGACCGCACGTGAGAGCGAAACAGTGTGCAGAGTGGATATTCAACGATTGGGGCATAGCCAATGAAACCATACTGGGATTTTGCATCCCCACCAATGGAGCTCATATTTCCAAGTCATGGACGGTCTGGAATTCTACCTGTTTGCTCCTGATGCACTCTGGTGCTATTATGCTGCTGCGGAAGATCAACGGTGCGCCTCATATGTCCCCTGTCTGCGTCACGGGACCACTGCGGTCCTGTGCCATGCGGCAACCGGACTGGTGATTCATGAGCCCCGGATGGCGCACGGTGATCCTGACTGCCTCCAAATGCTGGCGATCTGGAGGCCAGCAGTCTGGGCGGTGCTATATCTGATTGTTCATCTCTGCGAGCTGCCGCAAACGACTCGGCAGGGGCTGGCCTCCAGTTGGGGTGCTGCCTGCCACCACTGAGCCGGTTCCTCCTGTCTTCCCAGGGCTCCAGATGCTCGTGCTGGGCATGCCCTCGGGCATGCGGATGCTGGTGTGGAGGTCTGAAGCCCTGTCCCCTCTCGGCCCCAGGATACGGCCTCTGATGCGGCCTCTGTGGCTGGAAGGCGCCGCTCCTGGGACCTGGGCCTGGGCTGTGATGAGGTCTCTCATGCCCTTGAGGTCTCTCATGCCCTCGAGCAGGCACTTCGTAGCGAGCTGGGCGAGAGGCTCTCGATAGCCTGGGGTTTGCTGGACGATCTGCATGCGCTTTCTCTGCAGCAAGGTCTGCTGCATGACTGTGATAGCCCCATGACTGCCACTTGGTGTCGCAGAACAGATGATCCTGCTGTAAGGCCACAAGAAGGCCGTTGTGGAGAGGATGAAGGCCCTGCAAAGCAAACAAAAGTTAACGGCATTTATCTCCCAACATACTGGCTCGGCGGCAGATCTTGCCTGTTGTCGCTGATTGACAGAACTTAGGATAGAACGAATCCAAGAACATTCTTGGTAGCAATTGGCTTCCATAGCTTTGCAATGCAGCTTTGCACGTCATGACACAAGTGGAAGCAGCGCATAGCAAAGGCTTGTCTTACCAGCCCACTTTCGGCTTGCTGCGTCAATAGTCTCCGCAAGCCATTGCGCAGGGCATAGGCAGACATTATTCAACGGTTTATATACACTGCAAGCGGAGAATCGCCCTGGGAGATACACTCATACGCTTCTTAGCTTTACTAGGCTGTTCAAAAATAGCAGAATTCTGTGACTCCTACCTATGCAGCATATCGTTCAAGGTCTACAAGTCGTCTTTGATATTGCAGCGTTGAATGAGCATTGCGACACAGGAAAACGTCTGTATGAAAATCTGAGATGCGAGCTGCCACGGTGGCACAGCTGCGGCCACCTAGCTGCCACGCGGGCTGTGAGGAAGCTGGTGCAGTGATGGGGAAGCTGAGCATCATGTTGGCCAGCTTTCATTAGTGTTTACTGACAGCTTTGACATCTGCTTTCCCAGAACTAAAGCATTTGCACACGTGGAAGTGCAATGCACTTATCCACATCTGCAGTCGCCGTCGATCAAGCAGAGATGTCTACGAATCAATGTACTTTCCATGGAGTGGCCACTGATCTCATGAGGGCTTTACATTGGCTCTTTGCTGGAGCTACAGCCATGATCCACAGGGTGTAGCTGCACGGCTTTCTGCTAGTCTACTGTTGTGTAAGCTAGACTCGCATGATGATATCAAGATCTGAAAATTTCAAGAGCACAGGAGCTCGCAGTCAAGTCAGACTGTCTTTCAGTACCGGTACCTGCATCCTCCTTTTCTCATCTGCTTTCCAGGGGAGGTTGACCAGTGCTCCGGGACCAGCACTTTGGAGCAGCTTGTATAGCTGATACTTCAGCAGAAGGCATATACACAGCATTCTGCTGATCTACAGACCGAACGCAAAGTGATGCACATCTGCAGGAGGCTGCTGAGAAGTGTTTGGCCTGAACACACGCCTGCTCAGAGCGTCTGTATAACTTTCCGGCAGATGCTGTGGCAAGACCTTGCGGACGCTCAACATGCCTGTACCGCCCCGAAGAATTGACCTATCGCCTACTTGTACTGTACTATGGACGCCACAGTGCTTGCGGCCTAGCTGAGGGAGCGCTCTACAAGGTGTGAGAGATGGAGTACAGGACGATGCTTTCGAATCCTTCAACAGCGCTTGCACTCACAACAGGCTGCTTGGTAGGTACCAGGTATCTACGCCTTGCACTGTGCTGCTGCCCAGAAGCCCTGAGAAACCCAGACGAAGATCCGGACAAAAGCGGGACGGAATGCTGCAGCTGTCAGGATGATGCTTGGCATGTGCAATGGCTGGGAGTACGCCTGTGCTGAGCGCCTTGGGGCACATGCTGCACCCAAAGATGCTCAGCTGTTGCGGACAGCCCTGTGACACACATGCTGAACCTCTCGCCGATCGGCTGCTAGAGGTGTTTCAGCGCCGTGAATCCCACTCGCGAGTATTTTGCAACATGCCAGGGCAGTCTATGTCGCCATTATCTATACGCTCCAGGGGCTCAACATGCGAGACGCCTGTCACCCAGTCTTGCTCATGCCGCGAGGTGGCCCCGCATGGGCCCCGTCACCCAAAGATGCTCAGCTCCTGGGGCAGGAACTGGGAGAAGCCGGTGTCGGGCTGGGGCAAGGTCCCCTGGGAGACGCTGCGGATGTTCTGGTTAATCTTGAGGACGAGGGCCTCCAGGGCGGCGCGCGTGCCGCAGGTGATGCGCTTGCGGCTGGGCACCATCCAGGTGCCCAGGCAGAAGGTGTGCACCTCCCGCAGGAAGTCGATCCAGATGCGCAGCCGGTCGCTGTCGCCTGCGTGGGTATTTTGCATCTCAGCTTGGCTCAGAAGCCGTGACACCACCACAGTGTTTGGGACGGTGCTAATTGTGCTGCTGTCATGTACTTACCCTGGGGCACAGAGCTTCCCATGTTCAGGTACTCACAGCCTCGTTCTGACGAGTGGCCACACTCGGGCAGATTTTACACGGACACTCCAAGCATCAAGACGACACAAGACCAGGCAGCCTGTGTGTGAAAGCAGAGGGGAAGTGGGGCACCTCTGACGGTCTGGATCTTGGTCAGGCGCACTTTCCACATGGCCCTGTACACCGAGCGCACGGCTGCCACGCGCACACGCATCAGCGCCACGTGGGTCTCCGTCAGCACCACGATGCGCCTGTTCCCTGCTTGCATCACCTCCAGCACCCTCGACTCCTGCGCAGCCATACCGAGGGATCAGGAGCATGCCATGCACGTTGTGCAGACCTGTCAAGCCTAGCTCTGTACTCATGTCACAGTCCCTGCAACCCTGGTCAGATTTACTGGAAAATACTACTGCTTGGTTGGCAAAATTGCTCATTGGCAGCAAGAGATGGACTCAGCAGGATTTTCATGGAGATGCAAAGTGTATGAGTACAGGGCAGTACCTTAAGAGCAGGAAAGATGAGTGGGAGTGCCGACTGCCAGGCAGCAAGAAGGCGCTCGTGGCTGGCCTTCAGCTCAGGGCTGCGCGCATAGTCGGTTGCCTGTAGATCCACAACATATTGTTAGGCCCATCTTGCGTTCTGGCATGGATGGCCAGGCAGAATCCAATGCGGGGGAGATGTAGGGCTAGGGCTAGACAGGGTTACCATGCAGGGCTTGCACTGGGTGCACACCTCATTCTGGTCATCAGCCAGAGCACCAGGCGCCCGGACTCTCCGCAGGGTGCTCCCAGAGATGGCCTCCCTGCAATGCAGATTGCTCTTTTCAATGCAGTCTTCACGTTTTGCTGCAGGATTGCATGCCCACAACTGCCCATACACCCAACTGAGCACATGCACCTACAGATCACGCGCTGATTGCATGCGCATTGCTGCAACATCATTCTGGTCGGGAGAATAGGCCCTACCTGCCAAGACAGACCAAGCCCATGCCGTAGGACGCCTTGCTGGTCATCTCCAGGATCCCAAATGTGGGCCTCAGTGCCAGGCCAATGACGCCCTTTCCTACCCCAAGCAGTGCTGTTGGGATCCCTCCAGTGTGGAACCCCTGCATGCAGCACGTCTTAGCCCATGCGTCTGCAAGTCATAGTAAGGGTGGACCAGGCATCTGTGGCACTGCATTCATTCAAGCGGTCCTGCGTAAGATGCTACGCGGAATGGTAACACCCTGAAACCTCTGACAATAAGTGTGTTCCATGTGTGCCACACCTGTGTGGGGTCCATCAGAGTCCCGCTGATGCCAGACCAGATCCCAGACAAGCCCTCCTCTGCCGCGCGCCTGAATGCATCAAAGGCATTGGCCGGGCGCTGCACTGCACGGTTGAGGGCGCCTGAGTCTGAGAACATCCCAGTCTGGTTGGGTGGCACATACGTGTAGAGTGACAGCCCCACTCGCGAGAAGCTGCCCACCACCTGCAAGCAATACCAGCCAGTCAGTGTTGATATCTGGATAATACTCAGCTGTACAACAGCCACTAAGCAGAGCCCTTTATAGGTAGCTTCTGAATTGACAGACCACCTCACCTCTGTCCTGTCACGGTAGCCATCTCCACAAAATTTCGCTGCCTTCATGATGTCAGCAATAATTGCAAGACATTGAAAGAGCTCCACTCAAGGGTGCACAACAGGTGCAGGGTGCGCACATCCGCGATGGCCATGAAGAAGGTGTAGCCGACACGCTGCACGGCGCCCCGCGGGCCCACTTTGCCCGCGCCCAGCCCAGAGGCCAGGGTGTAGAAGGCGCCGCCCGCCCACACCACCGTCAGCGGCACGGCCGCAATGGCAGGCCCAGCGCCTCCCAGCACCTGCATGCCATCCCGCACATCTGTCAGCTCACATCTCCAAACCTATAGCAGCAGGCTACGGGATCTGGCAGGCGCAGTCAAGACTTTGGAGCGCAGGTGAGAGCCACATCTTTACATCTTGAGGTATACACCCAGGGTTGGAAATTGCATCAGGAGGGTGCTGCTCTGGATGACCCTCTGCAGTATCAGGGCTGATAGGATCTGCAAGGTAGTGACATGTGCATGAATGTGAGAGGCATGGAACAGAATCGACCTTATGTGCTTCAGAGATGGCCTGGGCCAGGTAGTGGCGCAGAAGCGAGTTGGTCAGCGCCTTCCGTCCAATCAGCCGGGTGTCCATTGACCAGCCTCGGAGTAAGAGGGGCACGTTATTGACATTGATGAGCTGGAATCCTGAGGTCCCTATGAAGCGCCTGAAGAGGCCGCTGGCGATCTCGGGCGCCACGCCGCCATGGCGGGCTGCCAGGATAGATGATGTCAGGGCGATGGTGACATTCGCATTGATGTCCCCAATACGTGCTGACTCTACAAAGAACCATGATGAGTGCGAGCTCTGGCCTCGAAGCACAGTCATCTCCTGCAGTACACAGCTCACCGGTCAGTGTGATGCAGCTGAAGTTGAAGGCTGTATGTGCAGGATTTGCCCTTGCAAGTGATCTATAAGGAATTGCAAAAACCTGCCTTTGCTGAGCTATTCCTGCCATCTGAACAGCTACTGTGCCGTGGTAATGGCTGCTTGTCAAGGTCCTTGAGGCAGACACAACCGATGCGCTTAGCCTTCCGAATTAGCATGTCCCTGTGTGCACGGAGATCCTGCATACCTTCATCTCACGCTGCTGCACCCACAGGAGGGGCGCCCCGGCGACGCAGCCCTCGTCCCGGTCCAGCGGCAGCACCGCATTCATGGCCAGGCTCTCGACCTCGCGCGGCCCAAAGTGGGCGCTCAGCAGGCGCCGCTGCTGCTCCCGCCATGCTGCATCCTGCAGCAAGGAAGAGTGGAATTCTCTGAGTGGAGCTACTCATCTGCTGCGGAGTGGCTGTGCATCTTCCCAGACACAATCCCTTCTTGCATATGCATGCTGTCTAGACAACATGTGAGCTTCCATTCCTTGGACATAATGGGAAAGGTACCAGGTGCAAATAAAGCTAGAGGAATACCTGCCAGACATCAGCAACGGGCAGAGCCACCACGAAAGTGAGGACTGCCTCCAGAAAGCCGTCTGCATATACCACAAGAACTGTAAGCCAAGTGAATTGGAACGCCAAAGGTGGCAAAGGCCTATTGTCTGCAGCATGACAGCTACGAAAGACAGTAGATCATTTCAGTCTTAGCAGCCTCTCAGTGCACACTCAACCAAATTTTGAGGTTAGAGCAGCTACAGCATGGTCCTCAATGGCAGAGGACGCACCGTCAGTTTGGACGTCAACCTCCCCAATGTCTAGGTAGAGTGAGCGGAAGGACAGGATGTCTCCTTCCCGGCGCATGACAGAGGACGCTCCGCCCGCCTTGGGCGTGGTGGACTGCCCGATACCCTCCCCGGGCCCGCCGGGTAGCGAGTTGGCAAAGCTGCGCACAATACCAAAGCGCACCATTGGCTGCCCAACTGCTCGAGACACACCCGCCTCAACATGCGCATGCGCCGCTGATGCGGGCGCCAGTACCACTGGCTGAGTCGCATCCTGCAGTCACATCAATCATACTTACAGGGAAACGTCCAGCGCTGCCCATTCCTGTTGTCTCATACCCAAAGATGCCAGCTGGTGTGGGATCTATGCTTGATGGCATGCACAGGGGTGCCAAGCATTGCATGCAAAGGGATCAGCAGGTGTAGAGCAGCACACCAGCATCTGGTTGTCTAGCTGCACCCGCTGTATGCTGCCATCCAGCTTAGCCTCCGCCCGGGTCCGCTCTGCTTCCACCTTCACCAGGTCCAGCGTCAGGTTGAACAGCTCATCCTGCAGGCCCCTGCAGTCAGACACCTCCTTGTGTCAGGTATCTAATGTCAACATTCTCACCTGCGCAACACCATGAGCAGATATACTACCTGCCTGGCATGCTGATGCCCGGAGTTCTGCATATCTTGCAGGGGTCCCAAAACACTAACTCAATTCGCAGAGAGCACACGACGTGAGGGGTGCTGACGAGGCGCACCCGACGACGCTGATGCCGCAGCCCTCCAGCGAGAAATCCAAGTGCATGATCTGGCCGCGTTCCACCTGGCGCACCCACTGCAGCCGGAGGTGCAGCTGCAGCTCCGGCACCGGGCTGGCGGTCGCCTGCTCGGGCAATCGGCCAGGGCGCGTCTTTGTTGCCAGACGCGGGCCTGTCGGGGGCGGCGCCGGCAGCGGCAGCCACACATACACCGGATCGTCGCCCTGCACAGGCCCGGCTCCAGGCTTACGGGCTCAGCTGACAAAGCACTGGCAAGCTGTGCACATATGAGCGACAAACATAAGCAAGGCTACTTGGCAAGAGCAGGGCGGGCTTAGTTAGGATACATATGTGATTTCCAGGTGAGCAAGGTACACCACAACTGGCCTATCAGCCCTAGCCTGCAGCACATGCCACACCTTGATCTGCTTGCAGGGCAGCACAGCCTCGCCCAGCAGCTGGTTGCGCCGGCCGGCCTTGTCATCGTACAGGCGCACGGTCACGGCCGCGTCATGGGTGACGCGCTCAAAGCGCGCAGGATGCTCCGTGGGGAAGTGCGGCTTCAGGCTGTGCTTGGCCGCCACCTGGTAGGTGGGCTGCCCCGGCATGGACACCTCCACCAGCGGGTTGGGCAGCTGATTGGCCTGGAAGGCCACCACCACACCTGCAGCCAGCAGACACGACGCGTCACGCTTGATGCCTCACAGGTGGCGGGCAGGCAGGCAGACGTGAGGCAGGCACAGTCCTCTCTTGCTTCACCACAGGCTTTCAGAGGTAAGCTGGCCCACAATCTTTTAGGGCAGCCATGGAAGGGTGCAGACCATCCACCAGTAAGCCTTGTCCTTATGCTGTGAAGTGGTGAGGTAGAAATGCTACCACTACCACTTTGACAGAGGCAACAGGTAGCCCGCAGACCCTCGTGTGTGTTGTATCACAAAGCCACAGGGACATATGTGAGCGTCTGATCCCCGGGGTGGAAAGGGCTGTACCCTTGCGGGGCTGCATGCCGCAGGCCTCTAGGACGGTGACCATGAGAGTGGCGCTTTGCTGCTCCATGTAGTGCTGCGACTGCACATCATCCAGCAGCTCCGGCCCTCCCGTGCCACAATTCTTCCCCAGGGAGTCCTGCATACGGGCCTTGGGCATAATTTATCACTTAATATCTTCTAAGACACTGCACAGGCCATGCTGCACCCTGTGCAGTCTACCCATGCGCATGAGATGCGCACTGTCTCATACCATGCACAACAGCGGAACTTTGCAATCCAGGAAATGCAATCACTGCCTCAACAAGAAGCATGCCTGCTGAGGCGACTTGGGCGAGTCTGGGGCCTTCTGGATCCACGCAAAGGCCTTTGCAGCTGGAACTGGGTTCAGCGCACACAGGATCTCTGTGCGCTGACACAACACATTCTCCAGGGCGGCCAGCTTGAGGCTGAGCAGGCTACGAGCCGTCACGTCCCAGGCAAATTCCAGCTGCAGCCTCCCAGACACCGCGTCTGCCGCATCCCTCCTCCTCAGCGTAAACCAGTGCCTTGTGTCTGCAATGTGCGGGTAATTGGTATAGGCCAGATACAGTCTACCTGACCCAGCACTGAGAAGCTTACAGCGCTCCTTGTCCCTTGAAAAGCCTCGGCCTTTTCATGCATCCTGCCTGCTGAGTGAGCAGTCAACAGCTGACCAAACCAGCATGGGCTCCTACACCTCACAGCTCCTGAGGAACATGCAAACCTTCTCTAAGTCCAATTCCTGCTTGGAGCATCAGTGGGCGTGCACAGAGGGCTGACCTCGCTTCAGGCTGAGCGTCTCAGACAGGGGCACCTCGACGCGGCCCAGGAAGCGCGAGTTGGCCACGAGGCGCCCCGGCTCCTCTGCCAGGCGCTGCAGCTGCTCGCTCTTCTTGGAGCCTCCCACGTCCCACACCTGTACACCTTCAAGCTCAGCCTCTTTCTGCCCCTGTAACACAGGGTAACTCTTCAACGCAAACCTCAATACAAGCAGAAACTTCCTAAATTGAACCTCCACAGAGAAAGGATGAAGGATTCAGGGTGACTGCATCAGCTAGCACTGGAGAGTATTCAGCATGTTCAGTCAGCACTGAGTATGCAGGCCACCTTTGTGATGGCAAGCAACCTGAGCATGCAGATATGTGAAACTGTCGAGACCTCAAGAGGCGTGCTCACGATTCCATGCAGAAAGAGATGCGGCAGATAGCAGTGATCAGCCAGATGAACTTCGACTCACCTCCACCACCAGCTCTGAGGCGGCACAGATCTCTCTGAAGAAGAGGCTCTCCTCCCACTCTGGGTTGATGCTCTGCCACAGGACATTGGTGATCTGGGTCTGGTCTCCCACTCGCACCTGCAAAGCGCATTGGCCAGTGCTTGAGCTCTGGATTGTGGCATACCAGGAAGCAGACAGCCCCCAAACAGATGTGCTTCCCAGGCACCAGTAGCATGAGTAACGCACTGCAGTAGTGCTGTGACATGGACTTATTTCAATTATGCATAGTCAACATAAGCCTAGCTGCTGACTGTGAGAGAAGTCTGCCTTGTGCAAAGTCATACAAGCAGGCAAGACCCTCTAAGGCCATCCTGCCATGGTGGCAACATAGTCAAAGGCTCGCACCCGTGCAAAGGGGTGGGTCAGGCGCTCCTGCCCGCACAGCTCCTCCGCCTGGTGGACTGTGACGATAAGGTCGCCACCCAAGAGCAGCGCTGAGTCACCCTCGGCTGCGCTCCGCATCAGCTGTGTCCCCTGCACCGGCAACACTGCCATCAGCTCTCAAGCACTATTCAATGGGACATTGTGCAATATTTGAATCACTGGAGACACACGATCTTAACAGGCATAAGGAAATCGGATGCAATAACGTCTGTGCTCAGCATGCTATGCATGTGTAAGGCTGTGGGGCAAGAAGGTAGCTGACCTGGACATTGCGGGAGTTGCCAGAGATGGGCAGGAGATGGCCCAGGTCGCCAAAGCGACGCCCACGCGCCTCTGCGCTCAGCATTGATGGATCCAGCATAGACATCCTGGCCAGGTTTTGGTTTGGCTCTGTCCGCTGCTCGGTCTCGACCTGCACAGACAAGGGTGATGATCCTCACCAGTGCATGTCTCCCGGCCAAGCAGCCACCCTGAAACGCCTGCTGAGTTTGTGAGCTGATGCCCAGTTCTGAGCATCCCAGTGCATGAGGATTGCCCAAGGATTGCCCAAGCCTGCCCACCTCGGAGCTGCTTTCAGAGCCTAGCTGGGCCATGTTGGAGAGCCCAGCAGCGTCCAGGTGCATGTCTGGTGTTCTGTTCATGTCCAGCAGGGTGCCCCCGGCCGACGATGAGCCAGCCCCAAAGCCCTGGTCGCCCTTGCTGTACACAGCATCCTCCTCAACCGGCGACATGCCAGTTGCCTTGTCAGGCGAGACCACTGCCTGCGCAGCGATGCGACACAGGTCAGCCTGCTGGCTCCCTATAGAGATGCTGCTGTCGGCCGGAACAAGACCTCAAGGCTGGTCTTCACTGAGAATGGCCCACTCATTTACGCCAGGAAGCCGTGTGGCAAGAATGAGATGCACTCGCAAGCGGATGGGTTATCTGCAGCGGGACTGGGATCTCCTAAGCATATAGCAGTGAAGTTCCTGTGGTAGATATAGCGCATGCCTTCTGCTTCAATTTCAGCCGCGGGTTGGGTGAAGAGGCGCCGCTGGTGTTTGCCGACTTGAGGATAGCGCCTGGCTGCCCCTCGCTCTTCCCGGCCTGGGTGCTTTGCACGGCACTTGCTCGGCCGTACAAGTCCAGGTCCCTCACGCCTGTAGGCCCACACAAGCTCTTTCTTCAATGCACCCTACATCTACTGAGATGCTTCAATGCCGTCTGCCGAGCATAACACAAATGGTCACAGATGCACAGCAGCAGAAATGCAGCATCATGAACAGACACATGACCAGCAGCGAAGCGCGCAACATTGTCAGTCGAGGCCTCTCAGCAAACGCCTTATGCAGAATCCCAGAGGTAGGGGTTGCGGGAAGCCTTTGCTGGCTTGATTGATGCCTTGCATGACTGACGGTGCGGGACTTTCATCACCTGTCCATGGCTCCAGTCTACTTCATGGCATCTCAGGCGTCATGTGCACTGCTGAAGTCGGGGTTTGCTCATATGATGCATCTGCTCTTGCAGGACCATCTGGCGTGAATCTGTACATGCAGATCTGAATTGTGCTCATTGAAAAGCAAGGGTCCCTGCGCGCACCTGAGGCGCCGTGCAGGGCGCTGAAGCTGGCGTTGACGCGCCAGAGCTGCTCCTCCACTTGGCGCAGGCGCGCGGCCAGGTCCAGGATGGACTGCTCCGCCTCCTCCGCGCCCTGGTCCAGCACATCCGCAAAGCGCAGCACCCGCGTCGGCCCGTCCGCAAACACCGTCACGTACACCTGCTCATGCAGCGTTGCGTCCTCAGGGCACGATCACAACAGCAGTAGAGCGCTCTCGCCCATGTGCGCAGCTGGACCTGTATCTGACTGGACGATAAGCTGGCAGAACAGCTGCAGCACCGACCTGACACTGTGTGGGCGTTGGTCATCTGGGAGCAGTCTGGAACAGCTCTGCATGGAGTGGGCAGTACGCTCACCTTGCGGGAGGATTCAGATGCCAGAAGGGAGGCAACCTTCTCCTGCAGCTCAGCGGGGATGCTGCCCTGCGCCAGGTTGTCGCTGCTGCCCGTCGGGCTCTTGGCGGTGGGCAGGCGCATCACTTGCTTGGCGCCCAGCCGGTCCAGGGAATACTCCTTGGACACCAGGCTGCCCGTCTTGTTCTTCACCCTGGCCTGCACACAGCCAGCACAGTGTGATCGCACAGCTGCCATGTACTGCTAGGGACACTGACAAGCAGGTAATGCTGCAGCGAGAGAGCTTCACAAAGCAGACAGGAAAGAACTTGGCCGAGGTCAGTGAGCGGCTGTCAGCACCTTCACTCTCAGGAGGTGCTCCTCATTTGGCTCATCCCAGGCGTATGCAAGAGCGCTGCCGTTGGGCCGCGGCTGCAGCCAATTCCAGCGCCCAGGGCGCTCGCCAGCCAGGCAGGCTTGCACAAAGTAGATGTAGACGTCGCTGCACTGGTTCTCAATGCGGTACGGCGGCACGCTCTGGTGGCTCTTGAAGGTCACCAGGACAGTGCCTGCAGACGAAAATGCTCGTCTTTGCCCTAGTACATGAAGGTGCCTTGCAGGCAGGGACTGAAGCTCTGCTGTGGTAGTGCCTGATGGCCTGACCTTCATCATCCTTGCGGGCATGTGTGCACACACACATGCAAGACTTGTTTGTTTGCAGTGGCACTTCATCATATGCAGTGCTGCAGCTGGCTCTACATCAATGATCTGGCTGGGCAAGCACCTGAGGGGCCGACTGTGCAGTTGACAGGGACATTAATGGCCCTGCCTTGCGTCTTGCTCCTAATGCGCAAGCCAAAGTACTCCTCCCTGCACACAATGGTGATCTCAGTAAGGCCCCAGGCAGGGGTGCAGAGAATGGCAGGCAGCTCATATCCAGGTGCAAGAGAAGGATGCACTGCAGGTCCCACCTGGTGCTGAGCTTGAAGCTTCCGCTCCAATGCCACTCACTGCCAAGGCTGGTGACAGGACGCATCACCACCTCCCTGGGCAGGTCTGCATCATCCCAGTGAATTGCCGCCCTGCACAGGCCATTTGCTTGCCTTGGGATCTTCTGCGACTCTCTCCGCCATAAACAGGTTGCCTGAGTAAGACTTTGCCTGTAAGTTAATGCAGGAATTGATGGCGATGTTGTACCTCTCCCGAGGCTTCAGCCTGACAGCACAGCGGCCATCCAAAGCGCCAGGGCCGTCCGCAATGTCTGGAGTGCCCTTCTGCTTGATCTCTATGTCCATGTCTGTCTGATTGTCCGCTATGAAGCGGCTCTTCACCGTGATGACCTGCAGGCAGCAATGCTCGCGACATTATCCACACATTTCCCAACGCATCCGGAGCGTTAGCAACAAAATGCTTCCAAGTTAAAGGCCCCTGCAACACCAGCAGGGTCTGCAGCAGTCAAGCAGGTGCTGCAGCGCAGCAGGAGGACAGGCCAAGACCTTGGTGTGGCAGAATACTGAGGTGGGGGGCCCTGCGGTAACCTCCACTGCAAACTCATACTCCTTCTGGACAACCCACGGCCGCCTGTGCTCTGGCTGCTGCGGCTGCTGCAATTCCAGCCCTGCACAAGCCGGCTATCACTCTTCACCTACCTGCTGAAGGCCCACAGGATTGCATTGCATGAATGATTCATTCAGCGGTGGCTGGGCGAAGCTGTAACATGTCAGTGCGTGATACAAGACAGGGGCACACCTCTGCCGGTCTGGAGGTCAGACAGCCCCCGGGACTGGGTGTTTTCCAAGGCTTCCAAGTCCTCTGTGACTCCTCTGCGGTGAATTGACATGCCATCCTGCATATCGGAACAGAATGGGTGGACCGGAGGCATAAGTGCAGCAGCCCTGCTGCTGAGGCTGCCTACTAATGGCGCTCCTAGAACTGAAGACCTTTTCACAGGTATCAGGAGGCTGCAAGTACTTGCTTTGTCCCTATCGAATGTAGACAGGAAGGCCTCAGCCAAGTGCTGGTGGTGTGCAAGGACAGAAAGCTCTGTGAGAAAGCAGCCCACCCTGAAGGTGGCTGAGGGGCTGGTGGCCACTGAGGGTATGGGCGTGCTGTCCACGTCCAGCGCAAGCCTGAGTGGCCGCTCTGGGGTGGCAGAAGCCGACTGCAGGCTGGCCCTGATGTTGGCTGAAAACTCCTCGCCGGAGGAGGGCTGCTCTGTGAGCGGCGCTATCGTCAGCTTGATGCGCTCCCCATCCCCCATTGGCGTCAGCCCCACCTTCACTGCTGGCTTGGCGGACCTGCAGCAGATATTAGGTGGTTTGGAGAGCTACATCTCTATTCTGATTGGGCTCTGTACCCATACCAATAGATGAGGCCCCGTGCAGTCTTCAAAGCTGCCTCATGTCTGCCAAGAAGGCCACAGTCAGTCTGCATGATGCATCTTACTACCACCAGGCCGCCTCCCTATCAGACTCTTGCAGCAAGCAGAGACTTGCAAGGGAGGGGGCTGCTGAAATTGCCTGCCCAGGCTGTTGAAGCGGCCCAGGCTGGAGCGCTTCATGTGGTGAGGGCTGAAGGTCTGGGAGGCCCGGAACAGCGACTCAAGGCCGCCGCGCACAGCGCCAGGCAGCTGCATCACTGCCGCCTCCTTTATCCTCACGCTGCCCTTGGAGCCTGCACAGATTAAGCAATAACAGGCACCTCAGAACAATGCACAGCATGAAAGTGGACCGCGTCTGTATTTGTGGGCTGCTTGACACCTGGGAAGGTCTTGCATTGGGCGGAGCGCTCTGCTAATTGGAGCAGCTTGTTGCCTTCTCCAACATATAGCCACCACTGTCAGCAAAGGCATCGCCAGCGCACAGCATGGCTTAAACGGCGCAAAGGAAGGTGAAGCGCAAATGCCCACCAACAGTGTTGACGTGGATGGTGTGTGAGTACTTCTTTCGGGGCCCTGTCGCAAGCCGGAAGCGTGTTGTTTCCTGCACGTTGCAGGCCTAGTCAGTGCATGTGGCCACAGCAGCCCTTGAAAGACAAGTTCCATTGCAGCACCTGCAAGCTCTGTTAGTTGCAGGTAGCAGGGTTAATATGCGATAATGTCACCTGGGTATTGAGCAGGACTGGCGCCACAGGGATCTCCTCTGCTGACTGGACATCCCACGTCTCCAGGATGCCTCGCTCTGTCACAGCTCTTGGCAAAGCTGCAGTACCCACACAGATTCACTCTAAGTGTTGCATCGTCACCTGGTTAGGGAATGTAAGCCAGCCCTCTATGGCATAGCAATAACAGCGCCTGGCCTGCACAGCATGGTTCTGCGGGCCCACCTGGTACCAGCACTTCAGCGTAGGCGCCAGGCATGCGGGCGCCCAGCAGGAAGGGGTTGGGGTGGGCAGCCGCGTGGTCCTGGAACATGAGGTCCATGCCAGTGCGGTTGTCGATCCAGTAGGATGAGAAGAAGGCCACCCGGGTGAGGGGCTGCTGCGGCCTGCCCCGCGCCCGGCTGTTGTCCAGCCCCAGCAATACAAGTGGAGGTGCGCTCCTCCCTGCGCACTCACATTGTGTCAAGAGCTGTGCCTTGCCGGACCAGCTCATCTTGCAATGCAAAGCCCTACAATACTTTAAACCACGGCTGAGTTGCCGCTTACTTATACACACAAGTTGCATATGATGCACCACAAAGCCATTGTCGGGTAGGTGTGAGCAGCAGGGCAGCTGCGTACTCTCATGGAGGGGGACCTCATTCTGATTGCTGTGCACACGGCGCGCATGCTGGTTGACTGCAGCAGTGCGCCAGGCCTTAAACACCCTCCTCAGAGTGTCCTGGTCTGTCTCCTCCCCCTCCATCTCAGGCTCCGGTTCCTGAGACGTTGTCGCGCTGTCCACCCACGCAGCCGTCCGGGCAGGCCCGCTGCCCGGGCCGGGCGCATCCATGGACCGCCTGCCGCTCGTCAAATTGAAGGACACTGAGGGTTGGATTCGTCCTTGAGAGGACTCAGGCACATCAGCGGCCTGTTTGCCTTCTGACCTGCATAGTTCACAGGTTACCTCAGCAAGTAATGCATGCTGCGCTGATGAAAAGGTGGTGCATGATTCCCGGCCACAACGAGAGGCTTCAGTGAAGCTGCTGACAGTCTCCGTATGGATTATCATGGTCTACCTCCAAAAGATCTGGCTGCCTGATATACCAACAAGTCTTCAGCTGGGATAAAGCACCTGCTGCCCGCTGTCTGATATGAGCTCTGCTCCAGGCTCTCTCGCGGTGTGTGGGCTGGCTCTGAGCCTTCATTGCTCGAGACAGTTGCGGCCGCCTCAGAAGCCTCCGACACGGAAGTCAGCCGCGGCCGCCCAGAGCTGAAGGCTGTGCTCACACCATCTCGCGCACTAAGGAGGGGGGTATGGTCCTTCTCGTCTGCACAGAGTAGGCATGTTGAGTATCCCTATTAAAGTCTACGAGAGTCTGATCACCAAAGGACTCCAAGCCAGGCAAGCCTCAACTCTTGAAGTTCAAGCCGTCTCTCTCATAGAGCTTTGCCCACCTTGCATGTCAAGTGTGTCGAGCATCCTGAACCCTGTGGCAATGCCTTGCGCAGTTGCATCGGCGCTGCTGCCTTCAGGACCAAGCTCACTCCTCGGCAAGCGCAGACCAGGTGCATTGCCCGGCCGCCCAGCCCGTCCCGGGCGTTGAATGACAGCGAGCTGTGAGGATGGCGTCCCCACCGTCCGAGGAGTGTCTGTGCCTGTCCGCACGCTGCGCGCCACGCCAGCACGGAAGCGAGCGCCCGCGCGCTTCAGCGCTGCGGTGTAGCGCGCCACTGTGCTGGCCTTGGGCTGGCGTACCTGCCAGTTTGTCTTGCTCTGGAGCACAACGTCCTTGGGCAGCCTGAAGGCATGGTACCGCACTCCTTACAGAGATGCACGATCACAATGACGAGTACAGAATTGTACAATGAGTCTTGCCGCTTGGAGTATGCGCAGTCGCGGCGCCTGCAGAGGATATAAGAGTGTCATGAGATGTACCTGTAGATGTACTTGGCGTCCGTGATGCTTTCGCGCATGACCTGGGACTCTCCCCAGCTGACTACTGCCCACTGGGCAGCCGCCAGGCCCAGAGCAGGCGCAGACACATGGACCAGCACATTGCCGCCCATGTTTGCATACACGCTCTGCATGGAGCAGCAGCAGCATGAGACCTCTTGTGTGGAAGAGGCTTAGACAACTGACATTGGGGCTCTCAAAGCCTTGCTATGCAATCAGGCTGTGTACTGAAACGGCAACATGCGCACTCAATCGGGAGAATAGGCAAACCTGAGATGCCCCAGGCTTCAATGACAGGGTGATGTGCTGCCCAGTCTGCCCAAGGCTGGCCCGGCTCAACTGCACCTCAATAGGCTCCGGCTCTGGCTCATCCTCTGAGGGCTCCCTGTCTCTGCCAGGAATCCTAGCTCCAATCTGCAATAAGCACAGAAGCCTCTAAACCCCTGATGCTGGGCTTGTGGTAATGGCCTGTTCCCTAGGGCAGAACAGGGCAAGCTCGTGCGTGCACAAGAGGCAGGACAGGGGTCAAACAGGTCACACACAGGCAGATAAGACAGCAGCAACTCAGTGTGGGGAGGAGGGACGGACCAGGACATCCTCCTCCTCGCGGGAGAAGGGGATGGTGCCGGTGAAGGCGGTGTGCATCTGGCGGATGTCGTACTTGATGAAGTCCGTCACCTTGCCCTTCCCCTGCTCCGACTTCTCCTTGCGCAGCTTCCGGAAGGGCGCCACCTGCAGCCATGTGGGCAGTTGTATGAAGATCCGTGTATCTGTACCCTCCAACCATTACCATGCTCTTGCTGAATAGCCCAAAGCGACACTCCTGAAAGCTCTGTGATGACTTTTATGCCAATCATCAGCATTGCCCTCTGAGGCACAAGCTGCTCGTCAAAAAATGGTAGCAGTGCTGAAAGGAGAGTACATGAAGAGCATGCTGACAGAGCCATTACCTGCCAGACAATGACGTCCAGGGAGCAGGGCAGGGAGTTGATGAGAATCAGCGTGGGCTGCAGGGCCAGTGTGGCCTCCAGAGACTTCATCGCTCTAGCCATCTCACCACGGGATCTGATGTCAATGTGCTTGAACGCCTGAAACTCAGAGTTGACCTACACATGTGCACCATGAGAAAACTTGATTAGATACTGGCAGCGCCTTAAGCAGAGTAGAAGCCATGCCCATATAAGACCATTTTGTGGAGCAGACTGCCCGATTGCAGCATGCCATGATGCGTAATCAACCAGGCACATTCCCTCCACACCCGCAAGACACTTCCTGGCTGGTTCCTGGCTGTTCAGGCATCAATGGCAGTGTCACACCTGAGCAGGTATGACGAGGAGGCTGCAATGCAGGGGCAGGGGCTCAATCGGTCCCCCCTCTGTGGGGTCCAGGGGCTCGCAGGTGATGAAGCCCTGCTGCTCGCGCAGCAGCTCCACGTCAGCGGTGAGTCGGATGACATCCCGCTGCGCCTCTGCATATCCCTCCGGCCGCACGAACAGCAGCCCGCCCAGCACTGCCGTCAGCGGCAGGTACAGCCCTGAATGCAGCCAGATCGTCAGCAGTGCGTGCAGGCTGTAGAAACTTGACACCGCAGACGTGAGAAGTAGGCGCTCCTCGCTGTACCCACCTACCTGGTGTGAGGAACCAGACAAGACAGGCGGCTGGCTGAGACACACCTTCACCAGGTGGCAGGGGCCCGAGGAGGGAGTCTGACTTGAGCTCAGCCTGGCGCTCTGCGCCTGCCCGCACAGCCACCGGCGCAACGAGCGGGGTGATGGGCACGTGCAGCCGGAAGGCCACGCGGCGGTCCGTCAGGTTCTCCAGCCACACGCTGGAGTGCAGCGTGATGATCTTGGTGCGCCCCACCAGGATGATGTCCACGATGACCGGCACGCTGTCGTGCTCGGCCGGGGAGTGCATGAAGTAGCGGTACTTGCCCACCACGCTCACCGCCACATCCTGCGCAGTAGACCACCCTGAAGGACCACCCAGGGCTCTGAGGGCAGAAGGCAGGGGCACTCTGTGCTACCCTTTAGCATTGCAGCTGGCTTGGGAGAGCTTGAAGTGGTCTGGAAATCTCTACTGAGTGCATCACCGTGACTCTGACTTTGCAGGAGCACAGGGCATGTTGTATTGATTGACACCACAAGGGGCCTGCAGTATGGTGATGGTGCTGGGGCCACAATGCCATAGAACAAACATTGCTTTACACTTGTAGCCCGATAGTGCCAGGTGACATACCTTGATGGGCATCCAGTTGCCCTCAAAGTAGAGGTTGATGACATTGCCGACCTTCTCGACAGAGCCACCCTTGGAGAAGGTGGACACACTGAGCACTTTGCGTGTGGGCACCACCTTCAGCGTCTCGCTCTCCCCGCTCTCCAGGTGGAACGTCCTCTGCACAGTCTCTCCCTGCCAGCCAAGAAACCAATCAACCTCGGTGCCATGTGCCTTTGAGGCTGCTGACGAGTGGAACGGCTGCTTGAATTTGACAATGCGTCAATTGTTGCTTGGACATGTCTGAGCAGCAGTCCCATGTACCAAGCTAGCTCGACAGATATGCTGATGCAGGGTGAGATGGAAAGGACTCACCGAGTCAACCCAGTAGTAAACACTGAGACCAGAGTTGTTCTGGATCAGATACTTCTGAGGAACCCTGCAGAGCAAGGCATCTCAGGCTCAGCATGCTCGATTGATGGATTAAAAGCAAAGGGTGGTTCAAATCTATCGAAAAGGCGTAAGGCTGCCCAGCAGCACTGCAATGTGTCAACTCAGCACCTTGGTACGAGATCCCTGTCACGGACAGTGTGTGTACCGCAATCATATCGACAGTGTGGAAACAGAAATTTTCAGGAGCCTGGACATGTTGCAGTTCCCTGCTCTAGGTTTGGGAAATTTCTTCAAGATTGACCTGGAGGTGATGGCGCCGCGCTGCGCCATTTGCTCGCCCATCTCAGGCCCGCTGTCCAGCTGCGCCATCTTGGTGTTGGTGGACACGGTGGACGGAGTGGGTCCCCCCTTGGGCACCCCAGGCGCCTTGGGGGCAATGTCCAGCAGCGCCTGCACAAAGGCGTGCGCATCGCCCAGGCTCAGCAGCGCTGCAGGGTTGAACTGGATGTTCAGGCGGTCCTCAGAGCCCGCCCAAATGCGCCTGCAAAAGGACTTGGCAACCTCAGTGAGGCTTCCAAGGTACAGTGTATGAAAGGTCTCGTCCAACTGTACGGCCTACACCTAGGACCATTGCAGTGCTGACAGCAGGCATTGAATAACAGTGAGAAGTACAGCTGAGCCCATCGTGAGCCTGCACAGTACGACCAGAGGGGGCAACAGAAGTTTCCAGGAGAGTCAGGCCTTGCCTCTGGAAGTCTGAGCGGTAGATGGGGGAGACGATGTCCATGAGCTCCAGGTGCAGGGGCCAGTTCTCCCAGATGGGCTCCCAGCGGCTGCTGCTGTTGTTCAGGAAGGACGCCCACAGCCGCATCATCACCCGCCCAGCCTGCGCAGGTACAAAAGCTCACATTGAAGCCCCTGGGCACCAAGCACATAGTGTGCCCCAGGCATTGACCTGATACCAATGATCAGTCTCTGGCTCCACAGTGTCAGGCATGCAAATGTTCTTCTTAGCAGTGCTCTTCTGACCAACATGTGGGATTCCCATACACCGTACACATTACCTGGTTGGGAGGCCTGTCTGCAAAGCAGGCATTGCGGTAGAAGTGGCCGTCCAGCTGGTCAACAGAGACTTGCAGGACATCGGGCGCGCCATAGGTGGTCAGCTTGTCATTGCACAGCACCAGAGACACAGTCTTGATGGCCGCGTCCACCCTCAGCTTGCTCGGCCTGAAACCCTGCTCCTGAACCTGCGATGCAAGCAGCTTTCACATCAATGAAAGTCTATAGGGAGCCTCTGCACTGTATGGGGCAGCAAGGAAGCCCTAGGACTGCCTTTTCTCTACCCTGAAACAGCTGTTGATGACAGATTTGCCTCACGATGCCTGCCAGTCATAACTCCTGCAGGATTGCTCTGCGCTTGCACCAGACAGATGCTGCGAGACTAGGAAAGGCGAGGCACTCTTAAAGCCCTGACAAGGGCTGCCTGCCTCAGGTACTCTCAGCAGCACATGATGCTCACCTCAGCAGCCATGGGGGCAGGCGGCATGTCGGCAGTGTCGGGCGCCATGAGGATGGCCTCATTCATCCACAGAATGCTGTGCAGGAAGGGCACATGCGAGAAGGCAGCCCGCCCCGTAAGCGAGCCCAGCTTCAGGCTCAGGCGCACACTGGTCGGAGCGTGGTTGACCGCCACCACCCTTGCCTTGTCATCAGCCTGCAGGTCGCGTGGTCAGCACGTTAATGGGTGGATATCTTTGTGGTCCTAGGAAGAGGCTGACAATACCCAGCATCATCTAAGAGAGGGGCTACTATACTCCACCTGCTGCTATTTGAGGCGCAATCTATTGTTCAAGGCAAACTACCAGCCCATGCCCTGCAACAATGAAGAGCAACCTTCCAAAGCCTTGAGGACGTCATCTCCCTGGCAGAGGGCATCACATCCAGATATGGCTTGTGTGTGGGGTTGGCTGCACCTTATTGTGCTCAGCATAGTCCACGAGGAGCTCCTTGGTGCGAGGGGAGGCCACCACCATCACCAGCTCGTCCAGCATTGTGCTCTCCTCTGGCTGCTCGCTCAATTCTGGGCGCCCCAGACGCCTGAGCACCTCCCCTGCGGTGGCCTGGATCCACTTCTCCTTAGCCCTGCATGTGCACAAGCAGGACTGAGAAGGGTCACTATGGTTGGAACAACACCAGAACCTCCCAGGTACTGCAGGAAGAAAGTCAGTGTCTTTCCACTCAGGACATGGGTGACACATAAAAGGGACAAGTCCCATGACCTGAATTCATGTCAAGATGCTACAGAAGGACCATCTGAGCCCTTCAAGCAGCTTGTCCTGTTCAGGCTGGCATGGCAAGGATAAGGCAACAGGAGGGCTTACATGGAGGATCTGCGGGTGGACTTTCTGCGGCGGTTCAGCATCTGCTCCCAGCGCCAGCGCCTGAAGGCTCGCTGAATGACAGTGGCCGCATGCACTGCCTTGCTGTACTCAGCCTCCGCCATTGCTTGCGCCATCTGTCAACACCGCTAGTAGATAAGAACCCATGCAGCCTGATCAATCTGTCACCTTACCAGCTTGAATTTCTTTCTCTGCAGTGGTGTTACATGTGTGGGCTAGTGGATTTATTTGCTCCGCCAGTGTCTACTTGTACCATACAACCTCTGCGAGAGCTTGAAGGGCAATGTACAGGCACTGCTTGCCCAGTTTTTGCGTTCAGTGCAACTAGTGCTTGGCAGACTGTTCCACAACCAGTTTCTACACCCGCCATTCAAGAGTTAGGAGAGATTCCTTATGGTCTTAGCAGTAAGGGCATGAGAAGAGATCCATCCTACAGTGTGGACAAGCGTACCTGCATCTCCAGCCTAACACTGCAGCAGTGCGGCAGCAGCAGGCAGGTCACGAGCGCAGTCGGGTCGCGCACGAACGCTGCAAAGTTGCGCAGGTCCACACGAGTGTCCGACTCGCCGTCCCCGCCCGCAGCATATGCCACGCGCAGCCCAGACCAGGTGGCTGCCAAGCCCCTCTGCTCCAGGCGCAGGGCAGTGTCTGCGTGCCAAAAGCGGATGTCAATCCAGCTTCTGCAGTTCCAAGATCTACAGACAACGCTTTTCCTTGCCGGCAGCAGGATGCGACTACAGATGGCAGCTTAGTGGCCTCCATGCTGTCCAATTCCCGAACTGACCAGATGATGCATCATGCAGCACATGCAAGATGAGTGCAGCAATGCGTAGCCTGCTAGCTTGGAGGTGTGGTGCATCTCGGCAGCACCATACTGATTAATAGGCTGCACTCCATACCTGGGCTCTCAGCGCTCAGGGCAGTGGCTGTCAGCAGGACGTCTGCAATCTTGTCATGCAGTGCCAGCATCGCAGCACTGCCTCCAAATTTCTCCCTCACAACGTCAAAATTGGCCACCTGCATCAGCCAGGGAAGCTCCTTGACATCATCTGCAGCTAAGCTTTTGGCCATGCTCAGCTGCTCTACTGCTGCACCTTGTTTCCTTTGCAAGATATGATGTTCAGGCCACCCTCAAAGTACGAGGAAGGTCGTACACCATCCTCATCTTTCAGAGTAGGGGATTTGGGGTTGAGCTGAGGAGGGGGACATAGCTTTTCACTTCAGCGAGTACACCTTACCTTGTCCAGCACAGGAATGAAGAGCTGCGAGTTGAGCAGGAGGATGTTGAAGTACAGCCAGGGCTGCAGCATGGCCATGTCCAGAGCACCAGCTGCCGCAGCGCGTGCAGCCGATCTTGCCGCGTCTGAGTGGCCGCCTGGAGAGGCCGACGGCAGGAACACAGACGTGACCGCGGAGATGAGAGAGGTGTCGTGCAGGAAGGGCCACTGCACAAGGGCCTTGTCTAGGGCTGTCTGCACTGCCACAGTGCCGTCCTTCTGCAGCGCCATGGAGATCTGCAACAGCAGCGGAGATGCTAATCAGGCTCAGATGCCTTCAAGCCCACACAAGTATGACATGTGCATTGGCCATATGGCACAGTAAGGTGCTCCATGACTGACATGTAAGTGTGCAGGAAGGCCTGGCTAAGGAGTGCATAGAGGCGCATGGGCCGGAGAAGACATCATATGTATAGCATCAAGGCAGGGGTGGCATCCCAGGTCAGTCAGGAAGTACTACCTCCAGCGTCATTCCAGGCGGAAGCTGAGAGGCCTCTTCCTGGAGGTGCGCGGCTTCCTTCACAGGGTGAACAGCAGGAGAGCTAATGAGGTGGATCACTGGCGCGCCGTTCTGGCATTCCTCAGCCAGCTCAGGCACTGCACATACCTCCACCACAGGCGCCAGCTGAGGAGCAGCTGACGACTCGCTCGGCGCCTTGGTCTTTATCTGCCTGCACAAAGCCACGCAGCAATTGCCATTGGGGTCATGTCCTGCCACAAGATGGTGCCAAAGGTTGCAGGACAAAAGCCAGTGGTTATCATGGGCAGATGTCTGAGCGCATAATGCCATGATGCGTGCATCTGAGTAAGGCTCCAGGGTGAAGGACACGGGCATTCATGGATAAGATGTACTATTACTCAGCTGAGCTCGTGCACAGATATATGTGACAGCTTTTGTGGGGGCTTTGGAACCCATCTGAATCGGTAATACCCACAATCATGGTCCTCATGAGTTTGAGCAACATGGGGTGCAGGCAGCAGGGCAGATGAAACTGGGTCCATGAAAAGTGAAGCTATCACTGGTGATTGGTGTCCCCCAGGGAGACACACCTCAGGGAAGCAGTGTATGGGCTGGAGGGGGCCTCAGAGGGCCCCACGCTGAAACCACTCTTGAGCATGACTCGGACATCGCCAGCCTGGCGTGGTGGAGCCTTGGAACCAGCGCCCAGGCTCTTCCCCGAGCGCTGCAGCTTCTTGGCGTCCTGCAGGATCACATGCAATTCTGATACGGACCTCTCTGTCCCCTACATTGCAGAGACTGTGTGGGAGGACAATGCCTGTATCTCATCATGAGGGCTGTGATATCTCTAGAGTCAGAAGTGTGCAAGAGGCTTGCCTGCAGAGTCTTGGTACGCTCAAGCAGCAGCTCGCCTGCCCCTTCTGCCCGGGGTCCGCCCATGCCAGGCACAGATGATGTCGCTCGCCCAAGACGCCCATTGGTTCTATGGTGGTCCATGGCACTGTCTTGCGGCCCTGCAAGGCGCGAGTTAATCAGTTCCAGCTTGCAGGTGTTGAAGAATGAGTTTTCATGGCTGCCTGACTCCTTACAATAAGAACCAAATCCTGACACTCCATACAGGTGACTGTCTGCCACAATCATCTATATACAAGCACAGCCCCTGCAAGTCTGCCTTACCTGCCGTGCTGGTGCTGCTTTTAGCTTGGCCTGGTCGGACAGGGCTCCTGTCTTGGCTGCTGTTCAGCGTCATGCTGCCGTCTGGCACAATCTCAATCTGGCTCATGACGCCGGAGTAGCTCAGTCGCAAGTCATCGCACTCCACAGAGGATGCTGCGATGCTCATGTAGGTGCTCCTACAAGCAGTGCACGTCATTGATTGACCTGTCCAGTATGCAGATGGAGTAATTTCCTGGCAACTGTCTGTTGACCCGGGGATCCACCAAGCCAGTCAGCCCCCACGCAATTAGGATGTGTAACTCTGCCTACCTGCAGAGCTGGAGGGTGGCCAGGTTGAGGTTGACGCTCCCAAAGCTGGCGCGGGCAAAGGGATGCAGCTGGGCCTTGGTCGCTCCTGGGAGGCTGCTGCCAGACTGCCAGTGCTGGGGCTCTGCCTCTAGGACCAGCTGCAAGTGCTTCCAAACATCAGCACTCGCTGTCTTGCCACAATCATGAGCCTCTTCGCCCGAAGCCTGACACTTAGACTCACAACACACTTCTTCTCACAGCGAGGTCTACCAGTCTCCTTAAGGCTCGGTCACGGCTCAGTCCAGCCATCGAACACTCCTCACAGGCATCATAAGCAAAAGCGAGCTCTGTGACTGCCACGCGACTACACATGCGCGCCTTTGAGAACTCACCACCAGGCTGGGTGCTGCGAAGGTCATGTAGAAGTTTGGGCGGTCCCCCGCGGGCGCGTCAAAGTTGAGGTCGGCATTGAAGGTGGTCCGGGGCTCTTCGGGCACCGGCGGCGCAGGGCGGGCTTGGGCAAAGCTGGACACCTCCACCATGTTCCCTTGCACAAAGCCCAGCAGGGACGAGTAATTCCCGTTGTTGAGCACGGCCGCCATATCTGTTGCCTCAATGTGCAGCTGCATGTACTTGTCCCCTGAGGCCGCCTGTTGCTCAAACATGATGATGGCGTAGTTGGCCTGGTGAATGAACGCATCCCTGCGCAAAGCAACCTTGTCATGTGAGTGCTGACCATACAGCAAGGTGACCGGGCCAGTACAGGCAGGCTGGACACATTCGAAGAGCCCGGTCCCTGGACCAGAGCAGGTCCCTCCAAGGTGAGGCAGCATGCACTCCCTGTAGAAATCCTATTCAGCACAAACATGGGCGGCATTTGAGACCAATGTCAGGCTTGAAGGTCGCAAGATAATTGCCCCTGCAGAGACTCACCTCTCAGAGAGCCCATACTGGTCCATGGGCCAGGCGAAGACATCCACGCTGGAGGGGCAGAACTTGGCGCGTCGCCTAGCAGGCGCTACCCCAGTGGCGCCAATTGTGGCGCAGCGCACCACGAAGGCGTCTGCCAGGACTGCGACGCCAACCTCAGCTGCCATGATCTCCTCGTCTGCAAGGAAGTACCGCTGTGTCAGAGAATGGACTGCACTGTCCGTGACAATTATCTTTGGCAGAGGGCGATCCAATCAGCTAGCCAAGTGCTCCAGCCAAGCTCAGGAATTATGTAAGGTCAAGAAGCCAGGAAAGCCAAGAAACCAAACATATAAGGCTTTCACACTGCATTTGGAAAGCATTCTTGGGCAACGCTCCAATGTGTTTGACAGTTCTGGGGCCCAAATATATGCACAGGCAGGGGCGCCTCACCTTCAGTGGCGCGTGAGGAGGGCGCCTCAGTCCTGCTGTCCTCAGGCAGCTCCGCAGGAGCGCTGGTGGAGCGCGCAAGGGGCAGCTGATGATCCCCCGTCACAGTTCCCTTGTCAGCAGCCTCCTTGCCCTTGCCCACAGTCCTGCTTGCACAAGAAATCCTCAAGCAGAAACGACAATCAGTCACGATGCATGTTGCCACAAGCTTACGCCTAACAAGTCCTGTCAGGTAACAGAGACCGGTGTGGTTAAAAAGCTCAGCATGCTATGACTGTGTCTTAAATCACACTGTGCATAGTGATTTACGAATTTTCCCACTCAGACAACTGTAGTCACCACATCATGAGCACAGAGGCTCCCTCATGCTGGCTATTGCACCGCAACAGTCGAGATTGCATGGGCTAGTATCTGGTGCATATACCTCTGCAGCTGCTCAGGGGTCAGCTTCTCCACGCTGCTGGGCAGCGGGAGCTTGATGGACTTCTTCTCTTGCCTCCTGGACATGGCCAGTGCAGAGGCCCGCTTTGGACGGGGGGTCCGGGAGCTCTCTGGTGCGGCCTCGGGAGAGATGTGCAGCACCCCTGACATGCTGTCTGGCGGGGGCGGCTCATAGGAGTCCCCCACAAAGAGGACCCCCCTCTGCTCCTGCAGCAGGTCTGCATGGAACTTGCGCTCCTCCCGGGCTTCCCAGTTGGAGAACTGCTTCATAGCCTGCAGCACAGGCAATCGCATTTCGTCGCTGCACCTCAAATTGCTGTGCATGCCAGCAGGAGCGGGGTGATTTAGCTAGTGCGGCTCACCATCATCAGGCAGTCTTGCATGAGGGTGGTCTCACCTTGGTGAAGACACCGTCAGTCTCCTCGACCTTCTCCTCATCAGGATCCACTGTCTCCTCATGGCCATGGCCATCCTGCTCCTGTTCCTTCTCTGTACCAAGGCGTGAACACCCTGAATCCATTGCAGAGCAAAAGGGGTCCTATACGCCACAGGGCTGTGCCCACAAGTCCATGTGAAGTGACAGGCAGACCACAGCAACATGTTAGAGTGCATCATCAGACTATTCCAGCACATCCATGAACGATCACTCTGCTTTACAAGGCTGCGCAACATTCACCGTCAAGGTCATTTAGCAGATCAGGCGTCCATTGCAGCTCCCTCATGAACTGCTATACGCAAGTAGAGATAATTGCGAGTGATCAGCACCTGGTCCAGGTTTGGAGGGGGCTTTGGGAGAGGGGGGCCGAGCCACTCTGCGGGCCAGGCGGCTATTGGCAATGCTGGCATCAACCATGTCGGGCACAGAGGGCAGCTGCGCGGTCGCCAGGGCAGAGTCGGGCAGCGCTAGCCCGGGGACGCCCACCATCAGCACCTCTGCATCGCACTCCAGCACCTGCCGAGACCTGTGTTCAACCCAGCATCTGTCAGACCATCTGCCATACACAGAAAAAAGGCCTTGGACTGAACAGGTGCTATCCTTTACAAGGAGACAATTGCATCATGAAGCTTGTCTTTAGCAGAAGCTGTTGACATGAAGACAGGACTGAAGTGTTGATGGCTGCTCAGCGACCTCTCCTGACCTCCCCAAGATACAGCACCACACCCCCAGCAACGGCATTTGTGAGCAGCCACATTGAGCTTCTTTCAGGGTCGGCTTGTGAGACCAGGCCACTCACTTTGAGCTTGCAGGCAGCAGGACGCTCAGGTTGCTGACGTGCAGCAGCAGCTGCAAGGGTTGCTGCTTGGGGCCACTGGGCCCCTGACTCTTTGAGGATGATGGCTCAGCTGCAGGCTGGGCTGCTGTGTCATCGTCCAGCAGGTCTGTATTGGTCCGCAGACCCCTTGCCACGATGGACATCCCAAAGGCGATGTCATGCAGGAATCTGCAGGGCACATGACAGGATGACCCCACAGAGGGGATTGGCGTATCCTTGCAGGAAGTTCCAATGCCAGAGCTCTAAAACAACATAAAGCAGATTCCATGGCTTCCCATCAGTTGATGAAAGGGTGACTTAATCACAATCTGCAGGCACCCAAGTGCATACTGAGCCTGTGAGAATTTCTAGGAAGCTTACCTGAAGAGGACCAGGACGCGGGGGTTGGCCATCTCGATGACGAGGGAGGGCGCAACAGACTGGTCATGGGGCTGGGTGTACTCCAGGCTCATGCTGCAGCTTTGCTCTGCGGAATTTGGCCGCAGCACCATGCTGTGCTCAGGCCGCGCCTGCAATGCCACACTTGCAAAGCTCAAATGTGCAATGCCTGCTCGTCACAGTACACTGGGCCGTCACATGCTGGGTGTAGACAGTCGATTCTGCCTGATCACCTTGTGCTTAAATTGTTTGCCAAGGAAAAGGGCATGGACTCGAGATCCCTGACAACCCTACGATGCCTGTGTCAAGAGTGACACCGTACAAAATAGCCTGTATTTGTATCTCAATGCAGTGATTCTGAATAAGTACTGCAGTCCAAGGTTACACATCTCATTCCCTTTGCTCAGTTGTCAAGAATGGCACCTGCCAGGCAAGGCAAAATAAAGAAGAGCTTCTGTCACCTGCATGTCGCGGAGGCTCATGTCCTGCACAGTGAGAGCCACAATGACAGCACTGCTGCCGCAGGGCCCATCGCAGGCGGTCTCTGAGGCAATTTCTGTCTTCAGAGCAGCGTCCACAATCTTGAAGGATACCAGCTCCTGCCCCATGACCAGCAGCACCAGGTCCAGACCAACAAGCCCAAGCTGAATCTGCACCATACAGAATGCGCTCGTCTATGACAGGTGACTCATCGGACTAGTAGGTTCATCACCATGGGCCCTGAGACTTGACTCAACTCTGAATTGCAGATACCAATATATGTGTAAGCCAATGCACATGAAGCTGGCACCCAGGGCAAGGTTCATCACAAGATGACAGCGACAGCTTATTGAGCCAGCTCACCTTGAGCCCTGGAAAGGTGCCATCACTCTTCCCTGCTGGCGCTGTGACCTCACCCTCGCTGGACACCCGTGAGCCTGCAAGTCAGAGGCAGCAGGAGTGTCAATATACCCACTTTGAGATGCCAATCAGGTCAACAGTACACCGTCACACACAGGTGACTGCTATTAGCCTGTGCAGTGTACAAGATGATCGTCAAAGCACCTGTGGTGACATCTGCAGGGCTGTCCTCCAGCAGATGCAGAATCTGGGCCGTGAATGGTAGCAGCATGTTGCTTGAGCTTACTCGCAGATTAGTCAGTAGCTGTCCCACCTGCGACAGGAGGCCGTTCTTATGTATGGTGGCATGTATACGTCAGAGCACCTTAGGATATTCAGGCTTTTCCTGATCCAGGCGCAATGGCTTAGCTCGTCGATGGGATTCACAGAGCAGCATGCATTTGTGCTTACAAGACCTGTGACAGGCATGGCCTTCAGCAACAATGCTACTCGCAGACGGTCTATACGGGCCATGATGATAGAGAGGGTACCTCCACTTCCAGGTGGGCAGGCTCTGGAGGGTGGCTGTGGTGGCGACCGGACAGGCCCTGCATGCTGAAGGCCAGGGAGAGCTGTGGCCCCAGCACGCGGCTGCCCAGATAGCTGGTGGCCTTGACACCCGTCTGCAGCGTCCCAAAGCTGCGCGACAGCCCTGAGAACATGCGCTGCTTGGAGCGCAGCTTGAGCACTATCGCCCTGCAGGCTCTCAGCCACCTGCAGATGCCAAGCGTGACCCAATGAGAATTGCCCTGGCTTTCAGTCCCTGCTGGGGAGCAGCAACTGTACGTCTTGTGGTCATGCCCCAGTTTGATGTGCTGTCAGAGCGCATGCAGGGAGACAGTCCTGAGGAGTGGAGGCACGCAGTCAGCAGTACCGTTGCATTGTGAGGCTCTGCTCGCAAAGCACAGGTGATTACAGACCTTTTGGCAGACTTGCTGACGCTGACGACCCGCAGGATGCGCCGCCTGTAGTACTGGGCGTAAGCGTCCAGCTGGGCAGCCCTTGTGGGCAGCGGCCTCAGCAGGTACGCAAACTTCGAGGATGGCCGCAGCTGGAGATCCCTTGCCAGGATGCCGTCCATGGTCATCCCTGCCTTCAGCCCTCCATTGCCCTGCAAACGGCAATCAGCGGTCTTAGATAGGCGGAGTTACAGGGTCGCACTGCCTCTCTCTCTGACAAGCAGCAGCACAACAGGCTCTCATAGCCAAGCTGGCTGTAAGCATCGAGCATGAAAGGGATCACAAGGCACCTCATTCTTGCTCTTGTCAGGAAATTTGTACATGTAGCTGCAGCTGAAGAGAGGAGGCCACTTGGAGCCAGGGGCCCACCGAGTAGGTCATGTCCGCAAGGAAGCCCACGACTTTGATGCCATAGAGAGGGGTGATGAAGCGGCCCCAGGCGTAGGCCGGCTGCCCCTCCTTGATCTGCTTCCCCCACTCCCACCGCCTGAAGCGCCCGGCCGACCCACTGTGCCTCTCCTTGGACACCTGCACGCCACCAGTGTGTGAAAAGGCTACCAGAGTCACGGATCTCTACAGAAGCCCGGCTTGCATTCCAGTAGCCCCCATGCTTGATGTATATCCATGTGCCACAAAATAGGAACAGGTCAGTGCCGTAGTAGAGAGCTGGCTCACCATGATGATGGAGGAGATGAGGGGTATGTGCAGCGTGCAGGCCACATGCAGATGGGATGACGACATGTATGACAGCTTTGAACGCGAGCGCTTCTGCCGCTTTGTGCGCGCTGCGGCGGGCCGCCATGCTGGCGCCAGGTCTGCCTGGAGCGTCCTGACAAGGGACAGCACATGCGCCACCTGCCAAGGAGAGATCCAGACCTGCATGAGAACTTCCTCTCAACTCAAGAGGAAGCAGTCTACATTCCGGAGCATGTCCATACTTTGTCTGGGTAAGTCGGGGCTTCAGGAGATGAGAGCAGCTACATGCAGGGGTTGTATTAAAGTCATGTGTCAGGCACACAACAGAAGGCAGGCATACCATCACGCCAATGGCTCCCAGAGACAGGCTGGCATTAAGGCTGCTTGGTGCAGCTGGGACCAGAAGCGTCTTCTGAGCCAGCTCAGCCTGTGCTGATGCCACCTGCAGGTAACCCACTTGTGATAGGTCTGGACTCAAACATCACCAGGAGCCCCAGAAGACATCTGAAGGGGAGGCCAGGGAACCCTTGAACTTAGCATGCGCCACCCAGACCCTCATCTGGGGGAAGGATCAGCAACTCCCACAGGGCTGGGGGCAGCAAATGCCGGCACAGTAAGTCAGAAGAGGGGCCATGCCTTCATGAGGGGCACGAGGGGGAAGGGCGGGCAGCAGTCTGCATGGTCTCTATTCTGGCGTCCGCTGGTGCTTGGTCGCTGCGGACCCCCTGTCTCAGAGCCTGCAAAGGCGCTGCTTGGCCGCCTGTCGCTCCCTCTCTGCAGCCTGAAGGGCTCATCTGGCCCCTGGAGCGTGACGGAAACATGGTGTCAAAAAGCATCACATTTGTACATACACGGAGGAAAGCTTGATGTGTCTGTCCCAGGTTGCTGCAAAAACAGCCTCGGCAAGACCTCCGTGCTCACATCAGCAGGGGATGGGCACATGCAATTATGTAAACAGCAAAATGCCAGATGGGCTCACTGGGTACAGGGGCAGGTCCTCTGGGTGGGCCCAGACTTGTGCCATGGCCTGCATCTGCGGATCAGCGTACTCCTGCATGGCCTCCCCATCCCTGGAAGACCTCTGCAGCACCGTTGTGCGCGTGCTGACCGTCCTAAAGCTCAGCAGCTGCTGCGGCAGCGCCCACCCATGCTTCCTGCAGCACGCAGGGCACACAATTATGATCTTTTTTTTCTGTAAGACATGAAACAATCCCTCCCGCTGGGCTAAGACTTGAGGAAGCGGTGTCTTGGGCAATGTCCTTGCGCTGCCGCATACTAGGCACAAACATGCAAGGGGGCCACAGAAGAAGACGTAAAAGATGGCCACCTTGAGGAGGGAGCCTGGTAGCAGAAGAGATCCATGTAAGCGTGGAAGCTGCTGCACTGTGTGGCTCCGCGGTGCATGAAGTCCTGGAAGTCTTCCCCATAGACCTGCATGCGGATGCTGGAGACCGCCAGCACCAGCTCATACTCTGAGCCCGCATCTCTGCTACTGCCCGCTAAGCCCTTCCTAGGCGTCTTGCGGGCAGATATCTCCGTATGGTGGTACTGCACCACCCCCACAATCCCTGCATGCACATTGGGAAACCTTCAGCTTGTCTGGGTTGCACACATCATGGTCGCATCCACGTCACCTTATTCTGGGATCATGCCTCTGAACCCATGCTCTGGCTCTGCTTCTAAGCTTTCATCACTGATATGCACTCCACATCCAGGCCTAGCCTGCGGTGCAAACCCTGGAGGGAGAATCTGACAAGGGGATGCGCACCTGGACAGGCAACCTTAATCGTTGTGAAGGGGATGTCCTTCTTGTTGTGTATGGGCAGATGGTGGGCAGCAAAGGCCTGCTTCACACGCTCAGACAGCGAGGCAGGCTGCCTTGCGTCGTCCAGACTTAGGTCAGCCTTCGGCTGCTCTGGTGCAGCTGGAGGTGCGTCGCTGGCCAGGGGCATCTCCCTGATTCTGTCCAGCTGTCCCAAGAAGGACAAGCCCGCCACCACTGCATCTGTGTTGTGAGACACCTGCAGCAGTCATAGAATTCAGATAGCTGACATGAGTGGCATGCAGCAGGGTGAAGACGTATGCAGCAAGCGAGGCTTCTTCTGCAGAACACTGAGCTTTGCAGCAACGCTCAAAGAGGGGCCTCAGTCACATTTCTAAATTGAAGTCTCCATTTGGCAGTTGGACCAGTCAACCATGCAGCGAACATCAGGGATAAGTGTATATAAGAGACTAAGATCCAGTCGCAAGATCCAACTCTCCCACACCCATCCTTCACGCTGCTCCTTAGTCAAGGGTGGCATGTGCAGCAGATCACTGTGAGAAGGCAGGCAAAGAGCTCTACCTCAATGCCTGCAGCCTCTACATCTATCTCCATGCCCGAGGGCTGTAGCATCTCCCACAGCAGGATTTTCTTCCCCTGCTGCCTGACAGCATGATTCTCTGCATTTGCTGACCCTCGGCCAAATTTGACCACTAAGAAGCTGCTGGGCGTCTTGGCAGGCTTTGTCTGGACTCTGCTTGCGGCTGCGTGTAGGTCTGCCGTTGCCAGGAGGCGCGTGCAGTGCGAGGAGGGGCTCTGCACAACCATTGCCGACAGGGGCTCATCCAGCGCCCCCAGGCCTCCAATGGCGATTGAAGCGCATGAGAGGGACGCTTGACCTGCATTGACCACAGTGCATCTGTAGAGACATCATGCTGCAGAATACCCGGAGGGCGAATGCATGTAGAGCAGTGTATCTGAGGGTCCCGTCTCAACTTGATAGCCGTAGCAACAGTGGGTTCTCTTGCACAAAGAAGCGCTATCTCTGGATGGCCTTGGACCAGCCTCGTGCAAATGCCAGTGTATGTGAAAGTCTGCTTACCTGCCGTAGGAAGATTCAGGCGCACTTCCCTGACAGCCGCCTCAAGGGTGTGGAAAGGACTGCCCGGCACCCTGGGCGTGAGGGCCAGCCACTCCTCCCCTGTGCTCAGCTGCAGCCCCACCTTTGGGCAGAAGACGTGCAGAGACATCTCCAGACTGCCAGCGGCGTCCCCTGCACAATTCAGAGGCATGTCATTGAGCAAGAGCTGCAGAAGTGTCACCACAATACACGCCTAGGCTGCATACAAGTGCAACACGCCATTGTTGTTGACAATGGCTCTCACATTGTGGGTCCTGACCGCTCAAATAATTCACATGCCAGAGTATTGACGTGCTCCTGACCTTCCACTGCTTCCTCTGTCTCTCACAGGGCAGCTTGGCTGTGGATAGGCCAAGCACATGGCAGACCTTGCTCTTGAAGAGAATGAGCAAGCAAGCAAGCATCTCCGATGCCTTGCTGGGTTTTGAGCAGGGCAAACCCATACAGCAGTGGGATGAGGCATGCCTGCTGCGTTCAGCTGGAAGAGCATTGCTTCCAGGGCCTTGGGGAGCGCTCGCGGGGAGCCCACAATCACGTCCACAGCATCCATCACATGCTGGGTCACCGCATGGCTGAAGGTCAGGTTGTGGCTGTGCACAGCAGCCACCCCTGCATGCCACTTGCTATATTTGTTCAAGATTTGCGGGAAATGAGGACAGACTTGTCTGTGAGTCCCGGGTACTCACAGCCATTGACTGTCTGTGAGCACCAGTAGTCAAGCTTGCACAGGAAATCCATTTTAGGATCCGCACCAGCCCTGAAGTGAGCGATCTCCTCCAGGCCGAGTCTGTCTTCCAGCACACTGAGCTCGCCCTCATCTGCCTTGTCAGCCTTTGGCACCCTGCGCCTGCGCCACCAGCCCAGCTGCGGCTCATGGAAGCTGGGGTACCTGGCCGCCTTCCGTGCATACAGCGCCTGCACAGGGCATTCTCAAGCAGCTGAGCAGAGACCAGCAAACGGAAATATCAGAAACAGAGCTGCTGGTGAAACAGCCATGAGAAACTACAGTATCACAACTGGCAAATGCCACACACCCTCGGGCAACAGCTATGGTGATCCTGGTAAGGAAACCAGCAATCACCTGATACAACTGCCGATTTGCGCGGCGCTGAGCGATGCCAGAGATGGGCGCCTGGCGCCTGCTGATCAGGTGGCACTCCTGCAGCGCAGCATGGCCAGCATGCTGCCACCAGGCCGCAGGGCTGCCATGCACAGACACCTGCATGCCCCAACACTCTGAGCCTCACCAGACACAGTGGCTGCTCTGCGCTATCAAGAGACAAGATGTGCCTGCTGTACAATACATATCCTATGTTTGCTGCTCATGTGTGAGATGATTGCGATAGATTGCAGTGCCTGTGAGCACGGGATTTCTACTCACCCGTGGGCGCACTTGCCAGTAGGGCGAGTACTGCTCGTAGCGGTTCCACCTTTCGGCCATGCGGATGGCGATGGCAGCAGAGGCTGCACTTAGGTTGGGCACCAGAGCCCGCAGCGAGATGGACACTTCCACGCAGCACCTTGTCATGCTGACCTCTGCCTCCTTGCTTCCACCGTTGCCTGTGTCAGAACTTGAAGATATGACATGCTCGCGCAGAGCTTTGTCGCTGCCTATGAGCTGGCATGCGCCCTAGCACCAAATGCCATGCCAGGCAAGCTGTGTACATGGGGGACGTGAGTGGGGGTGTACTACCTGCACTCGCCATGCCGTTCAGCTTGGCACCGGGCGGGCGCCCGGGTGGCGCAAAGGCGCTCCTGCTTTTGGCGTCGCCCTGGAAGCTGCTGTGGAGGCCGTTGGGGATGCCCCGCTCCTCCGCCTTGCGGTAGCTGTCGCGCACCACCTCCGGCACGGAGGGCAGCCTGCTCTGCCATGCTTCCTGTGCTTCCCCTGCATGGCACAGCCACAGAGCTCAACACAGAGACAGGCGTGACGATTCCACGACTGATGCACAATGCCAAGGGTAGCCAGGAGTGCACATCCTACGCAAAATTCTATCATTCCCAATCATTCTGGCGGCCAATAGCCACCACCAATATAGGCCCCACCTGGGTGATGGCCAACATGCCTTTCGATGGTCTTCAAAAAGCAACATCTGCGTATCATGCCTCGTTGATGACGTCTTTACAGCAACTACACATGAAGGTGCAGGCTCTCCTAATGCTCACCCGCATCGTCGCTGACTGAGGATGCAGAGGTGTCCTCAGACGTGTACAGCGGGTTGGTGTATGTGTTGGCGGTCTCCAGCGACGTCCTGCGCTTCTCTGGTGCAGTGGTCTTAGAATCCTGCCACCCCAGGGGGACCACCCTGACAATGACCTCAAAGCCCCACTGCTGTATGAGGGTGTGCTCCTCCGCAGGCATCTGTGCTGCTTCAGCTGCAGGCTCCTCCGGCTCTGCTGCAAAGAGAGGATCCACAAGCTTCCTGGGTCGCCTGCGTTTCCTGTTCTGCCCAGGGCTGCCGTTGACCCCCGCCATGAAGGGGCCGCCCTCTCCAGGTAAGATAGCCTACATTACCCACAAATGCGGCTCAGTGTACCATGTCCTGTTTGCAGCAGGGGGCTCTGGCATGAAGTTCACCCCACTGGTGCACCTGCCCTTGACTGCACATGTTCATGTTGCATTGCATTGCACAACACGGCAGCCACACAAGCTCGCATTGGCGCATGGAAGCACGTGCAGGTGCTGCTCACCACGCTTGTGCTTGGAGGAGGGGTCTGAGGGGGCCGGTCAGGGGCGGAGTTCCTGGTGGGGCTCTGCGGCACAGCAGCGCGGAAGGGCACACCCGGCTGCCTATCATTGTGCGCCACCAGCGCCAGGCTGACTCCTGTGACCTCCAGCCGGCTGCTGAAGGGGGCGTCCACCACAGCAAAGCGGGCTGCCCGGGCGGGCAGTGTAAGCAGGTCCTTCCAGGTGCTCCGTGGCTGCTTCCTGAGCCCCGTCCTGAGCCTCATGCTACTGTGGGCCTGCTGCTGTGCACCTGAAAAGGGATTCAGAGCTCGGGGAATGTCAGGGGACGCTTCTTGACTGTACAAGCCCTGCAAAGGTGTCTGTTGTGAGTGGCGACGAGGAATAGCTTGGCAACCCCACGACTTGCCGTAAATCTGTAACGCAGCTGTAACAGAGAGGCCCCCAGATGAACACTCCAGCTCAGACCAGCATGAGAAGACTGTGCAATGTCAGGTACCAAGACGGCAAGGCTGACCATGAGGCTCCAGGCTGAGGCGCCTCATGCTGAACTGCAGGGCGTCCGTGCCATGGAGGTCACTGCCTGGGCTGAGCCGCGGCCCAGGCTCATCCTGCTGACTCACGCTGATGTGGACGTCCTCCAACGACAGCTCCACGCATTGCGTGGCCAGGGCCAAGAGCCTGTGCTGAAGCTTTGCCAGCATGCGCTTTGCAGATCCGGCTGCACAGTGGACAGTGCAGGTCTGTTGTTCTGCAATGTCATCATGCCGGTGTATGGTATGGTATGCTTCTGTGAAAAGCAATCTAGCCAAGCCGCAGAGCTCTTTTCGGAAAATCCTCTCGCACATGCCATTTGAGTTGGCTCTCACAATGTGTTGAAGACTCTGGCATACTCATCTGGCAGTTGGTCACTCTAAAATGGTAGGGGCGCACCACTGGGGCTCTGAGTACTGCCCTGCTGCTGCAAGAAGTCTGTCTGCCACAGAAGGCGGTCCACTGCTTCCAGCTTGGCAGCCTTCAGCGCCTGATCACGCTCCTGCTGCTGCCTCAGCCGATCCTTTGCTGCCACATGCTGCAGAGACATGTGCAAGGCATGAGCTTGGCTTGCTGTGAGGCTGCACCGCCAAGACATCATGTGAGGCAAAACATGATTGCCGAGGGACCAGCATGGTTACAGAACCCATGTCATGCCCATACCTCTGGAAGCTGTCTCTGCTTAAGCTGAGCCTTGAAACCAGAAATCTGGACTCGGGCAGGGTGCCTCCAGGATGGCAACTCCATGCTGACGAAGTCGATACTGAGCTCTGTCAGATGAAAGGCACCCTGGCTGTGCCTGAGGAGGGCCTCTTGGCCCAGGGTGAAGTGCATCACACGCAAGCCTGCAACGCTTATACAGGTGTTGTGTCTTATTTGTAGACTTCAAAGCTTCTGATAAATTTAGAATCTGCCAGTGAGCCTTCCGAGGCAGCACACGAAAGCTGAGTTGAGGAGTCAATGCTCATGCACTAAGACCCGTTGGAAAAGAAGCCCTTGAGCTTACCATGTCTGTCATGCGTAACGCGTGGCCCTCCATTTTTCTGGTTGGAGCTCCCTGCGCTGAGCCTGCGACAGGCTCGTCGCAGAATCTGAGCCAGGCACAACTCAATGAAGCCGAGCTGTACAAGTATGAGTACCACAGCGGCACCTAGCCCATAGCACAGGGCCAAGATGCCGCAGATGTTCCAGATGTCGTACTCCATTAATTTTGGGCTACGAGATATGAGCCAATGCGTCCAAGCTCAGGACGCTATCAGAAGTATTCATAATATGGCTTTCCTCTCCAAGCGCTCACAAAGCCCTCGCAAACCGTCTCTTAAAGAGAGACGGATACATGCTGTGCTGCCAGCTTGGTGTCGAAGCCAGGAAGAGCTCACAGAAATAGTAACTACAATGCATTTTGAGTATCCAAGAGCACGTGCCCTGTCGTGACTGTTTCGGACGAACGGTCCTCGCTATTTGCTCGGGTCAATGCACTTCAGAAGAGCATATACAGACACACCGAGGAACTACATCCAGAAGGCTGTGCATACACTAGCGGACGAGACGGTCATGACGCTCCTGCAACATGATGCGATGCTTGGCCTCAGGGGAGGTGCGCCAAAATTGCAGAGGACGGCATGTCGCATGGCAGGTAGAGGACAAATGGACTTGAATAACAGAATGACGACGGTGGCGCCCAGCATGAAGCCCTTGGGCCCGACAGCTGCTGCCAGCACGTCGACGTCACAGACAGCAGCAGCCCCTGGCGTGATTTTGGAGCAACCTGTCAGCCAGCAAGTCTACGTGCCTTCTTATAGAGTTTCTCTTTTTGGTGAGGCCCTTTTCGTTCAGGCATTTCCTGGCTTTGTATACAGAGGGACCCATCTTATACACCACCTGTTGATCCCCAATGCGGCCTTTCTTCCATCAGCTCTCTGCACAAGATGTCGCAGTACGTTTCAACTTATGCGATAGAGACGGGAGAGCCGTGATTGCTCTGATTGTGCCGTGCAGATGCCCTGAAGTTCAATGGACCAGGGCCAGAGCTAATAAATGGGCGATTAGCACAGTGGGGCTTTGTATCGGCCGCTCTAGGGGAAGCTAAGACAGGGAAGCTCATAGCAGAGCAGCTGCAGGACTCCTGGCCGTCGGTGTTGGCCTGGTCAGCGCTCATCATCTGGGCATCCCTGGTGCCCATCACCAAGGGCGCAAAGCGGGAAAGCTTTGGGGTGTTCACACCCAGGAAAGAGATTATTCACTGCCGCTTGGCCATGCTGGGCTTTGCTGCGCTGCTGGCTCTGGAGACGAAGAGCGGAGTGGTCTTCTTCTGATCATAATACAGGAGACCAGAGGCCACACAAGCATACAGCCCATATCACATATGAGATGGCGGGGGGTGCAGATATCAGTACTGTTAGTGGGTGTGAGGAGGATGCACAGACATGCGATTTGAGCACAGTGCGCTGCCGCAACAAGGTGGCACATCTGAGCGTGGCGTGAGGCAGCCATGCATTGAGATTGCGCAACTGAAAGCAAGCCCATGACGTAAAGTCTGAGATGGGGCCGCTGAAGCTGCCACCTGAAGGGTGGTGATGGCAGCTTGTTGTGTGCAATAGTGAACAGCCCAATTGGGCTGAAGACAATTCAGTAGCTAGATCAGCACTCACAAACCAGGGAAATAATGGACTGGACCATGGGCCCACAAGGAAAGTCAGGACCAACTGCGGAGATCGAGCAGACTGTCAGCTGTCAGAGCATGCTGTACTCCACGACCAATTTTGCGCTCCAGAGTACAATATTCTGCTCTGCTTACAGTACACGATATCTTCTGCTGATATTCTTATGCAGAGAGCGTAGCACATCAGAAGTGTTCGACCTTCAGTATCCACACACCGTTCTGTGCATTGTAATGTACAAAGGTACCTCCCATCTTCTTGGCATGCCCTTGCAGCTTCGCAAGGAACTTTGCTACACTAGCTGCGTCCTGCTGCTTCACAAGCATGCGCCTGCGCACCAAACAATTGGATTGCACTCAGTGGACCTCAGACCCATTGCTGTCTCAGCTCTTGACATGTAAGCTCTTGAACTCACTTCTATCTTTCTTTGGCCACACCATGCTGACCTTGAGGATGTGGGTCTCCGCTAAAGAGGCACAAAATAAGGCACACAAGCTCTCGGGGATGCGAGTCAAGATCCACACCTGAACGTTAGCAGGGCAGGCTGGTTTAGGCCCTGCCCAATGGTTGGCCGCTGGGCGCCTCCAGGCAGGCCATACACCTGAATTCTCCCCTTCTCAATGTCAATGATGTCGTCCAGGACCAGGCCGCGGACGTCCACAGGTCCAAGGAAGGCAAGTTCACCCACGTCCTTCCTGCCAATCACGAAGCGCTCCACCGCCTGCACCAGCAATGCTTTGGGACCGCGCTTGTGCAAACGATGGCAATCTGACAGTGTGCCTTCTCTACACACCCTGTGGTCTGGGAAAGGCCTGCGCTGCAGATTGGGTGCATCTGCTCCAAGGTCTCCATGCTGCAGGGCTGCACCTGGAGCTCCTCGTCCGAGAATCTGCGCATGCGCTTGACTGGCGGCACGGTGAAGTAGTCCTCCTTGGACAGCACCGGCGCGTGCGGGTTCATGGGCGGGAGACGCTTGAGCCTCTTTGCAGCAGCTGCCGATCCCTCATCTGCATGGGCAAGGAAGTCCTTGAAAGCTTGCATAGCTTTGATGAAAGCTTTAAAGGGCGTGAACACACCAGGGCCTCTGCAGAAGCTGCGACAAGAATGTGAGCCTGTGGAACATTTCCCAGAGGCTGACAAGGGTCACTGCTTAGGCACACCTCCGAAGTCCGGGGCGGTGATGATGGAGGTAGCGTGAGAAGACCCGGCATATGCAGGAATGGTGTCCTGCTCAGCCGCACTGTCTTCCCAGGGCGCCTGGACCTTCTGCGCCTTTGCTTTGGCCTTCAGTGTGACTGTACTTTGTATAACCTCCATTTCTCTTCCCTCTGCAGGATCAAGGTTCTGAGCTCAACCCTGGCTGTCCTCAGGCCATCTTGTCAATGTCTCATGCAAGGAGTGTGATTGGCATAAATCCTTAGGGATTTGAAGCACTGTGCTGCTGAGAGCTGCTCTGTGCAATCTGCTACAGCCATCACAGAACGCCATTAGCCAATATGCCTTTTGTCACCTTTTGTATGTTTTCTGGTGGAGGCACACAATCCGCACCTTGTGACGATGCTGCTGTTATTTGGGATGCAAGAAATTCAGCAATGCCCTCTGCAGAGGGGTAGTCAAAGATGAGGGTTGCCGGAAGGTCCAGACCAGAGAGTGTGGCAAGCTCCTTGCGCAGCCCCACGGCACCAAGTGAGTCTAGACCTGCTGTCATGAGCGGCGCCTCTGAGCTGATGTCAGCGCCCATGATCGTCTTGATGGCCCCCAGCACCTGCGTACCACCCTCATCTTCAATCCGCAATGTCGATGTAATAACCCAAACATCTACCGCATTCTGCAGCCACCCTGTCCATGGCCCTTGCCAAGTAACATTTAAGGGTGTGCAACTCTGTAAAGGATAAGGGTGAGGCTGAGGCGTCCCCTACCTGCGGGAGCCAACGGGCAACCAGGTCTCTGCCAACAGCCACTGCCGTTTGCTGAGAAGGGCCTTTTTTGGTGACAGCCACTTTTGACATTGCTACCTGCCCTGGCTTGGCAGGTGCAAGTACTGCAGAAGCTGCCGGAAGCATGGCAGACAGAGCGCCTGTCATCTCAGTCACTGAAGGGTAGTCAGAGACGAGGGTTGCTGGGAGGTCCAGGGAAGTGAGAGTGGACAGCTCCCTCCGCAGCTCCACAGCCCCTGTTCAGGAGACACATACATTCTGGAAGGTAAGCACACCTCCTGTGCTCATGAGGACAGCTCACACCCAGTGTCTATCAGACAAAGCACTTGCAGCCAAGGCGCTGCTCCATCACCACTGCAGGTCTGACCAATTGCGAGCAGTGCTGTCGTTCTGGCTGCAAACACAAGGCCACAGAATGTTGCGCCACCTGCTTCAGGCCAGCAACTTGGATTGAAGGTGGCCCAAGAGAGAAGATACGTACCCAGGGAGTCCAGCCCGGCGGTCATCAGGGGCTCCTCCAGGCCTACAGGCCTGCCGAGAGTGGCGGAGACCGCTTGCAATACTGTGGCCTGCATCCATTGTGCCCTCTCTGGGCCAGGCAAGGCTGCCCATGCGGGCGCATCTGCATCAGCTCCTGCCCCCATTGCCTTTTCTGACATACCTGCATGCCATCACAGCTATGACGGCGCTTTTCAGCGCTTGAATGCTGTTCTGGACCAGCAGGGTACGCAGGTTACTGTTGTCCACAGAGTTGGTGCCTTGCAGATCTTGATGAGCTAACTGAGAGTGCTAGGTGTAGCAGATTCATCTGCCCTGCAATGTTTGAATGATGCATGATGCACGGTAAGGTCCTTGTCTGCACAAGCTCAAGAGAGTAGGCGCACCCTTTTGCTGCACCACAATAGTGTTTTGAGGCTGTGGAGAGGCATCTGGCGCCACTGTGCTCATGAGAGCAATGGGACTTTTCACATCAGAGAACTCGGCGTAGAAGGGCATGGCAGCCCTTTCTGGCGTGATGAGCCTGTCCCAGAGAAGAGCAGCGCACACCACTTGCGCAGTTCCACCACCTGCAGTGGAATGTAGACGGGTCTCGCACCCATCTAATGGAACAAGTACAGCATTGTAGAAACACTAATGTAAAACGCAGATCGTGCAGTATCAGTTCCTTCCATTCAGGGCGGTGTGATTCAGGCTGCACCTTGAAGAACATGTTGCAGGGTTTGCAGACCCTGCACAGGCTGGATGGCGCCCATGCCTAGTCTGGCAAGACGGGACAGGAGAGGGCCCTCCTGTGTGGCCATGCCCGACCCGCCCCATGCGCCCCACTGCAGACTCACCCCAGGCAGCCCCTGCAAGATGTCACAAACCTGGTTCAGATCACAGGCCCCTTTCACGGACAGCGGCCGAGACATGAGCAGCCCACCGTGGAGATAGCACATGCCATTGCGCATCCCGCCAAGGGCGCTAGAGGTACCATAATCTTTGCAAGTGCTCTCCACAGGAGTGATGTGGGCAATGGTGTAGATAGGCATTTAATCCCTGGGTGAGCACAACTTGGGCAAGGCAATGCACCTGAGACCTCCGTATGCCCATCCAGACATCCAGGACAGCATTTGCAGCTGCATAATTTCCTTGCCCAGCAGACCCAAGCAGTCCTGCTACAGAGGAGAAGGCTGCTGACGTGGCAATGGGCAGCAGGCCCGCTGATCTAGCATCCAGTTGGGCAGCACCCGCCACCTTGGGCCCGAAGCTCTGCTGGATGCTTGACGCTGTCTGCCCTGACAACAGCGCATCCTGCAACGGCTCTGGAACCCCTCAGGATATATCGTAGGTGAAGCGAATCTCATACATATAATGCATGCACTCCTCTTGGCATATAGCACTGCACAGCCCAATTGCTGCATCTCAGGCAGCTAGACATGCATGCATGCAACTGATGAGCCATGACATGAGGTAGGACTGGGATCATTGAGCATCTTTGACCACAGTACAAGCGATGATAGGAGCAGGTATGTATCACGGGGAAGGGCTTGCCTTGAGCACTCCTCCAGCGTGCACAATGCTGCTGACATGCGGCAGCCAACATGAGTCACTACCGCCTCTCACATCAGCACTGGCATCTTCGCTGCAGGAGACATCGCACATGGCGAGCCTCACGCAGCCCTGCGGTCAGAGGCCCTGCTTCAGCTAGACAGACAATAGCACTAGCATAGTGCAAACTGCCCGAGTGGCCCGGCGCTAATACCAGCAGGTGCAAGTCAATCAGGTTCCGTGAGGCAGACAAAGACATCAACTGATGCAGCCGCTGTCATTGTCTAGGCATTGAGCGTGATGAAGCCTACAGACCTTTCGGTATGTTTCCGTCAGGGTGTGGTGTACGCCCGTCCCACTGAGGCGCCCAGTCCTGCCCAGAAGTGTGATGCAGCTCTTTGCACACTGTGCTTCTGCCTGCAGCCAGGCTCCAACAAGGGAACCCAGGGCTCCCATGCCTCCAGTAATGATAGTGTGCTCTGCACATGCAGAGGTCAGAGAAGGTGAGGCTACAATCACTGGGCTGCCTTTCCGGAACATGTGCAAGGACTTGCTGCTCTGTGTGAGAGCCACTTACAGCACTTATTGCACAAGAGTGCAAGGGGCGGATAGGTGCTGGCGTAAGCATTGCATCACCTGATGAGTGGACCTGAAGTCCTCCTGATGAGGGTGCTTGCGTGTAACTCGGCATCATCCGCGGTGAGTGCCAGACCTGGGAGTCCTGGCATGGCCCATGGATGTCTTGATGAGGCAGGTTGCCCGCCTGTGCTGAGCTGAAAGTCTTAGTGAAATGGTGTCTAGGCTAGCTACATGCTGATGCATGCACACTGGATGTGAGGCGACTAGGTCAGCACATCCTGAGTTCTATCATATTATTCTCAATAATGCTATTCAGGCATGGGAGTAGCTGGGGAAGGGAAATTCAAACCTGACCTGGCTTGCCAGAGGAGTGCTTGCGCTCATGCTAAGCATGCTGAAGCTGGTTCTCTTTTGGCCCGCAGACTCTGCTGTGGCCACCTGCAACCAAGAAAGCTAAATGAGAGACCATCTTGAGACCAAACATTGAAGCTCAGCAAAGTGTAAAAGCTCGATGAATCCTCTGCAACGGTTCAATTGTAGATGGGCTTCAGCGCACCTTCAACAGGGCAGCACCCATTGCTGCAAATAGTGCCAGTGTGTCACTCCTGCCTGGGGCTTCTCTGCAGATGCCCTCTCCCTTGAATGTGATGCCCTTGGCGTCTTGCATACGCAGCACAGTCTGCAGCAGACATACTGACTCTCAGCCAATATGGTCAATGAAGCAATCCTCCACATCTATACAAAGCCCTGTGAGCCGACTGGTTTTGCTTTCCCTCCCCTAAGGATTGCATATGCCTTAAGGGAGCTCTCGCACCTGTATGCTGAGCAAGTGCTTCTGCGCAACAGATGCGCTAAGCCTGAGGTTGTTGCAGCCAGTTGCAGGCTGGTCTCTGCACTGGACCAGCATGCTGCTTGACACTTCCTGCCCTTTGTTAGTATACACTTGCCAGAGACCTCCTGAATTGCACATAGGCCAGCTCAGTCTTAATTCAGCAAGCAGCAGACACGCTTTCCTGTTTGTTGCCAAGAGATGTTACAGAGGCACTGTGTAGTCATTTGGCACAGCAATGGGGCGCACCTGACTTGTGTGAGATTCTGATCTTGCGTGCTGGCATGCAAGCAAGCACTGCTTGCCACTGCACCTCATAGCTGATATTCATTTGGGTCAGGGCCGCTGCTGTGTTTGCAAGCTTCGGGGTGGCCAGGACCTTTGCATGCAGGTCAACAACCTGTAGGCACACCACTACGCTTTCAGCTTGCCTCTTCATGTGCGTCAAGGCTGTGCATCTTGGTTGCACCATTGCCACTGCAGCCACACTTGCCAAAGCTACACACCATATAGCTGGAGAGTTTCAAGAGCACCCTTTGTGGAGTGCATATCCCTTCCAGCTGGCACACCTTTCATGGGATAAAAGAGTGGAATATCAAGCAGAAGGCTGCATACCTTCATCAGTGCTGAGCCTGTAGGACTCAGCCAGCGCATGTGGTTTGTTGTGGATGCATCCGGCATGATCCCGTCAGGCTGCGCACTCGCCCACCCTCTGCATGCACCTCGGCCTGCCAAGCTGCAAAAAGCGTCAACCGCCACTGGCACCCTACATACAACACGGATACAGTGAGCCTTTGACAGCATAAGGCCACTGCCAATATAGACATGGCTACTCTCACCATTGCTCCTTTCCTACTATGTACACTAGTGGATGAAAAACCAAAACCATGACAAGGACATGTCAGGAACGGCTATCAACTCTGAAAAGGAAAGTTGACATCACCTCAGAAGACTTGCATCAACACTGAAAGCTGGTACAGCCGCCAAATGGATGCATGCATCACCCACGGCTGGATGCACAGCATATCCTGTGGTGTCCAGATTCGGCATGGTCACTCCTCCAACATGTGCTGGTGCACACCTTTTGCCTGCATGTTGTTGTTCTTTGGTGTTGTGCCTCAGCCACTGGACTGGTTTTCGGACTGTATGCTTGTCAAGTCATCCAAGATTTGAAAGCATCGTTTGCAAGACCACCCATGAAGCGGACCTGTCTGCTTGAGCCCCATGCAGCCCAGAAAGAGCACCACAGCAAGCTCATGTTGTGTCTTGACAGATCTGGCGTGACTAGGTGAGGGTGCTTGACAGAGACTGCCAGCCAGATGCGAGGAAGTGCTTCTGATCTCCAACTTGCCCTGGCTGCGTAGCATCATAGTGGAAGATTGATACTGTAGGAGAGGTTTTAGACCTTTACTGAGCCCTCTCTTGAGGACTGCTCAGCACACAATCCATCTCTGTGCTGATGTACTGCCCGTGTTGATGAATTCAGCACTGAGTCTCTCTGAAGGAGGCACTTAAGGAGGTCATGTGTACCTGAGATTGATTAGACACGAAAGCTCTGGTACGCTGAGCTGGCAGGGCGCTGCAATGGATGCCTGGCTCAGGAGAGGCCCTGCTGCTGACGAGGCTGCAGACAAGCTGGCTCCGGCTGCGGCCCCCATCTCAAACATGGCTGCCCCAGCAAGTAGGGCACGGCCTTGTACCTGCGCAGGGTCTCAAGGAGCTATCCACCAGAGGGCATTCCGCTTGGGGAAGTGCCGGGTATGGAAGTATACTATCATAGGTACATCAAATATGGCACTAAGATATCTTCAGGCTGTCCTCAATTTGGGACTAACATGTCGAAGTACACACTCAATGAGGATAAGGCACAACAGTATGCTCATTTAGAGAGCACTCTCACCTGATGGTCTCGAAGGTATGCCAAGGTGGCATTGGTGAGTCCAGCCCTCATAGTGACAGTGCCTCCATACTTGGCGCAGGTTGACAGCAGAGCATGCTGGGCTGGCGCAAACCAGTGCCTCAAGCGCTGCCAAGGCAGGCAAGAGCACTCTTCTGGGATATGCTGCAGCTCAGCAGAGCAGAGCACAGCATGTGCATTTACCCCGCTCATGCCAAATGATGATGTCCCGGCCGCAGCCTGTCCCTGCAAAGATGATACTCGTCTTTCTCTCACCCTGCTTTCAGACTGACAGATTACAATATACTCTTCTCTTGTAAACAGGAGCATGAGCATTGCATTGCTGAAAAATCCGGGGCTGAGCTCAGATGCCCACCAAAAGCACGCCTGGTGCCAGCTCGCGGGGACCGTGTGCTGACATGTGCTTCATGTCCCCTATAGCAGCAGCCACGTAGGGGTTGATGTCCCGCAGATTCACAATGGGGACGGATGCGGCCTCCTGCAGGGCAGAGGCTGCCAGGAGCAGCCCTGTGATGCCCGCAGTGCCCTCTGTGTGCCCATAGCATGCCTGCATTATCACGAAGATTTCCCTCTGCAGATTGTCACTTCAACCTGCCTCATTGGGCAGAGCGCTTCTCTCTTGCTACCATCATGTCTGCCATGTTGATATGGTAATCCACCTCCTCCACCTGCAATTGTGTCAGCCTCGGGCGCATCACGAGCATGACAGCAATTGTAGATCTTGGGACTTCGTTGTGCGTTGATCAGCGAGAGCATGCCTTATTGGAGCCAAAGGCCACCACATGCCCGGAAGTGGCTTGGCCAGGTGTCTGCAACGCGGCGCTCAGGGCGCCGACTTCTATGGGATCGCCCAGGGGCGTACCCGTCCCATGTAGCGCCATGTACTGGACATCCTCTGGAGGTAGAGCAGCCCCGTTCAAGCAGCTTGCCACCAGTGCCTGCACCATTTTCAATCCTGCCATATAAGCATTGTGGCACACTGTTGAAGAATTGCTACGACACAAGACTGGGGTGGAAAGAGGCTGCTGCCCTGCACTCTTTACGCATTGCTATGAGAAGAGACAGGGAAATCTGCCAGGCTTTCCACCTGCTGAGAAGGCCCATTGGGCGCAGTCAGGCTACTTGAGCGCCCATCTTGATTGACACTGGTTGACAAAAGCACAGCTGTGGACCCCAAGTTGTCGCCCTCCTTTGCAGCCCTGCATGATCCACACGCTACTTGCGTGTCACCAGCGTGATGAATACGCATGTGTTCTGCATGGCATGCATGGCGCAATAAGCCTCATTACTCCTGACGCCTCTTGATTGTGCTAAGGTATTGAAGTTTACCCCTATCAGGTGCAAATGTAAAGAGCTGGCATACCGCATGTATGCTACGGTGAAACCCTCGCCACGGGCGTAGCCATCTCCGCTCGCATCAAAGGTCTTGCAACGCCCAACGGGCGAAAGGGCTTGCAAAAGGCAGATGCGCGCAAACGTCTGCGGCGTCAGCATGATGTTTGTGCCGCCCGCTACCGCTGCATCTGTCTCCCCAGTCGTCAACCCCTGTCAATCAAGCGAAGGCTGAGGTCAGCACTCCTAATGCCTCACGCTAGAGCGAGTGGCATCCCAGTAAGCCAAGCTCAAGGGTGGACACGTACGCACGAGAGCTCAACATGCAAGCACCCCAGAGGCGACAGCAGATGCAGGGAGCGTGGCAGGTGCAAGACAAGGTATTGCAGGATTGAACATCCGAGAGGGCTGACCTGGTGGGCCATGTGTGTGGCCACCAGGGACGAGGAGCAAGCGGTGTCTGTGGAGATGCAAGGCCCCTGGAAGCCAAAGCTGTACGAGAGGCGCCCCACCAAAAAGCTCAGGCCATGCCCGGTGATGGCAGCCGAGCTTGAGTCTGCTATGCCCTGCATTGGCACAAAGAGACTGAACATAATACAAGGTCGTGCTAACCTTAATGCGCATCAGCGTACTGGGACAAGGCATATGCGTTTTGTCTGGGCAGAGCCACAGGATCGTATTGCCAGTCCATCAGGTGACTTCAAGAACATCACAAGGGCGCACCTGAGGGGCGAGCACTGCATCAAGGTATTCAGTGTACATGACACCCATGTAAATGCCTGTTGCAGCATCGCTGCCCTCCTGTCTCTTGCTGGCACCATGTAGCGCCTCCTGCCCAAACAGATAAGAGCAGTCAAGGCTCCAATGTCTGAGTCCTTGCGTGGGTCAAGAAAATAATCTAGCATGCACATAGACAAGGGCGACTCAGTGCCAGTGTATAATTTGGCGCTTGCAAGGGGAGTAATCTGATGTGACGGCATGATTTGGGGAGAAGGGCCTGCCTGTGTCTGCTCTAGGCAGATGCGCGTCTGAGGGTCCATGGCGGCCGCCTCCGAGGCTGCCAGCCTGAACGCTGCTGCATCAAAGAGGTCCACTGCATCCACAAAGTAGCCAAAGCGAACGTACCTGTAGATGTGCACACAAAGGGTCAGACGCTGCTGAAGTATGGGCACCCCTATTCAGATGCAAGGTTTTCTATTTGCAAAAACCGCGTGTACAAAACAGCCCTGGTATCGGGCGGCAGGCCTGATAACGTGCTGCACGGGATGCCTGAGAACTCTTCTCTTTCCAAAGACCACGGAAAAGTCTATTGTGAGGAGCTCACGTTTTGCTGTTGGTCATCTCTGGCGCATAGAATGCATCCACATCCCATCTTGTCACCGGATTACAGCTGGACAGATTCGCTCCTGCTGAGATGCCATTCCAGAATTGCCCAGCGCCAGAAGAGGTGTCCTCCATGTCGCTACAGTGCTGGCTTGGATACCTAGCTGCCACGCTGGCAATGACCGTTGTTTGTGCTGCCGAGGTTTTAGCAACAGCCATGCTGTCTGCCTGCAATATGACAGGCAATGCCTCAGTGGACCTTGAACGTCGCAAGGGTCCGACCTACTTGACATATCAAAGTGACCTCTGATGTAATGGCTAGCTCACCTCATGATGATGATGGTACTCTGCAGAGGCCGCCAACGTAGTAGAGACATGGGCTGCAAGCGCTGCAATTGTTGGGTGGTCAAAGGCCACAGTGGCTGACAAAGTGATGCCAAACTTGGCCATCATAGCGTTCCTGAGCTCCACTGCTCCCAGTGAGTCCAACCCAGCCTGAACACAATCACTTTAGATCACAGCAAGCATGTGCATCCTAGAGCAGGAATTGTACGATGTGCACTGTTGATATGCTAGGGACCTGCAATGCTGGTGAAGGACTAGATGGCGGCAGCACCTGCATCAATGGAATGTCCGGAGCCACAGGGGCGCCCAGGATGGTCTCAATGACATCCTGCACCTCTTGCTGGATCTGCGCAGATGGCTTGGCGCCGTCTAGCAGCCTTCTCGGGAGCATCAATGGTGCTGATGATGCTGCATGGGTTATTCTCTGGGCTGAACGGAGGACTGGAGCCTCCTTTGGCGCTGCCCTTTGGAGAACATACCTTGCCATCGCCTGCAAGTCAGACATATTATGGAAAATTACCACCTGCTGCTGTCTTGCCACAGATGACAGGGAGCCTGACATGCTTGGAATGTATGCAAGAGACCAGCCGGGGATATCATTGTGGATCATCAATGCTTGCCAGTCGGTTGATGGAGTGTTTCCTATCTTTCTGGAGGAAGCCAGTCACCTGCAGGGTGGGATAGTCAAGTGAGAAGGTTGCTGGGAGGGTGATGCCAAATCTGGTGCTGATTCCGTTGCGCAGCTCCACAGCGCCAAGCGAGTCAAGCCCCGCTGACATAAGTGGCAGCTCAGCCGCCACCTCACCGCCCATCACCTCTGCTGCCACAGACTTGATGATGCCAAGCACCTAGCAGTGCATCACTTCCCGTCAAGACACATGTCTCGGGAGTGTCTCTCCCATCTATGCGTGGCTTGCTGAGAAGACATCTCAAGGGAGACTATAGCAGTACACCACCTGTGCTTCTGTGTAGGTCTTTGAAGCTGTTGCGACTGCACTTGGCGGACCTGCGCCAGTGCCCCTGTTCTCTGTTCCTGCAGCCAGAGAAGGTACCCCTCAGCAGCCAGCGCAACTGGAGAAGAAGCATGTGCCCGACAAGACTTGTCATCGACTAACGCCCTGTGAGATGCTGTATCCTAAAAAGGTGAGAGATGGAAACAGCAGTGGGTCTTTGACAGAAGGTGTGGCAACACCTGAGAGGACATCCTGGAAGAAGTGCCACTGGCGCTGTACTGGTGTCACCACGCGCTCCCAGATGAAGCTGCTGACCGCAACACTGGGAGGAGCTCTCTGAGCCAACAATGCAGGGTTCCCCAGGATGATGCCTGCAGCGTATGCACATGGTTCCTCTCAGTGATCTCGCTGCGACGGTACAAACAGGGTCCCTGCCTCGAGAGCAAGCTGACAACTTTAATTCAACGGCTGCACCAGTGAGCCTCCTTAGCTTAAGCAAGCCTCTGGGCGTAGGAGAAGCAGGGGCTCAGTAGAGATGGTGCAGGAGGGCTCACCTAGCACGGTGAGACCAAACGCCGGTGTCACCAGAAGCAGCCCAGAGCGCTCTAGCTTGGATGCCAGGGCGCCGCCCGCCATGCCCGCCCCTGCCCAGGCCCCGAACTGCAGGCTCCAGCATGCGTGCCCCTGCAAGTCAAGGGATGTTGTCCTTACCTCATGGTTTTATTATCCTTTCTGGAGAAATGGGGACTTGTGGACCTTAGAAGCTTGTTGGTGTGGGAGCGGGCTTCCTCTGTAAACCAGCGCCCAGAGGCCCAGAGACAGATTATCTGGCCAAGACCCCAGTCACAAGACACTGGCTAATTTGCTTCCGCAGAGATGTGCAGTCAAGCTGTGTCAGATGGCTGCTGTGAGACTGGTTCTTCACGGCTTCTCAATGACTTGCCTGGAGCTGCTGAGAATGCGCAAGACCATCCAGTGCAGCATTGGAGGCTGCATAATTGATCTGCCCAGCGTTGCCCAAAAGTGCTGCTACAGATGAGAAGAAGGCACAGCTCAGGACTGGCTTGCCATAAGCAGCCGCTGAGAGATGCAAAGCGCCATCCAACTTGGGCGCAAGGGTACATCGTAGGGTCTGCGCTGTCTGCCTTTTCATTATCGCATCTGCTGTAGTACCACCTGCAGAGGGTACAATATGTTTCAATTGCTGATAAAAGTTTGCAATGCAATCTCCCAGGGCTCTTGTGGCCTGCATACAAGTCCTGACCCTGGCGGCCCGAGATGATGACTTCGAGCAGCCATAGAGGTGGGTACAAAGCTTACTTGCGTGAAGGATGTGCTGTGCTCCAGGAGTGACGACCTCAGGCGGTTGTAAACAGGTCCGGGTGTCTTCTTGCAGGGACACATCGCAAAGCGTAATGCTGATCTGGCTGGAGGCTGCTGCCTGCGTTGAGTCGCAGCCATTATGAGCCCCAGATCTGCTCATGAGGCTGACATTGCTGGCGCCTGAAGCTGCCGCCCAGCTGCCTACCAGGCCGCCCAGGGCGCCTGTGCCGCCAGTTATTGCAATGCTTTGGCCCCAGCACGAGCCTGCAATGGCATGCAAGTATCAAACCTCTCTCACGATCAGGGGCAAAGTACACCAGCGGCAATGATCCGGACGACAGCGCTTGTAGTCACCGAGGGATCCAATATCAATCAGAGCAAGCCAGACGGACACCTTCATTGAGATGATGGCCTCCTGCAGCGCCTACTATTAACAAAGGCATATGGGATACCCCTCCAGCCACCCTGCTGCCAAACGTGTCTTCTTGAGGGCTCATTCTGCCATCATCTTTCCGCCTCTTGGCCTGTAGCAAACACAAACTTGCCAGCATCAGAATTGGGACACCTTTCACTATCCGAATGCCCTGCCAAGCTAGACACATGGTACAAAAGTGGCAGTGGTTGCGGCAAAAGTGGTAGCAGACCTGGAAAGCTGACACCAGCGTGCATGACGGAGGGCTGCTAGCTGGGGACTCTGCAGCTAGTGATCTGAGAAGACCCTGAGCCGGAGCAGGTAGCAGACTGCCAAGACCAGACCTACATGGACCTGACTGGGACGAATGCACACTCTGCCAATTGACAGCAGCATCTGCAGGAGCACAAAGGTCACACTTCAAGAAACCTTGAAGGAGGTTGTACAGGTATGGAGGTGATGACCAGAATAGACACCAGGCTGCAGACAATGAAGGTATACTCACCATCAAGAGGATACTTGTGAAGGAAGGCAAGCATCCTCTGCAAAGCTGAGAAGACTGCAGTCTGCATATCAGGGGAGTTGCTCTTTGAAGCTGTCCCTTTGAGCAATAGCTGCCCAGCGGAGAGGAGCCAGCTGGATTGTTTGTAGGGTAAGAACTGTGAGGGTGCACCCGCTTGCCAGATGACAATGTAGGTGCTTTGCTGCAAGTATCCTTGAAGCTTCCTCGTGGTGCCTGCAGAGGGATGATGTGGCTGTGTGATCCTCTCAGGTACTTCAGTCTCTGTATCAATCTCATGATCAAGACTGGAGGCGAATAGTCATGATTAGTAAGTTTTCACCTGGCACAGCAGTGCACAGTCTTGTACCAACAGGCTTTGCCTCGAGATGGGAGAGCGATGTGGCCCCTATCTGGAATGTGCTGACGTGGGCCCCATCTGTCCTGGCCATAAGAAGGGTGGCATTGGCCCAGGCTACTCTCTTGCATCCAGAAAGCCTGCCAGCAACCGCGCCTAAACCCCCTGCAGATCCATGAGTGGGGTCAGAGACAGTGTAACTTAGTTTCGCATCATAGGAAATCCTCAAGCTACGAGAGGCAGTGATTCCCCTCGTAGAGCCTACAAGACGAGCTGAGGTGCGGGTCATCTGTGTAAGCTTTCTATGAAAGTCTGCATTAAAGCTCATGACATAGTTTCACAGTCTTGGGAAGCCCGACTGAACGGGTATTATGATTGGTTGGGACTTGCCCGGCACTCTGGTGCGGCCATCGGGTACACCTACGAAGACGCTGAGGTGCATGGAGCTGTCCATGACTGCAGGATGACTCATGTAGCCGACCTCAATGTGCTCAGCGCATAAATGTACACTGCCGAGCATGCTTCCTGGCGAGAGCTTGATTGCTGCAAGCCGGGCGATGATTGTTTTCCTTGCCCGGCTCTTTCGTGCAGATCTCTGCAATTGGCAACAGGCTCACTCAGGGCTGATGGCCTTCCAAGTCAAGTGCTGCAGCGCAGAGCCGCTTTGCACATCATGAAAATTGTCTGCATAGCACCCATATGCAAGACTGGCCTACCATAGAGGTATTGTGTCCCAAAGATGCCGTTAGATGTACAGTTGTGTCCATGGCATGGCGAGCTGCAGACTGCAGCTGTACTGAGCCTGACTCAATGTCAACTGTGCACCTCAGCATTCTTGAATGTCTGGCATCACCCTGCAAACGAAATGGTTGTATCACACAACTCAGTCTTGTGTCCACACAATAAAGTAAGCTTGTCAAGAAGCAAGATGACCTTTTGCACCATGCAGCATGCAGCTGTGGCTCATAGGCGCAGGAAAATGAGACCCTCCAAAGCCACTTACCTGAGGCTTTATGAGCATCAGGGGTGCTGGGATAGCAGCGTCTCGCAGCGCCGTATCAGGCGGCATGTTGTGCGCGCCGAGACTGGTCCCAGCGGCCCGTGCCGCCTCAAACATAGCGGCTCCGGGGAAGACCAGCCTCCCATTCACCTGCGTCAGGTGCATGCCCATGCTGGCAGCATTCTCAAGAGACTGATACAAGGATGAAAGGTGGCATCTCACCCTCTCAAAGGAGGGGCGTGGTGGCAACCACGGCAAAGCCTGATCCGCTAGCAAGATGCCTGGCAGAGAATGGCTTCTGGTTCACGCCAGAAGGTTGAGCTGGAGCACATGCACATGTGGATGGATACAGCTGTCAGAGGTCATACCTGGTGCTGCCAGAGGTATGCCAGAGCAGGCCTGTCGAGTGCCACCTCGTAGGCAGCGCTAGCCCCATCATTGGCAAAGCTCGTGCAAAGGCGAGAGGGATGTGGAAGGAGCCAGAAGTATTGCCTGTACCAGAGCGGCAACGGTACTGTGCCTGCATGGGACGGCCCAAAGACTCATCCGTATACGCCATGCCTCACAGTGAAGATTGACCGCGTGATTCACTTTGGGGAGAGGGCAACAAACCTGGCAGGGCAGATTCGCAGTTAGCTGCTCGGCTGCTCAGGATGACGTGAGCATTGGTCCCTTGGAATGCAAACCCACTCACTCCCGTGGTCTTGCACCTGCTTGTCAGGTGCCAAGGCGATACCTGCATAGCCACAACACCCTTTCATGATCCATGTCCTCCCGCCACATGCTTGCCCAGTGCTAGTAGCTGGAGATGGTAGGCGGAGACTGTCACCTGTCTGGCGATGGCTGCTTTCAAGCTTCCTTCCTTGTTGGCGGACTCCAGGATGCTGGCCACATACGCATTGGGAGCTGCAAGGTGCAGGATGGGCTGTCGCAGCATGCCGTCAAGTCCATTGGCTGCTCTGATCATCCCAATCGCTCCTGCTGCCGTCTCTGCATGGCCTGTCGCTGACTTGGCAGCGGCCAGATGCAGCACGTTTCCTGCGAATGAGCAACACCAAACCGTGAGGGGGATCTGGACGCTCTCATGCCACACATCTGTCTCTCTGTTATACAGAGGTGGAGATCATGCCTTCTAGACCAATGTGCTGCCACATGCATGGCCGTGTTGTGACGACAGATTCTGCACCTGTGGAGTTGTCTGAGGCAACAGCGCATGCAGCGCCCATCTCAACGGGGTCCCCCAGCGCTGTACCAGTGCCATGCATCTCCAGAGCGGTCCAGTCAGCTGGCACTAGCTCAGCATCCATGAGTGCTGCACGGATGACCTGCCACACGCGACAAGGACTCCTCAGACACCATTGCCGGAGCCCAAAAGGCATGCAGCTCATTCATCTCCAAAATCTCCTGTAATAGTACTTCAGCAGCGAGGCAGAAACGGGAAGACCGTTGTGCGTGCCTGCTGTTGAGAGGGCCCGTGTGGAGCTGTCAGGCTGCTGGAGCGGCCGTCCTGATTCACAGCTGTGCCGCCCAGGACTGTGCACATCGGCACTTCCGCATGACCATATAAACAAGCCCGTCCAACTGCCAAGCTGCACAGCAGCATGATGTGTGAGACCAACTTAAATGGGCAGCGTTGTGTCAAGGCTTCCAATGAGGGTTTAGGGTTGCTGTCAAACCACTGTAAGCTTTGCTGGAGGAAGCTGATTGCAATTGGCAGTGAGCGCCGTCATTTTGCCTTGGATGGCATCAGTGTGCAACTAAGGCAATCGTGCATGGTTGTACCTGAACAAGATGGCCATGCAGGCTTCAGAACGAACGTAGCCGTCCGCATTTGAGTCCAGCGTCTTGCAGCGCCCGTCCGCGGTAGTCATGCCCGCGCCCACAAACATGAAGGACGTCTCCCAATTCATGGGCAGATTGACACCCACAGAGAGGCCCCGCGCGCAGCCGCTGTGGCGTAGGCTGCCGCACACCAAGTGCGTAGTGACGAGAGAGGAGGAGCATGCTGTGTCAATGCTGATGCTGGGCCCCTGCCAAGCATGTTGACCATCTGAGCGATCCCTAGGTTGTTTCTTGGAGCGGAAGACGGTGGAAGCAGAGCTGGCTTGTGCTTTTGCATCGTACACTGAGAATGGTACTTTTGGAACAGATCCCAGATACACCGCAAGGAATATCACAAGGAGTACATAGGACAAACACAAGCACCTGTGTCACACAGGCTCGATACAAGGCCGTTTCTGGCACAAGCCTTGTGTAACTATGCAAGGCCATGCATCAGAGGGCATGATTGCTTGTGTGATACATTATCATCTAGCCAGTTTAGGAGGCAGACATACAGCAGGGAGATAGCAGCACACCTTGAGCCCATGCACATATGAGAGGCGACCTGCTGCAGCGCTCAGCGCTCTACCTGTGCCCACAAAGCTGCTGGTCTCCTTGTGGGTGGCTAGAACCGCCGGCTCGCCTAGCTTGGCAATGCCCACTGCCACAGCAGTCAGCCCTCCGTCTGCGTCCCCTCCGATGAGCATCCTCCAAGTGTCCTGCATATCCACTCAAGCTTGGACATAGGCTATTTCCTGGGATTAGAGACCTGTTGCAATGTTTGCATGTTTCTCTTTGGGGTCAGCCGTGCCCAATACAACCCCCGGCATGCCTTGGGAACACGCAGTCAGCAACTTTTTAGCTTTGACCTGAACTTCGCAGGGGACATGAGTGTCTTAGAGCTACCTCAAGCATTGCCCGCTGCTGTGGGTCCATGAGGAGCGCCTCTGAAGGACTGATGCCAAAACAGGCGGCGTCAAAGCTGTCCCAATGTCTCACGAAGCCACCAAACCTGCAGCCACAAAGTCCCAACCATTTTGCCCTTAATCTTATGGTGAGGGCACCCGATTGTGGCCCCTGATGTCCTATCCAGGAAGTGAGCTGTACATTGCAAGCTTCACGGTAGGCAGCACTTGGCACACCTGCCCCCAAGATTGGAAGCCGGAATGGCGTCCATATCCCAGCGGTCCAGTGGAATGCAGGTTATGCTGTCTAGGTGTTGAGCTGGCATGCCCTGAGCTGGCAGCCTGCTGGACATGTCTTGCACGACAACTACCGGTGCTGACCTGCCTGGCCCAGCCACAGCCATCCCCAGTTCCGGCCTGCACATGCTCTTGTTATGAGACCCTCTGCGATGATTGGCTGGCTCAACAATACTATTGGGATTGGGTGCTGAATCTGGACTGGATGGCCTTACAGACAGTGCTCCACGTCCCAGCACCTACCAGGCTGCACGAGCAATGTGTACCAGACCAGAGCTGTCTGCTAGCAGCCATAGTGGAGAAAAGTATAACAAGCACCAGTTGATTGCTGGGCTCATGTGGACTGATTGTGAGGACATGGTAGGAGTCCCAGCCAGCCTCTCAGCCCTCACCTGCTGAGTGACTCGGAGATGATATTAGCCTCTTTGGGCAACAGCTTGCCTGCCAGCATAGTGCTCATTGCAGAGATGGTGGGGTAGTCAAAGATCAGGGTACCAGGCAGGTCCACCCCAAGCACCCTGCCAATCTCATTTCGCAGCTCAACAGCACCTGCAGGGATTTGTCAGATCAGGAGGCCAAATGTGGCTCACGGATGCTGCTCTGATGGCATGGTCCCTTGCATGCCATGTGTGCCTGCATTTGGGCCAGTCATGAGAAAGGACATAGGGGGGGATTTCACCAAGTGAGTCTAGTCCAGCGCCGGTAAGTGGCTCATCATCTGTGACGGGTTGCCCCAGGACATAAGCAGCTGCTGTCCTGATCATGACGCTGATGTCAGCAGCTGACATGGCCTGCCCACGCTGCGCTAATGCTCCCATTGACTTCACGGCCAGCAGGTCTGGAGTATGTGCAGTCGCCTGCTCTTGTATTTGGCTGAAGAGCTTCCTGGTGCTCTTGAACCTGTGCATAAACAGCCGCAGCTTATTCAGATGCTCCGCAAGGTAGTAAAAGGCTTTGCAATCTATCATGTCAAGATACTGGCACACTCCATTGTCGTATTGAAGGTCGATGCTACTGTGATTGTGATGAATGGGGCATCATTGGGTGCTTGGATAGCCAAGACAAGCGCCTTGCCTGTCCCACAAGAAGACGCTTGAGAGCAGCTTGGGGCCTGCGGCGCCCTCTGCCAGCCTTGTCAGCATCTGAGCCATCGCCGCCATTCCTGCATAAAATCAGACTGGTAGGGTAATCTGCCAGCCTCTGGATCTGACATGTGTACCCTGAGCGCATGGCCGTGGTGGGCGCCAGAGGGAGTGAAGCACCAATGTGCAGTGCCCATCTCGCGTAGACACTTGCCAAACGCTTTTCAGAGGTTTTCATTGCATAGAGCAGACCTGCAGCAGGCTGCAGAGCGCCGAAGCCCAGCCGCTCCATCCTCTCGATGCCAGCCTTCTCTGCCATGCCTGACCCTGCCCACGCTCCCCAGTTCACACTCAGTGCCGCCACGCCCTGCATTTGCCAGCATGTGCAGCCCTTTGTGTTATTCTGGCATTTCACAGATCACATCGGATATCGCTGGGTTGGCCTCACTCTTGGTTCTGACATGACAGAACAATTAGGCAAATCCTGGAGCTTTAGCTTCCCAATGGTCTAAATTCAGCCGTGAGATGGGAGCACCTGCGCTTGCAACGCAGAGGCTTGCGCGTCCAGGACAGCATTGGCAGCTGCATAATTGGCTTGGCCTCCAGAGCCCAGTGAGGCTGCTATGGATGAGAAGAGCTTGATGGCCACAACAGGGCTGCCGTGCATGCTGTGCACGATCCGCTGAGCGCCGACGACCTACCCACGCATTAAAAGCCGGTCAGCACCATGCCATGAGTTTGACTATGGTCTTGGCAGAGTAAGGGCTTGCCCGGGAACAGTAAGCAGAAGGGCTCCACCTTGGGAGCATAGACAGCCCGGACGCTTGCTGCAGTCTGCTTCGCTAGCGTGGCATCTTGTATGACCCCCCCTGCCAGCATAAGTCCGTGGACCTGACAATCTGCAGGCAGCAGCACCACAGGTTTGCTTGTAACCTTCATCAGAGGGCACTCAGGTCAGGCGTGAAGGACACAGTAGAAGTTTTGCCACTGCGCATGAAGTGGGAAGCATTGTGACACCCTTTTGGGCATGCAGCTGACCTTCATTGCCGGATGTGGAGAACAATACGCTGGTATCCTCAGCAAACGCCACATCACACTTGGTCACTGCAACACTGGCAGCCCAGCCATTGCACATAGCATGCGCTAGGTCAGACGCTGCATCATAGCGCCCGCTCCTCCCCAGGACTGTGATTCGCTTGATGCCTGCATGCCACACCAATGCTGAAAATGTTTAGCACTGCCCTTTTCGCCAAGGGGAATCTATGCACACACTGTACTGCCTGTGTCTGTTCTGCGCACCCTCATTCCACATCACGTTTAGCGGAAGTAAAGCTTAGGTGTCACTAAAGCAGCCAGAGTGTCCTATAGCAAGTGTTTGATCGGTGGTTTGAGAGCCAGGCTTTGTATGCATACCTTGGCCGGCAAGCCACTGAACAGATAGCAACCCCAGAGCGCCCAGGCCACCACTGACTATCCACCTGCCTTGAGCGTCCTTGGGCGCGGGCAGCTGGCGCAGCACCTCTACCACCACCTTGCCAATATGCTTCGCAGCTGACAGCTGCCGAAGCGCGTCTGGGGCCTCTTCAATGGGGAACACCACTGCTGGTAGAGGCCTGATCAGGCCTGCATGTCGGCACAAGGAGACTGGATTGTGATCTGCGACAGCTGGGGACACTACAAAGGCCAATCTGTGTCTGTCACTTGCCTGGGCAGTATTTTGTCCGCATGAGCACATGTTAGTAGTTTTGGCCACCCTATAGTCCAAAGGACTCATTTGCAAAACACGACATCAGCAAGCGGCTGACGACAACAAGCCTGCTTACCCCTGTAGAGCAGAACAGCCAGGCGCCTCATCTGTTGCCCCACAACTTCAGGAGTCCAGAAGTCGATGGCGATCAGGTGGTAGGCCAGATCAGGCCGCTCCTGGGCAACACGCTGCGGGGACCAGATGTCCCTCTTGCCCACATCCACAAAACGCCCGCCCATGCTGACCGCCGCCAAGGAGGCTGCCACCATGCCTGCTCAGGACAAGATCTATCATGGTGGGGGTCCAGCCAGAAACCATCTCTGCCGTGCATGTTTGTGGCTTATACCAGCTGATAGTCGGAACAGGAGGAGCAGAGATTTAGTATACGAAAACAAGCAGGTTGGATGAAGTGCTGCAGATCATGATGCGTGCCACAGACCTGATGAGGTCAAGGAATTGAGCACAACGGTAGGCCGAGTCCCCTCTCTGCAACCGAGGTGCTCGGCAAAATCCAGGGTCCTGGATGACACTACAGTGGCCAACCCCTGCTGCCGAAGGTAGGTCCTCTTCTGGACACTGCCAGCTGTAGCCAGCACCCCTGCCCCTGCCGATATGGCAATCTGTATGGCTGCCAGTCCCAAACCGCCTGCACAGGTCTTGCAGAGGTCAGAGTTTCCTGAGCATAGACGCAGCGTGCTAGCCACGCACATGAGGCTTGAGATGTCGGTTTATGGCGAGCAGGCCCTGAAAGCTGCAAGTCATCATGCATGTACCCTCAGGCAGCTCAAAGTATGTGCAATCACTCTGATAAAGCATGAGAAGTATGAAGCACCTGTTGCAGCATGCACAAGGACACGAGATCCTGTGCTGATGGCGGCTTCTTCATGCAGGCAGCTGTATGCCGTCAAGAAGACGGTCGGGATGGTTGCGGCCTCTGTAAATGAGATGGCTGGTGGCTTGGCTACTAGAGCATGGCCATTGCAGATCACTGCCGACCCCAAGCAGCCTGCTGCCTGGCCAAACACTGCGTCCCCAACCCTGCAGAAGCAGATATCATATTTGATGGAAGGCGGGGCAATCAGATTATGCTCAGCACTGATGGCGCGCATTTAAATTCAATATAGGACCTGAACACCACTGCAATCCCACGGGACACTTGTGGAGAGAAGTTTGTATGCAGCCAAGTTCGCTTACTGATGCACAGTTCTGAGGTTGTCTCCCACAGCGGCGATGACGCCTGCCACATCACCACCTGGCTCGCCCGGGTCCCTCCCAGGGTACATCCCCAGAACATTCAGCACATCCCGGAAATTCAGCCCAATCGCTTTCACTGTCAGCAGCACCTGCGCGCAACTTAGTGACTTCACTCCAGAGTTTCTGGCGTGCCCAGGACTGCCAGTCGCTTCATCTCGACCGAGGTCACTGACATCTTTCAGGCCCTGAAGGCAATCTCAGACCTTGCACGTGACCAGTACCCACGCTGCACTTGCAGTGATAGCTTCCAATGACTCACCTCATCTGGACCTGGAAGGAGGGCAGGCAACGCACGCTCGATCAGGCTGGAGAAGGAGCCTCTCGGGCTCGGCGTCAGCTGATAGGGCCCCGACAAGTGCCGGATGGGCGACCTTAGCAGCCGAGCGCTGTTCCACACATTGCCCTCAACCAGGCTCCCAGCGGGGTCCGAGGCCTCATCGCAGACATGCTGCGCATGAGCAGCTTGTCAGATCACCTCGTATTGTACGTATAGTGCAGCTCCCAGGCTATGCCATCCTGACACCTTTTGCAGACACGAACCCTCAGATTGCAACGCAAGCGGGCATGGCTATATACATGGGAATGATTGAAAAAGTGACACTGCATAGAGATCGCCAGTAGATGCGTCCTGCCAGGCATGTGGTATCACCTTCAAGAGAGACGAGGGGTGCATTGAGACGCTGCAATCCACTCCATGCCATGTCTGCCCAGCATTCTCTATCGCTGCACAGCGGAGGATGCCCCATGCTGCTGCACTATGACTTGCCAATGCATCCAGCCTGCGAAAGATCATGAGTCAGTGAAATTATAGCCCGTTGCATGCACATGGGCTTTGCATGACAGGGGCTGGCAGGAAAGCAGTGCCTAGCCACAGGTGTACCTTGGCAGGCCGGGGCTACCCAGGGCGCCCCTGGTGATGATGTGGCACTCTTCAGCATTGCTCAGTTCTCCTGCCGCTGCCCTCTGGAAGATCTCAAGCGCCTTCGCGCACTTGTAAGAAGGTGACTCCATGCTGCCCAGCTTTGATGGGCTCGTTGCTGCCATTTGCACTACGATGCCTGTACAAGGGACATTGATAGGCTGGCCTGCAAGGTGCAGAAGATAGCCTCAGCCTTGTGAATAGACCTGCAGTGGTAAGGCTTCACCTACTCTGTCAGCAGGCTGCACCTGTGTGAAAACTGTGCAGGCATTGATTGCGATCGTGCCATTGACTGCCTTGTATGGAATGTTCATACCTGAGAAATCCGCACTGAGTGAGGTGGGCTGTAGTCTTGCGCCGCATTGGCGAGCGTCATCCATGGCTAGTACAGAGAAGGGTCGGCGGCAAACCGGGCGCTGTGTGGATAGGGCCACCGGCGCAGCAAAATCAGCCTGCCGCTCGGATTCGTAGATAGTGTTCTCCTGCTGTGCATAGGCTGTGTCCTGCCTCGGTCCTAGCTGCAACAATGAAGTGTATGTTACTACCTCCTTTGAAAGACATCAGAAACTCATCAGCTGGTGCTTGTACGACTAGTGCACCTCATGCCACACTGCTTCCTGATACAGAGGTACCCAAAACAAGACATAATAGGCAGGAAAATGCACACGTCACTTGATAGCAAAGCAGTGTCTTACTACGGAGGTGCCAAGGGGCTTGGAGATGAGCCCCCGCAAGGATAAGCTAGACTCAAAAGTAGTATCTGGTTGACACCATGCGCTGCTGAGCGCGGGAGCACCCACTGATATGCCGTCCACCTCCAGTGGGCTGGCAATAGCCCACATTGAAGACCCTGTATAAGCAGGGCCTTCCTCTCAAAGTCTCCTCGCCTGAGGGCGATTCAATCTGGCGTCTCCACGCTCAATACTGAAGACAGCACAAGTAGAATCCAGAGTCTACAATGTGCAGCTTCATTCACACAATCACATCCCTTCAAAACTTCCATCCGGCTGTGGAGGTGCGGGCAGCATATTGCCTGCACTTGACACGGAGCAGAGGCCTCACCGGCAATTCCAGCCTTGTAAGCGCCAAAGCCCACTGGAACACGGCTTGGGCCCTTGAATTTGGTGCCAGGCACAGCTCCAAGGTGCAGCGAGCTGTCCGCAGCTGCTGGGTGCACTGTGTAGGCATCAGAGCTTTCACACCGATGCGGGCTGCCAATGCCAGCCAGATTGGCAAGCTGCCTGGTCAAAGGCTCCCCAATGTTTGTTTCCTTGAACGCCACACATGCTGTAGTCTGGGGGCGGGCTTTGAGCGGCTGGGGCCTGCTGGAGAGGACCATTGCTGCGCTGGCTTTCAGGTGAGAGGCGCTCTTCTGAGCTGCATCTGCTGATGCTGAGCTGACTTCAAGGCTGTCAGCAGAGTTGCCTAATGCGATCGAGCACAGCAGCGTGCTTGGGCTGCTGTCCAAGGTTGGCCGGGCAGTTGTGCTGCCCAAGATGCAGGGCGCGGCAATAGAGGCTGCGGTCAGCGCCCCAAGTGGTGCTGATGTTTCCCCCCTCACGCTGGTGAGCGCTGCGAGTGCCATGTCAAAGAAGAGTGTTCCCGGAACAAGGGCCCGGCCATTCACCCTGCAACAGCATGACACCCTTACACATTGCTCTTGAAGAGGATTGCTAGCAGGAGAGGCGTCAAATGCCATGCAAAGCAATGCACACCCCACTACTTGCTCCATATCAAGAGAAACTGGCAAGGATGTACCTGTGATCCGACATGTAGGATAGGTGAGCAGATTTCAGTCTGCATGAGAAAGCCACCAACTGCTCTCCCAGTGCTGCCGAAGCGGCTACAGATGTCAGCAACACGCTCACAGCAGGAGCTGCCCAGCAGCGCTGCTTGCGCCAGGGAAGGTCTGCCTGGTATGGCCCACCTATGGGCGTCCTTTCCAGGTCCTTGGCCAGGATGGCATGGGCGTTGACACCGCTCATGCCAAAGGAGCTTGTGCCTGGAAAAGGAGAAACACAAATCTCAATTCAAAAGGCATACAAGATGCCTCGCGAGGATTCTATATGCAGCCTCCATCCTTTTAGGAAGCCTTCCGGGGAGGATTAAATCAAATGTCCAAGTGTCTGAGGTCAGCTCACCAAAGCTTGCAGCCTGTGCATCACAGTGCGCAGTTCCTGCAGGCTGGCGGGGCAGGGGGGTCGTGAGACCCTTGGCTGTCAAGTCAGCCAGGGTGGTCCCCACGTAAGCATTCATGTTGCGCAGGCTGGCGACTGGCGTCAGTGCGTGCTGTATCAAAGCTGACATGGCCATCAGGATTCCGGTCAGGCCTGAGCATGCAGGTCCCTTGTCAGTCCTTGCGGTGCATAAATGACGTGCGTTTATAGACAGATACAGAGAAGGACAGCAGAGCATGGACGTCTTGCCTGCAGCGCCTTCTGTGTGTCCGTACACACTCTTGACGGAAAGAAGCGTTGCTGAGTGCTCGCTTCTGTCCGGACCTGTGAGAGCTCCTCCAATGGCGCCCACCTCTGCACATAGCATCCTCAAGCTGCGAGGGGGCTTGCACGGATTCATACAGGGACTGCTAAATGACATGACTGCATGCAAGTATCACAGCGATGCCAGAGAGGGTAGGATTTGACCTATGGGATCGCCAAGAGGAGTGCCGGTTCCATGCACGGCAATGCCAGTCATGCTTTCCGGCCTCAGTGCCGCAGTGTGCAAGGCTGCTAGGATGAGCTCCCTCTGAGATGGCCCGTTGGGCGCTGTCAGGGATGACGACCTGCCATCCTGATTCACCACTGACCCCTGGGCGATGCACAAAGCTCCTGAGGTGTACGGGTATAACTACCTAACATGCCAGGCTGCACTGTATGCAATGTATGAGAGAGGCAGGGTGACAGCTGAATTCCCAAGTGAACAAAATCGCAGGCCTGAGGCATGCCTATATCAGTGATGCGGTCAGGGACAGCTGGATCTTGCAATTCTATGCGTACGGACATAGCAAGCGCACCTGCAGGAGGGCAAGTGGGGGTGAGTTGTGACTGGCAAGGCTTAAGTAGGCGACAGCAAAGCCTTCTCCGCGGCCGTAGCCGTCTGCACTGGCGTCAAATGTCTTGCACCTTCCATCTGCTGAAAGCGCCTGCATCAACACCCAGCTTGTTGGGACAGCGCAAGATGCATCCTGCTTTGGACTGCTGGGGCCCAGATTCTCGCATGCTTTCAGTCAATCCGTGACAAAGACACTTCACAGCTGCAGCAGCCAAATTGGCTTGTGAAGCTCACTCTGAGCTGGCAGATCTTGATGGCTGTCTCGGGAGACAACATGGCATTCACCCCTGCTGCCAGTGCGCCGCTGCACTCGCCCCTGAGAATGCCTGGACATGGTAGCACCCACGTGACATGCCGGCTGAGCATCTTGTGAGCTGGTGAGCTCAACATCTTAAATAACACAGAGACACTCTGTTTGAGGAAGGCTGGTCATACCTGAATGAGCTAAGTGAGTGGCCACTAGGGAAGAGGAGCAAGCCGTGTCTGTGGAGATGCAAGGCCCTTGTAGCCCAAAGGAGTATGAGACGCGGCCAACCATGAAGGGGAACGTGTTGCCAGTACTGGCAGCTGCTGATGTGCTAGATATGCCCTGTGAGTGCCCAGAAGGTAGATCTCGCCATGTAAGCTTTCATGATCATTGGCAGGCAACTCATGATGTGGCCTGAACTTTCACAGTACTTTGCCATCCCACTGAAAGGCCTGAGGACGCGCTCACCAGATGGGGCAGCGTTTCCACAAACTCGTGCGCCCACATGCAGCCCACATACACACCCACTTTGGTGCTCTGCTGGTGTGTATCATCTGCTAGCACCACCGCCTCCTGCAGGCGTCATGCCTGCCTTTGGGGAAGTCCAGAAGAGTGACGTTGAGATCTGACATGACGCCGTGGATGTTGAAGGGGTGTCTTGACTTGTGAAAAACATCTTCAAATCATGAGCATAGTACACTGACTGTGCCTGACCGTTGACAGGAAAGGCATGCTGCTAGATGTCCTCTGGCAAGGCAAGATGTCACTGGGCACAATGCAAGCTTACCTGGCTCAGATGCAGAAGGTGGCGGGTATTGGGATCAAGAGCCAGGGCTTCAGAGGCGGGCAGCATGAAGTAAGCAGCATCAAATTCCTGCAGGCCGTTGCAGAATGCGCCAAACCTGGCATAGGTCCCTCCATTGCTGCCTGGCACAGAGTAGTGCCGATCTCCGTCCCATCTGTCTGGAGGCGTTGCCTGCGCCAGGTCTCTACACAGTGCAAGGCTGTTGCAGAAACCCTCCAGCCCTGCTCATGCACACACAGGCTCAGCTTGCTCATTCACTGAGCATCTGTCTGGGAAACCTCACCTAGCAAAAAGCAGCAGGCATTTCGGTAAGGCATCTCTTCATTGCTCCACTCAAACAGCTGATAGTGTTAAGAGGCAGCAGCTTCATAGAGGAGGGCTTGCCTGTGGCTTCCGCAGCAGGGTATTGGCATGCCACGCTGACAAGGTCTGTCATCTTGCTTCCCTGGTGCTGATCTGGCATGGTGATGGCCTGTGAGAGAGGTGGTGTCACAGCTTTTGCAGCCAGCTCACTACTGATGTAGGATGCCAGGGCAGCTTGTGTGGGGTAATCAAACGCCAGGGAGGCTGGCACAGGGATGCCAAAGGCGTTGGACACCGCGTTTCTGAGCTCCAGAGCTCCCAGAGAGTCGAGCCCAGCCTGAGCAAGACCACAGCAGACTTAAACTACCAGGATGGCCTGACACAAGCTCCATATATGGCAGTGGTGTTTGACTCTGCAGTGAGCTTCAATGATTGGCAGGTCTCTCACCTCCATGAAAGGCTGGTTGAGTGGCATTTCTGTGGCCATCACATCCCTCACAAGCCCTGCCAAGGTTGTGCTGATGCTTACGGCATCGAGAGCTACACTTGTAGGCTGCTCGCTCTCTGCAATGGCCACCTTCTGCTTGCTGCGCTGAGCCTGAACAGGCCAGCGCTCTGCCACATAGCGCGCCAAGTCCTGCAATCAAGGGATTCTGTGACTCCAGAATGTGTGGCGTTGCTGATGAGTATGGTAGCAAAGCTTCCTGTACGCAGGAAAGATTCATGGGATGTGCGTGACAGAGGGGGAGGTCTAGGAATGTGTTACTCTTGTGAACAATAGCTAGCAGTAGCTTGTCTGGCGGCATACCTGCAAAGTAGGGTGATCTAGAGCTACTGTGGCAGGCACTGAGATGCCAAATCTTGCGCTGATGGCACTACGGAGCTCCACAGCTGCAAGAGACTCAAGGCCAGCTTCCATCAGAGGCTGACTTGGCCCGACGTGCAGTCCCATGACATCCACTGCAAGACCTGCACCCAGCCAGACACTTTGTCCCATGATCCTAGGCCGCGCTTACATGGACGTCACCATCTACGCCATTCATGAGCCTTGTCTGCATTCCTATCTTCTTCCAATGCCTGTACAACGTCAGCACCGTGATGCTGGCAAGGTGCACAGGCCTCGTGCCTGATATCACGCTGATGAGGTCTTCCATGGGCACCCCTGGCCGGTGCAGGGATTGTGCAACCATTATAGGCGTGCTGGGCTCTGCTGCATCAGCTGGCAGCACCGCTGCAAAGAAGGGCTGCAAGCTCCGCTCTCCTGCATGCCATAGGTGGTGCACTGAGGGCCACAGACAAGGCCAACGCCGCTTAGCTGGCCATGTCCAGCATGGAGAGTAAGATCTTCATGAGGTGTTGGCGGGCTGTTTTGGCCTCATGCAACTGCCCTACCTGATAGGAAGCGTCCCCAGTCAAAAGGGTTCATAATCACATTGCTCGGGGCAAAGGACCCGACAATGGCAGAGCAAAGCGCAGTCAGGCCCATCTCTGGATCCACTGCTCCATAGCCCTGCAAATGTGATTGTGCACTGGGAGGTCCTCTTTTTGTTGAACACGTCAGTCTTGTTATTGCATTGTTTGACATTCAAAATGAGACCTTCAGATTGAAGGAGAGCAGCCAACTCTTGCATACACACACGATGCACAGGTTAACTGACCTGGCGCTTCAGCCAATTTAGCAGTGCTGGATTGCTGGCTGCCATGCCCACGCTGGACCAGGCACCCCACTGCAGACTAACCCACTCCAGCCCCTACACACACAGACCCACCCCTTTGCCGTTCTGAGCCCTGCTGAGAGACCTCCACACATTGTAGGAAGCTGGAAAAATCATTCATAATGACACAGAATTAGCGGAGCTTCAAGGGAGCTTGGGCGCATGGCTGCTGACCTGTGAATGAGTGGCTGACACCCAGGCATCCATGGCAGCATTGGCCGCTGCGTAGTTGGCCTGCCCGGGCGACCCCAGCACCCCAGCAATGGAGGAGAAGGCCGCGCCGCAAGCCAAGGGTGCCCATGAGAGAGTGGATGCCAGATTGCGCAAGCCGGCCAGCTTTGGAGCAAAGACATCTCGAAGGCCTGCAATTATTCAAGTACAGACTTTGTTATGTCTGCTTGGCAGCAGCTCAAGGGACAGGTGAGAGATCAAAGCCGGAGGTGCAATATCACATTCAATTGAGCATCCGAAAGCAGCAATAGCGTGCTTCAGCAGGATATCACTTGCAGCATATCCCTATCGCTATCATAGCCAGCAAGTGAAGCAATACAAAGAACAGTCACCGGTACTCTCAGCAGGCCAGGGCAGACTTCACACCTGAGATGCTCTGCTGTGCTAACACAGCATCCATCAGGACGCCGCCAGCATGAAAGATTCCACATGCTACCGAGGGACTGTGCGCCATGAGATCTCTCACCGGAGTCCTTGCCTGCAAGGTATAGCATCAGCTGACCTGAAGCCAAAGCTTAAGATACATGCACAAAATTAATGCTTGATGTGACATACCTCCTCTGCACATGCCAGGTCGCTGCGCACAAGCGTGATGCATGTCTTGCCAGAACTGTCTTGGCCCACATGTCCCCTGCCGCTACGCCCCAGCAGCAGAGTGTTGCCACAGCCTGCATCATCAGTGCAGCGTGTCACAAGACAGATCCAGCTTATGCAGACAACAGTTGTCTCACTGCGCTGGAGACGAGGCTGCGTACTGGAGCAATCAATTCAGCCTAGATCACGTGACAAAACTGCACTGTATGGCCTCAAACCAATGCAGGGCAAGGAATGAGGTCACCAACAGCATCTATTGTCACAAGGCGCACCTGACTCGGCGAGAAGTGATGCAGTCAGCCTTCCAAGCGCTCCAAGACCGCCAGTAATGATGGCAAAAGGCAAGCAGCATGAGCCAGACATGCTTGCAGGTCCTGCAGAGCAAGAAAGCACTGAAAACTGCCGCTAATGAGCATGGTGTGCGTCAATGGTTTGCTTGGACCTGTAGGCATCTTTGGGTCTTTAAAGGTCTGTTAGCTTACCAGGCTGCACTGCTGTAAGCTGTGGTCGGGCAATAGTGTTGTCAGAGCTGGCGCAACCAAAGCTGTCTGCCTCCTGTCCGTCCAGCTTGGCGCTGTTGCGGCTCAGGTGTGAGACAAAGAGGCTGCTATATTGTCTGCTGGAGTCTTCTGCAGCAGCCACCCGTAGAACTGCACTCATGACAGCAGCAGCCAAATAGGAGTGCCAGAGACCAGGCTGAGGGCTTGCAGCGTGTGAGGCTGCCAAGTCACAAGTCACCTCAAGGCCTCCCTGCAAGCCACTGCAGGTTTACATAGATCATGAATCATAGAGCTGCGCTTTGCTTTGATGTGACATGAAGAAGGACTCCCTGCAAGGGAATGCTTCAAGAGCTTACCTGAGGAGGCAATGTCTTCACAGCCTCAACGACAGCAGCGGCTGCATGCAGAGGGCTGCTCAAACAGGGCAAGCGCCGTCTCAAGTGGCCTGCGTGGTGCTTTGTCAAGCTGCCGGCTGTGCTTCGCAACCGACATGATACTGAGGTAGCATCCACAGCAAAGCGTCCATCATAGGGCTTGGGCATGCTGTAAAGCCAGGTGACTGTGTACTGGAAGGCCTTGCTCTGGTGAAGGCACAATTGGAATCAGTCTCTCATAGACAATAACTAGGGAGAGCCAATGCTGCTGCATTGTAGACACAAGTGAAGTTGTGGTGACAGATCCAAGCAGCACTGAGAAGGAATGCTGTGCATACTGGTGACAGTGTACCTGGCTGGCCGCAGATCTTCGGGACCCGAGATGTGTCTTTCCAGCAGAAAGGGCTCTCGATGTCAGCCTCAAAAACTGCAAGCAAGCCGGTGCGGCATCCTTGTCCTGCGGCGCTGCACTGAGTGTCATGTTCCCGGTGACATCAGCGGCCCCTGGCATCTTGCCAGATGCACTCGCTGCCCAGGGTGCCCGTAGGAGCCCGTCGTGTCTGCCCGGGATGGCAAGCGCGCCCAGCGAGACCGGGATGCTGACTTCCAGCGGCTTTATGCTGCCATTGTTTGGGACCAGGCTCAGGTGAAGTGTACAATCCGCCATAGCAGGATGTATGTAGAAGCCTGCATGCAAAGGGAAGCTTCTTCACACTGCCAGCTTCCATGTAGGCAATGTTGTAGGCGACATATGCCTCTGGATGTAGCAGCCATGACAATAACTCACACAGATGGAGTGCTGATTCAAACATGGCCTTGCCACGTATCCAGGGGTCTGCATGGACTTTACCCTCTGCTGCAATGCCAGACCCACTGATGCACCCCACAGTGCGGCTTGATCCATCCCCCTGCGACCATTTCTGGGACGTGTGAGGTGACTCGCTGAGGGCTCTGCTGGTCATCTCAGGGCACGCAGGAGTGTCTTTGGTGCCATGTCTCATGCGGCTGTGCTGGCATGTTGCAATTGTTTGCAGCGATCCGCTGCCTTTGCTTGCAGCAGACAAGCTGCCAGGGCTGCTTGTTAGGCTGATCGCTCCTGTCCATGGGTTCACTATGCATTCCAAGGCCAGTGCCGTCCTGCTGCACACAATCAATAGTTATCATGCCATGTCATCTGCGCCGCTTCTGGTGTATGAATGGAATACCAACAGTTCAGTATTCGGACCTGCATACACCACGCTGTGTGCTACTGGTATGTTGAGACTATCTCTGTCTGCAGAGTAAGGATGCTCACCTTTGAAGCGCAAGTGCTCTCAGGAAGCTGGTGTGCTTCAGAGCACTGTCAGCGCTGACATCAACGGCATCATGCAGCATGCTGGAGGCCTCTGCTGCTGCCTCCAGCATAGCAGTTGCAGGCAGAATTATGCGGCCCTTGACTGAGTGGTCTTGCAGGAAGGCTACCGCAGCCTTGTCTAGCCTGCTCACAAACCTGCAGATGTACTGCCAGCATGTTGAAGCAGACATCATGCAATCTGCAACTAAATTTGGTCATTCTCTCAGCACCTTCCTGCCCCACATTGTGCACAAGAGTCTAGTTCACAATCATGACATGGGAGGGTAGGGCAAGACAGCATCTGCGGTGCAGTTTGCCAGAGCCATCTGAGGCAAGCTCCTAACCTGGAAGTCCCTGATGTCGAGTCACCAGGGGCTGGGTGAGCAAGGCGGCGGAGTGCAGGACCCGGCCAGAAGCGCTGGTCCTGCCAGTGGAGGAGATGCATGTTCTGGACACTGGGAAGCTGAGGCGGTGCGCTGACCAGCATATGCGCATTGACACCGCTCATGCCAAACGAGGACGTTCCTGTGGTGTGAAAGCATATCACATCACCGCTTCTTAGGTTGGCAACGTCAGGGAGGCACCAGCATCCGTCTGTGTGCTTGTGTAACAGGAACACAGCGCTTCGTGTTTCAGAAACTTGTCAAGGTGTGAGGAAATGCTTATGTGCTCAGGGAGGCGCAAGCACCCATAAGCTGTCCAAGCTGACCAGGGCAGTAGAGCTTGCATAGTCCATCTATGCAAAAGCCTTCAGCATCATGCGCACAGCATCATACCTGCCAGCAGCGCTTCACAGAGGGCGCCCAGCTGCCGAGGTAACATGGGCGCATGACTGGCGCGCTTTGCCCAGTCAGCTACAGCTGCACTTACGTACGGGTTTATATTCCTCAGACACATGATGCCCGCTGCGCAGCGCTGCGACATACTTTGAATGGCAAGCAGAAGCCCTGTGGAGCCCGCTGCCCCCTCTGTATGGCCATAGCACGCCTGTATCACGTAGGAAGTCTGTCATCTTGCTGCTATGAAGTACTGTTGGAAGGTCGAGTTGCTGCGCTTCACTGAGGGCCACAAGGGGATGGACATGCTACACAGGAGTCATCAGCGCTTCCTCACGACACTCTTGCGCATGCCAGGGAATGCATTCTGATAGGACCCACCTTGACAGATCCAAGTGCCACACCTCGCGGCACAAAGGGTCCTTGACAAGCTAGCGCTGCTGACAGGGCGCCGATTTCTATGGGGTCGCCCAAGGGTGTTCCTGTGCCGTGAACGGCCACATAGGACACGTCTACTGCACGTTGATCCCCAGACCTGATAGCAGCACCCACCAGTGCCTGCATTGTGCTCCAACATCAGTATGCTATCCTGCCGCCAGATCTATGGCAGCAATTTCCAGCATCATTGAGCCATGGCTGGGCAAGGCTTGTGTGTGTGCATCAACCTGCTGGGCAGGGCCGTTCGGGGCTGTAAGGCTGCTGGACCGCCCGTCCTGGTTCACAGCCGAGCCCTGTATGAGCGCTCGGCCCTGCGCTACAAGGCGGCCGCTCAGATCGGGGGCTTGCATGACGACAGCATTGAAGCCCTCTCCACGCCCGTAGCCGTCAGCACTGGCCTCAAAGGACTTGCAGCGGCCCACAGGTGAGAGCGCCTGCAAAGATGCACACACTCCATTGCCCCCACCTCAATGCCCATGCTTTGCCCAAGGAATTGCCCCACTAGTTATATAGTCCCAGCCATTGGGTTATGTAATGTTGCACTGATGTTGGAGATGATTGGCTTGTTCACTGGGAGGTGATACCTGCAGCTGGCAGATGCCGCTGGTGATGTCATGCCATAACATCACATTGATACCTCCAGCCAGTGCTGCCTCGCACTCTCCGCTGAGGATTCCTGAATTTCGAAGTCAAGCTCAGTACAGGTGAGCGACATTTGTAGACTGATGTAGTTCCCCCTCACACACAGCAGCCATGCAGAGCATCACCTTGCCGAGCATTGTGGGCTGCCACAAGGGACGAGGAGCAGGCAGTGTCAATGCCATTGCAAGGGCCCTGCAGATTAAAGGCGTACGCCACACGCCCGCTCTGGTAGGGCAGACCACTGCCCGTCATGACCTGTAACAGCATCAAAGCTTTACTCTAGTCAATATCTCAGCGCTCATAGCAATGGCGTACAGTTCTTCCACCTGAGCCATATGGTGAGCGGGTGGCAGAACTGTCTGAAGTCTCATAGCATAAGTGCAAGCCTCACCTGACAAAACATGGGCAACTCTTCACATCAGATATACGTGATCAAGGTCTGCTCAGGATGACCAACACACGCTCAAGCCCAGCTTCAAGGTGTCTGTAAATTGAAAGCATATGACATGCAGGGCTGAGACTCACTGCGCCAGTGCTGCTCATGCCATAACCCTCACGCTGCAGGCTCATATAGTCCAGAAACATGCATCCTATGTAGGTGCCCGTGCTTCTCACAGCACCCCCTGACTGCTGCACGGCCTCAGCAGACACCTGCAAGCATGCATCTTTCATCTTGAGCAGTGTATGTAGGCCATCGCACTATGGCTGACCATGCCAGATGACATAATCGCATGCAGAGGTGCCCTACGTTGCACACTTCATGCTTTCTCCACAACAGCTGTATGACTTGTGTGACAGAGTTGTAGTCCAATCAGATCTGATCTGGAGCAGGCAAACTTCAGCACAGGCCCACCTGCAGCAGGAGGCGGGTCTGGGGGTCGACAGCGACGGCCTCTGTGCGCGAGAGCCTGAAGAAGGCAGCATCATGCAGGTCGACATCAGCAGCAAAGGCGCCAAATCTGGTGTAGGACGAGCCTGCTGAGCCCTCAGGATCATACAGGGAGTCCATGTCCCAGCGCTCGAGGGGTACGCATCGCTGAAGGGTCTGGCCACATTGCATCGCCTCCCAGAAACCCTCCACACCTGTATGCAAAGTCTCTCTGAACTCCGTGTAGGCAAGAGGCATTGATATGTGTCTCCTAAGTGTGTGAGGATGTAGCTCCATTAGGCTATGTCTGCAGGGGCCAGGAACACACATGAGGTCTACTGAACACTTGAGCTGACCTTGCTTTGGGCCTGGATAGATACAGCCAATGCCAGTGACCTGTAGGCCAGCTGAGATTGAAGCCCTGAAAGCCCTGCCGAGGTCCACGTCAACTGCTGTGGTAGCAAGCGCCACCCTGGCTTGCTGTGGCGCCACCTGCTGTCACATCTTACGGTCAACTCAACTTTTGTCGCACAAGCCATTGCAGCAGCACGCAGATATGACAAATTGATGTCTTTGAAGTGGTGGCTGGCAGAGATGACACTATGAGCATCTCTGGATAAGGTTGTGAAAGGCATGTTGGTTCTCACCTTGGAGCTTATGTGTGAAGCAAGGGCTGCTACTGTGGGGTAATCAAAGGCGACTGTGGCAGGGACATCCACAGCAAATGCAGCACTGATTGCATTCCTGAGCTCCACAGCCCCAAGAGAGTCCAGGCCAGCCTGCACAGCACCAAACAGTACCCAATGGTAGGGTGTTGCCAGGAAGCAATGATGCTTTGCTTGCATGGGTACTTGGGTGCGAAGTCTTCTGTAAGTCCCAGTACAGCTAGGACAGTCAAGGACATGCGAAGGTGAGGAGGCTGTTACCTCCATGAGAGGCTCAGTCTCGGAAACAGTGGCTCCGACGACCTCAAGTAGGATGGCCATCAGCTTAGCTGCTACGCTTTGCCCGGTCCGTGTCACCCCGACAGGATGGCACATGGGGTCCTCTCTCAGGGCCTTCTACATGCAAGACAGCAGCGCTGACAGGCAAGTGACTATATTTTGCAACATTTAGTCCGACATGCTGTGGCATGGATCAATGCACTGGCAATGCTGTAGAAACTTGCCAGACTCATGCACTGTCAGGCAACGGTCACCTGAGAGGGCACCATGCGGGCTTTGATGTGATCAGCCAGTGCGGATGCTGTCGGATAATCAAACACAGCAGTCGCTGGCAGGTCAATATCGAATTTGCTGCCAATGGCATTCCTGAGCTCCACAGCTCCCAGAGAGTCGAGCCCAGCCTGTTGGGCCAACCGGTAAAGTGTCAGGTACCAGGCATTCACCACAATTAAACGGTCCAGCAACACACTCCTGGCACATAGGCGGCCTCGCACCCTCATATAAGCTGAGACGTATCATGCAAGTGATGCAGCCATCCGACATCCCATTTCAGGGCTAGAGCAGACCTCCATAAGCGGTTGATCCGCTCCTATTCTGCCACCCAGGGCCCTCTCAATGATGTTCAGGATATCAGCCAAGACGGACTTTGACTGGAAGTCTCCGCCATCTGCTCTGGCATACCCTTGTGGAAATTTAGGGTGGCCAGGCAATGCCTCCACTGGATGTATCACCTCAACCTGAGCAGCACTCGCATGAGATAAGCTGAAGACAGTCATGTGCAGCTAGCCTTTTCTTGCATCCAGATTCCAGATCATTGAATTATTCTGTGTGTATGGACGGGGCACACTCTGAAGTCATCATACATGGCATGCCGTCTGCCTGGGGCTTTCAGGAGGTTGTCCCACAAAATGGCGGCTGCTGCTGTGGTGGCCGGCCAGGGTGACGAAAGCTCAGCAGATGCCTGCAGCGCTACGATGAGCACCTGCAAGCCTTGCACAGGCTTGATCCCTGCCAGACCTGCAGTGTCATGCACACATATCTCTGACCAGCCTTACACCGGCTACACGGATGGGGTGCACTGGTAGTAGCTTATGGCCTTCCAATGATCCAATAAGCATCTGCGAGACACCCCTACCTTGGCGTAGAAGGCGGCTACTGAGATCTGGGTCTGTTGCAGCCATGCCGGCACCTGCCCATGGGCCCCAACCAATTGCACAACCCACAACGCCCTGCACATGCAACACCTGCTGTTCATAATCAATGTATAGCTCATCTGCGCCACTTGCAGAGATCAAGTATATTCCAGGTGGCAGTAGAAGGGAGATGTAGAACATATGCCTTTCAGGGCGCAGACCTTGCAGAGGCTTGCAGACTGACCTTCTGGGCTGATGACAGCATCATTGTGCTAACAGCTGCATTGGCAGCGGCATAATTTGACTGCCCAGCATTTCCGACATCTGCAGATATGGAGGCGAAGACATGCGCTGTCTGAAGAGGCAGTAGGTGCAGCCCTGCTTGAATGTTTGAGAGGGCATTGACCTGCAATTCAGGCCAAACTGACCTGATAAGGTGTTCCAATCCTTCATCTATCTTCTTCATTGAGTAATGAATCTCCCAACCTGCTGTCCCTGTCATACAACTTCTGCCAGAGGGCAGATATACTCCCGATGCTGGATTATGGAGTTGAATGGCAGAGCAGAAGCACCTTCGGGCTGAAGACTGTACGCAGGGAGGCTGCGCTCTGCTTTGGAACCAGGGCATCTGCAAGCACTCCACCAGCATGCATGTAGCCATTCCACGGCTTGTGGAGCCCCTGCAACCAAAGCAGAGTGTGCATGCCCCTCTCTGGTGAGCATCACAGCTCTGAGGAGGGTTGTACATGCAGGCAGTGTCAAAATATTTCACAGAACAGCATGCTGTCAGGTAGAATGCCAGCAATAACGCCCTACCTGGCTGCAGGCACATGCGGCAGCCGCCTCCTCCTGCACTCCCGCGTCACAGCGCACAATGCACAGCCAGGCGGCTGCTTGCGCTGCTGTGGCAGCAGCTTCCTCCGAAGTTGGCCCTCTGCCTGTCCTGCCCAAGAGAACCGCTGCATTTGTCTGACCTGACTGGCTCTGGGACAACCACTTGGTGACCAGCAGGCCCAAGGATCCGAGGCCACCGCTGATGATGTATGCGCCAGGCTGGCAAAATACAGGGCGCGCCTCCTGTCGCTGGAGGGCTGGCTGCTGCCAGCATCCCAGTATCCTGCACTTGTATTCAAAAGGTTGCTTGCAGAAGTCCTAAGCGAGTGACACCAAGCTAAGCCAGAGGCAGGCCAGTGTGGAATGTCCAACATCTGGCGTACGATATCAATTCTGAGCAGGGAGAGTCATGATGGTGATACATGTGGGGGGCCTGTGTGCATTACCATTTGACATAGAGCAGATTGCTGTACGCCGCAGACGCACCTGGGTTCACTAATGGTACAGCCCATAAGTTGGGTTGCTTTGCCTTCCGTGGTCTGACTGGGCTGCAGGTGTGATGCCCTGGCATTACACGAGTCACAATGAAGCAACTGCCAGGCCAACTTGGGATCCTCCAGTACAGCCGTCCGCAAGAAACCCGCTACTGCTGCTGAAGCCTCCAAGAGGTCAGACTGACCTGAATGATAAGCACACCTTCAGCTACTATCTGCATGGTCATCACGCTCAGACGCGTGATACACAAAGCAAGAGAAGCTCATTGACCCCAGCTTTCAAGTTGTCTTTTGGCAGAGTCTATCAGCAAGAGACTTGGTGCAGAAGCGTGGTGGCCTCAGCTCACCTGGAAGGCCTTCAATGGCCGTCAAGAAGGCATATGTGGCCTGCACATAGCCCTGTTGCACTGCTTGCAATACTGTGTTGCAAGCATGAAGGGCACTGCTGCAGTCTGGTCTTGCCATAAGGCACTGAGCGTCCCCCCGGCCGTCGATGTGCGTCCATAGCATGGCAGGTTGTCTAGCAGTAATCATATGCCTGGGGCCATGTGTGGTTGTCTGTGAAGTGCATGCCACTTGCCACAGTGTCTCATAAGCCTTCATTGCAGCCTGCATTCGATGACAAACACTCATTCATGGAATGAGTACTGAGCAGACAAGTGTCAGCTGTGAACTAACCACATCCATCTGTCTCACCTCAAGCGCTGAAACGGATGCAGCAAGTTTGAGACGCTGCGCCCGAAGTGGCTGTGAGGTGAGGCTGCCCAGCTTGGCCAAAAGTGTGCCAGCAGCTCCTTGCATTGCAAACGACGATACTCGGACGCCGCTCTGAGGTTGCTGCCTGTGCAGACCGCTGTCAGCATAAGCCCAGCATCCTGCGCCCTGCGTACCATGCACCCCCCTCATTGTGACGCGATGCCAATGATGCAGATCTCCTGCATACTGATGTATCAAGGCGCACATTGTAGAAGATTCAGGGGCATGATGGAAAAGGCCACCTTGAAATTGCTTGGCTTTGACATGTGGTCCAGCCGTATGGGAACCCTTGGCATCTGCCCCTGGTCAACATCAAACAGTGCTCCAAAGTGGGTCGATGCATCTAGTGCAGCAGGGTCTCTGCTGGCGGCAGCAATGTCTGCGCCCTGCAAGCAGACCATGCCTCAGGACTGCTGCTGTATCCAGTATGCCTGGGCCTCCTGAAAAGGAGACTGCTGCTGATGGAGAGATGCACTATGCTGACAAGCACAAATACGTTGGCATGTCGAATTCTTGATGGAAAGCATGTCCCTGAGCATGTGGAAGCAGACAAGGCAGTGAACAATACAAAGCTGGAACAACCTGCCAAAGCAGTCCAATTGCGCCGCCAGGTGCTTGCACTGCTGTCTGCTGTGGCCTGAGCAGTGTGGAAGCAAGCCTCCATGACTTTGTGACACTGGTGTTCTGCTGCCTCACCCGTCTCAGGCTGGCAGCCAGATGCTTTGTCCAGTGCCCTTGCCTGCTGATACACACTTGTGTCAGGAAATCTTCAAGCCCTGACCAAAGACTTCTGAGACAATGCATAAGGTGAAGCCTGCAAGGTGTATATCAGGATGACAGATCTTGCCTCCCGCTCTGGGACTTCATTGACGCTCTCCCGTCAAGGTGTGCCCTGCACCTGAGGCACAGGTGACCAGTGCTGGGCACCCTGGGCAGAATAAGCGGCGCTGATATCGCAGAATTCTCCAGTGCCAGACCTGGCTTGAGGCTGTCACCTGCATGCCAATGCGCTTGGCATTCACGGTCCACAGTACCCTCTTCATGACGTGCAATGTCTACATTGCATGACATGCTGTGTGACAGGACTCTGCTGGCTTGAAGGCAACTGGGCTGACCTGTGAGTAGGGTAGATGGAGCTGAAAGGCAGCTGTCCAGCATGGCAGTGCCAGGGAGGATAGGGCGCCCCATGACTTGGTGCTCCAGCAAATATGATGCTGAGGGCTGATGTAAGCCCACATCAAAGACCATGCTGCCTGCACAATGTGTTTAGCGTTTGCGCAAGCCTACACACCTTCTCAACAAATCAGTGCTCTTTTTAGGAACGTCACCACTTGTCGAGAATGTACAGGCGTGAAACAGATCTTTTGTCATTTGATTACAGCTATATGCATCACTGAACCTGCAGATGCGGGCAGTGTCACCTCCTTCAGCAGCCCCAGTGATTGCCTGGATCAGCAGCAGGTGAGGCTGGGGGGAGAACCAGTGGCGCTTGCGCTGCCACTGTGCCTTGGCGAGAAGGGTGGCGCTCCCAGCAGACTGTGCCTTCCTGCGCTGTGTCCCGCATCTGAGGATCTCTGCTTGCAATTGTAGACAGTGCGCTAAGTACATGCAGTTATGCCTTCGCACTCTGCCTCATGTGACTACCACCTACCTTGGGAGGAGCTTTGATTGAGTCTTACCTCCCCAAGATGACATGGGCATTAGTTCCCTGAAAGGCAAATCCGCTGATGCCAGTGTAGGCGTCCCCTCTCAGCTGAGGAGATCCGCTCATCTGGCGAGGAAGATGTGCGCTGAATGTGCCCCCCAACGTGCTTGCCACATATGGATTGACCTTCGTCAGATGCAAGATGTCTGCTGTCGCAGCCTGCACATGCCTGCACGTATGGCTCGATCCCTTATCTCTCAAGGTATTGGGGCTCCCAGTCATGTCACTATAATGGTCTCTGAGACAAGCTATGTCAGTCTTTTCATCAGCCAGACTGACCCAGCACCTTCATGGCAAACATTCAGGTAAGACGGCGCATTGATGCACTTTACTACAGTGCGGGGCAATGGAGTGAACAGACATGTGCTGGACCGCAAGGAGCGCCGGCCAGCACACCTGAAGAGGGTTCTGCAGATTGCAGTTGCGCCAGCGGCCGGCTCTGTGTGCCCCAGTGTGCTCTTCACAGCGCCCAGGCACAGTGCATGACTAGGCTTTTCATCCTCTCCGGGGGCAGACCAGGCGAGCTTTCCAAAGACGGCCGCAGCTGCGCCGATCTCTATGGGATCTCCCAGGGGAGTCCCAGTGCCGTGCATCTCCAGGCAGACAACCTCACTGCCATGCAAGCATGCTGCCTCCACAGCCAGGCGCATCACCTGCAATCAGCCTCGCTGCTGAATGCGCTTCCTTTGAGGCAAGAGCTGCACCCAGACGGCACCTGTGGTGAGCATCTGCAGGCTGTGTGACCCTGTCATGTCATAGAAGCCTTGGCATCACAGAGGATCACCTGCTGCTGGGAAGGGCCATTCGGTGCAGTGAGGCTACTGGACCGCCCATCCTGGTTGATCGCAGAGCCTAAGACTACATTCAGGGGTGCTGCACTGTCAGCGTTGTGCCTGCCGAAGCCAAGAGCCACACAGCCCTCACCTCTGACATACCTGCGTAGGACGACAGCTGTCCAGTGTGGACTGTTGCTACAGTGTAAGGCAAGCTGCGTCATCCAATGCAAGCTTCATGGAGACAGCATGACACGCCTTACACGCTGGGAAGACACTGACCCATCAGCAGCGGAGTCCAGGGTTTTGCAGCGTCCGTCAGGTGCCAGCATGTTGGCAGCGGCCAGCATGCCTATAGTGGCTGGGTCCAACGTGCACAGCACAGCCGTCAGAACGGCGCGCCCGCACACGCCGCGCTGCAGCATGCTGGCGATCATGGAGGTCCCGGAGAGTGAGGATGAGCATGCTGTGTCTATGCTGATAGCCGGCCCTACATACTGGGTTATCTCTTAGTCGCGGAAAAGGCCGCATCATTTATGCGCATGCTTCCTTTAGAGTGGCAAACACACAGACAATGCTGTCTTGGAGGTGTGTACGGTGAAACCAACGAGAGCTCATTTGAAGTTAGTTGTCTCCGTCATGGAACATCATTGAATCATCAGGGAGACAAGGTGTGCCAGAAAGCTACCCTTGAGGCCATAGCTGTATGAAATGCGGCCTGCAGCAACTGAGAAGCAGCGCCCAGTGGCTTTGTAAGTGTCACTGCCTTGCACGCTTGCCACAAGGGAATAGTCCCAGAAAGACAGCGCTGCAATGACTGCGGTCTCCGGCTCTTTCGCTGCTTCAGGATGCCAGTGCTGCAAGACCTGCCAGGAGTCCTACATGCCCACAGATACTGAGATCAACCCACTGTTTTCATGCAGGGGGACAAGGCCGCAAACTTATAGCATTACCACTGATCAAGCATGTCCCCCAGATATCAAGAGATATCAAAAGAGGCAGGCATATGCATAGTGTCAAAAGTTTCCCGCAAAGCATGGTCATCTTTGTGCATGCAGAGCGGATGACAGGGAACTTCTGTTATGCTGACCTCCAGCATGAGACGCTGCTGAGGGTCCATGACAAGGGCCTCAGAGGCATGGATGCCAAAGCAGGCGGCATCAAAGTCCTCCACACCGTTCATAAACCTGCGAAGAAACCCTCCTCTTCGAACAGATCACACTGTAGGCAAAGAAGTAGTGTCTTTGTTCAGCAATCTAAGCAGTAGATATGTCATGCTCGTGCATCTCAGCCTGTCTCACCTGCCAAACCTGGAGCCAGGCTTGCGCGACACAGCAGGCGCAGCAGAGTCCACATCCCAGCGCTCCAGCGGCGTCACACGTGCGGAATCTATGGCATGGCCGCCTGCAGCAGGCTGTGAGAAACGGCCCGCGCAGCTGTCAATGGCAATGACATGCTGCGTGTCCCTGCAGAAGAGTGCATGCTCATTTCTGTCGTGGCTAGCATACAATGATGCTCAGGGAGGGCAGAATTCAGCAGGAGATCACCTGCTCAAGTATGCTGTCGTGTTGTTCGGTGATGGAGTGATATGGGTGGATGAATGCTGTTGTGCTGCAAGTGTCAATTCCATGATTTGATCTGCCAAAGCATTGATAGTAGGGTAGTCAAATGCTACCGTACTGGGCAACTCAATATCAAAGGTCCTGCGGATTTATCCTAGCTGGTCAGTTAGGCCTGTCTGCGCAGCTTCATCATGACACAGAAGATGCACAGTTGTGCTGTTATATACAGGGCACTGAATGCAGATGACTGATCCAAGGTATCAGCTGAGAAGAGCCTACCTGCCAAGGTCATTCCGTAACTCCACAGACGCAAGTGAGTCAAGACCAGCTTGTGACAGGGGTGCATCTGGCGCCACATCGGCACCAGCAATGCTGCGGACAATGGCGTGAATGCCAGAAAGAACACCCTCACGCGACACGGTAGAATCAACCTTGACTGCGCCACCTTTCCCTGCAAGAGGTGCACTCAGGTGTTGGCACTCTATAGGAGGGCATAGAGGTAAGGAATAAAGGAGCTGCTTGCAAAATCAACTCTGCTGTCTGAGTGCCAAATGCCCTGGGCAGCGTTGGAAAAGAGCCTACCCGACGTCCGTGCTGTGACAGTGCCAATGAAATTGCAGAGGGCGGACACAGTTGGGTAGTCAAACACTGCTGTGCTGGGCAGCTCAAGCCTCAGCTTTTGAGACAGTTCATTCCGGACCTCTACAGCACCTGGTATGCAGGCCAAAGTGTCGTCCCCGGAATGGACAGCCATTTTAGACTGAGGTCATCCTGAGTGTGGGGGTCAGCTCTGGACCATGGCATCCCAGCAACTTACACTTGCCTGACATTGCACTGGTGCTCAGGCACTTCAACGTATGCTTGAACTTCCGGGAATGGGTAGAGCGTACCAAGAGAGTCAAGGCCTGCTTGCACAAGTGGGACGTCAAGACCAGGCTGACTGCCCAGGACAGAACTCAGGACTTCCAGCACCACCGGCTCAATAGCGTCAATTGCCATTCCTGCATGCAAGGCATCAGCATCAGAAGACACCACAATAGAGATGCCTTGTGAATAGAGGACTTTGTCCACTGCACACCTCAATGCGCAGGGGCCCTTCCGTGAAATTGGCCACAGGGAGACTTACCAGCTTGAGGTGTGCTTGCATATAACTCTGACCTGGACTTTGCGGCTGTATTGGGATCTGACACCTTGTGGACGGGCGCTGATGTTCCAGCGAAATTGCTGTAAAAAGGAGATCTGCCCTGAGGTGTCACTGAAAATACTTCCCAACAGAAGGGAACAGCCGCAACCTGCAGCCAGTAAGGGTTCTCCATTGTGACAGATGCTCTCCTCCAAGAGAAATCAGATGTCAAGTGCTTCCAGCGCATGCTCCATCGCGCAGCAACAGCCGTGATGCCCCTGCTCTGCAGACGCATGACAGTCTCCCTCAGAGAGAGCAGACTGCGGATGCACTCAAGAAGCGGGCACTCACAGTGCTGGATCCTATGCCAAGAATGCTATGTAGGGCGTGCAGGCCCATGAGTGGCACAATGGCTGTGATGCCGCCGCGCTGCATGCGCGCCAGCACAGCTGCTGATGTGGCAACCATGCCTAAGCTGCTCCAGGCGCCCCACTGGATGCTCTGGACCGGCAGACCTGCAGCAGCCACCTCAGCATGTGTAAAGGACTTCTCGTGCTACGTTGTGCAGTCTAAGGAAATGCTTGCCTTGAGCTGGTGTTGGACCTTGAGGGGTGGTTAAAACATTGGCTAACATGAAATGAAAATTGGAATTTGTCGCTGTGTGTGAATGCGCTTGAACTCAACACTCTCTGCATCACTTGCAATCTAGTGAGCTTACCATGATTGCTGTACTGTGCAGCAGCAGCATCCAGTGCTGCATTTGCTGCTGCATAGTTTGCGGACCCCGCCGGTCCAGTCAGAGCGGCAATGCTGCTGAAGAGCAGTGCCTGACTCAATGGATGGCAGCCGGCGGCCTGTGCAGGTTCAAGCTTTGTGTGGGGACAACCTTGATGTGCTGCTAAGCACCAGACCATAAATACCAGGTTCGAGAGCAAGCAAGCCAGAGGTTAGTAAGAAGAGCAAACGCTCAGCTCTAGATCTGCTTATGTGGGCATGCATAGGTAAGCACACCTTCATCAGTGCCTTGCCCCCAGCAACCTTTGGCGCATACACCTCCCGAACAAGCGCTGGAGTCTGTTGTCCAATGAGGGCGTCGTGCAGAATGCCGCTGGCGTGCAAGATGCCCCCAAGCTGACCCTCGCTACCTGCAGCTTCCAAGCATGCGGCTGCTTCCTGCGCAGCTCCTATGTCCACCCTGCAGATCAGCCATTCCAGCTTCCTTGTCGAGCTTTCTGAATGCAGAGACTGCGGTGACAGCGACATTTACTGGATGCTATCCTTGCAGAATGGCAGCAGCAGCTGGAGCACAGCGCGCGCGCACCTCTCCATGGTGACAGTCGTGTGACTAAAAAGAAGGTGCCGCATGGCGTTGTCCTGGCTCCTTAAATGTCCAGATCTGGAGAGCAGCGTCAGTCTGCCACATCCGCCATCTGCCAGCCAGGCTGCCATGAGTCCACCCAGTGCACCCAGTCCTCCACCAATCACCCAATTGGCCTGCCTGCCGCAACCCTGCACAGTGGGCAAGCCTCTCATGGCACATTTGAAGGTGCATGACATCCCAACAAGGCCTGCACTGTGGTACTGAATCTAAATTTCCAGGTGAAAAGCCCACCATCTCGCGCGGGTTGTGGCCTGGTATGCTTCTGGCGCAGGACACCAGGAGAGGTGCTGCCATAGTGTTGGCCCAATTTGTTAGCTCAGCTGCTGTATCTGTGGCACAATCAGTCACAGCTGGCGCCGCCTGTGTCGAAGAGGTATCCCTGGCGCGCCAGCTGATCTGGGTCAATTCCGTAGCATTGCATCGCATCATGGCATGCAGAGCATGGCCGATTTCTCCATGGCATGCTGTTGATGCCCGTGCGAGAGAGGAACCCCAGGCTGATTCACAGCCACCATGTGTACACAGCACAACCTGCGCAAGCTGCAACCTCTAGAGAATGTCAACAAGGAGCATGAATTGGGGACCCTGTAAGGACTCCCTCTCAAATCCGATCTGCCCGTAAAACCTGACCTGCAACTACAGAGCAGCTGCAGATGGATCAGGCAAGGTTTGCATCACAAGGTCATGCAGCTTTGTGGCAGGAGCAAAGTCAGGCTACCTGATTTGTGCCTGCAAGGGAGGCTGTTGACTGAAAGACTGACATGCCGTAAATAGTGGCTGTCATCAGAGTTGCTCCACAGCCTATTCCAGACTTCTGGACGACCTTGCCTCTGCGATCAAGAGCAACAATGCTATGTCGTCTGCAAGCCAAGGTGTTCAGGCGCTCTAGCTGCCTCCTACACAGCGCAGGAAGCGCATGAGACTCCGCAGCCTGACGTGAAGAGGACTTGTGTTGACGCTCATATGCCCAGTCTCCTGCTGAGCACTCTGGCTTTCATGCAGGCGTCGTCATGGATGGCCTGGTGGGCGATGCGGGGCAGCACTGGTCTACAGCAATGCGCCACTAGTAGCAGAAATGCAACTTTAGTCCCACGAGCACTCCAGTTATCATGAGCAAATATGCATATTTGCAACCATCTAGGCAAAGGGTACAAGTGTGGAAGGAGCACAGGAGCACAGGCAGCACTTGGACAGCAAGAACACCTGGAAGCTCCAAATGCTTGCCATCGGGCCTCATACAACATATCCAGACCCTGTTCCGCTCCTTGATTTCTAGCAAGGCTCATTCCAGCCTGGTATTTGCCATGGGCTGAGCTGTCCCAAGTATCCATGCGTGCGCCATGCATGCTCCAACCTGCTATCAAAAGTAGGTCTGGCAGTGCGTCTTGAAGGGCAACGCATAACCGGCATTTCCAAGCAAGGGTGCGGGACAAGGCAGGTGAGCAAGTGAAAAGTGGGGTGACTCACAAGTATTCTGGTTACTGTGGCACTTTAAGAATACGGCTTGGTCCACCATCTGCCATACTGTGTGCCTGGTTAAAGAAGGCTGTGCCGGAGCCACGTGCGTAAGGAGGGCTTCGAAGGACGCCAGTCCCCGCCTCAAGGGACCTGCTTGGCGGGGAAGTGTCTCTTAAGACCTCGTCGCAATAATTTCTGTTGAGCATTCTTGAGACAATCCAATTATGGCAACTCTCCAAGTAGAGCTGCCCAGGACAGCACGAAGAGCATATACCTGCATGAGAAAATGAGGAATGCTGCAGGGCAGCTTCCATTTCAGCTAGGTGTACACTGTAGCCTCCGCTGTTGCGACAAGCTTGGAATGGGCTGACGCTTGCAGATGCAGAAGCCCCTTTTTGGCTGTATTGAGACCAGCACCTTCTGGTATGACCAACCAGCTTTCTTCTGGCCAGATGATGTCGGTTATATCTGACAATCGTGGGCATCTTCAGGCTAAACGACCTGCTGTGACACCTGAGCCAAGTATGCTGCGGCCTGCGCACATCACATGCTGGTCCCTCATAGCTCTGTGTATAAAGTGATATCACCTTTGCCCATGACGGTATGCACCTGAGCTTTAATGGGCAATGGTGGGTCTTACCCTGATTGGACCGCCATAGCGCCTGATATGGTGTCCAGCTCAGCATGCAGCGTCTGTAATGGTAGACTCTGTGAAGAATTAGGGTCCAATATAGCTTCCCGTAGTGCAGATGAGGGGTCTGCTCCATCCCTGAGCACTTGGACGGCTGCGATTGACATCTGCACAGCACAGCTATGATGTACGTCGGTTCCGAGCTTCCCTATGGGGTGACCTTTCATGGGAAAGGCAATCCAATGTTCCCTGCTCAGATCAGTGCCCTAATGGTGAGGAGTAGCCTACCTGTATAGCCACTGCTGCAGGGACGCACTGCAGCCCATCCCTTGTGTGGTCCTTCAGGAAGGCAAACGCTGGAAGGTAAGTCCGACAGGTAAATAATATGCAGCTTGCTTTGGCGCTCGAGCGGCTGCAGATTGTCAGCAAAGCTTGCGCCGCCGGACAAAACCAGTGGCAGTCCCTGTACCATATCTGGCCCGGCAGGTCTGTAACTGAGGCAGGGGCGTTATTGCCGGAGACCTCCATCACCACATGCGCATTGCTCCCCTGCACAACACAGCCACGATATCACATCACCTTTGGCATCTGACAAGGTCAGGCATTGGGGATGGCCCACAGACAAGGTTTGGGGGCTTGCCATGCTTTGCGTGTCTATGAGGAGTGATGAAGAGTATGCAAGCAGGTGACAGCTGCCTTGCCTGGGACACGATGGGGGAGAAGCCTACCTGGAAAGCAAAGCTGCTGATGCCTGCTACCAAGCGCGTCTCGTTGCCTGAGCAGGCATGGCCAGAGACTGCTTTGGGAGCCACTGCCCTGCTCTGTCCTGAGCTCGCCATGCTCGGCTGGGCATACGCATTCAGCGCCCTGCATGTTCCCAGTGCCTTTTGACGAGGGATGAGCGGCCCGGTGTCCGAGAGCCAGCTTCATATATGGGCACTGACTGCATGTAGTCAGGAAAGAACAGGAAAGGTGCAGAACTTAGTCACTCTGAAAGGCACTGCTTGCCAGCTCAAAGCTCAGGCAGCTAGGTGCCTTAGCTCCGGTTCAATCCATGGTGTGTAACCAGCTGACAAACCTGAGGTGGAGGATGGAAGGAATGCTTGCATTCTCAAGGGCCAGCGTGGCACATGCTAGGCCGACCAGGCCGGCAGCAGCCTCAGCATGGCCAGCAGAGGACTTGTGGGCAGTCAGAAGCAGGGGCGCATCGCTGGGGCGGTCCTGTGGCAGAAGAACAGCTGCCACTCCGCCCATCTCAATTGGGTCGCCCAGCGGTGTTCCTGTCCCGTGCATGTGCAGGCTGTGCACCTGCAGAGGTGCAACCTCAGCATACGGCGGCTGCTCTAGCAGGGATATGCACTGCTGCATCCCAGATGGATTGCTCAAAGCCCTATTTGAACACAAAACTGCCTGCAAATTGGGCTTGCAGGCACACACCAACAAAGGGGGCTGCCTGCACTTACCCTTGCGGGCGGCATGTGGGCAGTATGTAAAGCGTTCCTGATCAGACTCTGCTGAGCTGGCCCGCTGGGGGCGGTGAGGCTGCTGGACCGCCCATCCTGGTTCAGTGCTGCTCCGTGCAGCAACACTGCAGCCTGCAGGACAGGGTACGTGCAACCTGACTATCAGGTGTTGGCGTGACACTTTAGCCAACAGAATCAGGAAACCTTCACGATGCGAACCAGCTGCAATTCACTCTTGCAATCTATATTAGGATGCCTGCAGGACAGGAAGACCTGAGAATGGCAGGGCTCACGGGCTTGTTGGGGCCCATGGTGAGGCCGGCCACGCTCCTGAGGCAGCGCAGCCAGACAGCGCCCACAGCCTCCGCGCGCACATACCCCTCCGCTGCTGCGTCAAGCGTCTTGCAGCGCCCATCTGGCGCCAGCATGCCTGCACATGCCAACCTCTCACGACCGAGGAGCGCCGCAGGAAGAGGAGAGCATGCGTCACGGCAGGCCTGCTTATGTGCCAGACCTGATCACTGTCTGGACAATCAACTCATCTCGGGAAAGCGTCTGCAGGAAGGATTACCTGCCACAGAGAACATGGCGTGAGTGTGGGCAGATAGGAGCAGGTTGGCAGCGGCTGCAATGGCAGTGGTTGCCACTCCCAGCATCAGGGCATTGTGTGCCTGCATGAATGCAGAAATTGGAGGCAACCCTTTAGCAGGGTGTCAGGGATGCGCAGGAGGCTGCATCTGTCAACCAGGACAACACATGCACAGGCAGGTCTTAACATGGAGTCTATTTTCCACCTGAGCGGTGGCAACCAGGCCTGAGCTGCAGGCGGTGTCAATTGTCACACATGGTCCATTCAGCCCAAAGACGTAGGACAAACGGCCTGCAAGCAGAGCTCCTACTGGTTAAAGTTTTAAGGCACCTTCTCCTCAATCATCACATGCAGGAGGACAAATTGGTGCGCTATGCTCAATGGCACTCTCATCGAGCGCATACTGCCAGTGAGATGCATCGCCTTGGACCCTTGGTACAGCATGGGGAATTGGCAGTCGGCACCAAAGGCATCTACAAGCTTGATGTGCACAATGAGTTTGCAGCTGTGAGCAAACAGGAAACACCTGCCGCAACACTCAGGCTGCCTCCAGTGGCAGTGTACGTGCTCACAGCGCTGGCCCGCGCAGCTGTCAGCTGGGCATACTCGCTGTAGCTGATGCCAACAAACACTCCAGTAGTATCCATGGTCGCGGGGCCCTGCAGAGCAGTCCTCTCTGCTTGCAACCTGGTATGTGGAGATGTGCAACTGCAGGCTCATGCGGAGAGGGCTCCTTCTGCCATGGGGTGGCAAGTACTCCCGGGCTCTGCACCTTTGCCTTGCTGCTAGGAGTAGGGGCTGAGGCAGCAACGACTTCATGCCCGACCTCCAATAGAAGTCTCTGCTGGGCGTCCATGGCTGCTGCCTCTGCACTGGATATCCTGAACAGGCTCGCATCAAAGTCCGACACACCTGTACAAGCTTTTTTGCTCACAATCTATGTGTGGGTGAAGCCCATCTCATACCAAGTGTTCTGATTCACACTGGCCAAGAGCACGGGACTACCTTCCACGAATGCAGCAAATCGGGTGGGTTGCCGTCCCTCCAGCCTGTTCAAAGCAGCGTTCTCAATATCCCAGCGCTCAAGCGGCACCTGCACTGTCACTCAATATTGCACAGTTGTTTAGCAAGCATCCGGCGCATGTCCTTCGACCCCACGTATGGCATGAAGAAATGCAAAATATTAAGGACTCAAAGCTATGCTGGCATCGGCCATTTGCACTAGGTACTGTAGACTTCCCACCTGCCTAGGCATGTCCTCTTGGAACACCTCCGGGAAGCAGGCAGTTCCGGCTGCAAGTCTGGTCGCAGCAGCATCTACTACCACCACCTACATACAGTCAGCAGCTGAGATAGTGTAATATCCAATGGCCACTCAGAAGAAGTTGAATCAATCACGCAAAAGCAGCTGCATACATCTCACCAAGTACAGCCCTTGGTTTGGTCAGTCATATGTGAGACTTACAGGCTAAGGTCTGTTCTTAATGAGCATGTCTTCGCATTCAGAGCTGCAGAAGGTGTACCTGCAGGGCGGGTGTGGATGCCGTGCCCGAGGCGCCAGGCAGGAGCACGGAGCCTGACTTGGAGCCCGCAGGGATCAAGGCCAAATGGCTGTGCAGGAAGGAGCTGCTGGTGCGCCGCCCGCCGACCGATGTGCGCCTGCCCTCCTGAGTTGCCTCCAGTCTCTGCAGTGTCAAGGGCAAGTCGGTGCCCCCACACGCACCTCACAGTACAAGACGTGCCACCAAACCTCTGGGACTATCTGTCTCAGCTCTTCAACTCCTTTTGCCTTCTCATTTGCCTACAGATGACCATTAGTTGAAATGCATCAAGACTGCATGTCACTTACACTCTTGCGTCGGGCGGGGGTGCCTGCAGATAGGCGCGTCTCGCTCCTGTGCTCGTGGGCCATGCTCTTCGTCCGCCTGCGCATGGGTTCCCCCAATGGCAGCCCCATATCTCCTGGAACTCCAGAAATGAGCGTAGCCAGCGTTCCAGGGCCCCCACTGTCGGCCATGGGCCTGTACCCTGTCGAGCGCCTGGATCCCCCTGGCACCCTGTTGAATGAAGTCCTGCATACAGACCGGCCAAGCTGCGAGGCCGCACATTTTAATCGAGAGCAGCACCTAAAGTGATACAGCACTCTCTTGAGACACAAGCAGAGCTTTGCTACCAAGGACCCTGATGCGCAGCTCGGGTGCAGCAGTGAGTTTAATCTGCAAAAGGGGCAGAAATGGCTTCACACCTTCTAAGCAGGTCCCGTAGCCCTGATGCCTGCCCTACAAGCGCTGTAAAGGACGACCTCCTCCGGCTCATCTTCTCAAGAAGCTCTGCATCCTGCATGTCAAGATTGCGCTCATCACGGCTGCATAGCTCCCCACTGCCTGAGCGCGCATTGGCTCCTGCGAGTGCTTGATCACTGCTCATCATTGTCGCGAGTTTGCAGATTGCATCTCATGCATAGTGCCATTCATGTGCTGCTTGCATTGATATGAGCTTATTGGCCATCACATTTGTGTAGTAGTTGACACGCTCAAGCCACAGTGTGCTGATACAGTGCGATCTGATGGGAACAAGGGTGCACCTCAGAGGGCAGATCCAGGACAAATCGGACAATGGCTTCGACTGTTGGGTAGTCAAAGGCCACTGTGGACGGCAACGCAACACCTAGCTCGCTGCTCAGCAGGCTGGCCAGCTGCACACAGAGAAGGTAAGCCTCAGCAAATGGCTTTGATGACTGTGGTGACATTTATGATCACTGCGTAGCGGCAGACATGATGCAAAGCCTAGCATACAAAGGCAGGGACAGCATGCTTGACCATTGCGGGGGCCACATGGAGGCCCACATGGAGGCTTGAAGCACCTTGAGCAGGTCCAGGCTGTCCAGGCCAGCATCCATGAAGGGCGTGTCTGGGGTGAAGTCCTTGGGCGGAGACCCCAAGCTGAGCGCGAGGTACTCTGTGACAACGTGCAGAGCAGCCACAAACTCTGGAGTGTGCTGGACGCCTGCTGACAGCTCTACATGATGGACAGGCTCTGCAGCATATGGGCAGATTCTCAGCCAGCAATAGGCTCCGCTGCTCACAGAGTTGCCAAGGATTAAGAGCAGATACTGTGCAAGGATGTATTGTGCAGAGCACCAACGGGTTGTGAGTTAACGCTGAACACACAGGAGGCAGATGTATAAAGCTGCTCGTATATGCCAGGCAGTGCAGTAATGTATTGCGCAATGCCAAGACGAGCGGACCTGCTGGTGCCTGAGTTGCACTCTCGGTTCCAAGCATGCTTTCCTCGTCGGTGCTTGACCAGGCACCACTCGCTCCGAGGCCATGCTCTAACTTCAGGATGCTCTGGATCAGCCGATTGAAGCTGAGATGCGGCGCAAAATCGATGATGCGCGTCGCCGAGCCTTCAGCCCTGTTCTCCACGAATCGGAACTGCGCCACCTTGGTGCTGGAGTGCCACGCAGGCAGCTGCCCTACAGGCATCCCCAACATATCAGGCCATCAGGGAAATTTCAAGCATACCAATGCACACATGACTGGACGTGCCAGGCAGCCTTCACGACGCTTTCCTGCATGCTTACACATGAACAAGAAAACAGCACATACCCAGCTCAAGCCCCGAGAATCTATGCAGGTAGCTCACCAGAGATGGATTACAGACCTAGTTCCATGCTCAGGCGTCAGAGGACCCCTGATAGACAATGCAAGATAGTACAGGAGACATATAGGGGCATGCCTAATTTGAGGCAGGTGATGTCATCGTCGGCCAGCAGGTACTGGGTGAAGAAGGCCAGCAGGCACTCCAGCAGCTCCTCCTGCTCTTCCAGGTCCTGCCCCACATGCACAAAGCACAGGCTCACCGCGCCCAGCTCACCCTGCAATCACAGAAGTCAGCCCATGCTTGGAAGGGTCATCAGGGAGTGTTGTCACCACTCACTCGAAGGCAGAACTATGACTCACAGCAGGATGGTTCATCACTCTATTGCGTTACCTGGCAGGGCCACCCTAGACGAGGTCCATTTGCTTGCAACAGCATGCTGAGGAGCACCTTCAAGAGCATGCAGGGCATTACCTCGAGTGGTCTGGAAACCAGTGCAGCCACGACGTCCCCGCTGAAGTCCACGACGTAGCTGTACGCAGGGTAGGACTGGACAAGTTCCTGTAGCTCTCCCTGTGGCATCAAAGCCTGCACAAGATGTGGGGCTTTGTTGTGGACTCCAGTCCAACATCTTCCACAGGGCTTGTGGCAAAGTCTTGCTCCAACATTGCAAGTTATAAATGGCATCAGCGTGATTTGGGGAATGCCTGCTTGTACTGGGCTGGGCAGCGCACATACCTGTGGGACAGCGCCAGAATTGCCCTGAAGCAACATGAGCGCCGGGATGTCCTCCATTGCAGCAGGGCGGAGCATCAGCGGCACCTTCACCAGGTGTGTCAGCATCAGCGCGACCTGTGACCTGCACACAAAGCCGACGGTGAAAGTGCTTGCTTGCGTTCTGCGATTGTCTTCAAATTAGCACTGTGCAGGGCAGTGACCCATGGCGAAAGTCATGGGTCCTGGTTCAAGTGTGTCAATACATGGCAAAGCTTATAATGCACCCAGCACTAGCTGCCTCGACAGAGCTTTGAACAGGCATGCGGTGAACTATGCAACAGCCAGCACAGGTCAGCGCGCCCTGCTCATGCCTTGAGAAGCGGATGCTCGAGTCTGGGCGGGGAACCAGCCCGGCCCGGGCAGCAGCGCTCAGAATGTCCGAGGCCAGCACGGCCGGCTGGTCGCGCCAGGAGCGCCATCCGCGCAGCAGAGGTGCCAGCGCAGCTGCTGGAAATGTGGAGCCGGGCGCTAGATCAGGAGTGTCAACTGCAGCCACCAGCTTTGTGTGTAGCACCCCAATTGTCCTGAGGCGAGCATGATGCAGATTTCTGGAACCAGCTGCAGATGGCGGCATGAACACAACCACGATGAGTCATCATTTGTAGACGCAACGCGGGAAGCCTTGCAGGCCACTCACCTGTGACAAAGCCATAACGATCTCCCAGTAGCTGCGCCCAATTCGTCATATGTGCATCCAGTTCCTGCAGACCATGGTCTGTGTCAGGGGGTTGGCCTCTGCAACAGCCTGTCTATAGCTATTAATTGGTTTGGAAGGGAAGGGCAGCGCAAATGACTGGACTTGAGCTACATGAGTGTGTTGAGCAGACAAGGACACATGCGAGCCTTGCTCACCTCGGCAAGACCGATTCCAGATGATAATTGACTCCTGTCAGCCCTATTTACTTTGCTCTGCCGCTCGTGCCGCATCAGGTAGAATGTCTCTAGCAGTGACCCCAGCCACAAGTATTCCTCAAAGTCCTGGACCAGACAGACCCTCAAGGAGTCCAGCATTTGAGTGGAATGGATGAGCTGTTTTGCACAGACTTGGAGCCTCTCTAACGGATGCCTATAACATAAGATGCTGCACACCTCCAGCTCAGGAAAGAGTCAGAATATCAATGAGGTAGGTGGCCGCATTTGCCTCAAAGCAGGAAGTGTGACATCACATCATGCCGGCTACCTGGATGCCCAGCTTTTGTGCAGAGCGCAGGATGCCTGTCACATCATCCAGTGTCCCCACGATCGTCTCATGCGGGATCTCCTTGGCGTGCAGAATTTTGCTGAGGTCCTCCAAATAACTGCAAGGCATGCCCTGATTTGATTAGTTCACCAATGCAGGTAGGCAGAGGGGGTCCCCAGTAAGAGCCAGCTGAAAGGCCAACACCATCTGACTGAAGACATCCTCTCACAGAGACCATTGTCCCAAGCACAGCTGCTCTGGAGCTCTTCAAGGGGACAAGAAGGTGTTGCCTTGAGCTGGCTAGTCACCTCTTCTGCGGGTGAACCAGCAAGAGTGTGCAATAAGGCTGCGCCTCATCTTTCATCCTGCGGAGCAGATCGCATACCTTAGTGCTGTGCCAATTGCAACTCCGCTGCTGGTCTGCATCCTTGCATGAAGGAGATTGCTTGGGATGAGGACTTTTGCATTCAAGGGGATGGCTGTCATACAGGCCCTTGCAGGGGGTGTGTCTTGCATCCTGTTTTATGCGCACATCATAAGAGTGACTGTGAAAGTCGATGTGTGCTGCTCGCCTGGATGATGCCGCTCTATAGAGGGAGGCACTGAGGGCGGCCTCTGCCCAGGCAGGACTGCTGCAGAAGCGCGCCAGACCATGCGGCACACCAATGCCTGTCTCCCCTTGGAGAATGCTTGCTCCAGCCTCAATGACCTGCAAATCATAGCAGACAGCTTCCAAGCGCCCCTACCGCCCAACCTCGAGAGAACAAAGGTCAAGATGGGCCATGAGAAATCAGATAGCTGGGATATTTGCTGATCTCGTCCACAATTGAGCTGGTGTTACAAACCTGATCTTGATGGCTCTGCCAGAAGGCTTGATCACTCTCGGTCTCGCACACTGGGAATAGCTCCAGCGAGCCGCTTGGGAAATATTCTTCTCCATCTGAAGTACCATTGCGTGCAATATCTTGCACAAAATCAGCGGCATGCCGAAGTAACGCCAGATCCTGCGACAGCTCGTTTGCAAGGCGATCTCGATTTCCATCATGCGACTTCAAGCACAGTTGACCATTCAAGTCAGTCTCGATCAGCTGTAAGCTCCTCTGCAGAAAATCGGGGAGCCGCTGCGGCAGTGCCTGGGTCGGGGCTCGGCTGAATGAGTCACTATCGATAGGCTGTTCCGTTTGGCAAGCTCTCGTATACCAGCCTTCCACAACATCAATAGTTCTCTCGAGAGTGTTACATAGTTTGACAACCTCACTCGCATCGACACCAATGTATTGCAGGGCGCTATCCATAGCGCCCGATACATGCTTGGCAGATGTCAAGTCATGCGGCATGATGGGTTAAGCTCCATCACATCATTAGCGCTCCGCTGTGCGCATCACGCGCGCGTGTGCATAGAAATTTTACCAGCATAGTGATAGGCTTTCACCCCGTCCTTCTCTGTCCATTTCAGGATACAAGTGGGCTCACGCTGTCAGCTTCACCCATGAAGGAAGCTACCAACTGGGGTTTAACACGATTCCAAGGACACGAAGAATATCATTGCCCTACGAATTGTAGAAAGCTAAGAAGGATGAGAGACATAAACAGTGCGCAGAAGGCCGAGCATACTGGAGCCTTTGACCAGTTTCCTGATTGTACTATGCTTCTTTCATGTCTCGGAGTTTTGCTTGGCGGCCTGCTTCATGAGGCAGGACCTGTCGGCAAGATGTAGGCCTTCAACCAGAATCGATGCGCTGGCTCTTGCTCGACTGTCTTCGATACTGTTGTTCTGAATCGCCTCACACTTCCTTGCAGCCTGGCTCATCAGCAGGCCATACTGCATAGCTATGATCTGTGCAATTGGAGAATACACGATTGAAGTTAGGGCTCTGCCCGGCATGAAGCTGCAGGTAGGTCCACAGACAAACCTTGTGTTATCCATCACACAAGTAGGGACCCATCTTTCAGGGCCGGCCATGGGGATGGTGTCTCGGGCAGCTCTGATATGGCATGGGGTGCATGCCAAAAGGCATATTTGATGCTTCACTGGGTGTGCAGGAAATCAGCTATGCTGGACTGGTTCTGATCCTTGCAGGGGAGGCCATCCGGAAGACAGCTATGGTAGGCTGGTCCGTCCATACCTTACCCGCTCCTTCTGCACTGTGTATCCCCAACAGTCCCTCTGTGAGCAGGGTGCAGCAGCATAAGCACACCCTCTCTGAGTGCCTGCCTACAGCAGCAGACCATGGCCAGCAGCTCTTTCGCAGCAGCCCAGAGCAGCAAAAATTCATAGGTCCTCTCTGTTGCAGGTGACAGCAAGGCATAATTTTACACATATCATCCAGCGAGAGCGCAGAGATACTCATACATTGATCACCAATGGCATCTACAGGTACGCCCCTTGCCATGCAACCTTGTCTTGTGAGCAACACTGCTTGCTGCCTGCCAGCCTGCTTCCGGCTTGCCTTCTGGCCCAGAGCATAGAGGCTGAAATATGTGGGTTGCTTTGCACCATGCAACGCTCTGTTGCAGGTTTAATGGCATACTGTCATCAGCTGTGTGGTCTGACGAGCGCAGGCACATCCGGCATCCAGGCTATCTCGGCTTCCTCCTGTGGTGTGTAGGCACGCAGCTGCTCCTCGTCAATCCAGTCAGCTGCATCACCTTTGCCGTTGTGGTGAGAAGGGCCTTTTGCTGGCTGTAAATACTCCCATGGATTCCACCATTCCACATAGTTTCCCGAAATTCAGTGCATGTACAGTCGCACAGTTGAATCGCAGCAGATCTGGGCCACACTCGCCTTGTACCTCAAATTTGGTGCCCTGAACAGGTTTGGAGATTCTTCAGGGAGCGGATTGAAGTAGAGGAGCAGCATCTGCACGACTTCTTTGCAGCTGACTATGCTGCCTATGCGAGGACCACCCCGACAGGAATACCGCTGATCCCGTAGTCCCTTTCTAGCTAGGCACTGTGGCTCTTGTAGCAGCCAGCTGTAAGCTCTGTCAGATAACATTGCTCTCCAGCGCACTTGGCAAGCCACGCCAGCGTCCCAAGACACCCAAGGAGACTGGGCCCAGAGAGACTGTTCTGTACATGCCGCAAGGCGTGTCAGCTTTCTGCTGTAAATGTGTTGGGAGCATAGCCTGCAGAGAGCTGTACCATGTCAGCAGTGCAGTGTATCAGAGAGAATGTGATTGTTGACTTCACAAATGCACAGATTGCGTTGAAGCAGCATTTGTACATATGGGTGCAAAGGGCGATTGTTTAGAGAAGCTCTATGGATGCAGACCAGTGTAGATGAGATCAGACTCGGAGGAGATGTCGGGACTTACAGCTTAGGGAGCATCTGCAGCGCAGCGCCGACTCAAACAAGAGTTGTACCTCAATAGCTGGCTGCCCTCAGGACTAAGTTGATCGCAATGTCTGAAGGAATCTCAAAGTGGTCATATACCTGCAAGTAGGCAGGAGAGCCTGTGAGCCCATGACTGCGTGGGCATTGCCCCCATGGGTAGGCTCACTTAAAACATATTGGCCATACATACGTAATAAGAGGTGCATTCATACGTTCACATGCCCTAGACAATGACCTGCAGCCTTACAAACATGCAATGTAGAGACAAGAGCCAGCACCACGCACCATTCACAACCGCTCACACTTCCCTGAAATCCCTTGCATACTCCTGCCATGTATGCTGCTGCTGCCTCCTCCTTCCTGTGTCAGCAGAGGGCATGTTGGCAAGCCATGCAGATATGCAGCACAAGGGAAGGCCTCATGAAGGGTGCAGGTCGACACTAACAGCTTCTAGGGCACGAATTCCCCGTAGTCGCTCAATGTTACAGCATGCAATGAGGGAATAAGGATTGTACAAAGCCTGAGCATGATCCATGGTGGCACACCTGGTGAGCACTCAGCCTCTCTGGCAAGCATTCGTGAAAGAAAGCCCCTCCTCTTCCCCTGAGGGTCGTCCATATTCCCAGGATGACCTCGCAAGCGTCGCTGTGGCGCTTCATCCCTTCTGCAGTCACCTGTGCACCAGAATGATTCTGTGGGTGCATCAGTTGACATGGCAATGCTTCAAAAGGCGCCTCCTTTGCAGCAGCTTCACTATGAAGTGCATCAGATGGGAGTGTACCTTGCACAGTCTGGTGTTTCAGGCCTTCGGCAAACTGCATGAAGTCCTCGATTGCCTCCCCAACACTTGCGTCCAATGGCTGCCCAGACGTCGAGGGTGTCCTGCAGCATACAAGATGCTCAGGTTCTTGTGATCAGCGGATGGGATGCTCCCCTTTGCTTAGCCGGGCACTTAGGGCAGTGGCCTCACCCAAATATCCGGTCGAGGTTGTCCACATTATTAACGTCACCTCTGAAATTGCTCTCTATGACCTCTTCCCTTTCAACCTGAAGCTCCTCTAGTCCCCTGCAGGGCAGCTGACTGGGTTTGCGCAAGACCTCACTTCATGGAAGACAAAATGCCGACATGCAGTCGACCTTACCTTCCGCACTCCCGCAGCCTTCTGACCAGCCTCTGACACTTTCGAGCGGGCATCCCATCGTTACCCTGTTGCATTTTACAGACTGTGGAGGCCAAGCTATAATATTTGCAGGAGACCTCCGAGGATACCCCTGCGTTGCAGCTTGCAGCTGGTGCACTACGAGACCACCATGGTGTCACTTCAGGTGCACTACCGGCCATCACTGACTCTTTGATAAGGGTTGCAGGTATGCCCGTTTCTTGGGCACCGGACATCGCTGGCGTATGTGCACTTTCAGCACTCCTGACCGTTTACATTCACGGCTCTGGGGTCCCTCTGCGTGTCGAGCGCGTCTCGTAAGAATTTAAGTGTGGAAAAGGAAAGCAATGAGCCCTCTGCCGTTTCAGGCTTGCCGCTTAGTCACCCCTTGTCCTTATGAAATTTGGTCTAGCTGTCGCTGGCAGGCCCTGAGATAGCGGTATCCTCACAGGCCCTGACCTCCACGGTTCTTGATCTACATGTGGAGCAGCTTCAACAGTGTTTCTCCGCATGAGCAGTCCGGAACAGTGCTATACATTGTTCCGGTGCTAAGTTTTCTCCCTATGTGACCATAGACATGCGCTACAGGATACGGTAGCCTCGGCAGCTGCTACGTTGCAAAAGCTGTCATGCCTAGACGGCAGAGTGCCTCGCTATTCTTGCTATTCGTTGCCATTAGTACCTCCTCAGCCCTGAGATCCCTGCAGCAAAACGATGTCTTTCCAGCTCAAGGGCCGGCAGCCCTTGCGACATCTAGTATACAGCTCAACGCACCTGGCAGAGGCAGCCTCCTGAACGCACCAGCACTGGCCCCTTCCTCAGCCCCACTACCAGCAGGAGTAGTAAGCTTGGCAGTGAAGCAAAACAGCAACAAAGCAGCAGGGACGGATTCGCAGAGTAATCAGCAAACTTTTGACACCACCACAGTGCCCGTGCGCCTCGCCCCTCATACCTGCAATAGCTCGTTGTGGTCCTGGGTCTTCATGCAGGCGTCAATGCATGCAGAAGTGCTCGAGCACGCAAGCACTTGCCAGTCAGATGTCACAGCCTTGCCTACTGGGTCCAATTTTCCACAGGATTCGTAGTGTTGTACACTACTGAGACATAGGCAGGATGATACGTTGCTGCAACGAGTCTGTGGAAGAGTCACCCGCGGGTCTTTGCATGCGCAGGCCTCAGACGCATCAGGCACCTTTTCCGTGATAAAGGCGACCGACAACAGCGGAAAGAGCTTGCCTGGGGGCTACTCGAACAAGAAGCTGTCAGCAGCGCAGTTGGCCAATGCACAGCAGATAATTAAACAGGCTAATGACATGGCTGCAACTACAAATTACACAGGGCCTATAGTGACAGGGAGCGGGGATGACTACACACAGGTATGCGCCATGATCACGCATCGGCTGCACGCCATAGTGTTTGATGCTGAATTAATGGGGGATGTTCCTCACCCTTGGCATCAAGGAACATCCGGAGTATGCACAAAAGGCCGTCTTGTGACATCAGCAGGGATTCATGTCTAGCGTTGCAGTACCACGGCAAGTTCTGCAGCAAGGCCCTTCCGCAGCAGCCGGAAGATGCCGAGGCGTGCATTGGGGTTGTAGATGTGTGGGCGCAATCTCAGATGTGCATGTACGCAGGTGTTGATCCACCCTAAGAGCAAGCAGAAAAGCACTGTGGAGCAGGTCAACAATAATGCCCCAGTGTACACGGTGCCAGGGGTGCGTACCATTCAGCCCCGAGCCAGTCCTGTGCAGACCCGTGCGGCCCCAGTATCACGCTTTGCGATTGGGTGGTCCTTGCTTGATGTGTTGATCCGTAGTATGACTCGTGATGTGAAGGGATAACACTTATGTTGAGGGAAAGCCACGCATGCTGCAGGGCCCCACGATCAAGCCGCAGCTGATGACGGGGTCAGGGATGCTGTCTCAGACTGCGCAGCAGAGTCAGCAGGCCCAGGGCACAGGGTCCACGCCGGTGTCGCCCGGGCAGCAGATCACGTCTGCGCAGCCGTATCAGACTGACACTAGCACAGCCACCGGCGGGGCCACCACCACTGTCAACGTTGGGGGCAGGACCATCACCATCAATGTGGGCTCTCCTGTGCTCCAGTGTAGCTGAATTGGTGCTTCGTCCATCTGATGCATCTTGATCAGGAGGTGCTGTCTGCATGCCCTGAGCCAGCAAAGCAAAAGTGCTTTCAAGCAGAAGCGTGTAGATGGCTGTGTAGTGCATCTGGCATGTCATCATGTACCACACTTATGCCAACCGGCACTGGGTGTGGACATCTGTGTGCTGGGGACCACGCTCATTTATTTACAGGCATCATAGTTGCCTAGTGAATATGTATGCATACAGGTGCCTCAAGAAGGAAACCCTGAGCAAGCTACGGGCAGCTTTATTGCTGGCATTGCTGGGGTCAGGATATCCACGCCCATCTTCGGCAGTGGCTTCAACTTCTGCGTTGGTGCGCATGCTTCCTTTTGTAAGCAGTCCTGCAGCCATGCCTGCATTTCAGCAGACTTGCTGTGCCAAAGCAGCAGCTGGGAGTGATGATGATCAGTGGGGTGCTGTTATGCAGACCGCTACTTTGGAAGTTTCCCCAAGGTCGGCATTGTCATCCCAAATGCGGCTGTCTGGCTCCTGCCAGAGTTCCAGGTGTGTGCCCTGATGCTGATGGCAATCCAACCACCGGAAGGACTTGCGCAGGCTTTGCAAGACAGCCATGAATACAGCATTTTCTCATGTGAGATTGGAACAGATGGCATTGCACCAGCCGCTGCTGAATGGTGGCGCAGGAGGTTGCCAATGCACTGGAGCAGACGCTGGATCTGCCTTCCATACTGCCGCATGGCGCCCGCCTCGACCCCACCGCGGACGGGTTCCTCATACAGCTGCCCACCTGTGAGATTCCGCTCCTTCGCGCTTTGCACTTCTTCCTGGCACCAGCAGGCTGAAGCATTGCATGATAATGACTGCTCTGTGTACTGTGCCAGTTTCAAGCTTCCGAAGACGGAGATGTGTCATGATGCCCCTACCTTGTCATTGTGGGATGGAGCTTCACCAGCACAAAGGAGTGAATCGGTGTCTGATAACAGTCATATCTCTGGTGGTGCAGTCCAGCCAAGTACGATCCCCGAGTTTGGGATCCGCTATGGCATCCAGATTGGGCAGGCGTTTGGCTACGACTTTGGGCTTGGAATTGTGAGGGATCTGTGCTTTGTGAGTTTTGTGATTGTGTGAGGAGTGCTCTCTTCAAGGCATGCTGGCACACACATCAAATGTGTCACATCTCAAATGGGCACTTGCTGCAATGTAAACACCCTGAAGTAAGAGTTGTATGTCTGGAAGATTCCTCAAGAATGGGTTGCAAATGTGCTAAGCTCCGTCTTTGGCTCTGCAATCAGCCGCCAAGTATATGTTTAGATCTGGTAGCTGGCTGTGAGCACTTATATGTGGCCCAATCTGCTGCTTTGACCTTACATTACATTGTCTGGCAACAGATGCGCATCTCAGTGCTTCACCACATGTTTGGTGATGTATCACTACTTGGGAATCAGAGCACTCCTGATTGTTTGTGTCAGGCAGCTCTCGCTAGCAGCTGAATGAATTGCACAAAAATGCCCCTGGCAGGCAGGATCAATCCTCTCCTTGCATTGATAAAGCCTCTCCCTCTCCGTCAACTTGCCAACTGCAGAGCTGCTTGACAGCATGCGCGATCTGCTTGCACATAGCTCTCTTGACCACTTCATCTTCCCGGGCTGCATGCTATGGCCTATCCAGAGTTGGTAAGCAGCTGTGGCACTATGAGCACCAGGAACACTGCAATCAAACCTACACCAAACACAGAAGATATCTGACACCATTCCAAAAACATGCATCCCCCCCACAATTGTGTCAGCATTGCCTCAGCGGATCTGCGAGTGAGTCAGCGAGCCGGGTTGCAAAGGATGCAATGCTCACCTCCCACGTACAAGAGAGGGTCAATGCCTGCGAGCGGTCCAATGCCTCTGGCACCTGCACAATGCATACAGGCCCTCTCAACAGCTCCTTGCTCTTTAGTACCCTGCCCCCTTGTTGGCATGTGCCAGCTGAAAGCTGACAAGTCGCATGGCAGATCGTATCAAGAGGTAGTGCCAAGGCTCTGAAGAACTGCTCTTGCCAGGGAAGGCAGGCGCCATCATCGAAGAGATCCTGGTCCTCACTTTGTTAGCGCACCAAGGGCAAGACCAGAAGGGCTCCTCTCCAGAGATGAGGTGTGTAATGTAAGGTGCAGTCAGAGAGGCTCACTTGGGATGCCAGCCTTGGGCTTCTGGTAGGGCAGGCCTGCTCCAAAGCCACCCTGGCGGGGGACGTTACGCACATTGCTCAACCTCCCAGCCCGGCTGGGGCCAATCTCGTTGAGAATCTTGGGGTTGTTGGGAAGCAGCTTTCCAGCCTTCTTGACCTGCAGCAGGTAAGGCTTCTCAGATGCTGCTACCCAGCAAACCTTCGAGTCAGCACATACCACACAGCAGTCCATGTAGGGCTGCATACATGAGACATAGCTGGCTGCGCACAGGGCGCAGTTTCATCTCTCAATACTGTACAATTGTTCCTGGCGCGCTCGTCCACACCTTACTGTTTGCAAACTCCTTTCCCTTCTTCACGTCCTCCTTTGGCCTGATCCCCCTCAGGAACCTGGCCTCTGTGACAACACTCCTCCTGCCTGCATGTAACTGGCAGCAATCACACGAGAATGTTACGAGAATGCATTCTGAGGCTGCTCACTCGATCTATTCACCCCAGCTCCTAGACTGATCGCTGCTTGGCATGCCTGACCATGCCTAACGACATTCCCAGCATTTGCAATCTGATTTTGGAGACAATTGAAGCGTGTATTGGTGTTGGAGCAGACAGTGACAAAAATGCCATCCCCCTGAAGCAGCAGCACATTCAGATCGTTCTGGTTTGCCGAGCAGACACCGGATTTATGAGGGCATGCCCTTCCAGAGAAGCATTCTGCCTCTCCAAGATCTCTGCAATAAAAGCTCTGCCCAAGAATGCTGCACACCCTTGGACTGCAACCAGGAGATACCTGCTGGGGCAGTCGTGGAGCGCTGTGTGGGAAGGGCTGTGCCCTTGAATGTGGAGGCGGTCAATGTCATGTTGCTCCACTGGCTCCCTGATCTCCTGATGGTCCTCCCACGTACGACTTGCTCTCGATATTGCAGCGTATTGGACCGGAATTGTGTGCACGGCAATCCATACAATCAGGGTTGATCTCCAATAACCTCGACGGCCCCATAGGCCCTAAGGAGGGTGTCAGACACCACTGATGAGATCTTGCTCCTTTGACTGGCAGACTTCTTCTGAGGGCTCCGTCAAAGCATCTACGATACCTGGAGGCTGTCAGAGCTTCCAGAATATGGCGTGCATGGACATCATTGCATCTGCTGCACGAGCAGTATGCCTATGCACAGGTTCGGCACCAGGCTGGAATGCCTGACGCTTCCTTACAGCCTTTCTGTACAATACTCGACACACCACAGTAGGAAAGAGTTTGCTCGCACCGCTACAGAGAAGTCGGCCTCAGCTTCCCGGCCCGAAGAAGTCCTGCTGATGTCATCGATGCAGTCCGATCTTATACTGCGTGTCAGTACTGTTTAGAACGGGCTAGTTGCACTGCAAAGAGGCTGCAATGGGCAGGCTGCCGAGGTCTGCACAGCTATTGCCAATGCAGTGTGGTCTCGCCGAAGTCTTTGAGTTCCTCCGAACCCTCCCCGGCAGCAGCAGCAAGGTGTGAGGCCAATGGCTGGCGCGGGACTGGCTTTCTGGAAGAATGCGTTGAAAGGGGCGCCGGCTTTGACCGAAGCCCCGACAGATCGGCAGCGACCACCGACTGTCGCTCGAGAGCACTGTGCATTCGTCAAGCAGCAGTTTCCGCAAAGTCTGCTGGCTAGCATAGCTACAGATGGGCCAGAGGGGCATTTCGACCATTTTATTGCAGCCGTTTGGCAGGTTTGTACCCCTTCCATTCCTCGATCGCCCGAGCGTAGCACTCACATTTCAAGGTATCATTGCGCTCATTTACCTCTGCACGCTCCGATAGAACTGTTGATTCTGTTCGATCTTCCATCTTGGCCACTATCAAGCATCTTCCGGCACTGCGCCAACATAGCATGACATGGACATACTATGATCCCTGTATTGTGAACACCAAATATGATACTGCGACAGGCCTAATAAACGTACTTTCGAGACGGACCTACAGCAAGGTTGTGCTATTTGGCAGCGCACTGCTTATGATAAGGGCATGGATGAAATGACACCGCATGGCTTTGACTGAGACCTCAGTCATTGCAGGCTCTCATGGGGATCAGCTGCGTAAGATTGTGAGCTGCTAGCACAGACCATCCCTGGATGCTGCCTGCAGCAATGATTCCTTCTCTGTATGATGCAGGTTTTGCTGAGTCGATATAGCCGCTCCGAGGACGTCGTGACTGGCATTGCAACAAGGGAGCCAGGCAGCGCTGCTGTGAAGGAGCTGATTGGCCTCGAATGCAATCCTGTCCCCCTCAGAACAAGCTTTACTGGTGCGCTGCCAAGGGAAGATGTCTGAGATTGCCCATGTGACACATCAGCTCTGCGACCGCACCTATTTCTGCGTGCAAAGTCCCAGGATACTTTGGCCTTGAGGCTGTCATGATGGCTGTTTTGCTTTGTAGATCCATCCCAGACATTTAGGACAGTGCTGAGCAATGTGAGCGAGGCCTTGACGGCGGCGCAGCAACACTCCGCCATTGATTTTCTGCAGGTGATCCACAGCCCAAACTCAGATACCATGCTTTGAAGCTGTGACTGCCCTGCAACCATTGTGTATATGCCTCATGCGCTGGCCAGGCATCTCCATCCAGGCTGCTGGTGCGCATGCAGGTCATCGAAGCTGTGAAGTCCCCTCGCAGCAAGAAGAATGCGCCAGTGTTCCAAGTGCTTCTCCTTTTTCAAGAGTCTGCGCCCCACAAGGTAATCACACCAAACAGCCCAATATGCCCCTTCTATAGATAGTCAGCAAGCTTGCTCTGCAAGGGATCCGACCTGTGCTTGTTCACAGCATCTTGACTCTAATCTGGTTCACTCCAGAAACTTCAGACACTGGGATGCAGCAGGTGCAACTTACATGTGCAGGCTGTGTCTGGCATTGGGTTGTTGGACATTATGCTGGAAATAGCCCAGTACGGCGAATTGTGGCATGCTTGCCTACACTACAACACCGGCCTCTTTGACAAGACTACTGCGCAGCGCATGCTTGGGCATTTCATGGTGGGTTTGTCTGCTTACTATGCAGCCCAGACGCTTTCCTGCAAAGTCCTCTATCACTCAGGATACCTGGTAGATGGGGCGGAAGTACTGTCTGGATTGATGACACTCAGGACGTTTGCTTTGGCTTTTGTAGGGTCTCATCACAGCGACTTGAGCTTTAATCTCTGTGCTGCAGGAGCTCTGCAGTAGTGCAGTGGCTCACCCTGATGATCAGCCGGTGGGTCAGTTGACTTTGATCACGACCACAGAAATCACACACGTGCTGAAGACATTTAATGCCTGGGATCTGCCATACACCCAGTTACTCAACCCCGAGCAGCAGACCATCCATGGCATGTTTGAGCACTGGGCGCGCCACACGCCAGAGCAGCCATCATTGACCTTTGGAGTGAGCCCCATTATGCCTGTCATCTGCTGTCAACATCATGCAGGCCATAAGTCAAACATCAATTGCTCATGAGGGAAGTCGTGGGAGCACTTACTGTCAAATGAGATACCTCACATCTCTGGGTGGTGATGCCACAGGGCAGTGCCAGCCTCTGCTGTGATGTGGCCACTACTTGCAGGACACCACTCTGAGTTTTGGGGAGCTGGATGCGCGGGCCAACCAGCTAGCTCGCCACCTCATTCAGCTGGGCGCGGCCCCCGAGCGCCCGGTGGGCATCCTGATGAGGCGCTGCCTGCAGCTCTTCACCGGCCTCCTGGCCATCCTGAAGTCCGGCTCGGCCTACGTGCCCATGGACCCTGACTACCCAGCAGAGCGCCTGGCCATCATGGCCGGCGACTCCAAGGTCCGCCACTGTGCATCCTGCAGAGACTTGCAATACTCATAGCAGAAGATCAAGTATGTCATCTTGCATCATGCATCAATATTTTGGAGCAGTCCATTCATGCATTAGGCTCCTAGGCGCCCACTGACGAATCGGGTGCTTTTTGCAGGCACCTGTGATCTTGAGCCAGAGCGATCTGCAAGTCAAGGTCACAGAAGTACTGGAGGCAGTCAAGAAGGATCAGGAGGCCACAGGGAATGTCCAAGCAGTGCCCCAGATTGTCCTGGTACATTACACATCTGATAGCCCTCCCTGATAGATATGGTCCCAGAGGACCTTGATCAACACATATGATGCAAATAGCCCTCACAGCTGAAGCCGCGTCTGCAAGAGCGCGGAAGCCAGTCTGGGTGGCAGCTCGTAGGGTGCAGACCTCTCTAGAGTCCTCTCAGCACTTGTGTGGCTGTCTGCAGATGGACACACAAAAGGCAGCAATCGCGCAGCACCCCAAGACCTCTCCGCAAGTGGCAGTCAAGTCCACCAACATGTGCTACATCATCTTCACCAGCGGGTCCACAGGTCGCCCCAAAGGGACTGTCCTGCAGCACGCCGGCGTTGTCAACTACTTCCTTTCGCTTGTGGAGTGAGCAATTCTGTCTGTCCTCCAAGCTACCCATTTGTGCTCCTGAGCTCCCTCCTGATGCAATGTCATCGCCAGAGGTACCTTTCACATCTGCCTTGTTGGGAAAATGTTCACTGCAGATCAACATACGCATCACAGTTCTGTCCACGCCAGGTGCTGAGGAGTTTTATTCCATGCAGCAAGCTCAAGTTGACAGCTGCAGATGCCTTCCTACAGAAGGCTCCCATCTCGTTTGATGCTTCTGTTCAGGTGCTGCTCATGCTCATCCCATCCGCTGAGAGACAGTCTTGCCTGGCTGAAGGGTACCGCAGAGGGTTGAGACCACTCCAGAGAAGCTCTTGACGCTGCCCATGCTCACAGTGAGCACCCTGACGGACCGGGTGTTCACATGACTGAGTGTGCTCTGGAGGCGGATGGTGTGCGCAGGAGCTGTTCAACGCGTTTGCATGCGGCGGGCGCGTGGTCCTGGCGGGCCCGGGCATGGAGAAGGACACGCAGGCGCTGGCGCGCCTCATGGCCGAGCAGGCCGTCACCAACATGTCCTGTGTTCCCTCCCAGCTGGAGGTCCTGCTCATGGTGCGTGCATAGCCTCTGTTGAGACCACAGCTTGATGATATGTAGGTTGCCAGTGCAACAGAGCTCAAGACAGGCTCACAGCTGTGCACTCCGGCAGAGGTGGGTCTTGGCGGCTAGATCTGTGGCAGCTATGACATGATCTTGCATTTGACAAACATCCTATTATGCTACTCCATCAATCACAGGAGTCAGAGTTGGAGGGATGCACTTCACTGAGGCATGTGCTTGTGGGCGGCGAAGCGCTGCCGCCTGTGCTGGCTTCCCGATTTGACCAGCGCCTTCCCAATGCCCACCTGCACAATGCTTATGGGCCCACAGAGACCACTGTTGACGCCACAGGTAGATATATTGAGCTGTAGACGTTGTTGCCCTGAGCCAAGTGAGGCGCAGTGGCAGGCATGTTGATGCTGTCAGCTATTATTCTGGTCATTTGTACATTGAAGCCCCCTTGTGATGGTCTGAACAGCGTCACTGAGGCACACATGACCCGGATGGATGATTGGCTGCAGGCTATGATGTGACAGCTGAGTTCAAGGGCGGGGCCTCTGTGCCCATCGGGCGGCCCATCAACAACATGCGCTGCTATGTCCTGGACAGGCAGCTGCAGCTGCTGCCCATGGGCATGGCGGGAGAGCTCATGGTCAGCGGAGTACAGCTGGCACGGGAGTATCTGCACAATCCCGAGAAGACAGCTGCCAGCTTCATTCATAATCCGCACAACCATGACAACCACCCGCACCATGCCCGCATGTACCGCACAGGTGGGCCCTTGCCGGTCTCCAATCCTGAAGCAGCTAGGACAAACGTGCTTGCTCTGATCTCGGGTGGCAGAGAGGTAGGTTTGAGGTTCTTGCACCATCTGCATATACAGTATGTGCATGACTGCCAGTGCTGCTGACTTACTCTACCTCGCAGGTGACCTGGCGCGCTGGCTGCTAAACGGGAACATTGAGTTTCTGGGACGGCTGGACGATCAGGTGAAGTTGAGGGGCTTCCGCATAGAGCTGGGCGAGGTGGAGGCGGTGCTCATGGAAGCGCCCGGCGTCAAGCTGGCGGCCGCCATTGTCATGAAGGACCCCAGCGCCACCGACCGCCTCGTCGGATTTGTCAGCCCGGACAGCGTCGACAGCGAGGCCATCATTGCAGAGCTCAAGCAGCGCCTGCCTGCTCACTTTGTGCCCTCCCTCATCATGCCTCTGCCCGAGATGCCCCTCAGCCCTGCTGGCAAGGTGTGCCTTTCCTATGCATTACTTGCTGAGTTCCATTTGAAATCTAGAGAGGGCCCCATGCATGCTTGTATAAGCGCAACGTTCTCTGTGCAGAGTGTTGCAACCAGATGCACTCGTTGTGTGCAGGTTGATAGGAAGAAGCTAAGGTCAGACAAGCGCTATGAGCCTGAGTGGACGGCGGCAGCAGGGCCCGAGGCGGATGAGGAGTTTGTGGAGCCTGAGTCAGAACTGGAGAGGCAGGTGCAGGCCGTGTGGCAGGATGTTCTTGCGCAGGACGCCATCAGCGTCACCAGCGACTTCTTCCATCTGGGTGGCACATCTCTGCGGGTGCCCCCTGCTGCTCACCCCCTGCATGCCTGCTGATTCACTGTACTGGCATCCGTAATGCGTCAGCCCAGACCATCCACTCCATGCATTGGGGTGACTGAGGACCCGAGCAGAGGCAGTGACACATGTGCCAATCCCAAGGCTCTTGTTGTGATCCTGTAACAGTCTCAAGCGCAATGCCGGACACCACTGTGAGGCCCCGATGCGACGCCAGTCCCTGTGCAAGCAGGTGGGCATGGTGATGGCCAAGGTGCGTGCCAGCATCTGGTCAGACGCCCCAACAGCCCTTCTCTTCCGGGCGCCCACGATCAGGGGCCTGGCGCGTGAGATTAAGATCAGCAAGGGCAGTGCGGCCCAGACTACAGATGTGGCCATCCCCCGTGCGCCCTTCACAGACGCCCAGCGGGCTGCTGGCGTGGAGGTGCTGCCTATACAAGCCGACCTTCTGCAGCCCGATTCAGCAGATGGGACTGAGCCACAGGTGTTTCTCAGACTCTCACCATGGGTTCTTCATGCAATGCCGTGATTATACTCCGTAGGCATGTGACAGGCGTGTTTCCCAGCGCAATTCCGGTCTGGCTACACAAGCTCCTGCCTGTCTCACTGTCATGACACAGCTACTGCTGTACAGGAGACAGCTGCATGGCACCTTGAAGGAGTAGTGGACACGGACACGCTGCAGCAGGCGCTCGCAGCTGTGGCCCAACAGCACGAGCTGTTGAGATCGCGCTTCTGGCGCAAGGACGGCAAGCTGGTGCAGAGCTGTGATGGGGAGGCCCCTGTACTCAAGCTCAAGCCTCTTAGCAAGAGCAATGGCGCAGTCCAGGGCCTGATACAGGTTATCAGATCTTCCACTGAAAAAGGCGGCTTCCCACTGCCCTAGGTGTCAATTGAAGGGAAGTTCTGCAGACAGCCCACCCCTGCCAAACTGAGAAACCATGGCTGCAGTGTCTGAAGCGTTTCTGATGTGCATACTGCACTTGCAGGAGGAGGCCAGCATGCCAGTCAACCCCTCAGCAGGCACAGCACTATTGAGAGCCACATTGCTAGGGCCAGATGAAACTGAGGGCGTGTGGGTGCTTCTCCTGACCCTGCATAGGGTGGCTGGCGACCACCACTCTCTGGCCCTCCTGGGATTGCAGCTCGGTGCAGCATATGCAGCCCTGAAGGGAGGCTCAAAGGTGCAGCCAGCAGTAGGGCTGCAGTTCCTGGATGTGCTGCACTGGCAGCGCCAGCCGCAGCAGCTCCAGAAGTACGAGCCGCAGCACCTGTTCTGGCTGCGCCAGCTGGCATACGCACCGCCGCAGCTCTTCCTGCCCTATGACGATCTTTGCTCGGACAATGCCCAGCCTGCCACAGCAAGATCTGTCACTTTCATGGTGCGCCTTGCAGCCAACATGCCATAGCATGATCGATCATGCACTGCTTGGTTGCGCAAATTGTACAGGAGCCCTCCCTTCATTTCTCAACAACAACTATGTACTGCTGTATGGCCTATCTGTGGGTAGAGTAAGGCGGCTTGGCATTGCAGATTCCAGGGGACGTGGTCAGCAGACTGGGAAGCGTGGCGACTTCCTGCGGCGCGACCCTCTTCATGGCCCTCATGACAGCATGGCAGGTGTGCCATTGACTTGGCATGACGCATCCTTTGCTCATCTGTTCCACTGCTGCGCTTCTGAGAGCTAAGATTGAGAGTGTGAGCTGTGTTGATCTATTGCAGCTGCTCTTGGCTCGGTACAGCCGGACAGAGGATGTTATCACCTTGACTACCGTGGCAAACAACTTGAAACGGCCTGATCTGAATGGGGTGCTGGGCCCTTTCAGCAACACTGTGGCGATCCGTACGGACCTGTCTGGTGAGGCTGCCTGACTTGATCCATGCTGACGCTCAGAAGTGCGCTGCCATCGGCCACTGTATCACCCGCACCCCTTCTTGTGTCATCACCAAATCCTTGCGGCTGATGCAGGCGCTCCCACCTTCAGACAGCTGCTGGGCAGGGTGAAAGCAAGCGTGCTGAGCGCATTGGTGCACTCAGAGGTGCCCTTCAAGGCAGTGATGGGCGCGTTGTGCCAGAACGCCGAGGCCCAAGAGGACATTCCTCGCTTCCAGAGCGCGCTCAACCTGGAGAATGGCGATGAGCAGGGCAGCCTTCCCGGCTTTAGCAAGTGCAGCCTGAAGGTCAAACGCTTGCAGGTGTGTGCTGAGTCTGCACCTTCCAGTGGGTGCCAGGGTCTATGCTACAGGAACACTATGTGGATTGTTGATTTCATGCATTTGTACTAGTAGCTTCTGGAGGGACCACCTGTCTTGCAGAAACAGTCTCAGCCCGACCATGAGCAACCATTGGTGTCATGCAAGGTGCCTAAGCAGAAGACATCTCTGGACACAGACCTCTTCTTCTACCAGGTGGAGAATGAGCTGCAGGCTGAGCTCACGTACAATGCTGATGTCTTTGCTGAAGACACAGCCAATCGCTTTGCAGAGAGTCTACAGGTGACAGTCAGGACACCATGTCAGGTGGCTGTGCAGCATTGCACGTGTACTCTAAGTGTGCTGACTGTTTTGCACACTTGGAACTTGTTTCAAAGCCTCTAGGATGGGAACACAAGATACCTGATAACATCATCTGCTATCTCAGCAGGATAAAAACAGCTTGGCCTGGGCTTGCATGAGGATTTGCCAGTCAGGCATGATTGGTCTTGCAGGTGCTTCTTCAGGCCGCTGCCGAGAGCCCTGATGAGGTGGCACTGGATCTGCCTCTTGTACCTCAGGCTGACCTGGAACTCATGCTTGTGAAATACAACAATACCTTGGCAGACTTTCCGGCAGACAAGACCATCAATCAGCTCTTTGAGGCGCATGCATCGGCGCAGCCAGATGCCATTTGCTTGGTGGATGGTGACTCTGTGCTGACATACGCCGAGGTAAGCTCCTGAGTACATCAGGCTGCACCAGGGTGTAGCGACACTGATGAGCCCGTAACTCATCCATGACGAGTCTCTATAGCACGGGATGTTGGAATTGGCATCAGCTTTGCAAGCCCCGACACCACCATGATGTGATGACCTGACAGGCCCACCCTTTACCTCACCGCTGCTGTGGGTGTCCAGGTGGACAAAAGGGCAAATCAAATGGCATACCACCTGGTGGCCTCGGGCGTCAGTCCAGGCGCCACAGTGATGCTTCTGATGCGCTCCAGCCCTGACGCGATCGTGTCCATGCTGGCGGTTCTCAAGGCTGGCTGTGCCTACTCAGCCCTGTCCCCCCAATATGATGAGCTTGGGGCGCTGCTCTTGGATGCCAGCCCCGCCCTGGTCATCACCCACATGGGCCTGCATGGCCTCTTGCCGCGCACAGCCACACCCCTGAAAGTGTTTAACTTCGACGCTCAAGCGGACACTGCGGCCCTTGCCAAGAGGTGAGTGGGCAGATGCTGTGGCAGAACGCGTGTTACATACCTGTTTCCTACTGCATCCTGTGAGTGACCACCACCTGCCCGTTCATGCCTTTCCACTTGGAGAGCAAGCTGCCGAGGGGTTGACAGGGTATGAAGCCTTGGATGCACGCCAATGCAGGCCAGCAAGGCAGCTGCCCGCGCGTGCATCCCCCGGCGAGGCTGCAGTGGTGGAGTATGTGCCGGGGCCCAACAACCGGCCCCTTGGGGTGGTGCATGCGCATGTGGGCCTTGTCAATGCGGTTGTCGCCGGCCTGCCTGCCACATGGGGCGGCTCGAAAGCCCCGCCTCCTCACATGCTTCTGCATTCTGACCTCACCGGCGTGGGTGCGCCTCCCGCCCATGTGCAGAGTCGTGCGAAGCATTGCCTGTGGATCTTGCATCCAGCCGACATGCTTCAATGCCAGCTGTTCAGACTCCATGACGTGCGCAACATCCTACAATTATCGGAGTCAGTGCAGGCTCGCTGCTGGAGACATGGGTGCCTCTGCTGCATGGCGGCCGCATCATCATCGCGCCGCCTGATGAGGAGGGGATTGGACAGCTTCTTTCAGAAGCACGAGTGACAGCCATCCTCATGGAAGGTCCAGAGATCCACGGCCTGCTGGAGGCAAGCCTTGACACTTCATATTGTCAGCGATAAGGAGGCTGCAGCACTGTATCCTGGACCTGCCTCTGAAGCGTGGCTCAGCTGATGTTCATGTCCATAGTGCATGACAAGATCTATCAGCTCATGTGAGCCAGATTGGAATAGCCTGAGAGTGCTGTTCCCGGCCAAGGGCAGCAGCCTGAAAGCGTGCTGACCCTGTAGGAGGGCTACCTGGATTCTTGCGAGTCTTTGCGCACAGTGTGGCTCTGGAACGAGCAGTATGTCAATCCTGAGCTGGTGGACGCCCTGAGCGCTGCACTGCCAGACGCCGAGCTGTACCAGGGCTTTGATGCAGTGGAGTGCGCCTTCTTCGTCACCCTCCTCTCACTCAGAGAATTGACCAGCGGATACACACCCGCGCTTCATGGCCAGCCGCTGCCCAACATCAAGGTACTAGCGCCTCACAGCCTTCAAGAGCTAAATGTCCTTGCAAGGATTGTCAGCCACATGTGCGCAGCTGGCTCGCAAGGGTGGCATCATGTTGCCATGCACGCCCTGGGCCTCCATCAGCAAGGCAGGCACATTGCTGGTGCTGTCTATGCAGGCGTATGTCCTGGATGAGCGCATGAAGCCGGTGCCGCTGGGGGTGCCTGGTCGCCTGTATGTCAGCGGAGTGTGCCTGGCCCGGGGCTACCTCCATAAGCCACAGCTCACCACAGAGGCCTTCATCGCCAACACTTTCTTCGACCCATTCCTGGACCCGCCGATTTTCTCCCGCATGTTTGACACCAAAGTCCTCTCCCGTTGGCTGCTTGGCGGTATGCTGGACTTTGTGGGCCATGCCGACAGACAGGTGGGTGCTGTCACGCCACCCGTAGTCTTGCACGAGTGTTAAATGTGTTGCAAAGCTGACAGTCTAGAGGATTCAGATAGCTCATGATATGTGGCTGGAGCGTGCACTGCCAATCGTTCCAGTGGGTTACATGGGCTGTTGCAGGTGATGCTGAGGGGGGCCTACGTGCCCCTGGGGGAGGTGGAGGCGGTGCTGGAGGAGCTGCCGGGCGTGCAGCAGGCGGTGGCCCTGGTGCAGGAGGACCCCACCGGCGTCCAGCGCCTAGTCGCCTACGTCACCCCTGCCACCCTCAGCGCGCCCCACCTCCTGGCGGGCCTGCGTGGGAGGCTGCCCGCTCGCATGATGCCCTCCACCATCACCCCTCTGGCCGAGGTACACCCTTCTGAGTGTTGCTGCAGCGTCGCTGTAGGCCTCTGTCACAATGTCACGGCAGCATCCATAGCAAAGTGACAGTCCATGCATGCACCAGGCTCCCAACGCAAGTGTCTGCTGACCATGAGGAAAGGCTGGCGTGTGAGCTGGTGTCTGCTGGTCCTCTGCAGTTCCCGCGCCTGATGGTGTCCCAGCGGGTGGACCATGTGTCCCTTCCCCAGCCTGACTGGAGCGCTGCCAGCCTTGATTACGTTGGCCCATCCAATGGTAAGCTGGTCCTCTCATGTATCCCAATTCCTGCGCTCCACACTAACAGAGACAGACGCAAGGTCGTCCGCATGCTGTGGTCTCCCGTCTCGCAACAATGGAGGTGCATGCTGGTTGCAGGGCTGGAGACAAGCTTGCAGAAGATCTTCCAGGAGGTACTGAAGAAGGAGCGCTTGAGTGTGACTGCCAACTTCTTTGCTGAGGGTGGCTCACAAGCACAGGTCTATCTTCGGGCAAATGCCTGAGTGTGACAATGGCCGCATTGTTCTGCCAGCCTGGTCCAGCACCTGTGTGGACTGGGCCAGCTATACCTTGATACATGTGGCCGCAAATCGCTGGAGCTTCCGTGCAAAGGCTGAGTGCGCATTTCTGTGCAGGCTGCTGAAGTGATGCAGAGATTACACGGAATCGCTGGGCAGGAACTTGCCAGCAGTATGCTGGCAAGATCACCGACAGTGCAAGGCCTTGCAGAAACCCTAGCTGCCATCCCTCCTGTGAACCCTCAACAGCAGGACGCAATATCACATGCTCCCTTTACGCCAGCTCAGCGCGCAGCCGGTGTCCCCTGTGCGGCCATGCAGGAGAGCGCCGCTCGCAGCTACCTGGTGAGAGCCCTTCTTGAGCTGTTGCCAGCAGTGACAGCAGTCACATGGCAATTCCCTGTTGAAAGTGGTGTCCCTTCTACAGCTTCTGCAATCACAGCGATTGTGGGGTACATGCATGCCGACACAGGCAAGGTGCCTTTGGCGGCAGGCAGCATCTTATGTTAAAAGCTGAGACTCTCATTGAGACTGGTGCACTGTGTGCACAGTCGGACAGAGAAGGCGAGACCATCAGCAGGGAGAACATCGCCTCGGCATTCCGCCTGCGTGGCCGTGTCAACGTCACAGCGCTGCAGGATGCGATTGCATGCCTCATAGAGCGCCACGAGGCCCTTCGCGCCAAGTATGTGCTGCGGCATGGCGAAGTATTGCAGGTCGCCTCCTGAACACATGCGTCCCCAAGACGTCTTGCAAATCTTGCCAGGCACCTCCTGTCCCCCCTAATTTCACAGCTGGCAATTGACACCGTAAGTCATCCTCCCAGACCTTGGTTGGGGCTGTCATCTGGCTGTGTTGCGCATCGATGCAATCTCGGTAGTCGTGCAGGTCGTAGGCCCGCCGCAGCAGATACAGGTGGTGCAGGAGCAGCTGCAGCCCAGCAGCATGGACCACCTCATGCGCAGGTTGCAACAGGAGGCTATCCACAAATTTGATCTTGAGCACGACGCAGCTCTGGTGCGACCTGTCACACTTGCTGTGTGCTCCTGCATTGAGCACATCCATTTCCATGCCCTCATGCGCAATGGTATTGATTCCAACCCACTGACCAGCTCTCAATCACGCCCCTACCACCCAAAGCCATGTCATGGCGCTCCAGGTGCACGCGGTGCTCTTCCACGTGGAGAGCGGTGACCAAGCTGATCTGCTGGAGGAGCACGTGCTGCTGCTTGTTGTGAGCCACATCTGCAGCGACGGCTGGTCAGAGAAGATCTGCATAGATGAGGTGGCAGCTGTATACAATGCCTTTGCAGAGAATGGCCAACCACCAGGGCCTGAACCACTGCCTGACCTGCCTGTCGGCTGGGTGGACTACTGCTTCTGGCAGCGGGGGCGCACCGCCTCTGGCGCTGCACTGCAAGCTCAGGTAAAGCTGACATCCCCACGTCACTGAGCTATCCCTTGCCCTCATGGATTTCCGCGTCAGACTCGGGTCGCATGCTGAGCGGCGCACTATCCACGAGCGGATAGGCTGTAGACCCACCACCCTGAAACCAACAATTCCCTGATGGTCCAGTAATTTGTTTTGTGCAGAGGCAATACTGGCAGAGGACTCTGGCGGGGGCGCCCAGCAAGCCGAGCATCAAGACAGACTTTGGGCTGTCGGCAGGTCTCACCAGCCCTGGAAGGCACCTGAGGGTGACTGTGCCCACGGACCTGACACAGGGCCTGGAGAGCCTCGCGCTGGCATGCGGAGCCACCCTCTTCACTGTCGCCATGGCTGCTTGGCAGGTGCGCTGGCTGCTGCGGGCCATGTATTCGCTTGTTCTGTGTCGCCCACATGCGCTTCCTGACCACTGAGTGCGCCATATGCCAGCAGTACATCTCCTGAGAGTACCTTGCATATAAATCTGGCAACAAGAAAACATGCAGTCACAGGAGCAAGTTGCTAGTATCGCTATGATGACGAGAGCGTATGAATGTTGGAGGCTTGTGCAGCTGCTCCTAAGCCAGTACAGTGCGAGCAAAGATATAGTGGTGCTGACAGCAATGGCTGGGCGGCCCACAATTGAGCTGGAGCCCCTGGTGGGCTGGTTTGCCTGCGGCTGTGCCATTCGGAGCAGCCTGGAAGGTTTGCTGTCATCCTTCAATTGTCTTTTGTCTACCTTCTCTTGTCTGCATCTTGGACTAGACACTGCAACCGTATAGCAGCCTGGAAGCTATTCCTGCAAACTCATAAGCACAGATTGCCCTTGACCCGAGCCTACGAATCATGTGACACCTGGATGGCTAGGTGTTGCCAGTTGCCTGGTCGTGAGGCATCATGTGCTTTTGTGTGGGAGCTGCACTGCCTGGACTGCAGCGCAAAACAGGATATGTGGTGCTGTGCAGGGGCAGAGCTGACTGTGAAGCAGCTGCTGGACCGCGTGCGCCAGGCGGTGCAGGGCGCTTTTGCCAACTCCGAGCTGCCCAGCGACCAGCAGGTCCGGGCAGCGGGCTTTGCGCCGGAAGAGGAGCGCCGCATCATGCCCACCTTCTTCGCGCTCCACGACGCCGGCTTCTTCCTGCCCCCATCCATGACAGGCCTCGAGGTGCGCCCTCCCACTCACCCTCACGCACCACACACCAGGCCCAGCCCGCAAAGGAAGGTGTTGTGGATATTGGCACGGCTAGTGAGTTCTGGAATGCTCCTGTTTCTACCGCCTGCAGTAGTCATCAGGACGACAGTATGCTGAGGCGGGATGTGGTGGTTGCACAGGTGTCCAGGATAGATCTGCCGCCAGAGGCAACTGACAGGGTGCTTGGAGACTCCATGTTGGAGATGGAGCTGCTGCAGCTGGGTGGGCAGCTGTCGGGCACCCTGGCCTACAATATTGGCCTCTTCAAGGAATCCACGGCGGAGCGTGTTGCCAGCCAGTACCAGGTTTGCGCGCCCCCGGCGTAGTGTGCATGTTTGCTGCAACTGTCTGAGGAAGGCGAGACGAGGTCGGCAGAGAGGAGGGCTCGATGCAATTAGTATACATGAGGGCCCTGTGCATGTGCACAGTGCACACAGCCTACTTTTGCATCGCCAGCACGCTGGTCAGGGGGATGTGAGCATGCAGACAAAGCCAGCATTCTCTGTATTTAGGCAACTTGCTGATGATGGACCATGGATGCCCTCAGGAGTTGCTGGGAGCAATGGTCCAGGCGGGTCCGAGTGCGCCTGTGGCCTCTCTGCCCGTGTTGTCCGAGATGATCCGGCGCCTGGATGCTCTTGACAGCATGGACAGTGGTAGGCTCGGTTCTTCCGCTGAGTGCATTGGGGTGCATCAGACATGGCCTAAATGCAGTCCACCCCGGGAAGCTACACTGGGGCCACCTTTTTGTGCTAACTCTGACACTAATTTGGGCTGACAAGGAGCCCAGCAATATGCCAAGGTATGGTCGCTTTGCGCCTGAGGCTGTCTCACTCGTTGCAGGGTCGGGTCTGGAAGAGAGGGAGTCTGGCGGAATGCTCCCTGGCAGAAAGAGCCTTGTGCCCCGGAAAACCTTCACAGGCAACCTGCGCAGCCTGGCGTCCGCTCTGCCGCAGGTAGCCGAGGATGGCAATGACGCCAGCGGCCTGGGAAGGCAGCTGCAGGGGGTGCGGTCATATGCCCCAGGGTCTGCCGCGGACCTCAGCCCCTTGCGGGCAGGAGGGCCCCTGCGGGACGCCAGTGAGCAGCTTGTTGAGGTGAGCCCTGCAGGCAGGGACCCATGTCTGGCAACCACTACTGCTTAAGCCTTGTGCGCCTCCACCAACTACTCTGCAAGTGTAAATGCGGTCTCTGACACGTGATGGTCTGCTGCAGATCAAGTCCAGCGCGATTGTGCAAGCTCTGCGCACACGGGGCAGCATGCGTCTCGGCAGCACAACGCCCTTGGCAGCGCAGCCAGGCATGCAGTCGCGTAGCAGCTTCCTTCCTGGAAGGAGCTCCGCCCTGCGTGGCAGCCCTGGCATTGCTACGCCACATGGCTTGTTGCCACGCGGAAGCCTTGCCCAGCAGCAGGGAAGCAGTGCGGCAGGGCCGCCCGAAGGGCTGGGCAGCAGAGGCAGCCTGGCTCTCAACCACCAGCGCAACCTTGACATGGCAACCAGGCGGGCGGCCATGCACTCCACCCAAAAGCTGAGCAGCATGAGGAGCGTAAGCGCTGTATCAATTTCTGATGCCTCCAGCAGTCAGCAGCCAGCCTGCAGGATATTCAAGGAGGGCATTGCTGCCGATGGGCCTGCTGCTGCATCGCCTTTTCTCTCCGTTGTGCTGCCGACCAAAGAGTAGGTTGCACTGCAAGATCTCGCATAGGAACAATCTCGACTTCATTAGGGTACATGTACAGGCCGACGTATGTTACACACAGTATGTGTTGCGCAGCAAAGATAAGCTTGCTCATGGCATTCAGACATATGCGTGTGCACACCTGCTCAGGATATTAAACTTTAGACCTAGAGCATTTAGACTGGTGTACAGCTGCATGCTGCAGTGCTTAGTGAATGGGATTTGAAAAGATTGCTATACAAGTATGATTAAGGAACAACTTAGACTTAACATTCCCAAGCTTGTCACTTGCCCCCAACAGAGCACATGCATAGCAATATTGTCAGCAATAAATCATGCCGCTTGTTGGAAGACCTAGCAAGACTGAACCCCTCAGCTTGAGTGCCTCCATTTTGCCTGTCAATTCATTATTGTTGACATGTTCTGCTATGTCAATAGTGAATCGGACGCTAGCATCCTCACTGCTCATGCCACGGGTCAGCACTATTCACAAAACACAGGCGCACTTGGCTTGGAGCCGCCTGTCCTCAGCAAATGGAGGCGCTCACAATAAGCCATGTCATGATCAGTCATTTGTGTCTGGTCTGTCCTCAGCCATGCATTGAGCCCCCTTTAGGCAAACTTTACGCTGCCCCTTTCAGTAGCAACCGACAGGCTCATGGCTGCAGTACCTCATGTGACCATAGAAGCTCATCTCAGCCAGTGGGGCTCCACCAAAGTACTGGCACAGGAGCCACTCCTCAGTGACAGACTGGATGATCGCAGCAAGAAAGTAAGCAAAGTGTGCACTGCAACGTCAAGGCCGGCAACACAATATGACACGTACCACCATTATACCCCAATGCGCTTGTAAGTCAATAAATGCCGCTCCCTGCAAAAGGAGCTGCTCTAGCAAGGCAGCATCGGGCCTGACTGAGCGGTCATGCAGACCAAGACCAGCAAAGTTGCAGGCAGTTATTGAACAGTAGAGACAAAGTGTACAGCGATAGATGGGCAGGATTCCCCAAAGGGTCACAGGGCTTGCGGTGCTATAAAAACCCATGCCAGGACTAATTTCCACAGCTTGTATGGCTGCAAGTCACAAACCTGTGCTGTACAAACTGTACAGGTTCTGGCTGGTCATAGATGTGCAAAACTTTGAGTCTTTAAACGGCCACAGCTCCTGCTGCGTGGACCTGGCAGGCAGCTGCTCTGTTGGAATTTGCAGCACCCTCCTGGCTCCATTTGTCCACGCTCATGGCCCTTGCGAAGGACGTCAAGCACAAAGGGATGACCCGCAGGAGACTGCTGATCATGCTGCATCTGGCACATCTGATGAACGCCTCACAGCATGACTGAACTGCATTTTCTAGGAAAGCAGCCTTATGCTGTTGCTGCGCGGCCCTAGTGGTGCATCTCCGGACTGCGAGAGTCAAGGGCTGCAGAAGGGACAGACTGCGACTGCGGTCAGACACGGGACTCTGCCTCCATGAATGTCTTGGCGATGCTCAGGGACATGCGATCCAGCATCTGGCCCTGCTGGGCATGGATATCTGCATCTGCTACCATCACAAAGAGATTGTTGATGGGCAAAATGACCTTGTTGGGCCGAGGCTTCAGGTCCTGGGCAATGGAGATGTCCACGCTCTTGGAGCGGAACATGCGCGCCAGGTCAGCCTTTGCAGCGCTCATGGCGCGCAGCTGGCGGTTGGAGCAGTAGGGGATGGCCTTCATGAGGTTCAGCGAAGCATCGTCCATCTTGTCCTCGGGGGCCTGCACGGCACCAGCTGTGAGAAAATGCTTTGCCCTTGGCAGCATACACCGCACAATCCACCTCCTGTGCATCAGCCTCACTTACTGACCCTCACACCAACCTGCATTCTGTGGCTGCGATGCAGCTGCAGCCCAGCCAGCAGCAGGAGATGGCTGCAGCAAGGCCACAGGTGGTCACGTGCCGAGACCCACCTCCACCGCATTATTCAGCGTCGCCTGGAAGCTCTCCAGCAACAGCTTCTCGCACCGCTCTGCTTCCAACGCCTTGGCAAGTTTAAACAGCTCTGGAATGAGCCAGAGCATCATGACGGCTGTTGCTATTGATATGACTGCGCAGATGCCGTTTATAATGTTTGTAGATGCATAACTCCACTGAAAGCTCCGCGCCACGTGTGTCAAAGCTGCAAATACAGATCACGCATGAGACAGAGACAGCAACTTGCGCCTCGCACCACGTCAGCTGTCTTGGTTATCTCATATGGCGCAGAAGCGAGAGAAATAGTCAAGTGGGGACACTCACCACACACCGTGATGAAAGTCACGAAAAGGCATCCTACAATGGCCGGCTTAGCTCTTATAGGGAACGGGTATCTAGTCAGGCAGTACACAAGCTCGGCGGGGATCGCAAAGTAGGCAATCGCGATAAGGAGGTCGAACACCAGCATGATGCCCGCCTCGATAGACCTGCACAAAGATGGCCCTCTGAATCACCTTCATTGCATAAAAAGCCCAAAGTCAATCTGAAGGACCCAGAGATGCAAAAGTGCTGGTGTTGCCACTTGAAGGCCTGCGCTCCAGTCTCTGCAACCTGAGCACGGCTGGCAAACACAGTTGCGCCGTTGCAGACTTGTCATCCTCAATGACTTCAGGGCTTGGCTGACCGAACAGTTGTATCCATGAAGACTGACAACAGTCTAAAACCGAATGGTCTACTGCAAACACCAAGGGTACCCGGTTCGCCAGCATCAGTCGCCAGTGCTCTGGAAGCGGCACCAGAACCTGAATTCCTGGACAAGGAGGCTTCATCAAGGAGTTGTGAAAGCCTCACCGCTATCACTTTTCTGGGGTAAGCTGTCCGGTACTCCGCCCGTGCGAGTGGGGTGCAGCCCTCAGCGCTTCTGACGCAATCGTTCCGGCACAACAGGACTGAACATTAATGTATCAGACCTATCAATTCGGCGGTCGTGTCGAGAACCGAACGCTGATGTCAAATCCGTGACGGAAGCCGAAGTGACCTTCCAGGAAAGTTACTAACCACCTGCACACGTGTCATGTGTCATCACATAAGCCGTTCCGGAATTCAGGGCACGAGCCCTAGTAATCATGCAGACCCCAGCGGACCACCAAATACACAGGGCAATCCGCTTATTGCATACAAAATCAATGAAGAGGCCACTCGGCCCTTTCTCGGTTTGCTTCATTCGGTCAGCACTCTGCTTAGGACTGCTTGCATGTAACTCACATGCGAAGAGAATCCTTTTACTACCAACGGCGTTGGACGCATCACATATCTTCACTCAATTGAAAGTGTTTGAGGAACTGAGATGCCGAGATCACGGCCACACCGTGAAGGTACAGCCTCGAGTTTCGTCCGGCTTGTGTGCACGTCAAGAGATAAACCAGCTGGCCATCAGGAAAGACTTATAGCAGGCCGAGCTGACAGCTGGTCGCGATATCTATGCAGATGGTGATCGCGGAGGCCGACGTACCGTCTCTTTCGAAAGGCACGCATGCAGGATGCATTGAGTTCACGACATACGCCACCCCAGGGCTGAAGCAGCAGATGGCCAATCTAGTACAGGGCGAACACCTGCCCCGGTACACAGAGCATGCCAGAAGGGTGCAGAGGATCTGGGGGAGTGCCTGTGATGCCCTGCTCAGCGATGAGGCAGCAATGTCTTGGGTGCAGGTGTGGCTCCTCAGCAGGAGGGCCCTGCACAAAGTAGACACGATTTCATCAACTATGCTCAGACCTACGCTATACAGGCGTGAATAATCATGGCTATGGTCAGCCGGCCTGCCACTGTCATGCTCTGTCTGTATGCAGGAGTTCAGTCCTGACCTGGTGGTGGGCATATCAGTCTATATTTGCACGTCCATGCTGAGCGCCAAGCTGGGGGTCCCATATGTGACTGTAACACCAGGTAAGCACCCCCCCACATGCGCTTGCGCGACATTGCATCCCACCGCGATCCAGTGCTCCAGGGGCACCGCATCATTGCAGTCCATGGTGTGCACAGCTCAGCGTTCACTGTTGCCTCATCTCTTCAGCCCTAATAGGGGCACAATCGTGCAGGTGGACTTATGTCAGATGAGTGGCAGCCCTGGTATGCAAGTGCATGGAATTTTTACATCCCCCTGCGCCTGAGCTACTCATTGGATCAACTGGGACGTTATGCTCCTCCAAAGAGCTTTCTGGATCGACTCAGACACACATTGAGTGCCCTCAACATCCAGATAGATGACTACCTGCACACCCGACCGTATCTCAGAAGTCTGCAGTGAGCTGCCAATCAACAGGCACAGATGATTATGCCATAGCCCCAGGATGCTTCTGCAAGGGACCTTCTATAACAGCTTATGCAAGGCATCAGCAGGGCAGTGGGTGCGCGTGCTGACGCCTTAGCTTGTGAAATTACAGCTCCACCAGCTGGATGTGGATCACCACAGTGTAAGTTGGCAAAGCAGCTCGAGAGAGCGCTGCTTTTGGGTGCTCGTGAGCTCATGCAGGTGCTGTGTTGGGGGCTGAGCTCCTATGCTTATTGTGCAGGAGGAAACATGGGCTGGACATGACATCAAAGCCTGTGCGCGAGCTTGAGCTGATGCACCTAGTTGGTGGTGATCTTGCCATTGAGCAGCCGCGGCCTCTGCCGCCAAAGGTGAAGCTGATCGGTCCTTTGATGCCTGCCCCTGCGCAGCCACTGCCTGCTGAGCTGGAGGTGAGCAAGCATGCACTCACGAGTGCTCTACCATTGCAGTCCCTTCCAACATCTGCAAGGTGTCGCATGAGGCCGACGTCATGGTGTGTCAGCGCTGTTGTTGTCTGTGCAGCAGGAGCTGGGTAGGCGAGGCCGATGGCCATTCTGTCTGCTTGCTATGTGCAGTGGTACCATTATAGCTTGGGGTCATGCGCAGGACTTCATCTCAGGCGCGGGAAAGGAAGGTGTCATTCTGGTCTCACTTGGCAACCATGCCATGTTTGGTAAGGCTCTCTCTCCTGCAGACAGGCTCCCCGCTTTGAGATGCCAAGGAGATGCACGCGGCTCCTAGTGCATCAACGTGTGTTGTCATGCTCCTTCCTTGATTGAAGCAGTGCAACCATGTGTGACAGTGTGAGGAAGGAGCTGCTCATACTGGCCCACACTTTCACTGTGCTGGTGGTGCAGGAAAAAGGGAAATCACAGCATTGTCCGGGTGCTTTGCCCGGCTTCCGCAGAGGGTCATATGGAAGATGCGCCCTCCAGAGCAAAGTGAATCTGAAGAGCATAAAGCTTTGAACTTGACGTCAAACATCAGGGTGAGCGTGAGGCAGTGAATGTAAGGGGTGAAGGCAGTGTTCGAGCAAGCACAGGTGGGTGCACATGTATGGAGCCATCGTTTCCTCAGGCTGCCAAAGACACCCACCATGCATGCATTGAGTGGAGGCTGAAGGGCTTCATGATGACAGGTGATGCCATGGGTGCCTCAGAACGATATTCTAGGTCACGAAAGTACAAAGGCCTTCCTCTCGCACATGGGCGCCAATGGACTCTATGAGGTATTGCTCCACCAGCCTGTTGATAGAGCTTGATATAAGGAACAAGGGTCAGCACTGCAGTGTTACTGTAGCATGAGTCATGTGCAAGCTGGCCGGATATTCCCGCTGCCATTCCACCACTACGGGCTAGTCGTGTGTTCCCAGTGGAAGTCTGCCATGACATGATTGCGGCCCTTTTAAGCCCATCACACTGTCCCTCGGGAGAGTGGCATGGGCAGAGACTGGACCGGCAACCCTACGGGATGATATCCCTTACCTCGTATGCATGTGCAGGCAGCCTACCATGGAGTGCCTGTAGTGGCTGTGCCTTTCTTTGCAGACCAGCATGTGAACTCCCTCAAGGCCGTCATCAAGGTGTGACGTCATGACGCTTCAGCCAATCTCATTGTCCTTCTACCTGGCACATGGTGAAGCCGTCCACACCTTGAGCTCATGCCTGTGGCAGGGATTTGGTGTCATCTTGGAGAGGATGACCATGAGTGAGGAGGCAGCCCTCACGGCATTCGACAAGGTCCTCAAAGAGAGCCAGTATATAGAGTCGGCAAGGAGAGTGTCTCGACAATTGCATCTTCCGCGTGCACGCACTCCTTTGCAAGAGGCTGGAGGTAGTCACAGCTCACGATGTACAGCTTGGGAAAAATTTACTGCACTTCAATTTTCCCTTTTGCATAAGCACAGGCATCGTATCAATGCAATGTGTCATATGTGCACTCTTGCTGGCATTGGCATTAATGCATGCATGCTTTTGGCATATGATCAAGGTGGTGGCCCATCAGGGCTTGACACAGCTCTATGGATCGCTGGGGAGCTTTCAGCTCATTAATCATCATGCTTGATTATGATGTTTGCAGACTGGATTGAGCGGGCTATGGAGATGGATGGCGTTTCATACTTAAGGACGCCTGAGGAAGAGCTGTCTTGGTTGGTTTTGTACAATATGGACGTATACTGTGCACTGATTGCTTTGTTGGGCATACTCATCGTTTCAGTGGGCCTCTTAATGACTCTCTTCCTATGGAGACTCCCTATACTACTGCATACGTGGTCATTTGCGCCTAGCAGGGCAATAAAGAAGAACGCGTGATGTCTCGGTATTGGGCAGCATCTTCCTGAGAGATGAAGAATGGGTACAGCTTGACTCGTCTGTGGAATGACTGCACACAAGGATGAAGCCTGTTCGGGCGGCTCAATACCACATGGAGCTTCTATTGTGTGAGTTGTCCCACGGCAGATCCTTTCTTGCAGATATAAAACCGGCCGAACTTATCTCCATTGCAGCTTATTAATTGATTGCACATAGATGGGATCATATTGAGCCCCAAAGAGTTAAGAGACGGATAGTAGAGATATACAGGGCATTAAGCTAGATACAAGGCAGCAGAAACTGGTATATGTAGCGGTTCCGCCTATGGCACTTACATGAAGTTTGTTGTGACTGTATATTTGTTTTGCAAGGATCTTCATTGACAGAGACACCAACGGTGCTTAGAGGACCAAAAGCTTTCCATATTGGCAAGTGCGCTGATATCGGATTGACAAGGACGGCCTGAGTGCTCTCAAAGCTTTGCAATTGCATCCGCATGAGCATGACGGGATATGCCGTATCATATTATATATGCAAAAATATCTTAGTTGAACCTGCAAACTTGCAACCCAAGACTCAGCTTCCTTGACATGGCTGCCTTTGTTGGACGTATATAACATCATGATCTCACAAGAATTTGGGCTCATGTATTGAGCCAGCTGGTTGGGATGTAATCAAGAGGCCGACTTATTCCAGGTCATGGCAACCGTGTAAGGCTTGCCAGAGCACGCTGGTCTTCACACTCCGTGCATGACCGAAGGAGAGCTTCACATCAAAAGTGTCAGCCGCATACAGGCAGTCGCGCTCTGTGACAGAAGCTGGATTTACGCCAGCATGCGCCTGTTTGAAGATGTAGGGGCCGTGGCGATTCCACAGCCGCACACATACGTGGCTGTTGCTGAAGACAAGCGCTGCAGGGCGGAAGATCTGGTCAGCAGACCCGGGCACGACATCAACCATGTACAAGGCTATTGGTAGCATGGCTAGGTAATACCGGGCTCAAGTCGGTATTGAAGCAGATTTACAAAAAGGCCTCTGCAAGCACAGAGATGTTGGGCACGCCTCAATCAGGGAGGTCTTCTGCTGGGCGGGAATGGCGTTGGAGATTGTTGTGAGGTCCCAAGGATAAGTTGCCGGGCCATACGCACCATATGCAGTCATGCCCTCGGCTGCCCGCAAGAATCCCAGCTTGCATTCTCTCTATGAAGAGCAATGCAAATTGCATCTGCATCTGTGCAACTTCACTGACTGTTGACAAGCAAAGGCATAGCTCAGACAGCTCCTTTGCTATAGCTATGTGTGTGAGAGCAAAGGTATGCAGGCATGTGGCTTGTCTCCCAAGGAGCCCAAGCCTACGGCGAACTGATATATGCAGTCAGGCAGTTGTACCTGGTAATCTGCAGTCACAAAGCCTGCATAGTCACATGGCAACTGATTAAGCTACTGCCACATTTGAGCAAGACGTTGCTGTTGGGTCACATGGGTATGCGGAGGTCTGCGCTTGAAGTGATAGCACACCTACAGGCTGCTTGTCTTGTGTGGAGCTTGTGGCAGGAAAGTTAGTAATCGCCTGCACATAACCATTACTCACGGAATGAAGTTCGAGTGCATATGTGCAAGATCATTGTGCAAGCTGAGGGGCTGCGACGCGGCGAAGGATTTGAGGTTTGGGCTCGTGTACTCAGCGCTGTGCCGTCGTGTCAATCTTCAGTGAGAGCAAATGAGGCCGACCATTGCAGCCGGAGATGTGTGTCCGAGCTGCTACGGCCAGCCATCGGACATGACATCAATTTCAATGAAATGCTATTTGAAGTAGCAGTCCTCCGCGCCGAAACCACTTAGGCTCGAGACGAACATCGAAACCGGAACCCAACTAGCTATTACAATAATGGGCCGATGCAGCATCGATGGAATACTGAAACCTGGATCCTGGTACGATATGGGCTTAAGCCTCGACTTTAAACGCCTTCTCTGCATCGGCGTCCTTCTGGGTGCTGTCGGTAGGCCACTCTACAAACTCATACGGATACATCCCGTTCGGGTTGGTGCGTGTTCCACTCAAGCAATATAAAGTACTTTGCGCATTGAAGTGCCGCAGTAGGCAGGATTTCAATGATGTCACTCAGGTGGCACACTTTATTGGGTGGCTACAGACTATGTCGGAGGGGTGCCCTTTCAGATTGTAGGCTGGTCGCTTGTTGTAAGCAGAGCCACAGCAATGCTGATGCTGCCGACGTTTTCGTTGTGCTTGCTAGCGGTCTGCCGCCGCACAATGACTTTCCTGAGGTGAGATCAGCTTCCAACACATGCTCGGCCAGTCTGAGATGACATGCAGTGGCGCTCATGGTGCGCCTTGAAAGCCCATGCACTAGCGAATCCACTGAGTAGGAGACACACCATGACGTTTGCCTCAATGCAGGCGGACACCCCTAAGCTTCATCATCCCTTTTGATGACATGCTCGCATTTCACCAGCTTGCTGGCACTTTTGGGACATTGCTGGCTGTGGTGCATTCTATCAGTCACATTGCCAACTTCATCACGTGAGCTTATCTTCCCTCCTTATGCTTGGCAAAGTGAGGAGGGCGGTGAGTAATCACTTGCACTGTCAACTTCAAGCATATGGTGAAGCTATGCGCTTTGTCTTCACCAACAGGTCGTAGGGGCACAGTGCTGAGAGCATTCTTTGTGAGGGCAGCCAAGTCTTTGGTCACCCATGTTGCCAAGTGGGCTGTGGTGACTTGTGAGCTCTTGCGCACAGTGCCCGGCGGGAGGCTCGCTACACGCAGCTCTACTTTGGGAGGCCCCACATCCTTGCAGGGCTGGTGTGGAATGTACCAGTAACAGTGACTGGATGCTTGCTGCTGCTGGCAATGGCAATCGCTCTGCCATTTGCTCTCAAGTGGCCCAGGCAGACAAGATGGCTCAAAGATACTCCAGTCGGCCAGGCATGCGCCCTTTTCCTCATGGCTTGTCTATCGCGCGGCATAGACCATGATGCAGCACATGTGCCGCCTTCCTGGAAGGAGTGGGATCAGGATCATGGCCAGAGCTGCAAGTCGCACAGAGTTCCCCACGCCTAAAAGCCTCCTAATTCCTGCCAGCTGTTCAGCAAGACCCTGTACACTAGTTGAGATATGCGGGCATCATTCACAGCGTCTTGAAGGAGGCAGAGTGCTGGCTTCCTATTCAGCATGCAATCTGCTCTGCTTCGGCTTGAGCATACATGCACCCTTCAGAGCGGATCGCCTGAAAGTGCGACCTGGCCGCGCAGGTTCTGAATGACTTCACCAACTTCTTTATCACGCATCAAATCTTCTTCTTAAGTTTCACAGTGCTGTTCATGCTGCACCCGGTCCCTGGGCATAGCCTGGTGCGTGGCAAGCGCCATTGGCTGCCCGTCCCCTATTCTTGGGTATGCCCCCACCATCCCTGCAATGATCAGCCATTCAGAGTTGTCTGTGATACTGCAAACACACGTAGTGTGCTGTTCCATGCGTGCCAACCCGTATGACACACTCACTGTCCCTTCATAGAGCAGCATAGTCTCTAGAGTGGCCTGTGCAACCTGGCAGATGTGGATGGCGTGGCCATTTGCACTGTACATCTTGGAAAGGGTGTATGGGGTCTTTCGAGCCCGGCTGTGGGACACGCAAGTCATGGGTGCCTCCATCCTGGATCCAGGCGTGCTGACGCTGGAGCTCTCAAAGCCCCCAGGCTTCTCCTACAGGCGCGGTGCCCTGATGTTGCTCTGCCCTGCCTCACCATCCTGTCTTGTGCTGCTGGACCTGTACCTATGCCTCGATTGTGCAGCAAGTGTATGCAGATCTGTCTAGGTTCCCGTACGTATCAATGCTTTATTGTGCTTGTTTGCAGGCCTGGGCAGTATGTCCTCATCTGTTGCCCCGACATCAGTAATTTTGAGTGGCATCCGTTCTCGCTTTCGAGTTCACCCCAAGACAACTTTCTACAGGTGATCCGTCCCAACAGATTGCCGTTATGCCATGCAGACACTGAATGTCCTTATCGATGGACCATCATGCTTCATGTCCCTTTGCTGCTGGGCGAGCACTCTGAGATTCCCTGCGTGGCCCACAGGTACATGTTAATAACGCGGGTGACTGGACTGGTGCCCTGCATGCGCGATTCTGCGCCAATATCCAATTGGCTCGCTCTGACAAGCGCACTTTGATGACAACGCTGTCTCAGACGCTGCAAGCGCACCAGTCCCTGAAGCAAAGTTCCTCCCGCAAACTTCGTCTGTCAAGGTCATCAAAACAGGCATGTCCCCTTTTGAGCACCTCAGCCTTCTTTCACTTCGACTATTGGATCCAAGAGCAAGCACACTTTCAAGTCTGGGCACTCCCATGAACGAAAGTTAGTCTAAGATCCCTGAGGCACCCGCACAAGTGGCACAGGGTCAAGATGCCACCAGGAGTCAACCCAAGACGATCTTGGAGGCAGAGGCAGCAGAGCCAGCCTCAGGAGAAGGCCGCTGCGACGGCGCTAGCATGCTGGAGGGTCCTGGGCTTCAGCGTGCAGATCAGCTGCGGTACTTCTCACCTCACTGGCTGTTGATGCAATACTTTGCTACTGTTAAGCCTGGCTATGTGCGTCACAGCTGCAAGTGCAGGCAGAAGGCATCGAGTCCACGGGTTCCCATGCGTATCAAACAACCCTTGTAGCTTGCCCGTTGATTTAGCTCCTCAAGGCAAGTATTTCCTGCTACCTTTTAAAGAGTATTTGTGTATGGCATTCATCAGAATCCTATGATTACAAGTACACCGGTACCTCAACAGCTGACGAAAGTGCAGGATACCAGAGAGCGCATTTCATGTTCAAGGACATGACAGCATGTGCAAGGCCAATGGTGGACGCGCCTCTGTGCAGCCAGATTGCACTATACCAACGGACTTGCACAGTGAGGTTGCAGTCCTTATGAGTCAGGCAGTCGTGAGCCAGTCGCCACGTGAGAGGATGTCTCTGTCAACGGCCAGGGTCTCCTCTGAGTATGTCATAAGGACTTCTGCGCCGATACACATGGTGTGCTGGTCCTCTGCAAAGCAGTGCTATGGCCCGACCTGCTGCAGTGCCAACTGTGTAGACAAAGTCCTGCTTTAGGTTTGCAGGCAGTTCTGGCTTCAAGTTCATGAGCCCTCCCCGATGGCATTGAGTTGGTAGCACACCTGCAGCAATTGACAGGATGTAAGTCCTGAGCCTGTGCTGAACGTCCTTGCTACAGTCACTGCAATTAAGTATTTACACGCATGCAGGCGGTCCAGCAGCCAAGCACTGCTGAGTGCACGGGCACAATCGCTCCTGTGCCATCAGGATCGTACATATCATACCAGCACGCCACAGAGTATGGGTCAGCGTTCCACCAGGTGCAGGCGCTGCGCACCCGAGTGAGCAAGCGTGCATGGGAGGGTGCGCCCGCGCCCAGCCACCCCCTTTGTCTGCCGCAGCGCCTCAGCTCCGTCAAGCTGCGGCGCCTGGAGTCTCTGCTCAAGAAGTTTGGGACCGCCTCTCATCTCGCTCCTGCTCAGGTTTGCTGACTGCGCCTTCAAGAGCATGAGTAACCAGCCTACCCTCGGTGGCCGCCCAGGATTGCTGATACAATGAGCATCTTTATGGTGCTTCGGTGGACGGGACGTGAGGTGGACGAGACTTTAGGAGGGAAGGAGATGGATCTCCTTGACCACATTTATTGTCACTAAGACCGTTGCTTCTTGCAGCCTGACGACGACATGTTGTGATTGGCGTAGCCACCCAATGCCACATGGGTCCTAATTATGCAGGCACCACGTCTCATCATAGATGGCCCGTTTGGGGCCCCAGCACAAGAGCATGTCGGATTCAAAACTGTGGTGCTTATTGGCATGGGCATCGGCATCACTCCCATGCTGGGCATCATGCGGGACACCTTGCATCGCCTTGCGGCACTCCCCCAAAGCCCTCCTGGACTTCAGGCGTGCTCCTCTCGACATTGTCTTGCGCTGTGATGTACCAACACATCAGCTCTAGGCAGTTGCCATGCTGCAGGCAGGTCAAGCCTCATGCAGGAGGTCTGCTCCCTTGGGTGCAGATGCAGATTCAGGTGTGAGGGCTGAGCTTGCGCCGGGCCTGTGTAGGCCGGCGGGCAGGGGGAGGCAGCAGAGCAGCGCAAGGCCTACTTGCACTATGTGGTGCGAGACCCGCGTGCAGGCGGCTGGCTCAGGACCGAGTTTGAGTTCTTGAGTTTGCTCGACCCGTCAGGAAGCATATTCAGGGCAAACATTCATGTAACCGGAAAGCACTTGCCGGTACGTCCGTCATTGCATCTCGCCATGGTGCTTGAAGTGAGAGCGTCACCTATTCGTACCTTTTCTCAGTGTCGTGAGCATTGCGCACCAGACGATCATGAGGTGCAGCGTTGACACTGCAATGCACTGCGGAGGCTAGGTGTGCAAGGCCTCAAGTAAAGCAGGATGCGTGCCGAAGCACATCGTCAGCACCTCAAAGCATATGGGGCTGATTCAATAAGATTATCTTATCACTCAAGCTGCATATTGCTGCAGGAGGTCAGCTCAACAAAGCCATGGCAGCCCGAACCACAGGCTCACCCCTGCGTGACGCTCACCTATGGGAGGCCGGATTTTCAAGCCATCCTGAAGGGGGTACAGGTGAGAACATGCTTGCATTTGTGCAGCCGTCTTCACCTTTGCCAAAGACCTCTTGCTTTATCTCAAGGACGAGCAGATGTGTCTAGACTACACAGATTGTGGTGTACTGTTAATGGAATCTCTGGGGAAGCAGATGGACATGCTAGTGCATGCAAGGACACTGCACATCTCCATATGCTTCTCTTTGGGGTGTATGCTGCTCTTAGTGTGACGGAATCCTCTCATGACTGGTCTTAGGGCTGCCCTGAATTTCTGCACAGCGTGCGCTACCCCACTCAGTCCGATGGTCAAGAACCTGACTGTTTCTCTGGATGTCTGACAGGCTGATGTTGGGAGATCGCGTGTTGGCGTCTTCCTCTGTGGTCCGCTGCTGGTGAAGCACACACTGCGGAAACTGTGTGAAGAGCTGAATCAGGCCAGCGGGTCAAGACTTGTCTTCCATGCCGAGCACTTTTAAGGTGCTGCACATCTGGTAACATGGCGGTGTAGAGGCAGAACGCAGTTCTTCCACAAGGATTGAAGCATCTGAATGTTGCGGCAGAGCGCGGGTCATGGACCACACCAACATGGGCTTACGAGCTCAGACTTGGCTACAGTCTTGCAGTGCCTACTATGGACCCCTCCAGAGGACTCATTTGCAGATTGCAAATGGGTAACTTGGAGCACATGCGCTGCAACACCGCCGCACAAGTGGAATAAGGAATGAGGTTGCACAGGTTGGGCAGAGGGTCATGGTGCCTTCATGACCAGCATTTGCAGCTGGACACCTGATGTACCAGAAGAATCATGTTGAGGGATTTCTGTCTCTCCATGAATCTGCTTGTACAAAGAGAACGCATGTAGGAAAGCGGGCATATAGGCAGATTCCAACTTCAGCAGCAATGCTGCAGCTAGTGCTCCCATGCTCAATGTGCGCTGAGCGATACCCTTCAGCTGCAGCTATGACACTTAGCAGCATTGACAGGAGATATAGCACGAGCAGCAATAGCTGCAATACGCTACCATGAGCGGAGGACTACCTCAGACACTGCTGTCAGAGCTTATTGTTAGGCAACCTTCTTGCTTGTAGGCATCTCATTTGATGACTACAGAGCTCAAAAGTGCACCAAGAAGTTCATGGAGAATGAGGAGGCAGCCGAGGCAGCGTGCCACAATGGTATAGTAGAAAACAGAAGGGAAGTCTACATTGCCCTGCGTGGACCTAGAGATGTGTCACAGAGATCCACTAGGCTAGATACAAAGCAGCAAAATTTGTATATGTAGCGCTTGCGCCTATGGCATTTGTACAAAATTTACTGTGACTGTAGATTTTTTTGCAACGGATCTTTAATTGACAGAGACGCCAATGATGCTTAGAAGACCTACAGCATTTCATGAAGGCGTGTGCGCTAAGAGCAAACCAATAAGAACGGCCTGAGTGCTCTCAATACTTTGCAGCCGCATGATCTTAGCAAAATATGCGCAAAAATCTTTCAGTTGAACGTGCAAACTTGCAACTCACGACATAGCTTACTTGACATGGCTGTCTTGATTAGGCCTATATAGATTCATGATCCCACAACGATCTGGGCTTATGTACCAAGCTAGCTGATTGGGATGTAAACAAGAGGCCGACATTCTAGCTCATGGCAAGTTTGTAAGGCTTGCCAAAGCACGCTGGTCTTCACACTCCACGCATGACCGAAGGGGAGCTTCACATCAACCGGGTCAGCCGCATACTGGCAATCGCTCTGTGATAAGACAAGCTGGACTTACGCCAGCATGCGTCTGTTTGAAGACACAGGGGCCGTGGCGATTCCACAGCCGCATGCATATGTGGCTGTTGCTGAAGACAAGCGCTGCAGGGCGGAAGACACAGATCAGGTTGGACTTTGGTACAACATATATCATGTACAAGTGCGCTGTTGGCAGATAGTCAGATTGTGTCAGCCTCAATTCAGCGTTGAAGCAGAATCACAGAATGGCCTTTGCAAGTATAGAGATGATGGGCACACCTCTATCAGAGAGGTCTTCTGCTGGGTTGGAGTGGCGTTGGAAATTGCGGTGAGGTCCCAGGGATAAGTTGCCAGGCCATACGCACCATTTGCAGTCATGCCCTCAGCTGCCTGCAACAATCCCAGCTTGTGGCATTGGAAATTGCTTGTGTCCAGCAATGCAACTTGTATTTGCATCTAGATCTGTACAAATACACTGACCTGCTGACAGGCAAAGGCATAGCTCGGACAATTTCTGTGCTGAGTGTGTGACAGGAAAGGCATGCACTCATGTAGCTCGTCTCCAAAGGAGCCCAGCATATGCGTGAAATGATATACGCAGTGAGGCATTTGATACCTGGTAAACTGCAGTCACAAAACCTGCACAATCACATGAAAACTGATTAAGCCACTGCCTCATGTGAGCAACAAGTTGCTGTTGCGGAGGTCTGCACTTGCCAAGTTGAAAGGAATCCTGCGTCTTGACTTTCAAAGTGCTGTGGACCCATATAGCACTGCATTTTGAGCAATGCTTGCATAGTTGAGTGGGTGACAGCAAACCCACAGGCTGCTTGTCTTGTGTGGAGCTTGTGCAGCGGTCTTGGTGTTGCCAGTGCTTCTACACAGAATCGGCGCTGAGCATAGTTGTATCCACAAGGCAACAAGATCAATGATGAGGGTCTCTTACCTTTGAGCTGGGGGTAGGCTGGGTTGACAAGGAGCTGGGAGAAGGGGACGCCCACAAACTGGGGCTCAATGTGCACCTCAATGGTGGCTGCGTCATTGGGAGTTTTGATGTCCATGCAGTATATGTGCACCCATACTTTGGTTGAACCCATTATCTTGGCAAGGTGCACACCCCATGACTGGCATAAAATCACACAGCTCTATCTTCACGCTCCAGGGAACACTCTGTGACATCAACACAATGTCAACACAATCACAAACGGCATACGCACATCATCATCTCCTCAGCAGATGCATCCGATACTGCTGCGCCAGTGGCCCTGCCTTTGGCAGATTGCAGGTGGTGAGCCAGAACCTTACATAGTTTGAGGTGTCAGCGCCGGGAATTTGCTTCACAGCACTGATAGAATTGCCTCCGGCAGTAAATGCGGCTGCGGCAGCATCCAGCTTGGTCTTGCATGCTGCAGCGCTGGGCGTTGCTGGAATGTCGGCCGCGGTGATCTATTCACATCACAAGAAGACTCAACACATGTTGTTGCATTTGCGCACCGTGCGACAGGGGTGTGCTGTTGGGTTCATGTAGGGCCGACTGCATTTAGCAGGTGGAGCTGTTGCTCATCTTTAGTCCTCACGTCTCAGGATCCGATATCAATAAGGGCAAGAATCGTTCCATACCCAGCATATAAACACATTTGTATGACCACTGAATCACTCTAAAGCAGAGAGGTGCCTATAGTCTGGCCCAGGCTGCCACCCGCTGAAAGTTCGAACTAGCGGAGTCAACAACCACCTGTCCCGGGCCATCCGCCAGGCAATGCACATAGTGGTGAGAACTCAGGTGTGGGCACGAGGTGTCCTCATGCGCGATAAAGCACAGAGTGGAAAGCTTGCTGGCTCAGCCGCTGTGTTCTGAAACCTAACGACAGACCTTACAAAGGCCGCAAGCTGTACTATAGCCCTATAGCAGCATGTATCGTGTGATCAATACAAAGGACTGGTTGACGCGAGACACGAGCGTTTGGGGGTGCCCCGGGGGTTTGCGGGGAATCGTACCGGCTTGCCGGTGACAGCGGCATTTGCAGAGCCGGCAACGCAGAGAGCGACGATGAGGAGGCAGGCGTATGTGGATGCCATTGGAAATGAGGTTGCAGCTCCTGCGAAGGACAGAAGGCTGTCAACGGCCACGATCAGCTTTTGTGAGCCGAAGGATGGCGACTGCAGCAGCATCTGGCGAACGACAAGCACGCGTGATATTGCCTTTGACAGGTGTAAAACCATCAGATCAGCTTTGATCAAGGCAAGCGCCATCCACTCTCACTTGCATCGCAAGAATATGCGCCGCAGTGCAGGAGCATCCAGCGCGACGTTCAATAAGGCTGGCGTGAGGGTGTTACCTGGTGATGATCTCCGTAAGGCGATCAAACTGGTTGAGAAGAGTTATGGAGGCTGCTTTAAGCGAGCGTCAAATGTGATCTTTGTTCGGGTCTCGCTGGGAAGGAAAGCATCTTGAGCGCTATCTTAGGGCTTGGGTTAAGGGTTACCTGCACTCTGCTGCGTCAGCAGCAATACACTGCCCACTGACTCATGACGGTTGTTAATTGTCTTGCGGACATTCAGGCTCGATTGTGCTGAACATGGGCAATTGCGTCGCTCTCCTCTTTTCCGCTATTTATGAGCACCGTGCCTTTTAAGTTTGAGAGACACCTCACCACTGCTCTGAGTCAGGACTCACAACCCCTTTTAGGGTTTCGGGTTTAGGGTTTA